>LR991063.1:12138910-13548264 GCA_905163555.1 Notocelia uddmanniana | reverse complement strand
ATGATGGTGTTTGCTTGCTCTTGTATTTCCATTGAAAACAATGCGCAGTTTATTTGTTTTTCTATCCTCCCTGATTACAGGTAAATGTTGCATGAAATACAATTTTTGTTTATTAGAATTGGTTAGCGGCAAGACTTTAGCATGACCCATTTATACATATTTATTTATTTAATCTTTATTGCACAATAAGAAATCTTAACGTACAAAAGGCGGACTTAATGCCATGAGGCATTCTCTACCAGCCAACCTTTAGGCAGAACAGAAAGACTGTAGGCGGTGCAACTATAAAATACCAGAGAACAAATTTGATAAGCTTGTATACAAAATATTGATTCAAATATCATATAGTTACATAAATAATTATTTAAACTATTACATAGACATACACAAATACATAATTATAGATAAATAGATATAGGTACTTATATAATAACGAATACCTACTAAACAGATACCCTAAGAATTCCGTAGACTACCAGCAACAAAATGCGTACAGCTTTTTTGAAGGCAAATTTGCTAGGAATATTTTTAATTTTAGGTGGAAGACCGTTCCATAGACGAGCCGCCTGGACGGAAAAAGAATTAGACATAAAACCAGAACGGTGAAGCGGTATGGCCAGAGAGAGATTGCCCGACGAACGAAGATGGCGTTCATGAGTTTCCTCAAGAAATTTAAAGAGGGATTTGAGATATTCGGGACATTGTGGATCCTTGAGAATGGAGAAGACAGTGCAAAGGATGCGGATGTTACGTCGTTGACGGATCGTGGGCCAGCCAAGCTGAGATCGGAACAATGAGACATGATCATATTTCCTCAGGCAAAAGACAAAGCGAATACAGTTATTAAGCAGGCGATCTAGCTTGTCAAGAAGTTCTTCGCTCAAGTCCGGATAGCACACATCACCATAATCAATTATGGGAAGAATTAGGGTGTTGACTAACATGACTTTAGTACTAATGGGCAAGAAATGTTTTAGCTTGTTAAGATAATGTAAGGAACTCATGACTTTCCTACTAATTTCAGTGACCATATTGTTTGATAAATTCTTTATATCTGTTTTGCAAAGTTTCGTCTTTCTATAGTCGCTTTTCAATGCAGTTGAGGGTTTTGACTGCAATCGGGAAGGTATTACCGAGATTTAGTTGATCCATGGGGTGGGCTAGAGGAAGAGACACCTAAATTGATTATCAATTATTTGTACTGAGCGTTTGAACTCAGCTTCACAGGAGTCCTGCTTTGCTGTAACCTCCTTTGTCATTTCAGGAACAATTTCTATTTCCCATAACTTTGTTAGGAGGGTGTCAATTTTATCATTGGCCTCATGGCTAGCAATATGCAAGGCGACATGATGGCAGTTAGTTGCCCTACTTTGGCATGGTGATTCACCCGACAGTATGGAACCAAATTCTGTGCTGATGAGATATAGTTCAGTATTTAAAATCTTGGTTTTGCTGGGCAAAAGTATTTTAAAGAAAACATCAGCTGATAACAAGAATGATATGTCACCCGGAGTTGAATAATCATTGTCTGCTAGTACAACAGAATCCGGAAGTGTGATTTTGCTTGTATCTGTTTTATTTTGAGGCAATTGCGTTGTTATTTTGTTAACCAAAGAACAAGTCACTTGACAGCTGAAATTGGAATGTAGAGACTCAAATTTTGCATTTACAGACTTTGAAGTGTGTTTGGATTGACAACCTAAAGCTGAAATGTTGAGTTTATTGTTAATTGACTGCAAGTTAAGGGATTTTGCAAGTCCATTGGTCATAAAGGACACTTGGCTGCCACTGTCGACCAGGCCTCGGGCTACTATGTGAGAGGCACCATCTTGCCTCAATATTTTCACTTTGATAGTAGGCAATATTACAGCATTATTTGACCTAGCATGGCAATTGCTAACACTTGGCTCACATTCGACATGCAGTAATGTACTGTGAGCTTTGCTTTGGCATATAGAACACTTGAAGTGGAATTTACACTTGTTTTTATGTATACCTAGGCATATCTTGCATAAGTTGTATTTGGAAGCAAGCTCTGCTCTCTCATTTGATGACTGTGCTGCAAATGTGGGGCAGTAATACAATTTGTGAGATGTTGCTTTACAACATATGCAAGATGGTACTATAGTACCATATACACTACTAGTACTATAGTAACAATATATTGTTGGCAACATTAGACACTTTTAAATTTTTATTGGCAAAAGAATAAGTTGACTTACCCTCATTTTGCTTGCTCTCCTCAAAGCTGCTGGCTCTCTTTTCGGTTAACACCAAGAAGTCTTCTAGAGTTGGCAGTTTGCTATTGTCTCTCTCTTGGTGAAAAGCTCTGCATGAAAATTGATCCACCTTTTTTAAAATAATTGTTTGTATAATTAAGTCCCATTCTTCTGTAGGCTGACCTAATGCCTTAAGGGCTCCCATGTGCTGTCGCGTCATCGCAACTAGCTCCCTTAAGCTACTGGCATTACCTTTGTTGATGGGCTGTGTTTCTAATAAGGCTTGGATGTGATTGGTTATGACTATAAATTTGTTGTCATACCGAAGCTTGAGCAGTTCCCTAGCCTTAACATATGAATCAATAGTTAGAGGAAGCCCATCTATTAACGATAAGGCTTCACCTTTCAAATATTTCCTGAAGTAGAAAAGTTTCTGCACTGGCTGCAACTTAGCGCACGAGTCGATGACCGCGTCGAATAACTCCATAAACGTAAGGTATTTGGCGTAATCTCTCCCGTCGAATGCCGGGATCTCAATTTCGGGAAGACGCACCGATGCTGAACTGCTGTTCTCCTCCGCTGATGTAGACGCGACGCACGAAGCTTTGGATCGCAGCAGGCTGCGCAGACGTGATATGGCTTCAATGCATCTGTCCCCTTCTGGATCTTCTTCTACAGATTCGAACGACGAATTTTCATCGGTCGCGACTGCTAGTTGTATTGTTAAATCGCTGTATTTCGTGAGAGTTGATTCTGCTAGTTGTAACCTGACTTTTATTGTCTCCAAGTCCAGGTTCTGTGATGACTCGTTTAAAAGATTGTGTAATTTTGTTGTAGATCCTTTGCACCACGCGATCTGCGCTCTAATTCGTTGTATTTCTCCTTCGGTGCCAACCATTTTTGTCGTAATGTTATAGTTGATAGGTTATGATTGTTATGAAAACAAGTGACATCGAGTTGTCAAACTTGACAGCGTCTTAACCCTTTAACGCCCAACATTTTTTTTATTTTTTTTTTGTTATTTTACGCTTAAATGAGTTGTAACAGGAAATATTAACTCCAAAAAAATAATAAAAAAAATCCTTTATATTTCCTTTTTTAGAAAACACCTGCTAAGAATACTTAACATTGCCCAACTCTCAACAAATGACCAGTGGTATCCAGTGTTAAGTATTCTTGACTTTGCACATTGTGTAGAGATAATAAATAAAAAAAACTTTTTATATATATTTTAATATTACATTTAATGTGCAACGTGAAAAGAGTAGAAACAGTTTCGTTTCGCTACAAGACACAACCTTACTTTGCATTTCGAGCATTCCATGTTTGTGTTGCCATTCTTGCAATGCCTACATCTTCCGTAAGAAGAGTAGACTGGCAAATGTCCTATGCTATCATACTGGACGACTGGTGGGGGTCAGGAAACTGCCGTTACTTTTTTGGCAGGTACAATCACAGCGTTGGTATTACATGGCCCAGACCTTTCTCGTTTTAAGAGCTCTGTCGCTATCTGATGCCTAAATTTCTTCAGTGGCATTGTCTTTTCTGCGTTGGTCGCTTGTCGCCGATACAACAACCAGGCGTTATTTACGCATATATCTAATAGTTGGGAGAATATAGCCATATACCAGCGCTTTGTTTTAAAATTTGACCGGTACAAGGCCACCAACATGTCGGCTAAATCCACGCCTCCCATATGAGCATTATATTGTTTCACAATCTGAGGGCATTCCACATTAACTCGAGCTTTTTTGATTTTGGAATATCGTTGTATGGACTCCATGGGATAACAATCAACAAATGAGCTTGCTAATGTTACAACTTTATTGTCTACCCACTTAACAACAACTATCTTATTCTTTTGGCAAACTAATTGCTTGCTAGTGCCCCGATCCTTTTTAGTTAGTTGTATATCAGTGGGTACTTTTTGTTGGCACCCCCTAAGCCGGTTATTTTTTATAGTCCCGAGACTAAATATGCCCTGATCATGACGCAGATGACGAATTAGCTCGAGCGAGGTGAAAAAGTTGTCAAAATATACGACGGATGGTTTTGTCTTTATGGTTTTGCAAAGCGCTATGACAACTTTTGCCCCAAGCCCCAAACTATCTTCGTAATCTGTAAACGAACAGAATCGAAAAGTATCATCGCCACCGTACGGAAGAATATCGTATACCAACCCAGATACACCGGCCCGTACAAACAATTTAAACCCCCATTTTTTTGGTTTCTTTGGGAGGTATTGGCGGCGGTTGCCAGCTCGAGTACCTTTATAAGGCACCATCATCTCATCGATGCTGTATCTTTTCTCCTCTTCCAGTTTCAGACAATTTTGCCTGATGGCTTCTAAAAGGGGACGTATTTTATAATACCGATCCGTGTCCATTGTTGTATTATCTACAAAATGTAGATATCGCCTGAAACTCTCATATTTTTTTAGTGACATTACGTCAGCGATAGGTGCGAATCGCAACTCTTTGCACCAGTAGTCTCTATAGGACGGCATCGGGACTATACCCATTATAAGTGTTATTGCTATAAAGTCCCGAATGTCATCGACAGTGGCATTTAAACATTTGTCGATTCGCTTGACTGTACCGAGAAAAGGTTAGTTTGTTCTCTGATCATAAGCATGATATCTTCGGAAAAAAACTTCAGAAAATAATCGCTTGGACACTTCATTTCGACTTCGGGTGGCACTGCCGGTTCAGCTCTGTCAATAACGGCGCGATGGATGAATTGTGTAGCTTTCCTGGTAAAGATCAGTGGTTTTCTAACGAATTTCTTTTTCTTAACTACGCGGGGTGGCTGGTTTGTAGCTTTGCGTTTCGACCTGGTCTGTGGTGCTGGTGAAGGTGTGCATGGCGATAAAATGGATGATACATTGAGTGTTGGCAGTGGAACTTGAGGGGATTCTGGATACGTAGCACGAATGACAGGTGATAGTGGAATGGCTGTTCTGGTGTCTTCATCTGTTAGAGCGGGAAAAGTCGGTTCAGTCTCATCGTCTGAATTGAGTAAATCCAGCCTCTCGAGAGACGAAGGTATAGATCGGGGTTCAGAACTCGCGTCGGAGAGGTCACCAGCATCGCCAGTGTTTTGAGGTAACGTAATCTCGCCTTCTTCTTCACTGCTACTGTCAGAAGAGGCGGCGTACTCTGGTGGTACGAGCGCCATAATTTTGTTAATCCGGCCCCATTTTATTTTGCCCTGTCCAACAACAAACCAAAAGAAAACATGCAGCAATCAAGGCATCACCCAGGCATTATGTTAGTGGGAAAAACAAAACAAACATAGCTAGAGTCATTACGCCATCGCCAGTTATAAGTAGGTATACGACGAGTAAGCAGGAGGAGTTAGTAAGGATTAGTTCAGGTTTTGTCTACTAATTTTAACATTTCAAGTATGTTTTTTGTAGTCACGGAATAGGAAATTCATCATAAAACAAGAAAAAAAAACTTCTTAGAATTGCTAACTCAGCTTAGTGATCGCAAATTAGCATAATGGCCCCAAATAAACAAAGAAATAAAAATGTTAACATGAAAATTATTGTATAATGCATCCCTTATAATATGTACCTTATCTTCGCAATGTAAAAAATACTTAACAACTCAAAACGAATGTGAATTACTCATAGCTGCGCATTGCTAAGAATGCTTAACACGCGTTACTTTAGGTGCATTTCTACGGGTCTCGCAATGCTAAGTATTCTTAACACGCATAATTGTTGTCCAGCCCTGTGTTAATTCCTCTTTCATTGTGTTAGAAAAGCATGAAAACACGAAGTACACACCCTCAAGAACACATTGCAAAAGAAATTTGATTGAAATTACCGGAATAAACATTTAATTTTACCTTGCGTCCTACGGTCGATTGTTGTCGCGGCGCCATCTTGCCTCTAACTGACAAAATGCGTGCGCCTGGGCAATGACCTCGCTTCTCAAAGATGAGTTTAGTTTTAGACTATCATTTTATTTATAAAAAATGTGGATTTAAATAAACCTCTGGTCACTATATTTTTTTACATCTCATGTTAAGTATTCTTTACATTGCGAATTAAAGGGTTAAATGTCAATCTTGAATGACGTTTCGCGCTGAATGAAGTTCTTGCGAATGTAGCTTTACTTTCAGCTCATTCGTTCGGCTTGTCCTTGTCTTTGGATATAGAAAATGGCGAACGTTGGGAGTTGAAATGTCGAGAAATGCCAACTCGTGAAGTTACCAAAGTTGTCGTCAATGATGAAATACACTTGAAATTGGATGAATCGTTGCTTCTTTTCACTTGTACGATGTTTTGGCGGCGATATTTTGCGAATTTGAGAGTCTGATGCAGATTTTTCCACTTTGCCGGTACTTAGCACGAGGCGTTAATTTTATTACAAAGTCGATCTTTTCCGCGAATCACTATTGTTTCGGCACCATTATGTTTGTGGATGATTAAAAACACTTTTTTAACATTAAATTCACGTTATATTTCGATAATTGTTTTAATTAATACAGAGCTAGATGTGTTCACGTTGAGAGATGTTGGAAAAGAGAGTGAGTGAACGAGATGATGAATGGAATGTAAAATTAGGTGAATGAAGCAGTATTTAGGATGCAAACATTCCGTTCGTCACACGTTCAGAAACATTGTTATAAAAATGGTTTCGTTTAGAAACATAAATTCGTGAGAGGTGGTCAGACTTTCTCCCATTATACAGCAGTACCCTCGTTGCCACTTACAGACTTAATCATAAAAATGTTGTAATCATAATTTATTTTTCAGAATCATGATCAAGAGCAAAGTACCACGACACCAGTCACTCAAGTAGCCCAAAAATCCCAAGAAGACACAAATTGCTGTTTTGTGCCACAAGACCAGATTGTTGGTACAGTCGAGGGCAATTTCCCTGTCACCATTCCAGAACAGAGTTTCCTCCTTTATATACATACAGAACCGGAAATTTCAACACCAACTAACGAAATTAAAGCTATTATATATCCAAACTAATATGTGTGTAAAGATCTCAGAAATACAAACAGAGCTAAGATCATTCATAAAAATGGGCGTATCACAAATAACGGTTGACGGAGAGCCAATTCTAATAAAAAATATCAAAGACCTTGAGGAATTTGAAAAAAAGCTATCAAGTAGAACATTCAAAGAAAATACGTTCATGAAATTTGTCGGCGTGTGTTCTAAAGGTCCGGGCAAAGGCGGCGTAAATGCCTACCACTTGGTCGATTCTTTGTTTGAAAGCAATTTTCTAAAGCAATATACGTGCACTGGCTTCCAAGAAAGAAGCAGTAAAAATATGTTTTAAAGCGTTTACGAGAACGATTTTTCTTTTTTTTTGATATTATCCACGCAACAGATGAAAGTGCTGCTAAAATTAATGCTAATAAACGAAGCGAAAGCAATCAGAGGATGTCGGCTCCAAAAGTTAGAGTAGTAAAAAAAAAGCGACAGCAAAAACTCTTCCAATAGATGTGCCGATTGAGAATGTTAACGGAAAGGGCTCCAGTCAAAACAGCGTCGAGACTCCCGTTCTAAATAATGAAGAGAGATCTGACCAAAACAATCTTGTGATTCTCTATCAAAATTGTTAGTTATTATTGAATGATCAAACGAACTTACCATAAGTGAAGTTCGATCTTAATTATCTTGTCTTCGTCGAAGAGATTTAAGATGGTAATATTTGACTAATGTAGTTGTGTCCAGCAACTTGCGAACCTACCCGCACTAGTATTTTAGCGCTGATGGAGGGTAAAAGGAAAAAAACCTTCTCCCACCTCAACGCTACCTGACATAGAACCTGCCGTTGGTACTGACCTCATTCTTTTCAGAGCATATATTTTCGCAAGCATTGGTTTTATAGGGTTTTAAAATAGGGATGGGAGGGATCTTAAATCTCTTCGACGAAGACAAGATAATTAAGATCGAACTTCACTTATGGTAAGTTCGTTTGATCATTCAATTATCTTGTCTTCGTCTCTTAGATTTAAGATGGTAATATTTGACTAATGTAGATGTTTAGAGAGTTATAAATCAATGCTGCGAAATCAGAAGAGATTGCAGAAACTGTCTAAATAAATGAACACATGTAACCAAACAGATTTTTATTATCATTACAAAAAAAAACACTTAAGAACCATTGGCAATACATTTGCAATAATACTTATAGCTACTCCCATCGAATGAGCACCAAACATTGTGGAATCAATGCCACATTGCTGAAGGCCCTGTTTTATCCATCCACCAATAGTTTGGAATGAAGCAGGGCTGTAATATAAGGCCTCCTATGCGTAAGTATGAGTATGATATATATATATATTGGATCTATAACAGAGTCAGCTCTGACGTATGCTTGTATAGTAGCAGCTAGGCAAATATTTGGCCCTTGATTAAAAATGGTATTTATATTACTGGATATGATCGTCCACTCTCAGGTGTTCTATTTGAATCATTTATATCTAATGATTACAATCTAATCCTTGTTGAATCATAATACTTAAATTTATTGTTAATAATAATGACAATGTTTGAACCCGCTTTTTTTTACATCATTCTTTAAATCAAACTTCTCTAAATCTAAATAAGAGGCGATCCGGCGACAAAATAGCTAAGTAATCTAATTCTCTCGGGTTCCATGTTACGTTGTAACGGAAAAAATTGGTCTTTATTTAAAAGTTCTATTTAAAACCTGATTAAGTACACATTCGTCGTTATTTATTGAAATCAACGATATGGTCAGTCTATGTTTATTTAATGTAACAATGTTTTGAATGGAAACTATTTAGACAATTTTTTTTTTTTTTTACTTCGACATTTCCACCAATCCGTAAGTCTTGACGAGTACTGTGATTTAGCGCTTTGAATAATTGACGAAAGAGTAACATTCAAAGCCGATTCTGGTACTCCATTTTTGACTGAGCCTTCCCTGCTAACCCGCTCGCTGCCAGGATACGATGTAGATGCAGAGGGTGGGTTGATCTGCAAACAGATGAAAGGAGATCTTGCAATTATTGTATTTATAGTTTTCAATATAAGCACAAAAGGCGGGAAAGTGTAGAAGAAAAAAAGAAGCTTCCCAAATAGTAAATGCGTCAATGATGAACGCATAGGTACGGCCGGTATGGGTCCTTTGCAGGTTCAAGGACATTTAGCATTAATGTGCAAAGCAAAAGTTAATGTCCTGTGGACCGAATTCCCGAATAATCTTGATAAAAGTTTCATCATGTAAGTCCCTTTCACGATAAATATTAATCTTACAGGATTCGCTATCTTCTTAAATATTCAAGGAAGATTTAAAGCTTTCCTTAATATTATTTTGTTTTGATTCTGGCAACATCTTAGAATCTAAAACAAATCTTAATTATTTTCATTCTGCTTGAAGGGTTAAATTATGTTGTTTCTGTAGTATTTTATATACTATTTTATTATTTTTTAGACTCATCTTTTTGTAATTCCTATGTTACATAGCGTGTCTTCGAAGTACCTATCTCACAGACTGAAGACCTGATGACCTTATAAAAAGTGATACAACCGGCTGTAATATTTTGGTGAAAACAGCCATAAATACATTATTGGTGAATGTGTAGTAACAGATAATAAGCTTCCTTCAACTCAGTATTTGTCACAACACCTCTTAGTAATAGGAGCATGGTTGCCGTTCTGATATCTTCCATTTTAAAGTGTTCGGTAGAAACAAATTATTAAGATTCGGAATATAATACCCTTGTTACTTTTTGGTACATACTAAGAAGATATGAGACAGAGACAGACTGACCCGGTTCCTGCTGGCATTTTCGTATTGAGTCAATATTAGTTAAATGCCAACTATTTTTCAATTAATACCATGTCAGTAACTAAAAGACCCGGGTATGTCCTAAAACTACGACCAAGACCACCGGGGAGTGGGCAGCAGCATTCCTAGAGTGCGGTGGAGAAACTGCGATCGCCAACCCGCACGCCAAGCGTGGCGATTATGGCATTTACCCGCCATGAAATTGGGGGAGGCCTATGTCCAGCAGTGGACGTCCTAGGGCTGACATGGAGGAGTAACTAAAAGAAGAAAATTGGGGCGATTTTCAGAGCCCTGATTCGTCAAAGATCAAAAGAATTTTGAGTCCTAAAATATATTAAAAATGAATTTACCAGTAGTTATCGAATATTATAGTTATTGAATATTCCGAATATTCAAAAATATTTTAAACGACCATAGTGTAGGTACCTGTAATATTGGTTCATGTTGTTGGTTGGTTGGCGGGCGGGCGCGACGCCTGCGCCGGCTGCCGTCGCGGCGGCGGCAGTGGCGGCGGCTGGCGCCTGGCTGTCGCGGTCGGCGCTGCAGGCGCTCGGCGCCTTGTTTGGAAAGATCCTCGGTGCCCTCCGCCTCGACTGAGATATGGCAGCTGCCCGCCGCGCTGAAGTCGTAGGCGGAGCGGTGGGGCCCTCCAGTTCAAACTGTTATTTGAAGGCGATACTGTAGGAGGCGCTTGGATCATTTGCCCGGTTTTTTTAATACCACGGGAATTTTTTACTAAGTCACCGAGGTTTTCACCAAACAAAAAACTATCTCTCTTTCTATCCTTAAAAGGGTCTATAAGCGATTTTTCTACTAATGGAATTATGAGAGACCGTCGCGTTTCAGTCTCAGCAAAATGAGCGTCGGCGACAAGTTTCCCGACGTCGTTCAGTGTACGTATCACCTCAGCTATATTAGATTCCTTTTTTAAAAGCGCAGTCATAGCTTTTCCTAAGCCTGAAAGGGCTCTTCCGATCTGCTCTTGTTTAGCAAGGATTCGCTTGTCTCTGTTTCGACTAGCTTCGGTCAGCATGGCGGCGATTTCCGGATTTAGAGTAGGTGCTTTTGTTAAAGGCACGTTTCTGGGAAGTAAATATTTTTTATTGAATTCTTCTTTTGCTTCCTTTTTTAATCCGTTTAAAAGGACGTGCTGAAAGTGTTTCGCTATATCCTCATGAATATTTTCGCCCCACTCGACAGTATCCGCCTCTAACTCGCCTAAGGCGCGTAATAATTCAGGGTCAACATCCTCCGTAATGACATTGGTGTCATCATTGGTACTAGTTTTGGTAGGAATAACTTTATTTTGTCCATCTGCATTAGTGGGCGTATTCACTTCCGCATCGACATGTACGTCTGCGGTACATTCGATCAGGTGACTAGCGGGATCTGGTAATATAGCCGAGTCGTCTTCCAGTTGATCTGGAAATTGCACAAAGAGGCTTGTTCAAAACAAAGCGCATTTGACCCTTTATGTGTAACGAAATAAGGTGTTATACGTACTTTCAATTGCATCACCGTGCACGTACTCGAAATATTGCACAGAAGAACCTCTAGATTCAACGGGTGTAACGGGTGTGGCCTCGTACTCCAGATGATCTGGAAAAATAGCGGAGGAAGCGTGATTGTACGCGTAATCGACCGTTTTTTTGTTTTTTTTTTTTTGTGAGTACAAGGGTAAAAATTAAATATGTACTTCTCACTACAAATACAGTGGAAAAAATTGCTACGGGTTAATATCTCGTATTAACTCTGAGCACAAACTAGCTATTGGCCAATATCACGTATTGGCTCGAAGCAAAAAATCACCCAAAATGCGAATTTAGCTTAACGTGGATAAGGAACATAATGATAACTTACCTTGGATTATATTATGCTCCTCGTCACTCGAATAAATAATTCGATGAGCATTCTTTTTCCGCTTTTCTTCCAACTTAATTTCATATTTTTTCATTTTCCTTCGCCATCTTTCTTCTTCTGTTTCATCACATTTACGTTTTGTCATCGTATAATATGTATATATTTTTAAATAATCTGATAAGTGTGAAACTAGCGTACTTAAGCACTTTGTTATATCTTACGAATAATATTGAATTATGAGAAATAATCTGCAATATTAATACGTACTAGTGCGAACGCCGCGCGCGCACGGACAAGAATGAGGTCAGTACCAACGGCAGGTTCTATGTCAGGTAGCGTTGAGGTGGGAGAAGTTTTTTTTCCTTTTACCCTCCATCAGCGCTAAAATACTAGTGCGGGTAGGTTCGCAAGTTGCACAACACACAACAACACAACAACTACATTAGTCAAATAGTCAAATATTACCATCTTAAATCTAAGAGACGAAGACAAGATAATTGTTCTCAATGTATCACATAGTGTGAAGAGCCTTTAAATTGTCTATGCATAATGAATGATAGTTTTTAAACTTCCGTGTCTATGTCTCTTCCTCCGACGTCAGCCATGCTAATAGCACGTACTAGTATTAGCTCCTAATTGTAATTAATATTAATTTGATAACTGTGACAAATTTAAGTGCGTATTTTATTCTGAGAAATAAACGTGCCACTTCAAGACTGAAATGTGAGTTATCTTCTTATATCAACATCCAGCCCCTCGTAACTCCACGACCTGTGTCTCGCGGTAAAGGCGGCCATTGCAGACCCACATTGCCCTTTTTTTTAAGAACAGTTTATGTGCCCAGCGATTATTAATCTATTATCATCCATTGTCTGTAATATCGGCGCGACCAGATTATACGCGCAGAGGAAGCAGCCAACATGTCGCCGCCTCAGAATTCCAATATTGAGGTTAGACCGGTAGCGGAACCTTCGACTATGAATCCAAATAATTCGACGGTGTTGTTGGGCGGATCTGGCGCAGTGGAGAAGCTGGAGGGTGCTGGTAATTATCATAATTGGAAGTTTTCCATGAAGATGACACTAGATAATCATTTATTTATGTACAACGAAAATATATACAAGAATACTTAACCAAAATAATATAAAGAAAATTAAAACTAACTTAAATCTAAAACGGGCCCTTGAGGCATTGTACCGAGGATGCTGGCGGCATTTCCTCGCTGTATCGCAATGCTGATACGTTGAGCGAGGAAACCGCCAGCTCTTCGGTCACCAGATGACACTTAAATTAGAAAGCCTTTGGGATTTGATAGAAAGAGAAGACAACGTGGCTTTATCAGGCTTGGATGCTGCGCGCGACCAACGTGCGCTGGCTCGTCTGTGTTTGAGCGTTAAGCCGGGGCTGTATCAGTATGTTCGGGAGGCTGCAACAGCACGAGAAGCTTGGAAAAAGCTTTCCGATGTATTCGAGGATCGTGGTTTATATAGGCGAGTACTTTTGCTACGGCAACTTCATCGCATCGAATTTAACGACTATAACTCGATGTCCTCTTACATTGAGAAAGTAATGTCGCTTGTACATCAGTTATCAGACATAGGAAAGTCTGTTGAAGATGAAGAAATTGCAGAAATACTATTGAGTGGTTTACCGCAAGAATATGATCCTCTAGTATCCAATTTGGAGACTGTATGCTTATCCTCTAAACTGTCGAGTGAGTTAGTGAGAACCAGATTATTACAAGAAGCACAGCGGAAGGACGACTCCAACAATAATACAACTTCAACCGCTTTTGTCAGTAAGAAACAAGCGCTTTGTAGATATTGTGGCAAACCTGGACACTTTAAAGCAAAATGTTTCAAGCTGAAACGTGACAAGTTAAAGAAAAGAGAAGAAAAGGAGCCGGCCGTTATTGCGTACTTAGCTCACACCAGTACTGAAGTTTATTTGGATAGTGGATCATCGAACCATTTAGTGAATAACAAGAATCTTTTATACAACATTAAGGACACCAGTGTACAAGTTATCTCGGCAGCCAATAATCAGCAAATGTCAAGTACCTGTTCAGGGGATATGCAGATTATTTTGAACAAACAGGGTCAAGCTCACGAGAAGTGTGAAGCTTGTCTTAAGGGGAAGGCAACAGCTGTGCCTGCCCCTGATGCCAGTACGAGCAGGACAACACAGCCGCTACAGCTCATACACAGTGACGTTTGTGGACCATTGCCAGAGGCCAGCTGGGGTGGAGGGAGATACTTGCTCACATTCACGGACGACTTTACAAGAAAAAGTTTTGGATATCTAATGAAGAATAAATCTCAGATGGAGAGTATCGTACGGGGAGCGAGGACGGGTCGGACCCTGACTCCGCTGATGTGTCTGCGGGCGAGACGGGCTGCGAGCCTTTAACTTCGCCGCGCGAGACTACAGCTCGAGATGGTGCCGCAACTGGTCCAGCAGAGACTGTCGCTTCGCACACTGGTCGACCAGTCCGCTCTACACGTAACGTACAACCTCAGAAATTTTCAGACTATGATATGACTGACCTCAGTTTTTTAGTCTATGAAAATCCTCACATATCTGAACCACTTACTTACAATGAGGCGATGAATTCTTCAAATAGCAAAGAGTGGCAGGAAGCCATGAAATGTGAGTACGACGCCCTTGTCGCTAACAACGTATGGGAATTGGTAGACAGGCCATTAGATAAAAATATTGTGAAATGTAAATGGGTTTATAAAGTAAAGTTTGATGCATCTGGTAAATTTGACCGCTTTAAAGCTCGTTTGGTTGCCAGAGGTTTTACCCAGTGTCGTGGTATCGACTACCAAGAAACTTTTTCACCTGTCGTACGTCACTGTACTATGCGAATTCTGTTCTCAATTGCTAATCAGTATGATTTAAGTATAGATCATTTAGATGTTGCTACAGCTTTTCTGAATGGCGATCTAAATGAGACTATTTTTATGGAGCAACCAGTAGGCTTTTGTGATAAGTATCCTAACAAAGTTTGTTTGCTTAAGAAAAGTATTTATGGCCTTAAACAGGCGAGCAGGATGTGGAACTGTAAGATACACAGTCTATTATGTAAGCACAATTTTATACAGTCTAAATGTGAACCATGTGTGTATATGAAGTGCGCTGGCAATGATATAGTAATAATTGCGTTATATGTAGACGACTTTTATGTATTTTACAGTGCAAACAGCTCTATTAAAAATATGTTAGTATCAGTTCTTAAAAGTGAATTCAATGTAAAGAATTTAGGAACATTAAAGAGCTGTCTAGGTATTAATGTCACTAGGGATAGAGTTAAAGGCATTTTAAAACTCGACCAAAGTGAATATATCCGTAAATTACTTGTTCGCTTTAATATGCAAAATTGTAAGGCCGTATCCACACCAATGAAAGTCAACTGTAAACTTCTGAAGTCAGAAAATGCTGATAGTTTACAGGATGACATTTACAACTATCGTCAGCTGCTTGGATGCCTGATGTATCTGTCTGTATGTACACGGCCAGATATATCGTTTGCATGCAGTCAGCTTAGCCAGTTCAATAACTGCTTTGATAGAACTCATTGGTTGGCAGCTAAACGTATTCTGCGTTATCTGGCAGGAACAAATCAGTACTCTTTATGTTTTTAAAGTAAGAATTGGTTTTTAAATGCCTTTACTGATGCGGACTGGGCCAATGATGTAACTGATAGGAAAAGTTATACTGGTTTTGTCATCAGATTAGGTAACGATACGGTAAATTGGGAATCGCGAAAACAGAGATGCGTAGCATTAAGTTTAACAGAGGCGGAATACCTAGCCATAAGTGACGTTTGTAAAGATGTTACGTTTATTCAAAATTTACTGTCAGATATTTTACCTCGACAGAGTAAGGAAATTGAATATGTTGTGTTTAATGATAACCAGTCTGCACAAAGATTGCTGCATGTTAATGAATACTGTCATAAGCGCACGAAGCATATAGACTTAAGGTTTCATTATGTCAAGGATCTTATCAATAAGAATGTGATAAATGTCATGTATATGCCTACGGACAAAATGCTCGCAGACATATTAACTAAACCTTTGGGTAGAGTCAAGCACGAGCGTTTTGTCACCGCTATGAATTTAGTCTAAGCATGTGTTATATGCATACATTGTCTGTTTACAATTGTAGAGTCACATATAGAGATGTAAAGCAATGTAGAGTCATATAGAGTAATGTAGAGTCACATAGAGCAATGTAGAGTTTGTTTTGTTTGTGATTTTGGTTGCATTTTTGTGCATTTGATTGCATGTGCATTGAGCACAATAAGGGGAAGTGTTAGTTATTATTGTTCTCAATGTATCACATAGTGTGAAGAGCCTTTAAATTGTCTATGCATAATGAATGATGGTTTTTAACTTCCGTGTCTATGTCTCTTCCTCCGACGTCAGCCATGCTAATAGCACGTACTAGTATTAGCTCCTAATTGTAATTAATATTAATTTGATAACTGTGACAAATTTAAGTGCGTATTTTATTCTGAGAAATAAACGTGCCACTTCAAGACTGAAATGTGAGTTATCTTCTTATATCAACATCCAGCCCCTCGTAACTCCACGACCTGTGTCTCGCGGTACAGGCGGCCATTGCAGACCCACGTTGCCCTTTTTTTAAGAACAAAAATAATGAGGAGAGGCCTGATCAAAACGACGAAGAGATGCCCGAGTAATTGAGTACCGTAAAATGGGGTTACAATGATTAATTTTGAAATTCAAAGTTGTTTATCTTTGTCAGTTTTAAAGGTAAAATTCTACAAAAATATATAATCCACTTAACGGGAAGTTTTTTTGGCATTATTAAAAAAATTAAATAATTCATAGTTTCGGAGGAATAAAATAAAAAGTGGCTTATCAAATTTATAATTGAAACGGGGTCACTTTGATACCTACCGTTTTTTTAGCTGTATTCTAAAGTGTCCCCTTTTGACAGTATAAATCGCAAAAAAATTTTTTACTCCACTTATTATTTTGAAGATATGGGGTGTCAAAAGTATTGGGGTGAGATTGATTGCTGGGGTCAGTTTGATTATTCTTTAAGATATAATGAATATACACGGATATGGTAAAATATTATGTTATATTAATTATTTTATGAGTAATAATGTCAATAAAACATTTATGTATGTGTTAATTTTTATTTTTTATGAATTATAATCAACATGTTAACATAATAAATAATTATTTGAAGCCTTTGCATTGAGATCAGATTATTAAGCGCCTAACAATAGGCAATCACAAGGAACTTAAGTTTACATTTATTTTGTAGAAGGGATCAAGTAGCTACTTATTTGGTACCTAGTTCTTTCACATCTACATCTTCAGAGAAGATATACATATTGTTTTTAAATTGTAGCTGCGGCAAATAAGTCAAAATATCTTTTTCTTTAATAATCGAGACATCATTTTCAACTGCTCGGAAGACAGTCTTTGATTTCTTTTGGGACTTAAATCCTAATACTACAATTTTGTTCTCAGCAACGTCTTCTATCATACAAACGTATTTGTAAGTTTTTTTGCCCTTTGTTGAATTGAATTAGGCAAGAATAAACTTTCCAGCTTCAGGTCTTGGTGAATCATTTTGATCGTCAACCGGAGTTCTGGTTATTGGATTAAAATCAGGTAAATCCACTGGAGATTGTGCACCAGAACTTCTGAGCTCAGAATTTACTGTTGTAGGCACGGCAACAGGGTCAACCGTAGATGTGTCAGTCTCGTAATCAGCTGTCAAAGGTCCGGCCTCAGGTTCCTCCTTTGAAAATCGGTTATTGCGATCTGTAGAAGGCCCCGCCTCAGGGTCCACGTCAGAAGTTTCATCTAAAGTAGCAATACTTTTACCTGGCTCTACTTGCAAACGTCTCTACTTTCTCGCGAATGAGTGCCGTCATCGTACCGTTGATTTCTTAAATAATCAGTTAGGGTATCTCGTACATTTACCTCTGTTCGAGCTTGACTTTGCGGAGAATTAGAGATAGGTATTCGGTTCAACACACAATGTCTATCGAGAGGGTAGATACCGGTGGCTCTGAAGCTGCTAACTAAATTATTTTTGACAGACGTACTCGGTTCACTGTCTCTTTGCGATGGAATGTCGTCCATCCTTAGCAGACATTTTTTTAAAGGCGTGGAAATATGTCCTTTGGTATGGACGTGGCCTTAGTGTGGTGTTTTTTATACTCTTCAAGTGTCTGCCTCCATGCTGCTTACATCGGCCGGAAGAAACCGATATCTAAAGGTTGGCATAGGTGTGTAGAATTTGGCACAAGGCACACAAAACTTATTTTGTGTGCTGCGCATTTTTGTAGTACGTCAGCATCCATATGGGATGATAAATTGTCACCTATTAATACTTTTTGCCCATCAAGTCTATCTGCGTGCGGTAAAAAGCACGTCAAAAACCAGTCTCTGAAGGTAGGTGCATCTATCCACCCGCTACTTGTCCTATTGTACCTGGAGCCTCGCCTACAGCATGGTTGATCGCAGCACGGTTTACCTATAATGCCACCCTCTTTCCATGTATCGTACAAATGCATGCTCTTGTATATTACGTAAGGCGGCAGTAAAGTACCATCAGCTGATCCGCAAATCATTACAGTTGTGCAACTCTTTGAGTGATTCATTACCCTCTCCGGATACTTAATACCGCGCCTGTAAACGCATTTCTTCTTCCCGGGATCATCTGATAAATTTGACTCGTCGTAGTTGAATATGTTCGAAGGCGGTATGTTAAATACTTCTCTTTGAAGGTTATCAAAGTATTTATTCAGTGACTCTGGACCTACTGCAGCTCTTGATCGTTTGATGTTAATAGCCAGCCTTTGACTATATCTATTCTTATGACGTTTAAGAACACTAAGAGCCCAGTCTACACCCGGAGTATTGTTGGAAAAACGTGCTACAGTTTTATCTTCTCGATCTAAGTAGGCCTTCGCAAACATTCGCAGATCAAAGGTGGTTAGTGGAAAGCCCCAGTCAGCACAGGTAGCAGCAGCTTTTAATATTGAAATTTCCTCAGCATGCGAAAACACCGGTTGCCCTCCAGCAGTAGAACCATGCAAGCCTTTGCTATTATATAAGGTCCCTATACTTAATTCTCTATTGGTGATCGCTTCTGTAGCTTCCTCCAGATCATCTTGAGTATAATTTTTGTGCTCCCGGCCCCCCTGCTTTTTTTTTGTACGTTCTCACCATTTCTTAGCCTATAAAGAAAAACAAAAAGGGGTTAGTTTGATAATACAAACATTTTGTAAGTCAATGGAGTAAGATAGTCCTTTGGGGTGAACATGATAACTATCAAAGTCGCCTCATATTGGTTATGAATATGGCCCCATTTCGTTAATTTGCTAATACCAAACAAAATGGCCGACGGCAACCAAAAACAGAATAATGCTTTTGTTCCTACAGAAACATACAATACCATGAATACAAAGAGAATACTGTAATTAAAACACTTACCCCTGCAAGTAGTTAGGAGTATACTGTTTCTGCGGCGCGGCCCGAAGGGCCGATTTTTTTTTTTTTTGGTTTTTTTTTTTTTGCTGCGGCAGGTTTTTTTTTGGGTGTCTTTTTCGTGTGAATTTGAAATGCAGCTATGTGATATGTGACCCCCCGTTGTTTTATGTTTATGACAGGTGTGGGTGCATTGTTGTTTTTTTGCTGCGGCAGGTTTTTTGGGTATCTTTTTCGTGTGAATTTGAAATGCAGGTATGTGATATGTGACCCCCCGTTGTTTTATGTTTATGACAGGTGTGGGTGCATTGTTGTTTTTTGTTAGAAGATTGCTGTTTTGAGACGATTTGCGTATTTTATTTAAAAACGATTTATTTGATTAGGATAACAGTCTGTTTTTGCTCTATTCCCACGCAAAGGTAGGTAATTAATTACATTCTGTGAACAGCAATATATTTTAAAATTAATGTTGACAGAAATGATCGTGAGAATGACATGGGTTTTCTATTTGATTGGGTATAAATAAAAGTAAAGAACATTTGAAGCTAAGCAGGTTCAAACACGCCCCATCCGTTGGAATATTGCAGTAAAAAACTAGTTGTTTCGTGTCGTAACATGCAACGAACAGATGTTCATTTTTATGGGGGTAACATATTTATTGTCTTATCTGTGACATGTGAGCGTGTATTATATTTGGGAAAAAAACGATAAATATCAGCAACTATTACGAAATGTCATGCTTGCCGTATTTTATTGGTCACTAAACTACCTAAAGATCATTTAAATCTATGCAGGTTCCATTTCCAAGAATATTGCAGTAAAAAACTAATAAAATTCCACGTCTTGCTACAAGTTAGAACGTGTTGTATCAAATGAACAGGTACCTGTTTTATTAATAGATTTTTTTTTCTCCTAACCGCTACGTGTGTCCCGGTGTGTGTGTGTGTGTGTGTGTCTGTCGTGAATAAAAGCAAAGCTCAAATCCAGAGGGCCGCCATTCGCTCAGATTAGTTTGTCTGAAAACCGTGTCAAGTGTTAAATAAAAGTGTACTAAAGTAGATAGTTGTCAATAGTTTTAATTTTTAAATTTCTTGCTACGAGTTAAAATGGAGGTAAGTCCCACATTAACTAATTAATTATGTGCAAAAATTACATGTTTCCATTTGTATCAAGCATCTCACATGTTTTTTTTTGGTTGTTTTAGATATCAAACGAGAATTCCCTTGAGTACACTATGAAAAATTATTATTATAACAATTTGAGTGACGATGAAGCCCAATGCTCAAAACCACTTATAATTCAAGCACAAAAACGAACCAACAACATTGATGCATTTTTTGATAAGCCTAAAAAGAAGCAGGCTACAGAATATTCATCTACTGTCGCCAAGTCTACAAATGGAGGCACTAATTATATATCTTCTCGCGTAGATGATGTTACAAAGATCACTCATGTCGTTAAAATTGACGTCTACGATATAAAAAAATTGCGTGGTATCCCAAACGATCAGCACTGGAAATTCGCGGATACTAGAATCAAATACTATACGCAGGGTGAAGAAGATGACTTTTATTCTAACACAAAAGAATTGATTTACATATTACGAAAGATATTGCAACAAAAAACGATTGCAAGACATATTTTATCAACGCTAAGCCATAAATTATATCTTACTCCACCCACAAGCAACTCTCCCCCCACCAACGAACAAATGATTTTTGGGGCTATATAAAGTTCGACACCGCAAAAGAAACCATACCGGGACAGCCACGAGCTCACCACGTACGGACGCACCACGCAAGCACCACGCCAGCACCACCAGCGAATCGCTCACTTTTTTATTTAAAAAAGTCGCGCGATCACGCGCCCGGACTTAGTTCCGGCGGGGATCACCTCAACCTCGGAAGGCCTACTGACGGTTTTGCCCTCACTGCATACGCCAAACCCGGTCCCGCTAAAACGGATGCCCCGGGCGAGGATATGCAGTGACAGGTGTATGACTGCCAGTAGTGCGTCGCGGAGCCCCCGTCAGACCCTCCAACATGGAGGAGAAAGAAGAAAGCCGTGAGGGGAGGTCAAAGCTCACCAAGCCGAGGCCCCCCGCACCCCCTCAGCCGAGATCGAAATCTGCGGGTAGCCGTGAACGAGCTAATTCACAACTACCCCAAGAAAAAGCCGCATCGGGAAATGTCGCAGAAACCGATAGCGACCATTTCGACGACGCCGTAGAACCATCCCCGGCACCCCCGGCACCCCAGCAACCACCGACTCCCAACAGCCAATGGAGGGACAAGGCAGCAGCGCCAGGCAGAACACTTTCGCCGATACCGCCGAACCTACTCACCGGTCCCCCACGGGAACTACTGGATCATGACCGGATCCTAGTGGCCCGCCTGGGGGAACTAGAGTACTTCTCTCCGGGCCTCCAAGCCTGGATGACGGCGTATGTAAGGCTCACTGGGTTCCTGCTAGGCGAAGAAACCCAACTTCTACCGGAGGACTTACCCTTCCTGGACTTCATACGGGACAACCATCCGACGATTCTACCTACTGCAGCCCTAAAAAGGAAGCACGAAGAGAGCCCAACGACCGCGAAAGCGGAAGAAAAGAGGCCCTGCAGGGCCCCATCGCCTCCAAATATAAAGGACGCCCTAGCACAAACCCCTCGCCCGCAGCGCCAACACAAGCGCACAGGGACAGGACTACAGACCAAACCGCCACTGCAACCAACCGAGCGCCCTCCCGTACAACCCTCAACATCGGGGGCCCCACAGCCCCCCAACCCCTCGCAAGAGCAACAACAACAGACGGCGCCCGGGGAAAAAGCGGCACCAAAATACTCCGCCATTGCCGCCACGCCACCAACACAGACCCAGCAACCACAGCAACAACAACAAAAAGAGCAACAGCAACCGCCCAAGAAGATAAAGTACCCCGCCATTGTAGCCCCAGTACTCCCAAATTGGCACTCGGTACTACGCGACATCGCAGCAGAACTAGGCATGACACCGCACACAGCTACCGCAGGGAAAGGGATTAGATTCCAACCCAAATCGGAAGAGGAGTACAGATGCGTCATCCGCCACCTCGCCGCCCTAGAAGAACGAGGGGTCGAGCTAGAGTACCATGTATACTCTCTCGACTCCGAGAAGAGACTCAAGGTGGCGGTGCGCGGACTGCCTGCTGAGACCCCAGTCGAGGAAATCAAAGCCGCCTGCGAAGAGCCTGCGATACCCCGTAGAGTACATCAAGCAGATCGATGCGAGGGGCGGGCGGCCGGGCTGCATCTACTTTGTGCAGCTCGCTGGCCCCGCAAAGGAAAACGCTGAAATCTACGGAATAAACGAGCTCTTATTCATGAGGGACGTGAAGATAGAAGCGTGGCGCGGGAAGAAGGGGCCCGCGCAATGCCACCGCTGTCAAGGCTTCCGCCACTCATCACATGGATGCCACCGACCGCAAAAGTGCGTGCGCTGCGCCGGCCCGCACGCAGCGCGAGACTGCACGCGCCCGAAGTCGGATCCTGCCACCTGCGCCAACTGCGAAGGGCCACACCCGGCCAATCACACTGGATGCCCCATAATGCGCCGCGAGGCGCGCAACAAGAAAGCGGGAACTGCAGCCCACACCGTCCCAAACCGCCGCGGCCCTGAGACTAGAGCCTCAGTCCAACAACCCACGGTGGAAGAGTCGGCACCAGCTTCACTGATGGCGCCGGCAAACGCCCCCACCCAAAGGGGCGCGACTAGGCCGCCCCAGAGCACAAAGCCGAAGAAGAAGCAGCAGCAGAAGAAGAAGCCAGTCAAACAAAAAACAAACACTGCCACGACCGATGCTCACCCGCCTCCTCTGCCACCAACGACAGACATAGCTGCGCTCATTACGCAGCTACTCACTGCAGCCGCAACTCAGGGCCCAGCTGCAGTCGCCAAAGCCCTCTCAGCCGCCATACCCTCTCAGCTTAACGTTCAACCGTAAGCTGAGAGTGGTATACTGGAACGCACAGACGCTGACGCGCAAGACCGCCCTGCTCCGCCACTTCCTCAGGGAGCAGGAAGTCGACATAATGCTCATCAGCGAAACGCACCTTAAGAGCTCAGACAAATTAAAGGTCACCGGCTACTTGGTCTACAGAAGAGACGAAGTAGCGCCAAATGGAGCAGCCTACCGCGGACTGGCCGTCATAGTCCGGAGGTCCATTATCCACCAGCCAGTCGACTACAAGCCCCTCGACTCCCTACAGGCTCTGGGAGTCGACATCAGAGTCTCGGGCACAGACCTCCGGCTATATGCCATATACAGACCGCATGGCCCAACAGGAAGCTTAAAACGCGACATCAGAGAGCTGTTGAGGTCTCCTATGCCGACCATCCTGGCAGGGGACTTCAACGCCAAGCACACTGCATGGCACGCGTCGAAAATTGACACAGCAGGAAGAGCAATCCACCAAGCAGCCGTGGACCACAACTTTGACGTCGCAGGGCCCGAGGAGCCGACACACTACGATGACGTGCACGGGTCCGAAGATGTCATCGACTTTGTGATCCACCACAACGTCAACGCGACGCTACAGCAAGAAGCCCTGCCTGACCTCCCGTCAGATCACCGCCCAGTACTCCTGATACTTGACGACATCCCCGCCACCATCGCCCCGAGGAAGATCAGAAGAAGCATCAACTGGGAGACATTTACAGCGGCAATGGAGGAGAAATCCCAAACCATGCCCATCTCCACAGCTGACGAAGTGGAAACAGGAGCTGCCGCCATCACCACCGACATCCAGGAGGCACTAAACAGCGCTGCTCGCACCATCCCCGCTACCGAGAGGAAGTCCCCTCTACCGGCGAGGATCAGGGTCCTGATTGAGCAGAACCGCCAAATGCGTAGAAGATGGCAGCAGACGCGATGCCCAACTCTCAAAACCACGCTGAACAAGCTGGGGGAGAGAGTCCGTGCGGAACTGGCACAATACGCAGCAGAGGCCTGGGATACCCACATTGCGTCCATAGACGGTGATATCCCCTCTATTCACCGTCTATGCCGACAACTCGGCACAACGCAGGAAGCAACCAGGCCACTACAGGACGCGAACGGCCAGCCGAGGTACAAGGCAGAAGATAGGGCGGAAATCTTCGCAGAGTGCCTCCAAAGGCAGTTCCAGCCCAACCCAGCAGTCGACGCGGCCCATGTCCTAGCAGTAGAGCAACACCTGGAGAGTTATCTCGAGGCACCAATGGACCCGGATGAAGACCCCATCTTCTTCTCCCCCGGCCAAGTGAAGCGAGCCCTCCAACGCTGCAACCCACGGAAAGCCCCGGGCGCAGACTCAATCCCGAACTCAGCGCTCCGTCATCTGCCGCAGCGCTCCATAGCGGCAGTGACGCGCCTGTTCAATGGGATCCTGCGCTCGGCACACTACCCGACACCCTGGAAACTTGGTCGGGTCATAATGCTACCGAAGCCGGGGAAGGACAGAAAGAAGCCAGAGAGCTATAGGCCCATAACCCTCCTCAGCACACTCTCCAAGGTGTTCGAGAGACTCCTGCTAGGACGACTCCAGCCACATATTGAACCCCGAAGTGAGCAGTTCGGATTCCGACACGGCCACTCCACAACCCTGCAACTGACAAGAGTCCTCCACTACTTTTCAACGAGGATGAACAAGAGGGAGCACACAGCAGCAGTCTTCCTCGACATGGAGAAGGCGTTCGATCGCGTATGGCACGAGGGGTTGCTGTACAAGCTATCTCAAACGCCGACACCAATACGCATTATAAAAGTCCTGGCCTCTTTCCTGGTCGAGCGGCGCTTCCAAGTGGCAGTGGAGGATGCCACTTCACCGGAATTCCCGATCCTCGCGGGAGTCCCCCAAGGCAGCTGCCTCTCGCCGGCCTGCTACGCAGTTTTCACCGACGACATCCCGGTCGTAGGTGACGTACAGTTGGGCCTCTTTGCGGACGACGCGGCTTACTACGTCGCGTCCATCAGCCCAGCACACGCCGCCCGCAAACTACAACGACTCCTGGACGCCCTACCCGACTGGCTCAAGAAGTGGAGAATGTCGGTGAACGTGGGAAAAACGCAGGCCCTCCTCACAGGGAGCAAACAGCTGCCACCGCCACTCAAACTGCTCGGCCAGGAGCTAGAGTGGAAGCCGCACGCTACATACCTGGGGGTCACAATAGACCGAAGACTGTCCATGAAGCAGCACGTGGAAGAGGTGGTGCGTCGAACAAAGGCCGCGCGATCCCTACTCCGTCCAGTGCTAGCCAGCCACCTTCCCCTTCGCACAAAACTGGGGATATACAAGACGTACGTCAGGGCGCGCCTCACCTACGCAGCGCCAGCATGGTACGCCCTGACGTCAGAAACAAACAAGAAAAGACTCCGTGCGCAGGAAACCCAGTCCCTGCGCACCATTGTCGCCGCCCCACGTTTTGTGCGAAACAGGGATATCATCCGGGACCTCCGCTGGCAAAGCCTGGACGACTTCATCAGCCACCTCGCGCGCGCCATGTTCGACCGCGCCGACAACTCCAGCTACCCACTGCTGCAGGGGATAGCGCCGCTACACGCGCGCCCCCCGGACGCCCGATCGCGAGCTCTAGCAAGAGAGCTCGCACCGCCGGACAGCCCATAGTCCACCCCCAGGAGGAGGACACCACACAGCTGCTGAAGGGCCAACAGTAAACACAAGCCACAGATTGGCCCACAGAACCCGCAAATAGGCAAGAAAAGCCCAGCCTATCGCTATAGGCTGCGAACCCAAACTGCCTAAGGGGACAAACAGTCCCGAAAAGGCACCCCCTCACTCGCCCCCTTCGGGGGCGAGCGAGAGAGAGGACGAGCGAGCAAAACCATACCGTATCTCTATTAACACCCGTGAAAGTCAAGCTGCACAATGGATCTACAAAACTCACAATACGATGAAGAGCTTTATGAACGCTGCGAAGACGTCTCAGACCTCAATAAGTCCCTTTTTGATGATGAACTCTATCAACATTGTTTGGAAGTCGAGAATCAACCGCAAAATATGTGAGTACTCAAAATTGAAACATGTTTTAACCAGTTATATTTGTTGACTAGCAGTGGGGAGGAGATCCCAATATAAGTGTTAATTCTCAACGAAATACACCATATTATTCACACCATCATTATGGCGACTACAAGTGAGGATATTAAAATGTTTAGCAAGCCAGTGTTATTAAATAGTTTTCATAAATATTTAAGGCTGTGGTTTATCAGTGGAAAACTCGATCCTACTATAGCTTGCGATCGAGATATTAAACCATATATCACGCCTTGCAGTGGACACGTAACCGTTTTACAATCAATGATTTCACATTATGATGAGATAGATGGCGTATTACCCATGGAAGCGTATTGTTCTCTTTGTCAATCAAATAAATCAGGTAATACGGTGCTTCAAGTGACTCTGTTGAAGTGGCTTGTAGCTAAGTATTTTTTGTACAATTAAATGAATTTTTTACTCATTTTTAGATCTATAACACGTGGAGTTAAACGAAAACGGATATCAGATGATACTTTGCAACCTTGTGATTCGCACAGTCCAACAGATGTCAAGGAACCAAAACAAGACCTTAGATCGCAGCAGCAACCATCAACTTCACGAGACACAGCTGAATCATCATCTACATCCGACGTTTGTGATACCGTCGAGTGTAAAACCTGCAAACGGAACGTTTCCAGAAGGTACTATGCCCAGCACTTAAGAAGTAATATTCATAAAAATAACTGTTTAAGATTTCAACATTCATATCCTAATGTTGAACTTATTGAAGCTGCTTTTGGAAATAGATTGTTAACTTATAGAATAGTATCAGCCCAGGAAACTACTAACCTTGAATTTGAAACACCTGAACTTTTTTTGAGAGGATAAAACCATCTCTTAATAAACTAATAGACGACACCATTAATCAGCTAACAATTTTCAAGACTAGTTTTATCTTACACGCTGAATTCGTACAAGAATCCAAGGGAATAAACATTTTTTTTGATTTTAACGTCTTGAGTTGGACCATTTGCAAAGGTGATGACAGAGAAACATTTTTAGATAATCTAAAAAATTCTATTATGAATAAAATTTCAAACTTTGAAAAAAAAGACAGTGGATGGAGTCTTAAACACATAAATTACTTGGATATGAATATAAATCAATTTAACCCATTACGTGGTTCTTCATATATTGAATTACCACACGATATCAAAGCAAAAAAAGCAATTGTTAACGTGCAAAATCGTGACCACGAGTGTTTGAAATGGGCAATACTTTCAGCATTGTATCCAGTTAAGGATAGTTCACAGAGAGTATCATCCTACGTCACTCATCAAAACAAATTAAATTTTTCAGATGTACCATTTCCAGTAAAATTAACAGATATTCATAAAGTTGAAAAGCTAAATGATATAAGCATTAATGTTTTTGGATTACATTACAATAAAACTTCTAAATCACATGAAGTAATCGGTCCACTCTACTTTACCAAATGCCGTAAATCAATACACATAAATTTACTTTACATATCTAGAGGTAGCCAGGGGCATTACTGCTATATAAAAAATCTTTCTCGATTAGTAAGCCGACAAATATCAACAACCAATTATAGCTTTCACATTTGCGATGGTTGTTTATTAGCATTCTATTCAAATGAACAGTTAACGAATCATCAAAAAAATGATTGTACTCACGTTGTTATTGAACTTCCAAACCGTGATAAGACAAGAAAAGATTGGCTTGGTGATGAGATCTCATGTGATAAGATTTATTTTGATAAATATCAACGAAAGCTTAAATTACCGTTTGTTGTGTATGCAGATTTTGAGGCATATTTAAATCCAATATCATCTTGTGATCCAGATCCGTCAAAATCTTACACAAAAAACATTCAACAACATGAAATGTACAGTTTTGGTTATTTTATAAAATGTTCATTTGATGATAGTCTTTCACGGTATTATTCACATACAGGTCCAGATTGTGCTAAAGTTTTTATGGACACCCTTTATAATGATTTAGAAAAATAATTAAATTCATTCACTTTCGGAAAAATCTAATCCCATTAAATCAGAGTGATTTAAAAAGAATTGGGGATGCTAATAATAAGTGTATTATATGTAACAATGTCTTAAAATCCCAAAGCGTTTTCAGCTATGATTGGATAACGGGAAAATTTCAGGGTGTGGCACATAAGTCATGTGATTATAAATTCATACCTCCCTCATATGTACCAGTATTTTTTCACAATCTGAGCAACTACGACGCACATTTTATTGTAAAAGCTTTGAACTTCCGTGAAGGACCTATCGACATTATCCCACAAAATAAAGAAAAATATATTTCGTTTAGCAAACAACTGAAATTTGATAAGAAATGCTTATCACTGAGATTTGTTGATTCCTTTAGGTTCATGTCGAGTAGTTTAGATAGTTTAGCTAGAAATCTTCAAGAAAATCAATTTCATGAATTAAGGAAGCAATATCCTACAGATGGAGATTTTAAACTTCTGAAGCAAAAGGGGATATTTCCATATGAGTTCATGAAATCGAGTAAATCGCTTGAAGCGTCATCACTGCCTGAAATATGCCACTTTTATAGTTCCTTAACAGATAGCTGTATAACAAGTGAAGATTATCAACATGCACAAAACGTCTGGACTCATTTCAATTGTAAAAAAATGTTAGATTATTCTAATTTGTATTTAAAAACAGACGTACTCTTATTAACAGATATATTTGAGAATTTTCGCTCCGTTTGCCTTGAAACATATAGCTTGGATCCAGCTCATTATTTTACGGCACCTGGTCTCAGTTGGGATGCTATGCTTAAAATGACCGGGATTAAACTTGAACTTTTAACCGATTTTGATAAAGTTTCGTTTATTAAAAAAGGGCTACGAGGTGGTATATCACAATGTAGCAATCGATATGCTAAATCAAATAATCACTACATGGCAGAATTTGATCCTGATAAGCCGTCATCTTATCTCATTTACCTTGACACTAATAACTTGTATGGTTGGGCGATGTCGCAATATCTTCCTGTAGGTGAATTTGAATGGGTTGATCCTGCTACGGATTTTAATATTTCTAACGAAGCTGACATTGGATACATTTTAGAAGTCGATCTTGAATACCCTGATTCATTGCATAATTCCCATTCAGATCTACCATTTTGTGCTGAGCACATAATTGATGAAAGTAGACAAAAAAATTGGTTCCAAATTTGAAAAATAAACAAAAATACATTATACACTATAGAAATCTTATACAATGTTTACAAAATGGATTAAATTTAACTAAAGTTCATAGAATCTTAAAATTTAAACAAACTAACTGGCTTAAAAAATATATCGATTTGAACACAACATTAAGAATAGCTGCAAAAAGCGACTTTGAAAAAGATTTTTACAAACTTATGAATAATGCAGTTTTTGGAAAAACAATGGAAAATATTGAGAAAAGGGTCGATGTTAAGTTATTAACACATTGGGCAAATCATGGTCATATCAAAGGAATTGAAAGTTATATTGCTCGACCTGAATTCCATAGCATTTCAATTTTTTCGGATAGTTTTGCTGCAGTACAATTAAAAAAAACTAAACTAATTTATAACAAGCCTATCTATTTAGGCTTTTGTATTTTAGATTTATCAAAAACTTTAATGTACCAATTTCATTATGGGTACATGCAACAAAAATTCGAGAAAAGGCTTAAATTGTTGTATACTGATACAGATAGTTTCATATATCAAATTTTTACGGAGGATTTTTACGATGACATAAGAAATGACTTGAAAAAATATTTCGATACATCTGACTATGCGCCTAATAATATTTACAATTTTCCGTGTATAAATAAAAAAATAATTGGATATTTTAAAGATGAAAATAAAGGTAAAATTTTAAAGGAATTTGTAGGATTACGGTCTAAAATGTACGCTTTAAATGTTGAGGACTGTATAGTGGCTAAGGCTAAAGGTGTAAATAAATGCGTGACTAAAAAGTTTCAGATTCAAGATTATAAAAGTTGTTTAAATGAGAAAAAATATGTATTATCGGAAATGTACCGATTTCGTTCTATTAAGCATGTAATTTTTACACAGAAGATAAATAAAATCTCGTTATCATCTTGTGACACAAAAAGATATCTGTGTAAAGATTCATTTGACACTTTAGCTTGGGGTCATTATAAATTAAGGTAGATCTAGAGTTACAAATATTTAAGTATCAATAACTATAATTCATAGTATTTAAGTATCAGTAATTATAATTACAAGTTGACGTATTAACTGTTTAAATTAAAAAAAAAAAAAATGTTCGTTGCATGGGAGGTTTTAGATTTAATTTTGTTTATATTAAAATAAGTGGTTTTTTTTTTAATTTTAGTTTTAAGAACTTTTATTTTGTAAATCGTGTATTTACATCAAATATAAATATATCAGAAAAAGAAAAAGTTTTATTTTTAAATTATTACATTATAAGCAATTGTATGCCAATCATATACCATATGCTTATATTAGATTATGGATACATATATATATCTATAGCCTCATAAATGTATTTTATTTTCTAGACAACCTTTAGTGAGGAAGGACAGTTTTTATAATGTACCATTTCATTCATCCATTTACAGCTATTATTGCTGGTCCAAGTGGTTGTGGAAAATCAAACTTTGTCACAAATTTTTTGAAAAATGTAGCACATATGTGTAATATAGATTTTAATCAAGTGCTGTGGTGCTATGATGAAATGCAGCCACTTTATAACTTGAATGGTGTTGATTATGTTCAAGGTATTCCCGATTTATGTATGTTTGATGGGAAACAACCTAAACTGCTTATAATCGATGATTTAATGAGAGAGTCAGATGGACGTATTGTTGATATTTTTACTAAAGGTAGCCATCACAGAAATTTAAGCGTTTTTTATATAACTCAAAACTTATTTCACCAAGGAAGAGGGCAACGTGATATCTCTTTGAACACAACCTACATTATTTATTTTAAAAATCCTCGAGACAAAACTCAAATACGCTACTTGTCCCGACAAGTTTATCCAGAAAATACAAAATTTGTTGAAGAAGCATATAAAGATGCCACTATGACAGCTCATGGATACCTGATGATAGATTTGAAACAAAGCACTGATGATATATGTCGTTTTAAAACTAAGGTATTTCCATTCGATAAAGGTTGTACAGTATACATTCCAAAAAAAGGGTTTAAATATACCAGTAGTCATTCTGTTTTGGTCAGTTCTAGATAATGCCTGACAGAGTAGCCACATATCAACATTTACTTAAAGCATTGCATACGCTCAAACCAAAATATCGTAAAGCTTTACTGAAAGCATGTGATGAAGATGAAATAAATATAATTTGTGAGTGCATTTACAACGTTTTAAAGGGAAAAGTTCCATTAGACAATTTAGAAAAAAAACAGGTTAAATAAACATAAGAATATATTACGCAAATTAGTTTCTAAGGGGAAACAAAAATTAAGGAAGACTATTATAGTGCAAAAGGGTGGTGCGTTTTTACCAATTATACTGGGGGCTGTATTAAGTAGTTTATTGAGCTCATTAACATAGTTAAAATGGAGAACACGAAGAAAATGATTTTAGTAGAACCAGACTTTATTGAGAAGCTCAAACACAATGAAAATGCTCCTTTAAATTCCCTATCTCGCTTAGATGAGGACATGCAAAAAATACTGAAAAGTAAAATAGAGGATCGCGAAAAATGGGCATTGTATTCTCAAGCACTACAACGTTTTTTGCATTTTACTGAATCAGATCGAAAACCGTTCAAGGTGCCAATAATGATTGATGATACAAATAATGTCCACCAAGAATATTCTGACAAATCGATGGTTAAAAAGGAGGAAACTGAACATAATGCTACATTACCACATTCAAGACCGTTCGAAAGTGACGCTACGAGTACTCCTTCGAATCATACTTACCCTGAGAAGTTTACTCCATCTCACATCATAAACAAAATTCCTAAAAGTTATGTGAAAAAAGGACAATCTTTGATTGCCGCATCAGTTTAAGACGCTTTTTGACGCGCCCATTCTACTCGATTAAGGAATATTATACCAATTTTTTTGATAAACGTATCTAGAGTTACTGACATTGATTGATGGTGTGAATTGTGTTTACGTTGTTGTGTTACAGTTAAAAAAAAATAGTATGCCTAAGGGCTCATCATGGTCTGTACTAATAACACATTGCCACCTACATATGTTACCTGTGATGACGAAATAAAGATATTTGTATTTAAAGCTTAATGTATTTTTCGATAACCACGGACTCATCCGTGCTGGTGGTCGTTTAACTCAATCTAACATTTCTTACAATCATGCACACCCTATCATTCTACCAGCTAAAGATCACATCACTACACTGATAATCAGGTATTATCATCACATGCTTTTACACATTGGTACCTCGACTACACTAGCTACTATCAGGTTCAAGTATTGGCCTATTAACGGACGAAGTGAAGTAAATAAGGTTATCCACCGATGCACCCGTTGTATCAGATTTCGAGCACAAGCTTGTGGACAGCAAATGGCTGATCTGCCGGCCCCTAGGGTAACCTTGGATCGTCCATTTATACATACAGGTGTGGATTTCAGCGGTGCTATTTACTTACGTAGCTCGATGTCTCGCAACTGCAGGTATCAGAAGGGCTATATAAGTCTGTTTGTGTGTTTAGCTACCAAACTTTTACATCTGGAATTTGTAAGCGAATTAACCTCACAAGCTTTCATTTGCATTTAAACGGCTTATTGCTAGAAGAGGAGGTTGCAAATATTTGTATTCAGATAATGCTTCTAATTTTAAGGGTGCCAATAATGAATTGGCTGAGCTTAATACAATGTTTAAAAATGATAAGAGCTATTCTGAAATTGTAAACTATTGTGCTATGAATAACATTCAATGGAAATTTACTATTCCCTTAGCAAGCCACATGGGTGGATTGTACGAAGCAGGCATCAAATCAGTTAAGGCTTTGTTAAAACGACAGCTTTGCAATGCTAAATTAACCTATGAACGCTACTTGTGCAGGTGGAAGGCATCCTCAATTCGAAGCCACTTTGCGCAATTTCAGATTTACCAAATAATTTGGAATGCCTTACTCCTTCACATTTTTCGAGAGGATCCACAATTACGGACTTACCCGAACCAAACATGTTAGAAATGAACGATAAAAGGTTAAATATGTACCAGAAGGCAATGCAAATAAGACAAAGAATTTGGAAACAATTCTATAATAATTACTTATCGGAATTGCTAACTAGAAATAAGTGGTTACAATAGCTTGTAACCACTTATTTCTAGTTAGCAATTCCATCACACACAACAATTACAAAAAAACACACACACAACACACAGCAACAAACACACACACACACACAGACACACACACAGCAATTACATCTAGCGATGTAACTTGAAAGTGGGTGATATGATAATTGTTAAAGATGAGGCTACTCCGCCCTCCTGTTGGCCATTAAGAAAAGTAATAGCTGTAAATACGAATTCTAAGGATGGTTTAGTAAGATCTGTGCTAATAAAGACTGCCAAGGGCGAGTACACAAGCCCTATTCACAAACTTATTTTGTTACCTAGTATTGGATCAGTTTAGTTTAGCTACATCTCATAAATGCTGCCTGAGCACGCATAGACTATAAGTGCTATATTTGATTAAGGATTTTCATGTTAGTTGAATGCTCAATTTATAAAAGTAAATCTCGCATTTTTATTCACATGTTAATTTTAGCTTAATATGTACTATATAGTAACATATGACTTATAAATGCGATTTAGATTTAATGCTCTATCCCTAAGTCTGTATGTATAACTAACTATAGATGTTTCTATTAACATAGCAGGGGAAAATGTTCCGAATAAGACGGAATCTATTGCCGTCTCTCTCAATCTCTCTCTCTCTCATGGCGGCCGTGTCGTGCACATCGCTCCTGTTTGTAAACTTAGTTTAAATATATAAATATAAAGTGATACTAAATTCAGTGCTACTCTGTCTGTGTGTAGAGCTTGGAACCAGCCCAGCATAGAAACAATAACAGCGTTCCAATTGGCAATAAAGAATGGACTGCCGCATCAGTTTAAAAACTTTTCTTGATTAAAAATATCACCGTGTAAGTGTCCTATCATTTCAACTTCCTTATTATCTTTAATAAATTCTTGTCTTTTAGTCCAGCCTTTGTTAGCCGTATCAGTTCCATCCATATGACCCGAAGTGTCTTCATACCATAGCCCACATGTAAGATGGGACTGTTTTGCTGCAGGTCCATAATTTAGTAGGGTTTCCATATATGCACGGTACGCATATGTATTATTAGGCGGTGAAACTAGTTTTTGATTTAAATATATGTCCAACTGGTTAAACAGTGAATGTAACCAATTATTCACTGGAGCAACATGAGTTTCTGCGGATTTGATCTTAGTACCGTCTTGATTCAATACCTTGGCTTTGATATGTAGTAAAGTGTGAGACAGGTCAATATAGTCATCGCCTGATCCTGGAACGTGAAATTCAATAGGACCATCATCACTAAGAGACGAAATAGGTTTATAATGTATCCACTGCCCATTTTCTATACTTGTTTGCGTCGATGGCAGTGCAAATAAATCTAACTCTGACTTAGCGCATTCACATGAATGATGATGTAAAAATGACATGGTTTAATTAGAAAAAATATCGTTTGTATATTTTTTACTTTTTTTTGTACCTCTCCCCCGTAATGCTTTGGATGCAATGGTGCGCTCTCGTCTTTTTCGTATCATTTTATACCCAGACCCTGACATTAAAGAATCAATTTTTTCATCAGCTTTTCTTTTTAAATTACTGCTCGCATTCTTAAAACGAGACTTTATTGATTCGTCCATAGGGTGCGAATTCATCATGTCGGATAAAAGACCAACACCAGCATTTAATGCTTCTTTCCCAACCGTTCTAAATCCGCTAGATAACAGAGGAAATACCGATCTAAACAAGCCTCCTAAAAAACTTCCTATGCCATGCCCTCGCTGGTGAGGAACACCTTTATAAACAATGCCTACTCCTGAACCAGCTTGATGAGTATAATAATGTTCATATGGGCAGGGAATATTTTCACGTCTATAATTCATTTTATTCGTTGAAAATGTAGCTTCACGCATGAAGTTCCAAACTGGAATGGAACCTTTCCACCCGTATGTCGGTTTGGGACGTTTGAGAGGTCTCAGCGTGTCACTTATCAATTCTGTTATATTGCTTTCTGGGATAACTTGATTATTTACTACGATTTCCCCTCCTTCTTTCCACCAAATCTTCGGTTTATTTTTTAAAATATCTACCTAATAATTTAAATCACAAATGGCATGAGTTGTGTAGAGCTCTTCAAAATGTCGTAAATATGTATTCAGATACCCTCATTCATTACTATGGGGGTTACAGCGCCGCGACAAACATTTTTGTTGACGCTAGTGACCTCTGTTATGCCTCGGCTGTTTACTGACCATCTGTAGATGAGACTAGCAGTATTGGTATACCACTGGAGGCAGCGAAGGTCCATCACATCTAAGACGGTGGAAGAGCACGATCGGCGCGCCAACCGCCGTGGTAAAGAATATTTGTATTGTATTGTACTCTATTAGTCTTGTAGATCTTGTGTTCACTAAAAACGAACATATTTTTTTTTATAAAAGATAGGTAAGCATTTGACCACAATCTCACCTGATGGTAAGTGATGATGAGGTCGAGGGTGTTACATGCGTACCTAGATAGTACCTATTCACTCTCGTCTTATATATCTTTATGATTGTCAATAAATTGTCCCACTCGCACGCTTCACTAGCGCGAGAGTGGGACGCCGCTACATTTCGCCGCGCAAAGCGAGGTGTCGGCTTATTGCTTGGAATCCGGGTCAGGTTTCGTATAGAAAAATAGCATAATTAAAAAAAGTAGATATCAAGATGGCGATTTCACTGCCGTCTTCTACCGGGATCAATCAAGGGAAACATGAGCTAATTTGATTCAATTCTCAATTCATGGTGTATACGGTCAAATCAAGATGTATCAACGTATATCATCAATATAAAGTGTATCAGTGTAACTTTATCGTTCACTAAAGAGTTAAACTGGTCGCGCGAGTTATATTTTCAACATCACATTACCCGAACCGTCTGACTGGCACGTTAAAAATCTAATCTGGTGGTCCATACAACATTTCGTCTGCCTCTGGAAACGGGCAGGCTCAACGCGGCGTAGGGGAGGCTGCCGTAAGGAAGCAAAATCAGAGCGGGGACGGGAAATCCAGGTTTAACATAATTTTTCACGGCTATTTCATTAATCGATTCGCCCACTTCAACATTTTTTTGTTGACCGCATGAGGCGATTGCCAACTCAAACATTATCATCCTCAATCAATATCATACTACATTTTTTGGGTCACCCATGACGGGACGGAAACCAAAGCTTCATCAAACCCCCCTCTGTCCTACATTTTGGTGGCTCCACGAAGGGATCGAATTCGGATTGTATTTCATCATCAAACGTCCCTCATTATCAAACATCTTGACTGCAAAAAGTACTAAAATATTGAAATTATTTTGAGTTTAACTGTAAGTAAAGTTGTTAGGTAACTTTCGTAAATACCAACAACTTAATATAGTAATTCCCACTTCACTCCCACTTATATACATTAAGTTTCATTACTGGTACACTAAGCTTAAATTAACATTTTACGTATAGTTCAACCATTATTTTCTTATAAATAAAACCTAAGAAACATATAAAATATATAGGCTGGAAGTCGGAGGATTCGAGAGAAACCAAGAAATGAACACTTATTTATTTTAATGACGGAATTACAAAAGAATAAATTAAATCAATTAAATCTAGAGGTGCCTAATGGTCGATGTGAGAACCAAGAGTGACAAATCATTCGGTATTTTTGGGTCACAGGGCGGCGATGTTGCAATATGCTGAGCCGGCGCCACCTGGGTGGCTGCTGGGGCGGTCGCTGGTTATACATATGCAAGCACACCTCCATCCCCAGCTAGGCAACTTCGAGAATCTTCGAGAATATTGCCGTTGCCGAGTCGTGATTTACTTGTAAATTCCTGAGGTTCAGCTTTGGTATCTTCGCTATCTGGTCGATAGCTTCTGGAGCGTCGATTTTGCCTGTTGCTAATGAGTTCGTACGGCATCGTTTTGCGATTACGCGACGACAGTTTATTCCAGCAACGAGTGCGCACACGCACAGTATGAGCATTAGTATATATCGTCTTTGGTATGAGTGTGTAGACTGGTATTGTAGTATGATACATGCTTGAACGGTCGATTTAGCTTATATTCACGGTGTGGCGGTCAGTCCCAAGATGTGGTTGAGAATAAAAAAACTGAACGTCAACAAAAAAATATATATTATGAAAGGTAGGTCGTGGGTTAAGCCCGTCTGGTGTCACGCCGCAGGTCGGTACTCGCCTAGGGCGACGGCGGCTACTGGATCTCCGGGTATTGGGGCAGCGGTCAGTGGAGCAGGTGGAAAGGGCTCGGGGGCGCCGAGGCAGCTGGTGTGGTGCTTCCTCCACAAATAAGGGCGTGAATGCACGCGCATAAGCGCGGCCGGTTTCTTAATTAAAAGGTCGCACGCTGTGCATAGACGTCCACAGTCAAAATACATCCATCAGGCTCCTCCGCTGATAGTGAACCTCTTTAGATTTGCGCCTATGAATGAGGAGAAGTCGTAAGCAGTTGGTGAAGGTGTTCACTATCAGAACGGAGTTAAAATTCGCAAGTGGAAGAACAAAGCAAATTGCAACTTTTTTATGAAAATAAAAGAAGGTACACTCATAAAATGATTTGCAAGGCGGTGAAATCTAATGACTAGCTGGTTACAAAATGAACTTAACAAGCGGCGGCGTAATAAAAACTAGGCATTATAATGATCCGTGATTTGAGTACATTATAATGATTTGAGTACACTAATTTAAAATAAGCAAAGCATTTAGATAGGGTGATTTTAACACTTATGTGCACTAGGGTTTAAAGTAAGCACTAACTTAAATCTAAGCACTGCGCGATAATAATATAACACTTGTTCAACACTTACCCTATTGGGGTGCGAGACGACACTAAATTCGTTATTAGATACGTATAAATGTATATTGAAATGTTGATCTAAAGTTATGACCTCCAAGTAATGGATCTTAGCACCACGAGATTATAGCGCGGCAGTCACTGCTGATATTGAGGTAGCATCTAGTTCCCAAGTAACAAAGTTCTCCTGTAGTGCACAGTTTACAGGCTCACAGCACTAGTACCTCTCTCTTAGTGGTTCCAGGTTTTACTACCAAGCTTATAACAGGTTACACGGAGTTCGCTTGGGTTTATAATACACCTGTTCTTATAAGTTGAGTCGTGTATAGAACGAAATTATAGGCGCAGTAAAGGCAAAGATGGCCTATAAAAGTGTTGCATAGGTGTAAAAACACTTGAGAAAACTTGGTCCAGTAAGTTACACTTATAATCGCCTACAAGAAGTAATTATAAATCCGGGATAAGTGTCATACGCTAGTAATGGTAATTTTTAGAAATAAATGCACTTAGAACTGTAGCGACATTAGTTTTAAATAGTTTTAATATTTACGTGTCTTATTACTATGGACTTGCGCGTATCCCGCCGGCGCAGCGGCTGGCCGTTACGTCATCTCCTAACGGTCGAGCGTGCTCGGGCGCATTCGTGTGCCCTCGGTTTTCCTGATCAAGTCAGTCGTTCCGCATGTCCCACGCCGAGAGGCTGCGCGCACGTCCTCCGGACGGCTTACGTCACTGCTTATACGCGATAATAGCAATTTTAATGTTTTCTCTTATTTCCGCTTTCTGCTTGTGCACTGTGAACTTTCTTCTTCTGTATATCGTTTCTACAATTTGGCAAAGTGTTTCTAAATTATAATAAACATTATATCTTTGTTATATGTGGTGTTTTCATTATTAACGCCGACACCACAGAACCATTTGCATTTGTTACTTGACCTTATAGGGGAGTATAAGTCAATGTAGGGGTGTGTATTATAAGTGAATTAGTTATTTATTTATTTATTTGGTTTACCAACAATTGTTTACACTACTATAAATACATAGTTACATGCAACAATGGTTATAAGTTAAGTGTAACAATTACTTATAGGTAAACACAGCATGCATTTAACATTTTAAAAGTAAATATTTCTACAAATAACATTTTCAATATTTTTAGTTCTTAAACTAAAAATATTTTGGAGCACCTTTTTTTAAATACATTTAATGAATCAATGTGTATATCCGTTTCTTTACTGCAGGTATTCAATATTTTACATAGCCTAGGAATAGGCGAGTTGCTACCTAGGGCAGTTCGTCTAAGCGGGGGGCAGAGAGGAGTGATTGGCTTTCGTGGAGTTCTGGACGGAGCCCGGAAAGAGATAATCTTGTATCGAATGAGCTTATATAGGAAAGTCACATCTATAATTTTTCTACGCAAATCTAAAGATTCCATTCCGAAATGCTTTAATCTACTCCCATAAGAGAGCTTTTTTTTGTTTATACCAGCTGAAAACGATAGGTGGCGTAGAAATCGCTTCTGCAAACGCTCCATCCGTAAAGAGTGAACAGCATAGACCACACTACAATACTCCAAGACACTCCTGACAAAGCTACTATACAACAAGATTTTTGTTTTACTTTTTCGAAAAGGTTTACCATTCCTAATTACAAATCCTAGCATTTTTGAAGATTTTTTTATTACGCTTTCTAAATGTGGCACAAAAGTAAGCTTTTGATCGAAAATTACGCCCAGATCACAAATTGTATCTCTCTCTAAGATAGTCTCATTGCCAATGGAGTACTTAGAAGCTATCTTATTGTGTTTTCTTGTAAATTTAATGTGAACACATTTTTTTGGATTCAGGACCATTTGGTTTTTACTACACCAGTCAGCAAGACCTTTCACGTCACTTTGTAGCAACTTTACATCTTCATTCTTTACAATTTTACGAACAAACTTCAGATCATCGGCATACATGAATATTTGCGAATTAGGTAAGCATTCAGGAATGTCATTAATAAAAATATTGAAAAGAATTGGGCCTAAGTGCGATCCCTGCGGAACGCCAGAGGTTATGGTATAAGACGAGGATTGGCAGCCATTCACCACTGCATAAAATAACCTATCCGTCAAGTACGACCGTAACCAGTTCAGCAAAGCATCAAACCCATATGCGGATAGTTTTTGGAGCAAAATATTGTGATTAACTTTGTCGAATGCTTTGCTGAAATCTGTATATATCACATCGGCCTGCCCACCACCATCGATTGTTTTAGCTAGGAGTTCTGTGAACGGGACTAAGTTTGTGGATGTAGACCTACCCCTTACAAACCCATGTTGGTAGTCACTCAAATAGATTCTTAGATGCTGTTGGATAAACGGGCATACGAGGGACTCAAAAATTTTTGCAAACGTGGGAAGAATCGATATAGGTCTATAATTAGAGACTAAGTAATCATCATCAGACTTAAAGACAGGTACTACTTTTGCAGTTTTCCATTGATCTGGGAAAACACCAGTTGATATAGACTTGTTATAAATTATACTTAGTGGTTTAGCTAACTCTAAGACGCATGAACGAATGAATAGTGGGGGAATTCCGTCCGATCCAGCACCTTTCTTAATATCAATTTGATTTAAATTACTTAAAACAGATTTTTTATCAATAAGAGGGAAAAGTAGATTTAAGCCATGGTTAATTAAGAGTTTTAAACATTTTTGATCATATTGATTTAGGTTATTGTCATCTTTTGTATATACTGTAGAGAAATATTTAGCAAACATTTCGCAGATATCTGTACTGTTTGATGTAAAAACTGACCCATCTGTCATAGACAACGGATATACACCCAATCCTCCACGTTTGGATTTTACATGTGTCCAAAACGTTTTCGGATTTACCTTAAAATTTTCCTCAGTTTTACTTATGTAATAATTATATCTCGATATTACTAATTTATTCAACCGCTTATTGATTAATTTCAATTCTAAAGCATCTGATGGATTTTTGTACTTTTTAAATCGTATTCTAATTTTGTTTTTTTCGTGTGAGACTTTTTTTAATTTATTGTCAAACCACGGTGGGAACTGTTGTTTTCTTAGTGTAGTCATGGGAACATATTTTTTAATTACATTATCAAGAACCTTGTAGAAAGTATTAACCATATCACAAGCGTCTAAACTCTCGAAGTTTCTTTCCCAATCATAATTTTTTAGTTCTTTACGTACCAATTCATATTTTACTTTGTAAAAATTGGGTCTAACTGTCCCATTGTTATATGGCAGATTTTTTTTTTTACTATTTCTATATTAATGTCAAGAGGTGGATGATATTGATCAATAGTACTTAACACATTGGTACTTTCATTAACTTGACATGCCGGTATACTTGACAACACGAGATCGAGCATTCGATCAGAACAGTTAGGCACGTTATTGAACTGTTTCAATTTATTAATATTAATAAAATCAAGCAAAGCTTGGCTTGTAAGTCTTGTAACAGATGGGACATAAGTAGAAAATAAATCATTAGTGAGTTTCCCAAATTAAAATCTCCCATGATACATACATATGAGACAGTTTCTAGAACGTTGTTATAGTGGTCTACTAGAAGTTCAATATTAGAGCGTATGACAGGCGGAGGAAGGTATACTGCACAAAGAGCCAATCGACTATGGGAACCCGTAGTTGAGATATCTACTGTGACCCAGAGGTCCTCAAAATGACTTTGCCAATTGACAACGCGGTTTGAATTAATATATTTTTTTACGGCAAATAGCACCCCACCTCCTTCTTTACCACTTTGAGAGGTAGCTTGCTCCCTATCTCGTCTATACACCACGAATCTCTCATCAAACAGCTCACTGCTCAGCACAGAGCTGTTCAACCAGGTTTCTGTAAGTACAATTATATCATAATCATTATGCAATAGGTTACAATAAAAAAACATTAGTTTTTGTACGCAGACCTCGGACATTTTGATAATAAATATTGAGTTCGAATTTTAGATTCTTATAGTCTTAATACTTGCAATACAATAATAATACATTAACTTGGCCAATTACCACCTAAACTAATTTATTTAAGCTGTCCGTGTTTCTTATGTAGATACATGCAGAGTCGTCGGAGTTCCTCGCATAAACTCGGCCATCCCGCACCCATACTTTTAAAGGAAAAAGTAAGTTATCTAGTAATTTATCGACCAGCCGAAAAGATCCTAACCGACGCCATGTTTTTCACCCTGTCTTCTTTTTTGGGGCCGCATCCCTAGTGTTGCCCTACTTTCGCCTTAGTGCGGGCGAATCGGTAAATTCCGGTTAACAGTTCGGCTTTCCTGACTCTCCTACGTCCTCGGCAGGAGACCACGTTATCTCTACAAATGCAGAAACCATACACCGCACCTAGAGTAAGCACAGCGTCTTTACCTTAGCTCTGTTGTTAGTGTTACCATCACTGTCCAGCACTCCAATCTAATTGATGTTTACGTTGTCATGATTCAGATGCTCATTCTTTAGACTCGGAATGACCGTTGTCTTTACGAAGTGCCAGATGTGCCGCTACTCTTCACACCACTCACACCACGGTGTCTTTGTCGCGTAGTGTCGTTATCATGCTTACCATCATCAAAGCGTCACCGTATGACGTCGTGACCAGACAAATATAATACATCACCGCGCTGAGGCGTCGTGACCAAATAATATCACCGTCTATTGACGTCATGACCAGATAAATACCACACATCACCGCCCTGAAGCGTCGTGACCAAATAATATCACCGTCTAATGACGTCGTGACCATATAATTACAACACATTACCGCCCTGAAGCGTCGTGACCGAATAATGTCACCGTCTAATGACGTCGTGACCAGATAAATACAACACATCACCGCTCTGAAGCGTCGTGACCAAATAGGTAATATCATCGTCTAATGACGTCGTGACCAGATAAATACAACACATCACCGCCCTGAAGCGTCGTGACCAAATAATATCACCGTCTAATGACGTCGTGACCGTATAATTACAACACATCACCGCCCTGAAGCGTCGTGACCGAATAATATCACCGTCTAATGACGTCGTGACCAGATAAATACAACACATCACCGCTCTGAAGCGTCGTGACCAAATAGGTAATATCACCGTCTAATGACGTCGTGACCAGATAAATACAACACATCACCGCCCTGAAGCGTCGTGACCAAATAATATCACCGTCTAATGACGTCGTGACCATATAATTACAACACATCACCGCCCGGAAGCGTCGTGACCAAATAATATCACCGTCTATTGACGTCATGACCAGATAAATACAACACATCACCGCCCTGAAGCGTCGTGACCAAATAATATCACCGTCTAATGACATCGTGACCATATAATTACAACACATCACCGCCCTGCTGTAATTCGTTTCATCATAAAAGACATGAAAGTCAGTCAGTAACGGCAAGTGTACGTCAAGCTAATTTCTCTGGTCCCATGAGAGAGAGACCCTATGAAAGACTATAAGAGGGAGAGGAAAATATGAATTTGTTTTGACTCAAAAGGTGGGGGTCTGGAATTATGATAAACGAAATCACAACCATCAGGCACAATAATGAAAGCAGCGTATGACTAATCACTATCCTCTTCCGATCACCATTTACTGGAACCCGCTAATGAACCGTAGTTCATACCGACCAACTGCCCCAGCAAATGGCGCATGCCTACAGGCATCACTCTCGTATTCTCAGCATGTAATAGGATAGGGTCCAGAAGAGCAGTGCATGACCCTGGCAGCACTCTCCTCTTCATCGCACCTCAGTAGCAGCAGCTAATCAGCACTCCGACAGCTCATTGTCTGGCTTTTCCATAGGACCTGCATGTCAACCGCAGTTCACAGTGTCCTCTTCACACAGGAAACACAATCAAAATTGTAATCTGATTATCATGTACAGTTACATTTCAGAACACAACTATTACAGCGAGTCGCTATCGATCAGATTCATTAAAACCGTTCACATAAAATAAAGTGAACAACAGCATCATCATCATCCTATGTAAGTCCACTGCTGGACACAGGCTTTCCCCAACACAACCGCAGTTCACAGTGTCCTCTTCACACAGTAAACAATCACTGTAAACACAATCAAAATTGTAATCTGATTATCATGTACAGTTACATTTCAGAACACAACTATTACAGCGAGTCGCTATCGATCAGATTCATTAAAACCGTTCACATAAAATAAAGTGAACAACAGCATCATCATCATCCTATGTAAGTCCACTGCTGGACACAGGCTTTCCCCAACACACCCCATTCGACTCTGTCTTTGGCTTGTCCCATCCAGCTTTTGCCAGGGACCTTTTACAAATCGTCGCTCTACCTCGCAATAGGATGTTCCACACTACACTTGACATCCATGAATTCCAATAAAACAAAGTTGTACATCTTAATCAGTATCACAATGCCTTTCCAGTTATGTACTCTTTTATTTTGCACCGTTCGGCTTTTACTGACTCATAATAATTACTAACCCATACAACCCCTCTACTGGGCAAAGGCCTCCTTTTTGTAACATACAGACACAAATCACAAATGAATCTTTACAAGTCACTTTAAAGTCAAATAAGGTCCTTCAATTATTATTTTCCAAGAGTCATAATAAATCCTTTCAATTAGATCAAGAAATAACCCTTTACCAATGACCCTTTCTCACTCACACCTTGTCTGATTGTGACAGTTAACTTTTAACCAGTTTGTAATTTACAACCCACTAAGAAGTTCAGTTCACCGGCATGACTCCATTTCACACTTCATGACTCATCATGAGCAATGAAATCAAGATCAACAGGATTTTCTTCCTACTTTGTTCAATCATTTACAAATGTTGTCAAAAATGGCATTGTGAAGATACAATCCAAAATTGACACATACAGATGGACAATATGACAAATTAAACAAATCCAAGAAGTGGATATATCTAAGCCCATTTCAGCTATGTTAAATACAATGGTTGTCACAACAACACATAGTGTCATCATTTCATCATCAAATCCAAAAACCCATCCAAATGATCCCATCAATTGAATTTGCATATAAGTTCATATTATAGTGCCTCTCTTGAATTATCTGTGTGGTCAGAATAACTAACAAAACTTCTAAAATGTCATAAACAGTACATTAGACAAATAAGTTTCAAAAACTTCACCTTTTGAGTATCTGGCTTATGTTGCCAACTGTACCTTTCCCATACATACACAGTCATCAGTTACTTATCACTCGACTCCAACAAGTTCCAACTCAACCAGACCATCATGATTGGGCTATGGACACCATCCGTCTTCATCGTCAGGCCAGTCAGTGCTATGGCATATGCATCATCGTCCGGACCCATACAAGTACACAAAACTTTACTTCCATTGGACTTCAGGAAACTGACCAAACTTGACCTGCAAACTTTATTCAAACAAACCAACACACATGTAAACAATAACAAACAATCCATGATTAATAAAGGCTTGTATGTTATAACAGCTACAGTTAAATACTACTAGTACAGAAAAGTACTAAAGTACAGAAAAGACTAGCACAGAAAAACCTTTCATCTTTTCAATCCAGTCTAATCCCCAATATGAAACTTCACCAGTCCATGACTTTTCACTTAGCCCCATAAATTTCAGTGTAACTATAGCAGTGTTGTTACAAGTTTGTCATTAATTCATCATGACATGACACTCAAGGAATCACACAACTTTAGAATGGAGTTGCACTATGTCATCAAAACACTCCATGTACACATACAGACATAAAACTCATGTGTTCCAAGAGGGGTAGGCAGAGTATTTGAAATTCAATTTCAGTAACATTCCATGTATGTACTAATCACAAATCACAATAGATTTGTGGCACTCCACCTAACAACATTTTTTTACAAGATATAATTTTACAGGGCACAGCCCTATCATTTACATTGCAGCTTGACAGGGAATGTGTTGATCCAATTTAGCATTCATGATCTGGGATTACTGAGTAACAAGTCACTAATCCCAACTATGGATGGTTCAGTCTCGGGTCAGATTATCTCATAAATGAAAACTCATTATGCAAAATGTTTAGCATGTGGTGACATAATAGTGGTAGTACTAATATCAGTAGGTAGGTTCAGAAGATAATCACATGGACACTACAATGGACATGTACTCAAGGAATGACTTCAACAAGTGCATATCTCCAAAATTCAAATCAACATTTATTCTGTAGGTAGACCTCCGGAGCTCTTTTACCTGACATCATAAGTCTTTACTTAGAAAATGTCTGATGTGGTATGTTACCATTCACATCCTTACTCACATAAGTACATCTCGACATCACTCTAAAGCAGAAAATGGAACACAACTTACAAAATTATTCTTTTTCTTTTCTTTTGTACAGTTGCACATCACATCACTATAATTTAACTCAAAGAAATCAAATAAAGTGTAAGTTATTAATAACTTAGATAGGACATTCAATGTCCATCCAAATTCACAGAACAGTGTTCTGTGTCTAATTGTATAGCAACACAAGTACAGTCACAACTGTTATCTTAACCACCAACTGTTTGAATCTCTCAACTGCACTTTGACACTTCATTCCTTGATAGGAATTGAAAGTTCATAACAATTTAAATAACTCATACTGGTGTATGTAAATGCCAAGACTACTAGATGTTCGTGTGAACTTGATTCTGTTGCAATCTAAGATGTCCCAACAACAGACAAATTTATGATTTCACAGTCAAGAAATACTACATCTGACTGTACCAAACTGCAGCACTTTACTAGAATGAACTAACAGTCACATGTTGTTATGACAGTAATCATTTCCTTAATCATTGCATAATTTGCTTAGTTACCTGTTTGTGTGGTAGACACTACTCACTCATAAATGGCTAAATAGCATTGGCATTGCCGCTTGTATAATAAATGCCTGTTATTTCAACGGCACTGGAGATGTAGACAGTAGGGAATACTTGCTGCTTGCTGTATTACCACAATCCATTGAATTTACTAATGTGAACCCGATGACTCCAGCACACCCATAATATCTGGTGCTGCATGCTGTAAGGCCTGTAGGTATTGTTGCAAGGCGAAAGGTGAAATGGGACCTTTTGACCTAACCTGACCTCAGACTTCTGACCTGTGGACACTAAAGATCACCAAGGAACGAATTGTTCCTAAAACTTGTTAACATCTTTTTTTATTAAAAGCTTTGTCGTCTCTGTCGAGTGGTGTCGAACCGACATCGATCGTAGGTGTGTTTGAACACCGATTAGAACGTAAAACTTGACAGCTACGTATTTTCTTTGTGATGAATAGGTACTTCCGTGCTCACAATAGCAGCAACAAAATGCAGTGCCGGCTACGACTCAACCAGCCTGTGCTCATTGTCAGCGCCTTCGATCCCTATCTACGTGTAGAAAAGACCTGTTTCGTCGGCGTAATGTAGCTTACGTTTGGATGCGTATAGATTAGAATGTATGAAACTTTTGGCGATTACGATTACACACTCAAATTTGTTCTCATTCAACTTAAAGTAAATTTCCGTTCACATATCGCATAAACCACTTTTAAAGACGTGAGTATTATCCTACTTCTGAACTTTTAAAGGAAAAAGTAAGTTATCTAGTAATTTATCGACCAGCCGAAAAGATCCTAACCGACGCCATGTTTTTCACCCTGTCTTCTTTTTTGGGGCCGCATCCCTAGTGTTGCCCTACTTTCGCCTTAGTGCGGGCGAATCGGTAAATTCCGGTTAACAATACATATTTATAACCCAACTCTTTCGCCTTCTTCCTGGCTGTTGCGTGCAATACTTTATTAGCAGGAGATAAATGCTCAACTAGAAAAACTGGAGTTTTTTCGCCGGTTAGCCCCAAGTGTAGACTATTTAGCTTATCCTGCGGGTTTGCCTATTTATATGATATGGTGGATGCCAACAGTTCGTTGCGTATTCTTGGCGAGGCTAATTGAAGCACAATAGATCTCGGGCGAGAACTATCTGCGTGGATTTTTGCTATACGAGTGCAGTGTGACACACTATTCGTGTTCAATGTATATCCGACTACGCTCGCTAGTTTATCTACAATCGTAAACAAGTTTTCTTGTTTACTTTCTGGTACACACTGCAGCTCTAAGTTATTGGCTCGTGCGTGCTGCTCTAAAGTGTTCAGGCGTTGATTCAGCTCCACGATTTCAGTCTTCATTTTACGATTATCACTAATCAGGTCTCTCGCATTTTTCTTAGCTTCGATTTGTTCAGGTGGCGATTGACTAGTAACATTTCGGTGTAATGTATCGTTCGCGGCGATCGTGTTACATTACAGTTACATTACAGCTACGCGGCGAACCACAGACATCATATAAAAGCAGACTCGCAGTATTAAGCCAGACGATTTTTCATATAGTTGTCTCGTTAATCCTTATGGCACACCAAAATGAGTTAGAATGGGACAACTAGTACGATATTAACGAATTGTCCCGATTTAAAAAACACACCATGTCACACCAGAGTGAATTTAGTAAACATCACAACGATACGTCAAAAACAAAACGGTACCGAAAGTGCAATAGATATTGTGAAAATTACGAAATTATATGTATCAAAACTCAACAATCTTTATTTACACGTAAGCAGAAATGTGGTGCGTAGTGCCATGGTGCCGGAGCAGTTTAAAATCAGTGAAAAAGTCCGGAGAAAATATCAGTTTTCATCGGTAAGAAACTTTTGCTATTATTTCAAAAATTGCACGAACATTATGCAACATAATAGTCTGAGATAGACTACAGATGCTGGATACTACAAAATGTACCTTTTGCGTAGTTCCAAATTCATTTCATAAAGGTTTTTTGGTAAAAATTCATCTGTCGTGAACTAGGCTAGTGCTGTTACTTAATGAAAAAAAATATGTCGACAATTTATCGATATGAATTATTTACGTAAGCATTTAGACGAGATATTATTGCGTTAAATTATTAATTACATGGTTATTTGTCAACTTTAGATTTCCGAATAATAATTTACTTCAAAAATGGATTGACGCAGTAGGACGCAATAATTGGACGCCGACCAAACATCACAGAATCTGCTCCAAACATTTTAAAAGTGACTTTTATGTTACTAAGAACAATAAAAGATTATTATTGCCAGTTGCAATACCTACAATATTCCAGATGCCCCTTGAGGTAAGTTGGGAAAGATCAATATTTATTTACTGAATTTTCAGGGACCGCTTCAGATGGTTTGGTTTAGGTTTAGGCATAATATGTTAAGACGTTGCATACATTAATATTTTTTTTATCTGAGAGAAATATTTTGATCTAAATGAGCTAAGATAATTTGTTTTATGACAAAACTGGATTATAAACGCATATATAAATAAATAAGTATATATTAGGGGAAAATTTCTTATAAAAATCAAACTACTCCCATAGTAAGCTCAATAAGGCTGGTGTTATGGTCTAGACGACGATGGGGTGCTAGTCGGGTAACCTCCACGAGTGTCTGGGCTCTTCCAGTTCCTCTGGACCCTCGCGGGTCTGGGGGAAGGGGAAGGGTTCTGGCCGGTGCGCCCTGGAGGCAACCATAACCTAAAGTTTCAAATAAACATTTGAGTATAAAATGCTTAAAATCATTAGTCATTACCTACTACATAACTACATAATTTTAATTTGTAGGATATATTAGAATCTTTTGACGTTTGACGACCACTTTGGCTTAGTTGGTAGTGACCCTGCATACGACAGGGTTCGAATCCCGGTCAGGACATTATTTGTGTATTTATCGCGATTTGTGCATTTATCCTGGGTCTTGGATGTTTTCTATGCATTTATCTATATAAGTATGTGTATCGTCGTCTAGTACCCATGGTTAGTACAAGCTTTGCTTAGTTTGGGACGAGGTCGATTTGTATAAGATTGTCCCCTAATATTTATTTATATTTATTATTGATATTGAATGCAGTTTGTGTTTTTAATTTCATAAATATTTCAACAAAGTATAGGAGTAAGATATACGACTTAAGAATATCAATAGTAATTGAATATCGATGTCGATATTTCGTAGTAAATTATCTTTCACTGCACTAACTCTCGTCACGGAGCGATGAATAGTTGAGACAATGACAGTTGAAGACCTGTCAGACTACATGATATCTATTTCTTTCTTACTTACTGATAAGTACGTTAGTGGGAATAGATCGGAAGTATAGAAAACGTTCAACTTATTAGCGCTTATCTGCTTTTCTCTGATATCTGTGCGGCGAACGCTCGCCCTGAGCGCTCTGTTCGTTTGTGCTCCATTCTGTTTCAAAATGTCGGATATGGAGGTCGCGTGTGCTTCACTTATTGTACTAAGTTATTGCTATCTAAAATACAAGAAGAAAAAAACGAAACGATATTGGATATCTAATTTGTACCAAAGAAGGAACTATGATACGAATATAATGAATATTCTTCGAAACCAAGAGTTTACTGGACAATACAGAAACTTTATTAGAATGTCGTCTACCGATTTCGACCGACTCATTAATTTAATTGGACCGTTAGTGGGCAAGCAAGATACAAGATTGAGAAAAGCTATATCTGTTTCAGATAGGCTAGCAGTTACACTACGTTTTTACGCTTCTGGAGATTCTTTTACAAGCTTGCAATATCTTTTTAAAATTTCTAGACAGAGAATAGGCTTCATAGTAAAGGAAGTCAGTGAAGCAATAGTGAAAGTATTGAAGAATTGTATAAAGGTAAGCAAACCAACATGTGCTTTAGTTATTTTTTATTTAAAAATGTAATTTGAAAATAGGAAACCAAGACTTACACATTCTATATATCTAATCAATCATGTCGCCAAATTCTCGCAAGAACCTGGCAGTTTCTTCACTGTTCTCCGGTATTTGAGGTGAAGGTGAGGAATAATTGCGTTGGGATGAAGTGAGGGTGTGAGTATCTGGACGTTGTAATCCAGCACTATCTTGACTGCACTGCGACATTTGAGGTGAAGGTGACGAATAATTGCGGGCTGAAGTGAGGGTGTGAGTATCTGGGCGTTGTAATCCAGCACTATCTTGACTGCAATCCGACATTTGAGGTGAAGGTGTGGAATAATTGTATTGCTGCGAAGTTGTTGTTCTTGTAGAATGAGTTTGAATTGGTCCAGGTGTAGAAAAATTGCCTTGACGAGAAAATAACCGTAACCATAGTTGGGTTCATATTGTCCCCGATCAGCATTGAATAAAATATTTGAAATATGGTGTTGTACGTAGTTTCTGGTCTGGTTAGAGTACGATCTCAATTTGTTTGCAATGAAAGCTCCGTAGCTGTCACACTCGTCCAAACTTTTCGAACTTTTCTCGCTTGACGTCTTTTTTAAAATGTCATATGTAGAAGCCATTATTTCCTCGGGATCCATGACTGCCTTTTCTTTTTTTTAGCGACATGAATCGGTCGCTCGGTATGTGACCCGTTGTCCAAAACTGTATCCACGGTCGCACCACGTTGCTCGCTTTCTTCATCGGGGTTTAACTAAAAAATACATAAAAAAATATTATTATTGTTTGTTGCAGATGCCAACAACACCTGAGGAATGGCAAGGTTTAGTACAACAATATGACACATTATGGAATTTCCCCCATTGCCTGGGCTCTATGGATGGCAAACATGTAATAATACAATCACCGATGAATAGTGGAAGTGATTTTTATAATTATAAAAATTTCTTTAGCGTCGTATTATTTGCTGTAGTTGACGCTAAATACAACTTTGTATATGTAAATGCGGGATGTCAAGGAAGAATATCGGACGGCGGTGTATTTAACAACTCTGAACTTTGTCAAAGAATAAAAAATAAATCGTTAAATATTCCTGAACCCAACCCATTACCTTTGCGAACTCTAGACATCCCATACTATTTCATTAGTGACGAAGCTTTTGCCCTTTCAGAAAATGTAATGAAAGTTTACTCGGGATTCCATGCAAAAGGGTCTATAGAGAGAACATTTAATTACAGACTTAGCAGAGCGAGAAGAGTAGTGAAAAACGTATTTGGTATAGTTTCAGCAGTTTTTCGAGTGTTAAGAAAGCCTATGTTATTAGAACCAAACCACGCCTCTTCAGTAGTAATGGCAATAACGCATCTTCATAACTATCTCAGAAAAAGTGATGAATCCAGTGACATTTACACACCTTCAGGGACATTTGATCATGAAATAGAAGGAGTTGTTAAACCAGGAAATTGGAGAAACGACAGCGAACTTACAAGCCTTTTCGCTTTGGAGAGGCGACCGCGTAGAACAAGTACAACAGCGAAACAAATACGCCACGAAATTGCAGAATACTGTTCACGGGAGGGAGCTTTGAACTGGCAAGAAAGATATACTTAGAAAAACTTACCGTATCATTTGTATTTCGTGGTTTATTTCGGTCCAACACAAATAGTAATGGTTTAAATGCAAACCATGTACTAGTATAGATTTCGTCGGCACCTGAAAAATAAATAATATCATTAGGACACTTTAAAAATAAATACTATAAACAAGCGATTTGAGGCCTTTTTTTATTACCAGGGAGCGTACCTTTCATGCCGATGACATCAAATTGACGTCAGGTTGCATATAGGATGATACAATTTTTTCTGAAATTATCAATCATTCATCATGATACTTATGATGTATGTAACACATATGAATAAACGATTGATGATTAATGATTGATGACTACAATAAGACTAACTGGAATTATCCTACATATTTATATGCAACGTGACGTCAATTTGCTATCATCGGCACGAAAGGTACGCTCCCTGTTTATTACCTACCGCCCGTGGTTCGAATTTAAGTCTTGTCCTTTGCGGTAAGTGAGATTTGCCGCTACCCCGCGGCAAATCTCACTTACCGCCCAGGCCCAGTGACGCGTAAAAAAACATTTTAAACTTACCTTTGCCCGTTCCAGTGCTGTTCTTTATTTTAGCCTTCTCTCTTCTTAGTGAGGCAAGTAAACTGGTAATTTTTTTCTTGGCCTCTTCAACCGTTATATTCATATCCTCGGATAATTCTACCCACGCATCGTTTTTTTTAAACTTATTGAAGTGATCTCCGTGCGTGGGGTCCCACAGTATTTCTTTATCTCTGTATTTGTCAATAAATAATAGAACTTTCTCTTTATCCCATTCCATATTTATTAAAATCCTGTTCCTAAAGCACAATCACGGAAGGAGTGCACTCGCGGCGACTTGCGAACCTGTACTGACTTGTAATGTAACACTCAAAGGGATTCGCGTAAAAACCGACAGCCGAGTGGAGCACGCGGTGCTCGCGTCGAGCGGCTCGGCTCGCTGCACTGACTGTTGTAATGCTCGGGTTGTATCACGTTACATTACACCGAAATGTTACTAGTCAATCGCCACCTTTCAGCTTCAATATCCTCGAACCTGGTGTTCATGAAAGTCATCGAGTCTTGAATTTCTCGCACAGCCTGCTTTAACGGCTCGAGTTCACGGTTGACTATGTTCACCATGTTTTTATTGAACTCTTGCAACATGGAACTAAACTCTGATTTGAGCACCTCTGCCACTATAGCGCGAACCTCGTCGGATGTCGCCGCGGCGGGCTCCGGGGCCGGCGCAGGGGGTGAGTTCAAAGCCGGCCGCTTATTTCCTCTGGTTGTAGAAACACTACGCGCAGGGCTTAAGTCTTTTTTGCCTGTTTTTGGAGCGGAGTTACTGCACGCTGGGCATTTCCAGTTGCACGGCAGATTCAGCTTGAAAGTTATGTTCACGGCAGCTAAACATGCTAAATGATACCGCAGTTTACAACTGACACATTTTATATATTTCTCATCTTCTAGATTTTCATTTGCGCAGCATCCCCAATGTCCTTTATTTGTTGCCATATTTCAAGTGATCTTATATGTTTGTAATATACTTAAAACTTGCCAAAGTGCTCGTACGTTGCACTATCGTTGCTGAAGATAAAAGTCACCTTAGATTGCCGGCAATACGACTCTAAATAGCACTTTTCTCAGTTGAAACGGAATAAATAGTTTCTCAAACACGATGTTATCTTCACCCGTCTAGCCCGCGAGAAAAACGACCTAAGCGCCGTGCAAACGCTGGCGCTTACCCGTTCCCGTGAGACGATATGAGTTATTCGCTTTGACGGTGGATTATCAAAAGATTCACTTTATATTGGTTTATAATCACTAAATTAGGCACTTATTCGACACAGAGCGGCACTGCACATTAAAGTTTGATTTGTTCATTGTTTTAAACGCAAATTTTGCATCGAAACATTTACTTTTAAGCAGGATTGGAATATTATTTGCGGAGCTTATTGACAATTTACAGTTATACAGTGGTTTCTTCTAAAAGTAAGTGTACTTGTTATTATTGTGGACTCTCGGATGCTGTTATAGTCTTAATTTCTATATAAAGGTTTCTTGTAAAACTATTAGTGTCCAAAGAAATGTTCGTGAAGTTTATTTAAGAAGACAATTGCTTTTAATATTTATCGCCTCTTTCCGGCCATTTTGATTTCTTTTGAGTCATTAGGTTTTTATTAAATTATTACAAAAATGGATATAAACAAATGGAAGCGGTAAAAAAAAACGGTTCATATAAGAGGAAAGTGCTGAAAACATACCAACAAATGATAAGTGTGCCGAGTACTAGCTTTACATCAAGCCAAGAACGTTCTGTAGAAGATGGCGAGGGTTCCAGACGAAATAATAATTTTCAAGATATTAGTCCAGGAGTTAGTAGTGGCGTACAAAACAAGGTTTTACCCACAACAAGTGATTTAGACTCGGACGATGACGAGGAATATATTTGTGACAACTCTGATTTTGTGCAGGAAGATGAAAGTGACTGCTATACAGCTTACGAGGAAAATAATAAACTACGTAGTACCCTTAGTAAATGGGCACTAGAACACAATATTCCACATGTGGCGTTAAAGTTGAACAATATCCTGCCTAATGACGCACGAACTCTTCTGCAAACAAACAAAGCAAATGTGAATATTATTTGTTCAGCTCCAGGGGAATATTGGCATAATGGTCTGAAAAAATGTTTAAAAAAAGCTTTGAAGAGCTCACCGTCCCACCTAATGAAATTTCTTTAAAAATAAACATTGACGGCCTTCCAGTGTTTAAAAGTTCTAAGTACCAGTTTTGGCCCATTTTATGTTCAGTATCTGAAATTCCACTGCCTCCTTTTGTCGTAGGTAAGTTGCGTAACCTGTTGCGTCAGCTTCGTAGCCAAAATTATGAAAATCTTAGATGACAATGTTTGCTTATTTTACAGGTATCTACGCTGGTGATGGAAAGCCTGAAGATCTTGACACTTTTTTGGGACCTTTTGTAACAGAAATGAAACAACTTCAAGAGGGGCTTATAATAACAGACAAATCACAAAGAGAAAAAATAATACATGTCAAATTACGAGCATTCATTTGCGATTCACCTGCATATAGCTATGATAAAAGGTTTTTATTTCACTAATAAGTCAGCTAATTAACTAATCAAATAATTAAAAACAAGATAATTGTTTCAGGTGTATTGAACTTTAATGGTATACTCGATTTCAAATACCATGGCCCGATGCACTTGAAGCTTAACAATTGGGCTAATAATGTTTACCTTTTGTTATCTAATTAGGAGCACTTCAAAATGGCACGCGTCGGTGCAAACTGCATGCAACTAAAGCGTGAATAAAACATTTTGGTACTTGAAAATAAAAATACAAAATATAAGGTGTTTACGGTATGGCATCTTTATTAATAATTTAATAATAATAGCTTTATTTAATACTTAATAATAACATTTGTTAAAATAAATAATAATAACAATACATTTTTAGGTAACTTAAGACTAACTTACTCTAATTACATTAAATATACAAATGTGTCAATAAGATGTCTGTTTATATATATGTACATATTGTGTCAATAAAATAAAAACAATCAACTTTCAGGTAACTCGAGTTAAGACTAACTTAATTTAATTACGTAAAACATAAAATTGTAACCATAAAACATCTATTTATATCTATATATACATATTATTATTATTATTTTTCCTCTTGAACTACTTTATCTATTAAAAAACCGCATCAAGACAAACACAATACAATTTACAAACAAACATAACCAACCAACTAAACCTAACTTAAATTATCTGAACCTAACCTATATGTACATATTTCGCCTAAATCGATGCCACTGGGCAGGGTGCCCATAAGGCTGGCCGCGTTGCCTCGCTGAATGGCAATGCCAATTCGCTGTGCGAGGAACGAGCCAGCCCTACGGTCACCTGAGGACCGGATAAGCATGAAACTTAATTTTTTTAAAAGTTTTATTGCATCCGGTCCCCACGGACCCAGGGTCTCCACGGCAAAAGCCGCAAATATGTAACTATCGCCGAGAGTTGCATATTTGCGGCGCTTTGCAGCCTCGGCTACGGCGGCCGCTCCGCCAGCCCTCAACGACGTCGTGCCCAGGTGGGACGGAGCTAGGGTGTCCACACATGTGGCATCCCAAACTAAGGGCCGACCCTGTTGCCAGGGCACGAGAGTCATCCCGTCGGGTCTCTTGCCATCATCACGTGCTAGGCCACTAGGCTCTAGTGTGGCCGGCACGTTGACGCTGACAAGAGCCCGACGAATGATGTCGTTGAGGCAGGAGTGGCGGGACATGCGGCCGGCGCTTTTTGGGCAAGCGAGGCCGTGGTGACCCGTCTTATCAACCATTGTGCCGCAGTGGCAGCGATGTTGTTCCACAATATTGGCCCTGAGTCGAAGACCAACAGCCAGTCGAAAACTGTTGGAGTCTAAAAGGTTCCCGTAGTTGGCAGAGGGGTAAGCGTGAAGCCAGTGGCTAGACTCTCTCTCTGAAATGGCCAACATACGAGCCCTTTCTGACGCCAATGTGGAGGTTTCCACAAGGTGATCATGCACCCGCCGGCAGATGGGCAGGTCCCAGAGCTTCTGAAGTTCCGGGCGGACGGGAAGGTCTTTGCCTGGGCAGGCCATCTTCCATGCGTCTCTGGCCTCGGACAAGCACGCTATCTCACAGTCACGGTGTGACGGATTTAGAATTTTACCTGTTAGAGGTAGCGTACTGTGTACCGAGGACAGAAACGCCGGAAGGGCGACGCTAGAAATTTGTCTAATACCAAGACCACCGAACTTAACCGGCAGGGACGCAAGTAGAAACATTCTGTTATTAATTTTAATGTTAATAATTTTTTCTAAATGTGTCCAAATAATATTGTCAAGTTTTTCACATAAATTTTGAAGTTTCCAAAAGGGGCTGCATCGCATGACGTATGTGAATTTTGGGACAAAATGACAGTACCGGAGGATAAAAATAGCCATGTGAGAATTTATATGGAGAAGCCGGTCCGAAAATGAATTAAAGTGGTCAATATTTTTATTAACAAATCCTGGGATGGCCTCATCAAAAATCGGAGCCCCAAGGAGGTGAAGAGATTCTTTTGAGATAATTTTTATTCCTGGACAAAGGTTTTCGAAGGATCTAATAGTTTCCGTTTTTTTGTCATCGTCTTGGTCGACGTACAGTTCGCATTTACTGGAATTTAGTTGTAGGCCAATGCTTTCGAATTTTGATCTAATAGCGACAAAGTCATTCTTTACAATATTCGCTTCACCTCCCAGGGTGCCGTCGTCCAGGTACCATACGTTAAATTTTGAAGTAAGTTCGGTGATACTTGGTTGAATGGCGAGACTGAAGATGGCCGGGCCCAGGGGGTCACCTTGCTGACAGCCGATGGAAGATAATATAGTGTTGTTTTTGTATTTGAGATGGGAGGGGGAGCTGTAACATTGCCAGATGTAAGGATAAATGTCTGGAATGTTTTTTGAACTTCACTCAGAAGGACATCCCGGTTGACTGAGTTGAAGGCGTTTTTAACATCTAACTTTAGAAGCACGATGTCATTGGTATTTTTAAGAAAGGTACGGCAGGCGTGCACGGCTGCTTCGCAGCCACCTTTGCTGCCAAAACCAAGTTGTGTTGGTTGGAATTTTGATTCTAAAACTGGGAGGATATGTTTACAGCAAATTTTCGAAGCCAAACGTCTAAAAGTCGAACCTATTGCGATGGGCCGCACACTACCGTCTTTTTTGGAAAGAGCGCAAAGGTTCGCGCCGTAGAGTGTCTTAATGACTGCTTCGTCTACCTTCCCACTTAGCATCAGGTTAATGAGGCGCGTGATGCTGGCCAGAAGATCGCCATAGCAACTACCAGGAGTGGCTGCCAACAGGTCCTTTAAATGTTGGGGAGTGATCCCATCCAGACCGCCAGCAGATCCGTTATTAAATGACATGATTGCCGCCAGGACGGCATCTTCTGATGCAACGAGGCCCGGCAGCGCGGTGTCGGCTGGGTCAGGTAAGTTAGATATCGCGGGGGCCGGCGGGTGCTTGCTCTCGAGGGCTGCGAGGGTGTCTGGAGAATCAGGTGCGGATGTGTCGCTGGAAAAGAGGATGCGTGCAGCGCCGCGAAGGTCACCATCATTTACTTTTGTTTCTACTTTTTTAAATAGATTGTGGTGCGTTGACGAAAGTTTGTTTGAGGGAGAGGGCGAAATGGAATGAGAACAGTTATGTTTAATTTTATAAGTTAATGATTTGGAGGATGTGGAATGATCGACGTGAAGAATTTGATAAGCAAAAGTGAGCAGTTTTTCCCATGAAGTCAGTGTGTTGGAATTGACACATTCATCGAGAACTTTTGAAAGGCTTTTAGCTACTGTAATTCTAGCACCTCTTGGTATTCTTTTAAGGATGGGAATGGAATCTTTGAATTCACTTAACTTATCAGATAATGAAGTTGTCGGAAAACTGGGTGTTGATGTTGCGGGGAGTTGAGGAGATGAATTGAGTGGTGGCTGACTACGGCTATGGTTATGTGATTTACTAATGTGGATATTCAAACCTCTTCGACCTTTGAACAGTTTAGTGGACGGGCATTGGGGGCATCGAAGAAATTCTTCCAGCGACACATCCGGGTGTGGAGGTGGCATGCGACTCGAGACACTTAATTTGTAAAAACAACTTAACAACTAAGAATAATCAAAAATAAAAAAGATATTATGAAAAGTAAACAAGAACACAACATAAATAAAAAGTCTGTCATCACAGCTGTCACGCTGGCAGGGCCGCGGCTTGGTCGCGGCCGGTGCGCCGCCGCGGCCGGCAGTGGATGCTAGGGCTTTTGCGCCTTAATTGGACGTCTATGGAGGCGCTTATGGATGATTTTCGGTGAAAAAATCTCGGAGTATGTTTGACGTATGTGGCGTGTCAAACGTATAACAGCTTTCTATTATGGTAGTTTAGAGGCATATTCTTCTTGGAAAGTACTGCTTATCCGATCGGAGTATATAAATGAGCTAAATTGAGATGGCCATGGAGCTTAAAGAACTCGGAAAATAACTATTATGTATTTTTTCGGATAAGGAAAATTTTTGACGTGTTATTCCGGTTGCTAGGTGTAAGTATATTATTATTTTAATTTCATAATAATAGCTAACATTAGTTAAAACAAAAAAAATGTGTCAATAAAATAATGACAATCAACTTTAAGACTAACTTAATTTAACTACGTTAAAAACATGTACATTAGTTATATACGAGGGCTGTTCCGAAAGATTTTAGCTACTCTCACTCTATTCATGCGATATATTTTTTATTTATACCATTATGTGGGTAATTTTAATACCTAGGTAGTTATGAGCTGGGATAAAATCGTTAGTAAGCAGCAAGTATTTTATTCACAACATTTTTTTTTTTACCAAAAGGCCTTTTGTATGGGCTTTTAAAAATTTGCAAAAATAGTACAATTTTTGATACCTAAAAATAGTTTTGACATCTAAATCCTTAATAACTGTGGTAGAAAATGCCCGGGATGACTTCCTTACTTAGTTTTGCTGATTTTAATGTAAAATCACTAAATGATTTTATTTAATTTTAGTTTTTTTGTGATGATGACCAGTCCCTAGTCTCGCGACCTAGACTAATATTCGACACACCTGCTCATTGTCGCTCATTTTCATGCAATCGAAACAGATTACGTGGGTAGAGAAAGGGAAGATTCATAGTTTGTGGTGTATAAAATTTCGTGACGTATTAATTAATATTGGCCCGCAACACAAAATTGGTATTGTGACCCGTTCATCGCATATTCGATAGGGCTGTTGACACGTCGTACTTAAAACACAATTAAAAAAAACCCAAGCGACTTTCATCAACAGTTTCACCCCAACACATATGTATCGAAATTACCCGCATTATGGTATCATTAAAACATATACCGCATGAATAGAGTGAGAGCAGCTAAAAACTTTCGGAACAGCCCTCGTAAAATATTTAACAATTTTAAATATTTAAAGGCAAAAATTAATTATATAAATTTATTCGCTTTCTGATGTATGTTCTTCCGAACTTGAGGTTTCGCGGGTATTTATGATGACCGGATACAGAGGGTGGGATAAAAAGTCGTTCTCCACTTTGATAACATGCTCGCAAGCATTTGAATAACTGAATCACCTACTGTTGGTGTAACGTTCGTCTTCCGAATTTGTTTCTTGATATAACTCCACATAAGCTCGATTGGATTCAGCACACAATAATAGGGAGGCAGCCTCAATATTTCATGCCCAGCCTCAGCCGCTATTTTGTCGACGAAGTATTTCTTTTCAAATTTTTGACTTTGTACAATTTCCAACAATTTCTTAACAGCTGCTTTCTCAGGTATAGTAATATGATGCTTTCTCAAAAATGCTATTATATCAGGTTTTCTTGTATTAGTGTTGGGAATCTTTTCCTCTTGACGGCTATGATAAGACGCATTATCCATAACTATAACGCTATTGGCAGGAATTTTGGGTAAAAGCTGTTCCACGAACCATTTTTCGAACAACTCCGAACACATATCTTCGTGATAGTCTGCACTTGAATTTTTCAGATGTTTGCTCGACACAAGAAGAACCCCTTGAATCCAACCATTTTCAGTACCTGCGTGTAGTATAATTAAACGTTTGCCTCTTGAACATGGAGTATTTGTCGTACAATTTTGAGAGTCGTCCCTGTATCCTTTCTTCAGTGTGTCGTGGGTATCAAACCAAGTCTTGTCCAAATATACAATACTTTTTCCAGTAGACCTCTTCAATCGTATTTCGGTAATAAATTCTTCTCTTAATTTTTTAAGCCGTGATGTTTCCATAATGATTCTCTTTTCGTTTAACTTTCCATATTTAAAACCAAGTTTTCGTAAAAGTCTCCATAGTGTAGTTTCTGAATAAGGAAATCCCACTTCGCTTGCTAGTAATGATCGATGAATCTCGATGAGTGTTGGAACTTCATTTTTTCTATAAAAGTCGTACACAGTTCTCCTCACAACCTCTTCTGTAAAATTGTCAATTTTCTTAAAAGAAGCTTTTACTCGTTTTCGCGGTAGGTATCTTGGTCCTGATGAGAGTGAAGAGACAATCCTTTTAACTGTCCTTTCCGGAACACTGGTGAATATAGACGTTTCTTTAATTAAATTTTTTTGCCCATTCGATTTAACAAAGTTTTATAAACACTTATCACCACATCTTGGGCGTCCTTGCTTAAAAATCTTCTCTTACGTTGCTGCAAACTAACGTCACCACTGGACGGGTTACTTGTGGGTGTTTCCCAAGGTCGAAACATAATTATTTGCAGTAGGTATACGTGTAATCACAAATGTGGTCAGATGACAACTAACATGAAATATTGTTTATGTTGATTACTAGGTTAAACGATCAAGATCATTAGGTTGCATGTAAAATACCACGCCGCAAAAGGGTCTGGCCAGGTATCTTTTGTTATCACTAATCCTATTGTTAACGCCTAATGACCGTCTCAAGTGGAAAGGGCCATGGTGTTTGAAATGGAGTTTATAAACACGGATGCTTTAAATGCACGGTGGTCGGGGAATACTCTCACAAATCAAATACTGTGACATTTCCGCAATTTAATTGCCCCAAAAGAAATGACCACGACTTTCGTGAAAAGAAATACGGGCAACACCATAAATTAGACTCGCCGTTACTAAAACTCAACATTGATATGATTGAAATTTTCCGGTGTCAGATTCGCTGCATCTCATTGACCTGGGGCTTATGAAAAGATTACTAATAGGATGGCGTGATGGCAAGTTTGGTATTTATCTAACTAAATGGAGTGCTAGCGATATAGATAAGGTTGACAATTTCTTAAATGATTGTGAAATGCCTACAGAAATACATCGGTCAGTTAGATCACTGGACGTTTTAAAACACTGGAAAGGTTCAGAGTTTCGTAGTTTTCTTTACTACCTTAGCTTCGTGATTCTTAAGGAGGTCTTAAAAGAAGAAGCTTATACACATTTTATACATTTCTTTTGTGCTATCACAATCTTTTTGAATGAAAAACATTTGAAATTCCTTCGGATTGCTGAAGAAATGTTGGCACATTTTACAGAACAGTTCAAAAGAATATACGGTAAAGACTATGTCACAAGTAACATTCACAATCTCTCACATTTAGTTGACGAGGTTAGAAAATTCGGAATTTTGCAAAATTTTAATGCCTACGAATTTGAATATAAACTTCAACATTTGAAGCATATGGTAAGACATGGAAAAAAGCCATTACGTCAAATTGCAAGGAGAATCATTGAAAGGGATTTGTTGAGTTAAAAAGTCTAAAAACAGAGAACAACAAATGCCCAATAATAAAGAAAAGTAAACGCGGTAACAATATTTTATGTTTAAGTGCATTTATATTATCAACAAAGAAACAAGACAAATGGTTTCTCACTAATGATAATCACGTGGTTGAATTCATATCAGTTTATGTAAAAAAATAGTCATACCCAGGAGCAAGATATAGAAATACGTGGTTATGTTGTGCAACAAACTCAAAATGCATTTGAAGAGCCACTAAAATCATCTTTTTTAAACATTTATCAGTGTGATTATGATAGGCTGATACGCAATAGAGAGGCTGATATCTTCAAAATTTCAATGTTTAAGTGTAATATGGTGAGTATTTTGTATGGTAGCAAAATGTTTTATAAAGAAAAGTAAACGCGGTAACAATATTTTATGTTTAAGTGCATTTATATTATCAACAAAGAAACAAGACAAATAGTTTCTCACTAATGATAATCACGTGGTTGAATTCATATCAGTTTATGTAAAAAAAAATAGTCAGACCCAGGAGCAAGATATAGAAATACGTGGTTATGTTGTGCAATCCCAATACCGACACAACGAATTGAATATGAATCTATAAACTACAGCGCCCTATACAAATCTGTGGAACGCAATTTAGAAAATGCTACATCTGGCAAGTATGATGAGTTGGAGACATTTTTAACTAACAATATTAGAGATAAGATGTGGGACTTAATCAACAATCTCTCAAATAATAAAATCAAACCGGACAGTTCGCAAATCAAGCTAAAAATTGGGCCGAATATAATTTCAGATGCTAAACAAGTTTGTGAATGCTTTAACACCTATTTCGCTAATATAGGGACTAATTTAGCTAATGAAATACCCAGAGAATTTCACAATAATAAAATATTCACCCATCAAACAGCATCAAACACAAACAAATACCTTTATGATTTTAAACCGACTACAATAGACGAAATTTCAAAAATAATCGACCACCTGAATCCAAACACTAGCTCAGGAATTGACGGTATCACAACCAAAATGATAAAATGCCTCAAAAATCTAATTTGTGATGAGCTTGCAAAATGTGTAAATAAGTGTTTCGATGACGGCGTCTTCCCGGATTCTCTTAAAGTTGCAAAGGTAAGGCCTATATTCAAATCTGGTGACAAATTTGACCCTGGGAATTATAGACCCATATCAGTTCTACCAGTCATATCTAAAATATTCGAAAAGATTGTCCATCAACGACTTGCAGCATACCTTGATTCCATTAATTTCCTTTCCGATAAACAATATGGTTTTCGTCCTAAGTCAAACACATTGTCGGCAACTGTAGACCTACTTACGGATATTAAAGTCAATATAGATAACAAAAACATTGTACTTGGCATTTTTATAGATCTGAAAAAAGCTTTTGACACAGTGAGCCATTCTCTACTATTAGCGAAGCTAGAATCTTTAAGTATTACTGGTAATGCATTAATTTTTTTTAAATCATACTTAAAAAATCGCAAACAAATTACCAAAATAGGACAAACAAAGAGCAATACCCAAGAAATAGCATATGGCATTCCACAGGGATCTATTCTGGGACCATTGCTATTCCTTGTCTATATAAATAACATTAATGATATAGGTCTTAAGGCACATTTAACGTTATATGCTGACGATACATGCTTATTTTACTTTGACCCCAATATACAAACTTTAACTGAACAAGCTCAAAACGATTTAAACGTACTCAATAGATGCCTGCTATGTAACTTACTAACTATTAATGAATCTAAGACAAAATATATAACATTTGCTGCAAAAAATAAAACCATGCAAAATCATGAACCATTAATTATGAACGGCGTAGCATTGGAAAGCGTTAAACAGTTTAAGCGAACTATCGATTTATGAAAATTCCATCAATGGCTGCGTTTTATCACAAAACAACGCAACCCCTCGGGCTCCACACAAAAATCTTCCAACTCTATTAAAATTTGTTCCCACAAGCAGATTTATCAATACAAACAGCTTTTACTATTGGTACTACTATTTTGTACATTGCTTGTTTGCTTTTTATTTTAGGTATACTACAATACAAAATTTTGTTGTAAAGGTACATCAAAAATCACTTTTTTCACGTTTAGTTAAATAGGTGCTCTTTTATTCAACCAATAAGTCTTAGCTACCAAAGCAAATTTAAAATAAACTTAGAAAATAAAATAAAAACTATAAAAAAACTTAACCACTTGTTAATATCACCATCAATAAATATTCTAGCATTATTATAAAATCAGTAACAAAAAATGAATCGAGGTACCAAATGGAGATATGTTCTAAAGGTCCAGCGTCTATGAAAACATTAACTACGTACCGTAAAATGGGGTGGCTTTCAAAACGCGAGGTCACTTTGATGATTAGGGGAAAGGGGGGGACAGTGGATCACGGGGAACAGTGAATATAACGGTCTAGCGCCATCGTCTCACGCAAACACTCAAACGCTGACGCGTGTTTGCGTACTGGTCTCGACACGCCCCGCGCCGCGCCAGTCGCCCGCGAGCTCAGGCACAGGGAGGGCGCGCTACCGCTGCCCGTCGAAAAATTCACTACGTATTTTTTATTTTACCTACTTTTTGAAATTGTTTGTAGGCAAATATATGCGTGTAATTGAATGTGTTTTTGAAGCGTCCTACTATTTCATGATTATAAACTGTGTTGATTGGTGTTTTGAGTGTATTAATAAGATCAATTTTTTTGGTGTATTATTCTTACTTTAACGGCTTTTGGGGTACATTGGATCATCACATTTTGGGGAACAGTGGATATTGGTCCAGTGTTCCCCTTGAGTGTCCAGTGTTCCCCTTCACTATTTACTACCTATAAACTAATATAAAAACCTATTTTTAGGTATCATCATGCCGAGGACACATGTTCGAAAGACTGGTATAGGTCTTCATACAGAAGAACAAATGAAAAATGCTCTAACGCTAATAAACCAAGGCAACAAAAAAAGGGCAGTGGCCAGATTAACAGGTATACCGTATTCTACTTTGCACCGGTATTTTAAAAAAACTGCTGACGCGCCTACCGCACAGTTAAGACTGACTCCGAATTATGCTGTAAACAAAGTATTTACTACGGAACAGGAACTGTCGTTAGTGGAATACCTTATTAAATACAGCCAAATGTTCTACGGCTTAACGCCAAATGATGTTCGCAAACTAGCGTATGAACTAGCAGCTTGTGCAAATACTCTAAAAATACCACAAAATTGGCATAGAGCTCAAGCTGCTGGAATCGACTGGTTTTATGGTTTCCGAAAAAGGCATACAGTGCTAAGCCTGAGAACACCAGAAGGTTGTAGCCTTAGTCGGGCAACTGCATTTAATCGTCACAATGTCAACATCTTTTTCGACAACTTAAGAGAGGCTATGTCTAGGAATGCAAACTTTGGCAACGGGACAAGGGTGTATAATTTAGATGAGACCAATACTGTCACTGTACAAAAGTCTGGAAAGGTTCTAGCCCCTAAAGGTCAAAAGCAAGTCAGCAAAGTAACGAGTGCTGAAAAAGGCACACTAGTAACAACTTGTTATATTATCAATGCCACCGGATATGCTTTGGCACCCGTGATGATATTTCCGCGAGTTCATTTTAAGAGCCACATGATAACCGGAGCCCCAGCTGGAACTGTTGGGTTAGCTAATCAGTCTGGGTGGATGAACACGAAGTTGTTCATAGCTACAATGAAACATTTCATTTCAGTGACTCAAAGTAGCAAAGAAAACCCCAGCCTTTTGATTATGGATAACTACGAAGCACATATCAGTCTTCAAGCTTTAAATTTAGCTAAAGATAACGGCGTAGCAGTGTTGACAGTTCCACCGCATTCCACTGGAAAGCTACAGCCACTAGATGTTGCCTTATTCAAGCCATTTAAAACTGCGTATAACGCCACCATATCAGCCCTAGGACGTCCACTGCTAGACATAGGCCTCCCCCAATTTCATGGGGGGTAAATGCCATAATCGCCACGCTTGGCATGCGGGTTGGCGATCGCAGTATCCCCACCGCACTCTAGGAATGCTGCTGCCCATTCCCCGGTGGTCTTGGTCGTAGTTTAAGGACATACCCGGTACGCAGCAGTGGATAACTGGATGATGCGGAATGCTGGCCAAACATTTTCAATATACAACGTCGCAGAATGCGTCAAGGAAGCGCATATAAAATCCATGACCCCCGCAAATATATTCAGTTCCTTTGAAGCGACAGGCATTTTTCCATATAATAGAGATATTTTTACTGATGTCGACTTTGCCCCTAGTCAGGTGACTGATAGACCACTGGAAAACAACAACCTTACAACATCTGATGACACAAATAGACCAGCACAGGTAAATGAAAACGCAGAAGTCCAGAATCATGGCCAATCCAGATTGGAAAATGCTAGTAACAACTCTGTTCCTGTGCAACGCCGCCTATCTTCAAGCTCCTCAATATCTGAGCATGCAGTAACGGTTATTACTAACGTGCAACTTGAGATTCAAATCGAACCAGAGTCACCTCCAATTACACCCCGGAAAAATTACCAACGACCTGTAACACCACCACCACATACATCAATGACTTTAGATAAACCACGAACATCAAGCCAGTTCATCAGTCCGTTTGAAATGCGAGGATTGCCTAGAGCAGGTCCCAGAAAAACAGGAACTAGCAGAAAACCACGACGCAAAGGCAAATCAATGATTGCAACGGATACGCCAAATAAGGATGAAATAGAAGCTAGGCAATCGGCTAAAAAGACAAAGGCCATAAAAATACAAAAAGAAAAGTCCTTCAGGGCGACTCGAGTGACGAAGAAGTGGAAAGAATGAGCCTTTATTCAGATGAAGAGGGCTCAATGGAAGAAGTCAGCTCTGATATTAATATCATTGACCCCAACAATTTTCAACCATTGGAAAATATGCCGCCAGAAGGAAAATTTGTATTAGTAATTTTCCAATTGAATAAAAATAAGAAAGTCTTTTATGTAGGAAAAGTTTTAAGACTGGTAAAAAAAGAGGTTGAAGTTAGTTTCTTACGCAAGTGTGCTAAACAAACGAATACATTTCGAATGCCAAATATACCTGACTTGGCAGTTGTAGCGACAAGTGACATAAAGCTGATATTAGCTCAGCCATCCTTTTCAGGGCAAACGAAAAGACAGCAAGGCTATTACGTATTTAATTACGATTTTAGTCGTATTGATGTACGCTAAAATTTTGGAATTAAATGTAGGTACCTAGACTATAGCGTACAATAATACGGCTAGGTAGCTGCTAAAGTAGTTATTTAATAATTTATGGTTAGGTTAAGCAAACCATTTTGTTTTTTTATTGTTGTTATTGATTGTAAACATACGTAACGAGCTACCTCAAATGAGACTGATTATATATTTGTATGATTATTTGTACCTTTAGATAAACATTTTTGGAAACTAAAGACTGTAAGCTAGGATAGAGTCTAAGTTAATAGATGTTTAAATAGTGAGATCTCTTTGAAACTGATTGCTGTGATTTAGTGTGTAGGAGGAAATAAGTACCTATGTTAAAGATTACAATAATTTATGTTGAATTTAAAGTTAAATTTTAATTTTACTGATGACATATGGAAGTACTGTCTTTATGTTTTGGTTTTTGAAATTATATTACATTAATAAAACAAGAAGTTTAATGCTTTATGACTATATTTTTGGTAACTTATTGCAAAAGATCCACTGTCCCCCATACGATCCATAGTTCCCAATACCCTGGTCCAAGGTTACCTGAGCATGGGGTACAGTGGACCAATTCCCATTTTTTTTAAAAGTAACTATGTGGCCGAAACCACCACTTCTATGCCTCCTATTGTGTATGTTATTTATACCTTAATAAACCCTTATGCATATGAGTAAAAGAAAACGGACATAAAGTATGTATCTTCTGAGCTATGTGTCTCTAAACAAAAAGTGATCCACTGTCCCCCCCTTTCCCCTACTTTTAATTTTTACATTTTTGTTACTGATTCGTAAACTACTGAACGCATCCGATTTATATTTTTGTGTTGGCAACACTGACAGATCCGTCATTGCTCCCCATGGCGTACGCGCACGGAACACGTCTTCCTTGTTAAAATTATTATTTTGCTTATGACTGAATATTCGCTTGTTTTTGTGGTTTTGAAAACTTTTGTCCTGCAGGAGTAGTTAGGAGTATACTGTTTCTGCGGCACCCCTGCGGCGCGGCCCGAAGGGCCGAAATTTTTTTTTGGTTTTTTGCTGCGGCAGGTTTTTTTTGGGTGTCTTTTTCGTGTGAATTTGAAATGCAGCTATGTGATATGTGACCCCCCGTTGTTTTATGTTTATGACAGGTGTGGGTGCATTGTTGTTTTTTTGCTGCGGCAGGTTTTTTGGGTATCTTTTTCGTGTGAATTTGAAATGCAGGTATGTGATATGTGACCCCCCGTTGTTTTATGTTTATGACAGGTGTGGGTGCATTGTTGTTTTTTGTTAGAAGATTGCTGTTTTGAGACGATTTGCGTATTTTATTTAAAAACGATTTATTTGATTAGGATAACAGTCTGTTTTTGCTCTATTCCCACGCAAAGGTAGGTAATTAATTACATTCTGTGAACAGCAATATATTTTAAAATTAATGTTGACAGAAATGATCGTGAGAATGACATGGGTTTTCTATTTGATTGGGTATAAATAAAAGTAAAGAACATTTGAAGCTAAGCAGGTTCAAACACGCCCCATCCGTTGGAATATTGCAGTAAAAAACTAGTTGTTTCGTGTCGTAACATGCAACGAACAGATGTTCATTTTTATGGGGGTAACATATTTATTGTCTTATCTGTGACATGTGAGCGTGTATTATATTTGGGAAAAAAACGATAAATATCAGCAACTATTACGAAATGTCATCCTTGCCGTATTTTATTGGTCACTAAACTACCTAAAGATCATTTAAATCTATGCAGGTTCCATTTCCAAGAATATTGCAGTAAAAAACTAATAAAATTCCACGTCTTGCTACAAGTTAGAACGTGTTGTATCAAATGAACAGGTACCTGTTTAATTTATAGATTTTTTTCTCCTAACCGCTACGTGTGTCCCGGTGTGTGTGTGTGTGTGTGTGTGTCTGTCGTGAATAAAAGCAAAGCTCAAATCCAGAGGGCCGCCATTCGCTCAGATTAGTTTGTCTGAAAACCGTGTCAAGTGTTAAATAAAAGTGTACTAAAGTAGATAGTTGTCAATAGTTTTAATTTTTAAATTTCTTGCTACGAGTTAAAATGGAGGTAAGTCCCACATTAACTAATTAATTATGTGCAAAAATTACATGTTTCCATTTGTATCAAGCATCTCACATGTTTTTTTGGTTGTTTTAGATATCAAACGAGAATTCCCTTGAGTACACTATGAAAAATTATTATTATAACAATTTGAGTGACGATGAAGCCCAATGCTCAAAACCACTTATAATTCAAGCACAAAAACGAACCAACAACATTGATGCGTTTTTTGATAAGCCTAAAAAGAAGCAGGCTACAGAATATTCATCTACTGTCGCCAAGTCTACAAATGGAGGCACTAATTATATATCTTCTCGCGTAGATGATGTTACAAAGATCACTCATATCGTTAAAATTGACGTCTACGATATAAAAAAATTGCGTGGTATCCCAAACGATCAGCACTGGAAATTCGCGGATACTAGAATCAAATACTATACGCAGGGTGAAGAAGATGACTTTTATTCTAACACAAAAGAATTGATTTACAATATTACGAAAGATATTGCAACAAAAAACGATTGCAAGAAATATTTTATCAACGCTAAGCCATAAATTATATCTTACTCCACCCACAAGCAACTCTCCCCCCACCAACGAACAAATGATTTTTGGGGCTATATAAAGTTCGACACCGCAAAAGAAACCATACCGTATCTCTATTAACACCCGTGAAAGTCAAGCTGCACAATGGATCTACAAAACTCACAATACGATGAAGAGCTTTATGAACGCTGCGAAGACGTGGATCTATATAACTCATTTTACGACGAAGATTTGAGTAACCTCTGCGACGACGCTGAAATGCTCCATGCGTCATCAAACGGTTATTCACCAGCTTTGCAACCTATATTTTCGGGGTATGTCGGTAACCCTCTTTTGATAGAATGGGAAGATGAAGAAGACACAGAAATGTATGACATGGAGACGAGACCTCCAAGTGGCGATGCATATGAACCCATAGCATATGAAACATTGCGTTTGCCTGCATTTAAAAGTGATGAACTATTTATGGAGTGTGAAAAGTGGTGTGATATGTAATAAGGATTTCAGCTTATTGATGTAATAAAATGAAAACCGTTCTGTATTATTGTTTTTATTTTAATGTGTTACTTTTGTTTTAATGTATGAAATACTTGTATGTGAAATAAATGGTTTCAACGATCCTCTTGCATTTTTGATGAATTGATAATGCTGTATATGTTTACTAAGAATTAGTGAAGGAAAGAAAAGACAACTTTTAATAAAATATTTATTTATTTCGTAAAAACATAGATCTATACATATCTTCTATAATCAAATCATTATACATGGTATTTTCAAAAAATAAGTTTACAAAATCAAACATTGTTTTACCTTTGAACTTAAAATATATATAAACTAAACAGTATTTACCACAAACTGAAGTAAGATGGTTTTGAATTATTATATGGTTATAAAACCATTTTTTTGCATTCCGTTTTAAAAACAACTTATGATAACCAGAAGGTTTTCTACCAAATGAATCAAAATATTCACCATTACCATTAATATCAATATGAATTGCCACCCAGTGAGAGCCAGGTTTTGAGTCAGGGTCCAAATTACTTATGATATAAATCGGAAGATCCATGAAAACAGGGATTCTATTTGCCGCAAAAACATGCGATTCAATGGTAGGACAAATTTTTTTCATACATAATTGCAATTCCTTGGTGTCCATTACAAAGTATTGCATTTACCGATGAATTCGTTACTAAGGTTTGGTAAAAAGTGGTACAATCTCTCATAAACGTATTATTATATATGTACATCATTCTAATTAACTGTTATACTCGTAATCTACACTTACATCTCGATGTTTGTTTATTTCAATTATATTATCAAACTCTGCATAGACGACGCAATTAACGGTTGTGGTAAGAGCTTTTTCAAATCGAACTTCTAACCGTACACTACCATGTCTAACAAGATTCCAATGAGAAGTAGAACTCGCTGATAAATCAGGTGTTAAATCGAAACACATCAAACAATAACCGTTGCCATAATCTTCTCGACTTATTGAGTTCCCTTCATTAAGAAAATGAATACCCGTTCCAGAAAACAGAGTGTGATATGTTGTTACCATTAAATCGGTATTGAAAGATGGTTGTAGTGTTTTAGAAGGAATTTGATGACCGTCTACATACAAACTAAATAAGTTCATATCGTGGTGGTGGAAGTTAAAGGGATTATGTTTTAAACTTCCATTAAATGCTGTATTATCAACAAAACCTACAATACACCTTTTTGGAACTTGACCGAGGAATATATTATCAAGGGATTTCCCTTGTACCCCTGATGGTATTGTAAGTACTTTAACTTCCGCTCTTGTGATGGGATATTTTGCAGTCGTTGAAGCTAAAACCTTTTGATGTGCAAGCAAAACACTTGGGTTAATTTTTGTTCTTCTTATTATTAAACTAGCATCCATTATGCGTACTTTAAGTTTTTTATCTTGAATGCACATTAGATTAAACGACTCTTTTGATCGTACTAATTTAACTCGAACTTCAACGCCATAGATACTCGTCCCATCCAACATTATGACGCCAAGTATCATGCAATAAACGTTCAGCTTGCGCCGTGACAGGTGTCACAAGACCCAATGAGTCATATAGCGACATTGCGGTCTTTAGCAACTGGCGCTTTGTCACTTTTAAATTTAAATCAAAAGGGTTCTCCCTGAAATTGAAGCCCAGGGTGTCTTCTGCCGGCCGCCACATGAGGCTGAACATCTTCTCCGCTTTGTTTAAGCTGACTTCCGCTGCCGTGGGCTCGCGAGGCCAGCAGTTGCGGCAGGCTTGTTGGACGTCCATTTCTGCAGCACGAAGTTGCCTCTCCGATGCTCTGCATCCACGGTGTGACACCCTGTTCGCAAAGCTCTGCAAAAAATCATTCATGAAATGATGTCTAACTATGGAATTAACCGCCTCAGGGTATTGGGACCGATGTTCATAGCATTATAATCTTTCACATATATAGCAGTGCTCGGGGAGGATGTTGCACCGAACAACACCGAGTGCATTCTGTATGTGGTGGTAGCGGAATAGGAATCTTCGCGCCCCAAAAAATGTAATGCGTCTCGGTGTTCTTGTCTGACTGGAATGAGCAAGAACATATCTTTTATGTACGCTACAACCGCTACTGGTCTTTGTCTAAAACGTATCAACACTCCTTGTAAGGATTTTAATACGCCTGGCCCCATACACCATGCGTGCGAACAGCTGGGTCATGTGCATGGCCTACCTTGCCTGGTTTTGTGTGGTTTCGTACTGGGAAATGAGGTAAGTACCTAGCACGGCCGCTTGGTGGCGCTATAGGTGCTAACTCTGCATAGTCATTGCTTATCATAGACTGAATTAGATCACTATATTTTTGCTGTATTATCCAGAATTTATGACGTAACATCGATAATAAGTAGCAATTGTGTTCCAGCATGTAATAATGTTGTGTGATAATGTTATACTATTGTTTAAGTGATATGGTGACATGTGTGTAATAAGATTGGATGCTTAGTGTCGTAACCGTAATTTTGAGTTAGATAGCCGATCTCCAACTCTGATGAGGTTTTGACTATCAACAAAGGGGTTTAATGTAATAAGTTTATCTTTTTGTGTGACTAAGCAAAGAGCTTTGTCCATGGAAAATACCTGATTGTACCTTTTTACACAAAAAGTGTAACGCCAAGTTTAATTCTGATATACTAAGCGAACTAATGTGTTTGTTATTATTTTGACAGTTATATTTGAATTTGTAACAGTAAGCTGTAATGCGCTGCATTTTGCTAAAAGTTGAAAGTTTTGCAGTAAAATTAATTTCCTGCATACCTGCGGCTGCTGAGATATGACATTGAGGTTTAATTTCAGACAAATTGGAAATATCTACATTTATTGAATACCTTTTTGGTGCAAAAAATGTGGGCCCTCCCACCACAAAGATGAATCTTTAAGCTGTGAAGCATTTTGACCTCTAGATGCTATCTCATCAGGGTTCTATATCCGTAGGGATATAGTACCAGGCGGAGGGGTCAAAAGTGTTAATTATTTCATTTTCTCTATTGTATACAAATTGTTTGAGCTATTTTTTGCATGTTTTAGCCATCCGAGCACAATGGTTGACCGTGTCACGATGCTCACCAAATCATCTTGAACAATTTGCCCTATGTGTTGAACGTCATTATAGGACTTTCCTGAACCGGTGACAGCTGACCCATCAAAAACATATCTTAATTTGATTGTCAGGCTGACCAGGGCAGGGCATCGTGGGGCAAAGTATAGGAAAAAAGTATCGTTATGTGTATCTGTATTTTCTGACATGTGACCTAAGTCTTGGTGTTCGTTCATAAAATCACCATATTGTTGCTTGAAGTTTGGATCTCGTTTGAATTCGCGTTCTAATGAAAGAAATCTAACCAAAGCTAGTTCTTTAGAGTTACCCAGCACCTCAGGGGACTCCTTTAATGGCACAGTTACAATAAACTTGCCATTGGGGTGCCGTGCCGTGTGGTAGTAATGCTAAAGATTCGCTCACATTCATTGTCAGATACAGATTTATTGTATGTTTTTTCAAAATTAGAGAAGCCGTCATTGTCAAAAAAAAATAGTTAAGTAAGCTCTGTGTTAGAGAAATTGGCAATGGACTGTATTTTGTCTCTTTTTGTTTGGGCTTGGTACTTGTATTGAGCCTGAAATAAGCCACCCCAGTTTGACTCACGGGTGGACTCACGGCAAACATGCCATATGCTAATTACCATTGGAATGTAATTATAGCAACCGCGGTATATTTTTTTCTGAATTACTTCCGGATTTAGAGATATTATAGAAAGTGGCAACCCTAGCCACATAAAATACGGCTATAAACTTAAAGAGTGGGTAGAATTTAGACTCCACCAGATTTGACTATGATTTTTTTATGACAAATGTAAGATCTAAAGACCTTATTCGTATTTAAATATCTATCCCCAAAACACCGGAATAAAAAATTAAAATACTCTATGAGTAAAAAATTAATGACGAGAAAACTAAATATATCTAATTTCTATTTCTAAGCAAGTTATAATATCACTAAAAACTGAGACAGGTAAAACCTAAAAGGTACTTGTGTAGGTGTATATAGGTATGTTATAAAATTTTATTTGCGTGTATTTCACTTTATTGGTATTTTTTCTATGACAATGATTTTTTTTTTCTGTACTAATCATTCTCTTATATTTAGGTAACAAGAGTTTTTGTCTAGTATCCGCGCAGCGTTTCGATTTGATCCTTCTTCTTTAGACTGAAGGTAGATATTTGAACGCATGTTCCAAATGAGGATTTTAAAAATATAACTCTCTATCTAAAGTAAAGCAAGTACGAATATGTAAGTAGTTAATAATGTCCTATAATATTTAATACTAATATTTAAATTTTTTGACAATATTACTACTTTTGAAGTAGTAAGTATGTAAACATTTCAGTTGTATATTTTATATCCAGTTAGGTACAACCGCTAATTAATGTAGATATTACATTATAATCCCGAACCCTCAACCAGCAACATCCAAAATACAATTCAAAGAACAGAAGTATCACATCAAAAGTACAGCGAGAGCTTACCAACAAAACAGTCCAACGAACTGATGCATTTGAAAATCATGCGCGAGCGATCATACTCTATGTCCGAGAAAAATACATACCTCAAAATAACCTGGAATGAAATCAGATTTTTCAAGCCGGCTGGTCACAGTGGAAGAGAAAGACCAAAACCCTCCATAAAGCCTGGTTTACACTTTGATTAGTGCGAGTGCAGGTGTGTAGTGCGATTAGTGTCCAATTCACTGCGAATGCAGGTGATTAGTGCGAGTGCAGGTGTCTACACACCTGCACTCGCTGCGAGTAGTGTCCAGGCTCTGTCTAGTAAATTCAGCAAGTATGAACGAACATCAAGAAGCGCGCTTGCAATTGGAAGAAGTACTGAAAGAAGTATTAAACGCGGTGGTGTCTGAAACCGAAGAACTTTTGGAAGCTGAACTTGCAAGCAAGAACAAAGCCTGTACTTTAAAAAATTTGTATGTATGTAAAAAAGGCCGGAAGTGCATGAGGAAATTTCTCAAAAGGAATCCCAATTTGTCTTTTAGGACACCTCAAGCTACATCTGCTAATCGAGCCAAAGGGTATTCAAAAGAGAAAGTGGACCATTTTAATGACATCTGATCATGATGCTACATAGTTTACATTCTTCTGATCCAATATACAAAATGGGTGATTTTTCATCACGGCGAACCATAACGGTACAGTTTCGAACCCAGTAGAACTGATAATTTTTGAGCTTAGCTCTTTGTTTCGCTTCTTTTAGAAGATATTTATTGTAACTCGACAAGTGATCGTTCACGTAAATTCTATTGCAGCTGCCATTAAATCCCACGTCAGAAGCCTTTACGTTTCGCAGTTTACGGAGTGATGCCATAAAATCACCTTTTTTTATTGCGAGCCTGCATCTTAACAATGATAGGCTTCGGTTTTGCACCGTCGGAATCGTTCTTTACAGCAACACGCGTAACGAAATCTATGTCAGTGTTCAGATTCAGCGAGTATCCACCCAGGTCCGCTAACGATTTTACAATGGTGAACAGATTTTCTCCCTTTCTTTCCGGTACACCATTGATCTGTATATTAGATCGCCTGACCCACTGGTCATTCCTCCGGGAGTCATTCATCACATCGGCGATGGCCTTTTTTACGTCGTCCAATTCTGTTTTGCACTCCTCCAAAGCGCAGACGCGAGACTCAATAGTGCTCATTCTGCCGGCCAGGTCATTTAATTTGGAGTCGATACTGCTCCTCATCTCCGAAATATCACTCTTGACCTGAGACAAATCCGCTTGTATTGAATGAATAACTGCAAATTGAGTCTGCAATGCCGACACTTTTGATAAAATATCATTTAACAGTGTTTCAGGGCAAAGGCTTAATGACGCACTATTGCTCGCTGATGATCCAGATTCATTTATTTCTTGATAATAATTAAAATATATGTTTGCATATCATGTCAAAATTATGTGAAATAGCATCATGATCGTCAAATAAGATATAAAAATAATAATAATAAATAAATAAAAATATCTCCCAAAAGGGATCGTCATTACACAATTAAAATAAAATAAAGGCAATTTAACTTTAAAATAATAGCAGCATCGATTCGTATTGAAACACATTTAAAATATTCGAGATGAATGTCACTACATAATTTAAAAGATAAAAGAAACAAATGTCCAAAGAATAAAAATAATCATAATAATTTTAGCAAAGTGGCCCTATATGTTAAAAATGTAATTCCATGTACTCTTTTACAGAGTACAGAGGGTTATCCAACAAAAAGGTTTCTCAGTTGATGCTTGAACTTTTCGTTAGATGGCTCATTCCGTAGGCCCGCAGGCAACCGTTCGAAGTAGGTTGGACCGATTACCCGGGGGTTCTTTCTCAAAAGAGCCATGCGACGAGAGACATTTCGAAGGCTCCCTGTAGAACGTAGTTGTTTTCCCGAAAAGTTCACGCGGGCAAACTGAGTAATATTGTCACGGACAAACAGCAACAAATCATACATGTGTTGGGAGTAGTGTGTCATTATGCGTTGCGAAATGAAAAAAGGTCTACAGGGATGCCTGTGTCAATCTGGCATCCCGGATGGATGGATGTAATGGATTCCGTAAAAGCGGAATATTCCCATTCGACATTCCCAATCATTTCAGAGACCACGACTTCGCTGTGCAAAACGACGACGATGTTGAGAACAATAGGGATGGCACTGAACCAGCGCATCTTCCATTACCATGTGCTTCCAATGTACAGAACGACGAAGATGATGACCTGAGTGTGGACGAGGAACCATCTTCAGCTCCAGTGATATCCCCGATCGTTTCAGCTACTGAGTCAGCTATGGTCCTGGCGACAACAAGTGCTGTACCGGCGCACCACCCATTACTACCTGTTTTAACCGGCACACAAATCACACCACCATCAAATTCTGGTGCTATACAGAACGACGAGGATGATGACCTGAATGTGGATAAGGAACCATCTCCAGCTCCAGTGATATCACTGATCGTTTCAGCTACTGAATCAGTTATGCTCCTGGCGACAGCAAGCGCACCTCCCATAACTACCTGTTCTAACTGGCACACAAACCACACCACCATCAAATTATGGTGCTGAAATATCTCCACTGTTAGTCCCATCCCCTTCAGGTTCGGCTCCATCGAGTCTAGGATAGTGAAGTTGCTTTGGCTGCATTACAATCTATACTCTCATAGGATTCAGGTGCTAAATCAACTCCACTTCCAGTCGTACCCCGTACTGAATCAGCAACGCCACCGTCGACTCCAAATAGTAAATTAGTTAATTCTTCAGCCTAATCCACTTTAATAGGGGCACATATTACAACGCTTGTCGATTTCAACATTTTGCGTCAAACCAGCTGACATCAGTCCCTTACCGAAGATTCAATCAAAAGGCAGGAAACCAGGTCACGCAACACAGCTCCGAGGTGGAATACCTTTAATGGTGACCAGTTCACTATACAAAAATGAATTACAGGAACAGCAGACCAAAAACAAGCAATACCAGAGACCTCAAAAAGGAAGACAAAAAGATGAACACTGATAAAAAGAAATCTACAAAGACTACAAAAAAACAAAACTGTTGAGAAAAACAAGACGTCTGCTAAAGAAAATGAAGAAAACAAAATGCCTGTAAAAAGAAGATGCCTGCTAAAGAAAATGAAGAAAAGAAGTTACCTGTAAAAAAGAAGATACCTGCTAAAGAAAATGAAGAAAATAAATTACCTGAAAAAAATACCTGCTAAAGAAAATGAAGAAAAGAAGTTACCTGGAACAAGAAGAAGAGAGTAACGAAGAAGATTTTACAAGATAGAGTGACGAGGAAGACCCACCATTTATGAGCTTCGAGGACAGCGACAGTGCCGAAGACGAAGCGGGCATTTATTGCTTAAATTCGTATTCAAATGACATTGTTGGGGAAAAGTGGGTTTAGTGCACTAAATGTCTTTGGCGGTGCCATGAGTTGAGCTAGTGGTGGTTGGTGGTATGAAGTATAGGGCGTTCGAGGGTTGTAAGTGATACTTAAAGGGTCGAGTAAATAATGATCTTTATTACGTAAAATGCACGCCTTATATAATAATAATAATAATAATAATAATAAATATGCTTTATTGCACCACACAAGAGAACAATGTTACACAAAAAAACTTACATAACTAGTAATGGTAGCAACAGGCGGTCTTATCGCTTAAAGCGATCTCTTACAGACAACCTTTGGGTAGCAGGAAAAGTTATCAAAATAAAATAATGAACAGGTAGTGCAAGAGTACAGGAAGAAGAGTCATCCATACATCTCACAAGAAATATTAAATAAATACATATTAACATAATATATATAGATTCATATATAAATATACATAAATACATACTTATATAAATATATATAATAAAAGGCAACTTAAGGGAGCGACAAGTAATATTGTTTCAGCTGGTTTTTAAAAATAGGAAGAGATTTGGCACATCTTATATAAGACGGTAAAGCATTCCATAGCCTAACAGCCCGAAAGGTGAACGAGTTGTTATAAAATTTGGTGGATGAAGGTGGTGGAGCGAGAAGATGGGTTTGTGAAGATCTGATGGAAGTGAGACGATTAAAACGCTCTTTGAGATAAGAGGGTGTAGTGGGGACAAAAAGTACACTAAAAAGTAGGGAAAGAATATGAGAATCGCGACGGAGGCGAATAGGAAGCCACTTGAGTTGAGAACGAAAAGCAGAAACGTGGTCATATTTGCGCAAGCCAAATATGAACCTAATACAAAGATTTTGGAGGCGCTCAAGTTTATTCAGCTGGTCCTCAGAAAGATCCAGATAGCAAATGTCAGCATAGTCCAAAATAGGGAGAAGGAGAGATTGAGCTAGCGCAATTTTAGTGGCAAGAGGTAGAAAGTTACGGAGTCTACGAAGAGAACCCACAGAAGCAAACATCCTCCTGCTGACCTCGCTCACTTGAGGTACCCAGGACAGGATACGATCCATTATGACACCAAGGTTTCTTACCTGGTGCGAGAATGGAATTTGAACACCGTTGAATGTTATGTTCGGCAAGTTAGAGAAATCAACCCTAGGAATGAGCTTCGGACTGCCTATAATTATGACCTGGGTTTTAGCAGGGTTTACCTTAAGGCCATAGCGTTCGCTCCAGTTAGAAATACTCTCCAAGTCTTTATTCACGGAGTTGATAACCAGAGGTAAATCACTAATAGTCCCTTGGGAGTAGATTTGAAGATCGTCGGCATAAAGGTGATAAGATGAGAAAATGTTTCTTGTAATGGAATTAATGAAAATGGTAAAAAGTAGAGGAGACAGCACGCCACCCTGGGGAACGCCAGTAAGCATGCTGCACCACGAAGACCGGGAAGAATCCACCTTAATACGCTGCCGACGACCGTATAAATAACTACGAAACCAATCAATCACAACAGGAGATATGTTAAGAGATCGTAGTATACTAAGCAAAATATCAAAATCAACAGTGTTAAAGGCATTACTAAAATCTAGTAATGATAACACTGTGCATTTCCTATTGTCCATGCCTGCACGGATATCATCAGTAATCTTTACGAGAGCGGTAGCCGTGCTATGACCAGAACGAAAGCCGGACTGCAAAGGATTCATTAAATTATGTCTGTTCAAAAAAGAAGTCAGCTGATGATGAACAAGCCGTTCCAATACTTTTGATAAAAAAGGAAGAATGGATATGGGTCGATAATCAGAGAAAGAGGAAGGTTTGGACTTTTTAGGTAGAGGGATAACATCGGCATCTTTCCACAGCGTGGGAAAGACACCAGTGGAAACAGAACAATTTAGGATATGAGTAATAACAGGAGAAAGGAGGTCAAGAAGAGGGAGGATCATTTTACGGCTAACGCTGTCGACACCAACGGCATTGGAGGAAATAGCTAATACGTTCTTCTTAACATCACTGACAGTGAATTGAGCAAGAGTGAAAGGAGAAAAGTCAGGAGTTGGGATACTTGAAAGAAAGTTAAGAGTATCAGTCTTAACTGGCCCAGTAAAAGTGGGAGAAGAAGTGAAATGCTGGTTTAGCTGGTCGAAGTTTACATCTTTGTTAGAAACTGAGCTTTGTGTTGATTTCCCAACTCCCAAGGACTTAAGAAACTTCCAGATTTTAGAGGGATCACCGTTTTCTACGGCTGAGTGTATGTGACGGCGCTGAGCATCGCGACAAACCGTGCTGCACCGATTTCTCAGCGCAAGGTACTTAGCTTTGTTTTTTTCGGAAGAATTCCCCTTATATCTAGATTTCGCCAAATTCTTTTTCGCTATAAGTATTCTTATCTCCTCAGTAAGCCATGGAGCAGGAAGATGTTTGACTTTAATTGGGCGCACGGGAGCGTGTTTGTCATAGAGATGAGACAGAGCAGCGTTAAAGAGAGATATTTTCTCATCCACAGTACGAGCTTCCAAAACTGAAACCCAATCTACATTTACAGCGTCCTCTCGAAGCTTTTCAATATTCAACCGACTAAAATTGCGCTGAAGAAGGATTTTAGGCTTAGGCTTGGGGGGACGTATTTTATACGATAAAAACAACAGTTGGTGATAGGAAAAAGCGTCCGCAGAGTATTGAGAATAATTTGCAACATGATCTATTGATGAGACAAGAGTAAGATCAAGAAGTGATGGGGAACAGTTCGGGAAGTAGTGTGTGGGGTCTGAGGGTAAAATACTCAAGTTGCAGGCCTCAACGAGCGCCTTTAGAGATTTAGAACGAGAATCTTTTTTAAGCAGGCAAGTATTAAAATCACCCATAATAATATGGTGATCGAAAGAGGGCATTAGATCTTCGAGAAGCTTTTCAAAAGAAGCGAAGTAGTTAACATTAAGAGAAGGTGAATAAAAAACACCTAGAAGAACTCTCGTGTGAGATAAGCTCAACTCGAGAAATAAATACTCTGCGGCGTCTGAATAAGAAGATTGAGCTGACATGTCTAAGATGGAGTACGGGATGTGAGAACGGAGATAAATCGCAACACCACCACCTCCCCTGCCAGTACGGTCATTCCGGACCAGACAAAAACCAGGCAAAGAGTACGAGGTGGAAGGAAGGCAAGGTTTGAGCCAGGACTCCGAGATAAGAATGGCGTCAATATTACTGTGATCAAAAGTTAATAAAAAATCATTATAATGGGCGGGAATACTTTGCGCGTTGATGTGAGCGATATTAAAGTTTTTAGGAACGTCAGAGAGTTGTCGGTTAAGTAAGTATATACTGTGTAGACAAAGGATTCATAATGTTAATAATTTCCATATGGAATGCGTCGGTACATTTTATTAGTTTCTCTTTGTGTTTATTTTTATTTGTATATTGCTTATAATTGTAGTAAATAAAGTCCTTCTATGGAAAAAAAATAGCCCTTTATACAGGATGGGGCCTGTAACTAAAGCAAAAAATTAAAACAGAGATTCCTTAAAGTATGTACAGTTATTGTAATATGGTCCTAATGTTTCAAAGTTCTTAAATTAGGAGATATAGTCATTTAAAATTAAGATTAACCGTCAATGAATTTTCACATTGCGACACTGTCGCTTAGCGGTCGTAGGATATCGTGGTGCCGGGCGTTTTGACAGATTCTAACATGTGTGTGTAAGTATTATTATGCTGAGGTGTAAGTAATGAACATTATTTTTAAATTAATCTAGGAAATAAACCAAATTAGTCCTTATTTGGATCTACACATAGTACATAATATTTCGTTGACCATAAACATTATTTTTGAAATACTAGATGTGTAATTAATTATTATTGCGAATCTCCTTAAAGGATTGGATTGGTTTTATGTTTTGAAAATGTTTGTAACTTTATGGTACGTTGACATAATGTCAAGTTTGCAAAACAGATATTATCAGCAATTCAAAATGCCAAGAATACTTTACGATTCACGTGAGTTGTGTGACATGATTCTGCTTTACGGTGAAACTGGAGGCAACGCACACCGAGCTCTTAGGTTGTACGGTGAACGTTTTCCCGATCGAAGGCAACCCGCCAACGGCCGAGTCATCACCAACGCCGTGCAGCGAGTACGCGACAACCAGCCTGTGAATGGAGCAGTGCAGCCGGCACAGGGCCCAGGTGCGGCATTTAATGTAAGATTGGCATTAGAACAAAGAATACTACGTCATTTTCGACAACGACCTACGACCAGCACTAGAAAAGCTGGCCTTATTTTTGGGGTGAATCACCGAACAGTACAAAAAGTTCTAAAAATGAGAAATCATCACCCTTATAAATTTCTTAAAATCCAAGCCATGTTACCACGAGACTACCCAGTGCGACTTGCATATTGTGACAGGTTTTTGAGACAGGACCACGAAAACTTGAACTTCGTGCGTAATGTTATATGGACGGATGAATCTACTTTTACAAATAATGGAAAATGGAACCCCAAAAATACACATTACTGGAGCAGCTACAAACCTTTTCTTATGAGACAAACGGGTCATCAGTATCGCTTTTCCCGTTTGGACTGCTATTCACGGACGCACAATCATTGGTCCAGTTTTCATTGACGGAACATTAAATATGGGACGTTTTATGCAATTAATCAACGGGACCGTCACAGATTACTATAATAATTTACCGGAGGACATTCAAAATGAAACGTGGTTTCAACTCGATGGTGCACCTGCACATTCTGTGTTGCCAGTCCGGCTAAGGCTCAATCAAATATTTGGTGATAGATGGATTGGTCGGTTTGGTCCCCGAAGATGGCCGGCAAGATCTCCCGACCTTACTTGTTTGGATTTTTTTCTTTGGGGAGCTATTAAAGATTACGTGTATTCGGCAGAGGTAGACACGGTCGAGATGCTGAGGAGAAGAATTGTTGAGGCGTTCGAAAAAGTTCGAGAAGTGGATCTTGACAGAGTGCACCGTAATACACTCTTACGTTATGAAGCATGCAGAACAGCAAACGGTCAGCACATAGAAAATTTGCTACATTAGATACGTATTCATCACGTTCTGTTAAGCAACTGAATAATTTAGTTTATTTTGTAGTGTTGGTAATCCTACAAATATCTAATAAACATGATAACATTATCTTTGCTTATTAATCACTACGCCTTTCAGTTCAAGTGGATGTATACTTGAGAGACAAGTGGGCATGAATCATGATAGAGAGAATGAATTACCGTATTGAACGTTTACTAAACAGTTTGTTTTACAATTCTTTGAAATGTACAGTATTTGTATGTACTTACAACTAAATTATTGGGCTAGGCTTTAAATGTTCTGAGAATATTTTTTGTATTTCCGATTTGTTTATTCTATTTTATTTTTATTTTTGATTTAATTTGATTCTTGGTTCAAACAATTTAATATTGGGTACTGGCAACCCTGCTAGGGTGCACCAAAACTGCTGGAAAAAGTACGATCACTGATTATGACAGTTAAGTTGAGGGGATTCCGGCCGGGCCCGGCCGCATGAAGTCGCCCCTTGTTCCTCGTACATAACCAAGTTACACAACCAGCACTGGAAGAGGACAAATAATTCCTATTCCAAAACCGGGGTTTGTAAAGAGATTTTTTTTCCTTGTACAAAACCTTCGTCATGGGCTGGTTATGTACTGGTAAAAGATATTTGACAGTTCAATGACGATTCGGCCAGAGTCAAGCCAGAGGGCCTACCGCGAAACAATATTCGTTTTCGTTCGTGTATCTCCGTCTCTGTCGCACTTGCTAGTTCGAGTGACAAAGAGGGAGATACACGAACGAAAACGAATATCGTTTCGCGGTAGGCTCTTAGGCCGACAGCTTTTAGATGGTAGATTGAGGTTTTATTGTAATGCGTTGGGTGTTCGCGTATTTGCTTTATTCGGCCAAAACGACTATGTGTCGTCTATTTTGCACGAAAAAGCAAACTATGCAAACACACGTATCCGCCTAGTGCGTATCCTATCATATTATATCGAGGTATAATGAGGTTTACGGTACGGGCAACAAGGGGAAGTCGCAGAGTTAGAAAAGAGTGATCTTTCTCTCTCTCTCTCTCTCTACGCTAATAATAAACCTTCATAGACATTCACACAATTGCAAATGATAACTTTTTGTTGTTGGTTGTTTATTTTCTTACTTATTGACAATCTACGTCAAGATGATAAAATACATCAAAATTAAGCAAAAAAAAACAACAATTTAGGTACGTAATAAATCTATCATGAAAGAGTGAAAACAAATCGAGCTTTATGTTAAATACTGCAAACGATTATCCTCCGGCTAATTAAGTATTTCATAGCCGCGTTACTTTCATCACAGTGCAACGACAGTGCGAGCACCAAGTATGGTTCTGTTTGTGGTGGTGTGTTCAAATTCATTGAAAACGGTGAAACTCTCAATTTTTTTCTTACATGCCGTATCAGAACGCAATTAATTGGAGTACAAGCTTTACCACCGAGGTTGTGGTTGAGAAAAAAAAGCATCCTGAACAAACCTTGTGAAGTGCTTACCCAGTAAGATTGGAATGCCTAATTATTACGAGTGATTTTATTTAGTCCAAGTTTTGGTTGTAATTTCGTTAATAAAAAGGTGAGTTGCGTTGAAATTATAATTTTATTATCTAAATTTGTCCTTTCGTCCCTGCACCTTAAACCTACTTGATGCGAAAATTGTTACCTCGTGTTGAAAAAGTAATTATGCAATTAAGTTCAATTGCAACGTTTAAACAAAATTGATGGGTTTATAAGGTTTCAGTTTTAACCTATAAAGTTTAATAATATTATTGAAAAGGATCGTAAACGTCACTGTCAAGTATTTCGACAGGATACAATGTTTGTTGTACATTACTTGCTCGATTAACTTTGTTAGGAAATAACAAAAAAAATATTTTTCATTTTAATTCATTAATACCAATTGGACGTAATTACTGATTAGTTAAGGGATGTATATTTTAATTTTTTGCTTTAGTTACACCCCCCACCCTGTATATAGTTTTAGTTAGTTATTAGTTTCTCTTTGTGTTTATTTTTATTTTTATATTATTTATAGCTTATACTACTCCCATATATGGAATAATAAATCATTGTCTGTATTCACTGAAGTGCAATTAATTTGCTATCAGGGTCAGGGATCATATTACATGTTCTTGGAAATAGAAAATGATTTATTTATTAACTATCAGCTGAGCTTCGCGTGTGGTCTTAAGGACCACACTACAGCTCTCCCGCTTTTTTTTAGACAAATATAGCTAATTACTTAAGTACTAGTTTTGGCTTAAATAAACTTAAATTTTCTTATGTCTATTATGATGTCTTAATTTATCTTACTGCTCCTTACATAATAGAACATATGTAAAAATTAATTTTAAAGACTTTTTCTGTTGCCATTACGTGTTTCTTATACTGTGCAACTAGATTTGGTTTTGGAATACAATAGTAGTAGAATTGAGGGTTTTTTGACAATTTATATGTTTTAATTATTGATTACATGCATTTTTCTGAATGAGATATCTATACATAAAGTATAATAAAGCTGAAGAGGGTTGAAAGTCTCGAAAAAAAATTGTCTGGGGATACTTAGAATCGATAACAGAACACGTTCCAACAGTTTTTAGAATTTTTGTTTTAGAAAACTTTGTGAAATCTTAAGATAAAAACTGAAAAAAAGAAGTAAACGCTAGGGCTGCGCCGGGACGCTGTGACGCGCCAGCCGCCACGGTCTCTTTACGAAAGCTATTTTGCGTTTAGCCCTTTAAGTACCTAACTGTGACCCTAAACCCAAATTTCCGTCCCGTTTCCTAGATATAAGATCTAAGTACATGTGTAACTTTGTAATCCTATTACTTTTGCCGATTACTTACTTATTCAGTCAATTATACCACATAAATAGAAAGATAAAGAAAGAAAGATAGACACATGATGTCGTCCTAAATAACCTATAGCTATATATGTGTGTATAACTAAGCAGGCGTCAGCCTCGCGTGCCTTTCCGCCCTTCACCACGCCTTCATTATCGTGTATAACACTCTTGGCTTGACTTGGCACGCCAATCGGGCCTTCGGCCCTCAGCCTTATATGAAAATCCCGCTCTGTTGGGATGCTCGACCTTCGGCCTCGCATGAGTTAAGGGTGCTGAAACACCCAATATCTGCTTCATCAGCAGAAACTAACGCACTTCAGCATTTACCCAATTGAGGGCATTGCGTCAATGCTGAATGGCATTTATTTAGTAGGCATTTATTTAGCATACTTCCAATTGTAGACTAGGCTGTAACACTGTCAGTTTAAATAAAATATTTTTTTCATTAAAATTTCTTGACGTTGTCTTAATTGGCGCTGAGGACAGGATTCCCGTCGCTATCCTTGCACGTCCAGTGGCCGTTAAGTTTCGCGATCACACCGTATCGGGCAACGTACGTTTCAACGGTTCAACGGGAAGCCGAACAAATAAATGTATTAAGTAACATCAACAAGAACCTGCTGCAGATCCAGTCAGCCCAGCTGATCCAGAAAGCTGTCCAAATCCAGCCGACTGGAAACAATTCAGAAGATCTCAACCAGCAAGAAGGACTCGTGAAAGCTACCAGAGGGAATGTGAGTAAATCTTTTTCATCATCCTATTTTATACGTATCCTTTATTTGTATTAAATATATGTGTGTTATTAGGGATTAGAAAACGCCATGATAACATTAGTTTAGCGTCATAGAAGGTGTCCAAATTCACTTCAATTGACCTACTTATTGTGTAAGTGTAGTTATTTTTGACGTGTGTTCAATTTTATCGCATTTATAATGGAAGGCATTAACCGGGTTCCGTCGGATGTTGTCCAAATGATCCCAAATTTTTCACGGGGATGCTAGGGAACTACCGGGACATATTAGCAAATGTGAATATATTATTGCACAATTCGCGGGGAGTGCGGCACCAAATGAATATTTGTTCCGTGTGTTAACGAGTAGACTCGCGGGTCAAGCAGCTATTTTATTTGGAGAAAGGGAATATACTCGAAGATGGGAAGGACTAAGGTCTTACTGAAGGAACATTTAGGTGATCCCAGGTCCGAGAAATGCCTACTATTAGAGCTGCAAGCATTAAAAATGAATAGGGGCGAAAGTTATTTAGATTTCTGTCACAGGGTTCAACATTTTAGAAATCTTCTATTAGTAAAGGTCGCAGAAACCATTAATGACGCAGCCGTACGGGTGGCAAACACCGAAATCTATACTAATACCTCCTTTGACGTATTTCTATACAATTTGCCTCCATATTTAGTTAAAATGATTCGTTTAAAGAATGTTACCACATTAGAGAGAGCAATAAAAACCGTTTTGGAGGAAAAAAACTTCAACATGGTGTATAACATACAGAACCCTTTTAGGAATAGCGCAAATAACCGACAGAACCCTAACAATACCGGGTTCAGACCTCAAACTAGCCGGGAGAAATTCCCGAACAGTATTAATCATCCATTTAACCAGAATCTTAATCAGCGGTCATTATCGAGGCTTTAACAGATATTTTTTCTAACTTTGGCTTTCCGAGAGAAATAGTCTCGGACCATGTACCATTTGGTTCTAAAGAATGCAAAGACTTTGCTCGTGACAATGGATTTAAATTCAAATACACAAGCCCCAGATATCCACAGTCTAATGGCATGGCAGAGAAAGGAGTTCAGATTGCTAAGAAAATTCTAAATAAATGTCATGAAGATAAAACCGATTACAGATTAGCTTTATTAAATAACAGGGCCTCACCCATGTCTGGCACTAACTTCTCACCTTCTGAGCTAATGTTTAATAGAAATTTGAGAACTAAATTAATTGTAAACTCTCAGTACCTACGGCCAAAGATTAATATTAATGTAAATGAGCAATTTGATAAGATAAGAAACAGAAATAGCAGTAACTATAATAGAACTAGTACAATCAAAAAACCATTTCACGTGGGTCAGAGCATCTGGTTTAAGAAAGACCCTCATAAAAATATATGGTTAGAGGGCAAAATTACCAGTTATAATGGTAATAGAGCATATAATGTAGCTGATAAAAATAATGTTATTTACAACCGAACCTCCTTACATATAAGAATAGCTGTCCTTGGTGCTTCATCAGACTCAGCGGTCAGGTTCAATACCACTGGTCGAATGTGTACTTGTAATGTGCAATACTTAGTGTTCCTTATGTGTAGTACTTGATTTGTGATATTACAGTATTATGTACGCATAGTATATGTAATTGATTCTCTTTTAAAAAGGGGATGAACAACATGCTAATGCAATTGGCTAAGTAAAGTTTTTTGAAGAGGTGCAAATTATATTTTTCTTCGATAGTCGTCATCTTAAGGGTTGAGAAACTGCAGTTCTCATATTTTTATGAAATATTATATTTTTTAGAAATATATTTTTTAAGTGGACGAGATGTTATTTGGCCGATTTAATGGCGGACAAGCTTAGTGCCTTTGTACTTCAAGATATATAAAAAAAGCGATGTCATCTGTCACCGCTGTCACTGTCAAACTCGAAATTGAAACAATTAAAAGGTTCTGTTTGACAGTTTCTTTCTTGCGTATTTGGTGTGATCAGTGTATTTTAAGGGATATTTTCAACGACCTCAGCACAAATCCGGACTTTCGATTTTGCCGCATTCCTCCACGACCTTAGCACGATATTTGGACATTGATTAATCTATTTACGACTACTTAGGCACTGCTTCTTGGACAACGTTTTCTGGCTTAACGGTGAACCTTACGTGAAGTATTGGACTGCAACCTAATGGCTTCAGATCCCGAAAGCAGTCGAGCGGAAATGGAGTATTATAGAGATCTCCAATGCTTTGTGCCTTCTTGTTTGAAATACAGACGAGACTTTCCAAATTCGGCGTATTTAAGTATCCCAAAGTGTTTACAAGCAACTTGGTGCCAAGCTTTGGGGAGAAATTGCCCGAAACGGAACTTGTATGTCTGTGAGGAAGATATCAATGTAAGTAGGTATATTACGAAACCGTCGCCCAGCCCGTCGAAACTATTCCTAATCGCCTAATTTCGGATATTGAAACGGTGCCACTAACTCCAATCACGACACAAATGTTTCACGGCTCCATGGACTATCTGCCGCAGTCCCCATTACCGCTTTTAAATAACTTGTCTTCTGTGTTATCGCCACAAACACCGCCTGTATCAATGCAAAAAACACAAACACGATCGAGACGTCTCGCTAACACACCAGCAACACCAAAAGTAACTGTATGAAAGAAGAAATACGTTGCACAGCCATTAACTTTCAACTGGAAGCTAACTCAATTCAAACACAGAGCGGAAATAGAGCCTGTCCCACCGTCAGTACCTATTGATGCACCCACCAAATCCCCTAGCGAGCATTTCCTCCTTTTTTTCTCAGGTGATATCATACAAATGATCACCGATGAGACGAACCTCTATTCTGTGCAAACAAGTAACACATCGAAGTGCCTTAATGTCACCACTGACGATAATCACGATTTTTTAGCCATTACTCTTTTGATGGGCGTGGTCTCGATGCCGGCGTATAGAGATTATTGGTCTACTGAATGTAGGTACCCACCAATTGCAGACATTATGTCTTTAAAAAAATACGAAAGCATTAGGAGGAAGCTGCATTTCGTTAACAACCACGATATGAACGACGATCGCTATTTCAAAGTACGTCCCATCATGGAGAAAGTCCGCCAAAAATTGCTTAAAGGTTGAAGAAGAGGAACGGTACTGGCAGTAGGCGGCAATACATGCCAAAAAAACCAAAAAATGGGGTTTTAAGATGTTTGTGCGAGCCGGCGTGTCAGGACTCGTTTACGATTTTCTCCCCTATGGCGGTGACGATACCTTCCGGTTTATATCATTCACAGATTATGAGCACAGTTTAGGACTTGGAGCAAAAGTGGTGTTGGCTCTTTGTAAAACCATCACATTGAGGCCGTCGATTGTATACTTCGACATTTTTTTCACCTCACTGGAATTGATCCGCTACCTGCGCCAAGAACTTGAAATCTTCAGCCTTGGCACAATCCGCGCTAATCGACTTCGAGGATGTCAAGAAAAGTTTCCGACAGATAAACAGCTTTCCAAGACCACCAGAGGAGCAAGCAAGCAGGTAGTTTGTGACAAAAACCAATTGGCTGTTGTCAAATGGACTGACAACAAGGTGGTTACATTAGCCAGTTCGTTTGTGGATTCTTACCCTGTTGATTCGATTAAGCGTTACTCAATAGAAGTCAAGACAAAAGTTAACGTCGACTGCCCCCAAATAGTAACACAATATAACTTGCATATGGGTGGCGTCGATTTGACTGACATGTTTGTAGCTTTATATCGATGTAATATGAAAACGCGACGATGGTACATGGCCATTTTTTCCCAAATCTTGGACATTTGTGTTAATAACTCTTGGTTATTACAGAGACGAAGTTTGGGTACCGACAAAAAACACATGCCGCTAAAAATTTCAGGACACAGATTGCTGCCGAGCTCCTAAGAAAGGATAGAGTTAAAGGTACAACGACTCAGCACGATAATGTCGCCATGATCAAAAATCCTGCAGTGCCCAGACCCTCGGACGGCATCAGATATGACAACATTAGCCATTTGCCCGTATTTTGTGCGACCCAAGGTAGGTGCAAGTACTGCAAAGGTGGGTACACAAAAGTCCAATGTCAACTCCGCTTGTGTTCAACACCGAAAAAGAACTGTTTTTACAACTTTCATATTCGTAACTAGATGAAAACCCGGCTTCGCTCGGGTGAAATAAATAAGAAAGAAATAAACAAAACATTTATTCGTGACAGTTATGCAATCGACGAAAGAAATAGTGTACAAAAATGTATAAAATAAAAACATTACAACAATGGATTATGATGAAACTTCGAATCGTATAGAAATATAGTCTGTAGTCTGGATTGGGAATAAAAGTATGGAATGGAATTATATGGAATTGGGAGTAAAAGATTACGCAAACGACGTCATGGGCAAAGGCTAGTATCTTTGCAAGTTAATCCTAAGCATTTTTATAAGGGTAGTATTTAAAGGCACATAAAAAATTTGACACCGTAATCAGTACTGATTTGTATTGGCTACTAGCGTTTGCCCGCGGCTTCGCCCGCGTACTCTAAGCATAATTTTTAACCGTCTTCAAAAAAGAGGTTCTCTGTTTGACCCGTATGTATGTATGTACTTATGTATGTATGTATGTTTGTCCACGATTATCTCGCGTTTGGCTGAACCGATTTAGATGCAGTTTCCAGAAAAGTAGTTGTTACATTTTGGGGGTTTCGGTATACGAAGTTTGGTGATTGTGATTCATAAACAGATGTATGTACGTATGTATGTTTGTCCACGATTATCTCGTGTTTGGCTGAACCGATTTAGATGCAGTTTCCAGAAAAGTAGTTGTTACATTTTGGGGGTTTTGGTATACGAAGTTTGGTGATTGTGATTCATAAACAGATGAACCGATGAAAAGTCAGTATACATTCTGAGAACCGGCAAACTGTAGAATTTCATTTGATTTTGGCAATAATAAGGATCGAAAAACTATTATCATACATTTTCGAGAGGCCGAGGGGGAAAAGGTCGGGAGAGAAAGAAGATCTGTGTACAACAGTAACACCAATTGAAGGTCTGGTAACGACCAAGCAGCAGTCATAAACTCTGGTCCTCTGAAGTACAGAAATACGGCTAATTCAATATCTAGCGTAACCCTTATTTTTCCTAAATTTAAATTAATTGGTAGATTATGCCAGTTTCCGTTTGAGCATCCAAAAAGAACGATTTGGCCTTACTTCCTTTCGCACTATTTACTATTTGCTCGTACTTATACTGACTTTTGTTCATCTGAAGTCCGTCTGTTACAACCGATTTGCTTTAAAACTACTGGACCGATAGAATTGCAATTTGGCACAAACTATCAAAAAATGTCATGTCCATAATCTATATTAATAATTTCGTGCAGGGGTACGGTAGACCCAAACGAGACCTGTCTCAAATTGAAGAACGTATAAAAATAACGATTTTTGAGTTGAACATATGTATCCGCAAAATTCGGATTGTCGCGTATTTTGCATTTAAAAGTGTTAATTTGATGACAAAACGTCGGCCATATTGCCCACAGACTATATTGCTATATTAAATTTGTTGGTTGACAGTGTCGGCTACGTTCGAAAATCGTGAACTATTTTTGCGTCCGGTATGTTGCCAGGTTGCTGGGCTGCGTTCTGGGTGATGGGCCATCATCGCCCATTGTGTGGATTCGGCTAGCCGCGTCTGCAGCGTTTTGTTTTTGTAGTTTTCAAGCGTTCTATACACCTATCAGCCTAGCTAGCACGATAACTTATACCGTCACGTTATATGGGCGAAATGTATTAAAACGTCACATAAAACGTAACGGTATAATCTATCGTGCTAGCTAGACTGATTGTCACAACAACCGCCTTCAAAGCGAATGTATGGGGCCTGTTACGTGGATTCATATCACGATAAGTATCACGTGAATATTAATCCATACAAATTTGAAAACTGCGATTATATTGTCACCCCAGTATTGTGATAATATTAATCGTGTAAAGGACACCACTTGAATGTTTGCTGAGTCTGTCCGCCATCTTAAAGCTGCGTCTCTGTTTTGTTTGTGACAAACTACTAGGTGACTTATGGCTTTTAAATGTCTAGCAAAATTCTATCCCTATCTCGCTCTATCTTATAACTTAGTGGTACTGGGGGACTACTCCGAAATTCGAAATCCGAAATTCGTATGGTGCCGTCCCTTTCACTCATATAGTCTATGACAGGAGAGTGAAAGGGATGGCACCATACGAAGTTAGGATTTTGAATTTCGGAGTAGACCCTCAGCTCATGCCATTCGCCGCGCTCGGACGTTAGAGGCGCTACTGCGAACCGAAAACGAAGTATCTGCCTGTTTCGCACATGTATATACGAACGACAGAGAGGAAGATAGTTCGTTTTTGGTTCGCGGTAGGCCCTCAGGCGTCAACTTTAAAACGAATAGGGTATTTTACTATAAGAGAAATAAAATTCAAAATGTAATAAAAACCAGCCAAGTGCGTCGGAGTCGCACACTGAGGGTTCCGTACAACTAAAAAACAAATGTGATTTATCAATATATTGATATTTTTGGTAAAATATACTTCATAATAAACATTATCACTTAATTTCAAGTTCATAGGTCGATGGGAAGCTAAAAAATTATATGTGTGACAGACAACACACGGAATGTTCTTTGACTTTCTTCGACCGTCCGCCACGCTCGGACTAAGGTGCTACCAACCGAAAACTAAATATATATGCCTCTCTGTCGCACTTGCATATTCGAGCGCGGAGAGGAAAATACTTCGTTTTCAGATCGTGGTAGGCCCTCTGGTCTGACGGCTCCTATTCCTGGATGGTGCGCGTATCGGAATGTGAAATACCTTTGGCAAAACGGAACAAGTTGTTAAATAGCTTCCATTAATTGGAGAAAATATTACCAACTGTTATTATTATCACGTGAAACACTGAATATTGAAGCAACATCCATAGGGGCCTGTTACATGGTTATTATTATCACGCGATATGCTCATATCACGATCCGTATCACGTGCAATGAATATTGACAATATTAACACACCAGTATTGTAATAGTATTAAGCGTTTAACAGACCCCATACAATTTTAAAAATCGCGATAATATTGAGTGTAAAGGGCCCCACTAAATAGAATTTGGCGGAGAATATGCTGCTATCGCGAAACGAAAACGAACGAACATCGTGTATTTCCCTCTGTGTCGCTCGAATTTGCAAGTGCGACAGAGAGGGAGATACACGAACTTCATTTGTTTTTCGCGTTAGCAGCTCTGACTTCGCACCAAAAATACTGACTGGCACATCAATATTTAACAATGCACATCTGAATTGAATTTTAATGAACGATTAGTATTTTAGCTATACAAATCAGTACTGATTACGGTGTCAAATTTTTTATGTGCCTTTAAATACTACCCTTATAAAAATGCTTAGGATTAACTTGCAAAGATACTAGCCTTTGCCCGTGACGTCGTTTGCGTAATCTTTTACTCCCAATTCCATATAATTCCATTCCATACTTTTATTCCCAATCCAGACTACAGACTATATTTCTATACGATTCGAAGTTTCATCATAATCCGTTGTTGTAATGTTTTTATTTTATACATTTTTGTACACTATTTCTTTCGTCGTTTGCATAACTGTCACGAATAAATGTTTTGTTTATTTCTTTCTTATTTATTTCACCCGAGCGAAGCCGGGCTTTCATCTAGTATTAAATTAAAACCGGCCAAGTGTCGGAACACGCACACAGAAGGGTTCCGTGCCAACACCTGCTAGTTCACATTTAAACCACTCTAGGAAACTCACGGCACTTAAGTCCTTTTGTTTGGGCAAGACTGTTTTTCAACGATATCTCAAAAAATGGTAAACATCTCTTGTTGAAACCATAAGTCGCTGAAAGTATTTACTTAATATGCACAATCTCAATGTTTTTCAGAATCTTAAACTTCAAAGTTTGAAAATTATATACAGTCAGGGGACACAATTTTTACGACTTAGACAGCTAATCTATACTAATATTATAAAAAGGAAAGATTTGATTGTTAGTTTGCATTGAATAGCTACACTATTCTTGGGTGACATTGATATGGGCTATATTATGTTTTCAAAAAATAAGGATTCTTACTAAAACTCCAATAATGTAATGTTGTAAAAAAAAGTAACTCAAATATTCTTTACATCGCGTGCGCTAAGAAAACTATTGATGATAGAATAAATATTTGTTAATTATTTGTATGGGCCGGGGTGCTAGTATGTATAACTAATCTAAAGGTTTATTTAAATGGAAAAAATATAGAAACCTCTATGTCGTTTTTAAAAGCCAATCCTTTTTTTACAATCCCTGGCATGTATGGAGTGCCTAATTTTAGAATAAATATTTTTTAATTATTTGTATGGGCCGGGCTGCAAGTATGTAATACTAATCTAAAGGTTGATTTAAATGGAAAATAATTTTTAAGAAAAAAAAACCGACTTCAATGGGGGAGTCCGGTGAAAGATTATTCAACTTAGATGGTGCACTCTTAGATTCCATACAATAAAATAAAAATGGCTATAAGTATGTTTATAATGGTAGAAGACTTAGACTTTCCATGATTCCTCATGGAATCATGGAAAAACCTTGCTTGCTTGACAAACAAAACGAAGAGAACAAATCGCCAAACGTGAACTACGCGTCGTTGAAGAGTTCCGTTCTGATCATCATCAGCAGTTCCACTTCATCAAATGTCACTTTTATGAATGAAAATGCTTGATTAGTTCATGAAAATACTAAAATCACTATTTGTGTGCCTTTCACATTTGAGGAGTTCCCTCGATTCCTAATGGATCCCATCATCAGAACTCGAGCATGTCAAAAATCAATCGTGAAAATAGAACTTGCTTAACAAACACAGCTAGAAGGACAAATCGCCAAACGTGAACTTTTCGTCGTTGAAGAGTTCTGTTCTGATCATCATCAGCAGTTCCACTTCATCAAATGTCACATTTTTGTATGATAATGCTCGGTTTGTTGATAAAACCACAAAAATCACTATATGTTTGCTTATAAGATTTGAGGAGTTCCCTCAATTCCTCATGGATCCCATCATCAGAAATCAAGCATGACAAAAATTTATCGTGAAAATAGAACTTGCTTAACAAACACAGCTAGGAGGACAAATCGCCAAACGTGAACTTTTCGTCGTTGAAGAGTTCTGTTCTGATCATCATCAGCAGTTCCACTTCATCCAATGTCACATTTTTGGATGCAAATGCTTGACTTGTTGATAAAAACACAAAAATCACTATATGTTTGCCTTAAAGATTTCAGGAGTTCCCTCAATTCCTCATGGATCCCATCATCAGAACTGCGTTTTGACAAAAACGGGACCAACTTGGATATATATACTTACAATCAACGAATTTTTGAAATCGCTTAAGAAATGACGGTGTTATGGAGTAACAAACATTAAAAAAAAAACATACAACCGAATTGATAACCTCCTCTTTTGAAATCTTGAAGTCGGTTAAAAATATAGAAACCTCTATGTCGTTTTTAAAAGTCAATCCTTTTTTTACAATCCCTGGCATGTATGGAGTGCCTAATTTTACCTCGGATTCGTATTAAGAGACCCCTCGGAAGCTCAGATATCGATTTTGAACGAAATCGGGGCGGAAAAAAGAAAATCTATGTGGCCGCCACTTTCACAAATTTTACCTCGGATTCGTATTAAGAGACCTCTCGGATACTCAGATATCGATTTTGAACGCAATCGGGACGGAAATTAAGAAAATCAATATGGCCGCCACTTTTTCCAAACTTTACCTCGGATTCGTATTTGGGGCCCTCTCGGACGCTCAGATATCGATTTTGAATGAAATCGGATTGGAAGGGAAGAAAATCAATATGGCTGCCACTTTTTCCAAATTTTACCTCGGATTCGTATTAAGAATTTTCTCGGACGCTCAGACGTCGATTTTGAACGAAATCGAGACGGAATTGAAGAAAATCAATATGGCCGCCACTTTTTCCCACTTTTACCTCGGATTCTTATTCGGGGACCTCTCGGACGCTCAGATATCGATTTAGAACGCAATCGGGACGGAAATTAAGAAAATCAATATGGCCGCCACTTTTTCCAAACTTTGCCTCGGATTCGTATTTGGGGCCCTCTCGGACGCACAGACATCGATTTTGAACGAAATCGAGACGGAATTGAAGAAAATCAATATGGCCGCCACTTTTTCCCAATTTTACCTTGGATTCTTATTCGGGGACCTCTCGGACGCTCAGATATCGATTTTGAACGAAAATGGGATGAAGATGAAGAAAATCAATATGGCTGCTAGTTTTTCCAATTTTTACCTCGGATTCGTATTAAGAGACCTCTCGGACGCTCAGATGTCTATTTTGAACGAAATCGGGACGAAAATGACGAAAAGCAATATGGCCGCCAGTTTTTCCAATTTTTTTACCTCGGATTCGTATTCGGGGACCTCTCGGACGCTCAGATATCGATTTTGAACGAAATTAGGAAGAAAATGAAGTAAATCAATATGGCTGCGACTTTTTCAAATTTTACCTCGGATTCATATTAAGAGACCTCTCGGACGCTCAGATATCGATTTTGAATGAAATCGGGAAGAAAATCAATATGGCTGCGACTTTTTCCAAATTTTACCTCGGATTCGTATTAAGAGACCTCTCGGACGCTCAGATATCGATTTTGAACGAAATCGGGAAGAAAATGATGAAAATCAATATGGCTGCGAATTTTTCCATATTTTACCTCGGATTCGTATTAAGAGACATCTCGGACGCTTAGATATCGATTTTGAACGAAATCGGGACGAAAATGACGAAAAGCAATATGGCCGCCTGTTTTTCCAAATTTTACCTCGGATTCGTATTAAGAATTCTCTCGGACGCTCAGATATCGATTTTGAACGAAATCCAGATGGAATTGAAGAAAATCAATATGGCCGCCACTTTTTCCAAATTTTACCTCGGATTCGTATTCGGGGACCTCTCGGACGCTCAGATATCGATTTTGAACAAAATTGGGAAGAAAATGAAGAAAATCAATGTGGCTGCGACTTTGTTCCATATTTTACCTCGGATTCGTATTAAGAGACATCTCGGACGCTCAGATTTCTATTTTGAACGAAATCGGGACGAAAGTGAAGAAAAGCAATATGGCCGCCAGTTTTTCCAATATTTACCTAGGAGTCGTATTAAGAGTCCTCTCGGACGCCTAAATATCGATTTTTGTTGAAATCGTATCGGACGGCACTGATTAATAAAACCACTTACAATACATTGATTCAAGAAAGGTCGTATATTCATAGGGAATTCACGGCACTTCATGCGCCTTTAGACCTTATAAGGAACCTACATGCCAAATTTGATATCTCTCGAATCAGCAGTTTGGGCTGTGCGTTGATGTCACTCACTCAGTCAGTCAGTTTCTTCTTGCAATTTCGCACAAACTCTTAAAAGTTTTCATGTCTGCAGTATTAACTTTCAAAATCAATGCCATTTTCGAAATTAACGACCCAAAAAACCATAAAAACGACACCCATATTAATATTTAGACATTCCAACCCCCTCGCACCCCAACAGAGGGGATGGTATTTTACGTCCTCTACGTGGGATTTTAAAATCATTTTTGTTTTCGTAATCAGCGACCCGATAAACCATAGAAATAATACCCATATCGATTTTCAGAATTGTCACCACTTTTCACCCTGTTAGGGGTTGATTTCTCAAAAAACCTGAAACACATATTTACTCATTTATCGTTAGAAATACTCCTGTGAAGTTTCGAATAAAACAGTCCAACTTATCTTGATTCCCCATACAAACTTCGGACCCCCATTTCACCCCCGCCCCCAGGGGTTGATTTTTGAAAAATCCTTTCTTAATGCACCTCTAGACCTTATGTGGAACCTACATACTCAATTTGGAATCTCTAGAACCAGCAGTTTGGGCTGTGCGTTGATATGTCACTCACTCAGTCAGTTAGTTATTTCTTGCAATTTGGCACAAACTATCAAAAGTTATCATGTTCACAATATTAAACTTCAAAATTGATGCCATTTTCGTAATTAACGTCCCAAAAAACCATAAAAACGACACCCATATTAATATTTAGACATTTCATCCCCCTCGCACCCCAACAGGGGGGATGGTATTTCACGTCCTCCACGTAGGATTTTAGATTCATTGTTGTTTTCGTTATCAGCGACCCGATAAACCTGAAAAACAACACCCATGTCGATTTTCAGAATTTGTCACCACATTTCCCCCTTTTAGGGGTTGATTTCTCAAAAAACCTGAAACACGTGTTTACTCATTTATCGTTAGAAATACTCCTGTGAAGTTTCGAATAAAATAGTCCAACTAATCTTGTTTCTCCATACAAACTTCGGACCCCCATTTCACCCCCTTAGGGGTTGAATTTTGAAAAATCCTTTCTTAGTGCACCCCTACACATTATAAGGAACCTACGTGCCAAATTTGGAATCTCTAGGACCAGCGGTTTGGGCTGTGCGTTGATATGTCAGTCAGTCAGTCAGTCAGTCAGTTTCTTCTTTTATATATTTAGATTAAATATTTTTTGTTTCATTTTGATTCCCGTATCCTGCGCAGTGTTATTTATAAACAACACCCATCCACGAATGTCGTATTGTGAGTAACGGGCAATGTTGTTTGTAAACAACATATGATATTTTCAGACCTGAACATGAAATATTTTTTTTAATATTTTACACCTAGAAATACTTACAATAACTTAGTTTTTAACAAAAAAACATTTAATTCGACAAAAAGTATCTTGGGCATTAAAGGGTTAATAAATTATAATAGACCCTTAGGATGCACATAAGTGTATCTGGGTTCTCTCTGAAATAAGGACTGACCACATTTATTATAAAAAATATAATTACATTTAAGTTTTATGCACATATGAACCCTTTTAATTAATATTTTGGAACACAGTAAAAGCTCTTTAATTCTGTTTATAGATTGAGGAAGATTGCTACAAAAGCAAATCTGGTAAGTTACACCTGAAAAAGACAACAAATTTGATCATACCAAAACATATGAAGAGAATGTAAGTATAAACTAGGCCCATTATTTTACATTCATACACATACTTATACTCACACCCATATCCCATTGGGGTAGGCAGAGACCAGAGAATGCCAAAAACTATGTACATATAAGTACTTCTTTCACTCCAAACACATCCATACATCTCCTCACACATGCTCATTGGTTGCGAGTACTTCTGACTTGGCCTTTTTTCAGTATCATAGAAATATTTTATACTGTGGTAATTGTAAATGTATTAATTACAAAGCTGTCCAAGACCCTTTTTCTATGGAACAAGTGGGGATATGAAGTTGAAATTAATGTTGAAGAAGTGGCAAGGCAATTACTATTTTGTTGACTGTAAATAAAAATTAATATATAATATTTATGTCGTGGCACTCTTTTAAAGAGTGATATTTAAAAATGAAAAATTGGTTGCTGGTATATACTTAATAAGCATTTATTTACTTTTAGGAAATTCTGATTGATGAAAGCAACAGAACCCAAGATACTCTGGATAACTCAAAAGATCTCCTAGTATGTTAACTCAGTTTATGCAATATGGAAGCATGTCACATGCAAAGGTAAATATAAATTTTTGTATATAGAAGGTAGTTTAGTCAAGCCATCTTCATGATTTACACTAAGGTTCATATTATATCTCTTATGGAAAATTGTATCTGCCGTTCATGATGAATGGCATTCAAAGGGTTAAGAGTTATGTTGACTTATTTTAAAGGTATTATGATAGAGCATGTGTGTATACTTAATTTGCTTGTATTCTTTCAGTGTGATTCTTCGACTCAAACTGAAATGGAGTTTAAAAATAAAGATGTATTGGTGAAACCATTTGTAAGAAGTATACAATGTTCCGCCAATATTAAAGCTGAAAGCATAATGGAAAGTCAGCCCACATCTTCCAACCCAAGTCGTTTGCTAACACCATCACCATCATTATATGAACCGTCTAGCCCATTATCATCAAGCCTGACTAAAGAGATCATAACAGAAGGTAGAGATATGTCGGGACGGAGACATATTTTGAAAATAATCAAGAACCCCAAAATGTACCTTGGTGTTCCTAAATCATATTATTGGTTAATAGATATTATAGCGAAACAATGTAAATTATGCAGGGCAGTATGATAAAAATGCAATAATTTTTGTTTTGTTTTATTTATAAATGTACAAATGATTATTCTTATGCCAAAAAACTTCAGAAGCGTGTTAATGAATAGAAAAGGATTGTTACTTTTCTACCTTAACGGCATTAACATAGAGTTGAAAAGTGGCGATCCTTTTCATTCTGCGACTGAACATATATTTAGTGGAAAGTGGAAGTGGGTCTGTATAGATAAATACATATTAAATACATAGAAACCATCCAAGACTCAGGCACAATGCAGAGACAACAAGATGCACTATGTAAAATTATTGGGTAGATGGCTTCCTTCCAAAACTTCTCTGATTTTTTAAATAAATCATTGGTATAAACTGCGTCAAAGTTAACCCACATTATTTGTATTTTTGTGTTCTCAAAATCTGGATCAGCAATACAAAAAGCACATTTATTGTACCCAGTTGCAAACATTTGGAATTGACATTGAGCCAAAAACTTTTCCTTTATTTTATAATTATCTATATAATTTTTGGTGGGCTTCGTTGTACTTGGGCATTTCACTTCTACAATAAAATCACTTGCTACGCTAAAAGCTAAAGCTTCACTAAATAAGTTTATCAACTTGAATCCACATTCTTCAATTTGGACCCCCAATTTCTTTTCAATCTCCTTTACTACAGGTTTTTAAAGTAATTTACCTCTCTTATAGCTTTGGTGTCATACATTTTATACCCGCCATGAATTTGCTCAGCGAGCCATCAGGAACCATGATCATGTCCATGTGTGGCAAGTTTCTAGAATCTGCTCGCACTCATTTTGCGATCAAAGGCGAAGCCTCAGAAATACAATATCAAGTCCAAGAGTCAGGGCAAGGGTCGTCGTAAATAAATGCAGGAAACTTTATCAGAGAAGCAGTGCCTAAATAGTCGTAAGTAGATTAATCGTGGTCCAAATATCGTGCTAAGGTCATGGAGGAATGCGGCAATGTCGAAAGTCCGGATTTGTGCTGAGGTCATTGAAAATATCCCTTAAAAAACACTTTTTTTTTGTTATTTGTGGCGTCTTGCTGCTAAGGCACTTAACCAATGTCAAGTGGAGGGGAGTGTCTTTACATTCTGTGGAGTGCACCTACTAATTTTGCCCAGGGGTCTTTTTATATTTGTTTGTATCTTCTTCTTCTCGTTGTGCCATATCCTCAACGGATGTCGGCGACCATCCTCCTGAACTTGTTACTGTCTTGTGCCAGTCTACAAAGACTGGCAGTGTCAGTAATATTGGACCAGCTTTTGATATTGTCTATCCAGGTTAGCTTTCTCCTTCCTTTGCTCCTTTTACCGTCGATCTTCCCTTCCAAGATGTTTCGGACTTTTCGGAGTATATTGTATTTCTCGTGTCTATAGATATGTCCAAAATATGTGACTTTCCTTTTCTTTAATGTGTTCAGTAGTTCCAAGTTTATATTCATTCTATTTAAAACTTCGATGTTAGTTACTTTATCTCTCCAGGAGATTTTTAACATTCTTCGGTATAGCCACATTTCGAATGAATTTATTTTGGCCTCCATCTTTTTATTAATGGTCCATCCTTAGACACCATAAAGAAATATCGACAGCACATAGCATTTAACCAATCGCCATCTTAGCTTTATGTTAATATCTTTATTTGTGTAAAGTTTCTTCATTTTCATGAACATACTTCTGGCAATTTCAGTTCTGATGCGTATTTCTTTTTCGGGATCCCATCTCTCATTAAGTGAGCTACCTAAATATTTATAGAAATTTACTCTTTCTACTATCTTGCCGTTGATAGTTAACGGGTTGGAATCAGTCACATTTTTGCTCATAATCATGCATTTGGTCTTTTTCGATATGTCCATCTACTGACCACTGAGCTAATTACGCCGTTAGCTTGTGCCTCTAAATTGGTAACCAGTTGGGGCGGCCATCACTGTACAAAATATTTGCAACCTTAACTCAAAGGCGTAAAGTTAATATTTACTTAAATCTAAACAATAGGTTACACTTACATAACATGCCCTCTCCCTCGATAAAATACTTATAAATAAATTTCATTTATTTATTTTTAAGGTACAGGGCTTTAAATCTTTAATATGCCAGACACCAATGTTCTTACCATGTACATTATTAAGCCTAAAGACAATGTCCGACAATTTTTCAGCCACAATTGCTTTTTCGAACTTGGGTGCCAGCTTGGCCATGAATTTATTGCTAGCATTAGACAAGTACTTGGTTCTTTTCCAGACTGTATCCCCTAATTGAAAAGTACCCGGTCGACGTTTATTGTTGTAATGATCCCCACTCTTTACATGTGAATCTTTTATCTTCCTCTGAACCTCTTTGAAAATGTTAACCCTTTTCTTAAGGTTCTCACGATAGCCTGTGGTACTTATTACAGCACTATCTACCGGAATAACCATATGTTGTTTTACTGGCAACGATGTTAAATTAGAAACCGCGATTTCTCTGCCTAAAAATAAGTAAGACGGAGTATACCCGGTCGATTCATGTACTGCTGACCTAATGGCGTGACCAATTTCATCCAAATTATTGTCCCACTCGTTATGCTTTTTGGTCTTAATATAAGATGAAATCATAGTTCCTACAACTCTGTTTACCCTTTCAGTGGGGTTGCTTTGAGCATGATAGTGTGGAGTGTACATTAACCTTATGTTATACTTAGTGGCTAGGTCTTTAAACAAGTGTGACACGAACTGTTTCCCATTATCACTAACGATGGCTTTTGGCGCTCCAAGTAACAGAATCTGTTTCTCCACTATCTCACACATTTTTCAGCCTTCCCAGTACGAAGAGGAAATAACAGAGTGAACTTACTGAACAAACAAGTCATTACTAACAACATGGTGTTACATTTTTTACTCTTAGGAAAGGGACCCATAAAATCTAGTGATACTACTTGCCAAGGGCCTGAAACTTCTCTATGCTGACCCATGTGTCCTAGCGGCCGATTCTGCGATACCTTTCGGCTAGCGCAACATTCACAACTATTGACATACTGCTTTACGTCCCTTAACATGTCATGCCAATAGAATTTCTGCTTGATTCTAAAATATGTCTTCCTAATCCCTAGGTGGCCTGAAACCGGATTGTCGTGGCATTCCTGTAGAACTTTATTACGCAATGCCTCGGGTACAAATAACTTCCATATTTCTTCTTCATTTGGATACTGCTTCATGGGTACTCTCTTGTAAAGCAGTCCATCTGAGACAGTCCACTCCGAATTATGGTTGGTAGAAGATACTTTATCTTCTGAACTAACGTAGTGCGTATTAAAGTAAAAGGTTCACAGTGAATATTACCTTACCAGAAATGTTTAGAGGTATATATTAGTGTTGAGTTTTATGTCGTACATTCAAATTAGGTATTTTATCAACAATTTTTTAATTGGTGGGGTGTCTTTGATCACTTGCAGGGGGTAACATTGATCACTGATCAAAGAAACCCCATGAGTGCGCATCTTTTTGCTCTCAGCGTACTTTTCATGATTTTTGTTAATACAAAAGAGTATTATTGCTAAATTCATTTATTTGTTTTTCATCAAGATGCCTAGAAACTACGAAAAGCGGCTGGGGTCGCGGGATTATAAAAATTACTCAGATGGTGTACTAGAACGAGCAGTTACTGCAGTAGTTGAAGGTCGCTTGACATTACGAGGAGCTTTAGAAAGGTATGGCATTCCATACGGCATAATTTACAACAAATATCATGGCAAAAACATCAAAAAGCCGGGAGCACAAACCGTGTTTTCTGATTCTGAGGAAAAGATGATTTTAAAATCTGCTTCAAAATGTGCCGAATGGGGATTTCCGCTCAATACCATGGATCTACGTATGATTGCAAAAGCGTTATTAGATCGCCAAGGCAAAATTGTTACCAAATTTACGAATAACCAGGGAGGTATAGACTGGGCCTATTCCCTGATCAAACGACACAAGTCTGATTATTCGCAACGGGTTGCTGCTAATATTAAGCGAGCAAGATCAGCTGTATCACCAGAAACTATCAAAGAGTACTTTAAAAATTTGGAAACTGTTGTTAAAGATGTTCCACCCTCAAATATTTTTAACTACGATGAGACAAACATGAGTGACGATCCGGGGAAAAAAATCGGATTATATCGCAGGGGTGTGAAGTATCCTGAAAAGGCAATCAATTTCTCCAAAAGTGCCACAACAGAAATGGTCTGTGGTTCAGCTGATGGGGTGCTTTTACCGCCATACATTATTTATAAGAGTGTGCACCTTTATGACACTTGGAAAGAGCAAGCCCCCCGGGGATCACCTTGTTGCAGTCAGCCATGTTGCTCTCAAGGTTCCGATTCAATAGAACAGCAAGTGGATGGATCGATGCAGCGACTTTCAGGGATTGGTTTGATACTTGTTTTCTTCCTCACGCAAAAAGACTGACTGGCCGCAAGGTGCTTATAGGTGACAATCTTTCTTCCCATCTAGACAATGATGTGCTTCGACAATGCTCTGAAAATGAAGTCGATTTTGTTTGCTTAGTACCAAATTCGACGCATTTGACTCAGCCATTAGACGTCGCATTTTTTCGTCCCATGAAATCTGCATGGCGTCAAACGTTAATGAAGTGGAAGATGCAGCATTCTAAAGCAGCTTCTGTTCCCAAAGATACATTTCCCTATCTTTTAAAAAAGGCGATTGAGAAAATGCATGAAACTGCACCAAAACCAAATTCACAGTTCAAAGATATAATTTCGGGTGTTAAGAGAAATATGATGAGTGGTTTTTGTGCAACTGGGATATACCCTTTTGACAGCCAAAAGGTATTGAAACGTTTTCCTAATGAAGAATTAACCGTAGAAGACGTGGAAAGTTCCTTGACCAGCTACCTGAAGGAATGAAGGTATGGAACTGGCTCTAACAAACCGGCAAGAGAAAGAAAACGTTTGGAGGTTATACCAGGGAGAAGTGTGGCAACGGTTGAAAATTATCAGCAAGATGACGGGCCGGAACTCAACAATGACTCATTAGATGTCGATCCACAAGAGCCAGGACCTAGCACAGGCCAAGATCCACAACCGACTCCAACTAGTAGTCCTGTCAACACTACGGATTCTATAATAGTTCGGTATCAAGCACAAACAGAACATGAAAGTAGTTCAGATGCAGATGAACCCGAAGGTGAAGACGAGGAGTTAGAGTGTGCGGTAGAGCGATTTATAGTTGCAAAGTTTTTCACAGCACGTGGGAAAAAAGTGTACAAATACGTCTGTCAAATAATGAACACTGTTCCTTTGCTGGTTGAGGGATACAAATCAACAGACAACACAAAGAAGAAATTCAAAAGAATTAAGGACGATATCTCGGAAATAGAGAGGTGTGACATCTTATCATTTTTGCGAAAGCCTGCAAAAATTGACGATTATGTAGAATTCCCATATGCAGTAAATATTTTGGAATTGTGATTTTATAGCTAAGCAGATAGTTATGTATAACTGGTTGATTATTGTGTAATAGGTCAAATTCAAATTAAAAAAAAATTCAAAATTATTTATTCGTTAGCATACAAACTTTTTACAGTAACAGGGTAGATGTCTCTTTTTAAGTATTCAGAGATACTTGTGATAAGAGACACCGCTCTTCCGTAGTAAAGTATCTTAACTAACAAAGGTGATACAGATTAACTTAAAGTACAGAAAATGCTATAACCTAAATCATTACCACATGATTAATACTATATTAGTTAAGCCTAGAAAAAAGATAATTAATAAAATGTGTGTGTGTGTGTGTGTTTGTGTGTGTGCGTGTGTGTGTGTGTGTGTGTGTGTGTGTGGTGTCTGAGTATGTGCAAAGTCTAAAGGTAAATAGTATGATCTATGATAGCGTGTAATAATATATATTTATATAGGTAATATAATAATAATAATATATAGGTAATAAGAGGCAACTGGATTTATTACTTCAGATTTACTATTGATATGGTTTAAATATCTTACAGAATTTTATTTTTGATCAATGTAGGGCATCTAACTACTTATATTAAGTAATAGGTATATCTACCTACAATTACTAAGACTTAAGCTGGGTTGCACCGACTTACGATCACAGACTGATCAACGTTAAATATGGCGCCTTTCTCATTGTAAAAGTTGATTATAGTGTGATTTTTTAAAGTACTTATTGAGACTGATAATTATATAAGAACGTTTGGTCTCTTTTTATTATAAGTTTTGAGTTCTTTTTGTTATAAAACCTCGATTAAAGTTGATTTTTCGAAGGTGGTATTATTTATTTGTGATCAAAGTAACCCCAAAATAACATAAACAGTTGTAACTTTTGAACCTACGAACCGATTTTTTTCTTTCCTTGAAAGAAAATACTTCTGTAAGGGGTTACATTCGATTGCCCTTAAAAAACATGGGGTATCAAAGTAACCCCAATGTCAGTTTAATTTTGATCACAACAATTTTTTTTTCTCCATGTATTATTATGTTAACTTTTCTAGATTTTTAGAAGCAAAAGACCAAAAAAAGTTGATGTTCCCATTTTTTTTACTTTTTTTTTACCACTTAATTGCAGAAGTTAGACAAGTTTAAACTTTAAAATTGATCAATGTAACCCCAGTTTACGGAACTTAAAACTTCCTTTAAAAAATCCTGTTCCTGTGAAAAAACACTACACAGATTATTAAAAAGCATAGCAATGGAAACTGGCCTAAATTTAGGTATACAAAATAAATGAGTGTAAAGGTCAGATATTGTTAAGCATGCTGCCTATGCTCTAAAACAAGAAACACCAAGGCTTGTAGCGCATCCGAATCCCATTAACTCGAAGGGAACGTACGAGATCTGTTTTTGTTGTCTTGCAAGAATTACAGTATTTCGGCCGCTTTACTCGCGTTCATGCAACTCCAACTGCCGGAGATAATCCCTGCGGATGTGGGGCTCGCGCACCATAGCCTGGGGAGGCCGAATAACTAAAACAAACCTTTTAAACTAAAGCATAATCGCGTAAAGGCGTTTGTATATTTATACAAACTGTTCTTAACCTTACGAGTAGGTTTACACTTTCAGACATCTGTCAATTCACTGACAAGTGACGTTGACAGCGGTCCGAAATGTGCGATCGGGTCATTGGATTTGACGCTCGTTGACAGTGTTAGCGTTTATTTACGGCGACTTGAGATGGCGATTAATTTCGCTAAATTGTACATTCGCGGTTTGAAGACTACTGAAACCGCGCCATCGAATTATAACAGCTTTCTTTAACACCAATGTCCGGTGGACCACAGACAAAAGTGTGGAATATCGTGGAGAAAAAAATTGTAGAGGCGGGGGTAATCGATGGTTTTTTATTTGGCCCTGGATTGGAGCGGCGACTGGACGCGCTCTCCAGGTTTTTCTCTTGATTATTTCCATAACTAGCTAAAACACTTAAAAATAAGGAGACCTACGAGCGGCAGTGGCCGCGAGTGGTGGCGGCATTTGTGCTCGGACAAGAAGATGTCCGGCGCGGGAGTGCTGGCGGTGCCATACCGATCGGACCTGCGCCACGCGGCGCCTACGACCGATTCGTGACCATTTCTTCGGCTCCTCGGCGTGTGTTCAGCGCCGAGCATTGCAGCGAGTACTAGGACGGCGGTGTTCTGGCGCGCCCGCGGCTCCTCCTCGTAGGATACAGCGCGCGCAGTAAGTGAGGTGGAGGCTACGTGATGCCCCGTGGCTCCACCCATGCCAAGAGGGTGCGCGCTCGTGGCCGCCCAGGCGCTGCCGCTACCAAGCGCAGTCCGAGAGCAGCGGGTTCTGCGGATTCCCCGAGCATAGTGAGTGACGTTCGAACTTTTCTTTTAACACGATGGCCTGGCCGTAGAGTTCCGTTCACAGCGTCGTAGCTGTCGTGCGCGCGTCTAGTTTTAATGTTTAGTTTTAACAGCGAGATGGATCCTCTCTGCACTTAATTTAATTACCCTTTCCCGGGGTCGTAATCTAACAATCGGCCTCGCGCCATGTTACGGGGAATACTTTGTTGATAGCCAATATAGGCTCTTTAAATAGTATTCCCTAGGTTTGATTTCGCCAGCCAACTAATCCTCCTGTGTGTCGATAAAGAACGGCCTTTGAAACAGAAGCCCAGTCTTCTCCGAGGGTTTTATCCGGCAAACTCCAGCTATTCTGCTTAGTAAGTATTAGTAAATATTATTGTAGCCTGTCATTACTTTTTGGGTGGACACACACACAGACCAACCCCTATTTTACACGCTACAGGCAGCTGTGATAAAAATGTTGGCGTGGAGCCATCAAGTTCCAGTAAAGCAACAATTCAACGATACAGCATATATATGTAATAGAAGAAATGGACAAATTGCTAGATGTCACCCGGAACGATCGTCCCCAAAAGATAAAAAAGGTATATGTAAAAACGTACCAGAAAGAAATATGGGAGTATTGTATAAAAAAAATTGTGACTTTGACAGTTTTAATCACAGACAAGGATGCCACTGCGAAATGATCGATGATCACGAGCCCTTAAATCAGCCTATATATATACAGGGTGGCCCATTCAAATCGGTCAGTATGGGAAAGTCTAAAACTATAAGACATATGAAGATTTGTTCTTAGGAACCATGTCACCGATTTTACAAGTAGAGAGGTACAAACAACCATAGAGACAATTTTACATGCCTGAACTTGTTGAATATTGTAACGGTGGTCACTTTGAACACCTACTATGATAAATTAAAGTATGTGAAAAAAATGCATTTTATTCATTTTAGACATTATGTTTCTTAGAGACATTTACTGCTTAAGACCTACACAAACGATATCTGAATAGAAATAGTGTAAGTTTATTTTTTCAAAACAACCGGGTTCGATTCCCTAGCTGGGTACAGTGTTTTTTTTCAAATGTATGAATGCAGTTTTTCTTTTTATCAAAATCGGTGACATGGTTCCTAAGAACAAATCTTCGTATGTCTTATAGTTTCAGACTTTCCCATACTGACCGATTTGAATGGGCCATCCTGTATAGAGGCTGATTTAGGGGTCGTGATCCGGAATGATTGTGTATGGTCAAGAATTCAAAGTGAATATGAAGGTTTAAATCTCAAATAATTCTCTTTTTTTCCTAATATAAATGGGAAATGATACTTTTTACACGACTGCCAAAAGGAGTGTATTGTTTTTCATAGCACTTGGTCACCCTACCCCACTGTCAACTCTCCATACTATTCGTCAGTAAGAGTAGGATAACCATGGTGTTTTTGGAGATTTTGTTACAAAGATTCTCTCAACAGTTTATTTGGAACGATCATGCAGCACAGCCCCACAAGCAGAAATCCCGCATGCTCACATTTTACTGCAGCCTTAAAATCCTCAATAATATCTGAGTTAACTTCCTCCCACAATCGAGGCTCAAATTGTGGCGCAGACGATAAAAAATCGAACTGAAGATGAAAATGCTGCATGTAAGATATCTGGGTTGCATGGCGTGGAAACTGAAAGACTGCAACTCTCAGCTTACGCAGAAGAATACCCTGTTATTTCCCTACCAAAAGAACTACACGACATTAAATATATCTTGCTCTCGTTTGAAGAACAAGCGGTTGTATGTACTCGTATATGTAAGCGGGTACGTACATAGCTACTAAACTGTTGCATAACAATCGATGCAGCCATTGTGAGACATGTATAAAGCCCAGAGGCAGAGAAAGAAGGAGGCATTAATAATTTTAATAAATAAATGAAATAAATCAACTTTATTTTGCAAGTAGGCCGCAATGGCACTTTTACAAGTCAAAATCTACTAGCGTTTCTGCAAAAGAAGACCACTGCCGAGAAGAAACACCGAAAGAAACTCGACAGTCGGTCATTTTTTCCAAAAAATATGCTTATTACAATGATAATACTTATAAATAGATATCTATCAGAGAGTGGTGAAAGTGGCACTGTGGCAATATAGAACTTCCCTTACTTATCTCACAAAACAGTTAGGTGACACGATACGAGTAATTAACACCTGCGACCTCGTTATCACTCGTACCATCAGGTGAGATATAGTGCTAAAATGCCTACCTATTATATACATATAGGTATACACTCACACAATATAAAAAAGAAAGACTAAAGTTATCTTTCTTTAAATTGTTGTTGGGCTTTCTTATCCGACTTCACAAAAAAGGAGGCGTTCTCAATTCAGTTGTATGTTTTTTCAATGCGTGTTACTGTTGTATCTGTATATTGATTTTTATCTGCGGGCTTGACTCCAGAATGTTCTCTCTGATTTCTAGCTATGTATGAGCAGTCAAGTTGCCAATAAATGTCCATTAAATACTAGTAATTGTTTAATTTGAAATTAAGGCCCTCTAGTTCTGCGAGAGTAGGTATTTAGCGCTGTCCTGGCGGTGCGTGAACAAGCCCGCGCGGACGAAGCGACTGTGAACTCGGATGACCCCGCTAGCTTCATACTGGTCACAGTATAGAAATATAACTGTATTTTGACTTACGAAATGCATTAATTATGATTAAACTTTAGTATGTAATTGATATATTTTTTTAATAAGGTAGTAAATAAATAATTGAAAGTCGAACTTACGGTAAGATCCATTATAATGAAAAAAAAAAAACAGAATTCGTAGTACATACCTACAACCCTGAAATTCGTTATTTTAATCTATGAAACCTAAGAACCTAAGAAATATGTCTTATTCCCTTCTACTCGATTTGTTTAATAGGTCATGCAATTTTTTATCTAATTGTGTTATATTATACAGGGTGTTATATTTATTTGTCGTGTGAGTGTTATCATCATCATGAATACGTACTACATATGTATAACACTCTATTGCACAAAAAATAATAACAATCGAAACAAAATAACAAAATGTAAAAGTACAAAGGCGAACTTATCCCTATAAAGGATCTCTTCCAGCTAACCTTCGAGAAAATGAGAAAAATAAATATAGTACAGAAGGCAACAAACTATTTGACGACCTGTTTAGCCTAGTTGGTAGTGAGTCTGCCTCCGAAGCTAGAGGTCCCGGGTTCGAATCCCGGCCAGGGCATTTATTTGTGCATTTTTCACGGATATTTGTTCTTGGGTCTTGGATGTTTTCTATGTATTTAAGTATGTATTTATCTATATAAGTATGTATATCGTCGTCTAGTACCCATAGTACAAGCTTTGCTTAGTTTGGGACTAGGTCGATTTGTGTAAGATTGTCCCCCAATATTATAAAAAAAAAAAAAAATATATATATATTATTTTTGCACAAACACGGATATTTAAGAAAGCAATGACAGATTATGAATACACGTAAAACTAATAAGCTTGTATACACTATAACAACTATTCATGTAAATATATCATCATCATCATCATATCAGCTGATGGACGTCCACTGCTGGACATAAGCCTCCCCTAAAGAGTGCCACAATTACCGGTCCTGCGCCACCCGCATCCAGCGGACTCTCGCGACCTTTACCCGGTCATCAGTTCACTTTGTGGCCTATCGCTTCTGCACCTTCCTGTACGTGGTCACCACTCGAGAACCTTCGTCTGCGCCCCAATGGCCATCGGTTTTACGTGCAATGTGCCCCGCCCACTGCCATTTAAGCGATTCGGAGGGCTATATCGGTTACTTTGGTTTTTCTGCGGATGGCCTCATTTCTGATACGATCGCGCAGATATACTTCCAGCGTAGCCCTCTTCATTGCTCTTTCCTCTTGGTTACAGGTGTATAGTAGAGAAACACAGATAATTTAATAGGTTTCTATTGTGATTTCCTAAATAAACATATTTTATTGCGCTTACATTGCAAACGCTGGCTGAACCCCACGAGATAAATCAAAATAATGTACTACAGTATTGTACAACTTAAAAAGGTCTACAAAAAAGTCGATTATGGTATATGTCTATCTCTTAGGGATAACCCACAATAACCATTTTTTATCCTTTACTTTTTACGAAAAATAATGGCTTATTTACGAAGCGATTTTAAGCAATACAGCATTAATCCTTCTCCAATAAAATACCTTAAATACATTTTGCATTTTATATAGATCAATATGGCACTTGACAGCATGTAATTTAAATGAATATTTTTGAAGATATTACTGTTTTAAAATGCAGGAACATAGCGGTTGCGGCGGTATCGGCCGGGTTGTATATAAAAACATTCTGTAGTATATAATTATAATTAGTATCAGCATTGCACCCGTACGAAGCCGGGGCGAGTCGCTAGTATACCATAATCAACTTCAAGTTCGAGTATAAAGTGTCCGATAGTAACGAAAGTTGGTGCTACATGGGCATTTGACATGACCTTCATCCTGTAGATATTCAGCTTAAGACCAACTCTCACGGAGGTTTTACCAAGGTCATTGAGCATGGTACTTAAATCCTGTATGGTCTCAGCCAAGACTACTGTATCGTCAGCAAACCAAAGGTGAGTGATGTACTCGCCGTTTATGTTGATGCCTATTGCCTAGGCTTCTCCAGTCCAAAGTCTTGAACACATCCTCCAGTGCAGCGGAGAACAGTTTGGGAGAAACAGCATCTCCCTGCCTGACTCGCGGCTACAACGGAATAGGTATCGAGTTCTGGTCCTGGAGTCGGACTCACATAGTGGCGTTGTCGAACAAACACTTCAGTACTTCGATAATAGCGGTAGTCTACTTGGCACCGCTGGAGAGATTGTAGTACAGCCCAGGTTTCAACCGAATCGAAGGCCTTCTCGTAGTCCACAAACGGCAAACAGAGGGCACAGGCAACAGGGTATACTCCTCAGTCTACTGTAAAACCGGACGAAGCGTATGGATATAAGTTGATAATGTTCGACTCTTCATATACACAGGCCCAGTAGTAGTGAACCACGACTGTCATAAAATTATACTAACATAGTTTTTTGACCGAGAGAGCGAAGCGTCTCCGTTTCAGCTCTCGACAAAAATTCTTTCGTATGTCTGTCTGTTCGAATGTTGTCCTCTACAGGTCGCATTTCTCAACCGATTCTCGTGACATTTTGTGAGCAGGTTCGATAATTATATAGGTTTAATTATATTTTTGTCGAGACGGCTTTTGTAAGTTTTGAAATTTGAAAAAATATTTTTTTTGCCTGGTCTACAGCTCACAGAGCCACTAGTTTTAAGCTTTATTGTAACAGCTAACACTTTAGGAGCCACGAGCTTGGAAAAAACGTTAATTTAATTTAATAAATTACAGATATTTTTGGTGGTTTAATTTATTCGTCTAAAGTTATTAGCTCTCAAAGCATAAAAAACATTGCGAAGTTTTTACTGATTTACTATTTACGCGAAAGATTACTGTATTCTTTTAAAATAAATACCAGAAATGATTTTTACATAAAGATGATAAAAGAATCAATATGGTATATGAAATGATACCAAACTTGCCACGGTAGCTACCCGGAAATGGGTAGATTTATTAAAAGAAGATTAGCTGAAAAATAGATAGTGTATACATTTTAAAAGGATCGGCAACGCGAATTTGACACCTCTGGAGTTGCAGGCGTCCATAGGCTGCGGTGACCGCTCACCATCAGGCGGGCCGTTAGTTTGCCACTGACATGGTATTAAAAAAAAAGACGCTCGGAATTAATGTGGTGAAGCTCATAGCTTAATAAAAATATTCATGTGCAAAGCAGTAGATCTCTTACTATATCTATAATTTCTGGTAATAAAAATTTCATTTATAATTTTACCATCTTTGGTTCCATTTCTGCAGGGGTTCAGTTTAGTTGTTATACTGTCATTTCTATACTGTGGCACTATGACCATAATTTATTTGTTAATAAATACGACGTTTTTCGTTTGAGTTTTTATTGCCCTTCTTAAATAACTTGCAACGATTATATAAATTCGTCAAAAACTGCTTGTTTGGTGCACGAAACTGTCGCGGATAAAACTGACACAGGTCCGTTGTCCGTAAGCGCCAGCGCGCGACTGATCGGGCCTGGCGAGCCTCCGAGCTCGGCATTTTGTAGGTATTTAAACATATTAATTAATACAATCATTTTATCTTTTTAAATTCTGCAAAAATGTCTAGAAATACTGAATGGCTTTAGTTTAGTTCAAAAACTTTATTTAAAACATCAATAGTTTAGTCGTCAGATTGTAAATGCTTTACAAAAAGGAGTAACTTCGGGGTCTCTTTCTATCGAGCGAAGTTCATTAGATCGTGTAACTGAGTGCAACTTTGACTAGACTAGATCCTTAAGTAAAACATATAATTTTTTCAAATTTTTAAAACCCTAATTCTCCGTTTCAGATTGTTTTTAGAAAACTCGAAAACGCTAACTCGCTTGACGACCTAGCCTTAAACCAGTTACCTCAAAACTCCCGTCATTTATAAACCGATTTGGAAATTATGATTCCGGTTCATTACAGCCAAATATCATAATAACGTGTTCCTAAAATATCAGAATATCAAAACAGATCATTCTCATAATGTCTAAAACTCGAATTGACTTACGTCTACTTCTTAAATTATCGTATTCTAAATGTGACTATAATTCATTTAAACTCTATCGGGTTTTGATAAATTTTCAATTCTACCATTTCACAAAATATCTAAAACTTGACCTGATCATGTTTTGGTAAATTTTTTAATTATACCATTTCCCAAAATGTTTAAAACTCAAATTAAGTAGATACAAAAACGTTACATTCTCAAAATATCGAAAACTCAGTTTCTATCGAAAATATTTAAAATTATGTTGAAGTTTACAGTTTTTAAGAAATGAGTAAGTAATTAAATTAATTATCGTTTAAATTTATAAATACCTAACACTGAAAATACTGCGTTGTGTAAAATTTTAGGTATTATGAGACAGCGTCATTTTGATAAGTCAATTTGGGTATTTAGGCATTTTGGAACTAAGACAATTTGAGATTTAGTAAAATATGTAAAAGGGCATTATGATATAACCGGAATCGAAGAAATAACTCATTAACAGTACTAAACAGTAGCTTTGACATATTTTCAGAGTGTTAGGGACAAATAAGCCACGTCATATTTCAGTGCACCACTAACTCGAGGAGAGTTAAGTTTCAAATATTTTCACTGTGCAATGATTTCACGTCATTGCTTTCGAATACATTTTTCGCTTTCATATGCGTACCTATGTGATCAAATTGATGATCAGTAGGTAGAAATAACGTTTCGTTGCATTACATTTAACGTTGACACACGTTTAGAGACATTCGAGTACGATTACTGCTTTAAGAGGACTCCATAGCCCAGCCGACCTTGAGAATTGAACGCCGCTTCACCGCCGGCCAAGTTTCCCCTGATCTAAACATCGCGGTGACTTGTTCGATATAGCGTGAGGTCCGTACGCCGAGCACGAAGTTCTTATATTAGTGTTATTTAATTGAAACTACACTCAAATGAAACGGATTCACTTCGTATCGAATTTTCATACAATGCTGTTTCATTTTGTATGCACTATACGTTTGCATTACAATATTACATACGTGTATCAATAATTGATATGTTATATTGTATATGTATCAATAATTGATATGTTATATTGTATATGTATCAATAATTGATATGTTATATTGTATACGTAAATAAATGAAATATTATAGTACCTATACTTACTGAAAACATCAATCGACATTTAACCGAACAAAACTTGTTTGGTGCGGTGGTCACAGGCGGTTTGTAAGGCCTTTTTGGATAATTTAAAAAAGAAACCTATCTACCTATGTTTAATTGCGCCGAACACCTATCCAGTATTTTCTTAAAGTTTTTCTCATCTGTGAAATTAGTGGCAAAACCTAACCCGCTCGGACGTTTTTTGCCGCTACCCTTATGTACTTAGATGTGCCATGGAGGAAGTAATAGAATTACTGAAGACTTGGGAGTTGGAATTACTGGAGAACTTGATACCAGAATTCACCAGTAAGTACATTATATCTCATAGCAGAGAAAATAAGTATGTGGTGGTACGGAGCCCTCAGTGCGGGAGTCCGACTCGCACTTGGCTGGTTTTTATTGTAGAAATAGATTCATATATAGGTGTAATGGAGAGATCGTTATATCATTTCATTATGAATAGATGTCATTTTGATTTTTAGAACACTCGTATCATATTGGTAATATGCTATTTTACATCATAAGATTGCGTACGTTCAGGTGTTACCAAAAAAATCAAAGTGCAAATCATAGATGTAGGTATGACATCAGCAGATCTCAATTGACAGTTTTACCTGTAAAAATTAAAATCAACCATCATTTGAGGTTCTTGAATTAAGGTAGCTCCTAACTACCCTCAATTTTTTTTTGCGTCCGATGAGGAAACTACGAATACAGCCGGATTTCTCACTATTCCACTGCTGCTGAACACTGCGGCAGTCCGCCAAAAGAAGAAGCTAGGTTCGGGTGCAAATCAAAGTTAGAAGCTCAGCAAATTGGAAGTAAGGGAAGGTTTCATAAAGCGTGTCAGGTCCAGTGCAGAAATTAGCCGGACAATCGAACTTCGCATAACCGCACTATAAAAAATAGGATTCCCATCCCAGCCATACATAGTGGGTGAGTCTCTTGCAAAAATATGAAAAAAGCAAAATAAAACGCGTTTTATACCTCTATAAATACTTTTTTATAATTAAATAAATTAGAAATACTTGTAGTGGTTTTAACTTACAGATTCAGTTTTAGTTTTGCGCAAATGTAACGTTTTCAGAACTACCTTTCGGTATAGGTATACTCTAAAAAAAATAAATTAGTTAGCTTTTGTTTCATTCTAATCAACTACTAGGTACTACTACTTTTATGTGTTATACTTAATGACGCTAGTGTCAACCGAGAACTCTTAAGTTAGATCTTAGATGATTGAAGGGTTCTGAGGTGACAACAGCTTTTTAAAAGTTATGTAACACAAAGTTCCATATTTACTCAGTATAAAATGTTATTGAAAGAAATTAAGTGACACTTTTTAATGTTAATTATAATATAAGTATGTAACAGTTCCATTTTTAAATGCAAAACGTATACTTTGAAAATGTTTTAATGAATAAATAACATCTTGTTTTTAATTTCTTTGTTTTATTTATTGAAACTATATAACATACTTACCTATTTAAAATAATAGCAACAACTATTGTTGTTATATTTTGTTGTAGATTTTATACTCGCCGTTCTGAATAATGCTCGTCCTCTAACCAAGACATTAATCTTAAATACTAAGATGTACATTTATTTCAGGTGTTTTTGGTGATCAACCTAGACCGGTTTGGCTTCACAAACACGCCTCCTCCCGTGTTTGTGAAGCCAAACCGGTCTAGGTCGATCGCCAAAAACCTAGATCTGAAAGAAATGTCTTAGTAAATGAGACAAAGTAAGGCGTGGTACAATTGAACAAGAATGGTTTGGTACTGAACAAGCTTCTTAGTTAAAATGATTAAACAATTAAGATTCAAATTGACCAATATCTTAGTTCAGTCTAACAAGGTGCATAAGTCGATGTAATCATGTTCTTAGTTGAACTTATTTATATACCGGACTGAAGTGTTTGTACGAGAACGCCACTATGTCAGTCCGACTCCAGGACCGGAACTCGAAACCTATTCCGTTGCAGCGGGGAGTCAGACAATGAGATGTTATTTCTCCTAAACTGTTTTCCGCTGCACTGGAGGATGTGTTCAAGACTCTGGACTGGAGAAGGCTAGGCATCAACATAAACGGCGAATACATCACTCACCTTCGGTTTGCTGACGATATAGTAGTCTTGGCTGAGACCATGGAGGATTTAAGTACAATGCTCAATGACCTCAGTAAAGCCTCCGAGCGAGTTGGTCTAAGAATGAACATGGAGAAGATAAAGATCATGTCAAATGCCCATATAGCATCAACTCCCGTAACAATCGGACACTTTACGCTCGAAGTTGTAGACGATTACATATACCTAGGACAGACTGTCCAGTTAGGTAAGTCCTACTTCGAGAAAGAGGTTATCGTCGAATCCGACTCGGCTGGGCAGCGTTCGGGAAGCTACGGCACTTCTTTTCGTCCAATATTCCGCAGTGTCTCAAAACGGAAGTCTTTGACCAGTGTGTGTTGCCAGTGATGACATATGGTACTGAAACGTGGTCGCTTACTATGGGCCTCATAAGAAGGCTCAAAGTCACCCAAAGAGCAATGGAGAGGGCTATGCTGAGAGTTTCTCTGCGTGATCGCATCAGAAATGTGGCCATCCGCAGCAGAACCAAAGTGACCGATATAGCCCTTCGAATCGCTAAACTTAAGTGGCAGTGGGCGGGGGCACATAGCACGCAGAACCGATGGCCGTTGGGGCGAAAAGGTTCTCGAGTGGCGACCACGAACCGGAAGGCCTAGCGTGGGTGGACTGATGACCTGGTAAGGGTCGCGGGTGCTGGATGCGGGTGGCGCAGGACCGGTCATTGTGGAAGTCTTTGGGGAAGGCCTATGTCCAGCAGTGGACGTCATTCGGCTGAATGATGATGATGATGGTGATGATGATGACCAAATTGAATCTTTCTAGCACTATCAATTACAGAACAAAGCCTCGGACAGACAGACAGATATGGATATGGCGAAACTATAAGGGTTCCTAGTTGACTACGGAACCCTAAAAAAGACCCAATACAAAATTTTAAAAAGTATGACTAAGAAAGCCAATACACACTGTCCTGACTATCCATGACGTATGTATATTACTGCCATATAACATGCTGTTTGCAGCGACAGTATCTCAGGTCCAAATAGGCACTGGTCAGGCTAAATCAAAGTATACATGTACACCTTATTTAACGTTATTTTATAAATGGGTACCTAAATGGTTTGCAAAAGAAATGACAAGTTTGTCAAGTGATGTTTTATAATACATATTAAATCATCCATCCAGTAAAAAAATGTTTTATAAGAAAACCCGTTTTGTCAAACGGTTTCTTTAATATGGCCCCGTTTCGTTTGCTTTACTTAAACTTTACCCAGCAAGCAAACTAATAGTATAGTAGAACTGGGTAAATTAAGCGCAGAGACTGGCAACACTGTACGCGCCAACCACGCGACGCATTCACACCATTTTTAAGTTCGTGTGCTTGCAATGAACGATCGTCACCATCGATTAAACAATAACTTTGTGTTTGTAAGTGAAAGTGAACTATGGAATAATCTGGAAATGCGTAGGTACTAACCTAGAAAATGGAAGATATGAATATTACTACGTTACTAAGCAACAGGAACTTTGAAAAGTACATCGAAGCTTTTCTTGGTAAGTTGGAACAAATTCTGGAAAGACTTTTAGAATGTGCAAAATCGAGTTCAGCGTTAAATTTTTTTTTATAAATAGCACTCACTATTCCACAACATCTCAAGTTGGGGAGACGTACGGTTTAAGAGAAAAAAAAATTATGACGGTCCGACTCCGCCTCCGCTCCGGCGCTGCGGGACGAGCAGCCCTTCCGCCCTCCCGTAACAAAGCACGTTCATCCATGCTCGGCTCCGCAACTTCGCCTTGCTGGTCGCCTCGGCGACCAGGCTCAGCCGCTCCACCTCGCACGGTTCCCGCGCTTTGTCACGGCGGGCGAGGACTGCTCTCCCTTCGCGCCTCTGAATTTTTATATACACTAAGGGTAGGGCAGACAAGACCACGTGGATAGTGGGGTGCTCTGATTCGGTTTTTGATACACCTATATGTCCAATATCACTTTTATGTCACTACCTAGGTAGTGACATAAAAGTGACTTAAATGATCTGACAGTCATGGCGTGGTATTAATTACAGATTTTAGTATAGAAACTGTCCAAGCTTTTTCAGATGTAAAAGTAATATAATAATATTATTGGCTGTGTGCAATCAGTTATTGCTACTGTGCTCTCAGTACCAATTATTGTACAGGAACAGTAAAATCAAATGAGGGCCCTGTACCAGTAACCGTTTCTGTACAGTAGACGGTACTGTGGAAACAGTATCGTTAACTGAGTACAAACAGTCAGTCTGTTTCGGTACTGTTTACACAGTACCGTTAACTGTGTACAAAGAGTTATTGCTACTGTGCTCTCAGTACCAATTACTGTACATAAACAGTATAATCAAATAAGAGCCCAGCACCAGTAACTGTTTCTGTACAGTAGACGGTACTGTGGAAACAGTGTCGTTAACTGTGTACAAACAGTTATTGCTTCTGTGCTCTCAGTATCAATTATTGTACATAAACAGTAAAATCAAACGAGAGCCCAGTACCAGTAACTGTTTCTGTACAGTAGAAGGTACTGTGGAAACAGTATCGTAAACTGTGTACAAACAGTTATTGCTACTACGCTCTCAGTACCAATTACTGTACATAAACAGTAAAATCAAATGAGAGCCCAGTACCAGTAACTGTTCCTTTAGATCTAAGGAGCTTTGTGTTGATGACACGCTCCATCAGCTTCGAGGGAAGAAGAAGGAGGTAATAGCGATAGGCCTGTAATTCGATGGGTCTGATCTATCCCCTTTCCCCCATGATGTGCCTCGAGCCGTCGATGCGTGAACGGCGAGCCTTGATTGGCGAAACCGCGCTGACATGTAAAAATCGATCATTGTTTTTTTTTCTGAACTGTGAAAGTGAGTACGCCGTGTCGTAGCTCAGCTAAGAGCTTCGAGCTCCCAGCGCACAGTGGATCGAAATGACCAAAAAATGGACATTCGCATTTTTTGTAGAAAACCTAATTTTAAAAAATGTTTTTCGAGGAATAAAAAATGTTACATATATTTTTTTCAACATAAGGCTTATTTAAAGCAGAAAGAAATAAAAGCGGTTTTTTTTGTATGAAACTGAAAACCGTTACCGATCCCGCTTTCTAACCTGTAGAATATTATTCTCCTGCTTAAAAACAGTAGAAAATAGTAAACAGCTTATCTCGGTAGGTGCCCGTTTTTTTTTATAGTCCAGTCAAAAGTCAGTAAAAAACAACATTTTTCTTAGTGTTTTATTTTTTTATTTTCAATTGCTTAACGGTATATTAATGATAATTTAGTATAAATACGACATATTTTTGACATTTTTATAACTATGACGATGAAAGCTTCTGGACAAAGTAGTTATAAAATGACATCAGAAACCGCATTCGGTGAATCAAGCATTTTTATGGCTAGCCTGGTACCATGAAAACTGACTTGTGATGGCGAAACCATATGGGAAAATGACAAACCCTACTCAAATCATTTATGTCACCCGATTTTGTTCCAGTTTGTAAAAGAAACACAGCTTACAGTCGAAAAACAGGAATTAGAAATAAAAGCTGAGATTAATGCCCTAAATTTCACAGAAATCGTCGAATCTCACGCAAAAGTGGAACACGAACTTCATATTACGATGATAGATGGTAAAATAACCTCATATTTATCGGGAACTTCAACAACCTCCTGCGATATTTGCCATGCTAAGCCAACTGCAATGAATAAACTCGAAAAATTAAATAGCAAAGTTATTCACGAGGAAGTGTACCAATATGGATTGTCATCAATACATGCTTGGATAAGATGCATGGAATATATACTTCATATAGGTAATTTAACAATATTTATGTTTGTTTTTACAATGTTACAATACTTTTTCTTTCGTTTATTTTTAATTTTTGTATTAATTTCTGATTTTTTCTAGCTTACAGATTGGAGTTTAAGAGATGGACTGCATCCAAGGAAAACTAAACTATAAAGGAACAAACCAAAAAAACGAATTCAAGACGAATGCAAATCAGAACTGGGATTATTAATTGACATCGTCAAGCAAGGAGCTGAAACAACTAACGACGGCAACACCGAAAGAAAGTTTTTCGCCAATTCTACGATAACAGCACGAATCACGAAAGTCGATGTCAATATAATTGAACGTTTTCACACCATTTGCAAGTGATTGCGTCTGGACAGCGTGTAAACATCAGCAAATTTCGCGAATTTTGTCATGAAACCGCAACCTTGTGTACGAGTAAGGAATTGACAACATTTCAAAATGTATAATGATGCCTAAATCGAAAACCATTTCGGTAAATATGCTACTTGAACATAATAATGTAGTTTTTAGATTTTTTTCTTAACTAGTTTCCAAGAAAATCACGAATATGTATAAACCGAATGTATGACGTCATTACTATAGCTGTAAAGGGACAAAACTTTAATTCACTAAACTGTCTAGATATAAAAAAATAGTCAGTTCCGGTTGTCACTAAGTTGACATTTAACCTGTCATCTGAGCCTGTCATTGTAATATTCACACCAAAGACTACAAATTATACATACTTAGATAGACTGGCAAGCAAAGAGCTGGCAAGTCAATCACATTTAGGTTTGATTAGAGGCGCCATCTATATTTGAGCAGGCGAAACTTTTTAACCAACTTCTGTTATATTAATAAGGAAATAAATTATTGAATATACTTACTGTATCAACATTGTTGTCGTGAATGTCGCGATACGTTGCTAAACGCGATATTTTATGAACCCCGTTACAGGATTTGGTGCGTAAGGCTAGTTATACAGCAACATCAAAAAAAGGTGGATCCCATTTCGATTACTCTTTTTAATCATTATTTTCAACGTTTGTCACCACCTATTACTAACAAAAAACTATTAGTAAAGTGGCTGGTGTGGTGTGACAACTAAGACTCAAAATAAATGAAAACCAGAAGTGTGATAATATTAACCGTGTAAAGGGACCCTATGACCCTACCGTTTATCAATAAATAGTAATTCAAAATTTCTCGGTGAAGTTTAAAATTTTCCAAACGGATGACATGGAGACAAAATTATTGGGTTACTTATTGAAAATCAAAATCTCTCATATTCATTTAAATAACACGTATCAATTTCCCTAGCATCAAAAGTATTTTCCTTATATTTTAGTGCTACTTCAGTAAAATAGATGCCACTGTTTTCAAAAAAAAACTGGTTGTTTGCTTAGTTGTAGGTTGTCATAGCATGACTGACACACTACTTGACACTGACGTGAAGTGAACGCCATGTCAACGACATGTGAACTATCCAAGCTTTTTTAGAAAATAAGTGGCAATGGTAATACTGACTACAGGCACAGTAATGACGTCATAATTTACTTACAACCTTTTGGAATTCGCTACTTTTAGATGAGATATTTTAGAAAGAAAATAGGATTTCGGGAGAAATAAAAAAACACGTGAACCTTAAAATTTCATTTACTATCGGTCTAGATCATAAAATGGCCGCCTTGAAAATATGAAATGTTGTCAATTATATGAGTGGTATTATATGCCATCCAGTGTCCAAGCTACTGAAACACGGGGCTGACATAATTGAACATTTCGGTATGCTGCCCATCAGAAAGAAGAAGCATCAGAAGCAAGAAACAAAGATTTTCGCAATGTAAGGGAGCATCATTCTAGAAAATGTAACCGAATCAAAACAAACGAAGACATATTGCACTATTTTTTGGTGTCATCTGACCCAAAATTGTCCTTTTTAAGGCCACCGCTAAGTAGAGCGACTAAAAAGACCCTCTCTCCTAAAGCTTTGAAATTGTTAATCATAGAAAACATAAACACTGATGACGCTGAAAATATAGAAAGGGATTTTATTAGATTTTTAAAAGGCATTTTACCTAAATAGATTTTTAAAAGGCATTTTATTTGTCGACTTATGTTGTTATTGTTGATTTCTCGATTATATTTTTAATGTTTAGGGTTTTTTTGTTACTAACATAGTTATTAAGAACACCGGAATAAATCGTTTGTTAACAAGTATAAATATATTGTTTAATTTAATTGTATATAAATGTTTGTATTGAAATGTAATTTTTAGGAATTTTCTTGTACAAAATAGTTTTTATCTGTATCAAAATGTCAAAAATATGTCGTATTTAAACTAAATTATCAGTAATATACCGTTAAACTACTGAAAATAAAAAAAATAAAACACTAAGATAAATGTTGTTATTTACTGACTTTTGACTGGACTATAAAAAAAACGGGCACCTACCGAGATAAGCTGTTTACTATTTTCTACTGTTTTTAAGTACCTTAGGAGAATAATATTCTAAAGGTTAGAAAGCGGGATCGGTAACGGTTTTCTTATAATAAGATACCTATTTATCAGTTTCATACAATGCTTTAAATAAGCCTTATTTTGAAAAAAAAAATATTACATTTTTTATTCCTTTCATCATTTTCAATAGAAAAACATTTTTTTTAAATTTGGTTTTCAACAAAAAATGCGAATGTCCATTTTTTTGGTAATTTCGATCCACTGTGCAGCGTACCCTCCGGAATCGTGGAGGTACGTTCGCGACCTCGAAGAAGTTGAGCGAGCTGTCGTAGATGTGGATGTTAGTGAACGTAACTAACATTTGCTAGTATTTCGAGCCGGATAATAGTGTTTTAGTGCATCTAGATTGCGTGAGAGTTACTATTAGTATTGCGCAGTAAAGAAAGCGGAGAGGCCGACTGAAGCAGCTGAAGTATGGTCATTAGTCACCTTTAGAGTTTAACAGTAACTTCATAGTTTACTGCAGCATAAACGCATATTGCTTGTATATGCTAAACCTAACGTATATAAAATAGTGTATTTCTTTAAATAAAGAGTTCACTATATACTTGGATCTTGAGTTTCCATTATCTCCGACTCAACCCTGCACGCTAGCAACCCCAAGGAACTACATATATCTCATGGCGACCCAGACCAGCAGTGGACCAAGGAAGATGAAGATTACCGCGAATTAGAAACGAAGAATGAAGACTCAAAATTAAAATAATCTTACTCGTAAAGAAGAGACTGCGAAATACGAAGACAAATGAAGACCATTGTTGAAATGAAGACACGTTTTGGAGAAAATTTAGTTACGCATTTTTGAAGAAAGAAGATAAAGCAAAATTATGAAGAAACGAGGAAAAATTACGGAAGAATTATAACAAAGTAGAAAGAAGAGCGTTGTCCAGGGTTTCCCGGCTCGCAAAGCAAGAGGTGTCCAGGGTTATCCCGGCCCATTTCAAGAGGAGTCCAGGGTTATACCGGCCCATGTTCCGGGGTGTTCAGGGTTAGCCCGGTCCACGTTCGAGACCAGTAGCAGTCACGTCACACGTGCCCGGCCGCTCCGTCGCAGCGTCAGCATGACCCACTTACCGGTGCGCATTGACCGTTTCTAATGTAAGTTTTTATGTATATTGAATTATAATGTAATTGAGTTATTTAGGAATTCTAGATATTATTTTAGCCATTTCGCAGTATAGGCATATGAATTATGAGGCATGGGCATGAGAATATTCTTTAATATAATAATAATAATAAAGGTTCTTTATTTACAGGTATAAACCCATTACAAAATCAGATTACATTAAAGTGTATAAAATAAGTGTATAAATAAAAAATACAATAAGTTAAATTAAATAATAACCTAATCCTAATTAGGCAGTCACAGATAGAAAGTAGCTACTTCCTGTTCCTTTCGCGATGGACGGAAATCCAATACTTATATATGGGATTGTCCAAACACCCAGACAGCTCACGGAGGATACTGTTGTCAGACATTCGAAGGCGGTTCCAAAAAGACGCTACGCGGGACCGTATGATGGCAAAAAAGTCGGGGACTTTGGCCTCGGCAAACATACCTGATGCGCTGCAGTATCTTGGCAGTTTCATTAGAATGCGGTATGCATCATTATACTGCACTCTAATTTTGCTCAACGCGCGTCTCGTGAATCCGCTCCAGAGTTGACATGTATAGAAACATAAACAGTATGCCCTAAACAATGTCACTTTCACTTCATCACTACAACGCGCGAACCTGCGCGCAAGCATGTTGCACCGTACTGCCAAAGCCCTGCGCTCCCGCTCAATGTCTTCGTCGTCACGCAGACCCTCCGTGAGTATGTGTCCCAGGTATTTGAAACTATCTACTCTTTCCACAATCTCTCCTTCTAAATATACTGGCGGGACATTGGTCGGACCTCTCCCAGCCTTGAAAACCATCATTTTGATTTTCAGTACATTGTACTTTAGCCCGTGACTGCGAGAAAATTGCTCACATACACCCAGCAACTTCCTGAGGCCTCTGATTGATGGGCTGAGAAGAACCATGTCATCGGCGTAGCTCAAATTATTTGTGCATGTAGTGCCAATGTGACAGCCTATTCTGGTACTTCTCAGCTCAGCAATCAGGTCGTTAACGTAGAAGCTGAAGAGGTCCGGCGAAGTCAGCCCTCCTTGGCGAACTCCACACTCTAATCTAAATTCATTAGAGGTTGTGTCGCCCCACTTCACACAGTTCGACTGGTTTTCGTACCAGTATTTCAACAGATTCACGACCCTCGTGGGCACGTTCGATAGAGCGAGTTTATCCCATAGTAACTTCAAGTTCACTAGGTCAAAAGCTCGGCTCAGGTCTAGGAAGAAGGCATATACAGACGAGCTCCGAGCCACATAGTAGTTCGCTGTACTTTTTAGGCTGAAGATCGCAGAATCTGTCGAAAGACCAGGACGAAATCCGAACTGTGCATCATCCACACTAATATTTTGATGCAGGTCTGGGTAAATTAACCTCTCCAGTATTTTCCCTAGGATTGTACCCAGAGAAATTGGCCTGTAATTCCTAATACTAGAGAGATCTCCCGTTTTATTTTTGGGAACTGGAACCACCAAAGTTTTCGTCAGGTTTTTTGGCAAGTAACCAAAATTAAGGCACGCATTATATAGTTGAGCCAGTAAACCGTATATACGGTCACCTGCGTAGAATACGTGCTCCACACTCAGCCCGTCGAAACCTGGAGACTTGCCTCGTTTCATTTGCCTAACTACCTTAGCCACATCGTCAGGAGTGTAGTCAGTACGGTCCGCCTTCTCCGAGTGCGGCGCGTACGGCGACTGCGGCACAGGAGAATCTTTGCATGCGGTAGTGGCCGGGAGCGGCTTAACACTGAAGTGATGCGAGAACAATTCGGCAATTTCCTTTGCATCATGAACGCCTTCAACACTAACAGGTACACTAGTCTTGGAATTTAATTTCTTGGTATCTTTCCAAAACTTACCAAAGTTCCTATCAGCCCGATGTGTAGCTAGTATGTTCATTCGTATGGTTTCCTCGTTGTTCTGGCACCACTTCAGTTTATTCTTAAATTGCTTTCGACTGTGCACCATGTTGTCGAATATGTCTCCATCACATGGTCTGCCGCTGACATCCCACCAACTGTAGCATTGCTTGGCCCATTCATGGCACTCCCTTACGTGGTAGTTCCAGCCCAAAACCTTTTTTATTGATTTCCGTCCACCGCGAAGGGTATTTGCACTCGATACGGCTGCCTTTTGCAGCGAGGATACGATTTTGTCATAATAATTATCAATAAAAGTACATTGTTCTCCACATGAAAATAGTAAACAATCGTTACAGGACGAACTGTGACTACCCATTTTAAATCTTAATCTAGTATCACAGTGCATTGCATAGGTATTAATATGTTTTAAGTCTCTTGTTCCCCATCGGACTCCATTGAGCGAGTTAGGGTTGCCTTCAACTGCCTGTTTATTCGTAACTACGCCCATTTCACACATCACAAACATAGGAATGTGGTCGGACCAGTACACACCATAGTCCACTTCTACTGATATGATTGTCTCCCGCGCTGCTCGAGTCGTAACACAGTGGTCTAGCCACCGCCTGGAGAGATGTGCGTCACTCACGAATGTGTGCGAATCCCCGGCTAATAACTCCATATCCGCACACACCAACGAGTGGTCGGCACAAAAAGCCTGGAGTTCAGAACCAAATCGTGTGCCAGGATGAGCGTTGTAGTCGCCCAGTACATACACTGCCTCGGCCTCACTGTCCGCTGTAACGGCCGCTACACTAGCAAGGCAGTCCGTAAATTCCGTGAGGTTTTCTTCTTTGTCGACTGGTAAATACACACTGAAGACCAGAATGTCTGCCGTCCAAACTTATTTGTACCGCAGCCAACCTATCACCAGCGCACTTCACGATCGATACTTCAGGGAACTTGGACTTCCTCCACATTAATGCTAAGCCACCGTAGGGCCGGCCTCTTAGTACACCCAGCGAAGTATCCACAGATGATTTAGCGTGACATGCAAAAGCGTTGCTTATTTCATTGACGAAGCCGAGGTCATCCGGAAGAAGCCACGTCTCCTGAAGCGCTACAATATCGGCATTTAAGCATAATTTTCTGACTTGTTCTACAGATCTTTTTATCGATTTGCAGTTGAAAGTGACCATCACTATAGGACTATTGGGTGTGTTATCCATTATGGGTTTGTTTGTTGTCGTTAGGAACGTGTGTCAGTCGGAACCGGCGGTATACCAGCCCCGCGGGCCAAAATCCGGCGTTCATCATCGTGCCCGCTTGACTACTATTGACTGTAACTTTGAATGAGTTAAATGTAGTATCACGATAGGCTTTAAGAAGTTCAACTTTAACAAAATCTTGCCCACTTTCACGTATATGTTCTTGCATATCTTCCACAGTTACGGTTTTCTTTGCGCGGGAGACATAGATATGACAAAATGTTTCCGCTACTTCTATACGACTACTCGATACTAATGAACCACGCATGTTCAGCCTTTTATGTTTACGTTTTTTGTAGGTAACAGTTTTATATTCCTCATTGTCGTCATGCGTAACCACCTGCGATGTCATCGTGTTACTTTTCGCGTTCAGATTCGGGTAGACACTAGATGCGGCTACACTGATCTCGCCCGACTTGTCAGGGCGCGCAGGAGCGGGTTTTGCTTGCATCGAGCGCTGCCGTTTAGGCCGGTTCACCGCCATATCGCGATACGACGGGGTGTGCGTTAAACTTGCCTCGGCCACAGGCAGCGCGGACTGAGTCACAAGCGGAAGCGATTTCGGGGTCATATTTATCTTCGAAGAATTGGTGAAGTTGGCTTCGCTGAGATTTTTTCGACTGTGTGCGCCACAAGAAGAGCGTATATCTGTCAATTCATGGTTTATTTTTAATTGAAAGTTTGTTAAGTCGGATTTTATAGCGGTCAGGTCTTTTAGTAGGCGTGTAACGTCCACATAGTCAAATGTCACCGGAGGTAATCTATTTAGGTCTTTAGCGACAAAAGATGGCTGGTTATCCGGATCAATCTGTTCCAATATGGTCAAAACGGCACTAATATTCTTCTTCTTTTTGTCGTCCCCTTTTCTGCTTATATTCTTTAGGGCGCCTCCACATTCTTCATAAAGAATATTTTTGCCCTCAACGATTTCCGCGTCCGTAAAGTTCGTAGAACATATTTGTATGATGCTTAATTTGTCCAAAACGTCATATTTGTTTTGAACAAAAGTCAAAAATTCGTTAATTATCACTTTCGCCATCACTCGCTAACTTGGACCACACGGCATAGATAGCATTGCGTAGGCACGCGCAATGAACGACCGACCGGCACAGATGTGCACCGCGAACTTAATTAAACTAATCTTATAATATAACGATTACCGCTAAAATTAAAAAACCAAAATTTACAAATATGCATCAATAACCACAGTTTCCCCGTAAACTTCAAAATAAAATATTTTTTTTCCTTATTTCATTATCTTTCTATTGTTTTAAAGCGGTTTATGTTTTTAAGATTTATTAAATTTAAAAAGGTTATCGCTGAAAATTTAGCATTCATACGTATCTTTAATTTATCAAAATAGTCATGTTTTTAAAGTAATTAAAATTTGTAATTCTAGTGTCAGTATAATTAGTCCACATATTTTTTTTTATATATTTCGCAATATGGCCCGAACCATCCGGTGTCATCGCGCCGCGAATGCGCGCATCAGCAGAAACTTAAGTAGGTCGCGCGTGTACGCCGCCTTAAAGTAAATTTTAATTATTAGTGAATGAAATTTGATCCTCACACTTAGAAAATTTCATAAATACCGAGAGGCAATTAATTCTTTAGCTATTGGATTGATCACCTGATAATTAGTGAGAGTTTAATTGATTATTTGTATTTATTATCTTTCCTTCTCTGCAGGAAGGCTAAGATTACTTAGTCCAGTTAAACAACCTCGTGAGAGATAATTTTGTTCCTACTAGTTACAGATTTATTTACATTTTTTTTTGTAAAGATATAGTTCATTTTGTTTTTAATATAGAATCAAGTAAAGTATTATATGGAACGGTACATGAGTTAAGTAGAAGTTTAGTTAGAGCACTAGTCCTTAGATTTGATCATGGTGTCTGGACTTCCGTGCCCTCCGTGAAAATTTTTGGAGACCATTGTTGTCTTAATGTAGTTGTGACTCTAAGTACCGGCGACCGAGAGTGAAGCCTGATATGCCGATATTGTTGATAAGGGTGACCATGCCCTTGGGTGACTATTCCCATTTTTAGAGATTTCAGGCATGCGCAGAAGCATAGCCAAGTTATGTCCTTATAGTCTACCTTCACAGGTGTCCGTGAAAGGCTTAACATTTGAATTGCTATAGGAGCAGATGACTCCAATGTGATAAGGCATTAGATTATAAGTACCGATACCATTACGTATACTTACTTATATATACCAGTAAGTAAAATGAAAATAAAAAGTTCTATAATAAATATTTAGAGGAATAATTTATTAATATAGTTAACAAAACAAATGAATACATAAAAACCCAAAATTATTTTTTAAACTTTGTGAGTACAGTACATAAAAATACTTAGATACTATTTAGATAATTTACCCACAGTGACATGACACTAGAAAGCTTTCAATGCAAGGGAACCAGTTCCTTGATAATTTATTTAAATATGTAAACTTAAAATATGTAAACTAAAAAACAGTTCTCCTAAATCTTTTCTTCTAGAATTTCAGCAATATTGTAAGCAAGTAACATGCGTTTAATTTTTTTTCTGCCACCCCGGGGGTGAAGGGAACTTTCGGGGGAGGTGAAGATGGTCATTAGTCACCTTAGTTTAACAGTAACTTCATAGTTTACTGCAGCATAAACGCATATTGCTTGTATATGCTAAACCTAACGTGTATAAAATAGGGTATTTCTTTAAATAAAGAGTTCACTATATACTTGGATCTTAAGTTTCCATTATCTCCGACTCAACCCTGCACGCTAGCAACCCCAAGGAACTACATATATCTCACAGCACAGGCCACAACAGCCCAGCCTGTAAAGGCTGCGACCAAACACAGCCAAAAGGGGCCAAACCCCGAAATGGCCTCCCCCTCTCAGTGTGACAGCGGAATTATGGGTCATTCGCTATCCAGACGTCACAGAGGTCACATCTGAAGAGCTCTGACAAGAAAAACCCAGTGAAAATGGATACCACGGCAGAAGATGCAGCTCAAGTGGTGGCCCTACTGCAAACCGGACTACGGCAGGTTGAAGTTGCTCGGCAACTGAACATCAGCCGATTTCGAGTGCAACGGGTATACCGACGGTTCCAAGAGACTGGAGGTTACATCAGAAGACATGGATCCGGGAGACGTCGCTGCACTACCGTCAGAGATGATCGCTACATTGTGTCGACGTCTTTGCGGAACCGCTTCTCCAACGCTGTGGAGCTGCAGCAGCAGCTTCGAGCTACTTGAAGGACAGCAGTCAGCGTCTCCACTATCAGAAGAAGACTGCGAGAGAAGAATTTGCTGCCCCGGAGAGCTACTACAGGCCCCCAGTTGACTGCCATCCACCGGACGACCAGGAAGCGATTTTCCGAAACGCACGTGCCGTGCACATTCGACCAGTGGAGGAATGTCTTGTTCTCCGACGAGACCTGAGTGTGCCTGTACACCAACGACAAGCGTAGGAGAGTCTACAGGCGACCAGGGGAGCGTTTCACACCAGCCTCCACCGTGGAAACCGTCGGCTATGGAGGAGGATCCTGCATGTTCTGGGGCAGCATCTCTATCGACGGCAAGACAGACCTCGTGTGCGTCTCCAGAGTTGGAGGTGGTCGCGGCCAGGGGTCTCTGACTGCTCATCGGTACATAACCGAGATTTTGGAGGAGCATGTGGTCCCATATGCGGATTTTGTCGGCGCCAACTTCGAGTTCATGCACGGCAACGCCCGGTGCCACACAGCCTTGATTGTCAAGGACTACCTACGTCGAGTTGGCATCAAGGTTATGGACTGGCCAGCAAGAAGCCCCGACCTCAATTCTATCGAGCACCTCTGGGACGAGCCGAAACGGCGAGTTCGGGCAGTGGCAGGAGCTGGATCACGGGATCCAGCTCCTGCCACTCTCGATGAGCTTCGAGATGCCGTCATCGAGTAGTGGGACAACATTCCCCAGGAACACGTCGTGACGCTCATCAGGTCCATGACTGACCGCATGGAAGCTGCTCGGAGGGCTAGAGGAGGCAACACTAGGTTTTAAGACTAATTTTTAAGGAGTGTTATTGTTGATTTTAAATTTTTGTATTGATCAGAATACGCATTGTTTCACATTTTCCCATATTTTTCTTTTTTTATGGGGGTGGTGGCCAATTTCCTACCGTTTTCAAATAGGGGATTTCATTAGCTTTCAAATGATACTAATAATGATAGGGTACAGGAAGTATCTTTGGAGTTATAATCGCTTGATACGAATTTTAGGAAAGGTGCGATTTTTTTGACGCCGAGGTATGATACGTTTTATGAGCGAAGGAAGTAGCATTGGCGAAATTCAACTGATGTTACTAACATTAAAGGATGAGCTGGATACTCGTTTTAATTGTACGCAGTACACTATGTTGAACGCGGAAGCTACCCTGTTAGACCCAAGATTCAAGGACAAAGGGTTTCGCGACAAATAATTAGCAAACAAAGCCATGTCCGAATTAAAAAATAAAGTCAGTAAGTATCAGCCTCAACCACGAGAAAGCCGAGAACAGCCAGCTCCACCTGCCACCTCCACGAGCAAGCCTACTTCCTCGCTATGGGATCATATCGACCGCGAAGTAGCTAAGCTAACACCTGCTGATCCGCTTGCAGCTAGAATTTTCGAATTCGGTAAATATATGCAAGAACCTATCCTCCCTAGAACATCAGCCCCGCTGAAGTGGTGGCATGAACGGCGGTTTATATATCCGATGTTGTACGATTATGTCCAGAGCCGCTTAAATATAGTTGCAACTTCCGTACATGTGAACGACTTTTTTCAAAAGCCGGTAATATGTTGCGCAAAAGAAGGACGAGGCTGTCGTCAAAAAAACTAAACGAGCTGCAATATGCAGTAAGCGCTATTTTATTTCAAAAAAATTAATGTAAGAAGTAAAAAAAAAGGAAAAAATATAACAAAAGTAAAAAAAAAAAAACACTTGTATAGTGTATATAATTTCAATCATTGTACATACAATCTCAGACTTTTAAATACGCCAATCTAGAAACATTTGATGGTTTACCATCAGATTTTTTGACGAAAGCCTCATCAAATGACCGTAAATTCATTATTTTGTAATTCGCGAAAACGGGAACTAGATTGACAGTCCTAAGCCTGAACAAGTATGAAGTAAAATGTGTGATATGTTTTATAATTCATAAAGCAGTTAGGGGTAACCTTCAATTACATTATAATATCTTCCGTATGTTGCGATTTAAAGAGTTGTTACGAGTTACAGATTCACTGAGCGAAATGAGCGAAAAGAGTGATATATATCATTGTGACATGAAAATATGAATCGCTTCTTTCACTTTAGTGACACGTTTTTCAGATAATCAAACTTGTCATGTCTAAGGCAAACGTTGGCTATATTAAAGGCTGATAACGGCTACTCCTCGTTCAATTTTGCCTAATGGTTGTGCACTAGAACAGTCTCTCAGTTACACCAAATGATAACTTAGGGGACATCATCTACCGGGTTAAAAGTAAAAAAGTAAAAAGTAAAAGTAGTTTATTCTTCAAATTAGGCATATTACATGCACCTATGAACGTCAATAAACTACCACCGGTTATTGTGAATCTTCTGTAGAAATTCTCCGACTTTATACCGTACACTGTTTTAGAAAGCCTTAAGGGCAATATTTGTGCTGCTATTAATTGTTAAATATAAGATAGTAAATTTTAATTATTAGAGAATGAAATTCGAGCAAGTGCTGTCTACTTAAACTTAATTTTAGCTATTATAGTCTACTTGAACTGTATGTGTCACTAACTTTTTAATTGTCTTGGACACCATCTTGTAAGCATCGATATGTTAATTATAATTGTATCTAGATTAATCATCTATTTTTGTTGACCGGATACTGCAAACGATTCTGAGTAAAGGCTGTGCATTATCTAATGATAGTAGCTGGTTTTATTTCTCGCCGTCGAATCATCCTGGACTCGTTACCTGCGCCACTCTCCAACAGGTTATGGGCCCAGTTGTGCATGCGAACAAGCTAAGATAGCATTGAGACAGGATGTCTGGAGAAGGAGATGAAAATGTATCTCAGAGAGAAAATTTGGAATCGACACCATCGCCTCAACTGGGTTCGTCGGCAGCACAAAATACACATACATTTGGAGGTTACCATGTGGAACGACTCAGTGGTCATCGAAACTTTAGCTCGTGGAAGTTTAATATGAAGAACATTCTTATCATTGATGGACTATGGAAGTGTGTACTAGGCGAGGATACGGAGCCCGCGCGTGATGAGCACGCTTTGGCCCGCATTTGCCTGTCGGTCAGTTCTAGCTGTCATCAATATGTATTAAACGCCAAATCCAGCATGGAAGCGTGGAACAATTTAACTAAAGTTTTCGAAGATTCCGGTTTGGCAAGAAAGGTAATGCTGCTGAGAAAGTTGCACCGCATCGAACTTAACTCTTTTAACTCGATGTCAGAATACATCGAACATACTATGATGCTCGTACAACAGCTTGCAGATATCAATAAGGTGGTGGATGACGACGAAGTTGCCGAGATCCTGCTGTCGGGACTTCCTCAGGAATACGAAACGTTAGTGAGTAATTTGGAGACAGTCTGTATGACATCGACTTTGACCAGTGAGGTAGTGCGGACACGTCTGTTACAGAAAGAGTCGCGCAAAGCGAACGCATTGAAAAAAAGTGGTACTGCGTACATGTCGAAGTCTGCTTCTGCAGCTGCCACAAAACTGTGCACTTATTGTGGTAAAACCGGTTACGTCAAGAATCGCTGTTTTAAGTTAAAGCGCAAGAAAAAAGAAGATCAGGCGTCAACAAGAGGGATGCTAGCTTCTGCATTATTGATCTCAATTTTATTTGTGGTAGACAATTAGTTGCCTAGAGGTCTTGAAGCCTATTCTATAAGAGTAGCTTATCTTATTTACCTCATTTAATATTGTGCACTTTCATTCAATAGACATTTCACATAGCGTATGTGTTTTCTTTCAACCAGCAGATAACAGACACGTCTTCAATATAGAGACGTTATAAGTTTGGCAATGTACATAATTGGAATGTTTTGCATTCCAACAAAACATATATTATGTACTAAACAAACACATAACGTCTCGGCAAGGGCCTTGTGGTTGAAGACGCTATGACAGGTAAAAAAGATGACAGCTCGTGGTTGGTGAAGCGCGAGCGGACATCCCTGCTGAATCATAGAGAAAACACGGTAACCATCGACAAGAAGGTAAGCTTTGTTTTTTAAAGGTATCTTCATACGCATTCTTCAATATAGAGACGTTATGTGTTTGTTTAGTACATAATATGTTTTGTTGGAATGCAAAACATTCCAATTATTCCATATAAGGAAGCGCTATCGCATGAAACGTGCCCCCACATTCCAATGACGCAAATGGGCGTTTATAACGCACGGATGATTCCTTTGTCTTATTGGTAAATAAGGCATGTGTTTTTACTAAATAACGATCATTAATTACTCGACTCTTGAAGTATCATTTACAACCCTCGAACACCGTACACTTTACTTTTTACGACTTTTAGTATCTCACCAACAAATGAATTAAATGGAAAAGTTTTTTAGAAACTTCTATTTCATTTTTGACGACCTATCCATAAATATCCTACACGCATATGTGTATTGGAAAAAAATAACCCCCCTGTTACATTGTATGGGATGCCTTCCCAGTTTTTTTTTTTTCGTAATTTCACATCATATTTCTAGAGCGGTCCATGGACCTTCGTACCAAATTTCATAATTGTAGTTCTCATAGTCCCAAGTAAATCGGTTGTGACATACGGACGGGTGGACAGACATAACGAATCTATTAAGGGTTCCGTTTTCAGTTTCACCATTTTGGCTACGGAACCCTTCTACCCTAACTTGATTCTATGTTACCCTAACTTGTCAAAATTGTACTTTAGAGTGAATGAACATGTTAATCAAGAGTTAAAGTTCCATAATGTTTAAAAGTTCATATATTAATAAAAGCATAATATTTCACCCAAAGACACAGGACGTATTCGTGTTTTTTTTTGACCAAACATTAAGATTCATTTTTTTTTTATAATTTTGGGTGGATGTGCATCTTTATAGTCGATAGGCGATTGAGAGATGTGGCAGAAAAAAACATTCTGCGCCGCCCCAAGTAAATGGGAAAAGGGCAGGCGAATGATGATGTGGATCTTTATAGTCGACTGTACTTGTACACATCATCATGTCAGCCGAATGACGTCCACTGCTGGACATAGTCGCAAAGACACCCATTCATTCATAAGTCAGAACAGCATTCTGAAGGTGATTGCAAGGCGATTTGACTGCCCCATATTGTGGCACTGAGTACATGAGGTCAGAACTACTATGACATATGTTAAGTAGTTTTTAGAATAAGTTAATTTTAAGTACTAACATAGATTTTAAGTAAAATTGTAACTAACAATATATGGATCACAAGATCTTTGAATTTGAATAGGCCTCCCCAAGACTTCCACAGTCAGAGGACCTGCGCCATCCGCATCCAGTACACACTGTAGGGGAGACTGGGGCAAGATGAAGTTCGGGGCAGCACGGGAAGTAAGCTTGTGTGCGTGAATAGTAATCGTGTTCGGAGCGGCAACAGCGCCATTTGCACGAACTTCACTCTCCGCTAGTGCGTCCAAGCAGAGCGGACAGGTTAGAACTCGTTTCTGCGTTGCAGAGAGAAAAAAGTGATATTGCAAGAGTTTTTACGCGATATTTGATTCGAAAACTGATGTACAGACATGTAAGTACCTGTGTTAATGTATTATTTCAATTTCCGAGCTTATTATAGTAGTCCAAAACATTAAATTTAAACCAGATTTTTTCGCCGGTAAAGTTTGAGGTTAGAATTGCGTCATCTTTTTTACCTATGTGTGGATCGGGGCAAAATGATCGGGGCATAATGGGATACTATCCCGTTTTGTCCCGCCCTTGTGATTAAAAAAACATTTTCTATGTACTGATAATATTTGTAAATTCTACTTAAATCAGGATCAAAAATATTTACTTAGTTATTTGTCTACAGATAAAATGGTTCGCAACTATAAACGAAAAACAGATCGTGGCAAATGGAACGAAGAGGATATGAGAAGAGCAGTAAATGCTGTTCTTACTGATAGAATGGGATTTCTTTGAGCCTCGGCTACTTACGATGTTCCGAAGTCGACCTTAGAACGACGAGTAAGAAAAGCTCGTGAAACTGTTAATGCCGACATTGATTCTGATAACGACTGCGGGAAAAACATTTGGGACGATTCCAAACTGTTTTCACAGCCGAGCAAGAAAATGAGCTGGCGGAGTATGTGAAATCTATGGAAGCACGGCTTTTTGGATTAACAGGAAAAGAGCTTCGTATTATAGCTTATCAGATGGCTCAGCGGAATCACATAGATAACCCATTTAATACAGAAACTGGTATGGCAGGAGAAGATTGGCTCAACGGATTTTTAAAACGACACCCTGATCTAGCTTACAGACGCCCAGAACCAAGATCAGCTGCAAGAGCGATGGGTTTTAACAGAGTGGCAGTCGACAATTTTTTTACATTATTGGAAAATGTAATAGATAAGCATAAACTGACGCCTGAAAGGATCTACAATGTAGACGAAACGGGGATCAGTACTGTTCCAAAAAGTCAATCTAAGATATTGTCAATGAAGGGCCAGAAGCAAGTCGGCTGCCTCTCATCAGCAGAGAGAGGCCAGTTGGTCACTGCTGAAATTTGTTTTAATGCCGTTGGCACCTAAGTCCCGCCTATGCTAATATACGCTCGGAAGCGAATGAAAGAAGAACTTTTGGATGATGCTCCGTCAGGGTTTTGGGGCACTTGCAGTGACAATGGCTGGATTACGACAAAAATATTTTTTGATTGGTTTAAATAATTCGTGCAGTTTGCACAACCAACAAAAGAAAAGCCTGTATTGCTTCTGTTAGACGGTCACTCTTCACATATCAAAAATATTGACGTAATAGATTATGCAAGAGAAAATAATGTGATTTTATTATGTACACCACCACACTGCACTCACAAATTGCAGCCTTTAGACGTGTCTTTCATGAGACCTTTAAGCACGTACTACAGTGCAGAAGTGAAAAAATGGCTGAGAGATCACCCTGGTCGCGTGGTTACACCATATCAAGTGGCAAAACTTTTTAGACAAGCTTACTTAAAAGCAGCCACAATGCTCACAGCCATTATTGGATTTCGGAAATGTGGTATATGGCCATTAGATAAAAATGTTTTTACGGATGCTGATTTCATAGCTGCGGAGACGACTAACACAGAAAATCTGGCAAGAGAAGAGCTAAATGTGGAAAATGCTCCATCAACTCCAACATCCGAACCAGCAATCACTGAAGAAAATCTATCACGGCCATCCCCTTCAGCTCACCTTGGACAAATTTCGTCTGCAACCCAGCAAAATAATGTATCTTCTTCAGCTATTTGTTCTCAGGCTGAAAATGGTCGTGGTTTGTCAGAAAATACAGAAAACATTATTTCTAATCCAAACTTACAAATTGATAAAGGGAGTGTTCCAGAACCTCTAATAGCCTCAGAAAATGCTGTCCATCCCCTGGTCTCGTTGAATTCTCAAATTGACATTTCTATGACTACCACGTCTTCCCAAAACGTTGGCGATTAAGCGTCAATAGCTGCCAATTTTTAAACGTAAGACGTATTATTGTACTAGACTTAAAAGCGGCTATTTTACTTTCAACAACTTAAAAGCGACTATTGGAGTTTTGCCGCCTTAAAGCTTACAAACATAATAATTCACCTGCATAGGGGTTATAGATATAAAGGCGGTCTATCAATGTTTACTAAAGAAATAAGCGGTTAAAATCCAAAAGCCGCCTTATTATTTGTAAGTATTATTTAATAATATAAAAATACATACCTTAAATGCCGTCATGGCTTTATAAGCTAGCAATAATAGTAATAATAATATATCCTTCTTTAATTTAATCGCGGCTACATGACATTGCCTAACTAAAAGGCGGCAAGTCGACCCCCGCGCAGTAGGGTGTCCCGAAAATTTTTTTTTCTGCTTTAGACAACGCAAGACCTCTCAAAACTTGCGTAATAAATCGTAGATTAATAAAATCATTACATATATACTATAAAGTTATATCTTTAGGGTTCTACCGATCCTCCAAATTGTGAAAAATATACCATTTCATGGTAGTGCCGTACTGTCATTATGGTCGGTTCCTAATACTAATATGACAAAATAATTACGTATAATAAATACTTTACTAAACAACAAACATTAATTACACTTCACTTGAATATAAATGCACGCAACAACATGTTAGCAGTGAATTGAAAGTAAGGTTTGAACGTGCAAATATCGTGCGAGTGTCGACTTGTTTCAGTTACTTCTTGACTTGGTTGACACTTTCAGAGGAACATTTTGTATCGTTGTAGGAGTCGACCATTGTAGTCTGTTATGTTGTATTTGTAAATATCCCCTCAATTAAATAATTTGGTGGTATTGTAATGATGGGATCGAGACGTAGTGAGACTACTTGTGATATAGTGGGACATTACAAAGAACTTGACGATCGGCAGTTGCCGACTATAAGGGACATCATCAAATAAATTTTATTTGTCACGAATGACCTGAAATTGAAGTGCAATCGGAAAGATCCGCCCAAATCAGATGTTTATGCGATTGTTTCTGAAGAGATCATCTCAATTTGGACTAAAGCCTCGATTCCAATCGTAACCAAAGAAAGAATTATTCAGTTACTGAAATCTTGCTCTGAAAAGTATTTTGTTTTGAAGAGATATCCCAAAAGCAAAAGAAATGATAGTTTTGAAAATAAACTGAAGTATTTTTTAGAGTCATCTGAGAAACTTTTCGATGTTGCTGCTTGTAAATGTACTTCATTTGAATTATGTTCGTGTTCGAAACCGAAGAAAGTTCCCATCAACAAAAGAAGTTTTTTATTGGATCAGAGATGTAACAGAGAAATGGTTATAAGTGGTGTTGACAAGAAAGAAACTATTCGATTAATGAAACGACAACAGAGACAAATTGAAAGCTCAATAAGGACTGCAAAAAGTTATCCGACTATGGCAGATAGTGATGGACATTCGTCGCGTGAACTTTCTCCAGAGACATATGCGAAGGCAGAGGCATCACCGACTAATACGCCCACGAGCCCCACGACAGAGACACCACCAACTTCAACGCATTCAACGGCCGTTAATCGCAATTTAATGCCTTTACCAACAGTTGCCAAAGTCTGTGATAGATACGGTTTATCTACACGATCTGCTGCTGCTGTAGCTTCTGCAGTTTTGGCTAACGTCGGGTTGGTTTCTACCGATAATTTAACTCTGGTAATAGATAAAAACAAGATTCACAGAGCTGTATCTAAAGAACGGACGGAAGCCTCGAAAAATATTGGGAACATCGTAATAAAGAGTATTTATTTTGATGGACGCAAGGACAAGACTTTGATTAATGAAAAAAAAGGGGATCGTTATCATCGCAGCGAAGTTTTAGAAGAGCACGTATCAGTTTTGGCAGAACCTGGTTCAAATTATTTGGGACACACAACACCAAGTCGAGGTACTGCGAAGGCAATTGTTTCTTCAATCACAACTTTATTGGAGGGTTAAAGTTGGAACTTATATGACTTCCAAATCCGTTGATTATGGCTCTAGAAAATTCGAACGTGTCACTGTCAAGCGAAGTTGTCAAATTGAAATTGCTGCAAGAAAATTTACGACGCGATGAAAAAGATGATAATGTAACGGCATTTAAAGCTCAAAAAGCACGGAAACCATTTAAGTGCTTCAAGTGCAAGAAGACTGGGCACTGCATGAAGGACTGCCCTGAAAAGTCGGACGGCAACAAGAGCGGCCGGAAGAGTCAGTCGTCTCTTCTTACGGCGTTGGCTGTGGGAGTTCAGCGAGACGTTTGGCACGTGGACAGCGGGTCATCGCTACACCTTTGTAATGATCGCAGTGTGATGTCGGATTTTACAACTGGCAATCCAAAGAAGGTGTACATAGCCAACGGAGAGGCTATGATGACGACTGGAAAAGGCACAGTGCAAGTTGTGTTGAAAGACAATTGTGTAAGAACTATAAGCAATGTGTATTTAGTTCCTAAATTAGCAACTAACTTGTTATCCGTCAGTGTCATGGTTAATAAAGGGTATGATGTTGTGTTTCGTTCTGGTGTGTGCAAAGTCATCGACAATGGGGAGGTCTTGGCTACTGCAACCCTGAGAGATGGTACTTATCAACTCGATGCCATCGAAACGGTTACTGTTTGTAGCGAGCCACCTCCGCAGGCGATGTGTTCGTCTTTGTCCGTAGGTACAGGTGACAGCGAGACGTCAGCGCCTCAACTGAAGGATGAAGGTCGTCCTGTTGAGCACGTCATGCAAGCGCAGTCCCCTGCAGCACCAAGAGGCCAGTCTACGCAACAAGTTTGGCACCGCCGTCTAGCACACCTGAACTCTAGAAGCATGGAGTTATTGAGAAAAGGTATGTTAACTGGTATTTCGTATGACAACAATGACTTTAAGTCGTGTGTTTCCTGTATTGTAGGGAAACAAAGTAGGTTGCAATTTCCGAAGAAATCTGAGACCAGAGCAAAAGAAATTCTTGGGTTAGTGCACAGTGACGTGTGCGGACCACTGCCATGCCCGTCCCTTGGTGGGAAGAGATATTTTTTAACATTCATCGACGATTGGTCACGAAAAACATTCGTTTATTTCCTTAAAGCGAAGAGTGAGGTTTTCGAGATTTTCACACAATTTAAAACTCTCGTAGAAAATCAAACTAATAAGAAAATAAAAGTTTTTCGAAGTGACGGAGGTGGTGAATATATTAATTCAATTTTTAGAGATTCCTGAAGAAGCATGGGATACGACACCAGACCACAGTTCCGAGATCATCGCCTCAGAACGGGGTCGCAGAACGAGCGAACAGATCCATCATGGAAAAGGCCAGGTGCATGCTTCAGGACGCAGGTCTGAAAAAGGAATTTTGGGCAGAAGCAGTCAACACTGCTGTTTACCTAAAGAATCGCTCTCCGACTAAGGCTGTGATGGGGTGTACTCCAGAAGAAAGATGGTCAGGTAAAAAGGAGAATATTAGTTACCTACGCATTTTTGGTTGTCAAGCATACGCCCTTCAGCATAAACGGGACAAATTGGATCCCAAAAGTAAGAAATATATCTTAGTTGGATATTGTGACGATACAAAGGGTTATAGATTAATAGACCCGGCGTGTACAAAGAATGTCATAAAAGCAAGAAATGTAACCTTTGTGGAACATGCTTTTTGGAATGACATGTCATCGAATGAGGATGACAGTTCACATTGCAGATTGTTTGAACTAACTAACAACAATGTATCTGCCACTAACAACATTCAAGTGCAACCCGATTTACCCCAAGAACCTGCAGAAACATCTAGCTGTCATAATAATAGTGTAATCACGATAGATGATTCTGAGAGCAGTAGTGAGACCCCAGATGACCCTGCGGATGAGACGTACGTCCCAGGAGATTCGACACTGGAAGACTGCGAGAACTCGTTCGAGTCTGCGAGTGTAGCGCGCGCTCTGTGCAGCGACGCGGGGGACCCTCAGACAGTTCGCGAGGCACTGAATGGCCCGGAAGCGGATAAGTGGAAAGCCGCGATGGCGGAAGAGTATAAATCCTTCATTGACAACAAGTGTTGGACTCTGACTGACCGCAATCCGAAGCAACGGCCTGTCAAATGCAAGTGGATATTTAAAAGGAAACTTGGCCTCGACGGGGAAATATTAAGGTGCAAAGCGCGCCTTGTTGCAAAGGGTTATACACAGAAGTATGGTATAGATTACCTAGAAACTTTTTCTCCTGTAGTGAGATATTCTACTATACGCACGCTATTGGCTTTAGCTGCAGAATATAACATGAATATCGAACATCTGGATGTCAAAACGGCGTTTTTGAATGGAGATCTCAAAGAAACCGTTTATATGGAGCAGCCAGAGGGTTACAAAATAAAAGGACAAGAGGATAAAGTTTATAAGTTGAACAAAGCCATATACGGACTGAAGCAAGCTTCGAAGTCTTGGTATGAAAAGATAAATGGCGTTTTAACGAATAAAATGAAATTTAAACGTTTATCTTCGGAACCCTGTGTTTATGTCAAGTCGAGCGGGAAATCTATGATGATTATTGCGCTCTATGTTGATGATATAATGCTGTTTTCTTCACCAGATTGCCAAGGAACGGCAGAAATCAAAGAAGAGTTGGAAAAGCCTTTGAAATAAAGGATTTAGGGCCAGCACATCATATTCTGGGCATGAGGCTGTGCAGACAGAATGGCGAGATAACTCTAGACCAGTCAAGTTACATTAAGAAGGTACTAGAACGTTTTCAGATGTCAGATTGTAAGCCTGCACGAACACCTATGGAAACAGGACTGAAGCTCGTGAAATCAACTACGCAGGATTGTACTCACGACTACAGAGGCCTGATAGGCTGTCTCATGTACATCGCGATTTGTTCGCGTCCTGACATCGCGTATGCTGTTAGTTCGCTGAGCCAGTTCAACGAAGCATATGACGAGACGCACTGGAAGGCGGCGAAACGAGTTCTTCGGTACTTAAAAGGTACGATTAATTATTGTTTAACTTTTCAGAAGTCAGGGCTAGATATTGTGGCATATGCTGACGCTGATTATGCGGCGAACGAGGTCGATCGTCGATCTTATACCGGTTTCGTTTTCAAACTTGGTAATTCTACCATCTCTTGGGAGAGTAGGAAGCAGAAAACGGTAGCTCTTTCAAGCACGGAGGCGGAATATATGTCTCTGTCGGATGCTTGTAAAGAGGCTCTGTTTTTACGCAAGTTTCTGTTCGAAATTTACGGGGTACAGTACAGCATAACTTTGCATAATGACAATCAGTCAGCTTTGAAGTTATGCACTAATTCTATGTATCACGCCAGAACGAAACACATCGACGTCAGGCATCATTTCATCAGGGAAATTGTTGATGAAGGTACAGTTACCCTCAAATACCTTCCCACGGACCAAATGGTGGCTGACGTGTTAACGAAACCGCTACCAAAAGAAAAACATGATAAGTTTTTATCTCATTTATTTCTTGTGTTAAATGGGTGAAATGTAGGTATCTAAGTGGTGTACTGGTATGGAACTGGTATAAATTTATTTTAAATCCGTTTCATATATTGTTTCGAGTGTGTACTGTTTTATATGTAACGGATATATTTATTAATTTATACAGTTTCTACATGTTTGATATTTGTTGTTTTAGTTGTACGGACAGCAGATGTGTCACTACTTTCTTATTTGCTTATTGTGTTATGTGTTAACTTTACCTGTTGACGGTGAGTTTATATTGGTTCAAGGGCCAGTGTTGGAACATAGAGTTCCTATATGTACCAATACAAACTCAATCCGTTTTAGAATAGTCTTTTATACTTTTTCTATGACGGATGTCAACGGTTTGTTTTCTTTTGCTGTGTCGGCCCAAATGAAATCATTCACAATAAATTACTCGAACTGATAAGGTGGTTTGACTCAAGATCCCGGATCTCCAACAATTTGCGTTGGATGCGATGGAACTGCAACTAATACTGGTTGTAAGGGTGGTGTTATCCAATATCTGGAACAGTATTTTGACAGACCTTTACAATGGTGCATTTGTATGCTTCATGCGAATGAATTACCACTACAGTAGGTTAATATTGGGGGTTCTAGCTCACATCGCTTCGCTATCGCTCGCTCCGTTCGCAGAACCGCCCAATATTAACAATAATGTAGGTATTTACGCAACACTACAGCGACCAGTCTACGGATACCCTTTAATCTTCATATTCAATCTTAATACATCTGATTTCGAATCGCTCGCTGTCGCTATCGTTCACAGAACCGCCCAATATTAACAGCAGTTATGAGAGTACACAAACTCCGTTATGTTAATTCCCACTTCGTTACTTGTTAGATCAGTTTCTACTTTAATTTTGATATCGCTAGCTATCGCAAGTAGATGTTACTTTTGCTCTCTCGCTCCAAGATAAGCCGGAATTTTTGTTCAAAAGCAATTATACGCATTCGAAATCGATCTGAGTCAATTTTCCATGTTCCCATTCGACAATCATCTTGATAAGGCACTGGGAAAAATAGTGCAATATCGCTAAAAGTTACTGTTTTAGATGGCATGAGAACTGCGTCGAGCATCACGTTGAAATGCCGTTCAGTACAACATGATACTGATTTATTGTAGGAGAAATACTCTTTTATATACAAAAATAAACAACCTTATTCATAGAAAACCTTTATTTGTACACCATTTTCTTAAGCAAGTTATATTTTTTAAAGCACATATAGTAGGATGGTAAATACAATTAAATACATCACTAGATAATCTAAAATCTTTATATAAACTTAAGAAATTAGGACACTGCATGTCCTCTAAGTTAATTACATCATTATGAAGAAACATGGTTTTAATCCAATGTACTTTCTCAGTACCTTTACAATAAATTGTTTTATCAGATAAAAAATCTTCTACGTGCATCAAATAATCTGTGTAGGGAATGAAACCTTCATTCCAGTAAATTTTTCTGTTTTTCTGTATCCACCATATTTGTTTACGCTCTTCCGGAGAAAGATTATACAATGGGAAAGGAGGTAAAATAAGAAGATGCTGCAACTGATCATTAAATACTATAGCTATTTCTTTTACAATAAATTGATTTCCATCTGTTTTAAATCCTTGAACGTCAACGATTGCTATTGATTTCATGTTAGTTTCCTGACTATATTGCTCAAAGGTCGATACTCGAACAGCCGATCGTTAATAATTAAACAATAAGCACTTGTGTTGTCAGGAATGTCTTGCGTAGTTTCAATTTCTAAACGCACATCTACTGGTCCAGTTTTTAAATTATCATTTTGTCGTGAACAATCAATCACGTATAATGGAGCCTTATCTTTAAACTGTTTCAAATCTAACAACGGATCTACGGGAAGGTTGTAAAACGACTGACGAAATCGAGCATACATATCATATAATATACTATATTGGCCTTGTTCAAACTTTAAATTAAGAGCGTCGTACGGATAATAATACGAATTTAAAAATAACGTAACGTTTTTCAAATCACAGAGATCAAATACGGCATTATCTTTTTCCTTATTATTTTTTCGATTAGTTTGTAAGCCAAAAATAACATATCGCGGTTTTTCTAGTTGAGAAGCTGTCTTCACAGACCAGGAATGTTTCGTAGTCTTAGGTAATAATGGGTATTCATATAAATCCCAATTTCTGAAGGCAATTTGTAACGGTTTATCTTTTTCTAAATGTTTTAGCAAAGCAAGCCTTTGCTGATCTGAAACTTTAACATGAGGCATGCGCCACTGAACTTTCCGTATGTCAACTTGTACCAAATCATCTTTATCTGTTACAACACCATTTAAATTAATGCTACTTCTGTTTAAAATTAATTCATGTTTGCAATTAATAATAATTTTTCTATAATCTTCTGCGAAACCCAATAATTTGTTTAACGGTAAAAGAATACAAAACTTTCCATCATGATTCTTAAACCCATTTACATTCCAGCCCCACATTTCAGCAGCTTTACTTTCTCCATTATTCATAGACACGAGCGACTTTATTGTCGTAGTAACTCCAGCATTTCTAATACGATCAATTTCGACTCCATTCATCTCGTACCTTATATCTTGAAAAAGGAATGCTATAGCATTATTAGTTAAGTTTATTTTCTTTGTTTTTGAGGCTCCCGTTGTACGATCCTTTTCTGTTATGGAGAAAGATCCTTCTATATACACAGAACTTGCTGAGGGCAAAACATAAATGTCTTGCTGGTGGATAGGTATTCGTATTTCATCACTTTCATTGTAGCTATTATTGTATGGATTATAAGTATGGATTTCATAACTTTCAATAGAATTGTCAAATTGAGGGTCGTCCGTTATATGGAGAATACTCATACTTTAAATCCAAGAGCACGAAGGAACTCTTTATTACTCTTAGTTATTTTAGTCGGAGTAATGGATGTTATTCGTTTCACGGTATGCTTATTAATGGCTTTATTTTTATTTTGCTTGGGCATTTTATTGTTGAACTTATTCTTTTTATTTGCTTGTCTCTTAAGCTTACAAGACGATGGTGTTCTAAGTCTTTGGGGGTTATTATATACAATCATTTTGATTTTCGTAGGTGTAAACTCAAATATATATTTTCTTTCTTAAAATTTATTGGCACACCTCTTAAGTCTAATATTTTTACAATTATTGATGAAATGTGCTTTTTTGCTATAGGGAAATATATTATATTTTTAGGCACCTCAATAAGCTGATGACACGGAGGAACGTTCAGTACAAACTCGTGAATTATATGGGCTGGTAATCCATTCATATATGAGCCTTGCACGAGATCACATTCGATTCGTATCACCGACGTTGGAATAATGTTTACAGGATAGACTGATTCATGCCATTTATTTGGTTCTAGAATCGTTTGTGAAAATCCTAAAAATGAAGCGATACTATTTTCGGCTTCAAAATGAATCGGCTCGGTGCAAAATAACAAACACTTAAAAGTATTATTATTCGATTTAATTTGCAACTGAACATTTTTCAGTTCAGTTTTTAAGTATTCATATAAGTCTGTCAAGTCGTAATTGCCCCAAGGAATTTTGATACGTTTATCTTTACCATAGGCAAAAATGTTATTATTTTCATGAATATTCGGAATTGTATTAAATGTAGAAAAGTAGAGTAAGCCACACTCATAATTATCATCTAATATCAGAGGAGGAATAAATTCCGTTTGAAGAACAGATTCGTTTCCAGTGATTGTAAGTGTTATAGACATTTTGAGCAAACTAAATTATTTTATCAAGTTCTCGTCTATTTATGCCGGTTCCAAAAGGATTTCAAAAACCGAATACACAAATGGCCACAATTATAAGGATGGCTCTTTTGCACATTAGCATAATTATAAAAAAAATTTGGTCCAACATAGTGTAAAAATTCTTCCGGTGGTTTTAAGTTACCATAACTGTCGAAATATTCAATATAATCACTTAATTTAGCATAGGCCACCCAATGAGTTCCAGGATTATCTGAACTATCAAGATTTATAATGCCGCATTCTTTATTTAACGGGCTAACTGGCAACTGATCTCTCATGTACACTCCTCTAAAAAATGGAATGAATTTTGCATATTTCAGTAGGTCGATATTAGTTAGCGCTCTTTTGGGTAGCCTTGGAATTAGTTTTTTTGTTTTTTGACATAAATGCCTAAACCATCACCATGTTCTTTGAGACAAAGCCCATTTCCTATACACAATTCTTCCATTTTTTGGTTGTGACGTTTAAGTTCTTGCAAGCGTTGTTTAGCTGATTTTATTGCTTGAACTGCCTTTGCGATTCCAGCTGCACCACCTGCTAAACCACCTGCAGCTGACAGACCAGCAAAAATTGGTATTAAGGGAAGAAATCCTCCAACTTTTGGCACTGGTATCACTCGAGGAATATTCACAGTTGAGTTAGAATCGGAAGCCAATTCACGAGCAACAGCAACGGCTAACTCTATAGCTGCTTTTTTACATTTGGGTTTAAATTTGTTTATGTGTTTCTTTGTAAGAGAAACAATATTTTTAAACGTTTTCTTAAAACCTCTCCCGGTTTTTAATTTTTTTGCAGCACCAGTCGGTTTAGCGTTGCGAGCTTTTGTTTTTCTTGCGGAATTAAATTTCGGCATCATTGATTTAAAGATATAATTAAAATATAATTTAAAGATGTAATACCGAACACTCTTTCTTTCTTGAAATACGGACTAAGAATGAAAAAATTAAATATGACCTGCTTATAAAACTTCTGACTTATCAATCCAACTGTTTTCTTGAGAAGGTAATCCTAACCATTTCACATATAAATTTGTACCTTTCTTTTTTAAATTTTTTTCAACCAGGTAAATGTTTGGATATTTAGCTTTAAGTAATTCTTGTGAATAAAACGATCCCAAAATGGGCCGATGCTTACTATCTTCTATGATATATGTAACCGGTTCTGTGTTCTGAATTTTAGTAATAGTAAATATTTCTGTTGACCAATTTGGAGTATACCCTTTTTCAAATGTCCCTTTGTATTTACTTATACGCACGGGATCTCCAACTTTAAATATAGTTTTCGTTGTTGCTGGCAAAACTGTTTTATTATATTTTTGAAGAATTTGCTGCTTATTTCCTGCATTAACTTCGCTTGGCTTAAGACCAATTGTTCTGTGTACCGTATTATTATACTGCTTAACTACATTATAAAGAGTGTCATTAACCCATTTGTAGTTTCCTTGTAAGCTAAATTGTTTATATAATTTGGTTTTTAAGGTTCTTATAAACCTTTCCACTATAGAAGCTTTTTTCACAGAGTATGTTGAATAGTGTCTTATATTATATCGATCAAGTAAATGTTTTAATTGTTTGTTATAAAATTCAGTTCCTAAGTCAGTTTGTAAATTTTTCGGAACACGAGGTTGTGTTAACAAATCTTCAAAGGCTCGAGTCACATGTTCTTTACTTTTTTGTTTTAATGGATATACCCAAGCATACTTCGAAAAGGTATCGATTATTGCTAGTATATATTTATACTTTGAGTTCACTGTCGAAATAGACTGCATGTCAATAAGATCAGCTTGCCATAAATCGTCAATATCTCTCATTATCACATGTCTTCGAGGAAAATTCTTTCGAGCTTGTTTATGTATTTCATTAACCACCACTTCTTTACTCATTTTTTGTATTTGCTTCTTTGTATCACTGAGTCTATGCTCTGATTTAAGGTTTTAATTTCTGTATCTAACTGCTGTAATTCTTGACGTATCGCTGTTATTTTTTTTAACATAACCTCCATTATATTATCAACATACTCTTTTGTTACACCGTCCGCGGAATCAATTGGTTTTCCAAGATGTTTAATAGGCTTATTCTTCGCGTCAATAAAATCATCATTAAAATTTATGAAAGCCATATAAGGTTCTATATTTGAATTTACTTTTCGCCTTTTGAATATGTGATGGCCAAACTTATCAACGTTCATCTTCAGAGAACATTATAGGACTAAGTCATAATGAGTCCCTAACAACACTTTTATTCTTTTATTATACCTGCTTCTCTCAATTCTTCTATGATAGAAATTATTTCATTATCGTGATTAGTATTGCCAGCATTTTTAGAAGCAACCAATAATTTTAATCTGTCAATTAACTCGTTAGGATCGTCCCAATATATGTAATCTGTATTACGCCTATATTTTTTCAATACTGGTAAGTTGCCGCCCTGTTTTTTGTTAGATTCGTTAAATAATGGTTTGATAAATTGGCAGTATTTCATGCCCGAATTTCCTTGTATTTGACCGTCTGGACTATATCCTCTCTTATGAACATTAGTATGAATCAGGATATCTTTATAAGTTAGTTTATCTTTTTCTTCAACGATATTTGAATTGGGTTTGGTTTGAAATAAAAGTTCGTTTAGTCCTGGAGTTAACTCATAACTTTTATCAGGTAAATTAATCATTGTCATTTTATTTGGGGTATTTTCGCCCTGCGTTTTTAATGTTACCGGCGAATTACCTATAAATAAGTTCTCGCCATCATTCCGCACTCCAAATGTTACATTGAAAGGTTCTTTCGGGAGTTGCAAATATTTTCTATTTGCTTGAGGACTCTTCACTTTTGCTACATAGTTTTCCACTTTAGTTGGAGTTTTTAATTCTTGTGACACAAACTCTTTAGAGCCATATTTTAAATCAAGATTAGCATCATCCATAGGAGCGTCGTTTTGAGCATATATCTCTTTATTTTCCTTGTGCACGCGAACATTATTAGAAGTATTGTTTAGTGATACTAGGGTTTCTAATGGGTCACTTAATGATTTGAATATTTTTTTATGTTGTAACTCACAAACTTCATCTTTTTCACGCATTTGTTTCAGTTTATTTTTTATATTTTTAACTGATTTTATTAACTGTGTTTTTAAATCGGTTTCCATGACATTTAAATTTGTACAGACTTGTTCTATTGCCTTAAGCCTGTAACTAACTGTCTTAAATTGGATTTGTCATAAATATTTGTATGAATGGTTCACTCAAACTTTACAAACTCATCAAATGATTTTCTATATCTACCATTGTTCAACTCACAATCTTTGCTGATTATTAAAGATGCAAATGGGTCCCTCCATATATTTATGGCTAGTGATTTGAATATTTCCCAACTAACGTCAGAATTCACATGTTCATGATATATGTGTTTCAAATTAACATCATCCTGTTTAAAAATAATTAGGAAATTCACATTGTCTCGAATTAATTGTTTGGGAATTTTAGAGTAAGTTTGAGATAAATAGAAAACATCTATTCCTTTATGTCTTCCCATAGAAAAATAATTACGTATATTGTTCTGATTTTCACAAGTTATATCGTCAAATATAAAAACAGAATTGCATAAGGCCTCATCAGGAGAAATTACATCCTTTTCGTCTTGAAATATGTGCAGATTAATATCAGATATTCTCATAATAACGTCTTCTAGAAAGCGGTATTTTGGTTGGAAAGCCGTTTTAGAATAAAGATACACATTTTGAAATTTTAACCCATTTTCATGAAGTAATAAACTTAGCATGGTATTGGTTTTACCGCAATTGGAAGGCCCGCAGATTATGCATCGAATCGAGTTGGGCAAAAGCACACTGTGCTTTATATTAATAGGACGTGACTCAGCAATAATTTTACCGATTTCAAGTGACACTTGTTGTTTCATTAGCTTCATTTTACTTTCTGTTAACTAATTATACAAAACATTCATTAAATATGTATACCTACTAGCAGTTTAAGTTGGAGAGTATTTTGTTTTAGAAATGTTAGAGCGCTGCCTAAAAAGGCATTCGGTATTACTCATGATTATTCTTAATACCTGTTGCAACCTGTAAAGAATTGCGAGCATTGGCTTCCATTTCATTGCTTGCGTCAAACGGAAGCAGTCGCAACGAGAGAAGTTACTGCCTAATTTAAAGCCATAGGTAATGGTTTTCTATATTAATATTTTATCTTAAACAAAATTAAGATATCTTCTAACAGTCTTGAAATATATTTGAGAGATTAATAAAACTTGTAAGGTACTTTATTTTGTTATGTTATTTCTGAGGGCTCGTTATAGTGTCTAACCTAATTTTTTTTTTCAGATAATGGAGTCAAACATGGGCAAACAAAACCAAGTTGATGATTTTGGCGACATATTTAACGTTAGCCCTCCAATTCATGATGTCGGGCCGGACGATCCATTCTATTACGTGCAAGATGTTGACGGTTGGCTTGAAAAAGTTGAAAAACGCCGTCAGGAAGTAGTACGCAAAATAGTGAAAAATAAGCCGAAAAAAACTATTATCAAAGATCAAACTAAAAAATGCTCGTCTTTCGTTATAAAAAATAACTATCGAAAAGGACAATATTTAATAAAAATTGATATCGAAGCTGTGAACGATGGTGATTCTAGCCGCAATGTTAGTGCGCAGTACCTTGTTTGCGATCCATGTGACGAAGTGTTAGACTCAACTGAATACGCATTGACAAGAATATTAAGAAAACTGGATGAAAAGTGAATAGCTTTTAGTATTACTGTACATATCATATAATAAACTTTTGTAATTTCGTAAGTACTTGCAGTATTCATTTTAATATATACTCGTACTTGTAGTTAAATGTTTACTAAGACCTCAATAAAAATTTCAGCAAATATGTTGTTTTTTGTTTATAATTTAGAATGATAACCCATTTTAATAACGACAACTGTTATTATCAGTTGTAATTAGACTCCCATAGATAAAGAAAAACAGAGTATATTAAATAAGGCACCTAAAAAGTTTAAGGGCAAACTTATCTATTTACTGACTTTCGCATAACATTTTTATTTCTTATAATAAATAACATTTGAGCAATTGATAGATAGAAAAGCTAATAAACATCGAAACAATTATCGCCTGTTGACCAGGCAAGCGTTATGAACTCGGGATTCCGTGACCCGAACGTTACTATATTATTTTGTTTTATTATTCATGCACTTATTATGTTTTTGCGTCACGAATTAACATTCGAATCTTGAATCCTGAACTAAGTAGTAGCTTTAGGGATAATTTAGGTCGATAAATTATATTTTATTCGTTTTACTACCTATCGTTCATGGAACAGAGGTGTTTTAAGCCTTAGATGCATACAATATCAAAAAAATGATAGGTACTCCATTTTATTTTTGTAACGTCTTAAATAAAAGTCATATATATGTAAAATTGAGACTTAATGGCTCAGTTTGACAAAATCCCAAATTGACGTTAAGTTGATTTCGACTTGGGTCATTTCAGTAGTATCGTTGTTGATACTTCATGCATCTAAAGGTTAACAACTGGAAACAGGGCTCGGAAACCAGTATTCTCTCCATAAAAACCGTTTTTTTCGTTCTTTCGTTTATTTCATGTTTAATTAGGCTATCTAATTATACGAAGCAATATTCTAAATACATTATTGAGTCCTACATAAAGAGCATAAACTAATTCAAAATATTTGACTATTTCGGGATTTTGACATTAACCGGTTCCGAGCCCTGACTGGAAATATCAAAAACTCTTCATGGTGAAACAATATAGCGTTTAGAAAACTGATTGGATATTTATTTTTAGTTGCTTAATTGTGTACAAATCGTCACAACCTATTTTCTATAACGCTATACTGTCAATGGAGAAATATAAATAAAACAAGTAATATTATTTATCGTAAATATGATTTATTATCATTATTATTCAAATGTTACATACTTAAAAACTATGTAAAATTCATCACCACTTAAAATATCGGTTACAAATCAGAAATAAGGGTGAGGACCAAATTTTGAGACCATCGTTAAGGTTTCTAATTCGTTTACATTTAATTGATTCCGTTGTGACGAAAAAGTTGCCCAATAAATTGTAGACAAATTTCGGCTCACAACGGAATCAATTAAATTGTAGTCGAATTAAAATACTTTTAACGATGGTCCGAAAAAATTGTCAATGCTCTCATATCGTATCTTATTTACTAACTATGTAAATACAACACCAAGTAAAATATCGCTTACAAATCAGAAATATGGGTGGGATTATTGGGCCGTCGTTAAGGTTTTAATTCGTTTACATTTAATTGATTCCGTTGTGACGAAAAAGTTACTCAGTAAATTGTAGACAAATTTCGGCTCACAACGGAATCAATTAAATTATAGTCGAAATAAAATACTTTTAACGATCGTCTAAAAATTTGTCATCGTCCTAATATCGTATCTTATTTACTAACATCAGCAGCGTTACATTATATTTAAGGTTGATTCTACGCATGCAACACCGTACTTAACATAATGTTTTATAGTGCCCCCAGGGCAAAGACGTAATATTATCTTTATTTACACACCTTTTATCATCATCTCGTGAAAGAACTAGCTTGTTTATTTTTTGGGTATAAAGTTTATGGCATTTGGATCTAATAATACACATTTCGTCTCTCAATGATTCATTATAAAATAGAGCACGTTTATATTTATTAATGTCCAGTTTTTTGGTAATACACTTTTTTATTCCCTTTGCTTTTTTTACAGTTGTGTTACAAGTAGTGATGCAATATAATTTTGCTCGCAACCCTATATATTCTGTAATAATAGCACCGCCCATCTCATCTTTGAAATATCCGGGTATCTTACTGTTCACAGAAGGTATGTTAAATATATTACCTGCTTCATAATTGCTAGTATCAAAATATTCTATATTTTCTTTCAAGTCTCGATAAAAATCTTTTGTATAGATAAGATATAAGAGACTGTCGGTGTCAGTATAGCAGAGATGTATTTTATTTGTATAAATGCGTTTCATCACACTGTAATGAAATCTGTATAAATGGCTTTTTGCAAGTTCCAATATAGAGAAACCAATGTAGATCGGACGGTCAAGTACAACTTTTGTTTCGTTCAATTGAATTGCTACTAATGAGTCTGAAATTATCGCCACATTTTTAAAATTAGGAGCATTTATATATTTTTCCGCCCCACAATATTTGTTCGTTTTATTCCCATTATCTTTCCACACATTAACAAGTTTCACATCGACCTGCTTACGCTTATTCTCAATCGTTTTACCAAATATTGAATTATTCTGTTTTTTAAAAAAATCTCTTTCGAATTCGGAAGATGCTGTTTGTCTAAGTGAAGTATTTAAAGATATGTACGGTTCTAAAAAATTGCTTTGTTCAAAGGCTAAAACTTTATAGATTTTTAACAAAACTAACCCATTTTTTAAGCATTCTTTCAAATGAATGTAATGAATAATATATCGATGTTATCATAAAGGTTAGCAATTAATTTACTATTTTTGCTCCCCGCGGGGACAAATTTTTCAGCCGCGAATGGCATGTCCGAATGAGAATCATGTAACTCAAGTGGGTAATGCAAGTCTACTTCCAAAATGAACCCGGTGTCAGAATCATGTTGTATACTTTCAACATCAAAACTCGCAATTTCGAAATCATCAAGAAATCTGAAATTACTTTTAGGAAGACGTTGCATCATGGCGTGGCCGTATAAGTTAACGCAGTCTAAATATACTAAAAAACTATCCGGCTCATTACTGTCGTAACTTAAAAGATACTTGTTGTTAGATCGAGCATATCTTCGTGAACACTGAGCAAGACCGCCTCTTATTCCTTTCTCGATCATCTGGTACATCTCTATATCCGTTAATAAATCTAACCTTACTTTAGTGTACAGTAGCATAGCGTCCCAACTTAGCGATGGTGATGACACGTAATAACAAGGGTCGAGATTGTAAAAATTAAGACTCATGTTTCTAAATTTTTCAAAACAATCGCATAAGAGTAATACGTCGCATTTTAAATACAAATCAGTGTATTCTCCGAGATTTTTAATGTTGAAAGTATCCCATACACGCATAGCATGTTTATAATCAGACGAGGATACAGATTCTGATGTCAATCTGTTAAAGAATTTAGAAGGCTCTGGCAAACATGTCTCTTCATATCGTTCCCAGGTGTCAACGTAATCGTAACAATATATACCCTTTTTACGAGCAATATCAAACTTTTCACCTTCGCCGAAAAATGATTTTAAATGTTGAAAATCGTTTGCTTTCATCGTGTTCACTAAATTATCTAAACTTGAGCTTAAAAAATTAAATGAATCGATAAATTTTAACTGGGCCACATTTTGACGATCCATGGGTATGAATTTAGTGAATGAAATAAACTTTTCTTTATTTTTCGGTATAAGGTTAATTCGCCCGCATACGTTCGAAAGTTCGTTAATAAATAGATGGCTGTCGTATCCTGTTAAGTTGTGGAAAATTATGGGAATAAAAGGACAAGTTTTTGCTTTTAAATTACATGTTGCATGCGCAGCCCCTCTATAACGACCCGTAAAATGATTATGATCCATCACAATTTTGTCGTCAGAAGAAAATGGTTCTTTACATATATGACACATAGTACTTGACGTAAACGATAACCGCTCATCTGGGGTAAGTGGAATCATAGGTTTACTGTAAGACAGAATAGCATGTAATCTGGTTACATCGCCGCATATTGTTTCGACAAACTTTTTCGAGCAGTTAGGACCTCGATAAGATACGAAGTCGTTTAGTTCAGGGTTGGTTTTACAGCAAATATAATAGGCAAAGCACGAAGCCTCGTGAATTTGCATATTTTCTACATAGGTTGACTTATTTTTATCCGAAAATTCTAGTAACAAGCTTTCAAAATCAGCGTAAATGACAATAGGTATCTCTTGTGTCCTTTCAAAATTACAAAAAGAAATTTTGGTGTCTTTTTCAGGTAACATAGTTTGGATTCCTGCACAGTTATGCTGAATTTGTTTTTCTTTCGTTGAAAAATACAAAAAACACTCTTCGCACAAATGTATTTTTGCTTTATGTTTAGTAAGTTGTTTATGAGCAAGCTTTCCTAAATCTTTTATCAAGCAAAAATGTGCCTTTCCTTTATGTCTTAATAATAATAAATTTACATGGTGTATTTTCCTTTTGTGCGTTTTATACAAAGGGCCAGTGACTTCGCCTTTTTTTGTTAAACCATAGATATTTAAACTAATATCAGAGTTCTTATTTTCAAACCATTTGACATCATTTAAACTTGGCGGAAATGACATACCACTTGTTTCTAATATATCAGAATAATCGGGATATGATGTAACTCTATGAGCATTTTTTTTAGTTGGATACAAATAAGCCATAATACACCATAAAAAGCAGCGATTGTCTGTATTATTTATATTCAAGCAAGCCTTCTTATTTGCTATGTGCTTGGGCAATGGTATATAGGAGCCTGCCCTTAGAGGGTTGTACTTCATTATATTGACTTCTAAATGATTAATCGTGTCAATTGTCCACCCGGACTCCGAAAGTTCGAATTCTGAACATTTTGAGACTAATGTTTCAGCAAATGAGCGATATAATGATGAAATATCGCTGTTTTGAAATACTTCAACGTATTTAGTATTGAATGATTTCATTGATTTCTCATCATTCTTCGTCAATACATATGTAACAAAGAGTTCGAAATTCACTTTTAATGCCGTATGCTTATACAAGTACTCCCTAATAAGTTGGTCCGTTACTTCTGAAATTTCGGATAAAAACAATTCTGGAGCGATCGTAAAGTTTGCCGAATTTATTTTATAGCTAGCTATTCTGTCACGAAATGCGTTGGCAATTATGTATACATTTTTATATTTTGTATTGAGTAAACAATTAGATTTATGCAAGTTGGTTTTTTTATGAGTTGATAACTTTGGAACGTGAACGTTACAAGCTTGGCAAAAATACATGATGATTTAATATAAAGTTAACTCGTAAATTAAAATATGTATTTATAACGTAAAGTTTAAATTACTACGAAAAATTGGGCAAAATGAATATTGCGAATGAAAAAAATATCCGAATCTAATTTAAATACTGGGTCTACCTGAGTTTGACGTAATATTCTCCATTTGTCTGCATAGTATATCCAGATGCGGTTTTCAAGATAAAAAAAGATCATACGGTCGAGGCTTTTAGGGACAGTGCATTTGATAAACCTGAAAGGACAAAACGATGTCATAGTAAGTAAAATACAAAAATAAATCGACCAAAAATTGTGACATGCCTTAAAAAATACACCTGTAATATCTTCTTCAAAATTTCGTTACCTACGAAAAGTCAGTTATTATAATTGTATGCTAAATAAATTAAAGACGTTACTGATGTCAATATAGTAGTCAATATGTGTAAGAATCTATGACAATCAAGGTCAAGATATGATGCAAAACTAAATATGGTTAACAATGAAAAAATATACTTCTGAATCCAGTTTAAAGGTTAAATTCGATTAAATAATACACTGAAATACCGAGGGTCAAAGTAAAGAAAAATAGTCATACCTTAAATATTAGAAGGGTACAATATAGGTTGGATGCCTTTATATTCTTCTTTAACAGCCTTTATAACGTCGCAGACTGAAGCAAAAATTGGGCTGGTTTCATCGACCGCTCCCTTGAAAGTGACGACTGCTTTTTTCCAGCGGTCAACCTCATTCCCCGATGGCTCCAAATCTCGCATGTGATATGCCCTGAGTTCGATGTAATACCCCCCTTTGGCAGAATGATTCGTCTGCATAGTATACCCAGACGCAGTTTTTCTTGATAGAAAGTTTCTCAATGCTGAAGCTCTAATTGGTACGGCAGTTCCATAATCCTGTAAGAACAATGACATGTTAATTAAAAATAAATCATAACGCAAATCAGTAATGGCTTACGAAAGATTTCGTTAGCGAAATATCACTTATCATAATTGTGAAGTTATTTTTATACGTATTACGTACTTAAGCAAGGTAAGCTTAGATAGGTACCTCAGAATCCAGGAACAGTTGAGGTTTCTGGACCTTTTTCTTCGACTGCGCTGTGGAATCATCTTCGGTTTCAGAGTCTGAATTATTATCGGCAACCTTCAAAACCTTCTGCGTAGTTTTCTTTGCTCGAACGGTTTTGGATTTTAATGCTTTTCCCTTCGATTTTTTAGCCGGCGGAAGCGCGTCGTCACTTCTCTGCGTTAAAAAAATTTCCTCGTCGGATTCAAACGGATTATTATTAGATGCCCTGTAAAAAGCACATTATAGAAGCAAACACGATGCAAATTATAAAGAATAACTTATTCGACATATACTTACATACTTGCTCGAATTGCCTTCTGAGTTTGTTAATGAATAAAATATTTTTAAGCGTCCTTCAATAATGTACGTAATTAAAGTTTTCAAGTGTCCACCTGGTTGAACGTGTCAATAGATATGAGCTGAACAAATATCGAGTATCCAACAAGAAACCTTTAATTCTAAAGGCGCGTAGATATTGAAGTACTTATGCAAGCGCACTATGTTTATGTAATTTCTGAAATGATAATACAGACATAATTCTACTTTACATCATAGGAAGATAAGATATATTTTAGTAGATAGCTCCAACGATAGGTGTGAACTAGGATTAATGCAAAATCTAATTTAGGTAGTGGCGCCAGATTGTCGACGACATTTGATACGTAATTCTAAAATGGAAATCAAATGTACTTACCTTTTCGACATACAATTTGGTTGGTTAATAATAATAATAATATAATCGGGCTATATGTGTAAATCAATCTATCTGACAAACGTAGCTTAACCAAAACTATTAATTATTAATATTGGATATTTCAAATGTTGGTTAAAACTAAATCTATTTTCATACCATCTAGCGGCTAAGACATGAAGCTTTATAACGAACCTTTGCAGTTTCGGCACAGCGCTAAACAGCTTCGCACTTTTAAATGTTTGTAAGGTTATTGATAGATGGTGCCCTGAAATCGATTTTTTATCTTGTGGAATAAACTTTATTTTACACATACTGCGTGGAAAACAATGACATTACTGTTTCTGGTGACCACTCAAACCAGTACATTAAGGAAAAATGTATATTTACTAATCAAACAATTTGACATATTAACATTTGTTTGCTCATTATTCGCTAGATGGCTATACGGATGGCGTTACATAGGGTTTAAAAGGTAAATATACTGAATTCAATGTAATAATTTACTTTTACAACTTGCAAGTAACGAAATATTGGAAATAAGAGTAAACTATAATGAAAATAAATAAAAAATCTTTATTTATGCATAGGTTTAACAATTTAAACGCTATTACTCTTCAGCGCGCTATAGACATTTTTCCTTAAGGACAGTATATATAATTAGACTTCATTAATAGTAACGGCGAGCCGAGTTCATTCTCGGCGGACCACTTGTCAAACGTTTACATGAGACAGACCTGGCCAATCTGTGTGAATGTAAATGAATGACATAAAATAATATCAGAGAACTTAAAATACCTAAAATCAAAACATGAAACTTAGAAATATGTTGAAGCATCATCCGACCCTTTGCCTAGTCAAACCGATTATTAAGTACAGAACTGGCCATTCTGGAAAAATAGTTGGAATGATGAGACATTGGTCAGCAAGTAAGTAATATACGAGTCTGGCCAACCTGGAAATTATTTGCTCAACTTAGCCGCACACGGGTGCCGGGATGTGGTAAATATATTATGAAATAAAAACCTGGCACCCGTGGGTAAGGCCTTTTGCTGTTTTTTTTTATCGTTGCATGAGAAGTTTGCTGGGAGGATGAAGACATTCGAAATCAGATGTATTAAGATTGAATATGAAGATTAAAGGGTATCCGTAGACTGGCCGCTGTAGTGCTGCGTAAATACCTGCATTATTGTTAATATTGGGCGGTTCTGCGAACGGAGCGAGCGATAGCGAAGCGATGTGAGCTAGAACCCCCAATATTAACCTACTCACTACGCCATTTGTTCTCAACCTTAGATGGCAGCACTGCGGGTCCTAGAGAATATTCTGGGCCCATTGGCAAACAATTACCTGATTGTGAAACTAAAACCATGGTGGATTTTTGTGCGGTTCCTAGTAATTTTTTTTTTTTTATAAAAATGGGATTGCTCTTGGCCAGTATCTAGCCAGGGGGCGTAATCTGCCTGACTTACCAAAGAGTGTGGTTGATGAATTAAGCACTGATCAAAAATATCTTTACGAGATATGTCAAGCTGTGGCCAATGGTTCCTGTCCTCCTTAGGTAGCAAACCGACAACCAGGAAAAATGGCGCACTCGCGATGGCTTACCACAGCTAATCGTATTCTCAGACTTTACATTAGTACCCTGAATCCATCCGAAAATTTGAAATTGCTGGTCAGCTACGTGGTTAAAGTATAGGCCCCGGTTTGGTTTGCAATAAAACAAAATGCGTCTTTAAGTACGGAGCTAGACATATTTTTCAATTGATAGCGAACTCTCAGTATTTACCCAAAAAATGGCGATGTGTTGTGAATTCCACTATCGAAAGAAATGCCTTCTTTGCACACCCGGAAAATATCCTTATCACAATGTTATTTGATGATCGAGACCATGTTCGAGAGTTGGCATTTCAAAGAATAATCAAGGCTAGAGAAGTTGACACTAGCACAAAACGCAGGGTATTTAAACCACCAAAAATTAACTTCTCTGCGACAGACTACATTGACATTATTGAGTGGCACAAGTGTCAAGTTACTGCACCGCCCGTTCTACGGAATATTTCTGATGAGGACCTCCAAATCACGGTGAGAAATAAGACCTTGGATGTTATTGACTTTCCTTGTCACACACAATCTGTGGAAAGATGTGTCAAACTAGTTACAGAGGCCTCACAAAGCGTAACCGACGCTACTGCTAGAGATGGTTTTATTAGAACCAGATTGCAATCTCGCGCAGAAATGCCAAATTTCGGACACAAAAATAAGTTCAAATTTTAAGTTTTTGATATTCATTGCTGCTCTTATTATGTTTATTGTGCTTTGTATTATAATTTTAAGCAATAAAATATACTCAATACTAATGTTATCTTTTATTTTAGACATACGTCTTAGATCATTAAAAATGTAAATTTTAGAAATAAACAACATGCGGTAGAACCCTGAAGATGACCTTCTATTATATTATTTCAATTGTTTTCGTAAACTGTGTATTATTACGCAACTTTTGATACCTCTTGTGATAGTGTAGCTTCAAAAAAAATTTTTCCCATACTACGACGGGACACCCTACCGCGCAGGGGAGCCCCTCGGCACTGTCAGTCGCCGGAGCGTTTCCCTAGAGTGTGGTCGTTTTGCACGCGGTGCGGGCGACGATTCCCGCCAATTCCACCATGTCGCTGCCACCAAGAAAAACGTCTACCAGGTCAGTAAAGTAAGATTTTCTCATTAGTTGGCTAGGTGTAGTACCTTTAAGTAAACTTTCATTATAAAATCTTGTTGCCCGCTATACGTGTAGTTTATAAAAAGAAGCTAGATTTGGGCGGGTAGCATCCATACACGCCAAAGTGTGCCTTATTTTACTTACTTAAAAGTCAAATTCATTGATTGCATAGGTTTTATGTTATCATAAGGGTAAGTTTACCAAAAGTGAATGTCATACCTACCTACTGATACGTACATCTAAATAAATTCAAAAAATTCAAATATTTAAGTCTCATTCAAATAAACGAAGTGCGTTATGAACGAACTTTGTTTGCATGATAACCAGGAATCGGATATTTGGATATATATTTATATACAAGTACCTACCTAAATGTGGAATAAGCTTCTTGAAATATTATTTTGACCATGTATGTACCGGAATACCGACGTTACGAGAGTGTAATATATGGAAGATATGCTAAGGTTATTGTAGTAAATAAGTAGGTTTGCGTTTTTGATCGTTGTTGTTGACTTAATAAAATTATTTCCGCTTTCATATCACTGACCAACAACCGCCACCGCTAAAGATTAGGTAAATAGGCATAACTATCCGTTTAAAATAAGTTTATTAAACTGTTTCAGATACCTACCAACAACATCTCGCCTAAAAACCATAATGGAGAGATGCCAAAACCCATCAAACATTGAGGAGCCATCTGACAATCAGAGCAATAATATTAATAAGGTATTGCCATCGAACAATAAAATCAATTCCATTGTACAACAAGAAGAAGAAAGTTTAGACTATAAATTGACTAAGAATTCATGTGAAGAAATGGTTAATGAAATTTACCAGAAAAATTACTCTTTGACGTCAATTTTTTTTCAAAACTTCGACGAACACGCCACCGCACAATGTGAGCCTACCGCGTATTTGTCTCATGCTGTTGATGTATTTCAACAAGCGTTTCCGAAGACAAGTGCAAAAGACACAGAGAACTTAATGTGTGATGAAGAATTTAATATGAGCTCCAGTTCTTCACCATCAAGAAACAACGAGGACTTCGGATCCGACGATTCCGTTGTAGATAAAGATTATATTCCAGAATCTGACAGCGATGAATCCGAAGAAGAAATCATCTCAAACGAGACAAGAAATAAGAGAAGGAATACAGAGTCTAATGCAAATTTATTTGAAAGTACAAGTATCATTAATCGAAGGAATACTATTGATGTAGAAAAAAGAAATGATATAAACAAAAAAAAACAAGGCTACACTTAACCGCAGAAACACAATAGATGTAAATCTTTCAACCATAACTGACAATAGTAACGGAGAAAACACCAATTTACCTGAACCTAATGATGAAGAATTAAATAGCCAAACCTTGAATGCCCCTAAGCGAAAAAAGTACAATACGAGTCTTGCCGAACGAACATCTATAAAAAAAGATCAAAAACGACAGCAATATTTAGTAAAATCTGGTTGTGATTCTAAATGTAGGAAAAACTGCTCTAGTCTATTTACTGATGAGGATCGAAAAAAAATTAATGAAAATTACTGGACTAAGACGTGGAATGAAAGGAGATTGTATATACAATGCAATGTACCAGTAGCTGTACCTAAAAGAAAAAACAATGGCCAGCCCGTTAGAGCACCAAAAAGAACTTTTTATTTAAATAAAATAGATGATACACGAGTAGAGGTGTGTAAAATATTTTTCTTGACAACACTCCGATTTAATAAATCAAATGATAAAGTACTGTACAACTCAATTTCAGATAAAGACCCAATCGATTCTCGCGGAAAACACAAAAAGACGTTCACTTTTGATCGAAACATCCTCAGTCAACATGTAGAGTCTTTTCATCCTCTTGCACCCCACTACAGGGTAGCGCATGCTCCGTTACGTCGGTATTTACCGAGTTACGTTAACATTACCCTGATGCACAAAGACTTTTTGGAAAAAACCCACAGTCTCAGGTTTCCTACGAATTATACAGGACCCATATAAAAGATATGAATATATCTTTTACGCAACTCGGTAATGAGGAATGTGAGGCGTGTGAAACCTACACTTTTCACAAAAAAGCAACCTCGCACGATATTCTGGCCAATACGTCAGACGATTGTAAAATTTGTGATGAATTTGCAATCCATCACAAAAAGTATACCGCGGCTAGAAAGATGTATGAAGATCACAAAAGTAAACAGGACCTAGACAACCTCTATTGTAGCGCGGACTTGCAGAAAGTCATAATGCTTCCGAGGATGGACACATTTAAGAGAATCATATTCTGTTTGCGATTGTCTGCATATAATGAGACATTTGCTCCGTTAGGCAAAATAACGACCTGCAATAAACCTTTAGCCGTTCTGTGGCACGATGCAGTTGCAGGACGAAAACAAGAGGATATCAAGAGCGCATTTTTCATGTTTCTCCTGCAACATCGGGACATTAAAAATGTGCATATATGGCTCGACAATTGTAGCGCCCAGAACAAAAACTGGCTGCTCTATTTTATGCTTGTACACCTTGTAAATAGCGACTTGATCGGCACAAAAACAATAACGCTGTATTATTTCGAACCCGGCCATACATTTATGAGTGCTGACCAATTCCATCACCAAGTGGAATTGGGAATGAAAAAGAAAGGCAAAATTTATGATTTTGCTGATTTTTCAGAAACAGTGGGTGCAGCTAATAAAGGAAGAGTAACTGTTAAATCTATGATAGTAGAAGACTTTATTAATGTTCTAAACTACATTTCAGACAGAAGGATCCAAAAATCGACACCACGCGTATATCTGCAGAGCATTTCTGAAGTATGTTTTAAAAGAGGTTGTCTAGATCTATTGTATAAAACAGACTTTGAAAGCGAATACCAGCAGTTACGCTTTCTTAATGATAAATATTTACGAAATCCAAAGGCCGTTACCTTTTCCAAACGTTTAAACTCCAAAGGTATCGATCGAGAAAGGAAAATGGGAATTATACGCAAATGTTCGGAAATGATGCCTTCTCACAAGTTAAAATTTTGGAACGATTTGCCAGAGTCATCTTAAAGTAGTATTTACATTATTATAAACTCAATTATCAATGAGACTGATGAGTGCCTTATACGTTAAGAATTAACGATTGATCTCTTTTTAATTTTTAATAAGTTTAATAAAGATTTTATGTGGGTATTAGATATATGTAACAAACAAATCACAGGGTATTTTTTTGTATGTTTATTAACCGCAGAAGTTGTCGGTTTTATTATGAGTCTTTGATATTCCACTTTTAACTTAGTTTTAAGGTTTGCTAGTGATGGCGGCATCATATATACGTTATGAATAAACGATTGATCTCATGTTTGTTAGAAACTAAAACTTTTGTTTAAACAAAAGTATTAAGTAGTTTTAAGCAAGATATAGTTATATGATTAAACAGTGATTTTAAATAAAAAAGCACATCGCGAGGCGAATTGACTAGCCGTGTATTTTGTATAATTAAAGTTGATTTTAACACACCTAAGTGGTTTTTTTATTAAGTTTAATTTCTCAGTGTTTTTAGTAACTTCCCAAGTCATTGGTAAGTATTGGTAACATATCAATTGCAACCCATAACAAAAAAGCAGTAACTTTTATTTGTTCTGCAATTAACTGACTTTTACTCTAGCATTGATAATTCAAAATGTACATTATATTCCAACACATTCATTTATTTTAAACTAGAAGGCAATTAAAGTAGTATGGCCGTTTTCTAGTCATGTTTGTTTCCACAGGATTGACTGACATACATAGCTAATAAGCGGCTATATCATGTAACTGCCTTTTAGTTATGTTTTATATTTAACTTTTTTGTATTTGTACAATCTATCACGGATGACCTAAATTACTCAGCTATAAGGCCGCTAAACATACTTTATCCGCCATTAAGCTATGTACTTTATTACATAAAATTTTACGGATCCATAGCTAAAAAGGAAAATTGAAGATTTCAGTTAGTAAAACAAGTAAAAACATATCAGATTTGTATGAAAAAAATAGAGCAAGCCTCGAATATTAGTATTAAAAAGAAAGTACATGGATATCGCACACGGTTTTTTAGAGACATGGTTTCGCGCGTTTTATGGTCATTACTCAAAATGACCTTCTTACATTTAACCGCCTTTTAGTTTGAGGACGGCAGTAATACTAGAAAGAACCCTGAACAAACATTGGCCGAGCAACCTTCGACGTCAACATTTGGAGCTAAAGACAAACTCCCGAAAGGCAAATAAAAAGAGTAACTTCTTCTTTTCTGGTAAGTCCTGAAAATATTATGGCTATACCTAAAGAAGTTAGGACTCAGGAGAGAAAGACTAGGAAACCAGGGAAGACTGCAATACTAACTGAATCACCTTACAAAAACGAACTCATGAAACATTAAAGAAGGTAAAAATAAGAAAAAGACTGATAATTAAGTGACTAGAAAAGGTAAAAAACAAATAAAGAAATCTGGAAAAAAGACTGCAAAGAAGATTAAAAAGTCAACTGACAAGGAAAACCTGCAGAAAAAGCGTCAAACCAAAAGGTGCAAAAAAAAACTGAATCGGAAGATAATTCATCCCAAAACGAGGATGATGACTGTCCTTGCATCTATTGTGGGTACTTATACTCAGATTCAACCGAAGGTTGGGTCATCTGCAGCGTGTGCCACGGTTGTGCGCATAATTCGTGTGCCGGAGTAGATGAGGAAGACGAAGAGGCACACATTTGTGAACGCTGTCTACCCGATTAAAAAGCGTACTTGTTTTGCCCCGCAGCGTTTCCCATCTTATCCCAGTTATGGGGCAAAACGGGAAATTTGCAGAGTTTATTTTTTCATTATTTGCCAAAAAAGTTCTGTGATTTTGCATGCTACAACGTTTAATTATAAGAGAGAAATGTATAATGGTTACCTCTCTTGTTAAAAAATGTTATTATAGAGTTTAATTTTCCTTGTATAACGAGTTTTGTCTTAGCTATCTCATCCTGTCCCAGTCTCCCCTACACATGCATAAGTTAATTTTGAGCTTTAACTATTTGATATATTCCCACAACAGATATATGGCCAATCTTGTCTTTTTCTTTCCCAATTGTGCCTTGGCCCTATCCTATACAAGAAACTAGTCGTCCTTAAATATGTAATATTATGTGGCAATCATCTAAAAACCGGTTATTTTTTAGAACAAAGCGGCGAGTCAGCTATGACCAGCTCGAACTCCTCTATGAGGTGCTTAACGAGCACAGAGATGTTGCCTTAGGTTTTAACAAGGCAGCCCAAGCCAGGGCAAAATCTAATCGCGTATGGGAGGAGGTAGCCTCAAGATTCAACTCTTTGGTAGAAGGGGCTACCAAAACCGGAAAGGAGTGGTCTTCGGTAATGTTTTACAAATCGAACTATGTACTAGTTACTTTAATTCATATTTAAATATTATAGGCTAATATTTATACGTGAATACCTTACGTAGGACGCAACCGGGATAACGCTAAGATGAAGAGGACTAGCCTATAGGCTAATATTTAGTATTAGGATTTTGATTACTATTGCGCCATAAACCATTTGTTCCTTTTAAATACAGTTTTACTAAGGTTTTTTGGCGACTGGATTAGCTTTGTGAGTATCCCTGTGACTGAAGCTGACAAGGCGGAGTGTTAATGACTCGAGTTTGTAATCCCGCCGTGACCGCCCATGACACACACAGTTTTTCATCACATTTGAGAGAAAATATTGCAAAAAAAGCGGGAGTTATGGGTCATAATAAAACCACGACTGCCTTGGGAGTTTCTTGTAACGCGTGTCAGTTGTCCTTTAGTATATCTGCATGTAATAACACCCTTTCCAAGCAAGTGCGATGAAAATATGACTATTGTCGTCTAATAGTACCCTTGCACAAGTCACACACAAGTTTTATTGAGTTTAGGGGCAGTGTGGCTAGTTCGATTTGTGTAAAATTGTCGCCTAATGAGTATATTCATTTTGATTAATGTGTCTTTACATTTATTACAGTACTGGGTCGATTATAAGGCCACAAAAAAAACGTGTCGCAATAGCGCGAACCGATATGGCCCGCACAGGCGGACCCTCCAATTCCCCAATATTAAGCGAAATCGAAAAACAAATTTCAACTATCCTGGGGAAAAATTATGGTAGGGGTGTGCCAGTTATAGCAACCGACAGAAGAAACCGGTAGGGTCCCGGTACCGGAGCAGGAGGCATCGCCGGCGACGGCGGAGGAGGTAGAAGAGTTATGGTCCGGGCGGAGGACCTCGAAGGGCAGGACAAAGTGGAGTTGCCCAGGACTCCCTCGCCAGCGGTGGTTACTCCGGCGGCTGCAGCACGGACTAGGACACGCCGTCGATGTCGCGGCGATACTGAGCCCGTCCCGTTGGCAGAAGTCCGAAGACGTATGCTACAAAATAACGACCGCAATCGTGGTATAAAGGAGGCCATGCTGGAGCAGTTGGCGCGCATAGCCAATTTACTGGCGCAAGTGGTAGCGAGGTAAGAAGAAAGTTAGCGCCAACATTTCTGTTTTTTTGACAAGAATTACTGCCAATATTTATCGAGATCATTTCATCGAGTACTAATAATAATTTAGGAGGACTGATGTATACCTTCCATCTCCAGTATCAGATCAACTCCTTTGTACAATAATATTGCATGAATTGAAATATTGCATTGATTATGAACCAATGTGTACAATTATTTCCTATTTAAAAGTATTTTTTCCCCAATTGGTCCCATAGTTACCAAAATCCATTTCGGATCATGGAATCGACGAGGTATTGAGAGAACTCGAATATATTAGCCACGCATTGTTCTATTCATAAAGCGCGAAACGCACAGAGCGGGCGCGGCGCGGTGCGGGGCGGAGGCGGTTTGACTGTTGATTACTGCTTACATAGAAAAATGCCAGCCCTTTATATGACTAGCAACCCGCCCAGGCTAATTTTTTTATAGTTGTAGCGAGTATGAATTAGTCTTAAATGTATAATTCCGCACTAGTATACCAAATTGCACATTCGAAAAGTATTGCGTGCAAAGAAACGACATTGATCGTGGAAATGTAGTTGTGTTGTACTAACATTATCCTGATTTATTGGTAAAAGTCATAACCATTCCACAAATGAACATATGAAAAATTATATTTAACATAAATTTATGGTACCCATTTCATAAATAATATAAGAAACAAATCATAACTGAGTATTCGTTATGATTTGTTTCTTACCATAGCATAATACAAATTCACATTTATTATTTAAATTAAACAATGTTAAAACGACAGAAATATCGAGGGTTGCCTGGCGAAACCCAATAAGTGACGAAAAGTGAGATTTTAAAGTAAAAACAGTTTTAGACAGATTCGGTATCGCTCAATCTAATGGTAATATCGGATAAGCGGATTTGACACGTATTACGGAAATATGCCGAGTTGATAATCCAATAAGTACTTAATTTGAAGTTTTAATTTAGAACTAAATAGAGGAGCGCTCGTGGCCCAGTGGCACCCGCGTACTGCGTGCGGTATGCGAGGTTAAGCAATGTCGGGCGAGGTCAGTCCTTGGATGGGTGACCGCTTTGAGTGGTTACAAACTGAGCGCTCCCGTGCTTTGGAAGGCACGTTAAGTCGTTGATCCCGGTTGCTGTCTATGATAGCAATCGTAAAGTCAAGTTAGAGGCCTCAGGGCGGCTTGAGAACTTCTAACAGTCAAGTTGCCCACTCACTTGACAAGCCTATTTCCAATAAGGTCGGTTTCCCCCTCGGGTTGGAAGGTCAGATGGCAGTCGCTTCCGTAAAAACTAGTGCCTACGCCAATTCTTAGGATTAGGTAGCGGACCCCAGGCATTCTTCAGGATGCAACTGTACTGGGAATAACGCTAGGAGGATGATGATGAATTTAGAACTAAATATCACAAGTACATTTAAGGTTTCAGTTTAGTATTACTTAGTGGAAGAACCGCACAATACACATTTGTAGGTATTTAGTGCAGAGATATTTACACTAAATAAAACTAAACACACGACGTAGAACCAGTTACTATTACTTACCCGGTGTTACCTCATTACGATTCGAACCTTAAAAGGATTTTAGTAAGAATTAGAATACGATGAAAGCATTTGTCGCATTCTACTTTTACGATATTATTTATTAAATGTACTAACTACTTGATTCTCTAGGATTGTATTCCGGGGGTGATAAACGTGGCAAGAACAGTCCACCAAATAAAACTAAAAAGAAATAGGATTGCATTCCGGGGATGATAAACATGGCAAGAAAAGTCCACCAAATAAAACTAAAATAGAAGATGTTCAACGGGTCAAGAATCACATAGAGAGCTTTCCTGTAATGGATTCTCATTACTGCCGTAAAGACAGTAAGAAGAAATATCTTTACCCTGACGCCAAATCAGTTATTAAAATGTACAGATTGTATGAAGATTCATGTAAAGAGATTAATAAAAAGCCGGTTTCAGAGTCAAAGGTATCGTGATATTTTTAATGAAGAATACAATTACAGCTTTTTCAGCCCGAAAAAAGATCTCTGTAACGTTTGCATAAAGTATGAAAAAGCTCTGTCGAAAGAGCAAGAAGATAATTACCAACAGCATTTACAACGGAAGACCGTCTGTCAAAATGGTAAAGACGCTGACAAAGTTCGTGCTAATGTAGATGAAACGTTCATGTCAATAACTATGCATTTACAGGCAGTTTTGCAAGTACCTAATGGCGGGGAAAGTCTTCTATACTACATGAGAAAATTTGTTCTCTTCAATTTTACCATTTATGAAGCCAGTCTTCCAAATAATGCTTACTGTCTTTGCTGGAGTGAAATAAATGGTAATAAAGGCAGTTGTGAAATTGGAACGTGCCTTTTCTACTACTTGTCTGAATTGTTAGTTATTATTGTTCTCAATGTATCACATAGTGTGAAGAGCCTTTAAATTGTCTATGCATAATGAATGATAGTTTTTAAACTTCCGTGTCTATGTCTCTTCCTCCGACGTCAGCCATGCTAATAGCACGTACTAGTATTAGCTCCTAATTGTAATTTGATAACTGTGACAAATTTAAGTGCGTATTTTATTCTGAGAAATAAACGTGCCACTTCAAGACTGAAATGTGAGTTATCATCTTATATCAACATCCAGCCCCTCGTAACTCCACGACTTGTGTCTCGCGGTACAGGCGGCCATTGCAGACCCACATTGCCCTTTTTTTACGAACAGTTTAAGTGCCCAGCGATTATTAATCTAATATCATTATCATCCATTGTCTGTAATATCGGCGCGACCAGATTATACGCGCAGAGGAAGCAGCCAACATGTCACCGCCTGAGAATTCCAATATTGAGGTTAGACCGGTAGCGGAACCTTCGACTATGAATCCAAATAATTCGACGGTGTTGTTGGGCGGATCTGGCGCAGTGGAGAAGCCGGAGGGTGCTGGTAATTATCATAATTGGAAGTTTTCCATGAAGATGACACTTAAATTAGAAAGCCTTTGGGATTTGATAGAAAGAGAAGACAACGTGGCTTTATCAGGCTTGGATGCTGCGCGCGACCAACGTGCGCTGGCTCGTCTGTGTTTGAGCGTTAAGCCGGGGCTGTATCAGTATGTTCGGGAGGCTGCAACAGCACGAGAAGCTTGGAAAAAGCTTTCCGATGTATTCGAGGATCGTGGTTTATATAGGCGAGTACTTTTGCTACGGCAACTCCATCGCATCGAATTTAACGACTATAACTCGATGTCCTCTTACATTGAGAAAGTAATGTCGCTTGTACATCAGTTATCAGACATAGGAAAGTCTGTTGAAGATGAAGAAATACTATTGAGTGGTTTACCGCAAGAATATGATCCTCTAGTATCCAATTTGGAGATTTTATGCTTATCCTCTAAACTGTCGAGTGAGTTAGTGAGAACCAGATTATTACAAGAAGCACAGCGGAAGGACGACTCTAACAATAATACAACTTCAACCGCTTTTGTCAGTAAGAAACAAGCGCTTTGTAGATATTGTGGCAAACCTGGACACTTTAAAGCAAAATGTTTCAAGCTGAAACGTGACAAGTTAAAGAAAAGAGAAGAAAAGGAGCCGGCCGTTACTGCGTACTTAGCTCACACCAGTACTGAAGTTTATTTGGATAGTGGATCATCGAACCATTTAGTGAATAACAAGAATCTTTTATACAACATTAAGGACACTAGTGTACAAGTTATCTCGGCAGCCAATCATCAGCAAATGTCAAGTACCTGTTCAGGGGATATGCAGATTATTTTGAACAAACAGGGTCAAGCTCACGAGAAGTGTGAAGCTTGTCTTAAGGGGAAGGCAACAGCTGTGCCTGCCCCTGATGCCAGTACGAGCAGGACAACACAGCCGCTACAGCTCATACACAGTGACGTTTGTGGACCATTGCCAGAGGCCAGCTGGGGTGGAGGGAGATACTTGCTCACATTCACGGACGACTTTACAAGAAAAAGTTTTGGATATCTAATGAAGAATAAATCTCAGATGGAGAGTATCGTACGGGGAGCGAGGACGGGTCGGACTCTGACTCCGCTGATGTGTCTGCGGGCGAGACGGGCTGCGAGCCTTTAACTTCGCCGCGCGAGACTACAGCTCGAGATGGTGCCGCATCTGGTCCAGCAGAGACTGTCGCTTCGCACACTGGTCGACCAGTCCGCTCTACACGTAACGTACAACCTCAGAAATTTTCAGACTATGATATGACTGACCTCAGTTTTTTAGTCTATGAAAATCCTCACATATCTGAACCACTTACTTACAATGAGGCGATGAATTCTTCAAATAGCAAAGAGTGGCAGGAAGCCATGAAATGTGAGTACGACGCCCTTGTCGCTAACAACGTATGGGAATTGGTAGACAGGCCATTAGATAAAAATATTATGAAATGTAAATGGGTTTATAAAGTAAAGTTTGATGCATCTGGTAAATTTGACCGCTTTAAAGCTCGTTTGGTTGCCAGAGGTTTTACCCAGTGTCGTGGTATCAACTACCAAGAAACTTTTTCACCTGTCGTACGTCACTGTACTATGCGAATTCTGTTCTCAATTGGTAATCAGTATGATTTAAGTATAGATCATTTAGATGTTGCTACAGCTTTTCTGAATGGCGATCTAAATGAAACTATTTTTATGGAGCAACCAGTAGGCTTTTGTGATAAGTATCCTAACAAAGTTTGTTTGCTTAAGAAAAGTATTTATGGCCTTAAACAGGCGAGCAGGATGTGGAACTGTAAGATACAGTCTATTATGTAAGCACAATTTTATACAGTCTAAATGTGAACCATGTGTGTATATGAAGTGCGCTGGCAATGATATAGTAATAATTGCGTTATATGTAGACGACTTTTATGTATTTTACAGTGCAAACAGCTATATTAAAAATATGTTAGTATCAGTTCTTGAAAGTGAATTCAATGTAAAGAATTTAGGAACATTAAAGAGCTGTCTAGGTATTAATGTCACTAGGGATAGAGTTAAAGGCATTTTAAAACTCGACCAAAGTGAATATATCCGTAAATTACTTGTTCGCTTTAATATGCAAAATTGTAAGGCCGTATCCACACCAATGGAAGTCAACTGTAAACTTCTGAAGTCAGAAAATGCTGATAGTTTACAGGATGACATTTACAACTATCGTCAGCTGCTTGGATGCCTGATGTATCTGTCTGTATGTACACGGCCAGATATATCGTTTGCATGCAGTCAGCTTAGCCAGTTCAATAACTGCTTTGATAGAACTCATTGGTTGGCAGCTAAACGTATTCTGCGTTATCCGGCAGGAACAATTCAGTACTCTTTATGTGTTCATAAAAGTAAGAATTGGTTTTTAAATGCCTTTACTGATGCGGACTGGGCCAATGATGTAACTGATAGGAAAAGTTATACTGGTTTTTTCATCAGATTAGGTAACGATACGGTAAATTGGGAATCGAGAAAACAGAGATGCGTAGCATTAAGTTCAACAGAGGCGGAATACCTAGCCATAAGTTACGTTTGTAAAGATGTTACGTTTATTCAAAATTTACTGTCAGAAATTTTACCTAGACAGAGTAAGGAAATTGAATATGTTGTGTTTAATGATAACCAGTCTGCACAAAGATTGCTGCATGTTAATGAATACTGTTATAAGCGCACGAAGCATATAGACTTAAGGTTTCATTATGTCAAGGATCTTATCAATAAGAATGTGATAAATGTCATGTATGCCTACGGACAAAATGCTCGCAGACATATTAACTAAACCTTTGGGTAGAGTCAAGCACGAGCGTTTTGTCACCGCTATGAATTTAGTCTAAGCATGTGTTATATGCATACATTGTCTGTTTACAATTGTAGAGTCACATATAGAGATGTAAAGCAATGTAGAGTCATATAGAGTAATGTAGAGTCACATAGAGCAATGTAGAGTTTGTTTTGTTTGTGATTTTGGTTGCATTTTTGTGCATTTGATTGCATGTACATTGAGCACAATAAGGGGAAGTGTTAGTTATTATTGTTCTCAATGTATCACATAGTGTGAAGAGCCTTTAAATTGTCTATGCATAATGAATGATAGTTTTTAAACTTCCGTGTCTATGTCTCTTCCTCCGACGTCAGCCATGCGAATAGCACGTACTAGTATTAGCTCCTAATTGTAATTAATATTAATTTGATAACTGTGACAAATTTAAGTGCGTATTTTATTCTGAGAAATAAACGTGCCACTTCAAGACTGAAATGTGAGTTATCTTCTTATATCAACATCCAGCCCCTCGTAACTCCACGACCTGTGTCTCGCGGTACAGGCGGCCATTGCAGACCCACATTGCCCTTTTTTTAAGAACATGAATTGCCTAAAACCGTGACAGAATTTAGCATTTTCTCCGATACGTGCAGCGGCCAGAACCGAAATCAATATATTTCCGTTCTCTTACTCTGGGCAGTACAAAAGACAGACCACCTACAAATAATCGAGCAAAAGTTTCTCGAAAGTGGGCATAGCCATATGGAAGTTGATTCGATGCATGCAGCTATAGAACATGCATCGAAAAACGTGTCAATCAATAGCGTTTCTGACTGGAAAATATCTTTAGATTTGCTAGAACTACGAAAACAAAGTCCGTTACCACTGACGAAGGTAAGAAAAAAATTGAAATCGATAGGTATAAAGTGAAAGAATTTAAATATAACGAGATGTTGGCCTTGAAAAAGCTAAGTGCTGGTATAGGTAGCGGCACGTAAGTCTACGGTTTCTGCGCAGAAGTCGAAAATAAGGTATCACGGGGGAGTGAAGGGGACGCGCGGGGGAGTGAAGGGGACGGGCGCGAGCCGGCGCAAACGCTTATTGGCTCTCACCAGTCGTACTCTGTCCCGCGCATTGATACGACGCCCCGCTCACGTCTAGTGTACTGTTGCGATCAAAATTGTTTTGTTATTGCGTTATTGTTTTCTGTTAAGTTTGAGTTTGTTTTTATTGACGTTTGTTTTTAATAAGTTTGTGATTATAAACAGTGAATATGCCTAGAAGAAATACTGTTTTGAGAAGACAGGCACGGAAAATGGTATATGACGTGCATTCGTTTTTAAAGACGGAAACGAATAAAATAATCGATACTTTGAAAGGTATTAAAAGTCAGATTGACGAAACTACAAATCTGTTACTCAGTCACATGGACAGCGGCACTGCACTAAACATGATGAAACAAACTGCACAAGTTATTAAGACTGAAAATATGAAATTAAATTGTGTAGTCAGTGATTTAGGAAAAATTCAAAAAAGAACAGCAGAGGCCACAAAAACATCAATTGCAACTGTAAGGAACATCTCCACTCAAGCCAATAGTTCCGGTTTGATCACAGTGTTCAGAACGCCTGGTAAAAAACGTTCTACAACAAAACCGGTTACGAATATCGACAATTTCGACCAAGGAGTTATAAAGAGATGTATACACAATTTTCACAAAACAAACAACGAACTTCCCACCATTGCAAAGCTGAAAAGAAAACTAGAAGAAGACATTAATTTTCAAGGCTCGGAACGAAGTCTTCGGCGAATTATCAAGAATTTAGGATTTCGGTGGAAACCGACTGAAAACAACCGTAAGGTGCTGATTGAGACTTCAAATATACGATCACAACGCATCAATTATTTACGAAAAATGAAACAATATCGTCAAGAAGGAAAACCTATTGTATATACGGATGAATCCTACGTAGATTCGTCACACTCTACTCCAAAAGCCTGGGCAGATGGTACTACGAAAGGCATAAAAAAACCGATATCTAAAGGACAGCGAGTTGTTATTGTCCACGCAGGATCTGAAACTGGATTTATACCGAACGCGTTACTCACTTTTAAAGCCGGTACTAAATCAGGTGACTACCACGACAATATGAACTATGAAAACTATGAGAAATGGCTTAGGACACAGTTAATTCCGAACTTACCGCCTAATTCTGTTGTGGTAGTCGATAACGCATCATACCACAATAAACAATGGGATCTCGCACCAACCTCAAATTCGAAAAAAGCGGACATGCAGGCTTGGCTCACGGAAAAAGGTATAGAGTATGACACAAAGTTACTTAAGCCCGACTTGTACAATTTAATAAAAGCTAACAAAGAAAGATTTAAAACATTTTCTATAGACCGAATCCTAGCAGAAGAAAATCACCTAGTGCTAAGACTACCGCCATACCACCCAGACCTTAACCCCATTGAAATGGCATGGTCCGCTATCAAGCAATATGTAGCAAGCAAAAACGTGAAATGGAATCTTAATACGTGTATAGAGCTGATTAAAGAAAAAGTTTCAAAAATGGGTGACCGGGATTGGGACAAGTTATGCAGAAAGGTAAAGGATATTGAAGACCAATATGCGGAGAGTGACCACGTTGTAGACTTGCTTACAGAGGAATTTGTTATTTGCGTCAATGAAGACAGTTCCGAAGATGAGTCAGACGATTCTGATAATGATGATGCTGATGATAACGATGACCGAAGCAGCCCTCAGCCCGGACCTTCATCAAGAAAAAGGCCTTGTACAGGCCAGGCATACGGCAGTTTAGTGGAAGGGGTGCAACCCCTATCAGATTAAGATTAATGTTTTTTTAATAAAAAATATCAAACTTTTATTTTATTTTATTTCTACCCCCCTTTACTTACTACTGGCTTCCGCCCGGAACTTCATATCAGCCATGGCTTAATTTAATTTCATCTAGATCCGTTCTGCCGTTTTAGTATGATTGAGAAAGATACACCCATACAAACATCAAAACAAATCAAACTATCGTATTTATAATATTAGTGAAGGATGAGACTAGCTAAGATAATTATAAAAGAAGGAAGATTGTAATCAATTTGTAGATATAAGAATTACGTGCGCGACAGTACCTATGCGCAACTATCCCTTCCACGCTTCGTCCACCGCTAGACTTACGTGCCGCTACCTATATAATGAATAATAAAAACAAAGATACCGAAAATGAGGCCGTGAACTGGCTGAAAATAAAAGGATTCGCTATATAAAAGGAGACTTTAAAATTTACTTTAATTACGACATGTCTGAAGGTTTTCGTCAGTTAGATGTTTAAAAAAAAGCCAAATACATCTAGAACAAGAACTAAAAGACAGTCTAACACACCATCAGTTGCAATGCCATGGCCAGAAGAGTTAGAGCCAAGATACAGTAGTCAGTTACCTATAAGCATTGGTAAAAAAAAGATTTAGAAACCATGTGCATGAAACAAATTATACCTAAAGAGTATCATGGATGGATAAGAAGCCTAGAAACATTTGTCGGCAGAGCACCAAAATATGATTCAGATGAAGAATAGACCGTTTTCTCACTTGTAGATTAACTTCTTGTTTAATTTTTTATAACTAATAAAACCTCTAAGTGACATTAACGGTTATTATTATTCTTGCGTAAACCCAATAATTCGAGACCCTTTGGTAAAAGACTTTTTCTTACAGGAAAACTAAATGAGTTACATAACTGAAACACAAATTAACTTAAAGTGAATAAAATTACCTTACACGAAGAACTTATAAAACTATGAATTTATATATCAAAATTAGTGCTTGATGACCATACCCCTTTAACATTGTTTTTCTCGAAACTAGGTTTCTCATACTTATTGGGTTTCACCAGGCAACCCTCGATATGTGGAAAGAGTAAATCGTTACTGGCATCACTGTACTGTATTCTGCCTTTTTAGTGTCTTTATTTTAGCTAGTTCTCCAGTTATTTGATATTGTTTTTTAACCCTTGCCTACTTAACGGACCTGCGATTTGCTTACTAAACGGATTTTGTTTGAAATAATTGTTATAAATCGTATTTGGACGCTCAGAGACCATGTACATCTCTGAGATATTAAATTAATTTTTCAAACCACATGCTCGACAATGCCGAATTATAGGTCATGTAAACCCTACCGAAAGCAAGACATTAAATCCCTTGGTATTAGCCGGGTTATAATGTTGTACTGAATTTCATTATAACCCGCTGGTTAATAATATGATTTCACTTTTCATAATTCTTATTACTATATGCATAAAGTTTAATTTTGCTAAACACAATTTGTCCTAGACCATGGCCTACTTGATTTGACAAAATAAATGAAGTTTGCCTCCGTGTGAACCCCGGTCCGGAGGAGCGCGGTGTTCGAAATTCGAATTTCGAATCTAGGACCACGGCTTGTGCTTTCGAATTTGGAACGTCGCGCGCCTTCATTTGTTCACGCGTGACGAACAAATCGAGTTCTTGTAGGTGCCTATAGAAGATTTAATTTCAAAAATAATATTGAAAATGTCGAGTGATGAAAGTGTTTTGACTCCTGAGTTTATCAAATTAGATGCCATAGGCATTGTCAACAATCTGCTGCCAGAGAAGTCAAAGGAAAAATACCTAAAAGCCTACAACCTACTGCCTTTATCTACTGAGCCTGTTTTTTTGTCTCGCATAAGGTGTGAAAAGTACAGTATACACCTCGGGGATAAGACTGTTTTAGTCTTGGGCGGTTGAACCCCTCACTGCACTCAGGACTCAGTCTTAATTCCCTCGCTTCGCTCAGGAATTAACTTATAACTCCCTCGCTACGCTCAGGAGTTAAATTATGAGTCCTTCGTTACGTTCGGGATTCAATTCGCTCCCGTGACATAAAACAGTGCTTTATCCCCTCAGTGTATAATCTACTATTATATACTTTTTGTTTATTCGGACACAGATCGTATTAAATACGTTCTTGATATTTGTAACTTTACGAGGCTTGCACTGAAAGTGGCGGGAATCGAATACTTATTAATTTATTTTTAACATGTATTATACCTTTTTATAATCTCTGAAGTTTCCTTATCTCAACACACTGGCCACTTAGAAAAAAAAAAGTATGGTTCGGTTTCAATTGTTTATTGAAGTCGTCGAGTCACTGCTTAAAATGGAATTGTGCCGTGAAAATTTCAGAGCTATGATTTATTATGACTTTAAAAGTGGACTAACACAAAAACAATGTGAAGAGCGGATGGTTGCTGCTTTTAATATTGAAGCTCCTTCAAAGACTACAATATACAGGTGGTATTCAGAATTTCAACGTGGCCGTGTATCCCTCACCGACGAAGTGCGTGAAGGTCGACCAAAATCGGCAGTCAAGCAAGAAAACGTCGATGTTGTGCGTCGTCTGATAAATGAAGACCGACATGTGACATATCGGGAAATTCAAGAGCACCTGGGTATTGGAATGAGTCAAATACAAATTATTTTAAAAGAAGAATTAGGCGTGAAAAAGTTATTTTCCCGTTGGATACCTCACCTATTGTCTGACGAGCAGAAAATAGTCCGTGTCAATTGGTGCCGCAAAACTTTGAAAAGATTTAACAAGGGACGCTCAAATGCTGTTTTTAGCATAGTATCAGGTGACGAGTCGTGGATATACGCTTATGAGTCTGAAACTAAAAACCAATCCCGAGTATGGGTCTTCGAAGACGAGCTCAAACCCACAAAAGTTGTTCGTTCTCGCAGTACGGCTAAGAAGATGGTGGCTACGTTTATCTCTAAATCTGGTCACGTAGCTACTGTGGCTCTTGAGGATCGTAGAACAGTCAATGCTGATTGGTACACCACTATTTGTTTGCCGAACGTCTTTGCTGAACTCCGAAAAACAAACCCTAGTCGTCGCATCATCCTTCACCACGACAACGCCAGCCCACACACCGCTCGGACAACAACTGAGTACCTGGACGGTGAAAAAGTCGAAATATTGGACCACCCTCCATATAGCCCTGACTTAAGTCCCAACGACTTTTTTACATTCCCCAGAATCAAGCACAAACTGCGTGGTCAGCGGTTTCAGACGCCAGAAGAAGCAGTGGAGGCCTATAAAATAGCCATTTTGTCGACCCCTACTTCAGAGTTCAAAAAGTGCTTTATGGACTGGTTTGAACGCATGCATAAGTGCATGAAATACAAAGGAGAATATTTTGAAAAACAATAAAAATAAATAAACTCACTTATACTGCATATTTTCTTCTATTCCCGAAACTTTCAGTTTTACCCTCGTATTTTCATTGAATTTTTAATCAGTATACTTTTTAAATCATTATTATTAAGTAAGATTGTCAGTTTTTTATTTATTTTATAAATTCACGCTTTGACATGTAAAAGTGCCCTTGTGGCCTATTTGCAGAATAAATATTTGATTTTGATTTTGTTTGCCAGTGACTCCTAAAAAAGACGACTTGGACTGCTCCTGGACATGGAAATTGCCTATCGAAATGGCTACTTCTCGATGCCAATTCATAAATTGTTCTAATACGAACAGGACTCACATATTGTTCCGTTTTCCTACTAATGACAAAAATCGCTTACGGATCTTGATTAATAAATCGGGTAAGTTTTAATTTTAACTACAACACCTAGTGTCTATTCTGTATCTGTGTGTCTATTCTATTATGTAGCTTTGCTCATCTTTTTACCAGTTTCAAAAGACTTCGCTTTTTAGTTCGTTTTATTTTAACACTTTACGCCTAGTTACCTACGAGTATGTACATATTTCTCGCCCAATAATTGCGTAACATTATCAACATTGACCCGTGATAACAGTTGAAGTATACCCTAGTAGTACTGTTATGGGTATATTCTGTGGTGTAGAGGAGGTACCATTCAAAATTGAGCAGGTCATTAGCAGTCTTTTTTTTAAATTAATAATGGGATTGCTCTTGGCCAGCATCTAGCCGGGGGGCAAAGATGAAGCGAGCTCACCCAGAAAATGCCTATTCACTCGTGCCTTAAAAAGGTCCAGGTTATATGAACTCGGAAATACAGACGCCCCTCAGTCATTGGTTATTCTATAAAAGTAAAGTAAAAGTAAAAGTAGTTTATTCTTTAAATTAGGCATATTACATGCACCTATGAACGTCAATAAACTACCACCGGTTCGGAAAAATATACCTCTGCCACGAGAAGAACCGGCGTAAGAAACTCGGCGAAATGTCATTTTTTTAAAACAATATACATTATAAAGTTAAATATAAAATTACAGTGTCAGCTACTAAAAAATAACTTAAATAACAATGCTACTGTAGAAAATATATTTTCGCGATAGATTACCCGTGCAGGACGCTATCACTGCCAAACATCCCTATCCTATGGTTGAAAGGTGTCGGTGTGTGGTGCAAACGACCGCCGCTTGAACCACTGTACTGTACCACCACAGCTTCCAATCAAGTAGTTACCTACCTTCAAGCTAATAATAAAATATCTATATTCTTCATAAGTTCAGGGAACACCAATCTCACAACCTTGGCACCTGATCAATTAAAGAACCGGCATCTTTGTGAAGTGCATTTTGAACCTTGTCACAAGAATCAAAACAATCAACTGGCGAGGTTGTCCAGAACAGCTATTCCTAGACACTACCAGCCTTATTCATAAAAAGTTAGAGGCTCCTTGAAGGCTCCTTGAAGGCCCGATGCTAAAAAACATGATTCATAATCCTCTGTCAACGCTAATCGGTCCAACAAGGCTCTGCTAAATGGTTCGAAAGTTAGAGGCCCGTAGACCCTTCTTTATCTCTCTGTTAAGTCACAAAATGGCCGCCACAAATTTGAACAGCTGATTGCGACAAGAGAAAAACCATACCCATGAGAAAATTTCTACGAAGGTCGAAGGGATTCTGTACGGATGTTGTTTTATAAATTCTGTTAATTGGGTACTTAAGAAGATACGTATAGTCGTATATTAAATAAAATTAGGATGATTAACATAGTTACGGCTTTATGGGAAAAATACTCTCGCCTTATAAAAAGTAGATCTTATGATTGAAATACCTATAAAGAGTCCCCAGTACGCTCGGCTGAACTCGATTCTCCATACAAACGTAGTTTAGATCTCATTTAAAAACGCCTTGCTGAAATAACATGAAACTTTGTATACCCAATGGGAGCCGCCATATCTAGGTCGGAAATTAGTTTCTGTTGTTAGAAAATGTATTGGTAAAAAATACAGCGAGTTTTTGAGTTTTTTACGTCTTGTATGAAAACCTTAATAATCGCTGTAACTTTTCTCCGTTATAATTTCAAGCAATAGAAACTAATTTCCGACCTATATTATGCCGGATCCCATTGTGTATACAAAGTTTCATGTTATTCTAGCATGGCGTTTGAAAATGAGAGCGAAACTACGTTTGTATGGAGAACCGAGCTTACTGCGGACTCTTAAGTGATCGTCAATCATTATCTTTACTTTCGTGACAATGTAAGTTATCCGGGTTATACGGAATGTGGAAGCTGTTAATGGACTACCACAACCGCGGCGTCGCAATGTGTATTACAAATTGGCAGATCCTATAGAGAGTACCTATATAGGGGATCTGCCCGATGTAGAATTTCGGCTCCGGTACCTACTGGTTTGACAAGGGGACGGCCCAAATTATTGACGAATTGAGAGCTTCTCGGACTCTCGGTGCGAGCACTGATGGCGAATCACTTTGATGCGTGACTCTGCCCATTATATAAAAAATCCCTTCTAATGCAGCCGAGAGGGAAGAGACCTGTTACGCGCTGCGGGCGTTTCCGACAGGAGCAGTCAACAGGACGGCAAACAATGCACATCTTCGTGCTTTTATTCATCGCCACTTCCAATAAACAAGGTTATCAATAATTACGATTTCCACGAACTTGGTGGTTTCAACAAGAGCTTGCCTTAATTACTTGAGTCAAAAGAAAACTATGGCGCGTCGGGTATGGTGGAAACCATTAATAAGGGCCGTCAATTGCAATCATGTATGTAACAGTAAGTAGATACAGCGGCATAAATAGGTACCATACAAATACTCTTTATTGCACACCTCAAGGGTCGCTAGGCCGGTTACACGACCATCGTCAGTGTGCGACCACCTGAAGGACGAGATTTTTATCTATTAAAGATATGAATATTTTTACACACCCTACATACAGAAACAGTGAGTTCTATACATTTTTTTAAGTTATTGAATGGGAATCTATTTATAAAACGCATCAATATCCTATCAGTTCATCAACTTATCCAAGTGATCGCAAACCGGCACACCAAATTAGCTGGTCGCTAACCGGCCTATCGACCCTAACTACTTTATAGATATAATATAATTTAGTAAGAAGCTTGTTACCAAAGTATATAAAACACAAGAAATAATGTATACAAAATTATGCTGGTGGCTGTACTGTACAGCCAAGGAAAAAGAAACACGTACCGTTTTCGTTCTTGTGACAATGTGAAGAAGGGATAAAAAGGTACGTGTTTACATTTCATTAATCATCATGAATCCTAGCGATAACCCAGTACAGTTGCACCCGAAAAGATGCCCAGGGTTACTTAATCCCAAGAATTGACGTAGGCACTAGTTTTTACGGAAGTGACTGCCGTCTGAACTTCTAACCCAAGGGGGAAATTAGACCTTATTGAGATTAGGATTGTCAAATGCGTGAACAACTTTACCGTCAGAAATCCTCAAGTCGCCCGAAGACCTTTATTTCATTAATAAGAAAATTGATAAATAACTTGTGTAAACCCCCTTTTCATGGCATGTACTAGTGAACTACTCGAATGAGTATTTCTTATATATGTTTAATGATGTACTTATACAAAGTACCTCATTAAGTTGATGATTTAATAATGTTAATTACCAAGGAGTTGCTCAAGTTATAAGAAAAAATAACATACATTTAATTTAAAAAACTTAACGACATATAAATACATTTATTTTGTAAAGTTTACAAAATCCAAAAAGAAAATAAAGACAGATACAAAATCCAATAATTAAAAAATAAGAAAAATTATCTGGGGTCAGAACAATTACTTTTAACCACATTGAACTACCTTTCCTTTTACTTTTAAAATATTCCATTTTGATAAAAAGCTAAAAGTAATTGTTCTTTTAACTTCAGGATTCTTTCTCCTCTCTTCATTGTCTTTTTTCTCTCTTCATGGGAGGTGGTGTGGCTTCTTGCACAACTGGTAGAGCTTCCTGTGCTTCAATAGTGACGAACAGGACTCCTCACCAGTTGCAGGGGCAGTAGCTGAAGTTCGTACAAGCAGTATCTGAATAAATAAAATATGTTTAAATAAAATATTTTATGAGGTGACATGCTTTTATTTTTAAGTTACATTCACATTAGTCATCTGTATTAGTTATAGTTACTAACTAAATGTCATGTCTATTATGGTAACCATACCTTTGGGTTGGGTACATTTAATTTGATCCTGCTAACTTGCTACTTTTTGTTCAATATTTTCCATCCATCCTCTATAGATAAGTAACCTTATCTAAACCTCTTTCAAATACAAGTTACCTCTTACATACAACCTACCTCAGGCTTGATTACATGCACATTATCTAACCATATTGATTTATTGATTATTTTTATTTACATGATATTAAATGATTGTTGTTAGTTAATAATAATTTATCATATACTTATGCAACAGAGCTTCATACTATAGGGCTCATGGGTGTCAATTTGAACTTACTTCAACGGGTTCACTAGGTTCAGATACTACTTTTTATGTCAATCAAACACATCACACAATCAAACCATAAATTATAATTTGACCCCGACCCTGAAGCGAAGTATATCATGATATTTATATCCATGTATTTCAAACTGAAACTTGTGGACATTTACATCATTGAAACATAAGTAAATGTAAAACATTGGTACAAGTGTATAACCATACCAACCAGATTTATTGAGTCCGAATCAAACTTGTTGCTATCTGTCTGGAATTCTGCGGCAACCAGGCTCTCAAGGGGTTGGAATCTGTGGGGCCCTCTCGCAGAGGCTCCCAAACCCTGACGTTTTTTCCGTGCTAACTTTGCGTTTCTCGGCGGATTTTATTTTCGTTCCGCGCCGTTTCACATAATATTGAACTAAAAGCGAAAAGCAAAATAATTTGTTATACGTAGTGTTTCATTTGCAAGAACAATACTTTCATAACTATAATAAACACTCATTAGGAAAAAGCTGTACCATATAATACTTCCAACAATTTGATTGCCTTTTAAGAAGGTCCGCTCACGCAGCGACGTTGCGGCTGTACGTGTTTGTGTCCGTATTTTTATCTTCTATTATGTTTACTCTCACTTACTAGCTCTTGAAGCAACATCTGAAAAGGACGTCCAGTGTTTAGATTCAATAGGAACACTAAAGGTAGGTTAGCAAAGATCCACTTCACATGTCACACCAAACAAAAGTAAATGAATTGTTTTTCTTACTTTATCCTCCGATATCCAATTATCACTCCTTTTTTTGGTGGAAGTAATTTAAAAATTCAATAATTGAAAACTTAACGAGCAGGAAAATTTCGACTATTTCGAGGTTACCTAGCTTCCCGCTAATTAGCTGTCACTGCAGTCAATCTTTTTTTTTTAATTCACGATGTGGCCATGTTTTTGTCTATGATTTGTCAGGATGGCCAACATAACGTGTCTAATCCACCTATCAGCAACCGATTATCTAACAGACGGCTAGCAAGCGCTTATAAATCATACTTCTTAACAACCGTCAAACAGGCTTAATCAGTCTGCCAACTAACAGGCCGATCAAGCCTCTGTTAAGGTTTTTTTATGAATAGGGCTGTACCACTGTGAAGATGAATCAATTGAGATTATAGTAGAGTGCCCAATGCAAGGTATTTACACAGGTATTTATTACTCTTTTACTATACATACATATAGTTATTTAATTTTATTACTTTTATTAGTTAAGCCAATGAATTTAGTATATGTCAACAAAACTTTTGGGCCAATTTAATTAATAGTCACATTGTTTTAAACGGTAAATTAATAGAAAAATAGATATATGAATATAATGATGATGATGAAATAGATTTTTGTATGGAAATAGATTTTTGTGGAGTCTCACCATAAACAACTCTTATTGAGGAAGTACTTGTGCTATCAATTTGTAATTTCGTATTGTAGTTAACAAGGCCACCACAAGTGTATTGAAAAAAAAAACAGTTAACATAATTAAATTATTTGAAGAACACATAGAGGGAGTCGAGTACTTACTAACAAACCGATTAAACCAGGCTGTGTTAGAAAATTTATTTTCTATTTACCGTATGAAGGGAGGAAATAATAAAAACCCCAGCCCAAGAGTTTTAAGGTCCGTGTTTCGAAGTTACTTAACAGAAATACTCGTACGGCTTTCAGGGCATCAAAACTGCGAAGAACAAAAAGAATCTTTACATTGCGACCGCTCGGGCGAAGTTAAAAATTCTGCCAAGGAACCAGAGCACAATTACCAGATTTCTCCGCGACAGACCTCATCATCGCAGCCAATGTCACCGCAGCCCACGGTCGGTCGCATCGAACAGAGTACAGAGAGGGAGAGAGAGAGACTCATGAGAATGAGGACACCGTGCTTGTCGACAATGCAGAAGTAAACCTAGAACAGTGTTCTGTAACCTACTTTGCAGGTTGCTTAGCGGAGATATGCTACGACAAATTCAAGTGCAAAAAATGCTTGCAAGCAATGACAGAAAGTGTCGACCTAAATGATAAATAGCAATTATTAAATATTAGACAAGACTTACGTAAATGCTGAAAATACAAAATTAAAATGCCCAAGTGAACCCCTTATCAAATAATTGACGTATGTCTTATGAATTACGAACGACAATTCGACATGATTAAGCGTAAACTAAATATTTTTGAAAAAAAGTAATTTAGTGTGTCTACTACAGACCGATTATCCAAACATATAAAGTATTAATTGTACGGAGCATATAAATTGTGTCTTGGAAAAATTTATTATTTTTGTAAAACTCGCAAAAGAATTTATGCACAAAACCAGCAAAAACTTCCTACTACTCCTTTAACTTCTACAAAATAAATGACATCAAATCATAGACTGTAGCGTTTAATTTCCCGAAATTTATTTCTACCAGTATTTTAATATCCATTCGTTTTTTTCCCCATTTTTAATGTTTACCATGCGGAAATTTTCCTTATATGTTTTTGATTGTAACGTTTAATACCCAAGAATTAAATTTTACCAGTATTTTAATTTATATTACTTTTTTTCTCCATTTTTCATTTTTGCCATACTCGAGCAATCCTATTTTTTTTTTATTTCATGCTCACAAATCCTTAGTAGATATTCACATCGAACGTTTATTTACCCAGCAGTTAAATTGTCAATCACGTGTGAATGAATACAATATTATATGATATTATTGGCAAACAGAAATTAGCTATTGATTTGCACACTTGAAAACCGATTGGTCATTGGTAGCCAAACCTCTTTAGATTACGATGTCATGGAATAAGTACAATTATTTTTCAATGACAGTGACAGTTAAACAATATACTATTAATTACCCGAAGCTTGTCACCGAGAAAACAATTCACATTTAATAATTTAATTTAATACAATGGAATCCAGCCAAGAACCTCCAGATTCTTCGCCAAGGTCAGTTACATTCAGTTTCATAAAAAGTACTCATGGAGGCCGAGTTTTGATACGAGCCGGATACAGACATCTGTTGAAAAGACTGAACAAAAATGGTACTTCAGTATGGGATTGTCACTTAAAACAGAAGTGCAAGGGGTTTGTTGTATTAGACGCTGGTGAAAAACGTATTATAAGAGGTGCAAGTCATTCTTGTGTGCCAGATTTCGAAAATATTGACATTGAAATTAAAATGATTGATTTAAAAGAAAAAGTTAAAACGGATTATAGACCGATTCCTACACTCTACAAAGAGCAAATGAGATCATTAATGACGGAAGAATATGCCGATAAATTGCAGCCCTTCCATTGTATTAAAGATTCACTATACAAGGCACGTCAGTCATCAGCTGCAACATTGTCTTTTGAAACTTGTGCTGATGTTACACTACCTGAAAATTTGGTCCGGGTGTACCAAAGGGTACGCAGTATAAAAAGACTTAGAAATTTTTTGACGAAAAGTGCAAATTTCATAGGAGTTGTAAAAGACTTAGAAAATTTTTGACGAAAAGTGCGAAATTCATGTGGTTGTAAATTTGGACTTAGAAAATTTCGTTTACATATTTTTGAATACTTTGGCCGTATACATATTTTTGAATACTTTGGCCGTATACATAATTTTGAATACTTTGGCCGTTTACATAAATCTGAACATTTCATATTGAGGGGGAGGGGGGTTGAGGGAGGGGGGAGGGGGGGGGGGGCGAGCTTCGCCCGAAGGTCCGCTTCGTCGGCCCGGTCGCTCGCTTAACGAGGCCATCGCTCGCTTGGGACGTCGCCGCCTCGCTACGCTCGGCACCTCCCCCCCTGCGCTTCGCTCTTTGGCCTCGTTGCTCGCTGACCTCAGGCCTACTCCGCGAACCTTCGACCTCCGCGGTCTGACTCCGCCTTAGGTTCGACGCTGCGGAAAGCGCAGCCTTCCGCCCTTGCGTGTCTGTCAAAACACGGTCACCTGAGCTACGTTTCCAATAAAAAGGAGAGTAACCGTTAAAAAAGTCGGTTCTGGCGCTTCGCCGGCCGCTGCCGCGGCACGCTCGCTTCGCTCGCTCGGCTCGCGCGCTGTAGGATCGCAGTGCACCTAACACTCCTCCTCGCTTCGCTCGTCGTCGTACCTACACGGACCTGCCTTAGAATAGAACAGGCAGATGCCGGTCTAAATGCCCTCGCCACAGGGGGGGGGGAGATTTTTGCTGCTGTGCTGTAATAATTCCCCCCGCCCCCTCTCCCAAACCGAAATCTATCTAAAATATGTATATATGGAAATTCGGACTTAATGCCATAAACCTTGAGCAAATTTTTTTATACGTTAGGCTGCGAACTTATCAGCCGCCCATCGTATTGGAACCGCTCATAAATTAATAATGAAATAAAAAAATTGAAAAAAAAAAGTTCCGAATACGAATATTAACAAGACGGCTCATCACAGAGAAAAACTGTTTAAGTGAAATGAATTAACATATTCTAACAAAATGTATTAACAACAGTGGTCGTTATAATGAAACCATTCCGTTCAAAAATATTCTAAGTGTTATCGGTCACGTACGCACCGCGTTAAATACCTACGCCACCAAACCGTACCGAGGTGATATAAGCCGGTCGATCACGGCAATTTTTCCATATAAATTTCTTTGAATTTTGATGCGACTTGGAGATTTAGCAACTACTCTCGGAGTCTTAATTTTTATTGTTACTGTTTGTTGTTATTTTGATTGTAATTATTAGTTATATCTATTGTTTTGGTGGAAATGAATCCCAGAAATATAATACTGGCGCGTAATTTCACATTCTGGAATTACGCGTCAGTATTAAACTCCGAAGAGGCTGCAATAAATGCTGCCTATGAATGGTACTTAATACCAAAGGCGCCGAAATGTAAACGTTGTAGGAAGGCTATGACTAAACAGTCAAAGCCTTCCTACAAACTTGGCTTTCGATGGCGTTGCGCCAAACGGAGCTGCGAAATTGTCCAGTCTCCGCTCAAAAACACATTTTTTGAGCGGAGCCAACTCCCAATCTTGGCTACACTGCGCCTCTTGTTACACTTTATCAGAAAGGATAAAGTGTCACAAGCGGCAAAAGATGTGGGGGTAACAAAAAAAAGCGCCATCCAAATCTACCATTTTTTAAGAGAGGTGTGCGATGTGGCCGAAGCTCACGATCGTGAACTGTTAGGCGGCCCAGATGACGTAGTAGAGGTGGATGAAACCCACCTCTACACCAGAAAATACAACCGGGGCCGCCTCCTAAAAAGCCAAACGTGGGCGTTCGGCTGTATCAGCCGCCTCTCCAAAAAAATACATATCGAGATAATAGCTGATAAAAGTCGCGCAACCCTCGACCCCATTATAGCTAATAACATATCACCGGACACCTACATAATGTCAGATATGCATAGATCTTATGTAGGTGTCCATCTCAGGCTTGGGATGCGGGGGCACGCTGTAGTAAATCACAGTGTTGAGTACGTGGCTGGCACCAAGACCATCTCAGCCAATGCCGCTCTCGGGGACCCTGTCCCAGGGTCAAATTTGGTGGATGTACAAATTCACACAAATACCATTGAGCGCCAATGGCTAGAATTAAAAAAACACTGTCGCAGCTGCCGCAGTGATACAAAGATTGCCTGGTACATGGGGGAATACATGTACCGGCAAAACATCCTGCGGCCGCTGCCATCAGACGCCGCACGATTCCGTCGCCTCCTCCGAGATATACACCGGGTATATCCTGGATTAGGTAGGCGCGGAATCAGACGTGAGCGGTGCAAATGCCGGCCGGATTGCCCACGCCGCGCTCGTGACGCCCGTACTCAACTATAATTTCCAATATTTTAGACCAAAATAAATTAAAGTAAAAAACCCAAAAAAAATACAAACATTAAAAAACAAAAAAAAACATATAAAAAGCCTTAAAAACATAAAAAAAGCATAAAAAATTACAAATCTTAAAAAAAAGCCAAAATTTTATAAATATCTATACACCCAACGCGTCATAAATATCTATACACACAACGCGTCATAAATATCTATACACCCAACGCGTCATAAATATCTATACTGCGTCTCAAGGAAAAAAACCATAAGTCTATTGAAAACAATGACACTTATGGTTTTTCTCCTTGAGAAGGCAGTATACGGGTGTGTACCTAATGATCGGTGTTCGGAGTCCAATATCTCGGTAATTATTAATTTAAGAAAAAAAATTTTCAAATAAAACATGTTTATTTTAACGTATTCTATAAGATGCAATCACAAAAATATGGTGTCAATATGACATCGCGACAATGTTTTTTTTTTCTAAGTCCTGCGTACCCTTTGCTACACCCCAACCGAAAATTTATCTGAAAATTTCCTATGCGTTCAGGACCATGACATATTAATTCTTGCCACAAACGAATGCAAACAGTGGATCGCAGACATAAAAACCTTCTTTATGGATGGAACTTTCAAAGTGGTGCCCTCCCCATTTGTACAATTATATTCGCTACATGGCGATATAGGTTCGGATGATGATCATACTAGAGTAATCCCATGTATATACGCATTATTGCCTAACAAGAAACAAGAAACGTATGAGCGGATGTTTAATGCCATTAAAGTCAACATACCTAACTTTCAACCAGTATTGATGAAAGTTGATTTCGAAACCGCGGCAATAAATGCACTGAAATCTGTATACCCCATGACAACGGTCAGTGGATGTTACTTCCATTATACCCAGGCTGTGTTCAAAAATGCAGAAGATCTTGAAATTACCAGCACACGGGACGGATATAGATATGTTGCTAAATGTGCTGCATTAGCACACCTGCCTCCATTAATGATTCACGAAGGATGGCGTTATGTAAAGGCAACATCACCTAATACATGTAAAAACATAAGCCAATTTAATATTTATATGTCAAAACAGTGGATTCGATTTGAAATGGTGCATATTTTGTCATGTTATGGACACCGACATCGCACGAATAACGTTGTGGAAAGCTGGCATAAAGCGATTAACAATAGAATTCATAAAAATACAAACATTCTTTTTTTCATATCGCAGTTAAAAGAAGAAGCCGTTGGAAACAACTTTATTCGTTTACGTAATGAACTGCGACCACAAACCAGCCGTAAAAGAAACAGGAAATATACCGCCATGGATTGCAAAATACAACAAATTGTAAACAATCAACTTCAAGGTATTACTACATTGGAAAAATGTATATTTTTACTATCCATTCTAAAATACAATTGAAGATCACTTCATTACTAAATACTGTATTAAGCGTTACGGATCTTTAGGAGTTGTGTTTAAGTTACATTGTTCAGCATGGCAGAAAATATTGTTTTTAAATATAAGGTAATAAATGTCTTTCCTTGGTTCTCTACGTTTCTTTGTTTTTATTTTATTTACAGGGCCCACAGCCAATCGCCAGTAACTGGCCAACTCATAGAAAAAAGAGCTCTACCCCTACTAAAATGAACTATGTTATAACTGAATAGAGTTCGTTTTTAATATAAGATGGCCAGTTAGTAGCAATTTACCCTATATATTACTATTATTAACTACCGTTGATTCTGAGGGCAACCCAATCGGTTTTCAAGTGTGCAAATCAATAGCTAATTTCTGTTTGCCAATAATATCATATAATATTGTATTCATTCACACGTGATTGACAATTTAACTGCTGGGTAAATAAACGTTCGATGTGAATATCTACTAAGGATTTGTGAGCATGAAATAAAAAAAAATAGGATTGCTCGAGTATGAAAAGCAAAAACGCGTCGAGTGGCAAAAATGAAAAATGGAGAAAAAAAGTAATATAAATTAAAATACTGGTAAAATTTAATTCTTGGGTATTAAACGTTACAATCAAAAACATATAAGGAAAATTTCCGCATGGTAAACATTAAAAATGGGGAAAAAAACGAATGGATATTAAAATACTGGTAGAAATAAATTTCGGGAAATTAAACGCTACAGTCAAATCATAATGCAAGTTTTATTGAAATCTTTGCCATCTCTACCTTAACCTTTTGGACGCCAACGACGCATATATCCGCACCGCACCATCGGTTAAACGCCAACAACGGATATATCGGTTACGGCGTGCAGTGCGATGTCAACCTACATGCATTTCTATAGGATTCAACTTCGTGTTTGACATTCCAATGTCATGGCCAGTTTTTGTATTTGACAGAGCGTCGATAAGGTTAAATATAAACCCTAGGTAAAACTTTTTATTTATAGGCAGTGATAAATTTACCCTTGGACACAGATACTTTTTTCACTTTATTTCATTGTATTAAGGTCCAAAAATATACATATGTTTATGCCCTCGATTGAATGTATGCTGAACATAATGATTATTAGTTTTCCCTAACAGTAACATTTAGTACCTAAATTTTTCCACATTAAGCTTATTTTTATGTTTGTGTTTCATGACAAAAATGCATCTCTTATCAGAGATATTCCCGGTTGCATTAATTTTAATATGTTACGTACGTCTTTAGATTTTCGTCATACCGCTGCAGCGAATGGCTCAAAGGAAATTTACAGTCAACTAACATGATGATATTTCGAGGACTTCACAAAAGAATAAAGAAATAATTTTATTAATTCATCTTCATCATATCTGCCGAGCATTGTCTATTGCTGGACATAGGGCTCCCCCAAAAAGTGCCACGAAGACCGGTCCACCTTTACCAGGTCATCAGTCCGGCTTGTGGGGGACCCCCCCGGTCTACCTACACTACGCCTCTTCATCATTATTTATAAAAAGTCAAAATGTACATCAATCTAAACCAGTTTGACGAGTTGGCCTGGGCCTGCCTAGCTACTATATTCACGTTTATGTCGGACAATAGTATATATTTTATCCCCATCGCACGCACGTACTTGGGTGGTATAGCATTCGTCTCTTACTAACGCAAAATAGATTAAATAATAAATATTTGATTAAATAAATACTTATAAATTTTAGTAAATAATTTTAATCATTATAATTTTTTATTGTAGTAATTAAGTCACAGAATAGTGTAAAACTAATTAAATCACTTTTGGTATGGAAAAAAAACATAAAAAGAACGCTTTGACTCAGAATAGAACCCGCGACCTCTCATGTTATTTATACACACTTATGCCTCAGCCATACCTTTTCGGCCGGAGTCCAGTGTAATCACAGAGTGTAATATTTCCCTTGCTCGCTGCTGTACTACCACAGATCCAAAAAGATTGAAGTCTTTTTTGTACACTTTTTTCCGGTAATATTTACGGCCATTGGGCCCAGTTACATGGTCACTATTATCACGCGATCCAGGCATATCATGATACGTATCACGTGAATATTGACGAGTATCGCAGTATCGTGATAATATCGGAGCAAATCCGGATATTTTGAAATCCGCGATATAAAAGGGGCGGGCCTTCAATAATATTGTTCATCCAAAGGCATCATGATAATATCATGATATTATCTGTCACATTTTGCCAAATCTTGGGGGATTCCCGCGTCACTGGCTCAGGTATGAGCATGAGTAAATTATTAAATACTTAATTAGATAGATAGATAAAAAATTTATTTGATTGCCACAAGTCACACAGTAAACAAAAAATAAACACGAACAGAAAAATAAAACAAACATAGCATCATAATAAAATATAACAAAAACTTAAAAATAAAAATACAATTACTGAGTGCATTGCAGCAAAACAAAAGGGTTCTGACTCAGTGATACGCTACGCTCTTTCGAGCGAAGCACTGATATTCTGCCAGAACCCGAGTCACGACCAGATGAGTTACGAGTAAACTTAAAAATCATTGTCATTGGATTGACCAGGCGAACTAAATCTTGTAAATTAATTAAATAATTAAAAACCTAAGAAAAAATATATATATACTAAGGCCTTATCGAATGTACCTCCAAGAGACAACGCCGAGTACTTCGAGTACCATGTTGTCTGTGAAATGAAGAGATGTTTATCTTGGAGAAAAGATATTCAGGCTTTTTGTGGTTCATAACGCTGAACAGTAAACACGCAAGATGTAAGTGTCTACGAGAGGACATATTTAGCATGGACGCTTTGTTTAAATACGGTGTGATGTGACTTCTGGGAGGTATGGTATAGCAAAAACGATAACAGGCATTTTGCACTCGTTGTATTAATCGACGAGTCTTTTCTTGCAGACGTGGTCCATAAACTATATCCCCGTAGTTCAATTTTGAAAGAATTAGCGACTCACATAAAGTCATGCGTACCCTCTCACTAAGAAGGTTTCGTATCTGATACAAAACTTTCAAGCGAAAGAAACATAATTATAAACCAAAGGAAAATAATTCATAATTTATTGACTTTAAATAAACTGAGATTAGTGATAAATGAAAAGCGAAACGATTCTAACTTCCAACCAACAACAAACAAACAAACTGAACCGGGGAAATAAAGCATTAATTCAACTATCTAAGATCGTTCTTGACCATGGAAGAAGATAGTCTGCTGGATAATTCGCGGTCGAGGTCTGCTTCCGCCCGACGTCCCTGGCACAGGACTACCTTAAACAATTTATCATTGCTTACGAAATATCTCCTTCACTGTGGGACCCAAGGAACCAGAATTACTTAAATAAGACTCGAAAAAATAAAGACCTCGACAAATTAGCCAGTATATTAAAAAAAATTAAACCAAATGCAACGAGGGAAGATGCTAGGAAGAAAGTTAACAGTCTTCGCAGTAACTATAGGTATGCTTTAATGTTATTCGTAATTGGCCTGAAATTGTATTTATGTAATAATGTATGTCGGTTTTGAGACTAAGTATGTTATAAATTGGACTCTTGTTATGTTGTACGAGATTATTACAAGAGTAAATATAATAACAAAGATACATGGTCATAGAATATAAGTGACAATGATTAGCATACTGTAGCCTATATTAACATCCAGTCCATGCTTCCGCTAGTCTTATCCTCTTGTCTTTACTAAATGCAAAGTTGGACTTGGGACTACATGTTAAATTATCTATGATTATTATATATCACGGAATCTCTTCTCGCTCAATGTTCCGAGTAACGAAGCAGAAGGCAAGATTAACTCACTTTTTATCGGATCAATGTTGTAATAGTCCTATAATACTTTTGTTTTATAGTGGTGTGTACTAACTACGCCGTAATAATAACGTACCGAGCACTAAAAGTAACTCCGACGCTTAAATAAAACGTAGTGATTATATTCTCTTTACTTGCGTCGAATGTTAGGTTAGAAATGTCACAGTTGAATAACAACTTAGTACCGACCTGGCCTTTTCAATACAACTTCAATAATTAATATTGCTGATAATCAAAATAAGGGAAAAATTGAAAAATTTAATGCTCCGATCAGGATTCGAACCTGCGACATCTGGCATACGCGGCCAATCGCTCTAGCCTCTGAGCTATCGGAACAACCAAGCTCGTCCACGAAATAATAATTAAAAATGAAATTAATATATATATATATATTTTTTTATTATTATTTAATCTGAAGTTTTCGTTAGCAGCGTTACTGCTTTAAACAAAATTAATTGCGATAATACTGACACACCAGTATCATAAGTAATAATAGCCGTGTAACAGACCCCATTGAATAACAGTATTTCTGCTCCTCGTTTAGAAGGAACTGTCAGTCTAATAATCATTGTCGGCATGTAAAGAGCTCTGACAAAGTGCGTTTATGTGCTGTTTTATGATCAAAAACGTTTAACTTTATCAAATGTACAAAAAGACGAATAGTCATTTAAAATGTAAGTATATCTTTACTTTATTTCTAAAATCATGGACAATATATAAGCTTTATTTATAGTTTTCTGCGCAGGTAAAGTTTTAATTCTAATCGAACATCGATTACAAAACCGATGTAATAACATTCGTGCTTTTAAATAGACATTGTATTTAAAATCATCACGGCTAGCCGTCAATTAGACAGTAAATGTCAGCCTTATTTCAAGAAATAAGGTCCATTGTCTATGAGAATCTCTATGTAATATGTGTCTTATCTCTATGGACCTAATGTAAACGTTTTTATGTTGTGCGTTGTTTGAGTGTAATGGTGGGTAGTAATAGAAAAAAGTTTATGTGTGTGTCTGTCGTTTTTCGTTGCGTGCTACCTTGCGTGTTGTCGTGCCTACGGCGCCAACAACGACAAGTGTTACGACGTACGTTGTCAAAATCACCTTCGTTCTTTAGATTTAGGTTCATATGATAATATAATAAAAAGGGCTAACCAACTGCTTGGCTTTATCTGGAGAAATTGCAAGCAATTCAAAAATATCTCAGCTCTAAAGACAGTTTTTTCACCTCTAGTTCGCAATCTGTTAGACTAATGTATCTGTCTGTAATCTATCTCTTAGATCTAATGTATGGAATCCGTTTTACAAATGTCACTTAGAACGAATCGAACGTATACAAAAGAGATTTCTAAATATTTTTCCTCACTGTTCATCAGGGGAAACTGCGCTCATTAAACTCATACCGTAAACGCTTAAAGTTTTTTAAAATGATTTCTCTGGAGGACCGCCGTTGGATTTCTGACCAAACGCTACTACACAAAATTGTCTCGGGAACGCTAGACTGCCCACAGCTTTTGCAAAAAGTATATTGGACTGTTCCGCGACGGCATTCTCGACTAGCTAATTTTCGGCCTTATGTAAAACTCACAGAACAAATGTTGGTTCTCATAGTTTAATATACCTAGAATTTGTAGAGGGCATAACTTATTATATAAACAGAATAGACTTGACATATTAAAGATGACACAAAATCAGTTCAAAACATATCTACATAGATTGAAAACAAAATAATTCCATAATATGTGTAACTTTTTCTTATGTTGTAATTGTTTAGAATTTCATCATTTGCTTCCTAGGGAACTTACGTAAAAATTGTAAACTTACACTAACTTAGACTACGGATAGTATCTATCTCACTACGAGTAGTTACTAAGCTTAGATATTTTCTGTTTTCTACCATATAATATGCGCTTGATTTGTATTTGGTACTTAGGATAAGAAAACATATGTGAGCAATATCTGTTACATGCATGTCGTGTTTGCCTGTAATTGGTGAATACTCAAGCAATAAATTTGTATCTAGGTATCCAGATACACATCAACCTTAATGCAAAACCTATTGTGGCAACATGCAAGAATCAACATATGGTAGTTATGTTTAAAGTATGTTTTAACAATAAAGCGTGTCACACACTGGAGCGGCCTGCGGCCGCGGTCAATAGTAAATTTGACAGCTAATGACAAGTTTACTATTGACCGCGCCAGTTTGTGACAGTATTTCACCAACAGTAAGTATTTTTTATTATTATTTAACTAGTTTGTTTAGGTATTTATTATGTTTGATCAAAGTCGAATAACAGATTTTTTTAATTTATCTTAAGAACCTATAAATATAAATGGATCAGGTGTGCAAAATTCGGTGTTATACAGGTGAGGGATCGGCGTTAACACAGCGTTTGAGCCATAGTTAGTGGGGTGAAAGGGAACGTGAAATAGGGTTGTATGCCGAGTGCATCGTTTTGGGACTCTAAACAATAGGCCGGATAATAGTTCGGGATAATCAAGACGATTTCTAATTATATCGAAATGCAGGTTCATGTCGGCCATTTTACGTCTATCTTCGAGTGTAAGCAGTTTGTATTCACGGCAATTATCAGTGTACTGAAGGAATACTAAAGTTGTACTAAAGTTGTAGTTCAAATGGAACACAAACCTCTTCTGAATTTTTTCTATGCGGTCTTTATGAATAGCATAAAAGACTGACCAAATGGAACATGCATATTCAAGAATGCATCTCACATTTGCATAATATACTACTCAAATTTTAAACTAATCAAATTTTGGAATGTTTTGCTGGTTCCCATCACAAAGCCCAAATTTCGATAGGATCGGGCTACAATTGAGTCGCCGTGATTTCTCATCGTCATTTTGGAGTCTATCAACACTCCCAGGTCACGCACAACGACCACAACGTCGACTTTGTTCAACGCTCCGCCATTAAAGTTACACTTGAAATTGATTGCAAAATCAATTTCAAGTGTAAACTTAGCTGCGGGTAAAACTTAGGCACTGACACTGCTGATAATATATAAGACTGATTTTATTTTGTGAGTAATACTCGACTAGATTATTAAGATTCTGCAGGAGTTCGCAGTCTGCTAAAGATTGAACTCGCATAATTTGTTTTTTATCGTCGGCATATAAAAAATGTCGTGCGGTGACGAAACATGAAGTGATATCATATATGAAAGCATTATAGAAAAGAGGACCGATATAGGAGCAATGGGGCACGCCTGAGGAAATCGCAATGTAATCAGACATGAAACCACCCAGAACCACAGCTTGAGAACGATTAGTAAGATATGATTTGACCCATGTGAGTAAATCACTGTGTACTCGTAGAGATTCAATCTTCATGAGATGGTATGGCGTGGTCGACTCGATCGAACGCTTTTTCAAAATCTGTATATATCGCGTCGACCTGCCCACTGCCTTCTATGACAGTTAAAATAAAATTTGAAAAACAAGCCAAGTTAGATACAGTAGAACATCCTTTCAAAAAACCATGCGGTTTATCAGAGATACCACGATTTATTAGAGGATAAGTATGATTCAAAAAATTATGGTTTCGCAAAGATATATTAAACAATTTGACATATAAAGATATACGTGTAGAAAAAAAATTATTGCTCTCCTGATTGAACTGCAAGACAAATACAAATTTGGGCTAACAAAGATATTTAATGTCGATGAAGCCGGGATCACGACTGTTCCTAAGAAGAAATACAAAGACCTGTCTTTAAAAGGCACGAAACAAGTAGGCCTAATCTCTTCTGCTGAAAGGGGCCAGTTGACTACTGCAGTTTTGTGTGTATCAGCTGCAGGTGCTTGTCTTATGTCCAACCACTTTTGATTTTTCCGAGAGTCCGAATGAAGGCTGAATTGTTAGATGGTACACCTCCTGGAACTATTGCAGTATGCCAAACCAGTGGGTGGATACAGAGTGACATATTTGTTCACTGTCTAAGCCATTTCATTGCAAACGTCTAACCGTCTAAAGATGACTTTGTACTACTTTTGTTTGATGGTCACTCAACGCACACTAAAAACCTTCCCTTGATAGATAAAGCTCGAGAGAACGGTGTCATCAAAGTCAGTTTTCCTCCCCACTGCACACACCATCTGCAACCTCTTGACGTCAGCGTCTTGGGACCATTAAGTACTATTACAGCCAAGAAGTGATGATATGGCTGCGTAATAATCCAGGTCATACTGTCAGTCTGTTTCAATCGGAAAGCTTTTTGCGAGTGCGTACGCCAAAGCAGCAACTCTGCAAAATGCTACTAAAAAAAGCAAACTTGTATCTTCAAAAGCAACTAAACCATATAAAAGCAGTAAGTTTTCGATAGGAAATTTTGTAATAATTAAGTATGAAGTGGAGTATTCTCCAGGAAAGATAGAAATCTTGACAAAGAACGACTACGAAATAAGAACAATGATATAGACTACCGGATTTTTTTTTAAATGGCCTAATCGAAAATTCTTTTAAAAGAAATAATTAAAGTACCTACTAAGGGAACATAAATTAGTAAACAAGAGAAGGTTTTACAGAATACCAGACATGGATAAATATTTGTGAGGTTTTTAAGTTATCGACGAGCAAACTTTGAGTCCGAGTTGCTTCGTAATGCAACAAATAAGAGATATTTACCATCTGGCTTGAATCGTCACATGATGTACAAAAATTTCTGTGATAAACCTGGGATAACAAGGGTTCGCCGCCGGAGATTCATGTATCTTATGAACATACCGCAAACTTATTAAAAGTTTTGGCATTTTGGTCACGAAACCTTTGTGTGATATTAAACTTTAAAGTGCTATTGAAGGAGTCAAGTTAAACTCAAGCAAGTCATGAGTGCCAGACAACTTGTCAAGATCCCGAGATAATGTGTCTGAAAATAACATCAGGACTTGGTTTACTGAGATCGAAAGTTATTTGGACGAAAATAACTTAAAAACTATTCAACAAGACCCACAGAGGGTATCCAATGCAGACGAGAGCGCATTCTTTTGCCGGCGAGACCTGGTTACTCGTAATGGAGCACGATTTTAGCAAAAGCCGTCTCAGGATAAGCTAAGTGAATCTACCCCCATCGAATTTGAGTTTGTCATTTTTATGGATAGTGTGGCTTCTCTCTGTGTAACGGTGTACCCGTAGTTATTTAGTGAGCAAAGACTATATTGACTGAAAAGGTGCTTATCTTTTGCATTTAACGTGACCAGTGATATGGTGAATAGAACTATTATGATTTATTTACATTGGATTCTTATGTGAACTGACTAGTAACGTTCGGGTCATGTCTAACCTGGTTTTCCTGGACCAATAATCACCACGCTTTAATGTAAGATGGTGCGTGCAATATAAACTTATTTTCTAGCTTTCTTGGGTTTTGCTCTCGGGAAGTCTATTCTTGGATTTAGTCATTTTAAGGAATGTAACTTATGAAAATAGTTTTTTAATAATTGTAACTTATAAGAATATATTAAGTTGACTGTTTAACATTAAGACTTCCTATATAGGATTTATTAGACTTTGCTCTCAAAAAGTCTATTACTGATATTTGTACCTATGTTTAACCGTAAAGAATCCCTTTCTTGAGGAGATATTCGACCACTCTTAAACACTCTTGAAATAAGATTACCTTGTGTGGATCAACTAGATGTACGCCACTAATAGTTAGTTAAAATAAAATACTGTTGTGTAACTAAACTTAGTTGTTTCTTTTTAAATACATCATTCGTTCGACGGAGAATCACCTGGCGCCCTCACAAACTAAATACTGGTGCTTCTCTGCCCCAAGGGTGGCTATACCTGGCCCTGAAGTCTTAGGCGGTGGTCTGCAACAAACGCCGTAGGTCGCGTCTGGCGTAACGCTGTACGCGACGTGCGAATGCTTACTATGGAAATGCACTATAGTGGTCTCTCTCACACGCCAGACGCGGCGCACGAGCGCCGTGCGCCGCGTCCGTAGGTCGTACGCCGCCTACGCAGTCATTTCGGAGCATTCAGGCGGGCTCAGCTGTACAATGTCTGGCATGGAGTACAGGGTTCATATTTTTTTTATAGATTGTACTCGCCATAAGACGACTCCTTGCCAAATTTCAAACTGCGGAAACGAATGGTATGCGAGAAAAAAATATTAAAAATTCCAAACAAAGTCCCGATTTTATGGCGCCATGACGCATATTTTTGCGTTTCGTTGCACGTGTTGATATTGTGTTTTATTTTTTAATGAAGTTTTTACTCAAATACAGTTTTTCTCGATCTAATTATTAAAATATTGTACTCATATGTTATTTATATAGTGTTTTATTTAATTTTGAAACACTTTTTTTAGTAAAGTTGTTGACTAATAATTATTACAAATGGTGTGAATAAGTAAAACGTGTTAAACGGAACGCAATTGGATGTGGCGGGGGAATGACACTTGGACGCCATTTTGTCTTATCAGTCGTAATTTGTACTCCCAGTTGAGAGCGTTTATCGTGATCCTGTGATACTTATATACGACTACCATGGTGCTACCGAAGCCCAAGGCCTCGTCATCCACCATGTCATCGCCTGAAGAGTTGAGAGTAGGACAAGTGGATTCTCGTGAATCCCTTGATCCGAGCTCCTCTTCGGCGCCCGTTCCGATTGTGCAAGTGTTGGACTCTAGTGAGCCGCTTGTTTCATCGTGTGTGCAAGTGTTGGACTCTAGTGAGCCACTTGTGCCGGTTGTTGAGACTCCCGCGTCTCCGACCGTTACCGAATCTGTGACGTGCTCGATGTCCCCTGTACCTGGCTGCTCTACTTGGGATACAGGATTCGATGTAAGTACTTGTAAAACGCATTGGCATGGTATATATTTAGTAATTACCATGGTATTTTTAAGTGATTCTAATAATATTGCCTAATATCTCCATTTAATTTATCTCGACTGGGTATGGCATAGTATTTTTTAGTAATTATAGTACTTTTAATGTCACCTAATACATGTTGACAACACCTGAAACATTCTATTCTATTCAGGTACTATATTGAATTTTATGGTAATTTAATATAATATTTTAACAATTTTTTTGTTATAGGCTCTTCAAGGTGTGTCGGGTATTATGCCCGAATCACCCACCTTTACGGAGGCGTCTGAGAGCACCCCTGCACCAGCAGTCTCGATATCCCCGGTACCTGGCTGCTCTACTTGGGATACACGATTCGATGTAAGTACTTTGTGAAACGAAATTTTTCACTTATTATTTAACTATTTACTCTATTTGGACTAGGTATGGTGTGTAATTTTTAAGTAATTACAGTTCTATTAATATTGCCTTATATCTCTATTTAATTTATCTGAACTACGTATGACATAGTATTTTTCAGTAATTACAGTACTTTTAATGTCACCTAATACATGCTGACAAGTAGAGACATTCTATTCTATTCTGGTACTATATAAAATTTTTGGTAATTTAATATTTTAACAATTTTTTTTGTTATAGGCTTTTCAAGGTGTGTCGGGTATTATGCCCGAATCACCCACCTATACGGAGGCATCCGAGAGCACCCCTGCACCAGCAGCTTCTGCCTCTTCGGGCAGGCGTGTGCATTTATATGCAGAAGAAATCAAAGGGCAATGGAACTTGAGGAAAGTTTTTAGAACATTTAATTCTTTGGAATCGACTATAGAATTTGCTGAACAGAGAGAATTGATCCCACGCACAAAAATGTGCACATACCATAAAAAACCTATGTCGCTGGAGACATCAGGCCAAGGGCAGCTGGGAGCTTTCCGCTGTCGGAAGAGCAATTGCCGGAATAAATCTTCTGTGAGCAGGGCAAAGGGCACCTGGTTTGAAAATGTCCACCTGCATCTGCCACTGGTATTCGAATTAATGTATATGTTTACCAGTGGCTACAATTATGAGCAGGTGCAACGGGAGACATCGAGGGAAGACCGTGAAGAAGTAATTTCCACCAAAACGATTGCGGATTGGTTTAATTATTGCCGCGAAGCAATATGTGTTTATGTGTTAGAACATGAGGAAGAACAACCAAAGATAGGTGGTCCGGGTAAAATTGTCCAAATTGACGAATCAAAATTTGGAAAACGAAAGTATAATAGAGGAAGGCCAGTGGTAGGTCATTGGGTCCTAGGGATGATTGAAGATGGAACTGATGACTTGAGGGTAGAAGTGTGTCCCGAAAATATAAGGTCTGCTGATGTTTTGGTGCCACTCATACAAAAACATGTTCAGGAAGGCTCCACAATACATACAGATTTTTGGAGAGCATATGATTGCCTTCCTGAATATGGATATATTCACAAAAAAGTAAACCACAGTGATCCGGAGAATCGTTTCGTGGCACCAGATGGGACACACACCCAAAGAATAGAAAGTCACTGGCGGGGACTCAAACGGACCTTCCACAAAGACAATTATAAAGGAAATTTCACCGATTGGCTGTTGGAATTTATATGGCGACGAAGACTACGGATAAAAAAATTAGATCCCTTTGAGGAGTTGATAAAATGTATTTTATATGTTTATAAATAAATGTAAAAATAAAAAAAATCTTTTATTGAAGATGACCTTATTTTCCTTATTCCCAAAACCGACTCTAACACCAGATAGGTTAGAAGACTAAGGTGGGAGCTGAAGCGAAGCGAAGCTCCCACCTTAGTCTTCGAGGTTATTTTTTTTATAAAAGCCCAGGAAACCTTGCTTAATTGCATACATGTTGTTACTCCAGGACGAGGCTAAGAAATTAAGCCATTTTCGGCCATTTCAGACATTAAACAGCCCTACGAATGTGCTAATATTCACAAATTTCATTCAATTTTGAAAAAAAAAAATCATTTTCTATGCATTTGGCATTTTTCCGATTTCAAAAATATATTATAGACATTCTGCTCTCCCCAAAAAGACCTGTCGGGACAAAACCGACTCTGACACCAGATAGGTTAGAAGACTAAGGTGGGAGCTGAAGCGAAGCGAAGCTCCCAACTTAGTCTTCGAGGTTATTTTTTTTATAAAAGCCCAGGAAACCTTGCTTAATAGCATACATGTTGTTACTACAGGATGAGGCTAAGAAACTAAGCCATTTTCGGCCATTTCAGACATTAAACAGCCCTACAAGTGCTAAAATTCACAAATTTCGTTCAATTTTGAAAAAAAAAAATTATTCATTTTTTATGCATTTCCGCACTTTTCCGATTTCAAAAATACACTATAGACACCTTCCTCTCCCCAAAAAAAAAATGGCACATTTTGGCCATGCCAGACATTGTACAGTCCTTCCTTCAGGCGGAACGGACGTCGCGTTTTTGCTATTGAAAAATCGAAGATGGTGAAATTTACAAAAGAACAAGATGAATTACTGATTGAATCAGTCAAATTCAACAGAACTTTATTTGATGCAAGTGATAAAAATTATAAAAACAATGTGTTGAAACACAAACGTTGGGAGTTGGGAGGAAATGAGCTTGGTTGTTGGTCTTCCAGGTGAGAATCCGTTTTATACCTTGCATATATAGGTACCGAGGGGTGTTCTGTCTGTGTCTGTCTGTCTGTTAGTCTGTCTAATTGTGAAATCGTAGCTCCTTAGCCCGATTTGAAATCCCGATTTAATCGAGATAGCTACCTATTATTCATAAAAATCGGTTGCCGTGGGTAGGTACTTACAATGCGGCTTGCGTAGGTACAATCCATACTTCCATACTATATATATATATATATATATATATATATATATATACTATATTCTATTACTATATTACTATATATAATATTAAAAATGCGAAAGTCACCCGTCTGTCTGTCTGTTACCTCTTCTCGCTTAAACCGCTAAACCGATTTAGATGAAATTTGGTATAGAGATAGTTTGAGTCCCGGGAAAGGACATAGGATAGTTTTTATTCCGGAATTCCGGCGCCTACAACAAATAAATAGCAATTATTAGCAAAGGGGAGTCTTATCACTAATTTTATGTATCAACACAACCCTGCAAGGGCACTACAATAATAACTTACCTTTTACAATTTTTCCTATAAGATCGTTTGCTAAGAGTGTAAACCGGCTAAATACATTTCTTAACATTTTTTCGTTTTACCCACCATTATGTAGCAAAAAAATATGCATCGCCTGAGAAAAACAGTTACTGCTAATTATTTTAACAAATTGCTTCAATCGCATATTGATTAAACCAGTCAACTCCACGAGTTTAAAAGTTATCGGTTAACTCCAATATACCCGCCAGGTCATTTTTGTAAGAATTTCGATCGCCTAGGTGTGTGTTCTCGCATAAGATAACTTTGTTTCGTGTTTTTGGTGTACGAAGAAGTATAACATGGCACTATTATTGTTTTTTATTAATATTTCGTGGTTTTTGAGCTGTAAATCCAATAAAATCACTGTTTTGGGGTTGGGTTAACCTCTTATTAAAATTAATGGGAGTTTTTATTATTCTTAATATCGCGATAAACGTACTTAGTACTCCTCCTCTTCAAGAAGAACTCTTAAAGTTGTCTGTTCATCCATATTTTACTTCACGTCCATTCACGTTGAGTGCGTGCGAAAAACTGTTCAGTTTGCGCTGGAAGCCGCGTCTCAGAGCGACCATGGCAGTTTGCGCTGGGAGCCGCGTCCAGCGCAGCGTCCGCGACGCGGCTTCCAGCAGACGCTAGACGCGACCTACGGCGTTTGTTGCAGACCAACGCCTTATGCTCCCACCGCTATGCTTGGTCATATTAAATATATGCAAGAACGTCAAATCAATTAGAGGGTAGGTACATCCTTACTCTGAGGTAGGTATTATTTTTTAGTTTTGAATAAAAAGGGATTTAGCAACACGTCCGTGCTACAAACACCAAGAGATTGGGCCACGTTCATAAAAAATAAAATGAACTTTATTTAAAAAATGTCGCATATGAGTCAAGAGCTTATTCCAAAAGGTTTGTATGAGTCATAAAGGTTTGCATGGTTTATAATGACTCTTTGGACAGGGAAATTGTTAAATAAATAAAAACTATCACACTTCGTCTGAGACATGTACGACTTAAAATGTTCTAAATAGCCTAAACTATCACGTACTTTCGGCTTTGCATCATTTACCAAACACCCTGTATAAAAGGATCTTTAGAATTATCTCTTATCACCGTAATACTATTACTAACTACAAACAGATCTCGTATATGTAATGTACTAAATCTACTTAGTTATTGAAAAGATCTCACTTACGTTTTACGTTATGTTTTTAATTGAATTTACTAGAAGATAATATACCCGACCCGGGTACCCGAGTACCTACACGTATGTCCTAAAACTACGACCAAGACCACTGGGGGATGGGCAGCAGCACTCCAGGAGTGCGGTGGAGATACTGCGATCGGAAATACGTATGCCAAACGTGGCGATTGTGGCATTTACCCCCATGATATTGGGGGAGGCATATGTCCAGCAGTGGACGTCTTTCGGGTGATATGTTTGTGGTAACATATATTCTACAGAAATTATACGTATTACTGCAAGTTAAGAATACGACTATCTATAATTCTATATAAATAAAAATGAACAATAAATATGTTGATTTAGTTCCCAATGCGTTCCGAAACCAATGATGAGATTCTGATGAAACTTTGATAGTGTTCTGTCCTGAGGACGTCCGCGACGGTTCCAGGCCCAAATAATCTATAGATATATGTGTTTGACCCGGGTATGTCCTAAAACTACGACCAAGACCACCGGGGGATGGGCAGCAGCATCCCTGGAGTGCGGTGGAGATACTGCGATCGCCAACCCGCATGCCAAGTGTGGCGATTATGGCATATACCCCCCGTGAATATGGGGGAGGCCTATGTCCAGCAGTGGACGTTCTTTGGCTGATATGGTGGTGGTGGTATGTTTATTCAATTTCGTTCGAGTTTTTATCGGATCTCGGAAGGAGTCGGTGCCTACATAACTAATAATTTTTAAGAAAAAAAAACCGGCTTCAATGGGGGAGGCCGGTAAAAGATTATTATACTTAGATGGTGCACTCTTAGATAGATATACAATAAAATAAAAATGGCTATAATGTATGTTTATAATGGTAGAACACTAAGTAGGTACCCTCAATTCCTCATGGAATCATGAAAAAACCTTGCTTGCTTGACAAACAACACGAAGAGAACAAATCGCCAAACGTGAACTACGCGTCGTTGAAGAGTTCCGTTCTGATCATCATCAGCAGTTCCACTTCATCAAATGTCACTTTTATGAATGAAAATGCTTTATTAGTTCATGAAAATACTAAAATCACTATTTGTGTGCCTTTCACATTTGAGGAGTTCCCTCGATTCCTAATGGATCCCATCATCAGAACTCGAGCATGACAAAAATCAATCGTGAAAATAGAACTTGCTTAACAAACACAGCTAGAAGGACAAATCGCCAAACGTGAACTTTTCGTCGTTGAAGAGTTCTGTTCTGATCATCATCAGCAGTTCCACTTCATCAAATGTCACATTTTTGTATGATAATGCTCGATTTGTTGATAAAAACACAAAAATCACTATATGTTTGCCTTTAAGATTTGAGGAGTTACCTCAATTCCTCATGGATCCCATCATCAAAAATCGAGCATGACAAAAATTAATCGTGAAAATAGAACTTGCTTAACAAACGCAGCTAGGAGGACAAATTGCCAAACGTGAACTTTTCGTCAAATCAAAATCAATCGTGAAAATAGAACTTGCTTAACAAACACAGCTAGAAGGACAAATCGCCAAACGTGAACTTTTCGTCGTTGAAGAGTTCTCTTCTGATCAACATCAGCAGTTCCGCTTCATCAAATGTCACATTTTTGTATGATAATGCTCGATTTGTTGATAAAAACACAAAAATCACTATATGTTTGCCTTTAAGATTTGAGGATTTCCCTCAATTCCTCATGGATCCCATCATCGTCGTTGAAGAGTTCTGTTCTGATCATCATCAGCAGTTCCACTTCATCAACGGTCACATTTTTGTATGAAAATGCTCGATTTGTTGATAAAAACACAAAAATCACTATATGTTTGCCTTTAAGATTTGAGGATTTCCCTCAATTCCTCATGGATCCCATCATCAGAAATCAAGCATGACAAAAAAATTTCGTGAAAATAGAACTTGCTTAACAAACACAGCTAGGAGGACAAATCGCCAAACGTGAACTTTTTGTCGTTGAAGAGTTCTGTTCTGATCATCATCAGCAGTTCCACTTCATCCAATGTCACATTTTTGAATGAAAATGCTTGACGTGTTGATAAAAACACAAAAATTACTATATGTTTGCTTTGAAGATTTGAGGAGTTCCCTCAATTTCTCATGGATCCCATCATCAGAACTGCGTTTTGACAAAAACGGGACCAACTTGGATATATATACTAACAATCAAAAAAAGAATTTTCCAAATCGTTTAAGAAATGACGGAGTTATGGACTAACAAACATTAAAAAAAAAAAAACCAAAAAAAAAAAAACATACAACCGAATTGATAACCTCCTCTTTTGAAATTTTTAAGTCGGTTAAAAAACAGGTTCTAGCCTGTCTCCCAGGGAATCACCCCGCAAGATTTCTAAAAAAAATAATTAGTGATTCAATTTGCTTTCAAAAGTGCTATCTCCCTCTTTCAAATTTTACAACTGTTCGTTCACTTTTAAAGCCACTCGACTGTTGAACTCTCTCCCTCTCGACATAGGGCGGGCAAAATCTATTAATATTTTCAAATCCCTACTCAAAAAACATGGAAGAGATTGCTCTTTAGCGATAAGACCGCCTGTTGTCTACCTCTACCTACTTGTTGCTGTTTTCTTTCTGTCTGTAACGAATTCATTTGTGTGAGGTGTGCAATCAAAGAGCAATTGTATTGTATTTAGTGGTTTCGGGATCGTGATTTGTTCAGAAATTCTTATCAGAGTTATCAGTGGTATTTTGGATGTTATATTTATTTTGGGTAACCAATTTTATTTGATAATGAACCCAAAACCAAGTGATATATGGAACTACTTTGTTGAAACTGATGAATTATATCAGAGGTTAAAAATAAAATCGGCCTAAATGAATTTACTACTTATTTGACCGTCCATCCATTAAGGGTGGACATAAGCATGAGCCTTTTTCTAATGAACGGTAACAAGAAATAGTTTTCGCTCCCTCAGTCTTCTCCTATTTTTTCGGTTCCGTTCTATAAAAATTTAAAAAAATCTCCGGGTTCGGCATTGGTTTCGATAAAACCAGCTCCGTAAAATCCCTAGTCCAAACGGAGCTCTATTGCAGTCACTCGCGTGCCCGTCTGTCACACATTTTGTAGGTACCGAATAACTTTAATTTTTCATTAAACTATGGACTTGAAATTTGGTAAAAATATTTTACTAAGAAATGATTGGTATTTGTTAGTTGTTGTATATAATTACATAGAGTCCGACTCGCACTTGGCCGGTTTATAAACATTGTTTACAAATAAGTATTTTGTTTACGAATAAAGATTTAATAACTACCTGGTGAAGTAGAAAGTTAATTTTACTTTTTTGGTAATTATTGTTGTTGTTTTTTGCTTTTTGATTGTTGCAATTTAAACTTTGACAGTTGTTTTATTAAATTGTCCTTTATATGATACTAAGGCTGGGTTGCACCAAACCGTCTGTAATTGTAAGCGGTGTTCGTTAAAATTTGAATGTATGGAAAGTTTGACAAGTTTCTATGGGATGACAGCTACCGGCGCCATATTTAACGTTGATCAGTCTGTGATCGTAAGTCGGTGCAACTCAACCTTAATGTGTGTGTGGTGTGTATTTGTAACGAGTGAGGAGAGTTTCAAATACAATGGGTATGGTAGACAATAAAAGAATACTTATTGAATAGTTAAAACTGGTAACTGTAGATTGTTGATTACCTACTTGAGATTAACACTTTTTTTGGATTTTCTTTTAGCCTTTGTATATACAGTTAACAAAAAATAATTAAATTACAGTTAATAACAAATAATAGACCCTACAATCTTAAGAATATTCTTGGTAGCTGGTGGCTAAGGTACGGCCGAGGAGTCAGAGACTTTTGGACTCTATTACAATGAAATAGAGTCCAAAAGTGACAAACATTCAAATTCCTTGACCATACCTTAGCAAATTCAAATGTTACCTTTAGTTTATAAAGAAGCCCACTATCTCCTAAAAGTGCGGATCATTGGTGCCACTATATTACGCCAAGTAACAGCTTTCTAGTAATAATGGTTACCGAGCTAAGCCACGGACAGATGGACGGATGGACATAACGAAACTAGAAATAATGTTTCCTTGTTTGGAAATCAACCATAATCGCCACAAATACTCTAACATGTCTTGGATGTGGTTGAAATACACCGCAATTTAAAGAAAATGATTGATAATTAAACAAATCCAGCAACACAAAAATAAAAGTTAATATGGGAAAATTAACACATTATTAAAATGATACATTACTACAATAAAAAAACTTAAAGTGCAGATAAAAAAAATATAAAAATAGTGATTAAATAAAAGATCTGCTTACAAATTTGTGTTAAAGTATTATCATTTTTATTTTTTGTTCAGTAACTAGTTGAAGAACTTGAAGATCTCTTCAACTAGTAGTGAACTTAGCTTATGTTGTCTGCCCATCTGGCCAAAAAAGCCTAGACTAGTGAGAAATAGACGGGAATGGGAAAAGCTAGAGAAGGGCTTTGACGAAGGGCAATCGGACATCTAATGGAAGAGCAAGGCCCAAATAATAGAATACTAACTATGTACATCAGTCCCAATGATAGGGTATTATTATTATATTATTAGCAAAAGACTATTGAAAAACATCTTCTATATTATTTTAAAAGTAGTCCCACAGGTTGCTTATTTCAGAAAGTTTGTGCGAATGCACCCAACAAAAGAATATTCCTCAACAGTTCGCATGAACAGTTCATAATAATAAGGGTGATAAGTAGTAAAATTACAACATAGCGAGCCTTAAACTTGGATTTGGAATGCCAAACCGCTGGATGACCAGTGATGTATCAAGGAAGACAGTATTAAATTGTAGTATTAATTCCTGTCCACACTCTACAAAATAATACCCTGTAGAATGGTCAAAAATTCAAAATCATAAACTTATTATGCAAATAGGCCACAAAGGCACTTTTACATGTCAAAACCTGAATAATGCAATGAAGTAAAAAGATGACAATAATAATCATATTTCAAAACTATACTGATTAATAGTTCTATATATGATGATAAGAAATTTACAAGAATTATCCTAAATCTAGATACATAATATTTGATTGTGTAAATAACATTAGATTTTGTAATGCCTTTAGATAATAGTTGATTTTGTAATACCGTTACAGGGTGTCATGTAAATTGTGTTGTACTTTTTATAATAAAACAAAGGTAATGTTCAACATTTAAATGGTGTCGGAGCATCCAAATATGATTAATAGTAATTATATGTATAATAAATCCTTAGAGATGTATGTGGTCACTACACATCAAAATTAAAATAAGTAATGTAACACTCATATTGCTAGAGATGTAAAAGGTCTCTAAGCGACATAATAAAATTAATGAAGAACAGGATGATATCTCTTGACAATCCACTATAAAATAACACCAATATCAAGGTAGCATTTAGGGGAGGTCTATGCCACAAAGCAAATTGACCACACCACCAATGTCAGTGATTAATTTAATTTAAATATGTAAAAAGAGAAAATATCCTATCTAAAGGTTGAGAATAAAGGCTTTTTTTATTTATCAAGGTGGCAACTGAACAGACCAGACCCGACAAACAACACCCATCACAAGTTTGACGCGTATCTCGGCCATCTGCCACTGCCAGCTCTATAAATTTGGAGTTGACTGCTGGGACATTAAAAAAAGAAGAAGAAAACTAGGCCGTTTTTCATTTAGTCAGGAGAAGTGTAAACATGTATAATATATTATATAATACAAAGGACAGCTGCCCAGCTAGCATGGTCGTATTTTACGGTCCAAATTGCCAGGAATATCACGTCGGACACGACCATAAACCTGCATCACATAACTCGCAAAAAAATTGATTATTATGCTAAAGAATTGAATCTTTTTACTACATCTTTTAACTTCTACCAAACAATAACCGTTTACTAAAGAAAAGAACGTCACAATAACAACCCAACGACATAGAATAAGGAACCAAAACTCCACATTTTTCACACTTGACGATGACGAAACGACCGAGACAGAGGAGTAGAGTAGGATACACAAGTTTACGAAGACTCGGGGCTTGTTTATAGTCCATTTGGTTAGTTAGGGCAGATTTTCGTTTCTGTTGGTGAGCAAGACAAGGCAACTATAATTACAAAATAGTGAAAATAAAATTTTCGAGACAGCTAATAAATAAAGCTAGTCAACCCACGGGGCGGCCGTGCGTTGACATTGACAATTGAAACGAGTGACAAGCCATCAAGCCAATCGAACAGGGCCTTTTACACGGTTATTATTATCACGTGAGTCACTCATATCACGCGTATCTCGTGAATATTGATGACAATTTGAAGCAACATCCATATAGTTTTGAAAACCGCGATAATAATGACATCCCAGTATTGTGATAATAATAACCCCCGAGAAAATGTTAAATAATAAAATGGTTGAATAAGTCAACACCACATGTTAACAGAATCACCACAGAAGGAAATATATATATATATATATACAAGAATACTTAACCAAAATAATATAAAGAAAATTAAAACTAACTTAAATCTAAAACGGGCCCTTGAGGCATAGTACCGAGGATGCTGGCGGCATTTCCTCGCTGTATCGCAATGCTGATACGTTGAGCGAGGAAACCGCCAGCTCTTCGGTCACCAGTTACGTCAACCAGGAAAAAAACAAATCTAAAAATCCATGAAGTAAGGATAAATCACGGCTGTTTATCTACGTAGAGCGAAACGTGTATGATATCGTCCATATTGTGTCAAAAGATTTTGACGATATACTGAGTTTTGATTGGCTACTGCCTACGTCAAACGTCAAAATAAAGTGACAAATAAAAATAAAATGGCGTCTTCTCGAAATTTCGTCTAGTCATGGTCTAATCGTCTCTGAACATTTTTTTTTATTTTTGACGTGATAACGTCTTTAAAATCGTTTTAGTCGGGTGACATGTTCAGAAACTTGTGTCACACCAAAACCTCACGAGCGCGATCGCAGGTATAAGTGAAGTGCCAGTGAAGTAAGAGTTATCACGTAAACATCTCGATCGTAAACCTACTTTACAAACAACCAATTTTTTTTCGAATGTTGTTATTTAAATTGTAGTTTTGATAGTTTACTATGCAGTAAACAAACAAAACAGTGTGTAGCTAATCGAAAATTCATCTGGAAGCGCGTATTAACCATTGTTTGGACAACAAATGGAAGATAGTGAAGTGCATCGTATGTGGCAAGGCATGCAAGTTCTCATTTTGCAAAATGTACGAGTGTTGTGGTTGTAAAACGTAGAACTCTGTGAAAGGACGAAGATATATCGTTTTCCCGGATATGAGATAAGATACATTAAAAAATAAATCTGCTGATAAGTAAAATGTTTTTTTAATTTCATTTAACTAAGATATGGCTCAACATAGTGCACGGTATTTCAATTGAACACCAGTGGTGTTCAATTGGAAATGCCGTGAGCTTCTACACAAAGTTAAATTTAAATGAGCTATATATATATATATATATTGTTGGATGTTCACAGTAAGTTCCATGCCACAGTGCCATTAAATAATAAAAAAAAGAAACTTCAAAAATCTACCAGCGGGTACAGATTAAATATAGTTGCTTACGGTCTATATATTTTCTTCGTGAGTTGGCGGTCTGAACCCTTACTAGTCTGTGGGATAAATCTGGAGCCCGCAATGCACACATGCAAACGTGTAGGAAAGAGGTAAAGGTATTGACAAATACACAAGTGAGTCCCTATTGGCTATGTGCACGTCTGAAACGTCAAACGTCAAAGGTTCCGAGACAATGTCAAAACTCAGAGATGTCAAATAATGACACATTAATATTTTATTTACTTTAGTAAACGAGAAAGACCCCGTATTGGAAATTTTACTGAAATAAATAAGAGAATAAATAAATATATACAAACGAAACGAATCGTAGGAAACCGTTAAGAAACCAATAGAAAACGTGAAAGTAAATTTGACAGTGGTCCCCGGTAAGTACACATTTCTGCCATGGTGTGCGCTAGGATCGCCTAGCTTACCCCCACCACCTACTTCGCACATAGCCAATATTGTACGGCCATGATACTGGGCCGGACATTACTGGCCGTGCATCATTGGCCACCATTCGTACCACCATCAGCCGAAGGACGTCCACTGCTGGACATAGGCCTCCCCCAATTTCATGGGGGGTAAATGCCATAATCGCTACGCTTGGCATGCGGATTGGCGATCGCAGTATCTCCACCGCACTCCAGGGATGCTGCTGCCCATCCCCTGGTGATCTTGGTCGCAGTTTTAGGACATACCCGGGTCCCCCCGGGGGTTTTCGTACAACACACTTTATCTACAGATATGTAAAGTACTTTTAAGGGATTTCGAAATTCACCCCCTAAAAAGGCAATTTTTGACTGAAAGTTTGTATGCAAAACGTGTAATTCTTTATATAAGAAGTATATTAGGTAGGTACTCGGTATACACATTCCTCATGTAGATATTAGAAAACTAGCTTCAGCGTTTTTGGAAGTCGAGTTCTACGCGGACAAAGTCGCGGGCAAAAGGTAGTAAAATATATGGCGCAACCGAAAAATCTGAAACTTTTCTCTGTTAATGGCGACGGTTATTCCTACAATTAGAAAAATAATCAAGGACTTTTAAAAAATTCAGCCATCCCTAATAGGTCTTTAACGCCAAGCGGTCTACCATAACCATAAACAACCTCTTTAATTTGGGCGTGTAATCGATTATTCTCAAATTCATAACGTTTACACAGCGTTTTCATGACATTGAGGCAAATAAAGAAAAGCGGAACTATGACAAGGACAAAAAATTATATATATACATTTTTCTGGGGTACTTTTGAGTTGTTTCTCAGTTCTCACAAACAAGGGGCTCTTTACATTATTAATGTTATCACAATACAAGGGGTGTCAATATTACAGTTTTTTTTTAAATTGTATGGATTCTGCTTCAAAATTCACGTGGTACGTAACGTGATATGAGTGTATCGCATAATAATTATAATTACCGTGTAAAAGGCCCCTATACTGCATTATTTCCCTGTGTGGGTCGTGCATTATTATCATAAATATCACGTCCATACAGACCCGTACACTTTATATCTCAGAGTAAGGTACTCAGTACTCTGAGCTTTATATTCACTCACTTACCCTGGGTCAGGGGTGGTTTACTACCGTGACGTCATCGCGCCGCGCAAAGTACATGCGGCCGCCGGCTCACACGTCGTGTGACTATTCAATGGTTGCGGCGCAGCGTTACGGATCGCACGCGCACGCGCTGCTGTACCGCTGTACGATCATAAAATAATCCATCATCATCATCATGTCAGCCGAAAGACGTCCACTGCTGGACATAGGCATAAAATAATCCGTTTCGTGTTAAATAATAATGTCAAAACCACAGCATTATTGTATTGCAGCAAGGGCGTTTACATTTATAATGGATTTTAGAGAAAAAATGCGATCGTTCGCTTTTAGGCCATTTAAAGATACCTACACGAGTCCTGGCTCCTGGACTAGCCGCTATGGACCTTAATAAATCGCCTTCGCGGTGCTGCAGTATAAAGTATAGATATAGATATAAAATCAATAAAAAATATCTTTATATAGTTACCCAACTACTGTGTCTTTACCTTAAAATTTTGAAAAAACTGACAGTTATCATTAAAAAAACTGAGAGTCATTGAGTTTGGTAATCATCAACGGTTGACATAAAAGAAAACGAAAATGAAAACGTTGGTTCTAAGAAACCTCTTTTTATTTTTTAAAGTGATGACTTTAAAAATTATAGGAGTGCCCCCCTCCCCCTACTTTAATATTTTTTCGTCATTTCACATCACTTTTACGTAGCGGTTCATACGAGTAGAAAACACCTTCCTGCTAAATGTTTTAATTGTATTTATAGTGCTTATAGTCTCCGAGTACATCGGCTGTCACATACAGACGAAAAGACGGACGGACGGGTTCCGTTTTCACCATTTTGGCTAGGGAACCTTAAGAGCACTATTCGTAATTGTATTGTAAACAACACTACTAATAATAAAGTACGTATATTAAAATAGGTTCTCGCTGAGGGCGGGGCCTCGAAAGAGCACGTTGCGTGCGATAGAAAGAGATGGCCACGTTTAGACACGTTTGGCATACCTAAACGGGGAATTTGTTAACAGAGAACCTTCTGTACTTGTACTATTACTTATTCTGTGCCTGGGTTGCACAGACTTACGATCACAGAGCGAAGAAAGAATCCTTACATCATGTCTCAGAGTGATCAACGTTAAATATGGCGCCGGCAGCTGTCATCCCATAGAAACTTGTCAAACTTTCCATACATTGAAATTTTAACGAACACAGCTTACGATTACAGACGGTTTGGTGCAACCCAGCCTTAACCTAACTTCCGACCTGTCAGGCTGTCACTCCTGTTCCTGTCACGTGTCACTGTCACGACGTCTGGCGAATCGTTCGTTCGAGTCAGTGTATTTATTTTATTTTTATTAACACACAAATTGCCGCTGGTGCTGCGGCATCCTCCGCTGAAAACCCAAAGCGCCGCAAATATGCCGCCCTAGGAAGTGGCTACATTTTTGCGTCGTTTGGCGTTGAAACTTAGGGGCCGTGGGGGTCGAACGCGCGTCGACTACTTATTCTTGGATCTTTCGAAGCGTTTAATAGAGGCTTCTGGTGACCAGAGGGCTGGCCTCTATTTCGCTCAACGAATAAGTATTGCCCTGCAGCGAGGTAATACAGCCAGCCGTCTGGGCATCCTCCTCATTGACAGCGATTTGGGCCAATTTTATTATTCGTAATTTCAATGAGGTTATATTTTAAATAATGTTTTTGTTATAAATGAAGCTCGTTAATATTGTTAATATTCCAGAATTCCTAGTCCAGGTATTTATTCAAAGGGTACAAAAATTAATTAGTTCCCCGACTTGAAGACCTCTTTAGATCCGTTAGGTGGGCCCGGTCACATTCGGGTTTCGCCAGTTTAGCTTTAGTCCAAAACCTGAGTAAGTATGACTCTAGGGTAGCCAGTTTCTATTTAATTCAGAATCTAGGTACGTATAATTCAGATTTAAGGCATTTTCCAAGTTATCCAAGTTCCTACAATGCTAGATTAGGCATCCATATGGCAAATTTCTAGCACTACTCATTGTCATAATGCCAGATTCTGAGCAGGTCAGAAAATGACATGTCTAGAATCTCAGTATGTCTAAATTTGAGTATGACAGAGTCTATGTTGGTTTAACTATGTTTAGGCTGTATTCTTAGAAGGTCAGATAATATGTCAATCAATTTCTGGCTATATTAGGTGACTGTACAGTCAAGAGGAAAAAGCATTTTTAAAAATATGGAAGTACATAATATAAAGTAAAAAATTTATTGAGCTGACTTCTGCCATAGATGTCTTTACAATAAAAAAGAACATAAAATTATACTTATTTCTTAAATAAAATAAAACTTAACATTATTTCTCATATTCAATTCTATTATTCTTTTATTGTTTCGTCTATTGCTTCTTATATGTTGTTTGATGTAATAATTTCCGAGTCACTAGAAGAATCACTACACAAGAACTATATTCAGAACTTGAGCTGTCAGATTCTGGTTCATCGTTGTGGCTGCCAAATAATTGATTTTTTATATGTCTTTCATAATTTAAGTGAGAAGCTTTTTCGAGGAAATCCATGATTTCTATAGCTTTGTTGTTCACATCCATTATTAAGTCTTTCACATGCTAATTATATTTTATAACAACCCTTCATGACTTTTTAGATGCTTGATTAGCACAGGCTTGTTTAATGCTGATATCGTAATGTTTAGCCTATTTTTTCAAAGTGTATAAAAATTTGAATATATTAGGCTACTTACTTAATTTTTTGCTCAGTTGATTGTGCCACCCCTCTAAATCTATATATTTAGCCAGAACCGCTGAATATAGCCGGTGTATCTGTTGTTAACCAATATTTTTCAAAATGTTTCTGAAATTTTTCAATGTTTATCACATTTGAAAAATTTGTGATTAGAGTATGTCATGCTCCTTCGATATACTCAACCGGTAGTAGAGGCAGATATGTCAGAAAGCTCACAAATTGTTTCCCATTATCTTTGGTAGAAATCAACATTTGTTTAGATTTTTTTCAAATTCCCTTGATGAAATGCAGGTAACAACCAGTTTTTTCACTGCTGGGAAGACATGAGATACGGCATTTAAAGCAGCCAACTCGAAATCAGCCTTATAATGTTGGATTTGTATGATCAGAACTGTTTTTAACGTTTGAAACATTCTAATATATGTTGTTTCTTGGTTGTCTGGCAAAAGGGCGTATAACACCGGCGCAATAATGCGGCTACTGTCTGATTAACAGTTTATCATGGCATGAATATTGTATAGCTGATGAAAACGTTTAGAGACTACTTTAGAGGTCCCGTCCCCTAGATATCTGTACGTATTGTTCAATATTTTTCTCGACAATTCGCTACAGAAAATAAACAGCTCATCATCTATCTCCATTTCCAGCGATCAGGAAGTTGTAGTGTGTAAATCCAATACGAGCAATAAATAAATAAAACCAAATTATTTATAAGTGTAATTATTACACTTAATTATGGCCCCGTTTTAAATTTACACACTGCATTTAAAAAAATAGCAAATTAACACGTACGAATGATTAAGGTACCTACACGTAACTAGTTTTGAGCAATAGTTCAACAATAAAATCGACTCTAAATTTCAACTCCTTGAAATAATAAACAAGCACACAAAAATATATTTGGCTTCACAACTAATCTAATGGCACATACGAACCAACTAAATAGAAAATAGAGTAACAGTTTAAACAGAATTCTGTAGAAGGTATGTAAAATGTAGAAACACAAAAATAGAGGTAATGTTAGTGGAGGTAATTTTACTAAAATGTCTGAGCTGGTTACGTAGAACTTGTCTTCTTTTTCACGAAAATAAAATTTCTATGACCCTCCTTTCTTTCTCATAATACTGACAATGAAGTTGTAAATTTCTTTGTAAGTCTACGACTAGTCCCATTTCCCATAAATGCTAAATTTCTTTTATGATTTTGTGATGTGAATCAAGCCAATACGTAATCTCCGGATGTAATGCTAATAGAGCTGCTAGGTCCTTTAATGTCAGCATTTACACAATCATGTGTATTTTCATCTTCTTCAGAACTAAAAACTCCTTCCTCAGATTCCAATATCATTTCGGTGTCAGTTTCATCTGAAGAAAAACTCAGATTTGTTTTGGCAGGTTTACGTCTCGAAGATTTAGGCTTTGAAACTTTTAAGCGTTTTTGATTTGGTTCCAAATTCAAAATTCCAAATAATTTAATTCACGTAGTTTTAGGTACAATAAGATCTTACAAGTAACATTCGTATCACTAAAACCTACCATACATGGCATGTGAAATTGAAGTGTACACTAATTTACTTATAATCTAAAAATTCCTGTACATTATAGAAGCACTTTTCGGCCAGCCACCTTTTTAGAGCTTTTTTCGATTTTGAATTTACGCGTTTGGAATTTTTGGTGCTTTTTTGTTTAACAGCCTTTGTTTTCTGTTTTTTTTAAGCCGAGACTGCCGATCTAGGTAAGCTTTGAGAATTTCTTCTTTTTCGGGGGTATCAGTTAAAATACGAGACTTGCCTTTTTTCTCCTCTTGTTAGACTCTTTTCGAGGCAAAACTTTAGGAAGCGGCCATACAAGTTCAGGTGTTACAACTGCGAAGCAGGTTCAGGTGTTTCGACTGTCGTTGAAATATCATTCTCAAAATGTATGTCGAACACTGATAGTTCGATTTCATCATGTAATGCTGTAGATTCTGGCGTGACTGGGAGTGGATCTGTTTACAGTCTGGGAACTGATATCGAAGGTATAGATGCCAGCTTAGATATTAATTCAAATGCAGCTATGACAGGTGCGTGTTCCGATTAATCTTGATGAGAGAATTCAAACGAATCTTGAGCATTAGCACCGCAAACCGTAACCGTATTTGTGGCTGTTACAGGTTGTGTGGGTTCCAACTGTGCAAATTTAGAAGTACACTGGTGTTCAGAAGAAGTAGTCAACGTAGAGGTGGTTGCTATAGGACAGTTCGTGGCTACTACAGGAAGATTTGCTGACAGTGCAGATTCAGCAAGATCTTGGTGTTCATCAGCAACGACCGGTGAGGGTGTTGTCGTAGGACGGTTCGTGGCTAGTACTGCCTGATGTTCCAACTGTGCAGATCCAGTTGTCCAGCTGCTCATCAGCAGCCACCAAAGACGCTGGTGGAATAGACGATTAGTCACATCTGCGCATTCAAAATCATCGTCGGTAAAGGCATTTCTAGAAAATGGATATATTCCTGGTTTGATGAAACCGGCGCGGCGACCATAGTCATAGTCAAGATCATTTATTCCATTGACATGTAATATGCACTAGAATACATCTTAAATCTAGGTTTACATTATGACTATTCCGTTTATACAAAATTACTATAGAAATAGAGAACATTATTAACTTAGCCTTATTTGAATTCAATGTCAAAAAACTCTTTTATATTGTACAGTGCATGATTAGTTAAAATATTTCCAATATATAATTTGTATTTGATATCATTTAATGAGGCAAAATCAGGTAAATGGTTATAAAGTTTAATGCTCTGGTAAATAAAACATTTTTTAGATTTCGCTAAACGGATTAACTTTTAACCAACATAAGAATTACCGGTGTGGTCATGTGGAGTAATATTAAACCAACACCATTATTCAGACTTTGTTTACAAACTTGAGCTTACAAAGGCACCTATCAACCAGCGTTACCAGACAATGATAATAACAGAACAGAGACACTGCCACTCATACCAGATGAAATGTATAAAGAAAGTCCATCAATCTTTATCATCATCATCATCATCCTAGCGTTATCCCCGTACAGTTGCATCCTGAAGGGTGCCCGGGCTCCGCTACCTACTACATCATTACCGTTAGAAATTTAAAAAAAATATAAAATCTAAGTTGTAAGTTGAAACAAAACTTTGATTTCTTACTTAAAGCTATAAGTAAGAAATCAACTCAACTTAGATTTTTTAATTAGCTATAACACAAGATTTTACAAAGTTTGGCTTAAAAATGTGTCAGGATATAACCATCTATGCTATTAATGATGCACACAGTACAGTTTAAAAATTAAAGTTTGGCTTCTACAATCTTATTTAAAGTGTCAATGGCGTGGATGGTTATTTCCTGCCACTTTTTTTGGATTTCTAACTCCATCCGACGCACCCGTAGCTTCTCCTTTGCGACTTCCGTCTCATCGAGGTGTTTTTGCTTGAGGAAACCACGCCACTGCTCATCAGATTGGAGAAAGTGTTGCGCGGTTTCCTCAATGTGGGACTGCGGTCTTGTCCCACGACGACGCCTCGGTGTCCCAACAGCCCTGCGCACAGTTTCGCGTTGACGATGAGCAGGAGTGGTCCCTCGGTGCGCCGGACGCTCCACTGGTGAACGTAGCGTAGGAGAACGTTGGGAGTGCGCGGGTGCTCTCGCATGTGGTGGAATGGATGCGGGTGCGGGTGACGGAGAGGGTAGAGGTACACGTGCAGGTGTGGGTACGGGTGCCGGCGACATAGCGGGTACAGGTGAAGCAGGTGGGATTGGGCTGCTGAGAGGGACAGGCGGTTCATGTGATGTACCAGGCTCCATCCAAATTTCAGAACCTTAAAACATAACATAAATACAATGAAGAAATGTTGGCTTTGATAAATAATAGTAACAATGCTTACAGGGATAGCAGTACTGCTTTGGAATATCTGGAAATTGATTCCTGGACCTTACATATATTGTTTATTTATTTATTACCATTAATATTAGCACTAACAGTTATATGTACCTTACATGCTAATATGTAAATTAATATTTATCATGTGAATTTCCAATGTACATGTAAAAATGAATAATAATGGATAGAACAAAATAAATAATGAATGATTGTTAGAGTCAATTTAAAAAAAGTCAGTGCAATAGGATTGATACTATTACAAAGAAATACAGAAAGTCAATACAAAATGATACAACTAAAATTACAAAGGACTACAGAAATACAGAATGTCAATACAAAATGGAAAAGATATATTATATAATATTAATAAGTCTAGGTTATTTAATAATTTAATAATACATATTAAGCAGTTATGGAGCTAGGAGTGACAACTTTCTCTAGATATTGATAGGCAGCCGCCAAAAACTTTGGTTCGAGCTTAAGAACATGTCCAGTTGGCTGTCACTGTCCAGTATATTATTTAACAGCTTTAGTCTAATGCGGAAGCAATATCATTGTCTAATACCAAGTCTTATCTTCTATTAATTTTGTTTGAAAGGAGATGAATTTTGGTAGTGTAAAATTGCTCCCCATATTTAATTACATTACACACAGGAAAATATCAATACCAAATGAGTACTTATCCACATAAGTACCTACTTAAAGTATTTCTTATGGCAAAGATGGATGGACTTTCATCATCATCATTTATGTGATCTGGTGTTGGTGGCAATGTCTCTGTTCTATTGCTATCATCTGGTAATACTGGTGCTTGGTTGATAGGTGCCTGTAAAAAATGGAGACTTGATGAAGTTTGTAAGAAAATTATTATCATTTACACAATGGTGGTTTATTATTCAATTATTATACCATATGACCACACAGGTACTTCTTATGAAGTTTAAAAGTAACTCTGTAAACATTATAAAATAAAAATTACTGATACTGACGCTCTGCACTGTGTATTTACTGTTATGGGTTTGAATCCCGGCTATTAGCACTGGATTTTTCTAAAAAACTTATGTATGAAGTTACAGTACCACCACTTTGCCATTTGACACCCACTTTGGCTTAGTTGGTAGTCCCTCTGTCTATGAAGCTTGGTGTCCCAGGTTCGAAACCCGGTCATTTAACATGAATATTTGTTCGTGAGTCTTGCATGTTTCCTATGTATTTAAGTATGTATTTCTAATATATATATATATATATATATTATGTATGTATCATATAGTCCCCATAGTACTAGCTTTTCTTAGTTTGGCACAAGGTTGATTTGTGTAAGATTGTCCCCCAATATTTATTTATTTAGTATATATTTAACCATAGCTTTTCAGTGAAGGAAAACATGATGAGGAAACGGGTCTAGTCCTAACCAGGTCTAGTATTCTCTCTAGGTTGGAAGGTGTGCTGGCAGTTGATTTCATAAAACTTAGTGTCTATGTAAAAACTTGGATTTGGTTTCTCAACAACAACGTTTGGTTTGGATATGTTATGTCCTTTTCGCTCTTGCACTTACACATGAAATAACATGATAAGAGATAGAACCCGAACGAATTATGTGGTGCTCTCAACGTGCTTAATACGTCTAAATCAATCGTACTTCGTAATTTAATCGTATATCGTTCCAAGGCTGCCAACTTCCGAAACAAACGTAAACTAAAATAGTTGTGACTAAACGCAAATCGAATCGAATGTTTCGTTCATAAACATACTCGCATGTTTTCACAAAACGGATCGCCAGTAGTATGCTCGTTTAACGCGATCGAATAGTATTCGATTGTTTTGCTTAAAACTTGTACTAAGGATACCGATATTATCGTCAAACTTTAGTATGTGCTGTTTAGGCACGAAAAAACTCACTTGTGTTAGGCTGTGAACTTTCGCTGTTCGCCTCCGTTGTCGTAAGCACTTGATGTCCCCTACCGCGAGAAACTCGACCGCGGTACGAACGCGATCTCACGTAGTTTCCGCGTGACTGTTGGTACCTATTATTCGTAGGCGCATTATAGTTTCCTCTATACTGCTGATGTCCTCGGGTTGAATTATTATAATTATCGATTAGAGGCATTAGAAATACCTCTATGCGATTGATATCCTCGACTGTATCCATATCCGATGTTCTGATTCCTGTGGTATGACCTACCTCTGAAGTTAAGTAAACTTGAAGTTGGTGTAATCCCTAGCCGCTAAAATCGTACTGAGACGTCTGTTTCGCAATCCGTCGGCAAATTTTTTAATGGCCAGCTGCTCATTTATTGGTTTAAGTACTTCACAAGCTTTGTCGCTCGAGTTTGCTTGTGAGATAGTAAGATTTACGAAAATATCTTCTATTTGATTTGCGTATTGAGAAATAGACATCTCGCCCTGTGCAATATTATTTAATTGGATTAGTAGTGCATTGGCTGACTTCCTGGTCAGTAAATATTTTTTCATATCTTCGATTGAGTTTTGGCAATTTTCATAGTCTGCCTTGAGTTTTAATTTTGCTGATTTAGTTAGTCTGGTGGCGATTTCAAATTTTATGAGTAATTTTTTGCAATTGTCCGTTTGTAATTTTTTGCAATTTCTTACTTTGACATGTCTACAACAATACAATATTTATTTTAAAGAATAATAGCATCAATAAATTGCTCTAAATAATTAATTAATATATATGTTAATACATGTTATAACTGACGATTCGATAGTGCTTGTTGCTAGGCCTATTTGAATAAAGAATATTTTGACTTTGACTTTGTAAACAACTTTCGTACATAATTATAGCATCTATCAATTTATGTGTGGTGTCCTCGGAACCGTCCATAATAGGCAACAAAGTCGCCGCCGTTCTTAAATCGAACTGGTCCATGGTAGTGGTTATCAAAGATTCACGCTCTGAGCAATCAGGCATTACGTTACATTGATATGATTTTATTTTCTTATAAATACAATTTATGTTATCTACTAAATTTTCTAATGTATATTCTGCATAGTCCGTTGTAAAATCTTTTTTATCTAAGTTTAGAATAATTATTTTATAACTTTCATATAAACTCTTAGCTTTTTTATACTTTAGCAAAACATTTGAGGAATATTGGTGTCTTTTTTTTCCCAATTTCCTCAGATATATTTGTATATCCCTTAACTCCTCAAATATGAGTTCTAAATCACACATTAGACATACATTAAACAAATAACACTTAAGGACAAAATAGAAAAATAATAGAAATTGAAAGAAATTTACATTACTATTTTATTAATTTTCTGAGACTTACTTGTATAATCTACCAGCCGAGGTCACATTGTCCTTGCTATTGTCCGACACTTTTCAAAAAAAAATCTTGCACTTGTTTTCGTTTCACTCCGTCTCTAATTTCCATTGTCCTTGTGACTTCGTCATATCGCGCTGTTATAACGTGATGCGCGTCCACGCGCCAGTGGCAGGGTCGCCATCTGAAGTGGGCGGCAGGGGGCCCTACTGAGTAATAGAAACAACCGTGTTACGGGACGATCTGTTTAATACTGACCACTCTTACCTCTAATACACGTTTAGCTTATACCTATACTTATAGCTATCTATACCACCATACCACATTCGAAATAAAGCAAAAATCAAAAACAAAATCAGAAAATATGCAGAAAATATTCTAAAATACTTACAAATATATTTGGTCAAAGCTATCAACCAAATAAAAATCGGTTGATTGTTGAGATATTCTTATCTTCTTAACAATAGAATCATTAGTTATAATATCGAGATCATTTTTTTTGGCTTAATGAATTTTAATTTAGTGGTTTTGACAGTCTTTAAAAATGTGACTGTGTAAAAAGTTTCATCATCTTTAATCTCTATTTTGTCAACAAATCCTACATAATGCTTCCAAGATTTTCTTATATAGTACCTAACTAAAACTACTAGATCCTTCCCCTACGAGGGTAAAACTGAAAGTTTCGGGAATAGAAGAAAATATGCAGTATAAGTGAGTTTATTTATTTTTATTGTTTTTCAAAATATTCTCCTTTGTATTTCATGCACTTATGCATGCGTTCAAACCAGTCCATAAAGCACTTTTTGAACTCTGAAGTAGGGGTCGACAAAATGGCTATTTTATAGGCCTCCACTGCTTCTTCTGGCGTCTGAAACCGCTGACCACGCAGTTTGTCCTTGATTCTGGGGAATGTAAAAAAGTCGTTGGGACTTAAGTCAGGGCTATATGGAGGGTGGTCCAATATTTCGACTTTTTCACCGTCCAGGTACTCAGTTGTTGTCCGAGCGGTGTGTGGGCTGGCGTTGTCGTGGTGAAGGATGATGCGACGACTAGGGTTTGTTTTTCGGAGTTCAGCAAAGACGTTCGGCAAACAAATAGTGGTGTACCATTCAGCATTGACTGTTCTACGATCCTCAAGAGCCACAGTAGCTACGTGACCAGATTTAGAGATAAACGTAGCCACCATCTTCTTAGCCGTACTGCGAGAACGAACAACTTTTGTGGGTTTGAGCTCGTCTTCGAAGACCCATACTCGGGATTGGTTTTTAGTTTCAGGCTCATAAGCGTATATCCACGACTCGTCACCTGATACTATGCTAAAAACAGCATTTGAGCGTCCCTTGTTAAATCTTTTCAAAGTTTTGCGGCACCAATTGACACGGACTATTTTCTGCTCGTCAGACAATAGGTGAGGTATCCAACGGGAAAATAACTTTTTCACGCCTAATTCTTCTTTTAAAATAATTTGTATTTGACTCATTCCAATACCCAGGTGCTCTTGAATTTCCCGATATGTCACATGTCGGTCTTCATTTATCAGACGACGCACAACATCGACGTTTTCTTGCGTGACTGCCGATTTTGGTCGACCTTCACGCACTTCGTCGGTGAGGGATACACGGCCACGTTGAAATTCTGAATACCACCTGTATATTGTAGTCTTTGAAGGAGCTTCAATATTAAAAGCAGCAACCATCCGCTCTTCACATTGTTTTTGTGTTAGTCCACTTTTAAAGTCATAATAAATCATAGCTCTGAAATTTTCACGGCACAATTCCATTTTAAGCAGTGACTCGACGACTTCAATAAACAATTGAAACCGAACCATACTTTTTTTTTTCTAAGTGGCCAGTGTGTTGAGATAAGGAAACTTCAGAGATTATAAAAAGGTATAATACATGTTAAAAATAAATTAATAAGTATTCGATTCCCGCCACTTTCAGTGCAAGCCTCGTAAATCATCATCTTCACTTACATCTTCTTCAATGTCATTTATTAAATAATTCAGTTTAATTTCACTTGACACTGCCTCTAAGTGATTATCACTTTTGTCCGTGTTTCTCACAGTAACATCTGCTTCATCATTATCCTTTGGTTCTCCGATGTTATTTATGAAATACTTGCCTTCTACTTCACTAGACACAGTATGTAAGTCCTCATCTCTTTTTTCTGCATATCTTTCATTTAAATCTGCTTCATCCTGTCTCTCTTCAAACCCATTTTCCATTTGCTTTACTTTGTCATTTATAAAAATCGCGTCTTTAATTTTTTTCGACATACCCTTTAAGTCCTCGTCACTTTTTTCCACATTTCTAACATTTACATCTGCTTCGTCCTGTGTAAACTTATTTTCCTTTGGCTTTCCTGAATAATTTATTAAAACTTTACCTTCGACTTCACTTGACATTGCTTTTAAGTCATCTTCAAATTTTCTGTCATTTACATGTGCTTCATACTGTCTCTGTTCTTTTATATAACTACTATCAGAATTCTGGCAAAAGTTTTGTTTTTGTTTTCTTAGGGTTTGCATTCCGGATGTGGATGGAATAGGGTCTTTTTCATCGACGTTTTCTTTTTCTTCTTTACGTTTGGTGTACAAACGTTGCTTTAAACTCACTTCTGTAAGCGTTAATTTTCCATACGACTGAAGGTCAAAATAGGCTAAGTTTTCAGGTGTATTACTTACTTCGGCCAAAATTTTTACTGCTGTCCCTTTATTTGTTTTTGTGATTGGTTTTTCTGTCAATACTTCTTGTAGGTACTTAGATTGTGTTTATTTTTTGTCCTTGGTCTAGTCTCCATATTCTCTGTTTTCTCTTTAGGTGTTTCCTGCTCCTCCGAGTCTGTACTATTCATATTAAAATCAGCCTCATTCCAATCAGAGATGTCGCTTTCAGCATATTGGATCTCTGTGTCCGTATTGTCAGACGAGGTAACGCTTTTTCTCCTATTTCTTCTGGTGGAGGTATTTTTTTTTAACGATTTTTTAAGACTATGTGTTTTTGTGACAAAGCAATCGCAACTCCCTCGAGTGCAAAAGCAGCTGAGAGGTCTATATTTGTATTTTCAGTGACTATAGCTTGGTGTATTTTCATGGTGGATGGTACTGCAAAAAAAAATTCAGGGCTGGATATTACTACTTCTTCTATATCTTGTTCAGAAACATAAAACACTTTGACGGATGTTTCTGTTTTCGATAAAAAATCAAATGCTGACTTTGCATCGACAAAATCTTCGCCGCACGCAACTCTTGCATCCAGAGTTCTTTTAATTGCTCCACCGACCCCGTCGGCGGCACCTTTGCCATGCGACGCTTCAAAGAAGGACCATGTAGCTTGGTTTAATTCTAATTCGTTTGTCTTTTCGCAAAAAAGGAAAATGTTCTTTTTTTGACGGTACTGCGTCGTGGGGCCATCAGACCAGAAATGGATATAATCAACTTTAGGAAATGATTCCTTTATAAAATCCATAACTGGTTTTAGGTGACCCCCATATAGCCTCAGGGCCGTGCTTGAGCGACAGAGACACAGTACAAAAACTTATAGGTTTCTGATTTTTTATATAGAGTACGCCGGAGTGCAGGGTGATTTGTGTCTTAGACGCACCAAAATGCATAGACTGTACTTCTTCGGCGAGCTTACATATATAATTCTCTGAAAAATCAGTGGAGAATAACTTCGTTGTCTTGTATGTTATCAATGGCACTTTTATACTCTTTGTACTGGTGGAATATATTGAAATGATGAGCTTTAAATCTTTGAAGTTCATCTTGTACTGAATTTGTTAGGTTACTTAAGACGTCAGTGCGTTTTTCTTTTACAATTCTTTTTGTAATTTTGTGCTCATCGTTTTTTTCGTATTGGTGAGTTTTGGAGATCCACTCAAACCATGAAACCTGTTCATCGTCAGCTACATTAACGTCAAAGCTAAGCTTCTTCTCCGAGCAGATGTCGCACTCAGAGTACATACATTTTTTTGATTTCACATCGCACACTTTCTCGGAAACCAAGTCAGTCAGATCGGTAGTTTCTATTAGTCCCAATTTCTTCAAAGCTTCGTCTTTAAAAGCCAAGTTAGCATGCTTTACGCAAGCACATGTGTTTCGGGTAGTTATATTTGGCGAAACCACGTAAAATGGGCGGTAACGTTAAAATGTAGTGAAGGATACGCCTCCACCTTCTCTTCTATATTTTTTGTATAGTTTTTTCAGCGTCATTAGTAAATACTTTTTTTGTCTTTGTTTTTTTTTGTAGGTCACATATTCTTTCTTCCCTGCATGTTGCATTCCCATGCAACTCTCCGATTGTCTTTTCTTTCTTTTGTTTCATTGTGTGAGTACGTCGTATGTCACTCTTTAAACCCAAACATTTTGTTAGATTCCTTTTCATGTTATACTTCCTGTCCGTTTCACTTTCTACTATCTTTTTCAATACATTTCTTTCTTGGAATTGCTTGCTCTCTTTATATGTTTCTTTCAGTGATGATTCAAGAACATGCTGCTGTAGAAGTTTCTGTTTCACTTTTTCTTTCGCCTCCTATAAATTTCTTTTAGTTCCTCTTCAACGAAACTGTTCGATTTAGTAAGGGGAGTGAGTTCATTAGAGTCCTGGATTGAAATTGAAGTTTTATTTTGCTCGGTTTCGGGTATTACAGCATTTTTCGATTTAATTTCATTCAACTCAAGCGTAAGAGAACATACTTTTTTTTTGATCTCGTTAAAGCTTTTCTCAAACTGTTATTTCGCCTGCTCAAATCTCTCACTTTGTCTTTTAATTTTATGTTTTGTCGCGTAACTTGGCTACGGAAGCAACGACGTGACCTTGCAGCTTGTTCTACCAATAGTGGTGCTGCTGGTTCTACCACTACTGGTTGTACTCCTTCTACCACTACTGGTGCTGGTTCTTCTACTGTTGGATCTTTCTCCTTTTGTATTTTTTTTTGTTTGTAATCCCTCCATTGTTGTCTCATATCTTTTTTTTCATCTTCGTTCATGTCACATATCTTTCTTTTTTTTGCTTTAGTTCTCTCCGCATTCCTTCGTTTCATTTGCTAGAATTTTTCTGGATTTGTTTCTTTTAGTTTTTCGCGATATTTTCGACATCTTTCTGCTGAGGATAACGGCATCTAATAAACAAAATAATGCTTTACTTTAGATTACAACTATCAAAATGATTAAGTGCCAAGTAATATTTTAATGCAGCCTATTTGGTAGGTTTTAACCAAATGGTCAAACTATCACACACGTTTTTCAAAATTTTGTAGTTAAAAATTAAGGTATACCGACTGACTTCAACAGCATATTGGTGACGATATTTAAAGTTAATAATGTCAAATTAAGTCGGCTGGATACTTCTAATCGTTTCTATGTTATGAATTTATGAAAATCTGATGATTTCCATATATATTTTATTATAGTGGTATTTTTTCCACTATCTTGCTATGTTTGATACAAAGATCAAAACACAATGAAAATTTTTCGAATCGAGCTGGATCCAATGGTAATTATACTATTAAAATAAGCAAAGTAAACTAACCGTGCCGTTGCCACATTGGTAAGCTGCATTGATTTGACGCAGTGTTTCCAATTCAGTGGGGACAATATTTCGACTCCTTTACACCCAAGCATCCACGTAATAATTCCCGCTCTCAATCAGGGATTCCCCGAGAAATATTTTGTTACTTACCTACTTACGTGTTAAAATGTAACCTTAGTAAGAAAATGTTGCTTGGGAATTCCCCATTCCAAAGTTGCCACAGAATGCATATTTATAAAGACCGCTGTTCACAAGGGGCCAATGCATTGGGCCATCACGTCGGGCAATTGTGAAGAGCGGGCTCAAGTTGAAGGTATTGGTACGCGTTTTACGTTATATTATAATGGTACGGCTGCACTCTCGCTTAGAGAATTGAAAATTATAGTATTTTGGGGTACTATCGTGTCGTTCTGATAGTACCAGACATGAAAGTGTAGTACAAATACTATAATTATAGTACAAATTCCAACACTGTTTATATCCTACCTTAGTAGGTATTATGTTCCTGGCTTTGGTGCGTGCGACCTAATGTGACTTTTTTCGCAATATTCGAATCTGGAAATATATATGCCATAAAAGGCACTAAATCGGAGGGTGACGTCACAACCAGTGCACGCAGAGAGGACCGTTCTCTAAATTTTATCGATTAAAAATAATATATAAATCCAAAAGATTGGTGCAAGGCGGTCATCGTGCCACTGTACAAGGGAAAGGGCTCACAACTTGACTGCAAGAACTACAGGGGCATTAGCTTACTCAGCATCGTTGGCAAATTATATGCGAAAGTGTTGATTGAAAGGGTAATGCAAGAAACCGATGAGAAAATATGGGATGTACAAGCGGGATTTAGGAAAGGTATGGGATGTACGGATCAGGTCTTCTCGTTACGATGCATAGCCGAAAAATATTTGGCCCAAGGTCAAAAGGTCTATTGCGCGTTCGTGGATTTGGAGAAGGCCTATGACAGAGTGGTGAGGAATGAACTTTGGTCGGTACTGTCCGGATATGGAGTGAGCGACCATCTCATTCAAGCTCTGAAATCTCTCTACGAGGATTCCTCTGCTTGCGTGAGAGTAAACGGGTCCTACACTGAATGGTTTAGCATCGAAAAGGGTGTTAGACAGGGATGTGTAGCGTCACCGTGGCTGTTTAATCTATTTCTGGACAGTTGTTTGCAAGATTTGAAAGACGATGAATGTGGGTTGGAAATGAATGGGTTGCTTATCAAATGTCTACTCTACGCCGATGACCAGGTTTTATTAGCGTCATCGGCTGAGAAGCTACAGAAGATGGTAACTAGCATGCACAGATTATTTGCGAGAAAAGGAATGAAAATGAATGTAAGCAAGACGAAAGTGATGGTATTTGAAAGAGATGAGTGTATGACAGTTTGTGAAATTGCTGTAGATGGAGAGAGGTTGGAGCAAGTGGATGGGTTTGTGTATTTGGGGACTTTGTTCACGAGAGACGGTAAGCATGAAGGAGATATTGAAAGGAGAGTGATAGCTGGGAATCGAGTGAATGGGGCACTTCACGCCTTTTTGAGTAGCCAGAAAGTGTCAGAAAAGGCGCGGCTGGCCGTGCATAGAGGAGTGTTGGTGCCGACACTAATGTATGGTAGTGAAAGTTGGGTGTGGCAGAAGAAACATCAGAGTCGAGTGAATGCAGTGGAAATGAGAGCGCTGAGAAGTATGTGTAGCGTTACTTTGAGAGATAGAGTGAGAAACACCGTTATAAGACGGAGGTGTGGAGTGAATGAAGATATAGTGACGAAAATTGAGAAAGGTATGCTAAGATGGTTTGGACATGTAGAGAGGATGGATGAAAGAAGATTGACAAAACGAGTGTATGAAGGAAGAGTGGATGGAAAAGTTGGAAGGGGAAGACCTCGGCGAACGTACTCCGACCAAATCGGAGACATTCTGCAGAAAGGCCAGGTCAGGAGTACCCTAAATCGGCGCGCATGCATGAAGAATGTTATGAAAGTTCATGAAGCGAAAGTTGTATGTCAGGATCGTAGCAAGTGGAAATCCGTGATCTCTGCCTACCCCTATGGGAAACAGGCGTGATTATATGTATGTATGTATGTATGTAAAAATAATATGAAGTGATATTTCGATGATAATAATAATAATAATAATAATTTATTTGCAAGAATACTTATTTCTAGTTACAGGATGTTATTGTGAAATTTAGTACAGTACTCTATCGTAATTAAACGACATGCAAATAATACCTTAACTATTTAAACTTTATAATATTTATACTATACAATATTTTATTTGAAATTTCCATGCTGTTTATTATATTCTATGAATTCCTTAACGCTATAAAAACAATTTTCTAATAAATAGTTATTTAAATTCCTCCTAAAATCGGTACACTTCATATTTTTTATCTTATTCGGTAAGCTATTATACAAAACTATACACATATTGTAAGCATTTTTTTTATAAATAGCTGATCGACATCGAGGCTGATGAAGTAGATTTTGATATTGTGCTCTATGGTTCATTGTGTAGACTTCCGATCTCATTTTGAATAAATAAGGGCGATCTTTTACAAGTACGCACACTTTTCGTATGTACATGCATGGCAACGGCAAAATGTGTAATTTTTTAAAAAGTGGTCTACAACTATCTGTTACCCATGCCTTGGTTATAGCACGGATACATTTTTTTTGTAATAAAAATACTCTTTCTATATCTGTAGAATTTCCCCAGAGTAACAATCCATAACTAAGAACTGATGACACATAGCCATGATAGGCCGTGATTGCTGCCTCTGTGTTAATGGTGTTTCTAAGTCTCCTCAAGGCAAAAACAAATCTATCTAGCCGACTACAAACGTAATTTATATGGTCCTTCCAATTTAGATGCTGGTCAATAAATACCCCTAAGAATTTAATACTTTCACATTTCATTACAGACATATTATTATAATTGATATTTAATGGGATTTCATTACTATTATAAGAATTAAATTGAATATAAAATGTTTTTGTCATATTGATATTTAAATTATTATTATATGTCCAGTTATTAATGTCAACTAAAGCATTATTTATATTATTTTCATAAGAGTCAGTATCTCCACCCTTGACTAATAGTGTTGTGTCGTCGGCGAACAGTATACATTTATGTGAGGTTGCAAGAGGTAAATCATTGATATACACCAAAAATAACAGAGGTCCTAGGGTACTGCCTTGAGGCACTCCAGACTTAATCTCACGGAAATTAGAGCGATATTTAATTTTTACGAAACTTTTTAAAACGTTTTCTATTTTCATTATTTCAGTACATTGTTTCCTATCTGTCAAATAACTCTTTATCCACTCAATTGCTGGTCCTCTTATCCCATAGCACTCAAGCTTTGCGAGAAGCTTTATATGATCAACACTATCAAAGGCTTTGCTTAAATCTACGAATATTGATAATATCGGTACTTTATCATTCAAACATTCCGAAACATACTTAACAAGGTTAAAACACGCCAATTCAGTCGAGTGACCTTTCCTGAAACCATATTGATCCGATCGCAATAAACTATTTTTTTCGAAAAATCCTGTTAGTCTATCACACATTGCTTTCTCGATAATTTTTGAAATAACAGGTACAAGCGTAATAGGCCTATAGTTGTTGGGATCTCTTCTGTCACCTTTCTTAAACAAAGGCTTAACTAGTGATAGCTTTAACTGTTCTGGTCTTTAACTGGTCTGGTCTGATGTAAGTGGAAGTGACTCTTGTGTATTTGTGGTACAGTGTCATGAATAATTGTTATCTCTTTCGAGCGTCGTGAGCGTAAGGGACACTGCAAGTATAAATAAATAAGTCGCTGTTAAAGCTCCTATTTTTTACATTAATATGAGGGTGAATGAGTTTCGCCAATAGTATATCTACCGCAATTACTAGCGCCATCTATGAACATAGATCATAACAAAATCTATTCGACTAAGTGAGCGCCATCTAGTGGTGCTATTCTTAACTACTTACACGGCTTAATAACTAAGCAGAGCTATGGCGAAGTGCGGTGCTTGTGGCGGTAAGTTCCAGGCGCGGACAGATGCCGCTCCTTGCTCGAAGTGTTCAAATCTATACCACAGAGCTTGCGTAGGAGTGTCGGAATCGGGAAAAATTAACCCCACGGGTTTGCCCCGAATGTAAGAAGCATACGCCGAGAGATAACAGAGCGGACACGCCGGTCAAAGTTCAGAGTAATATATTGTCACCGCCTAAGGCCAGCTTATTCCCTAAATCACAGCCATCACAGAACAAGAGCAACGACGGGGCAAATAATGAACCGAGTGAATCCAATGTGGACTTAGGAACGGAAATCAGACTCATGCGTCAAGAGCTGCGATCGGTTCGTGGAGAGTTTCGTCAACTGCGGGAGGAAATTGCAGACATGAAGAATATTTTCACTACTCATTCACAACGTCTGGACAATTTAGAAAGCAGAGTTGACGCTTTAGAGAACCGTGTGTCTAAACAAAACCTCGACGATCTTGAAAAGAGAGTTTATACGTTGGAAAACCACTTGTCTGAGCAGAGAGTTGGTGATACAAGTGACCTTAAGGCCATTGTGCAACAACTTAAGCAGGAGCTCAGTGACAAAGACCAGGAGCTGCTTTGCAATGACATTGATATTACAAATTTACCCGAAACTAAAGGTGAGAACTCGATTCATCTGGTTACATTGGTGGCCGCTAAATTGGGAATGAATTTGGATATACGTGATATCGTCCATGCAGAACGCATAGGAGCACCACGCGAGGAAGGCGCCGGCGGCGACGGTTCAGCAAGTGGACGGCCGCGGCCTATCACCGTGAGACTGACACGTCGTGCTTTGCGCGACGAGCTCCTAAAAAGCGCACGGGTCCGCCGCGGCGCAACATCGTCTGAACTCGGACTCCCAGGGCATGCACGCAGTTTCTACATTAACGAGCGCCTCACCCGACACAACAGATCACTTTTTAACAAGGCACGTGAAGCCGCCCGTTGCAGCCAATGGAAATATGTGTGGACAAAACGTGGACGTATCTACGTGCGGACGTTGATCGCGTTTTTCGGTTGGCTGTTATTGAAATCCAAAATAAGTAGTAGCTTCGTTTCTTTTTGTTTTGTTTTGATTGGAGCATGTAGGTTTTTCTTCTGTGATTTAATTAAATGTTTCTTAACGCTCTTTTTAGCTAAGGGTCACCTATCCTATGGGTATTATTTTTTAATGATTATTCACTCCACTGTGCACCATCTTGAGAGATACCGATTTATGAATTGTATTAAAAATGCTGTTACTTTTATTTTGATAAATTGGCGTGAATAAAAATCATTTATCAGTCGGTTTATTCAACGCCGGATCCTTAGGGACTCGACATGATGAATTTATTGCTGCCATGCAACACCACAATGTCGATATTATGGCCATAAACGAAACGTGGCTGAAAGTTGGTGAGGAGAATCGTGCACCTGTGATCCTCGGATATCGGTTACGGCATATTCCTCGTCCGCGAGGAGTACGAAACCGAGGAGGTGGAGTCGGTTTTTACATTAAGAAAGGGATTAATGTCCGTGTTATTCCTCACCCCATTTCAATTCATGCAGAGCAGATGTGGCTAAGTTTCTCTATAAATTCTATAAAGCTCGTTATTGGTACAGCTTCCCGCCCGCCTTGGCAGGACGTGGAGAGCTTTTTCGATGCCTTAACTGATTCCATATCCACATATGGTTGTAGAGACCGCATTGTGGTGTTGGGTGACTTTAATATAAATGTGCACAAGAGTAATGAAAACAAGACAATATTGCTAAATAAGTTTCTAGAAAGTATGAGTCTCAATGAAGTAGTTACAGAATCGACGCATTTTACAGAGTCCAGCGAGTCTTATAGATATCGTGTGTACCGACGCTCAGGTACGGTGTGTCAATGTGGATTATATTCCAGATCTTGGTAGACACGCTATAATCTGTGCCCAGTTTAACTTTAAAAAGATAAAACCTGCTCCTCAAAGATTAACATTTCGGCCCTATAAAGATATACTGTTCGATTACTTTAATAGAGACATGAGCTTTATTGCTTGGGATTCAATAAAGTTGCTGGGAAGTGTTCAAGACATGGTGTCCGCCTTTAATGAATGTGTCTGGACCTTATTCGACCTACACGCGCCCGTAAAGACTATAATTGTAAGAGAGAGCAGCTATCCCTGGGTGACGGACAATGTTAAGTTCATGATGCAACTTCGTAATGAAGCGCATAAAAAATTTCGTCTCACGGGATCTGAAAGTCATAAGACATATTATAGGAACCTCAAAAAATTGGTTAACTGTGCTTTATATAACGAAAAACGTGCTTATTTTGAAGCCAATATTAATGATAAAAAACTAGACTCTAAAAAGCTTTGGAATAATCTCAAATCTACGGTACTTCGTAACCACGAGCGGAGAGACCTACCTGATCATTTCAACGATCCTAATATTAAGTACAAACAGTTCGTTTCTAGATATTCCCGAAAAACAAATTTCTATTTCACACTTAACTTATTACGAGTTTAACAGATTTGGCTCCTCTTGTTTTTGTCTTAAACCGGTGCGTGAGGATACCGTTCTTAGAATAATCAAAGGCCTGAAATCGAATGCGGTAGGTATCGATGATGTTTCATTACAAATGATCCTATTGACTCTTCCTCACTCACTGGATGCAATTACACATGTGATTAACTCCTCGATTTCGTCATCATACTTTCCCGATGTATGGAAAACGTCCTTGGTGAGACCTCTTCCGAAAACCCCGAATCCTAATGATCAATCAGTATTCTGCCATGTCTCTCTAAGGTTTTAGAGAAAGTTGTATGTGAGCAGCTAACAGATTATTTAGAGTCTAATAATATCTTACCCTCTAGGCAATCGGGATTTCGTAAAGGACGAGGAACAACTACAGTTCTTCTAGATGTAGTGGATAATATCTTGTGCGCACAAGATAAAGGAATGGGTACAATTCTGGCACTGCTTGATTTTTCTCGTGCTTTCGACTCTATTAATATTTCCTTACTTTTATCTAAATTATCGTATTACGGGTTTGACATTACAACTATCCGCTGGTTCAACAGTTACCTAAGTAATATGTCTCAAAAGGTGGAATTGCGGAAGGATAATGGACAGATCCTGCATTCAGATGTCTATCCTGTCCTGAGAGGTGTACCACAGGGCTCTATCCTTGGCCCTATCCTTTTTGTTCTTTACAGCGCGGATATCATTTCAGATATAAATAACTGCAATTATCATTTGTACGCAGATGATTTGCAGATTTACTTATCATTTCGGCCATCCGAAACACAATCAGCTTTAGCGAAAATCAATGAGGATCTTTGCAATATCTCTCTATGGGCTGACAAAAATTCACTGGTACTGAACCCTTCCAAATCTAAATTTATGGTTCTCGGTTCCAAACATCAGATAGCAATTATTTCAGCTGGTAGACCAAGGATAGAGCTAGGTGGCGGGCAAATTGAGTGTGTCAGGGAAGCTCGTAACTTAGGTTTACTGCTAGACAGTAATTTGCGTTTTGAAAATCACGTATTAAATACAGTCAAGAATTGCTTTTATCGCCTTAGAGTTATGTACGGTATCCGCAACTATTTGAGTACTGATCTTCGTATACGTCTCTGTGAGTCATTAATTTTATCAAAATTAAATTACGTGGATATTGTGTATGGACCTTGTTTACTGGCAAGAACAAAACGACTAATTCAGCGCATTCAAAATGCATGTGCTCGTTATTGTTTTTTTATCCCGCCTAGAACACATGTCACACCCTATATAATTAGGTCTCACTGGCTCAAAATGGAAGCCAGACGTAAGTTACATTTGGCAACATTATTATTCGAAGTACTGAAGACGGAGAAGCCCAGCTATCTTTATAAAAAACTTACATGGCTCAAAGATACTTGTAAATATGAATGTAGAGGCTCTTCATATCGTCTTACAATGGCCCGTCACGGTACTGCTGCCTTTCGTGGTAGTTTCAGATACGCTGCCACTAAGTGTTGGAACAATCTGCCTCCACCCATTCGTAGTTCTAAAACGATGGGAAGTTTTAGGCATAATTATAAAATAATACTTCTTTCCGAGCAAAACGCTTAACACAGCTGAGCAGCGTATCTGTGTTAGATTCGGAGTTATAAGTTCCTTTTTTTTTCTCCTTTGTTCCACATATGTTGTTCTAAGCATATTGTTAAAATTAGTACACTATTATTATTATTTTGATATGTTATGTTTTAATTTGTGTGGTTTAGTTGTTAATTTGTTTAGTAGCACTTTATAATTGTTTATTTCTTTTTATTTTTACACATATTGTTCTGTGCGAGTGGTTGGATGTCACCCACAGGGATCAGGCTGAAAATCAGCGCTGCAGCCGCCAGGCTGTAGCATCATGCTGAGCCTGATCCTTTTTGCTGGCACACAACTTTTTTTTCTTTTTTTTTCTTCATTTATTATGCAACACGATACCCGATATGGCATGTTTACTGGTCTGTGGTGCCTTGGTCTTTATCGGGTTCGACATTTTCATTATACTGCACATCCTAGAAAAATAATTATTTTATTTGCCTAAAGTATAATAAGCTTCATCAACAGACAAATAAGAATAATTCCTTAACTTTTTCAGATTCCGGCGTTGCGCTGATTTATTTATAGTCAGGGTTTAATCTTTTAGGACCACAAAATATTTATTTCCTCTTTACTTTACCAAATGAACGGTTTGCCTTCCTAGGCGCCATACATGATTAATGAATCTAAAATAATAAAACCAAACAATTTATAAATATTGTTTTATAGTATACTTTTTTAGCGACATAAATAGTAAGAATCTGAGCAAGAAAAAGATGAGCGATAAAAAGGTATGGAGATAAAACATGTTGCACCGTCCGTCCACAACTAAAGTGAAAGATGAAACAACTTCAGCAAATATTATCACTCTTAGGTCATAAATGACTAACAAGACGCAAAACAATATGCTCTTTAAAAGCGTGAGTTCTATACAAGTGGTGAAATAACACAGCAGAAATTATTATCAAAGGTGCAGAAGAAGAAGCAGAAATACTGTCATGTTTTTGTGAGGAAAACCGATGTTATCCTGGCAGCCGATTTTAGCTTTAGCCTTTACAAAGAAAGCTGATACCCATAAAATCAGACTCCCGTTGGAGTAACTTTTCAAATATGACCAATTGTGATATGTGTCGTCTGACGGATATGTGTTGGGACCTGTCATCGAAGCAGATGTTCAATAAAATTGCATAAATATGGTTAAAACCAGAAATGACTAAAAAGGCCAGAAAAGTAGCATCAGGAGAGCAGGAAGCAATTTATATCACACAGATAAAAGCAATGGGAATAAGATTCTGTGAATCGGAAATATTACAAACGGCTGCCAAAATTAAGAAACAGCAAAATAACAACCTGAACAGTCTAACTAATTAATGAGAAGACGTATCTGCCCAGTAGTGGGACGTATATATAGATGATGATGATGATGATGAAAATTCGATGACGTACTTTTAGAATTATTGCTTAATGTATATACAGTGTGTAAATTTTATAAGGGCGTTTATTGTAATGAAGATTAAGATTGGACCTAGGGAACCTATTTACATTAATTTCTTTAGGAAATTAAGTTCTTTCTTTTTCATACATAATAATTAAGCACGCATTGTATTGCACCCATTATAATTAACGTACCGATGTATATGTATGTATAGTACAATGAAAATATTTCCATCAATTAGTACAAATGCATAATGCAATTTCCTATAAAAAGTCAAATGTAACAAAAAGCATTACTTACCCAATGATCAAGACTGCCTCATCGCGCTATAATTCCCGCTAGCCCATGCGCCCGTAGCTATGTGACCTTGAAATCGACGAGCGACGTGACCGTTCCCTCGAACCGCTTGGCGGCGACTGCCGAATCGAGCGCCGTGCACGGTGTTTTATTACGAATTTTAGGGTGATTTGAAATATTTTTTATGCCGAAATTTACTTCTACATATACATATATTTTTATATGAACGAATAGCGCTTGAACCGAAGTTTCTTATTATGGTTTTATATTTTTGAAATAATGTGTTAAATGGCCAAAAATACTGGCGATTCTTCGTGTGTTTTTACTAAAAAGTTGTTGCATGGAAATACGGTTTTACTCAAAAATTTAATATGTAACTTATAAAATGTGTTCCACTTATTCCTAAGAAGACTATCAATCCAATATAGATTTAATTGTTTCATATCGGTTTCAAATCAAATAGTTCTTCAAATCTTACTAGTCTCCGAGCGAAAATTGAGAAAACAGCTGTTGGACTGAGCCAACATATAGTAAATTGAGAGCTAAATCTAAACAACTTTTCCACTTATTAAACTTGAATTGAAATGATCTTTCATATTATACAATAAAATCTTTAGAAAAACGAATATTGAATGAGATATGACCTCAAAAAGTTTAGCGAAATCAGCAAACGGCTATATACGGACTCTTAACGCATGCTTACAATTATTGAAAGCTAAGAGAAAAGAAGTGGCTGTGCGAAGTTTCGTTACTTATGTTAAGTTTAAACATTTGTGTAAAATAATTATATGTTATTTCCAAGTAAAAATTTGTTCCCAGTGTCGCAATGTTTATTCAAAATAAAATATTAAAATGTTGATGATGAGTTTTTAAAAGAAATAGTGGACCGTTCTTTTTTATTAATTTGTTTTTGTTTGATTTTATAATTCATATCATTTCGATATATTGGGATATTACTACCTATTATAGTGGTATTAGGGTTTCGATGTGTCTCGTTAACTACTCATATACCTATTTATAATAATGCGTAATGCCGGCCGAGGAGTCTCTTGCTCCTAAATAACACAAAATGTGGGAATGGTCACCCTACAATAATAAATCGGGCTACGCTCCTTTGCGTACCCTGGTACTTTCTATAAAATGGGAGTCGTTCCCAAAGGCCTGGTCATCTAAATATATAAAAGAAGAAACTGACTGACTGACTGACTGACTGACTGACTGACTGACTGACTGACTGACTGACTGACTGACTGACTGACTGACTGACTGACATATCAACGCACAGCCCAAACCGCTGGTCCTAGAGATTCCAAATTTGGCATGTAGGTTCCTTATAAGGTCTAGGGGTGCACTAAGAAAGGATTTTTCAAAATTCTACCCCTAAAGGGGTGAAATGGGGGTCCGAAATTTGTATGGGGAAACAAGATTGGCTGGACTATTTTATTCGAAACTTCACAGAAGTATTTCTAACGATAAATGAGTAAACACGTGTTTCAGGTTTTCTAAAAAATCAACCCCTAAAACGGGGAAATGTGGTGACAAATTCTGAAAATCGACATGGGTATTGTTTTTATGGTTTATCGGGTCGCTGATAACGAAAACAACAATGATTTTAAAATCCCACGTGGAGGACGTGAAATACCATCCCCCCTGTTGGGGTGCGAGGGGGATGAAATGTCTAAATATTAATATGGGTGTCGTTTTTATGGTTTTTGTGAAACGTTCATTACGAAAATGGCATCAATTTTGAAATTTAATGTTGTGGACATGAAAACTTTTGAAACTTTGTGCCAAATTGCAAGAAATAACTGACTGAGTGAGTGAGTGACATATCATCGCACAGCCCAAACTGCTGGTTCTAGAGATTCTAAATTTAGTATATAGGTTCCATATAAGGTCCAGAGGTGCATTAAGAAAGGATTTTTCAAAATTCAACCCCTAAGGGGGTAAAATGGGGGTTCGAAGTGTGTGTGGGGAATCAACATTAGTTGGACTATTTTATTCGAAACTTCACAGGAGTATTTCTAACGATAAATGAGTAAACATGTGTTTCAGGTTTTATGACAAATCAACCCCTAAAAGGGGGAAATGTGGTGACAAATTCTGAAAATTGATATGGGTATTGTTTCTATGGTTTATCGGGTCGCTGATTACGAAACCAACAATGATTTTAAAATCCTACGTGGAGGACGTGAAATACCATCCCCTCTGTTGGGTTCCAAGGGGGTTGGAATGTCTAAATATTAATATGGGTGTCGTTTTATGGTTTTTTGGGTCGTTAATTTTGGAAATGGCATTGATTTAAAATTTTATATTGCGGACATGAAAACTTTTAAAAGTTTTTGCCAAATTGCAAGAAGAAACTGACTGACTGAGTGAGTGACATATCAACGCACAGCCCACACTACTGGTTCGAGAGATACCAAATTTGGCATGTAGGTTCCTTATAAGATCTTAAGGTGCATGAAATGCCGTGAATTCCCTATGAAGAGACGACCTTTTTTGATTCAATGTATTGTAAGTAAGTGGTTTTATTAATCAGTGCCGTCCGATACGATTTCGATAAAAATCGATATTTGAGCGTCCGAGAGGACTCTTAATAGGAATCCGAGGTAAACTTTGAATAAAGTAACGGCCATATTAATTTTCTTCACTTCCGTTGCGATTTCGTTCAAAATTGATATCTAAGCGTCCGAGAGGTCCCCTAATACGACTCCGAGGTAAAATTGGGATAAGTGGCAGCCATATTGATTTTCTTCATTTCCAAATCGATTTCGTTCAAAATCGATATCTGAGCGTCTGAGAGATCCCCTAATACGACTCCGAGGTAAAATTTGGAAAAAGTGACGGCTATATTGCATTTCTTCATTTCCGTCCCGATTTCGTTCAAAATCGATATCTGAGCGTCCAAAAGGTCCCCTAATACGACTCTGAGGTAAAATTTGGAAAAAGTGGCGGCCATATTGATTTTCTTCTTTTCTTTAACTTTAAAATCGATATCTGAGCATCCGAGATGTTTCTTAATACGACTCCGAGGTAAAATTTTGAAAAAGTCGCAGCCATATTGATTTTCTTCATTTCCTTCCCAATTTCGTTCATAATCGATATCTGAGCGTCCGAGAGGTCTCGTAATACGAATCCGAGGTAAAATTTAGAAAAAGTGGCAGCCATATTCATTTTTTATCATTTCCGTCACGATTTCATTCAAAATCGATATCTGAGCGTCCGAGAGAGTTCTTAATACGAATCCGAGGTAAAATTTGGAAAAAGTGGCAGCCATATTGATTTTCTTTATATCTAACCCGATTTCGTTGAAAATCAATATCCGAGCATCCGAGAGGTCCCCTAATACGAATCCGAGGTAAAATTTGATTTTCTTCATTTCTAACCCGATTTCGTTCAAAATCGATATCTGAGCGTCCGACAGGTCTCTTAATACGAATCTGAGGTAAAATTTGGCACGCCATGCATGCCAGGGATTATTAAAAAAAGTTTAATGTTACTATATAAGCGTGTGGGGTATCTATGGATTGGCTTTTAAAAACGACATAGAGGTTTATATATTTTTTCCATTTAAATCAACCTTTAGATTAGGTATTAGATTTTTTTTAATCGTATGGCATTTATTTACGAACCGTGAGATCTTCGGGAAGACAAGTACGGTTGCCAGTTTTTGTTGCACTTTGAGCAAAACCCAGGGGTAACGGTGGGTACTCCTTACGGACGTAGTGCAACTTCGACCCCCCTTTGTCAAGTGAGTGGGCAACTTGACTGTTAGTAGTTCTCAAGCCGCCCGAAGGCCTCTAACTTGGCTTAACGACTGCTGTCGTAAACAGCAGCCGGGATCAACGGCTTAAGGTGCCTTCCAAAGCACGAGAGCGCTCAGTTAGTAACTACTCAAAGCGGTCACCCATCCAAGACCTGACCTGCACCCACATTGCTTAACCTCGCATACCGCACGCGGTAGGCGGGTGCCGCTGGGCCACGAGCGCTCTGAATTCTTGATAGTTTGTGCCAAATTTCAATTCAATCGGTCCAGTAAAAGCAACTCGGTTGTAACAGACGCACTGACAGTAAGGAGTGCGAATGAAAGTGAAGCCAAATTTTCTTTTTGGATGCTCCTTTTAATGAATCACAATCACCAAACTTCGTATACCGAAACCCCCAGAATGTAACAACTACTTTTCTGGAAACCGCATCTAAATCGGTTCAGCCAAACACGAGATAATCGTGGACAAACAAACATACATACCTACATACATATATACGGGTCAAAAAGTGAACCTCTTTTTTGTAGATGGTTAAAAATTACGCTTAGTACGCGGGCGAAGCCGCGGGCAAATGCTAGTCCTATCAATAAGCACGGCATATCAGGCCTGTGCGTTTGGATCGCCTGTACCTAGGCACATCTACATTAAGACAACAATGGTCTCTAACAACTTTCACGGAGGATACGGTAGCTTACACTATGATCAAATTGAAGGACTTGTTCTCTAGCAGTTTGAGGTCACATATTCAAGTGTGCCTCCACGTCTGTTTAAGACGCTGTCTCCAAACTATTTACTTACTGAATCAATAAGGACTAGTTCCTACAAAGCTATCCTATCTCAAAATATGTATAGGTAGAACAAATATTGTTTCCTACAACTGGGTCACTTGTCTTCGCCATCCTCTTCCTCTTCCGCGCCTCTGTTCTGTCAACGTGGGCAGCGTGGGGTTATTCGCATGAGGTTGGCGCAGTGGCAGGTACGTGCTGTGTTTAATATGGGTCTTGGTCGATTTGTGTATGATTGCCCGTCAGGAAAGAAGAAAGAAAGAAAGAGCATTACGACAAAATTAGTCAACCTGATTTTTAACAATTACCAATAAAAAACACAAGCTCTCGCATGCACACTAACGCAGTAACGCTGGGCATTTTTATTAAACTGGCGTCACTAGTGACTAGATTGAAATGCTCCGTGTATATTTTCTTGTTGATCTGAGGATTTTGACGACCTGTTTATCCTAGTTGGTAGTGACGCTGCCTCCAAAGCTAGAGGTCCCGGGTTCGAAACCTGGCCAGGGCATTATTTGTGCATTTAGCACGGATATTTGTTCTTGTGTCTTGGATGTTTTCTATGTATTTAAGTATGTATTTATCTATATAAGTATGTATATCGTCGTCTAGTACCCATAGTACAAGCTTTGCTTAGTTTGGGACTAGGTCGATTTGTGCAAGATTGTCCCCCAATATTTATTATTATTATTTCTTTATTTATATTCTACTGTCCCCTTATACTTATTTACTTTATTTTGAAAATTTGAAACTCAATAACAACCTTCTTCTGTCAATATAAATGGGGACAATATTCTTCATGTGGTAACCCCACAACAACTGTCAAATTATCTCCCAGCTCTTTCGGTGATATAAAATCACTGAAACCATTGAATACAGCAATTGCTGGCACTTATTGCCATTAAAAGACGTGTTTAGCCACTCAGGAATAATTACTGGAAATTAAATAAGAAGCAATACTAAAAAAAACAACTTGATAGACATCAAAAAGTTAGAGCACCAGTGGACTGGGAGCATGCGCTGGAAGATTACGAGAAACTTCAGGAAGAGAACTCTGTTGAGAAGTATTAGATTAGTTTGTCGGCCTGTTTAGCCTAGTTGGTAGTGTCATTGCCTCCGAAGCTAGAGGTCCCGGGTTCAATTCCCGGTAAGGGTATTTGTTTCTGTGGTGAGCAGAGACATTTGTTCCTGATCCTGAGACTTGGATGTTTTCAATGTATTTAAGTATATATCTATAATAACACAAGCCTTATGGTCTGTGTTGTACTAGTTCGATTTGTGTAAAAAATGTCCCCTAATATTTATTTATTTATTATTAGAAAAATATTTATGAAGTGAAAAATTTGTCTGGAAACCAAAAGTTCCCAAATCTAAAAATATCTAAAAAATATTAATTTGTTTGATTTAGTTATGGCCATTTTTAAACGTGTCCGTCGAAAAAGTATTCAGTGCCCTAAAGAGGATCAAAACCGATGACCGCAATAAGCTCAACACAGATACGATGGCTGCATTGTTGAAGACGTCACGAGGAATAAATCATGTTTACGAGGGGCGTCTGAAAAGTTCCAAGCCGAAGGTATTTCGTTTATGGTACTGGCCACTAGATAGGCCATGTATTTTTCTGTTTCGAGGTATTCAATGGAAAAGTTCATCATGAGTGAATTACCAACGATTATTACAGAAATTGAGCACCATGCTGTAATTAAGTTCCTTACAAAACTTAACTTCAAAATAAAACGGCCGTTGTGCCTGGAGCGTGTACACCAAAGCGACTATATATAGACCTGGTGCCATTCTAACCAGTTTTTAGAGAGGATCAAATGGTCTGATCAAAAGACAAAATGAGAGTCAAAATGTGTACTTTAGACGATTAGTGTTAATTAGCTGCTGAGCAGTGGAAACTAAAGTTGCTCCCATAGCTTTATTGACTCGTAAAAATGTAATGTTTTTTTGGGGAAGAGAACAGGAACAAGCGAGACAGGAAATAATTTCCATCTTGACTAGTGAATCTGCGTTATTAATATTTGATCCGTCTCTGCCAACCGAGGTGCATACAGACGCAAGTTCATTATGCAGGTGCAGATCTGATGCAAAATGGAAAAGATGGGCTTAGACATGCAGTGGCAGCAAAGTTACAGTAGGTGCGGAACCCAAATATCAATCTTATGAACTAGAAACACTCGTTGTAGTTAAGGCTTTGCAACATTTTCGTCATTATTTGATGGGAAAACATTTTATAGTTACATTAATGTACTCATATTGTCCCTCTGGAGTCACAAATCCAGTTAGATGCACTGAATCCTCACTTAATTTAATCTGGTGAAAATCAGTTAACATATCCAGTACAGAAAAATATTTACATTTGCCCAAACTTTCGATATGATTCTCGATTAAAGGGAGAGGGTACCTGTCTTTCACTGTGATGTTGTTGAGGGCTCGGTAGTCCACCACCATCCCATCTGAACCATCTTTCTTTTTCACAAGAAGCACTGGACTTGCATACGCGGGTTCGGATTCCCTTATATCGCGAACACGAAATTTTCATCATGTGATACGGTCTAGCTGGTTAGCCGGTTCGTCACTAGTAAGCCGAATATGCATCTCGCCTGTGTTTACAGTTGTATTAGCCATTCCACTGAGGAAGTAATCTGAGTATTTGTTTAACACTGCAGATAAGCGATCCTTTTCATCACCGAACAACGGAGTATTTATTGAGCTGAGTTGCGTAATAATAGCCGGCATACAATGTCTCACATTGTTGACAATTGGACTATTTCTAACTAGTCGTTGAGAATCTCTTGATAAATAATGCTAATATACAGACTTTATAATTGAACTGTTCTATTAATTAATCACTCTAACCAATAGTAAGACCAATGTAAACTGCGTGAGAGGACTTGGTTGCAATCTTGAAAATAAGGAAAACATGAAAACTACAATTCCTCATCCATGTGGCGGTTATGAGATTGTCGCTTAGAGAGAGACGCCGACCACATGATAAAACTCATGAGAAATATAGGCACAGAAATGCATGTATGATACTGAGGACAAAGAAATAAAATGGGACCTGATTTTGGCATTGCACAATCTGCAAGAATAAAATAGTTTACATTTACGCAACAGATTTAGTATAAGGCACATACTGTAGTGTTGTAACGCGAACGTTCAACTAGGAGTAGGTGAAAATAAAAAACTTAGTAATTAATAAAATTTCGTTATGGAAATGAGCGCCCTGTCGGGACAAATAGTTAAACTTTTGTAACAGGTTAAGCTAGCAGCGCGCGCGCACGATTCGTTATAGACCGAGTTAATTCCAAAAGTTACCACCGCCCAGGCCTATGTCGCTGCTAGGTAATTTCGTTCTTTTTCGAAGACGAGAGCTTAAGATACGCACGCGAGCACCTTAAATTAAAAACGAACATGTCGGTGTGGCCCTCGCCTTAGTTAGGCTTTCGGAAGCGGATTTACCGCAATGTCTAAATGTTAATACAAAGAAAAAATAGGAGAAAGTCTACCTACAACTTGAAATGTAATTCAGGAACCCGAAATGGGTTTCACCCTTACATGTCCTCTTGAAAAAAATGCAAGATTGATTTTGGAACAACACTCAGATCTGTGCCCGGTGTCCGAGCTGGTCTGTCCGCTCCACCCATACCCTGGACCTGCTTCCTGAAGGCATCAGCGGAGAAAGGCTGCATATTGTATGCGAAAGTAATAAATTCATGTAAACACTCAAAAGGTTAATTTCTACTTTAATTTTAAATCGAGCGTATCAGTGACGTGGAAGGTGAATCTATGTGCAGTGACTTTTGGTGAAATTAAAGACTTTCTCCTGAATCTCTCTATTCTCATTTCTTTACCACACACGTAAAAGGCGCCCTGGGATTTTAAAAGAGAGTTTTAGGCCTACGCCGCGTTGCAGCTCCTCTGTCGGCGGCTCATTCCGTATAGGCTCCGTAACTCTTAGCTGGGCTTCCTGGTCTTCCTTTACCTCTCCTGGAGGTGAAAGCGGTAATTCGAGCTCCAGGGGGTAAAGATATCCAAGTGATCGCGTGAACGTACCGTCCCCCACTCGCACCTGAGCCACTCGATAGTGTCCATCGGAGCTCTTTATTAAATTGACGATCTTTCCTACTTTCCAGGTAATTCTATTTTTAGATTCGCCTTTAATCTGCACCAGGTCGCCTACACTTGGTTCCTTGTGTGATTTTACTCTTGGCTGTCTAGGAGCATGTTGGTACCTTTCTCTTAGGTTCGTCAAATACTGATTTATGAACATGGTTTTGAAATGATTCAGCATATTTTGACCTCTTTTCCAACCTTCCATTAGACTCCGTTTCATCTGGGTGTCTGTTGGCTCTGTGCAGTTCTCAGATATATCTAGGCTTAGGCAGTTACCTAAAGACAAGAAGTCACATGGTCTAAGTACGATCGTCATGTCCGGACCTACTCTGGTCAGAGGTCGGCTATTTATAACGGCTTCGATTTCTTTAATGACAGTCGCAATCTGAGTGTCATTCAATAATCGCTTTTCCAGAGTCCTTTTCATCCAATGTTTGACGAGGCCCACTAGCCTTGCGTAAAATGCGCCATGCCATGGGGCTAACTGTGGAATAAATTTCCACTTGATATTATTCTTCACACAGTGCCCGCTGTTTAAGATTTCGGAACTTAGTTTAAACTTCGTTATCTGAGACAATAACTGATGGTACGCCTCTTGTTGACATAAACCTTCTTAGTGCCATGATACATTCTTCTACAGTCAAGTTCTTAACGACTTTCATGTGAATGGCTCTTACTGCTAGGCATGTCAACAGGTACACCCATCTCTTCTGTTGCCCATTCTCGGTATTCACGTACACCGGTCCGAAATAATCTAAACCAGCATACGTGAACAGAGAGCTATAATTTGCGCGTTCTGCTGGTAGGGCAGGAGGCGGAGGAAGTGCATATGGGCCGCCTCCGTGCCTCACGCACTGAGGACATCCTTTTATCATCCTCTCTACTATGGGTCTCCCTTTCGGGATCCAGTACTGTTGGCGAATTAAGCTCAAAGTGTGAGATGGTCCTACATGGTAATTTTTCTCATGTATTTCTCTTATTACATTTTTTGTAAACTCACAGGCTCTAGGCAGAAGAATCGGATACTTCATGTCATATGACCAATTTGCGTGCATCATACGTCCTTTTCATCTCAGTAATCCGTCAATGTCTGTAAATAGTCCCAAATTTCTACTCAAACTGGTCCGCTTGCCTTTTGCCTCTTCCGGGTAATATTTTCTTTGTAAGCTTTTTATTTCCTTAACCTTAGAACCCACCGGATGCTGATCGGAATTTGGTTCGTCACCTCTATTTAGATCTATGTCTGGGGACTGTTCATGTTCATCATCTCTGTCCATTTCCAAAGGTATGAAATCTGGGTACTGTCTATCCAGACCCTCCGCCACTGCAGAAAAGGATGACTGCTGTTGGTGACTCCTGAGATGACTGTCTTTAGGCCATTGGTCTTTATTCTTAGACAAGAATGTTGGCCCTCTTAACCATACATTTCTCTTCTGTGTCCATAGGTCTGGTCGGGTCGCAATATCGGCCGGATTATGCTTTGTATTTACATCGCATGTCTCCACATCTGCATTCCGCTTTATTCCTTCTATTCTGTTGGCTATTAATGGTGGTAGAAGCTTATTCGAATGGATCCTGCTGAGGACAACTAAGCTGTCTGTCCACAAGTATTGTCGGGTAATGGGTAACTCTAGGGTATCCTTCAAGTATGTCAACAAGCGGTTACCAATGACACAACCGAGAAGCTCCAATTGTGGAATTGTAAGCTTTCTTTTCTCTTTCTTTACCTCTCTATTTACCAGCTTCTTTTCTCTTTCTAATGGAACAATTCTACCTTTCGACATTACAAACGATACATTTACTCTAGTACCACGGCCACATACGAGTCCTTTGCTGCGTCTGTGAAACAATGAAGTTCGTTCTCTGTTGTCTCATTGGTATTCACTTCAGCATATCGTGGTATCTTGACTCCTTTAATTTTACGTAGTTGACCTTTAATTTCCCTCCATTTGAGTACTAATTCTGGCGCTATAGGTGCATCCCATCTATAGCCTTTCCTCCATAACTCTTAAAGGCATAAGAACCGGTGTCACTATACCACATGGGTCGTATACAGACGCTAAGGTTTTTAGAACTTCTCTTTTGGTAATTTTCTTCGCAGTTTCTTCATAAAACAACTCTTCGTTTATGTTTAAGGTGAGAGCATCTTCTTGTTTGTTCCACAATAATCCTAAGACCTTCATTTCGTTAGCGTCTTTTGCTCTACATGACTCTGGTACCATGGTCCCTTAAATTCATAGAAAGTTCTTCAAAGGCATTCCTGGTTTCATTGAACAGCTGAAGGGCTTCCGTGGTTGAGTTTGTGCCAGTCACTAGATTATTCTCATAACATTTGCTAGCTACGTCTTTTAGTAGCTCGCTATTCTTCTTGGAAACGTGATAGCGTATTGTCGCCGTCAATAGAAAAGCACTTGAGATGATACCAAACGGAACTCTGCAGAATCGTAAGTGTAATAAGTTTCCATTGGAAATCGGCTTGGAAATATCTTTGATCCACAAAAACCTCGTTACTTCTCTATCCTCTTCTTGCAGCCCTACCTGCAGATAAGCTTTCTCTACGTCTGCGATAATCCCGATTTTGCGCAGTCTGAAGTTGAGGATTAGGGCCGTCAGATCTTGAAGCATGCAGGTTCCTCTGTACAAGCGCTCGTTGAGACTCAGCTGATCCTGTACCCTCGCTGAGGCATTGTAGACCACGCGTCCACGCTTGCCACTCTGCCGGACTATATGGTGGGGAATATAGTGGATTAGGGGAACATATTGGTTAGTAACCTCTGAGTCTGGTTGGATGACCTCTATTATCTCTGCCTTAAGAAGTTGGTCCAGTCGTTGTAGTAAACCTTTAAGTCTACCATATGCTAAGCCATAGTTTGTAGGCAATTATGGTGGATAAGTAGTCCATGGCCATTTTACATAGTACCGTCCTTCATGGTACACTACCGTATCATTAAAGTGCTGAACTGCCTCTTCCCCTCTAGTTGCTTGAACTGAATCTGTAATCCCGATGTTCTCCAAACTCCATAGAAATTTTATGTCAGACTGTCTTAAAGGTAAATCTGGTTCCGTGTAACATGCACATTCTTTACTACTTTGATGATACGTTGCCACTGCTAAAATGTTATCACCGCCTTGATCCTCCGCATTGAGATGACCCGATACTATCCACCCGAAATCAGTATCCACTAGAAATAGGTCCTCGTCAATTTGGAAGGTGTTATTTCGCACGTAGCAGAAGACACACACACACGCAGGAGAAGTAATAATCATTACCTATCAACATGTCTATGTTTTGATCCTCACTTACTCCACTATCTGCCAACAGGTCCACCAGATTTGCCTTAGGAATCTTCGGTGTAGGTATTCTACTCTTGATGTCAGGTACCACGTTAACATGTATGCTTCTTTCTTGGCTGCGTTTAGTTTTAATGATAACATCAGAACAAGGGCTTAATGTTTCATTCGCCTTTTCAGCTTTAAAAGTGAAGATACGTCTTTGTTATTAAGAGTCAGTTCCAGGTGTTTCGCCAATCCGGAGGTGATATAGCTTCTTGACGATCCACTGTCTATAAGTAGCCTGCAGGTTACGCTCTTATTATTGTGGACCACCTGCGCCGTGGCAGTCTGTAAAAATGATTTCAATTTAGGACATTTACCCTTTAAATTTACTGTCAAGGAATTGACAATTTGCTTTACCTTGAGAATTCCTCTTCGGGCATAAGGCGCGGTTATGGCTCCCCTTGCAATGGTAGCATTTTTTTGTTACGGGTACACTTCGACGCTCGGTGTCCTTCCTTTAAGCATACGAAACAACGTCCCACAAGTTTCTTCCGACGGTCTTCTATTCCTTTTACTATGGTACACTCGTCATTGTAGTGGTCCCCGTTGACTGGTCGTTTCCGAGAGGCCACATCCCCTGACCTCGGAGCCTGGTTATTATTTGGCCTTGATGACCTTTTGCCTCTATGGAAAATGGGTCTTCTGGTACCAACGCTTAGTTACACCAAGCACTACACCAAGCGCCTTGGAAGGACTCAGTTGAAGCGCTTGGTGTAACTAAGGGTTCAGCATGAACCTGTGCTCGCTCCATTGCTCTTACGATGGTATCTAGGGTGCCTCGGATTGTGGATACCGATTGATCGTGGGCTGTTAGTAAGTTGAGTTCATAGAGCACCTTATCTGGGAACTTTTCCATGATGATACTCCTTAAATGGTTATTCTCTTCGTTCTCGCCTAGAGAAGTTAGCACCCTAAGATGCTTATTAATCTCATTTAAGTTTCTCCGACAGTTCTCCGCGTTGCAATCACTACGCCTCAGTCTAGACAGAGCTTCATAGTGAGAATCTATCACTTTGTTCTTATCCCCATACCTAGCCTTCAACATGTCCACGGCTACCTCGTAATTATGGTTAGTAATGCTGAGCCCCTCCACTGCTGAGCATTTCTTTTTTTTTTGTCCACAAGGCAATGTACAGTGTCCCACAACTTTGAATTTCAATATAAATTTTTTGGTCTATTGAACACTTTTGCCTATAATTTTTCCAATAACTACATTTACTTGGTGAACACAAAAAAATATAATACCACGTAAAATCCTTCAAATACATTTAAAATAAAATAAAAACGAAAACTTGATATTTTTAAATGTATGAAAACTTGTCTGTCCCATTTGCGAATTCGTTACTTCAAACTTAAATTTCATCAAAATGGTCAAAGACACTATAAGAACCTTACGATTTTAATCTCTGCTCCCTTGTATTAAGATTCATTTCAGTGTGGTTTTTATTTATTTGCAACGAATTATATTAGAAAACATTTTATTAATGTTGTCCCAGGAAAAAATCCACTAGAAAGTTCTTTTTTTGTTACCAATTTTAGTTACCTATTTCTACAATAAATCTCCCATAATCTATCCCATTCGCAACAGGCAACACTAAATTCCGCTTGCTTCATACGCCGCCATCTTGTGACATCTAGTTCGCATTCGATACTTGCCACGTAAACACGTTGTCAGTTGCTGTGCAAAAAATAAGTTCCGATTTTGATACCACGATATCGAGGTAAGTACAAAAATAAATTTATTACTGTAATGGATTGCATAGTTCCTTCTATTAATAATATATTTGTGTAAAGTGATCCGAAATTCCTTTAAATTTGAGCCATCTACAACTAGTAAAGTGGTAGTTAGTTACTTCCGTTTTTGTTACTTTTTGCTTGGTAACGTATGCAAAGACGGGGGTGACGTCACGGACGGTAACACGCATAGACTGTACTCGCGGTTATTCGTAATTCATACAGTGTAAATTAACCTACTTCGTTGTACCAGCCCTATCAGTGTGTGCGCTAGGGTCTAATAGCCCCGTGCGAGTGTTCGCAGCTTACCGTGCGTTTGCGATCGAGCGCTTTTATAGTGTTTTAATTGTGCTCAATTTAGTTTGACATTTATGTACCTATGTGGGTAGGTGAATATAGTGACACAAAATAAACAGCAGACTTATTTTTATATACAATAATTTTATAGAGCAGCGCGGTGGAGGAGCTGCAGCATACGGTGGCTCGCCTCCAGATGGAGCTGAGCGACCGTGCCCAGGACGCGCTGCTATCCGACCTGGATATTGGCCATATTCCCGAAAACAGAGGAGAAAACGTTATACACACCGTCACCGTCCTTGCTACAAAGCTTGGTGTCAGTCTCGACCCACGCGACATCGTGTTCGCCGAGAGAGTCGGCGCGGCAGAGCGGGGCGGGGCGGCCACCGCCGAGGGTGGAGCCGCGGGCCGCCCGCGCCGCATCGTCGTCAGACTGGCGCGGCGGCGGCTACGGGACGAGATGCTGCAGGCCGCCCGAGTGCGCAGGAATTTCACCTCTGTTGACGCTGGCCTGCCGGGCCCACCAAGCCGCGTCTACGTGAACGAGCGTCTCACGCGCGCGAACCGCCTGCTGTTCCAACGTGTCCGGGAGGAGTGCCGGAAGCAGCTGTGGCGGTTTGCGTGGACGAAGCGGGGACGGGTGTATGCTCGGCAGGCCGACGGAAAGCAGACGTACCCCTTCAGGTCCGACGCGGATATAGTGCGTGTTTTTGGTTCTGCCCGAGTTTGAGTTCGTCCCTCTCGTTCTTGATTTTATACGAGGTGCACAGGTATGGCATGGCAATGTAATGGGAATTTATGAAGGGTTGTTAAAATTATGCAAACATAACATCACACTAAACTATTTAAGAACTATGTACAAAGGAAAGCATTTACATCTAAATATACTATACTATAAATTACATTGTATACATTTATTTCATTTACTTTTGTTTAATTCTTATCTCAACACAATATCAATAAATAATATTCAACACATTATTTTTTATAGCCTTATACATTTCTCATATATATACATGTCATTATACTCATTATTATTAGAGTGTCTCCTAGTCTCAGATGAATAAGCCAGTGAGAATAGGTTTGTATAATGCAGGCTCCTTAGGCACACAACATGATGACCTCATAGCGGTTACTTCTCGTCATGACCTCGATGTGCTGGCTATCAACGAGACGTGGTTGAGGGCTGGGGAGGGGGGTAAGGCACCGGCAATTCCAGGGTACAGATTGCGCCATATCCCTAGGCCACAAGGCACAAGATCCCGTGGAGGAGGCGTGGGCTTTTATATTAAACGTCATGTAAACGCTCGCATCTGGAAACACCCTGTTGACCCGTTGCATAGATCCGTGGAACAAATGTGGGTTGCTTTGACCCTTAACGGAAAGAAACTAGTCATCTGAACTGCATATCGGCCACCCAGGGTGGATGGATTTAGATTTATTTTTGGATGCAATTTCTGACACTATTGGCTCTATCCCTAATTATGACTATTTGATTGTATTAGGCGATTTTAATATTAATTTGTTAAATAATTCAGACATCAGAATAACAAAATTAAATAATTTCATGACCTGTTTCCAACTGACTCAATTAGTTTCACAGCCTACACATTTTACAAATACTAACCAGACGCTGCTTGACATAGTTTGCACGGATTTACGAGCGAAAAATATAAGCGTAGACCATGTGGGTACTCTCTATGGGCACTGCCTTGTTACTTGTGAATTCCACATAAGGCTTGAAAAACCCAAACCATTTCGCTTAATCTACAGGCCTATCAAAAACATTCAGAGCGATAATCTTGATGCGGACCTGCAGTCTGTGAGGTGGGACTTAATATCCAATTTAGGGAATGTTAACAATATGGTTGAAGCTTTTAACCAACATATACTATGTATATTTGACTTGCATGCACCACTCAAAACTAAGCTAGTCAAGGGCAGCTCTTACCCCTGGATCACGGACACGGTCAAGCTCATGATGCGGTTGCGTGATAAGGCAGCAGCAGAGTTTCACAAGAACCAATCTGACAGTAAAAAACAGTACTACAAAGATTTAAAATCTATCGTTAATAAAGCAATGTTCCACGAAAAATCTTCTTACTTTCAGCAAAATATTAACAGCAAGATACATGACCCCAAATTACTGTGGAAAAATCTCAAGTCCACCATATTGCCTAAGAAAAACATTGACCTACCTACAACATTTGACAATCCCTCTGTTATAAATATGCATTTTTTAAATCTTCCTACAGCTTCAAAAGTCTCCATATCATACCTTACCTATTTTGAATTCCACAGATACAGTGATTCCACTTTTAAATTAGCACAAATAAATTCGGAACAAATTATTAAAATAATCAAGAGCTTAAAATCCAATGCTGAAGGCTGCGACGGTATTAATTTGAACATGATTTTGTTGACACTACCCCATACTACTGATGCAATAACAGACATAATAAACACATCAATAATGACAGCTACATTCCCAGATTGCTGGAAGTTGGCAATTGTACAACCACTGCCCAAAACCGCCAACCCGTCTGAGCTGAAAGACCTTAGGCCCATAAGTATTTTACCTTGTGTGTCCAAAATATTAGAAAAAGCTGTGGTGTCTCAGCTCACACATTACCTTGAGACAAATAATATCCTGCCTGACATACAGTCAGGTTTCAGGAAAGGGAGAAGTACAGCGACTGCACTACTTAATGTGACCGACGATATCTTGTATGCACAGGACAAAGGGATGTGTACACTGTTAGTGCTCCTTGATTTCTCCCGTGCCTTTGACTGCCTAAATATTAATCTTCTTTTATCAAAGTTATCTTATTATGGCTTTGACGACAAAGCATTGAAGTGGTTTCAAAGCTACCTTTATAACCGCTGTCAATATGTAAAAATTACTCTCAGTGATGGCTCCACACACGCTTCAGAACAAGCCACCCTCACTAGAGGCGTACCTCAGGGATCAGTGATCGGACCCCTTTTATTTATTTTATACTCTGCCGACGTAAGGACGCGCATCACACACTGTAGGTACCACATCTATGCAGATGACATACAAGTCTACATCTCTTGTAAACCATCTGATATCGACAGCGCCATTGACAAGCTTAATGTGGATCTCGCACAGATTACTACCTGGGCCACAGAAAACTGCCTTTTGCTTAATCCTAACAAAACAAAATATCTAATTTTTGGCAGCAGGCAACAGATAGCTAGCTTGAGTCCCACTGTTAAAGTTATGCTTATGGGTGAACCTATAGACCGTGTGTATGAAGCACGCAACCTAGGTCTCTTAATGGATTCTGCACTTCGCTATGAGAAGCATACTGCAAATAGTGTTAGAAGTTGTTTTTATAAACTCAAAATTCTGTATAGAATTAGACCATTTCTGAGTGAAACTCTGCGTATACAGCTCGTGGAGTCACTAGTTTTATCTAGGCTTAACTATGTGGATGCAGTTGTTGGTCCATGTATGCTTGCTAAAACAAAGAAACTCATTCAGCGTGTTCAGAATGCCTGTGTACGTTTTTGCTTCAACATTCCGTTAAGGGCCCACGTAACGCCATTTTTAAACAACCACAGTATCCTGAAAATGCAACACCGTCGAAAGCTTCACATGGCCTGTCTTCTTTTTGGGGTTTTAAAGCACCAAGACTCCAGCATATCTCTTCGATAAGCTTTCCATCCACACGACTCGTCGAAGTCGGCAGTGTGCAACACATCTTTTAATGCCCAGACACGCTACCGCTGCTTTCCGGGGAAGTTTTCGCTATGCGGCTTCCAAAATTTGGAACAATATTCCTCCGCCGATCAGGACCCTAGAACACGTCCATAGTTTCAGATTAAAACTTAAAAAATTCATGCACGATCACCAACGCAGGCAGGAAAATTTGTGTCAGGATACTAGCTGCATTTGACTCTTTCTCACCTCTTGTCGATATCCCATATGCATTGCCATGTTTGTCCTTTTGTAATAATAGTAATAGTAAGTAAATGTACAAAACCTTCTATTAATGACCCATTTTTATCTGTAATCTAATCTCTTACAACCATGATCTATTCTGACGTTGAATGTTTTGCTATCTGTTTCCAATATTTGCCACCCACTGGCGCTAGTAGTAGTGGTACCAGCGAAATGGCTGCGTTCATGGTTTGCGCAATAATAAGCCCTGTATAGACGTAATTGCCATCTTGTTTTTGTTAGCTAGTTTGGTAAAAAACAAACATTTCATTTTATTATATTTTGTGTGTATTTCTCTGGGGCCCTTTGCACGATTATTATTATCGCAATGCTCCGCAGCATTATGCGTGATAATAATAGCCGTGTAAAAGGGGCCTTTGGTTTGTATCCATTTTTATTATGATGTGTGTGTGTTTTGATGTGTTGCCCGCCGTTTCATCACCTTATGGGGCCCTTTACACTGTGGTTATACAATACTCGGATGTCAATATTATCGCGGATTTTTAAATAGTGTGATAATGCTTCAATGTTCATAAATGTTGACGTGATACGTATTGTATTGTAGTATGAGTGTATCAAGTGATGGTAATCGACGTGTAACGGGCCCCTAAGGGACCTACGGAAGATCAGCGCCGGCTATAAAGCCTGCATATGCTGAGTGGGTTCCTTTTCGCAACTTAGCATTTGTTTTGTATGTTTTTGTTTACTTTTGTTACAGTGCTTGTTGTGAATAAATATTTGAATCTTGAATCTTGAATCAAAGAAAACTGGGTAACAAAAGAGGACAAAACATAAAGTCGTGTTTTACTGTCACGCAGGACAAGAAAATGCCATTAACGGCGGCCGAAAAGATGAGGCGATAACGAGAGCGATTAAAAAATGACCCAGAAAAATTTGAAGAGCAGCGAAAGAAAAATTTAGAACGAATCAAATCAAAATATAAGTACACAAAAATATCAGAATTATCTGAAAATGAAAAAAAAAATTTACGAAATAAGTGGAAACAAGATAAAAAAAGAAAAAGAAATAAACAGACTAAAAAGGACACAAATGCAAGTACATCAGCAGAAAAAGAAATTATATTACCTCAACCAACAGAATTGATAAACAACAAATTAAAGAATGTCACAAAAAATGCAAGTCGTCTTAGGAAATCGAGAGATAAATTGAAGGAACAACTAAATCAAGCACAAAGTCGCATACATTATTTAGAACGAGCTTACGAAGGAATAAGAAAAAAGTTGTACAGATTGCAAAGAGTCTCAGAAAATGAAAAGAAAAAGTTTGAAAAAGAGTCAAATATTATGAAAGTTAGAAATGAAGTACTAGAAGCTTCTTTAAAATTGACGTACAGAAAATGTGAAAATTACCGCGAAAGAAATATTATGAAGAGAATTGCCAAAAATTGTAATAACCATACTGAATGGGTATCAAAAATAATTGGTGTTCGTATTAAAAATAGACAGACTCAAAAAACGCTTTCCAAAATCCGGAAACCCATAGTTGATTTCTTTCATCGAGACGACATCAGTAGAGCAACGGCGGGTAAGCGGGAATGTAAAACGCTACATAAAAATAAGCAACAAATAAGATATCTGAATGACCCGCTACATATCTTATACGATAAATTCAAACAAGAGGGGGGCGTTGCTGCGTTTTCAACGTTTTGCCGATTTAAGCCGTTTTATGTCATATCCCCAAGCGTAAACAATAGAAATACATGCCTATGTATAAAGCACTCGAACATGATGTTTACGAGGGTAAAACTGAAAGTTTCGGGAATAGAAGAAAATATGCAGTATAAGTGAGTTTATTTATTTTTATTGTTTTTCAAAATATTCTCCTTTGTATTTCATGCACTTATGCATGCGTTCAAACCAGTCCATAAAGCACTTTTTGAACTCTGAAGTAGGGGTCGACAAAATGGCTATTTTATAGGCCTCCACTGCTTCTTCTGGCGTCTGAAACCGCTGACCACGCAGTTTGTCCTTGATTCTGGGGAATGTAAAAAAGTCGTTGGGACTTAAGTCAGGGCTATATGGAGGGTGGTCCAATATTTCGACTTTTTCACCGTCCAGGTACTCAGTTGTTGTCCGAGCGGTGTGTGGGCTGGCGTTGTCGTGGTGAAGGATGATGCGACGACTAGGGTTTGTTTTTCGGAGTTCAGCAAAGACGTTCGGCAAACAAATAGTGGTGTACCAATCAGCATTGACTGTTCTACGATCCTCAAGAGCCACAGTAGCTACGTGACCAGATTTAGAGATAAACGTAGCCACCATCTTCTTAGCCGTACTGCGAGAACGAACAACTTTTGTGGGTTTGAGCTCGTCTTCGAAGACCCATACTCGGGATTGGTTTTTAGTTTCAGGCTCATAAGCGTATATCCACGACTCGTCACCTGATACTATGCTAAAAACAGCATTTGAGCGTCCCTTGTTAAATCTTTTCAAAGTTTTGCGGCACCAATTGACACGGACTATTTTCTGCTCGTCAGACAATAGGTGAGGTATCCAACGGGAAAATAACTTTTTCACGCCTAATTCTTCTTTTAAAATAATTTGTATTTGACTCATTCCAATACCCAGGTGCTCTTGAATTTCCCGATATGTCACATGTCGGTCTTCATTTATCAGACGACGCACAACATCGACGTTTTCTTGCGTGACTGCCGATTTTGGTCGACCTTCACGCACTTCGTCGGTGAGGGATACACGGCCACGTTGAAATTCTGAATACCACCTGTATATTGTAGTCTTTGAAGGAGCTTCAATATTAAAAGCAGCAACCATCCGCTCTTCACATTGTTTTTGTGTTAGTCCACTTTTAAAGTCATAATAAATCATAGCTCTGAAATTTTCACGGCTCAATTCCATTTTAAGCAGTGACTCGACGACTTCAATAAACAATTGAAACCGAACCATACTTTTTTTTTTCTAAGTGGCCAGTGTGTTGAGATAAGGAAACTTCAGAGATTATAAAAAGGTATAATACATGTTAAAAATAAATTAATAAGTATTCGATTCCCGCCACTTTCAGTGCAAGCCTCGTACATTTAACGCACTGAAACGACTCAAAGTTATTGACCTGGCCAGTAATCAAGATCTGCTGAAAGATATAGCTTGTGATGTGGAATCGGTCGATTGCATGTATGGTAAATGCGATAAATGTAAGCGTGCTTCAATTAACTATAATTTAGCTGACATTTCACCAAATCAAATAATTACGTGGCAAAAGTGGGAAACCGAGAATTTTACCTACAAAAAGAACACTAAAGATGGCGACCAAGAACTTAAAACTAAAAAAACTGTAAAATCACAGAAGAGAACCACGATTCAAGAATAAATCGAAGTTTTTGAGTCTGACTTACCACGTTATAAAATACACAGCTTTAACATGAGCCATCAAGCAAACTGTTACAAAAAGTGCATCGATAGTCTGGACGATGATGAAATAGCCATCCACTGTGATTTCTCTCAAAATTACGAATGCAAGATGTCTGAAGAAGTGCAATCCATGCATTTCGGTGCGTCCAAGGCACAAGTAACGTTGCATACTGGTGTCATCTTCTTTAAAGGCGGGCAAAAATCATTTTGTACTATATCTCCCTCCAATGTGCATCAGCCACATGCAATATGGGCTCACCTTCAACCTATTATAGACTTGGGCAAGACTTCAGTTCCTAATCTTAAGACAGTTCACGTATTCTCGGACGGACCGAGCTCACAATATCGCCAAAAAAATAATTTTTATTTGATTAATCATTTTTCCTCATTGTATAATGTTAATATAACATGGTCGTTTTTTGAAAGTGGCCATGGAAAGGGTGTGGCTGATGCAATTGGAGGAGTTGTGAAGAGGTGTCTTGATAGACAGGTTGCCTACGGACGGGATATAGCAACAGCTACTGAGGTATATTTGACTATAAAATTTTTCGTCAAAGCAGTGAATGTATTTTACATAACTGAAACAGAAATTGATGATATTAAACAATATTTACCTAAGACTATGAAAACAGTTAAAGGGACGATGGATATTCATCAAGTTATATGTTTTCACGGCAATGACCACATACATCATCGTACTTTAAGTTGCTTTTGTACGAAAAATAATGCACTTTGTAATTGTTATAAGCCAGTCATACACAAATTTAGCAACACTCTGGAAAACAACCAAGATACCTTACATGGAAGTGATAACAATAACGTAACTGTGTCTGAAATTGATGTCGAAGTACAGGGAACAAATAATCTGCCCACGATTACTGAAACATCACTACCGAAATCAACGTCGTTGCTGATTTTAGACTCGGAAACAATAAGTGACAGTTTTCTGTCTGATATTGACATGACTGCTGATTTACCTATACTATTTATTGACAACGATTTGGATAAAAACTTTGAAAACAAGGAAAATGATAACGTGTTATGTAACACAACAAAAACATATAAAAAAATATTGCCAACTCCGGATTTGGTAAAAAAAACTAAAAGTGAAGCAACTTCAAAAAACTGTGCCCTGGACAAGACCACAAAATCATCACATCACAAAAACATCCAATATTCATCAGGGTTGACTAAAAATAGTTCGAAATACAATCAACTTCAAACAACCAGGCTGCCCAAACAAAACAGATCTTTGACGTGTGTTGTGAGTCGTCAAGTTACATGCAATAAATGTAAACATCCAACAGCTTTACATAACTTAGTGAAATGCATGGCTTGTAAGAAATATTACTGTTTAGCGTGTACAGATGGCTCAGATTCTTTTGACTACATATGTAACTCTTGTTTTGGAGAAGAATAAGTTAGCTTGTTTTAAAAATTGGTTATTAGTTTTTGTGTGCGCGTTCCTTTAATAATCAAGATAATTGAGATCATTTTTGTTTTAGGTGTACGCAATAAAGGCATTCATGAAAATATAAATACTTACGCGATTTTGTGTATCAAAATTACCCATATATTTTGTATGAAAACGTCGCGGTAGTATATATTTTTCGATTAAAGTCTTAATTATGTACTCTTAAAATGAAAATGAACCTTAAAATGTACTCAGCATAAAGCGTTTTTTTTTATTCCAGACCAGTTCAAAATGGTGATACATTTTGATATCGACAAAGTGCTTGTAAAGAATGATTTTCTTACATGTCTTAAAGACAACATTGCCTGGCCCTGGTGGTCGACACACTACATACTGAGAAAGGTCTGTTTTGGTTGTGGCGCCGTTATACAGAGGTTTACACCACCTCATTTTTCACTGGCAATGAATAGAAATGATATTGAGTGCTTACTGGAGAGTTCTTTTTTTTGGTGCCAAATCTGCAAAGTTTATTGTGCTTATGATCACTACACTGAAGATGAATGCGAATTTTGTAATTAAAAATTAGGAGTTAAACTTTCATTTTCAAATGAATGTAAATTGCGTTTTAGAAAAGCATTGTTTTGTTTCATATATTATTTCTATTACTTATAATTATGACTTGTCAAAGTTACAGAGTTATGTAAATTAAGTACCTATAATAAGTATTGATTTAGCCTTAGTAACTCTCGTCCAAATTGGAAAGATAACTGTGTGATATTTCGTTTTTACTATCATTAAAAACGTGACTTACGAAATTTATAGAGCTTTATCTACCTATATTCATATTGTAACATTTCAAATGTAGGTTCGTTAATTGTGCTTTAGAAAAGAATTGTTTTGTTTACTGTTTCGTTTATAAGTATATAATTATATTTTGTAAGAGAGTTTAAGACTTCTAACTTCTAAGTATAACATTTAAATGGGAAAGAAGACCGCGTGATATTTCGTTTTGATTAGTATTCATTTTGTATGAAAATAGTTTTCCAAAGACTCAAAAAAAGGATTATTTTGTTTCATATTTCTATATTATGTAAAAGTGTATTTCTTTAGAACTTGCAAATAATGTAAACAAACCGGCAAACTTTATAATTTTGACTTAGTTTCTCCTTGAAAACACCACCTCATCAAACACTTGCAAACAGGTATTTGTACGTATTTTATTTGTATTTTAAATAGGTACATAAAATAATATAAGTAAGTAATTGTGTCTTGCAAACATAATAAAAAAAAATGTTTCATCAGGTAAGAAAGAGACCATTTTGGTATGACGGTTTGTTTACATTCTTTGTAAGTTCTAAAGAAATACACTTTAGAGAGTTAAGATTAGACACTTTAGAGAGTTCGCGGGTTGAGAGATTCGTACTTAAGTGGGAATAATGTTGATTATTTCAAAACTTATGAATAGATCTCTATAGAATAGATTTGTCATAATATTTAAACGTAATTTGTGTACTGGGACATATGAGACTGAACAGAGAAGATTGTTTAATAATATATGTTGCATAAAAAATGCCTGTGATGATATTAGTAAGCTTGAATTATATCCTACAGTATTGTTTAGCTTAAGTACTGTTTTATATTCCTATTTTATGTGCCATTTTCGAGTTAAATAACGAGTCTTAGTTTAGCTATCTAATGCCTAATTAAGAATATTGCAAGTATGCGAAACGCCTCATTTTTGATCTCTTGTTACCCATTATTAAGTAAATATTTTTAACTACAATTTTTCGTGTTTTTTTCATTACACCATTTAATATTCAATAGTTCTACATTTTGAAACTTAGGTCTAACGTTGCTGCTATTTATTTATTTATGATGAACTTAGCCTTACATTTTTTATTTTGTTACCAGTGTCTTTTTTGTTACTGTCCCAAGATTCCAACCGAAGTTTTTTCGATTTTCTAACTTTTATATTGGGTCTGAACAAATAAAATAAATGCCAACCATTTATTTTTATATATTTATTTCAGATAAAATACTAGAGAGATACAATTCCCGGGTTCCTTGCTTGTTAAAATGAAACTTAAAACTTTTTTTTGTCCCTAGTAACAAAATAAAATATTGACATTTAATTATCTGGAAACAGTCCACTTCTCATACATTCAATTAAATTAGTTGCATTATTTACTTTGTTTAGTTTGATATAAAATCTGAATTAAACCATTTAAGTCCCCTAGACATTATCTTATAATTAAAATAAAAAGTAACAAAAGCGGAACGTAAATTCTGCCTGTGGTTGAAATTTTAACTTTTTTATAAAATTAAAACTAATAAAATGAAGGGATCTCGACAAATTATGAAACTTTTTTTAATATTCTACCTACTCACATCAAAAAAAAATACATTTAAGAAAATTTTATATTTTTTGCTAAAAATTAGAACCGTGGACAAAAAAAAAGAAATGCTCTGCTTCCTTAGCCTTGTCTTGAAGCGAGCCGAGTAGGTACGCTAACTTCTCGACAGGTTTTAAACTCTGGGAGTGGACGACTGGACGTTAGCCTCAAAGATGTCCCAGAATTCGGTCCACCTTAAGACGTCCCCATTGAATTTCGGAAGCTCCAGCTTGGGGAGTCTTACGGTTGCCTTAGAGCCTACTTCCTTGCTGTCGGTGCCCTTCGGGCATAAATTCATGAGCAACTCGAGTTCTAAAATGAGGTCTTCTCCTTTCAATTGCTGCTCGATCACTGCGTTCAACAGCTCTGAATCCGCATTGTCTCCAGTTGCGTATTGATCTGTGTCGGATTGTATGCCCTTTACTGATTGTTTTAAGAGCTTTTGGCATCTAAGTACTTCTCTATCTGTAAGGGCAACTCCGCTTTTGTATTCCTCTAGTAGCTCCTGCGCCATCTTGAGGTGTTCTTCTAACCTAATAAAATAACAATTGTACGGACAGGTGTTAGTTTAACTCATTTAGTATATAGTTTTAAATAACGTAATGAATGACTACAACTAACCTTTTCCTTCGCAACCCTAACCGACTTAACAGAAACTGCTCCATGTTCGATAATAAGCCTCGAATTCGATCGGTTTAGACAAGCCACTTCTATGCGCCTGGCTAATAACCGGCTAGATCGCTACCTGTAAACAACGCAAAGCAAAATGGCGGCTAGAGTTTTGTATAAGAAGAAGAAACGTCGATCTTTCTTTCGATAATTTCTTAGGGACATTTGACTTATACCTCGCAAGGTCCGAGTTAATTTTTAAGTAACGTAATCGTCCGAAGAAATTACCAAAGTTTTCATAAGGATTACCTTTAACATTTAAAGTATCAAATTGCTATCGTGGTCTAAGACTATGTTCGTACATACCTCTGCTGATTTCTTATCGAAATACAGTAATATCACGGTTACCGCTCGTGACTCAAGACAATAATCACGATCGCCGTATCGTTATTTCTCTTTTAGCTGTCGAGACCCACACTTACACGTAAATTTATAACTAGAATTCAACGAGATTCGCAAGCCACATGTATTCAAAGTAACGAAGACAGACGCTCCAAGAACAAAACAAACATTTCGACACAAACAAGAAAATTCATCAAATACGTTCTTTCTTGCGTAAAGATAAAAAAAAAATACTGTCCTCATTGACGCTGGAACAAAAACCAATAAGAAAAATTCGCTATATTATTTTTAGCCAATGACCGATCCTGAACGTCCAGGAGTGTCTTCTGTGACATTATCTATGTAACGAAGAACTAACCTATGGTCGTCAATGTGGCCAATACAAAAATATATTTCGATTAATAGCCGATACTTTGGTTGTGCCTACTGCACGGCTCTTGATTGCAAATACTTTAGCATGCCCACTATTGGGACTCATAATAGCCGATACTTTGGCTGTGCCTACTGCAAGGTTCTTGACTCGTTTTCGTTCATACGCACACAACAACTTAGTTATGTATCTACTTCGCCTTGATATTTTACGACAATATTCCAGCAAATCTTCACCATTTTGTCGCCCGTTTCCGGACCACGTACCGGGTTCAATCGTTATCATCACACAAGGTTCAACAAAAGTAATCGTCAATCTGAATGGCGTACATTGAGAGATTTATGTTCTGGTTAACTTCTTTAATCTAGTAGGTGAGAGCCGCGGGGAGGACCATAAATCGAATCGAGAGCCACATATCGTGGTAGGATCCTCTCTATCGTGATTCGATTCTTGGCTCCCGCGGAACCTCTTCTCTCACCTCGCTCTGTGGGACCCGAAGGTTCCTGGATGGTCCTCCACCTTCCCCATAGACAGGGTACACCGGGTAAGGACACTCCATACAAAAGGTACATCCGCGGCTCACGCACACATACACGCGGCGATGTGTGCGCAGCCGCTTGTGCCACGCGCTAAATGATTGACGTGTCGGCCGGTCTCCCCCGTTCTCAGTCGGAGCCGCCTCGCCGTCGCGGCAACACGTTGAACGTAAAGTCAGGCCGGGAATTACTTCGCGCGACAAATTAATTCATGTTACGGCCGTCATTGTTATGTTTATGGATGTTTCAATTCATAAATATTGCCGACCACTTGAGTCTATTTATAATAGTGCGTAATATTAGCTATGAATTACATAGGAACAGATCAAGTAAGAGCACGTTGTACCTTGAATACCTAAATCATTTAGTACTTATTTTTAAAATAGTAATTAATGATAATTTAATGACAAATATATAATAATGTAGTATTTCATTATTGTATGTCGTAATCATTTAAATACTCTTTTATGGAATAATATGCTTTCTTAACTAGAAAATTAAATTACTCTTTCTTGAATAGATTATATGTACTTACATCATGAATGTTTAGGATGTGGAGGAATTGGAGCGCTATTGCTGTCACTCGCGTGTTCGTCTGTCACACATTTTGTTCCGAAGATTTTTTAAAATTCCCATTGACATATCAACTTGAAATTTAGTGATTTGTTTATCATTACGTATATTTTACCAGAAAATATCAATACATTAATAAATCAGATTTGTTTTTTAGTTGTACGGAACACTAGGTGCGCGAGACCGACTAGCACTTGGCCGGTTTTTTTTCATTAATTTACTTAGACACGCATTTTTATCTATCTATTCAAACGAATAATATAGGAATGATGCTAATCACGTAATCACATGTCAATACAAAGAAAGACGTTTTGTACAACCCTACGTCCGAACAACTACTTATTACCGATGACGTCACAACTGCTCCTAACAGCCGCACTGTCCCTACCCTGTGTACCCTGCCATAGACCTCCCGCTTCCGCCATAGTTACTCTTATTCTCGGTTAACCTCTCAATGTATTCCTCTCAGTATTAGTTAAATCAAGCACTCACCAGTTAATCTTCTTATTAACCTCTTTCTTACTCTTTCGCTTTGCCTCTTACACTCCTCTTTAGTCTCTTTACATTTCGCCACGCTCATCGGGATTACATCGTGCCTCGTTCCCGCGATTACTCATAACTGTTAAATTAAAACGTCAAATTCTCATCCTGCCGCCATTTCTCTCTATAACCAGCCCACCAACCCCAACGCCAACATTTTAAAATAGTAATTTTCATTTCATTAATCTGACACTTGGTTCATTATATTGTACACAATTGATTTGTTTTTCATTCGACATAATACCTCTGTCAATGTAATATCATTAGACGTACCTGGGTTTGGAGTTCTCCGTGCTTGAAGTTCTCGAAGCTGTGTCTTCATTGCTTGTAGCTTTAAATTTTGTGACTCACGACGAATCTTCTCTTGTCTAAGCGACTCCATGGTACCGTTATCTAGTTTTGACATGTTATCTTAAACTAATCGACTTATTAAGTCTTGTTTGATGCCACTTGTCGGCAAATACCTGAACGCCAACTCATCCCTTAATTGTCGGACCGCGAAACTTTGAAATTAGGCTTCATCGACTCCTTCCATTGTTTCGTATCAATAAGTTTCGTGATTTTGTACCTGAAAACACCTGAAAAACCTATGGATAGTACCCAAACGTGGTACTCGCAACTAGACGTGTCGTGTACTTTTTGCATGGAACGTATGCAAACGATGTAATCCACTTACATCAGCTTTTTTTGCTACTTGTTCGTAAATCTTCACTTAGCTTATTGTTTACTTTGCTTGTTTCTTCCTTTATTTTTAACTTTCGTCGGCTGTTATTTAACTTTATTTGCCGCATCGCCATGTTAGGGTGATGTCATAGATAACCCCCTCTAGATAGATGATGTCATAGATATGGACGATTTAGTTCGAATCAAAAGTCACCAAAGTAAGCGGTATGTGCGGGTCGCGGGGAGGTCGGTAACGTCGCTGCCATTGGCTGTTTCATAAAGCGCGCGCTTTGTTTCAACATGGCGCTCGCGGCGGAGGGATGTGGCCCATTGTTTAATACCGGCTTTTACCGGTAATGCCATTTATTTTAGGTTAACAATTTTACATAGCGTATATGCTCATCTACTGACTTGGTATCTAGAATAATATTTTAGGCATGTTTATACATAGTGGAATACAGTAGTACGGCTGAAGCAATGGTGAATTAAAAAAAAAGCGGAATATTTTGACGACCACTTTGGCTTAGTTGGTAGTGGTCCTGCCTACGAAGGCGGAGGTCCCGGGCTCGAATCCCGGCCAGAGCATTTATTTGTGTGATGAACGAACACGAATATTTGTTCCTGAGTCTTGGAAGTTTTCTATTTAGGTATTTGTTTATCTATATCCATAAGTACAGTAAAACCACAAATAAGAGTTACCTAACGTTAATCTACTTTAATGTAATGAAAATTAAAACTAACTTAAATCTAAAACGGGCCCTTGATTATTTGCCATAGACCTGTTATTAGATATCCTACTTGTGTGAGTCAATATTTTGATGTCATCTCTGTTTTGAACGCGACCTAACGCTACATACAGTTGACCGTGACTAAAGACGTCAGATCTCAAGTCGACACCCACGTGAATGATGGTCTGACCCTGACTCTTGTGAAACGACGTTGCGTAGCACACCTGCAACGGGAACTGTTGCCTCATCATCTCGATCGGACTGCGGCGATCGATCGGGGTTTTGAAAGAGATGCGGCGGAATTAAATGGTCCTCTGTTTTATTGGGTTTGCCGACTGTGATGAGGCGAGGTGTGGCCGCGACTACTATTACTTTGGTCCCGTTCACTAAGCCATCCGCGAAACTGAGATTATACGAGTAACCATACATACACATCCAGGTTTGAGCACTAAATCGTACACCGGGACAACGTTTGGTTGCAGCCTGGCAATCTTTACACCCTCGTTGTTAATCTCTTTCACGCCAGTGTTGTGGGTGGAAAGGATTGCTCTACCTCCGCAGATGTCAGGTTCCTCCAATACGGCAAGCGGGACTACGTAATCTATGAGATCGCTCAAAGTGATTACGTACGAAATGGTGGAAAGGTCTATTAAATTTTGAAAATTGCGCCCTACTTTGACCCTTTCCGAAGGAAGCTGATTCGATCCCAATTTCAACAGAAATTCACCTAATTCGGGATCATCCGTCTGACGTTGGGAGGTCGTCAGAGAGACGGTTTTCAATTTTTCCCATACCGGTGATGATTTCACCGAACAGTTGATGACGTCCAAATTAGTTTTTGCATTAGTCACCACCGGTGGAATCTGACGGAAATCACCGGCGAATATAATGAGTTTACCGCCGAAAATCTTTTCCGAGTTCATGAGGTCTCGGAGCGATCTCTCTAACATGTGGATCAAATACTTGTGAGCCATAGTGGCCTCGTCGTAGATGATGACGTCCGCATTGCAATTGAGTTCCCCTCGCTGAGAGAGCCTTGTGACGCTCCAGTGTCCAAGATGGTCCACCAGGTCGATGGGGAACCTGAACATGCTGTGTGCCGTCATGCCGTTAGGATAGTTTTGGACGGCAATGCCCGAGCTAGCCTCGCATAGGACGACACCTTTCATTGTACACAATTTTACGTCACCACTAGGCAAAAAAGTGGGTTTTTCCGGACGCGCTTTTTGGCAAGGTGTGATGTAAATAATTTTTGTGTGGGATTGAAATGTTTAGTTTTTTCTGACCACACTAGGACAATCGGCTCTACAGTTGGTTGTGTTTGACTGTTGGAAGTGCATCCTGTAGGCTGTGACAATATGGTGTATGCTTTATTAATCAGCTCGTTTTGTTTCGCTATCATCGTCCTTTTCACTGTCGTCTTAATTTTCGTTAGAGGAGCCTCATTTTGAAGAGAAGTAAAAACTAAAGAATTATCCTCTTTACCTTCTTCATTCTCATCAGAATCTCCGTGAAAAATTCTAATATTTTTGCTATATTTCAGATGCCGCACACTGCTGAAGAGCAGCTGCGAGATTGCAGATGAATTTGGAAGGCTTCACCGATTCTGTATGTGCATCAGGTGCTTGGGTGGAAAGCACATTAAAATAATAAAACCTGATGATTCAGGTCCTTTATATTACAATTACAAAGGGTACTTCAGTATTGTCTTGATGGCTTTAGTCAATGCAAACAGAGAATTTATAAATGATTGACGTAGGCACCAATGGGAAAGTCTCTGATGGAGGAATATTGCTGTACACAAAATTTTATTAGGGAGCCCAAACTTGCCTTTTTAAGCGGAGGCGGAAAAAGTGCATACGGCTTTTTTTCTAACCACCATGGGCGCTAAGAATAAAGCCGACCATACACAGGATACAGTCAGCAGCAGAAGTCGCTATACACTCCAGGTGCTCCAAGATAGGTAAACGTTTAAACTGTCAAAAAGTTGTTGACAGTCATGGTAGTATTTACTTGTGAGCGCTCAACGTGTCACAAATATCTTAACAGTCGCTATTCATTAATTTATATACTTACAACAAGTCATTGATACCTAAGCTGAATTAGCGTATCGCCGGTCAGTTTCCTTATTGCAGATTCAACAGTTTACCTTCTGGTCATTTTCCCTAGGTTGACAATTTCGCTAGTGGGTCATTATCCTAAACCGTCAGTTTACTCCTTCGCCAGTTTTGCTAAGCTTCAGTTTCGTAAATTTGCTAGTGTCCTTATGTGCTAATTTAATTATTTGTCAGTTTGGTCAAATGGTTATTTTCCCTAGATAATCTGTTTCTTTATTCGCCAGTTTCACTAGTAACCAGGTTCTTATAGTCGCGTTTCAGTGTATCAAATATACAAGGTGATTTCACGGTCGTGTGGCAAGTAGCAAGAGACCAAGGCTTGATACAGAATCAAAAGTTGAACCTATTGATGCTTCATTGATGTTTCTAGTCACCTTATTAAATGTTGTTTTAAAACTATTATCCGACACCATACAAAGTTATGTCATCTGCTATTCTCCTGTACAGTCACCTGCAAAATTATCTTCCAGAACAAAGACTGTAAAAGTATCTTATTTAAGTAATCTCATATGTAGAGCCATAACCGCGTGTCACATCTTTTAGTGGCCTTTGTTGTCGAAGATACTTTTGCAGGTGACTGTCGTACTATATTTTGAGTCATGAATAGGTTGACCATAATTAAGTATGTATTTTTTTAAATGTAACAACTAATGGCATTGCAATGAAGTGTCTTACCGAGTATTTTGTAAACGTAATTCTAATGATGCATTGTAACGGGGTGTTTTTATGTTTGAAAGTAGGATTTAAATTGTATGGGGGTGAGTAATTATAATGCTACAGACCAATAGTGATGGTATACTCACCTACCCCGTGACAGGTTGCTTAAGTTGCACAGATAGTCAGCGAAGAGTGCTCATCAAACCTTTGGTTCAAGGACCGTCTGGTGCTATCGGAACTTGGGCTGGTTCAATCATGGGAAATTAATAATATATAAGGCCAGAGTCAAGTACATGCATTTATTACACATGGGAAAAGCGATTCAGTCGACACTTAACTAATTACATGGGTGAATTCCACCAGTACCATTCGTTATACTATATCTAAACGACGGTTGGGTGGAGGCCTCCTGACGCAACACGATACGGACGCGAACGCTAATTTTATTTGGCCAAATAAATAGTGAAAAGTCAAACACTTACGGCAACAGTTCAATCACGACGAGATGTAACATTACGCTCATCCTGAATCCGCCAGTACGGGCTAAGCAACGATGAGCTCCAGAGCTGGTCGAGGTCCCAGTCGTCACTCAACGGTTAAGCAACCGCGAGGAGATCACGGACTCGAGGGTCGTCGCGATGGCTCTGTGGTCCCTTGGTTAGCCACCTTGGTATGGCGACCGGGGCGGCGGTGCCCCGTCGCGGTGACGATGGCGCGGCGGGACGCCGGCGCTCCGATGGCCCGCGGGGCGGGACGGGTATGTACCCCGCGACCCACGGTGGTGAAGTCCGCAGACAAAGAGGACCGACGTGAAGAAGCCTTGGCATTCCCAGCTACGCTGTCACGACGAGGGCGCGAAATCGCCCAGCGCTCTCGTCCCGAGACGTAGACTGGGACACGAGCCGTCGGTCGAAACTCGCGGCCTGCGGCTTGGGTGAACGAACGTTCTAGCACACGCTCATGGCGTGGTCACAACGCGCGAGGCGCCGTGCTAAACGCCACACTGACCGATTTCACCACTTATCAGTAGAAACGCGAGACGAGGGCTCGCCTCTAGAACATGCTGGACGTTTACACACTCATCTTCAAAAACTCCAAGATTTTGTTAAAAAGCCAACATACCGGCGCGCGGCCGTCTCCCTGTCCTTCTGTCGACCTCTCCTAGTCCCGTGTCCCCCACTGTCATACGTTCCGAAAACACACGCGAATGAACTGACGCGCTACGAAAATATAATTTTACAAATCACTTCTAGTTGTATTAAAACAACTAATGCTACAATAATTACTTTCGTAAGGAAAGGCGAATTCTAAAATATTCGGAAGTCGTTATTCTATACTTTTTATTTATTTTCTAAGTTTGCACAAATACATTACTAATTTCGCTAGTATGGGTTCGGAACGCTCCTCCGTTTGTTATGTCAACTGAGTGTCCAGGTTATGTTTTCATCTAATACGAACATTCCTATCTAAATTCATTGTTTGTGATAAACTAGTGTTATGATTGGATTCCGGGTGTCCCAAGGACTAAATTGATGCGCATTAAGCCTAGTTCGGTTCAGGCGAAGTGCGAAAATTGTGAGTGGCAATGTCGCCAGGAATCGCCAATGTACCATGGGATATTATGGATTTGCTTTATGCTCCCAGGCAATCACGGCTATCTGTATGACATTGGATGGATATGGCATAAGGTCTGTAACAATCTCCTATAATTGCAGTGTCGGTAATATGTCTGTTTTTAAGAAAATCAGTAGTAGTGAAAGCAGCCGTGCGGCAGGTCGCTTTTGTAGGAATAAATCACTACAGCATGCAAACTAACTTTTGACCTTTGTAGAGATTACATTGCTACTTTTACGATATAAGTTATAATATTGGCTGTTTAAGTTTAAATCTTGTCAATTTCTGAAAGATATGTCAAACTTGTCGTTTCTGAAAGAAAATACGTAATTTGTATTTTATTCCAATTTAAAATGGACGACAACGACAAACAAATTGTGATAACAAGTGAAAGAAATAAAAAAATATTACTTAAAAGCGGACATCGTTACAACTTCGGCCAAAAAAATGGAAATAAAACATTGTGGTGGCGATGCCAAAAGAGAAATTCATGTAAAGGTAGTTTAACCACCGACAGTGTTGTGACTTCTGTGATCCGACAAACTGAACATTGCTTTGGATGTAATTCAGATCACGGTGCAAATCTTTTTGCAGAGGCTTTAAACAATTGCAAAAAAAGAGTGCGTGAAGAATACTGATCGGTCCAAACATTTTATGAAGATAGCATGAAACACCTGAAAACGCCTGATTCTGAGTGTGTTGACACAATACCAACTTTTATTGCTATTAAAAACGGTTTATACAGGGCTAGACGACAAGAATTGAATGTAAAAATACAGTTTTCCGGTCATTAAAGGATGTGGTAATTCCAGAAAAATTGTCTAAAGATTTTCTCGTCTATGAAGAAAACAATATTTTTATTTTCATGACACCAAGTGCTTTAGAACAAAGCAGCGGTATGAAAGAAATATTCTGTGACGGCACGTTCAAGTGTGTTCCTAAAACCTTTAAACAGCTTTATTCTATCCACGCTGATGTAGGGAGTTCTGAAAGGGAAACAAACGTCGTTCCGTTAGCTTATTGCCTACTGCCCAATAAAGAAAAAGCAACTTACGAAGCCGGGTAGTCTGATCGACTCCTGACCGGGGTCATAGGGCGCGGTTCTTGATACGCGGGTTGTCTGGGCGGGCCACGAGGGGTATTGACCGGAGACTGCCTGCGGTACTGGCCCGGCTGTGGCGAGTGCTGAGTGACTTGGGAGGGACCTGGGCTAGACCACTCGGTCTCTACACAACGCGCGTGTTCTTCCAAAAAGGCGATCAAATTCTTGAGGGTGGGCAGAGTGTGGCGTGAACCGTATTTACGTTCAAAGAGGGTCAGGAGTTCACCCTTAAGTTTCCGTACAACTATGGACACGAAAACATAGTCACTATCTTTCATGGGCAGGTCGAGATTATTAAGGGCGCATTGCGCTGAAATGAGCGGTGTTAAAAAGAGCGTGCGGATATCTGAGCGCACGTGAATGTTGGGTAGGCCTAGGATGATGTCGACAAACCGGTCGATCAGGACGCGACGATTTTCATAACGCCGGATCAGAATGTCCATGGCTACGGTGAAGGGGTATATATACCATGCAAACTTCTACCCCCCTTTTCACCCCCTAAGGAATGATTTCCGGAATAAAAACTATTCTATCTCCTACCAAATTTCATCGGTTTAGCGGTTTAAGAGTGAAGAGGTAACAGACAAACAGAGTTACTTTCGCATTTATAATATTAGTATGGATATGGATTGTGTAGTTCGTTAATAATTGGTTTTGTAAGATTTATTTGTATTGTTATTATCTAAATATATAAAAGAAGAAACTGACTGACTGACAGCACGGCTAGCACAAGACGGCGCGCGAGCTATATCGCGCGCGAGATAGACTATACGTCTCTTTCCGTTTGTACTCATTAGATAGAGACGGATAGTCTATCTCGCGCGCGATATAGCTCGCGCGCCGTCTTGTGCTAGCCGTGCTGACTGACATATCAACGCACAGCCCAAACCGCTGGTCCTAGAGATTCCAAATTTGGCACGTAGGTTCCTTATAAGGTCTAGGGGTGCACTAAGAAAGGATTTTTCAAAATTCAACCCCTAAGGGGGTGAAATGGGGGTCCGAAGTTTGTATGGGGAAACAAGATTACTTGGACTATTTTATTCGAAACTTCACAGGAGTATTTCTAACGATAAATGAGTAAACATGTGTTTCAGGTTTTTTGAGAAATCAACCCCTAATAATATAGGCTAGCGTATTTATTTTTGAAATTAAAATGGAAAGAAAATCGATGAGAAAGTTATTAACCCTTAACATGGCAAGACATGAAAAAATGTAGCCACCTACCACTAAGAATAATTTTAGGGATAGTTGCGAGTTGAAACGAACATATAAGTAAATTAATATAAAATAAAAATTATGTAAGTAGGTTTTTCAGGATGTCCGTTTAAACGGCCATTGCCACGAACGTTATAGATCAGGGGTTCCCAAAATTGTTTTTCTCATAGACCACTTTAAAAAATTTGCTGGTTCTGGTGGACCCCCTACTCTACAGCCTACACCATATTCCCAAAAAATTACAAAAATGTGACTATTACCTAACTCTGGTGACGATATAACTATGAAATAGTATAGTATATTATATGTACACCTAGGGAGATAATATAAAGAAAGGCCGAGATCGCAGATATTTACGGCCCGAGCTGCAAGCGAAGGGCGCAAATGTGCGATCAAGGCTTTCTTTATTATCTCCCGTGTTGTATACATCATTTTATGTCAACATTTGGCGAAAAAGCGGCTATTTCCGCACATGTATCGGGCGAAAAAATCCACTTTTAGCCAGGTGTGACATAAATGTTCTTTACAGGTTTAGAAAAAAAAGTGAAAAATTATTGGTTAATATGCTGTCAATAATAAATACTTTACTTTTTTGACATCTACTCACAACCTATCTATTCCAGCATCAAATAAAATAAAATCAATCAAATCTAAATCTCGGAGTGGTGAAATAAAATTAAATATAGTATATTTTGCTTGTGTTGTGTTTATTCGAGTACTTTATAATATTTATGATGATAATAACAGTCGTAAAATAATTAAAATTAAACAATGTTACGTAACTTCTAAGTACAATGACACTCAAAATTAATGGGAGGGATGAGCTTGATGAATTGACAACAAATTGTCAATATTTGGGTTCAGTTTTGTCAGGAATAATCGCAAATCTCCTCGTTCTGTGATATTCAGTCTGTTCCTATTTTTCGTTAAAAGGTTTGGAACGGTGCTGAAACTTTTTTCCACAAGATATGACGAGGGAAATGATATCAAAAGCTTTCTCGCAATTTTCCACAGTCCAGGATATTTTTCGGGTATTTCTGCTTGCAGCCAAAAAGTTTGATACCCTTTTTTATATTTCACCTTCAGCTCCTCATTAGTGCTAAGCTCAAGTAGCTCCTCTTGCAATATCACGTTCTCCACTTCCATTTCATCAAATGGATTTATAATCCATGGTGGTATTTCCATCGTGAGAATGTCTTCAAATCTGGTTTTGAAATCATCATGCAGGGCAATCAAATGTTGAACATATGTCTGAATATCATCATCCTCGCATTCTACCTGTGACAAGCTTGAGAATTGGGAAAATTCGCGTCGACTAATGTTTTGCTTCATTAACTTCAATTTTCCAAGAAAAGCGGAAATCACACTCTTTGTTTTAATTAAATTGAGGTTGTCCCCTTGCAGTTGTAAGTTAATATCATTAAACTTTTTGAACAAATCTGTCAAATACGCGATATCTGCTTTGAACTTGATCAGGTTTTCTTTTAAATCTGGAGCTTTACTATCCAGAAACTCCAAGACAGATTCAAAAAGTGAGTAAAATCTTGTTAAACATGCACCTTTCGACAACCAGCGTACTTCAGTGTGTAAGAGCAATCGTCGGAAGTCTTCATCATTTTCATCGCACAATTGGGCAAATAAACGCGTATTCAAAGCATTGCTTTTTATTTTATTAACCGCGTTAATCACAAATTGGAGCGATTGGTGCAGTCTAGCACTCAAATTTTTTGCTACTAAGTGTTGTCGGTGGATGACACAGTGAATTGCAGTTAAATCTGGTATCATTTTTTTTAGATGGCTTATGAACCCACGATATTTCCCGACCATTGCAGGAGCTCCATCTGTTGCCGCCGATGTAACGTTTGTGAACGGAATTGATTTTTCTTTTAAAAAATCGCTCAGGATTTTAAATATCGATTCACCTTTAGTGTCAGTCTTCAAAGTTTTGGCGAATAATGCTCTTCATGAATTTCTTCGTCCATAACAAATCGCACAAATGCTAATAATAATGCCTCATTATCAGGTAAAGTTGACTCGTCCAGTTGAATAGAAAAATGAGTTGTTTGCAGATAATTACACAAGAAACTTTCAATATCAGAGCTCATTTCGTCAATACGTCTTTGTACAGTGTTGTTACTCAAAGGAATTTTTTTGAGTATGTCAAATGGAGGTTTGTGCAGAACAGTTTTTAAAACTTCTTCAACAGCGGGTAAAATTAACTGTTCACCAATGGTGTGGGGTTTTCCAGATTTCGCTATGAGTAATGAGATGTTGTAAGATGCCCGCAAGCCATCATCGTTACTTTCAGATGTTGAAGCGAACATACCTTGCAGGGTGGGTCTCTTTTCATATTTTTCTTTCAATGATTGAAAATATTTCAAATCTTTACCTGTTTTATCAGGGTGGCACCTTTTTAGATGATCTTCGAGCTTCGATGGTTTCATAGAGTCATTGCTCAAAACTTTATTGCTTAAAATTAACTGTTCACCAATGGTGTGGGGTTTTCCAGATTTCGCTATGAGTAATGAGATGTTGTAAGATGCCCGCAAGCCATCATCGTTACTTTCAGATGTTGAAGCGAACATACCTTGCAGGGTGGGTCTCTTTTCATATTTTTCTTTCAATGATTGAAAATATTTCAAATCTTTACCTGTTTTATCAGGGTGGCACCTTTTTAGATGATCTTCGAGCTTCGATGGTTTCATAGAGTCATTGCTCAAAACTTTATTGCATAAAAGGCACATGGGCAATCGCTTGTCCGCGTTTGATGGAAGAAAGCCAAATTTTAAATATTCCACACTGTACTGTCGACACTTAATTTTCTTCTTTGGCTCCGCCATGTTTCAAATTAGCTACCTGTAAGTATAAAAAAGTTTTTGTGATCTTAACATTCTTACTTAACTTCTTCTTAGTCTTACTTAACAGGATATGGCTATTTTATAGAACAGAATTTATAATTTTTCGCTATGAATCAAAAAAAGAATACTAATAAACTTTTTTCGGCTGACTGTTGTTTTATGGAAGTAGGTAGGTAATAATCGTAATGTTCATTATTTCATATTTCATACATGTCTATCATACACAAAGAAGACAAATATATTAACTACAAAAAGAGATACCTATAAGTTGTATAGCAAATAAACAAATAATGTACTTACTTTTCCGACACGATTCTGGCAACCAGGAACAGCAATTCACTTTACTTTTGTAGTCGAAATCCGGAAACAAATGAGTAACGTTTGTTCTTAGCATTCGTATTTATTGGTGAAGAATCAAACAAGTGCATACAAGCACAGCACATTACCGTAAGTCATAGGTATTTCGTCCCTTTGCACGTCCGAACAAGCGTTTTGGTCGGCGCCGGCGATAGCGACGCGACGGTGCTTCGCAAGCCTAGACTTGTTCGTTTGTCCAACAGCTCGTTCGCGATATGTTGCAGACTTGCAGTCGACAAGTTTTGGAGCCGAAAGTTGTAATTTTAATAATATAGTATTATAGTATAGGTAGTTTGATTCACCGAAATATTTATCACGGAGGAACGCAATATTTTTATTATATATTTATCAGTCGTCCAGGCTATAAAAATAATACAAAAATCATTATCTGTTTCGTTATTTACCATCGAAACCAGATAAATTTTCGTGGACCCCCACGTACAAACTGTGAACCCCTATTTTTTTGCCACTCCAGCGTAGACCCCTGTCACATCGTTCGTGGACCCCTGGGGGTCCACCTGGACCACTTTGGGAACCCCTGTTATAGATGGATTAGTTTCTAGGTCGTCCTAAAAAGCGGACAACGCTGCCATACAGCTTTAGTTATTAATAATGAATGAAGTATTAAGGGTAAGAAAAGTTTTAATTATTTCAGTAAATAATTGGATATAACGTTTAATTACAACATCATAAAAAATTTATATGAGAAACAAAAAAAACACTGTATTTCTTCAAGTGTTATTAAGAAATAAAACAAAATAATTATCTTCTTTTCTTTCTCTAGCTTAATACCCATAAGTAGTATTTGGAATCAGGACATAACTCTTCTAGTTTACTTAAATTATAAATGAGATCAAATGTTACCGTGATCACAATAGTTACCATTAGTCAGACAGTTATGACAACATGTCTGGAACCCGTATTTATTTTGCCATTTGCTAGATTAACATTACTATTTTTGTGTATGAAATGTAACGAAGCATTTCTTTTTTCGGGTCAAACACAGCCGTTGATTGCATTTTATGCACGTAATCATTGTTTTGCCAGTCTTGCAGACTTTGCAGCGTCCTTGTGAAGTAATATTTGGCAAATGATTGAGGCCATCCAAACGAACTTCTTGGGGAGGTCTAGGCACTATAGCTTTGGTTATAGACACGACAGATCGATGCGTCTGATCGTACGTTTATTTTCGGCTGGTTATTGCAGTTTATTAACGTGTTTGCAATATACAGCCTAAATGTCTTTAGCTGCCGTGATTTGTCGCCAAGTACGTCACAGTCACGTCTGTAAATCAGCCATGCGTTGTCGAGTGCCACGTCAATAAGGTGGAAAAATATATTCTTATACAAATTCAAAAACGTTTATTCGTGACACACACGGTACATAATAATAATAATAAAAAGAAGGAAAGACAAACAAAATAGGGCCGTGCCACGAAATGGACCCAACTCAGCATATTGCTACAGCAACTCAGCATATTGCAGCATATACCATGTGTGACTTTTCCTTCCTATCCTGTACAACGCAATAAGCATGTCAGCTTTGTCTACATCACCCATTTTTTTATTATATTGTTTTATAATGTGAGGGCAAGACACTGGTTGTTTTTGGCGAGTCTGCTTGTCGTATCGTTGAATAGTTTCGATAGGTTCATCTGCGCAGTAAGAGCTGACCAAATTGACACATTGGTTATCAACCCATTTTACAACGGCCAATTTGTGTACATTGTCATACACCATTTGGTAGCTTCCACGTCCCTTCTTCTTCAAAGTCTTGTCATCAATGATATTACATCTGCGGTCCTTTCTCAGGGTGCCCAATGAAAAGATGCCATATTCATTTCGTAGGTGGTATACTAGCGGAAACGATGTGAACCAGTTATCAAAATACACGGTTGACATGGGTTTGTTGTGCATTGTGCTGCATAATTTTATTACCATTTTTGCTCCTATGCCTAGGAAATTATTTTCCCACTCGGTAAACTCATGCCCGTCAAAAGTATTGGCACCGTCATATGCGAAAAAGTCATAAACAATACCCGAATTGCCTGCTCTCACATACAATTTGAACCCCCCCTTGGTTGGCCTCTTAGGGCGGCTTGCAGCATTCATTTAAATCTCGATTTAAACTCGATTTAAGCTTAAACCTAATTTAACGCCTTGCACGTCACTGACTTAGCTTAAATCTCGATTCAACTTAACACGGCGGTTTAACTTGTTAAATCTTGATTTTACTGACTGACGAGCGATGTTGCGTGCGATTTTGTTGATATAACTTTAATTATATTGTGTAGAAATGGACTTATTGTCGCTTATTGATTATGATTTAATGTCGGACGATGACGAAGAAATCTTGATCTTTCGAAGAGTGCACGTTCGCAGTGATTTGTTCAATACATTACGAGATGACGAGTTTTTAAAGAGATTTCGTTTAAGTAAAGAAAGTACAGTATTGCTTTATGACAACATCATTAACTTTGTAACTTTGTAAATTACAACATAGCGAATTTCACAAAGTATAAAATAGCTAATGTAACAAATTCGCTTGTTCACAACTTTACTGTGTACCCCAATTCTCGATTCCAAACATTGTTGACGCAGCAATTTGTATGTTGTGATATCAGCAATGAATACTTTGCTAAATAAGCAACTTTCAAGTCGTGATTTTAGCAAAATCAAAAAGCAGCATTGTGACAATAGCAAAGTTAACATATCTGACTCCGCAAGATTACTCTGCGGGACCAACAATGCGGGGTTAGCAATGTTAGCTTTGTTACACCCGCAATATTACACTGCGGGACCAACAAAGCTAACATTGCTAACCCCGCAATATTCCACGGCTCTAGCAATGTTAACTTTGTTGGTCCCGCAGAGTAATCTTGCGGAGTCAGATATGTTAACTTTGCTATTGTCACAATGCTGCTTTTTGATTTTGCTAAAATCACGACTTGAAAGTTGCTTATTTAGCAAAGTATTCATTGCTGATATCACAACATACAAATTGCTGCGTCAACAATGTTTGGAATCGAGAATTGGGGTACACAGTAAAGTTGTGAACAAGCGAATTTGTTACATTAGCTATTTTATACTTTGTGAAATTCGCTATGTTGTAATTTACAAAGTTACAAAGTTAATGATGTTGTCATAAAGCAATACTGTACTTTCTTTACTTAAACGAAATCTCTTTAAAAACTCGTCATCTCGTAATGTATTGAACAAATCACTGCGAACGTGCACTCTTCGAAAGATCAAGATTTCTTCGTCATCGTCCGACATTAAATCATAATCAATAAGCGACAATAAGTCCATTTCTACACAATATAATTAAAGTTATATCAACAAAATCGCACGCAACATCGCTCGTCAGTCAGTAAAATCAAGATTTAACAAGTTAAACCGCCGTGTTAAGTTGAATCGAGATTTAAGCTAAGTCAGTGACGTGCAAGGCGTTAAATTAGGTTTAAGCTTAAATCGAGTTTAAATCGAGATTTAAATGAATGCTGCAAGCCGCCCTAAGAGGCCAACCAAGGGGGGGTTCAAATTGTATGTGAGAGCAGGCAATTCGGGTATTGTTTATGACTTTTTCGCATATGACGGTGCCAATACTTTTGACGGGCATGAGTTTACCGAGTGGGAAAATAATTTCCTAGGCATAGGAGCAAAAATGGTAATAAAATTATGCAGCACAATGCACAACAAACCCATGTCAACCGTGTATTTTGATAACTGGTTCACATCGTTTCCGCTAGTATACCACCTACGAAATGAATATGGCATCTTTTCATTGGGCACCCTGAGAAAGGACCGCAGATGTAATATCATTGATGACAAGACTTTGAAGAAGAAGGGACGTGGAAGCTACCAAATGGTGTATGACAATGTACACAAATTGGCCGTTGTAAAATGGGTTGATAACCAATGTGTCAATTTGGTCAGCTCTTACTGCGCAGATGAACCTATCGAAACTATTCAACGATACGACAAGCAGACTCGCCAAAAACAACCAGTGTCTTGCCCTCACATTATAAAACAATATAATAAAAAAATGGGTGATGTAGACAAAGCTGACATGCTTATTGCGTTGTACAGGATAGGAAGGAAAAGTCACACATGGTATATGCTGCAATATGCTGAGTTGCTGTAGCAATATGCTGAGTTGGGTCCATTTCGTGGCACGGCCCTATTTTGTTTGTCTTTCCTTCTTTTTATTATTATTATTATGTACCGTGTGTGTCACGAATAAACGTTTTTGAATTTGTATAAGAATATATTTTTCCACCTTATTGACGTGGCACTCGACAACGCATGGCTGATTTACAGACGTGACTGTGACGTACTTGGCGACAAATCACGGCAGCTAAAGACATTTAGGCTGTATATTGCAAACACGTTAATAAACTGCAATAACCAGCCGAAAATAAACGTACGATCAGACGCATCGATCTGTCGTGTCTATAACCAAAGCTATAGTGCCTAGACCTCCCCAAGAAGTTCGTTTGGATGGCCTCAATCATTTGCCAAATATTACTTCACAAGGACGCTGCAAAGTCTGCAAGACTGGCAAAACAATGATTACGTGCATAAAATGCAATCAACGGCTGTGTTTGACCCGAAAAAAGAAATGCTTCGTTACATTTCATACACAAAAATAGTAATGTTAATCTAGCAAATGGCAAAATAAATACGGGTTCCAGACATGTTGTCATAACTGTCTGACTAATGGTAACTATTGTGATCACGGTAACATTTGATCTCATTTATAATTTAAGTAAACTAGAAGAGTTATGTCCTGATTCCAAATACTACTTATGGGTATTAAGCTAGAGAAAGAAAAGAAGATAATTATTTTGTTTTATTTCTTAATAACACTTGAAGAAATACAGTGTTTTTTTTGTTTCTCATATAAATTTTTTATGATGTTGTAATTAAACGTTATATCCAATTATTTACTGAAATAATTAAAACTTTTCTTACCCTTAATACTTCATTCATTATTAATAACTAAAGCTGTATGGCAGCGTTGTCCGCTTTTTAGGACGACCTAGAAACTAATCCATCTATAACAGGGGTTCCCAAAGTGGTCCAGGTGGACCCCCAGGGGTCCACGAACGATGTGACAGGGGTCTACGCTGGAGTGGCAAAAAAATAGGGGTTCACAGTTTGTACGTGGGGGTCCACGAAAATTTATCTGGTTTCGATGGTAAATAACGAAACAGATAATGATTTTTGTATTATTTTTATAGCCTGGACGACTGATAAATATATAATAAAAATATTGCGTTCCTCCGTGATAAATATTTCGGTGAATCAAACTACCTATACTATAATACTATATTATTAAAATTACAACTTTCGGCTCCAAAACTTGTCGACTGCAAGTCTGCAACATATCGCGAACGAGCTGTTGGACAAACGAACAAGTCTAGGCTTGCGAAGCACCGTCGCGTCGCTATCGCCGGCGCCGACCAAAACGCTTGTTCGGACGTGCAAAGGGACGAAATACCTATGACTTACGGTAATGTGCTGTGCTTGTATGCACTTGTTTGATTCTTCACCAATAAATAGCGAATTTCACAAAGTATAAAATAGCTAATGTAACAAATTCGCTTGTTCACAACTTTACTGTGTACCCCAATTCTCGATTCCAAACATTGTTGACGCAGCAATTTGTATGTTGTGATATCAGCAATGAATACTTTGCTAAATAAGCAACTTTCAAGTCGTGATTTTAGCAAAATCAAAAAGCAGCATTGTGACAATAGCAAAGTTAACATATCTGACTCCGCAAGATTACTCTGCGGGACCAACAAAGTTAACATTGCTAGAGCCGTGGAATATTGCGGGGTTAGCAATGTTAGCTTTGTTGGTCCCGCAGTGTAATATTGCGGGTGTAACAAAGTTAACATTGCTGGACCCGTGGAATATTGCGGGGTTAGCAATGTTAGCTTTGTTGGTCCCGCAGTGTAATATTGCGGGTGTAACAAAGCTAACATTGCTGGACCCGTGGAATATTGCGGGGTTAGCAATGTTAGCTTTGTTGGTCCCGCGGTGTAATATTGCGGGTGTAACAAAGTTAACATTGCTGGACCCGTGGAATATTGCGGGGTTAGCAATGTTAGCTTTGTTGGTCCCGCAGTGTAAAATTGCGGGTGTAACAAAGCTAACATTGCTGGACCCGTGGAATATTGCGGGTTTAGCAATGTTAGCTTTGTTGGTCCCGCAGTGTAATATTGCGGGTGTAACAAAGTTAACATTGCTGGACCCGTGGAATATTGCGGGGTTAGCAATGTTAGCTTTGTTGGTCCCGCAGTGTAATGTTGCGGGTGTAACAAAGCTAATATTGCTGGACCCGTGGAATATTGCGGGGTTAGCAATGTTAGCTTTGTTGGTTCCGCAGTGTAATATTGCGGGTGTAACAAAGCTAACATTGCTGGACCCGTGGAATATTGCGGGGTTAGCAATGTTAGCTTTGTTGGTCCCGCAGTGTAATGTTGCGGGTGTAACAAAGCTAACATTGCTGGACCCGTGGAATATTGCGGGGTTAGCAATGTTAGCTTTGTTGGTCCCGCAGTGTAATATTGCGGGTGTAACAAAGCTAACATTGCTGGACCCGTGGAATATTGCGGGGTTAGCAATGTTAGCTTTGTTGGTTCCGCAGTGTAATATTGCGGGTGTAACAAAGCTAACATTGCTCTGGACCCGTGGAATATTGCGGGGTTAGCAATGTTAGCTTTGTTGGTCCCGCAGTGTAATGTTGCGGGTGTAACAAAGCTAACATTGCTGGACCCGTGGAATATTGCGGGGTTAGCAATGTTAGCTTTGTTGGTCCCGCAGTGTAATATTGCGGGTGTAACAAAGCTAACATTGATGGACCCGTGGAATATTGCGGGGTTAGCAATGTTAGCTTTGTTGGTCCCGCAGTGTAATATTGCGGGTGTAACAAAGCTAACATTGCTGGACCCGTGGAATATTGCGGGGTTAGCAATGTTAGCTTTGTTGGTCCCGCAGTGTAATATTGCGGGTGTAACAAAGCTAACATGGCTGGACCCGTCGACAAAAGTCGCGGGCGACAATCTCTACCTGAAATAAAAACAACACGATTTATAAGACTAAATTTTATTTATCAAAAATGTTGTGTATACTCAAATAGAAATAATGGAGACAATAGTGGGAAACTATAATTAACATTGAGTTTCTAATGAATAATCAACTATAAACAAAAGAAAATAACTTATTGTAAATCTTAATATAAAATGGGAAAATGTCTATTCATACGGGCCACTACTACATGCAAGGTATTTCCTTAAGTTTTTACTTTAATTTATTAAAGCTAAAGCATTAAAGAGGTACATAAGGTATAAATAAACTATGCTATAGCTTAGCAACTAAGGACCGGTACTGCAAAGGATTTTTGTGGCGAAAAATAATGAACCTCAACGTCATGTAGTTAAAGCTAAAATTTAATTGATTTCTAGTGTCTAGGCATCTTTAAGGATGCCATAGCATGCATAAACAGCTATGAAAATGCAGCTTATAACTACATGACATTAACGTACATTTATCACAAAAAAACCCTTTGCTGCGTCGGGCTGCTATTGGACGCCGCACCGAGCCTTAACGTAACTGTAGTTACTTCGTTTAACTAGAAACTAAGCTTAACACATTCACAGAGCATGAACCAAATTACATACATAATGAGGGCTATTCCTATCACATTATTCATCATTGATTATATCCTATGAAGTAAAACATTTTGTGAATACCGCTATAAACTGTATCTAGCACATTATTCGGCAAATGGGAATTACTATACAGGGATGAGGAAAGTTGACCTAAAGTGTCGCTTAGCGGCGGTGTGCTTAAATATATACTGTTACTCTGTATAGTACTATTATTTTCTTTAATTTGCATCGTAGTCGCGCTACATACATTATGTAAAGAATTCACGGGGAGGGAGGTCTCTTGTTCAATAGCAAAAGTCAAACACTTGAAGGTTGTAACATAGAAGAATCTGAATGTTGTTTCAAATAGTGACGCCAATTTGTAGAGTTGATAAGTTCTTCCACAACCTATGTTTGGACAAATATACAATTCACCGGGATGATAAAATGTAAAATGGGTTTGAAATTGCTTCATTTGGACAAAAGACCTTTTACATATTGCACACTGCACCATCATGCCTGTTAGAAATAGAAAAGCAAATCTAGCATAGGGGTGCCTTCAGTGTCAAACTTGCTCTTCATTACATATATACTTCTTTGGATAAACATCCAAACCGGGGCACAATCTTTTGAATATGGTAAGTCTAATGCCCATAGAATTTTAAACGTGTTTGAAACAGCTTTACAAATACTGGGAAATGTGTACCTGATTTCTTCAGAGATTAATAAGTCATATTGTGTTACATCCTGCCAGCAAGCCCCAATAGCAGTCGTTCGCGCGCATTCGGGCGATTCGGGTGTGTCGTGAACCGCGAGCCGACGCAATATGGCAGACACCGTGAAGTGCAATAATTGTAACCTAGTAGTGAACGAACTGTTGACCTTTATGGTCAATAAACTCAGTGTTATGGACGATGAAAGCATGTGCCGAATCTGCGTAGAATGCTTTACTACGCTCGACATCAAGACCGCCAAGGACCTGCTGTTTCAATCGGTGCCTGCACGCAAACGAAAAATAATAAGAAGGAAAGAGGGACAAGAACGCCGTGATATTGACGACATACTGGACTTATCATCAGTCAGCCGGTCAGGCTCCTACCGCGCGGACGTGGGATTGACAGCGCGCCGTTAATTACGTACAAATCTACTTATCGGATTGCAGTGTTAAAATATATATTGATTGTGTTATAGGATATAATAGAATAACTATGGTGCAGTGCAAGGCATGCAAATTGTCGTTAGCAAAAGTGAAGAGTGACAATACTGTGTGTTGCAAAGGAAAGTGTGAGGGCACTTTTCATAGAAAATGTGCCGCAAAATTTAAAACCTTTAACGACACGGAGCTATGTGACGAGTGCCAGACACCGAGTAAGCCACAGTCACACCAAATAAATATCGAAACTTCGAAAATCACCCCTGAAAAACTGCTAATAGAAGTTAACGAAAAATTGTCCATTGTGTACGGTATGCAAAGAACTCTAGAGGGAATGTCTGCAGATATTAGTTTCTACGCTGAAAAGTACCAAGAGCTCTTGGAAGAACGAGAGAAAACTAACAAACGGCTCAAAGCGTTAGAACAAAGGAACAGTCACCTAGAAACATGCAATAAGGCTTTAGAAGAGAGGGTGACCTGGTTAGAAACGAAAGAAAAAGAGAAAAATGTGGAGATAATTGGCCTTGAAGAGAAAGAAGAGTGTATGTTGGAAAATGATGTAAAACAGTTAGCTCAAAAGCTAGGATTAGATGCCGGACAAGTCTGCGAAATGAAGAGGGTCGGCGAAAAACCCGCCGCCGCCGTTAAAGCAACTACCCTCGATAAGCAAAGTAACGGCCGTGCCAGCAAGCCGCGACCGGTCATAATAACAATGGCCACACGGGCGGCTCGCGACCAGTGGCTGGCAACCAGGAAATCTGCCAAGTTGACTAATGACGATGTTTTTTCCAATGGCAATAAGGGGAGAATATATTTAAACGAGGATTTAACTAAGTATACCCGTAATCTGCTATGGACCGCAAAAAATGAATTGAAACCAATTTTTAAGTATATATGGGTGCAGAACGGTAAAATATTGATAAGAAGAGATAGCCCCGCTGATTCCAAAATAAGGGTAGTTCGCACTCTAAGCGATATTGATTTGTTTTTAAGTCAAGAAAAATGATGATACAGGTATTAATGCTTCATTTCCCTACGCAATATTTATGAAACTATGCCTAAAAAGGAGTTACCTATTAAACAACATTCGACGATCAAACAGAATGCATTAAGCCTAACATAAACTTTAAAAAGTATAAGGACTTAGAAACATGGAACAATGAAGTAAAATCATATAGTTCGAATCTGCACCTTATTCATATTAATATAAGGTCCTTGCGAAAAAACTTCAATGAGCTACAAGTGCTGCTTAGTGGCTGTATGGACAAAATAGACATCATTGCACTTACGGAAATTAACATAAGAGAGCAAGAACTACCAATGTATAAATTGGAGGGTTACGACACAAATATATTGACACGGGAAACTTCTAGGGGGGGAGGGATACTGGTGTACGTGAGGAAGTGTTTCAGCTTCACGGCAGAAATAATCAAATCAAACTACAGCGAAATACTACATGGAGAACTTATAGACGAGGAGAACAAGTTGACGAACTTATTTATAGTATATAGACCTCCGAAAACTAATAAACATGGCTTCGTATGTGACATACACCATATTCTCACGCAAATTCCTCCAGGACAGGATTTAATACTCATCGGAGATATAAATATAGACCTTCAAAATGAAATTGGCACCGGAAGTGTGATCCGTAAATATAAGAACAACATGTCTGAACTAGGACTGGAATGCGCCATCAGCGACGTGACGCGCGAGGAGGTATACGGCAGCCAGGTGACGCGCACCTGCATCGACCACGCGTGGGTGCGTACCCAGCGCGCCGTCATGTCGTACGTGCTTACAACCAAGGTATCTGACCACTACCCAATAGGACTGAACCTCTCGATTGCGTCGAACACCGAGCGTACTGGTAAGCAAGAGCCAGTAACTATTATATGTGAAAAAACCCTTAGAAAGCAGTTTGAAGGTGTTGATTGGACAGATTTATCGAAATGTGAGTGCCCATTGCAACTATATGATAAGATATGTTCAGTTTTTTCGTGTGTCTACAATAAATCTAAAATTCAAATTACGCCTCGGACTAAAAGAAAAGATAAATCATGGATCAATAAAAATATTAAAAATATGTTAAGTGTAAGAGATAAGCTATTTAAAAAATGGAAATCTAGTCCTAACGATACAAACTTAAGAGTAATGTATAATAGATATAGAAACAGAGTTAACAAATGCATAAATAAAGCTAAAAATAAATTTCGGCAACAAGAGTTACATAATTGCAACAAAAACAGTAGGAGAATCTGGGAAAAAATTAATAAATGGACAGGTACGGAAAAGTTGAGCATAGACCAAATAATATATAAATATTTAGCAAAAAATAATAGCATTTTAAATATATGTAATAAATTTTCGGAAACTTTTACTAAAGAAATACTAGATATAAGACATAACTGTAATACTAAGTTTCTGGATAGAACCAAATATGTTAAGGGTAGTCAGCTTTCGTTGAGGTTTATTAAGGCACAGCCTAATGACATCCAAAAAATTATTAGTGAGATTAGCGATAAGAAGTCACCGGGAATAGACGGGATTAGGGCACGCGATGTAAAATACTTATCCGACAAAATAAGCCCCATCTTGGCTTTATTTATAAACTTGTGTGTGTCAAAATCAATATATCCAAAACTTTTGAAAACAGCAATTATAAGGCCTATATACAAACAGGGTTCACATTCTGAATACACAAATTATCGACCTATTGCCATTTTGTCAATTATAAATAAAATTGTAGAAAAATATTTAACAGCCCAAATTAGTAGTTTTTTGGAAAGAAACTGTATTTTAGCAGAGTCCCAACATGGTTTCCGACGGGGCCGTAGCACGGCTTCGGCCTTGGCACGTTTCACCGACGAGGTCAATGAGGCTCTAGATCAGCGGAAGCAGGTGGTTGTGGTCTACATAGATTTCAAAAAAGCTTTTGACACATTGGGTCACAGCCAGCTGCTTCAGGCAATGGAGGAGTGTGGGATAGCGGGGCCACTCCAAGGGTGGCTCCGCTCCTATCTCGAGGATCGAACCTTGCGCACGGCCGTGGGAGACGTGTGCGGTGCGCCCGCTCACGTCTCCTGCGGCGTGCCGACCGGCTCCGTGATCGGGCCCGTCGGGTACATAGTCCATGTCAACAGCATGTGTAACGTAGTTAGAAACTGTAGTGTTTACATGTATGCAGACGATACCTGTCTAGTTTATGCTCATAAGGACCTAAATGTTGTAGAAAATGTAATACAGAAAGATCTCACCAATATTATCAAATGGTCACATGACAATGGGATAATAATTAATATCGCAAAAACAAAATGTATGTATATACGGTCCCCGTACTCGAGAGAGTGCTATAGGCCACCGCGTATAGTGGGGCACAGCTTTGATTGCCTCCACAGTCCGCCGACGGCCGCGGCCGCGTGCGGCTGCGCCGAGCTCCAGGTGGTGGAAGAGTACAGGTACTTAGGCTTGCTTATAGACCACAAGTTCTCGTGGCAGCCACACGTCGATTACCTATGCAATAAACTCAGATCAGTGCTTGTAAAATTCCACCACTTGAAGTTCGTATTAAACAGGGCCACAATGTATACAGTATATTATGCGCTAGTCGACTCACTACTGTCATATGGACTGGCAAGCTACGGACGTACATTTAAAACATATTTAGATAAAATTAAGGCGTTACAGCTTAGATTCATGAAGTTAATGGTGAACAAAAACACAAAAATAAAATGTAAAAGTAGTAATTATGAACAGCTTTTCTTAGAATGCAAAATGCTGCCTGTTCATGAGAGGGTAGTGTTAACGCTAGCCTTGGAGCAACTCTGTAATGATGAGTTTAAAAATGTAGTAAGCAATCAAAAATTAACCCGAAACAGGGATACTGATAAGTTACTAGTACCTAGCTTTAAGAATTATTACGGAAAAAGATGTAGAAAGTATCTAATTCCTAAAATTTATAACGATTTACCTTCAGATATAAAAAACAAGTGTATCACAAAGAAACTTTTTAAGAAGAAAGTTAGTAATGTATTAACAAGTAAATTAAAAAATGCAATTCAACATTTATAATAAATAGGTAATTAATTAAATAAAATAATTCCCTAATTCCTAGGCTATTAGTGTGACTATCCAGAAACCTTAGTCTTACCTTCTTTCGCATTGTGATTATTAAATTTAGTACGTAAGTAAATATGAATAATTGGAGCCTCGTCTGCCAACAAACCACACTGTGGTTTGGCAGAAGTGTATGAATGTGTAGTAAGAATGTTTTGGTGAATAAACTATTTATTATTATTATTATTATTATTACTAAAAATTACCGACCCCGAAACTATTCCCGTGTTTGTGGCCCGTGATTTGAAGAAATTGCCTCGTATTGATTTCGATTCAGTGGATGTGTCATCACTTCTGAAGGATATAGTGACACTGAAAAATGAGTTACGAAGTATTAAGTCGCAATATGTCACCATGGACTACTTGGAAGCCTTCACCAAGAGTCAAAAAGAGTCGCCGCCAGTTCCGAGTAAGAATATCGACCTTTGTTATCGGGACGTCGGTATTTCAAATATCACGGTAAGACGTGGTGCATACTTGGATAGCGGGCCAATAGGATTGGCGCATATCGACATGTCAGTGCTGAGCAAATCAACCGACGAGCAGAACAAAACAATCCTGTCTCCCTCAAACTCGAATGACAACGTTATTTCGCCATCTCCACTGTCACCGCTCCAACGAAAAGATGATTCGGCTATCCTCGTAAACAACGCCGCTGCGCCTGCGCACTCACCGAGTGCACTGCCCCGCTCCCCCCCACCGTGCCCGCGGCAGCCCCCCGCAAACACCGGAGCGCAAACCGGTATACAACCAGCCGTCGGCAACAGCGTCGCCGGCCGTGCGATAGCAGATCAACTGACTAGCGTACCTACCGAAGATATCAGTAAACCACCGAACACATTGAATACGAACAAAATGTCATTTGCAGATATGGCGAAACAGGGCGTGTGGAAAACAAAAGAGCACCGGAAGAGACCCCCTGCAAAAAACCGGTTTTGCGGTAAATCCGGAATCGCTTCAACTGACGTCAACTGCAAATTTAGAGCGGCGGAAGCCCGGATACCGATTCTGATTACAAACGTTCATAAGGAAACATTACAATCGGATATCGCCGATTATATACGCGAGAAAACAGCGGTCAATGTCAACATGCAACCGATTACTATGTGGGACAGTACGAAGTTACATAATGCCTACAAATGTTATGTACCTAGATCCAAAGTGGATTTGTTTCTCGACGAAACATTGTGGCCGAAGGGCATTATATTTCGACGTTTTGTGCCTAAACATTATCCGAGCGCCTCGTCTGCGAATATCAGTGCTACGCGTGTCGCTACGGGCGCTACGCTAGCTACAACCGCTACGTCCGAGTGAAATAAAATAAAGTTAAAATCAAATGAATAATTACAATTGTGTTAACAACATTGTCTTGTGTTCATATAACTGTTGTTCAGCCGTGTATCATTCTAATGTGTCAGTTTCAAAAATGATTATCTAATTGACCGCTAGATGGCGCTGTACCCTCTGCGACGTTTTCTGAAACGCGCGTTTAAGATTTTTCCTGGAATAATGACCCCTGGCCAGTAGATTTATATTTTTTGTACAAGTTCAATAGTAAAGTATCCTGTGCTGTGATTTAATACAGTGTGTTAACCAGTATTCAGTGGTATTATTTTGGGACCCCTCTGAACATGGTCCTTCGAACCGGATGAGTGTTCGTGGATTGATGCAGCTGGAGTCGCGGCCATCATCGAAGCAGTAGCCGATTGCTACTGAAGGTGGACTGGAGAAAATCGGCGCGGGACGTGTCGTCTTATGGAGTTGTGAAGTCATCGAGTAACGTCATCGGCGGAACAGTGTATGCGTGAGTGAGTGAAGACTAACTGTGAGTACTTTCATTATGTTGGTGTAGTGTGCAAAGTGCAAGAATATTTCAAGTCTTGGTAAAATAAAAATAAAAAGTTGGAATTCTTGGACTAAGCAAAATCAAGCTCTTAGTGACTTAGAATATTTCTCGTAAATGTGACTTACGGGGAATCCATGCCCAATTGTCCCCAGAGTGAAACAGTTAAAAACACTTAGAAAAATTATCGGAATTTCATCCGGGACTTAGAAAAATTAGAACTATTGGGGACTCGGAAAATAATTATTGTTTACTAATCATACAATTAGCAAACGGGCAAAATGGCGGATAACACTAAGGTACAAACTGATTTAATGAAACGAATTCAAAGAGCTAAAGAGAATTTTAAAAAGTCACCTAAAGAGCGGTTGAAGTCTAAAGATTACCTGAGTACTAGATTGCAGATGCTTGAGGAATTGTGGTCAAAGTTCAATTCCACACATAATCAGATTGTGTTAGATTCAGATCCAGCAGATTTGGAAGCTAGTGCTTATGTTAAGGATGATGTGTACAACACAACTGAAGAGTTGTATATTGATTACAATTTAGAATTGAAATCAGCACTGAGCGTTTTAGGGGTTTCTACGAGTAACAAGACGGATCTCATCGTAAGTGTTAGTAAGTCGGAAACTGAACCCGCCCCAAATATACGCCTTCCAAAAATTACCATCCCGGCTTTTTCTGGAAAGTACTCAGAGTGGACGACATTTCGTGATCTGTTTACGTCACTCATTCATCAAAACAACTCCTTAGACGATGTCCAGAAGTTGCACTACCTCAAAGGTCACTTAGTTGGAGAAGCCGAGCAACTTGTGCGACATGTCACTATAACTAAGGAGAACAATCGCATGTGTTGGGAACTGCTTGAAAAAAGATACGACAACAAGAAATATCTCGCAAACCACATACTTAAGAGGCTTATGAGTCAACGGAATTTAGGCGCAGAATCTGCAAACGGCTTAAAAGAATTGTTGGATACAACACGTGAAAGTTTACACGCTTTAGAGAACATTGGTGTCAATGTATCTAGTTGGGATATCATAGTAATCCACATAATCTGTCTGAAACTAGATCCCGAAACTAGGAAACAGTGGGAGTTAAAGGCTAGTGAATCGTTCGAAGATTTACCCACTTTGAGACAATTTTATGGATTCTTAGAGACACGGTTCAGAGCATTGGAGTTTGTTGAACCCAAAACATTTAAAAACACTAATAGTCACTTTGTCAATAAAGGTTCCAGTTCTGTTTTCAACAAAGTGTCCAATGCTCTCGCCAATCCAAAGATCCATCATGTATCTGCTCTGTCATGTACCTTTTGTTCCGAGAATCATAAAATCAGTAATTGTAAACAGTTTGCAAAACTTGAAATTGATGACCGTCGTGATTTCGTCCAGTCCAGCCGCCTATGCTTCAATTGTTTAGGCGTTAACCATTCGGTATTTGCTTGCCGTCAATCTAGTCGATGCCATATATGCAAACGGAAACACCATTCTCTCTTACATCCCAAAAGTACCACAACGTCGATTGATCCTGAGGTTTCGAATCAATCAGTCGAACGGAGCGTAGCTGTGCACACAGTTTCGGCAGGTTCATCAACGCACAGTGAACCCACTTGTACCAATGAAGTCAAGAGTCATTTTTCGACCAGTCGTAATCAGGTATTGTTAGCAACGGCCTTAGTCAAGGCTCAATCGAGGAATGGCTCTGGAATAACACTCAGGTGTTTGCTTGACCAGGGATCACAGGCTTCCTTGATTACGGAGTCTGCAGTCCAGTTACTGGGTCTGAAGAAAATTCATCACGAAAGTACCATTTCAGGTTTAGGAAGTGACGAAGGTGCCTCCTTAGCATCTAAGTCAAGGGTAAATGTAAACATACAATCACTTCTTAACCCAAATAACAGGTATAGTGTCAATGCTTTCGTTTTGAACAAGCTGACATCAGTCCTGCCAGACAAACGGATTGTTGTCGAGCTATGGTCCGAGTTTAACAACCTTGAGTTAGCAGATCCAACTTTTGATAAACCCAACAAAATTGACATGCTTCTGGGAGCTGACGTCTATAGTCAGATCCTAGAAGAAGGCATTATTAAAGTATCAACAGGATCACCGGTAGCCCAAAAGACCACTTTGGGCTGGATTTTGTCGGGACCAATTCAAACACAAAATTCAACTGCAACTCAAAATATCAGTGTTAACCACATTCAGTTAAATGAAAATGAGCTCCTGAAAAAGTTCTGGGAACTCGAGACTGACATTTCGGTTAAGTCCCCGCAAGAGGATTACACCGATGAAGAAAAAAAGTGTGAAGAAATATTTCGAACAACCACAAAAAGAGATTGCGACGGCCGATATATTGTCAAACTTCCGTTCAGAGACGAAGATCCTAGTTGCAAATATGGGAACTCTCAAACGATTGCCACAAGACGTTTTATGCAACTAGAAAGAAGATTTAAGAAAGACCCACAACTGCAAACACGATATACGGCAGTTATTGACGAATACCTGGAACTTGGTCACATGGAGAAAGTAACTGAAAAAGAGAAACAAAAATCAGGCGCAGTGTACTTACCTCACCAGGCTGTGATTAAGGAGGACAGAACAACGTCAAAATTGAGAATCGTGTTTGATGCTTCGTGCCCTGGAACTAACGGAGTGTCACTTAATCAAGATTTATTAGTAGGGCCGGCGTTGCAATCTGATTTACATCACATCATTCTTCGGTGGCGCATGCATCCTATCTGTTTAGTAGCAGATATTGTGAAAATGTATCGACAGGTAAAGGTCGACCAAAGTGATGCCGATTTTCAGCGAATCGTATGGCGCGCAAATCCTAATGATGAACTTGGTCATTTTAAGTTGCTTCGGGTGACGTTCGGCACCGCTTCCGCGCCTTATTTGGCTGTTCGTGCATTACATCAAGTCGCGTATGATGAAGGTGTGAATTTTACCTTGGCTGCTGAACGCGTATTGAATCATTTCTATATGGACGACTTACTGACCGGGTGTGACACTGTGGAAGAAGGAAAGAAATTATATACAGAATTAACAGAATTATTATTAAAAGGAGGATTTGAATTGCAAAAATGGACAACTAATAATGAAGCGTTAATGCAAGAAATCAAAAAGGATAGTTCAGATATAACTGGAAACTTACCACTCCAAATTGATTCGGTGATGAAAATTCTAGGACTTACCTGGAACAGGAATACTGATGAGTTTGAATACACAGTGAAGCTCTCACAACCTAAAATGCCTTTGACCAAACGAAATGTAATATCAGACATCTCACGTTTGTTCGATCCACTCGGCTGGCTTGCACCAGTAATCATATCAGCCAAAGTTTTTATACAAAAGTTATGGCTTTCGGGAATTGAGTGGGACGACGAAGTCCCGCCTCAATTGCTGGGGGAGTGGTTATTATATAGAGAAAATTTAGGCCAACTTACCAATTTCAAATTGCCTCGGTGGATCCATTCAAGCACTGGTGACAAAAAGCTGGAACTGCAAGGTTTCTGCGATGCGTCATCGGAAGCCTTTGCTGCGGTTGTATACGTGCGAGTCATCGATGAGAATGGCGAGATACATGTATCCCTAGTTACCGCTAAAACGAAGGTGTCTCCAATCAAGCAAGTTTCGATTCCAAGATTAGAACTTTGTGGCGCAGTCTTGTTGGCGAAGTTATTGATGGAAGTCGCGACTGTAATGGGCATCGATAAGACTAATATTCACGCTTGGACAGATTCGTCCATAGTGTTATCCTGGCTAAACAGTCGCCCGAATAGGTGGAAGACATTCGTGGCGAACCGCGTTTCGGAAATTTTAACTTCAATGGAGCCTCATCAGTGGTCTCATGTAGTTTCAAAGGAGAATCCAGCTGACTGTGCCTCAAGAGGTACTCACCAGTCTGTAAATGAAATGCTCTGGAAGGAAGGCCCGACGTGGCTGAAACAGAAAAACATTAATTATAAAAAGACGACTGTAAAAGTAACAAACCTAGAAGAAAAAGTCAATAAACTATATCATATTAATACGCGGGAAACAGTTGATGCTGTTATTTCACCTGAGACAGAATTCATGACCAGATTCTCAAGTCTCACAAAGATGATACGTGTGGTGGCTTTCTGCTTGAGATTTGCCAAACTTTGTCAAGGTCATGTATTCAGCAAATGGCTAACTAGTGAAGAGATAAGACACAGTACTATTGTTTGCATAAAACTAGTGCAATATAAATGCTTCAATGAAGAAATTTTAGAACTAAAGCAAAAAGAACATGTTAGTAAGAAAAGCAAACTTATATCCGTGAATCCAATCCTTGATAAAGAAGGAATATTAAGAGTTGGCGGTAGGCTCCAGCACGCACAAATCAGTGAAGGACTGAAGCATCCAATAATTTTGCCACACAAATCTCATTACACCGACTTGATTGTGGCTGATGCACATCAAAAGACTTTACACGGCGCGCCACAATTAATGTTGAACTACATGAGGTCAAAATATTGGATATTGGGAGCAAAGACTTTGATAAGTTTATTCATACGCAAATGTGTGACCTGCGTAAGGTACGCTGCGACATCCCAGCATCAGTTGATGGGACAGTTGCCATCAGAAAGAGCTACCGTTACCCGAGCGTTTCGCCATAGCGGCGTAGACTACGCAGGACCTATAAGTATCAGAACCTCAAAAGGGAGAGGTCACCGTGCATATAAAGGGTACATATGTCTTTTCATATGTATGGCAACGCGAGCTATACACCTTGAGCCAGTTAGTGACTTAACGTCACAAGGGTTTTTAGCTGCCTTCAAAAGATTCGTGGCCCGTCGTGGCGCCTGCACGGACCTCTGGAGTGACAACGGCACGAATTTCGTTGGTGCTGCAAGGGAACTTAAACATTTGTTTGCAGATGAAAAGAGTACGATGTTTCCGGAAATTATGGACGACTTAGCCACAAATGGAACGAAATGGCACTTTATACCTCCACATTCTCCAAACTTTGGTGGTCTTTGGGAGGCTGGAATTAAGTCCACGAAATATCACCTCAGAAGAATCGTGGGAAGCTCAACTTTAACATTTGAGGAGATGGCAACAGTGTTGTCACAAGTTGAGGCATGTCTTAACTCGAGACCTATTTCACAGATCACCGACAGCTGCAACAATCCAATGCCTCTAACACCAAGCCATTTCTTGGTAGGAGAACCTTTAGTGCTGGCACCAGACTACAATTACGAAATTGCAAATATAAGTAACCTTAGGAGATGGCAGCTCACTCAAAGGATGGTGCAGGATTTCTGGCGTCGCTGGTCTCGTGAATATCTAACACAATTCCATCACAGGTACAAGTGGGTACATAAAACACCCGAGCCCGCGGTAGGAGACATAGTTTTAGTTAAAGAGGATGATCTTCCTCCGGCTAAGTGGTTGTATGGTAAAGTCATTATGAAGCACCCTGGACTGGATGGAATAACGCGTGTCGTCAGTTTGAAATGTAAAGATAGTGTTATTAAAAGATCTGTAGGAAAACTATGTATACTGCCTATTGAAAAATAAATTGAATTTTTCTGTATTTATGTAATGTGCTGTAAGTGTATCGTGTAACCATAAAATTTTGTTTTTCGTAAGTCACTATCTGCAATATGTGAATTTAGTTTTACTAGGTATATTGACTTGTGTGTTGTTACGAAAGTTATAGTTTGTTGTTAATTTTATAGTTTGTTTGTCAGAATATTTTGTTTCTGTTAAGTTGTTACAATCATTTGACAGTGTTGTATTATCTGCTGCCAGAGACCAATTCCATTAACAGTCACTTGTTCATGGTGGGCAGTTTTAAGGACAATCCCTCAGTTTGTCCTTGGTGGGCGGAATGTTCAGCCGTGTATCATTCTAATGTGTCAGTTTCAAAAATGATTATCTAATTGACCGCTAGATGGCGCTGTACCCTCTGCGACGTTTTCTGAAACGCGCGTTTAAGATTTTTCCTGGAATAATGACCCCTGGCCAGTAGATTTATATTTTTTGTACAAGTTCAATAGTAAAGTATCCTGTGCTGTGATTTAATACAGTGTGTTAACCAGTATTCAGTGGTATTATTTTGGGACCCCTCTGAACAACTGTCGTAGTTTAAAACGATCCATTGACGACATCAGAAGAATATGTTCCTATGCCGACGTGATAGCCATACAGGAGACTTGGCTTTTGCCACATGATCTATCCTTTTTGAATAGCATAAGCGACGAGTTTGCTAGCACCGGTACGTCAGCTGTGAATACGTCGGAAGGAATGCTGCGAGGGAGGCCCTATGGAGGGACTGCGCTTTTGTGGCGGAAGAAGACGTTTCCGTGTGCCTCTGTGATTTCATGCGATAACGCCAGAATCAGTGCCATTAAGATATCATCCGGGAATAAAGATATATTGGTGTTTAGTGCGTATATGCCGACCAACTGTGTGGATAACATACCTGAATTCGTGCAATGCGTCAGTGCAATGAATGCTATAGTTATTGAAAGCGGCATTGAAACTGTTTATATGTTAGGTGACTATAATGCGCATCCAGGTGAGTTATTTAGTGACGAATTATTAAGTTTCTGTGCCGAGCAAGGTTGGACTTGTGCCGATTTAGCTAAACTTAACATCGATTCTGACACATTTACGTACCTCAGTGACTCACACGGAAGTAAACGCTGGTTAGACCATTGCATAACTACTGCCGCAGGATTTAACTCGATAGTTGATGTTTTTGTCGACTATGGCGTTTATTGCTCTGACCATTTTCCTCTAGTCATTAAGTGTAATTTGAATCTAGTGGTACCTAAATTGTGTAATGTGATTTTTCCGTCGCAACATAAACAAGTAATTTGGGGTGATAGAACACCGTGTGAAATTGACAAATTCACCGATAAATGTAACGATCTGTTAAAATGTATCGACTTTCCCGCCGAACTTCGAGACTGTTGCGGCAAGTGTTGTACAAACCATTCACTTCACCTTAATATTCTTGATGATATGTATCTAAATATTATTAATGCATTGAGTGAGGCGTCTGTGTACAGTAAAGACATTGCAGGTGGTACTGGAAAGAGTAAAATCATAGGATGGAATAAGCATGTCAGTGACGCCCACAGGGAGGCCAGACTTCACTTTCAAAACTGGATCTTATGTGGTAAACCAAGTACGGGTCATGTTTTTACTTCGATGCGTGTTAGTCGAAAAATTTTTAAATCAAGGCTATGTTGGGTCCAAAATCACCAAGACCAAATTAAGATGGACATGTTGGCGGCCCATCATAAAAAGTGTGACTTTCGTAACTTTTGGAAACTGACGAAGAAAATGGAAGTGAAGCCCGGACTCTCAGTTAGTGTCAACGGCGTTTCAGACGCCAAGGGTATCGCTGACATGTTTAGGAACCATTTTAATAATAATTCGTCTCCTGTAGGGTCAGAAGGGTTGCGGGTGCCTGACGAGGAGGTTGGGAGTGACTTGCAGATACGTTATAGTGCAAAAGATATAGCTAAAACGTTGCGGGATATGAAAAGGGGAAAGTCTCCCGGTCATGACTGCCTAAGCGTCGAGCACTTGCAATTTGCTGGCCCTCAGTTGCCTAGAATCCTAGCAATGTTTTTTAACCTGTGCATCGGACACTCATATTTACCTACGCACATGACGAAAACGATAGTGGTACCTATTGTTAAAAACAAAACTGGCGATATATCTGATATGACAAATTACAGACCTATTTCTCTGGCAACAATCATAGCCAGAGTACTTGACAGCCTACTTAACGTACAATTGGACAAATGCTTGCATCTACACGACGCACAGTTCGGCTTCCGAGCAGGCCTGTCGACGGAGAGTGCGATCATTTGTCTAAAAAACACAGTTGAGTACTATACTCGGCGTAAAACACCTATTTATGCGTGTTTTCTAGATCTCTCCAGGGCTTTTGACCTTGTAAATTACGATTTACTTTGGAAAAAGCTTGACGAGACAAATTTTCCTGGAGAGCTAACACGCATATTTAGATACTGGTACGCCAGCCAGAGAAATAGTGTCCGATGGGGAAACGTTTTGTCAGATGAATATGGATTAGAATGTGGCGTCAGGCAAGGCGGACTAAGCTCGCCAAAATTATTTAATCTGTATATTAACGAGCTTATCGAGGGGCTCAGCAGCACACATGTCGGATGCCACGTGAACAGGGTAGCATTCAACAACATAAGCTATGCAGATGATATGGTGCTGTTGAGCCCATCGGTGGGAGGACTGAGAACCCTTATTAATAAGTGTGAGTCATATGCTTTAAAACATAATCTAAAATATAATGTGTCGAAAAGCGAATACATGGTTGTCAAGGCGGGAACCAAGTGCCCATCTCATATCCCACCCATTTGCTTGAATGGCGAGCAGCTTAAGAGGGTTAACTCGTTTAAATACCTTGGGCACGTGGTAACCGACGACTTGCGCGACGATGCGGATATCGAGAGAGAGCGAAGGGCTCTGGCGATCAGAGCCAACATGATAGCTCGCAGGTTCAGTCGGTGTACAGCGCAAGTTAAAATTACGCTATTCCGTGCGTACTGTACATCACTGTATACCTGCAGCTTATGGTCAAGATACACGCAGCGCTCGCTAAATACATTGCGGGTTCAATATAATGACGCGTTCAGGGTGCTGTTGCGGCTGCCGCGATTCTGCAGCGCGTCTGGCATGTTCGCGGACGCGCACGTCGACGGTTTTCATGCGACGCTGCGCAGGCACTGGTCCTCGCTTCACTTAGGTTTAGGTACTAATATAATTATTTAAGTACTTTGTTACTAACAAACTATGGACACCATTTGTCTGAAATAAATGCATTTTATTTTTATTTTTATTTTTTTATTTAATAGCAACTAGATACGGAAGAACTGGCAATTTTTTTTCCTGCAAACTGGCTTTCCGTTTACTGAAGTGGCTTTGAAGGTCTGATATAGACGGCACCAAGCTTAGAAACACGTTGCTTACTTCCGATCTCGAAGGGTTCCAAGGTCTTCTGACACCTTTCACAGGAACAGTGTGCATCTGTTTCATCAACAGTGGAACTGCCAAAAAAGCCGCATTGTTGGCATGTTCCTCTCCCGCTGCAAAAATAAGTAACATTCAGTATGGTCAATGGTTACACAAAGTACCTAAAGGAATATCATATAAGTCATACGGCAGTGCCCTACAGTTTCATAACAGAACAAATAAAATGTACCATCGTATTTGGACCATTTTTTTTGTTGTACACATCACTTTTTTTAATTCTGATTTTTATCTACACAGAATTACAAACTCTTTTGAACCTGATTGGGAGAAAAAAAAAGGGCCCAAAACCTCCATAAATTGTTCATACCTTAGTAGTTAGGAGTATACTGTTTCTGCGGCACCCCTGCGGCGCGGCCCAAAGGGCCGAATTTTTTTTTGGTTTTTTGCTGCGGCAGGTTTTTTTGGGTGTCTTTTTCGTGTGAATTTGAAATGCAGGTATGTGATATGTGACCCCCCGTTGTTTTATATTTATGACAGGTGTGGGTGCATTGTTGTTTTTTGTTAGAAGATTGCTGTTTTGAGACGATTTGCGTATTTTATTTAAAAACGATTTATTTGATTAGGATCAACAGTCTGTTTTTGCTCTATTCCCACGCAAAGGCAGGTAATTAATTACATTCTGTGAACAGCAATATATTTTAAAATTAATGTTGACAGAAATGATCGTGAGAATGACATGGGTTTTCTATTTGATTGGGTATAAATAAAAGTAAAGAACATTTGAAGCTAAGCAGGTTCAAACACGCCCCATCCGTTGGAATATTGCAGTAAAAAACTAGTTGTTTCGTGTCGTAACATGCAACGAACAGATGTTCATTTTTATGGGGGTAACATATTTATTGTCTTATCTGTGACATGTGAGTGTGTATTATATTTGGAAAAAAACGATAAATATCAGCAACTATTACGAAATGTCATGCTTGCCGTATTTTATTGGTCACTTAACTACCTAAAGATCATTTAAATCTATGCAGGTTCCATTTCCAAGAATATTGCAGTAAAAAACTAATAAAATTCCACGTCTTGCTACAAGTTAGAACGTGTTGTATCAAATGAACAGGTACCTGTTTTATTAATAGATTTTTTCTCCTAACCGCAACGTGTGTGCCGGTGTGTGTGTGTGTGTGTGTGTCTGTCGTGAATAAAAGCAAAGCTCAAATCCAGAGAGCCGCCATTCGCTCAGATTAGTTTGTCTGAAAACCGTGTCAAGTGTTAAATAAAAGTGTACTAAAGTAGATAGTTGTCAATAGTTTTAATTTTTAAATTTCTTGCTACGAGTTAAAATGGAGGTAAGTCCCACATTAACTAATTAATTATGTGCAAAAATTACATGTTTCCATTTGTATCAAGCATCTCACATGTTTTTTTTGGTTGTGTAGTGTACACATATACTGCTAAGCGCAGCGAGAACCAGTCTTCCCCTTGCCGCGATACCGATTGTACGTGCGTTTATTAATAAATAATCTTTATACGTACAAGGCACAATGGGATGCTTAGGGGTATCCTTAAAACTCGCTGGCCGGGTTATATCTGGATAACGTTGTAATATATCAAAGAACGGCTGATTTTCGGTTAGTGAATTTACTGAACCTAAGTTACAGCTAACCACTGCCGCGATAACATTATTGTTGGTAACTGAGTCGATAAGTTTCCTCGCACTCAGATCTACACATAACCCATAAAAACTTAAGAAGTCTGCCCCTAAAATTGGTTGACTGACGTCCGCAATCACAAATGTCCATCGATAGGTACGCTTTAATTTGAAATTTAACAATAGAGTTTTAATAGGCGTACCATTCGCCGCGAACAAACTATACCCTAGCTCTATGTTACTGCTAGTACTTACAGCTTTGTTAGGCCTTGGGATCACGGAGACATTTGCCCCCGTATCTACCAAAAATCTCAACCCTGAATCAGCATCGGTCACACACAGGCGGTGGTTAGTAAAATCGGCACAGCGTTCCACCCTAGACTGTACCGCATTCAGTTTCCCGCCTTCCAACCGCAGGGCTTGACGCACTTGCTAGCCTGATCACCATATTTGTAGTGATAAAAGCATAGCCAATCTGGGCTTTGACGACCTCTTGGCTGGCGTCCCTTTCCGCGCGCTCTGAAGTTAGCCCTTGTCGGAGCATGATTACCCTGTCTGCTGGCCGCTGTTCCCCTTTCCAAGTGGGTCAGTCTGGTGCCGATTTTGGCAATTTCTCCCAAGATCCTGTCTTCCGCGGCCGCCGGTGGCGTCGACGACACCTCCGCCAACGCTCCGGCTCTCGTGACTTCAAATACTTTGTCTGCAAGGCCGGCCAGCTTTTTCAGGTCCGATATTTCACTGCCCGCCAGGACCGCCTTAACCGCTGGGGGCAATAGTCCGACCCACAAGATCTTTAAGGATGACTCTGGGAAAGTGCTTCCCGCTAAATCCAGCATCTGCCTCATAAGCTGCGAGGGTTTTTGGTCACCTAGCTCTAACTCTTGGAGCAATCTTCTCTGCCGAACTTCCTCACTCTCCTCATAGACTGAAAGCAGACGGTCCCGCAGCGCTTCATATTTTCCCGTTTCAGGTGGCGAAAGCAGGATATCTTTGGCGGCCTGAATCGTAGTTTTTCCGAGCTTTGTAACCACGAGGTTGTATTTCTGCGTGTCTCCCAACCTCTGCGGCTCGAGGATAGCGTCCAACTGCACGTACCACAGCCTGGGCTGATCAGTCCAGAACTCCGGGATCCTCGACGTTAGCCACACTGACGCCAACTCGCTTGCTGGTGGTGGCGCCTGCTGTGCGCCGGGGGGTTCCAGCCTAGAAGGCCCCGCTATGGCCGCGGGTTTCCCTGGTAGTTGCTGCTGCTGGGGATTGGGTAGCGCACCCCCATTCATTTTCTCCGCACAAAATACCGCGAAATATATCGAAAGTCCCAAAAATATATATATATTAAATTTGGTACGCCAGCTATGGAATGCGAGCCCCCCTTGCCAAAACAACAATCACTCAATCAGTCATTCAAATAATTTCACTGTACTAAAGTTCACCGCACAAGAAACTGTCACTCCGGATTAGAGTCCGACCACGGGGTCACCAGTGTTGTGGTCCTAGTTTAAGGACGCGAAATTAAATGCCTTGTACGTATAAAGATTATTTATTAATAAACGCACGTACAATCGGTATCGCGGCAAGGGGAAGACTGGTTCTCGCTGCGCTTAGCAGTATATGTGTACACTACACAACCAAAAAAAACATGTGAGATGCTTGATACAAATGGAAACATGTAATTTTTGCACATAATTAATTAGTTAATGTGGGACTTACCTCCATTTTAACTCGTAGCAAGAAATTTAAAAATTAAAACTATTGACAACTATCTACTTTAGTACACTTTTATTTAACACTTGACACGGTTTTCAGACAAACTAATCTGAGCGAATGGCGGCTCTCTGGATTTGAGCTTTGCTTTTATTCACGACAGACACACACACACACACACACCGGCACACACGTTGCGGTTAGGAGAAAAAAATCTATTAATAAAACAGGTACCTGTTCATTTGATACAACACGCTCTTGCCACACTCTTGATAGTGTTGGTTTTGTTTTGTGGTCCGTACCAATTAGGGTTCACGGTTCGACATATTTTTTCCCTCTCTTGTGCATGGTAAGTTGGTGGAGTTGAGCCAGTCACAAGGTGAGCTTTGGTTGTTGTGCTTTTGCACACATTTTTTTCCTTTCCTTTGTGCATGGTAGATTGGTGGAGTTGAGCCAGTCACAAGGTGAAATTTGTTATTTGTGTTTTCACACACTTTTTTCCTTTCCCTTTGTGCATGGTAAGTTGGTGGTGTTGCGCCAGTCACATTGGTGAAATTAGTGGTACTTCCACACTTTACTGTCGCTTGTGCATGGTAAGTTGGTGGTGTTGCGCCAGTCACATGTCGATTTTTCCACTGGAAGATTTTTTGTGAACCTCTGTTGTTCAAGAGTATATTTCACACTTAGAATTTATATTCTTTGTGTAATGATATAGTCGGTAGCGTAAGAGCTTAACCGTACTACTGAAGTTTTGTTAAGTTGTGTAGTTTTTTTTAATATTTCTTATGCGTTTAGCTAAAATTATTTAGACTATTCGGCGGTGTTTACCCAACCGAATCTAACTTATTAGTTTATTTAACTCGCGAAGTTATAGTCGGAGGCTTCTGTGCCTAACCGTACTTTTCTACCTTACGATGTTTTACTTTGAACCTCGTTCTAAGATATAGTTTTCTTATTAACTTTGTCAAGCGCATTTTTGCGTGGGTTCGTGACATAGCCGGTGGCCATTGTGCTGAACCGAATCTATTGTTACCGATACCTTCGTTTCCTGCTTCTTGTTAGGTTAAACTTAGTATTATTTTTATTTTTAATATCAAAGCTTTTGGTAGAGCTGTTGATAGTATGTTTTTTCTTTCATTGAAACATCATTAGTTGGTGGCTATGATGCCTAACCGTTACTAGTAGATACTCTACATTGTTAGATTTTTCTAGAGTCGTGGTAGAGCCCACTCTACTTTTGCTTAGTTGATATTATTTCATTGTTTTTGCATGAATTTCGTTTCATGAACCTCAAGTTTTACTTCTTGCTTGGTTTTGTTGTTCCAGGTTATAAAAAATAGTTCCTATTTTTTATTTTTTCGGGGAAGGGGGTAATGTAACATGTTTCTTTCATCGCCTGTTACATGCCTTCCGGTTTAATATAATTAGATCCATAATTGTTTTATTTCTCCTTGAAAAACACCAATTCTTAACCTTCAATGTTAAATTTGACGTTAGCTGTCACCTGTCAGTGACAGACCGTTCGAAACAAGTTTATTTCTACTCAATTTTAAACCGATTTAGGAGCGTTTTTGGTGGCTTAAACGTCATTTTTCCCATCTCTAGGGAGATATTTAAAAAGTTAGGTTGGTTGTCCTTGAGGTGTCATTCTTTGTATTTCCTGCGACGACTGACGAACACTTCTCTCTGCTGTCTGCCGAATTAGAATTTTCTGGATGTAGTATCCGTTTGGATCGGCGAAATGCCGACCCCTCGCGTCGTTCCCGAGTGGCGCGTTGCCCTTTTTATGGAGGAGAATCATCCTGAGTAAGTATTTTTGCATTTCATGCGTCCGATAAAATTTGGCGTGATTTCAAAATGGTGTCGTTTCTAACACATTGTTTCTCACCTTTACAGTTAATCGATGGTGATATCCTAGGGATAAACCATGTTTTGCCTTCTTCTGTTTGAGGCGTGAGTCTTACTTTGTTTTCTTAAGGAACAAGTAGGACAAATCTTGTAAGAAAAACCAATCACGTTTTGACATGTATTATTTTCTATTATCCGTCTGGGTGCTTCTTAGATACTCTTTAATACTTTTTTAATCCTCTTAAATATCTTTTTGAGCCTCTTTGAGCCTCTTTGAAGAGTCTTTTTGACTCATGTTGAGAATTTATTAATCTCTCTTTTTGAACTTCTTTTGGAGTTCTATTACTGAGCCTCCTTATGGCTTCTCTTTGAACTCATTTTTTTGGAGACCCTATTCGGAGGGATCTCACCGAATATTCCACCTGTGCTGCGCGTGAACTCCGCTACGGCCCAACCAGTCCGAAGCCTACCATTGAGGACTGTGGAAACCGATGGACAAGCCTGGAGCGACCGGGATCTCATAATGCTAGCTCTTTAAGCGGTAACTCCGTTTAAAAAAGGTCGGTGACATCTTCCTTCATATAATAGGTGCCTTAAAACTTAGACCATCATCTCAGATCTTAAAACTTAGTTAAATCTTGTTAAGAACTTAACTATAACTTAAACTTTCAAGTTTATTTAGAACTTTACCAAATTGTTTCCTAACCTACTTTAGCCTGGGAACGCTTAACCAAGGAAGTGAAATAAACAGGTTAATGATATCCGTTGTTTGATTTTGTGAACCCAGTCTAGAATAACTTTTTCTTAGCCGCAGACCTGGGCTTGAGATTAAAAGCTCCAGCGCTCTAGTCGGCTGGTCTATCTGGTTCTTTTTTTGGCTGAATGCCTGGCGCCCGAATTTCTTTAATATATTTATGGTGTAGCCCTTAGTGGTAACCCAAACACATTACAACCTAGCTTAAGAGAAAGAAATAAATAAGGAGAATAATAATAAATATACTTTATTGCGCACTACAAAGTGAGAACAGTATAAACAAAAACCTCAGACTAGTACAATGCAACAACAGGCGGTCTTATCGCTTATGAGCGATATCTTCCCGACAACCTTTGGGTAGCAGGAAATTCATAACTCACAACAGTTTACCGGTAGTGCAGAAATTGAAAAGAGTGCTTTGAAGACACATTCATCAATACTATAAAGAAATGAATAAATAATAACAATGATAGCATAATAAATAGAAAAAATATTGTGTTCATTACATCGATAGTAAATAAATTGTTCAGGGTGAGATATATGACTGTCGTGGAATCACGTTTACCTATTTGGTTATAAATAGGTAAACGTGTTAGTTTTCTGTACAGAATTATTTAAATAAAAATAGGTTAGATGGGTGACATCAAGTAAATATATTATGATAAGCAGTCAACATGATAAAAGATTATATGTAGGTATATAAGATTTCTATAGTTCTTAAAAGCAAGGTGATTTGTGCGAGATGGTCGTCGCTGTCAGGGTAAACGAGTAAGGAAACTCCATACAATACAAAAGATACACCCGCGGCTCAAGCACACATACACGCGGCGATGTGTGCAGGGCCACTTGCGCTACGCGCTAAATGATTGACCTGTCGGCCGGTCTCCGCTGTTCTCAGCCGGGGACGCCTCGCCGTCGCGGCAACACGTTTAAAGTGGAGTTAGGCCTGCAATTACTTCACGCGACAAATTATGTCAACTTATGCCCGTCATTGTTGTGTTTATGGATTTTTCAAGTCATAAAGATAGCCGAACATTTTATTTTGTTATATATAATATACGCAATATTAGCTATGAATCACATAGGAACAGATCAAGTAAGAGTACATTGTACCTGAAAAGTTGATTCGAATAATAACTTTCATCGCATTTGTCATACGTCAACACAAATATTTTTTACTTAACTATTTTAATGTATGTATCAGACTACTACGAGTATGTAAGCCTACGGATATGCCTAAGGATATGTGTAGGGTTGCGTAGTCGAAGTAAGTAAGTCGTAGCTTCTTCATGTCCGTCCGTTTATCCGCAGCTAACTCAGACTTTTAAAAACACGAACTTGCAATTTTATCAATTGCCTGCTCAGACAAACGAACATAAGGGCCGCGACCTTTTTACGAAGATCGATCTTTATTTTTTTAACCCTCATTTGGTAACATGGCAAAAAATACGTTTTTATACAAAAAAAACTGTCATTTAATTTTGAATCACCATGCTTGGACAGTAAACTTGCTTTATTAACGGACCAATTTCATACAACTCGGCCAATTCAAATAATTATAAGCTTACATGGTGCTTAGAGTTCCGTACCCGAAGGGCCCAAATGAAGCCCTATTGCTGTCACTCGCGTGTCCATCTGTCGTCTGTTACACTTTATGTTCCGAAAAGATTTTTTTTAATTTCCCATTGACCTCTGAACAAACTCAAACTCAAATTATTTATTTGTCAAACATAGGTATACTCGTAATGTAGGTCTTATTCGTATGTTACAAAGGAGTCTCTATGTTTCGCCACATGACACACAAATAGCTACAAATTAGCATGCAGCATGCATCACAAAAAGCTATGTTACCTACCTGCACTCATAGAAATTTACATAAACAATAAAATAAAACTTAAAATGAATAAATAAAAATCCTAAATAAATTAAATTAAACATTCCTAACGATTGAAAGACATTATAATTCAAATAAATTAAAACTGAAATAAATTAGGTCAAAATTAATTTAAAATAGATTAAAAACGAAAATAACTTAACATCGTCAATATTATAAAAATAAATAACTTATTAGATTTAAAATTACAATGTTAAAAAGATTGCGATAAAAATTCATTTACAGAATAATATGCTTTGGCAATTAAATATTCATGCAATTTCATTTTAAACTGACTCAAATCGTTTAATCTAGTATTAATATACTAGATTAAACGATACTAGGGACTAGGTAATTTATTATAAATTTTGGATGACATTCCAAAAACCGCCCAAGTGGTGCTGGACCACGCACAAAGAAGGGTTCCGTACCAACACCCCCTAATCTACATTTAAAACCACATTGCAATACATTGAATCGAAAAAGGTCGTATCTTCATAGTACACTTACGCCTTTTTGTTTGATCAAGACAATTTTTCAGTGTCAAAAATCGTTAGACCTATCTTGTTTAAATCAAAAACGTGTTTAAAGGATTTATTAATGTACCCCCATATCAGCCAAAGGACGTCCACTGCTGGACATAGGCCTTCCCCAAATTCACGGGGGGTATATGCCATAATCGCCACGCTTGGCTTGCGGGTTGGCGATCGCAGTATCTCCACCGCACTGCAGGAATGCTGCTGCCCATCCCCCGGTGGTCTTGGTCGTAGTTTTAGGACATACCCGGGTCCATGTGTATTAATGTACATCATCTTGATTTTATCAAAATTTACTCATACTCATACATACATATTTATTGAAAAACAATGGTTACATAAGGTGGTAAAATTCTTATATGCTAGGTACATGGTTACCCATTTTAAACTTCATAGTTAGGAAAGTAGAGGGCGGGGGATTCACTTTTTACAACTTTTACAGCTAATATCTGACTTAAATGGAAAAGTTCTTTAGAAACCTCTATGTTATTTTTGAAGGCCTATTCATAGCACGCCTATGTGCCTCTAAATACTAATTCTCTTTCAGCAAAAATACCCAGAATATAACCCCGTATCTGAGCGTGGATGTTACATAAGCATGATAGGCAGTCAGAACAGCTGATTGACTTACAATTTTTCGTAAGTTATATAAAGCATATAAATATGTATTAAAATTTTTGCACACTGCATATTAGTGATTGTGCCACGTTAATTTATTATCTAGGTTCAGTCCTAGATAAGTCATTACCTTAGTTTCATCGATATTTTGATTTTTTATAAATTACTTTTAAATTAGATACCAGGTCTTTTCTTTGTTTGAAATTCATTATTTTCGTTTTGCTTAAATTTATCGATAAATTGTTTTTATTCAGCCATTTAATGATTAACTCTATGGTTTTGTTAATATGTGTTTGATATAATATGTATTATTACGTATATTTTACCAATCATATTTGCTTTTTAGTTGTACGGAACCCTTGGTGCACGAGCCAGTTTTTTTCATTAAATTATTTAGTCACGCATTTTTATACGTGGGCTGTTCCGAAAGTTTTTAGCTGCTCTCACTCTATTCATGCCATATATGTTTTAATGATACCATTATGCGGGTAATTTCAATACATATGTGTTGGGGTGAAACTGTTGATGAAAGTCGCTTGGGTTTTTTTTTTAATTGTATTTTAAGTACGACGTGTCAACAGCCTATCTAATATGCGATGAACGGGTCACAATACCAATTTTGTGTTGCGGGCCAATTTTGATTAATACGTCACCACAACTAAACGAAATTTTATACACCGCAAACTATGAATCTTCCCTGTCTCTACCCACGTAATCTGTTTCGATTGCATGAAAATTAGCGCCAATGAGCAGGTGTGTCGTATATTAGTCTAGGTCGCGAGACTAGGGACTGGTCATCATCACAAAAAAACTTAAATTAAATAAAATCATTTATTGATTTTAAATTAAAATCAGCAAAACTAAGTTAGGAAGTCATCCCGGGCAGTTTCCACTACAGCTGTTAGGGATTTCGTTGCCTAAACTATTTTTAGGTATCAAAAATAGTACTATTTTCGCAATTTTTTAAAAGTCCATACAAAAGGCCTTTTGGTAAAAGAAATGTTGTGAATAAAATATTTGCTACTTACCAACGATTTTATCTCAGCTCATAAGTATTGAAATTACCCACATAATGGTGTGAATAAAAAATATACCGCATGAATAGAGTGAGAGCAGCTAAAAACTTTCGGAACAGCCCACGTATCTCTTGTATAACCGAATAATGTTGGAATTATGATAATCTTATGTAAAAAAAGAAAGACGTTTTGTACAACCCTGCGTCCAAACAACTATTTATTACCGATGATGTCACACTGCTCCTAACGGCCGCACTTTCCCTACTCGTTTACCCTGTCGCCACCGTGGGCGCAAATCCACAGGAATAGAAAAAAGCTGAGGAATGTTTTTAATATCGATTAGGATCGATAGGCTGTTGTACATTATATATAACGAATGTTTTTTGAGATATTAACAGTTGGCAACATTGTCATGAACAAATGAAAAGTATCTCTTAATTTTTCATCGATTTAGGAATCATCCACCATATCTAAGCCCAACGCTCATTTACAATTATTAAAACATCAAAAGGAACAGCACAGGGTTCCATAATTGGTCCGACCGAGTACCTTTTGTATGTCAACGACATGTGCAATACAATCGGATAAGAATATATATACCAGTTTGCCGATGACACCTGCATAGTGGTAGCAGATAAGGATCTTAAGACAGTCGAACTTAAAATACAGGACATATTCGACACCTTATGTAAATGGTCCCATGATGCCGGCCTCATCCTAAACGCTGATAAAACGAAAGCCATGCACATACGTTCCTCACACAACAAGTCTTCTTATAATCCAGTAATTAAAGCACACACCCACAGTTGCCTCCATTTACAACGTAACTACTGCGACTGCCCTACCATCGATTTTGTAGAGGAACATATTTACATTGGTTTAGTGATTGACTGTAGACTCAGCTGGCGGCCACACACTGAATATGTATGTAATAAACTTAGATCATTTTTAGGAAGATTAACTATTTTGAAATATAAAATACCATACAACACACTAAGAATGTTATACCTAGCCCTAGCTGATTCGGTTATACGATACGGTCTCAGTAGCTACGGACGATCTTGCAAAACAAATCTAGCCAATATAAGTATACTAGGTGGCCCATTCAAATCGGTCAGTATGGGAAAGTCTGAAACTATAAGACATACGAAGATTTGTTCTTAGGAACCATGTCACCGATTTTGATAAAAAGAAAAACTGCATTCATACATTTGAAAAAAACACTGTACCCAGCTAGGGAATCGAACCCGGTTGTTTTGAAAAAATAAACTTACACTATTTCTATTCAGATATCGTTTGTGTAGGTCTTAAGCAGTAAATGTCTCTAAGAAACATAATGTCTAAAATGAGTAAAATGCATTTTTTTCACATACTTTAATTTATCATAGTAGGTGTTCAAAGTGACCACCGTTACAATATTCAACAAGTTCAGGCATGTAAAATTGTCTCTATGGTTGTTTGTACCTCTCTACTTGTAAAATCGGTGACATGGTTCCTAAGAACAAATCTTCGTATTTCTTATAGTTTTAGACTTTCCCATACTGACCGATTTGAATGGGCCACCCTGTATATAAGCATAACTTGCAAAAAACAATATTGAAAAAAATTGTTCCCAAAAATATAAAAACGACATATAGTGATGACTACTCACACCTTTTCCAATATTGCAGAGTACTTCCCGTGCAAAACATAGTCAAACTGTCCATACTCAAAGAAGAATATAATAACATAAATCAATTGAATGAATATCACCGCAATAGTAGGTTAAGGGGTTTATCCAATACACACAGATTTTTACTACCACAGGTTAAAAATGTTTATGGCATGAGGACCAATCTTTACTTGCTACTAAAAATAATAAATAGCCTCCCAAAACACATACAAGATGTATACCTCTCCAATCCTAGATCAATTAAAGAGGTTAACAAATATTTGATGTCATGTAACAATTATGATTACGCCTTGTGATAAGCAGGTACCTTATTGTTGTTTATTACTGAATAGAATATAATGTAATCCTTAGTCCGAACTCTAGCTGTAAATAAGCCATTTCATGGCTTCATCAGTTAAGTTATATTGCAAACTCTGCGTTTAAGTATTTGGAACTTTAATAAAAAAAATAAAAAAATAAAAACATATCCTAACAATGAGGATATTCCATATTTATATTTTTTTAATCAGTATCGGTGCGAAAGACGTACATAAACATAATTGAATTAAACTCGTTATGACAGGTTCGCTGCAAGCTCGCCGCTGGCGCCCCGCTCTCTCCCCGCTCCATTCACCGCATACATCCCGCTCCACGACAATTAAATTTTGGATTTCTGAAGCGTGACGTTGACATGTATAATTTTGATGAAAACATGATTATAGTACACAAAAAGCCTATTTAAAACAAAAAATCACGGTTATAATTTTTAACTACTAAGAAATACATTATTATGAAAGCGTTAACAATAAATGTTTAATTTTTGATTTAAATGTCTAAAAAGACAACATAGCTTAAACAGAAGCAAATATCATAGTTACCATTTTGAGTTATTTAGATATTGATATCAGATGAAAACTGTAAAAAAAAACGTACATGCGAATTTGGTTTCAGTTTAATTTTACTATTAAGTGATCGCATTTGAATGCACCACAAAATTATACCAACAAGGTATTTGGTTATCTATTTTGCTCATAGGAAAAAGTTAGGTAATGTACATTATCTTATGATTTTTATAAGATAACGGTTACGACCCCGGATTTTTTTCTGAATATATCTAATTAATATTTGATACTTAATATGAATATCCGATAAAATAATAAAAACAACGAGTTATCGAATTATGTCCAGGTTTTGCTAATTTTATGCGCCTAAATTGTAGTTTTTGTAAATGGATGCAAATTCCCGGACATAGTAAATAAAAAGTCGCAAATGTTGAAATCGAGACGTTTACTTCGAGTATGAATGGCGTTTAATTCTTTCTGAATTTGGGTGATAAAAAATATTGTAAATAAGGGATAAAGTGAAAGTTGACGCCAACCAAAGATGCTATGTTAAATTGGATTAGCTAGTAACAAACTTTGTGAATTAGAGTTGACACCAAAGATAGTGAGTGCTATGTTATATTGGATTACCTAGTAACAATTTTTATGATATCAAAATCAAGAAATATGAGAAGATTGAGTAATTTGGGTTATGAATGGATGTTTGTGTATTAGTGGTGAATCTAAATTTCTACCAGATCTACTAAGCAATATTCGACCTTAAAGACGTGAGTGACCCGTTTCATTATATTTTAATATGTCTCAAACTCACGGAAGTTTTCTATATAAAACAGATCTACTGAGTTAAACAAAGTCAGTGTTTTATACTTATATCTTATATCATCGATGCATTCAAAGATTTTGTTTGATGTTTGTATGTATGTGAAGCTTTGCAGTACACAAAACACAGGTAAAACCAGAGTTGATGTCAATTGTCATGTTATCATTGTAGTAAGGTAAGCATAAAGCATTAAAATGAGTATTAAGTTAGTTTATTTTCAAATGTGATTTTATTTATAAGTGGTGTCGCAGAGATTTTTAAAATTGTGTTGTTGTTGCTGCATTGAAGCTAGAGCTTTCCGACCGCGACCAGGACCTGCTTCTCAATGATATATAAGTAGAAGTAACAGGAATTCCTGATCAGGCGAACGAGAACCCCTTACACCTCACATGCTTGGTGGCGATTCAGCTCGGTATCAGCCTAGAAGACTGCGACTTCGTATTCACCGAGAGGGCTAGGCCGAAGAGGCCAGTAAATTTGCAAATTTGCAATGTGCGAAAATGTAACCAAGCAGACAAAGAAACAGAAGCAGCTGCCATGATTCAGCAGGTTCTCCTGCCATTGTGATCGTCTAATTCAATAAAATCACCTGACATTTTAGTTTATTTGTAGGCCGGCTACCTTGTCGGTGGGTCTTAGGCGGGCTTAGCCATGATAGGCGGCGTGACTTGTAGGTATGCTTTTGTTTTTCTTGTGCATTTTAGATGCCGGATTATCTGGAATTAGTGATGATCAAATTGGCAGTTAGTGCTTGAAGTGAGCGGATTCTGAAATCACATTATTAGTATTTTATTGTACCTATTTTGTATTTTGTGACCTCATTTATACTTAACCATATGCTGTCACCTTTCACATAGTAGATCTTGACAGTTGCGATATAATAGGCAGGGACACATGTAAAATGCTTAACCTCATAAAAATAGTGCTTAAAGTTGATGTAATTCCTCATAATAGCTAAGCCTAAGCTCGCAGGCAATTGTGATTTTTTTAAACGATTTTTCAATCTGATCTCAAGAGAAAATATTTTTTGTTTGTTTAATTATTTAACGTTGATTGTTCAAAGTTTATACAGAAATAAAGATTTCTTTGATAAATCGTACACTTTTCTTTTATTGTGCACAAAAAAAGCTATGGCCAACTACCCCGGAATTACCCTAAAATAACACGGCTGCTGTCCGACAGCTCCTGAGGTGAACTTAGCTGGACACGCTGCCGCCGGTTCGTTAGGTTGCTTCAGATGCCCGAAGAGCTAATCGCCCAGAAATAGGAGCCCCGCGTCTAGTTAGGTGGTTATGGATATGTTCATTGAAAAAAAAAAACACTGAAATAAAAACCTGCGTCTCTGGCCCCGTAGTAATCCTATGACCGAACTCGCAACTATGAACCGCTCTAGTTCTTAAACCGGCAAGTTAATCAAAAATTTTAATCAATTAGAGATGCTTATTTCGACAATTTGTACACTTTTTAATCATTAAAAATAGGTACTATGATGACACCACACTCGAAAAGTCCCAGCTCCCTTTAAAACATCAATCTTTGGACGCGTCCAACTCGGCCATTTTTAATGTTAGAGACAGGTTTATTAAGAAAAAAGTAATAATTTCATCATAATCTTGTAAATTATTTTAAGTGTTTTGAACCCCATGTTTTTCATTTTATAAAAAAGAATCAAGTCCCAGAAACGCTCCCCCTTGGTACAGTACTACAGTCTGATCCAAAACTTAAGAGCACGCAGTGCTAATGATGTTTTGGAACTCCACCACACCATATATATTGAGGACGCACTAAGGTAATGATAATGACATTTCTTTATATTTATTGCTTTCAGCAGCAGCAGCAGGCCAGCACCACACAGGGGTATAGCAAGTTTAAAACAATATAAAATATTAATACTTGTGATTGATTCTGTTGTCCAATAAACAGGGAAACAAGTTGTGACGTGAACTTGGATGGCAAGGTATCAATGACATTACCTGGACTGTACTTTGGAATGATATCATGGACATGTGATGTTAACAATAAAGGATACATGATATCAAAAGTTGAGTGCAAACCATGTGGCTCGTATTGTTCTTATAATCAACAATTTATGAAATAGTACCTGGTTTGCAAAAATAGTCGGACAAGCTATTGTAATCATACTAATGATCTTCGTAATGTTCTTGTTCATTTTTGCAAAGGAAAAGATCGGACACGTGCAAAAAGGGTAGCATGAATAAACAAAATAACTGGTGAAAATAGAAAGGTAATGTTTAGGAATATAACAGTTGGATGTGAACAATTAATGAAACAAGTAATTGAGATTCGACTTGGGTTAAGGAAAATGGTGAATAAACCCGAATACGGAGCCATAGTTTACGATAGAAATAGTTCTAAGGGCATTAAGAGCTCATAATAAAGCAAGAAAAGAAGGAAAACAACAAAGGCCGGTGTAACGGAACGCAATTAGACTATACGCATAACGGAACGTAATAAAGCTATTAGACCACGTGATGTGAAGTTATTTTAAACTTCGTGTAAAGAAAGTAGTTTTGAAAGTTTAAACGACTGTCAAACGTAATAATTGAACAAAATCGCAGATATTTTTCCAAGGAACACAGCATTGACAAAAGGTCTAACAAACTTTGGATTAATATCAAAAATTACGAATTATACTAGTTGAGAGTTATGTAATCCTGGTACTTCAACAGTTAGAAAAGACTTTGGAAATCTTGTCAAAGGTTCCAACTACTTGTTAAAGCTTTACTAGTTTAAATTTCGAATTACACCAATTGAGAGTTATGGAATCCTAGTACTTCAATGGTTAGAAAAGCCTTCAATTTGATCAAAAAGAGTCAAGACAGAACCGTCCTTGTTTAAATTTCGAATTACACCAATTGAGAGTTATGTAATCCTAGTACTTCATTGGTTGGAAGTCTTCAATTTGGTCAAAAAGAGTCAAGACAGAACCGTCCTCGTTTAAATTTCGAACTTCACTAGTTGAGAGTTATGGGATCCTAGTACTTAAATGGTTGGAAAAGCTTTTAACGTAATCAAAAATAGGTCATAATGACGATTCTACCTGCTGTAGTTCAAATTTGGAACTCGAATTATTCCGATTCAAAATTCGAAATTCTACCATGGCTGTAGTTGACGAAAGGTCGTAAGAGTTTCTGCCAATTTTGGGTATAAAAGGGGCGCGAAGTTGTATTGAAATCACTTAGAATTCGTCACTCAGACTGTCAAGGTCTCTGGTCTACATAGTAGTGAATATTTGGTGGGTGAAATTGCTGTCCTAGGAGTGGTTCGTCGTTATGAGGAGTTACTCTTCATGATGAGGAATCATTCTTAGACAAAAGTAACTAATATTTTATGGGGATTCGTGCTATTTTAAGTATTTCAAAAGACCAGAATCTTGTCCAGGCTTCAGTTTGCCTGAGGAGTCTTGCTCGCCTAACGGTGCCAACGAGCAGGGTTCAGAGTCTTTAGTTACCAGATCTAAGGGTGGTCTGGCGTCTACCTTTTACCTACATGGAGACGAATCAAATCCCTTACGATCCTTCAATGCCCAGCTGACAACGTAGACATGGCTGCCAATATGGGGTCTCAGCATAGAGGTGTAAACCTCGCTTGTCGAAATTGTTCAGTATTTAAGGAACGGTCTTGTTAAATATATTTATATATAAATCTTATATACACAATAGGGCGTCTTACTCACTGTATCCTAGCCTGCGGGCGCAGTGGGGGGAGACAACCAACACGGGCCTTTAGCATTGCAATTCTCAGTTTAGCCCACTGAACTTTCGTTGCATAGGTTAGGGATTCGCAGTCAAAAGAGCTGAATCTGGTAAGGGATTCATGCTCTTTCAGTTTAGTGAGTTTACTGGGGAACAGTAGGGTAGCTTCACACACATTTATTTGGGAAGTAGGGTTTAGTAATTTATTTTAAGTTTGCCGTTAATTTGGGGTTTTGGGAATATTTAGCTGTGATAAAGTATCATTTTTGGTATAAATAATGATGGTTTCTGTTAGAGTTGCGATTTCTAGCTAAATGATTATTAACATTTACTCAGCATAAGCTAATTTAGTGAGTAACTGAGCAGATCACTAAAGTTGGGTTTTACAAAGTGATAAGCAGAGCAGTTCACTGGGATAAGCTAATTTAGTGACAAGCTGAGCAAATCATTGAATTTAGCTTTCCAATGAGACGAGCTGAGCAGTTCTCTGGGTTAAATTATATTAGTGACAAGCAGAGTCGTTCATTAATATAGTCTAATTATGAGGCAAGTTTTAGGATATGGTTAGGAAGATTACTAAATAATAAATACCGTAACATAGACTGAAGAGTTTCTTGGTGTTTCTTCTCTTCAGAAAACTAGGTTCCGAAACACTGGTAGAGTATTATGTCAGGAATACCTATTTATATAGGATCTGAATAAATAGGTATCAGGTAGGATAGGTAGGCTAGCTAGACGATCAATCCCCACCCAGGCGTATTCAGTAGCAAAGTACGTATGTAAGTAAAATACAAACCATTCACCTAGCGAGCTAGCTAGGGCTGAATTAGTGTGACACTGAATTTCTTTTAAAGAGTTCATTGAAAAGGTGAAAGTTTGTGTATTTAGGATTATTTCGATTATAGTAGGGTTGCTACTGATGCGGTAACGGATCACGGTAGGGCCTGGTAGGGGACGTTCTACCAAATAAATAAATTATTTTTATCTTAATTTAACTTTCGGTAAATAAACATTACACCGGGATGAGAAAAACAAACGAAAAATGATGCGTAGAATAAGGGCAAGGGGAAGTAAGTAAAAGTGTCATTAAAATGTCCAAAAAAGAACTTCCACCAATACCAGTTGCTAAGAAAAATGTGCAAAGAAATAACAATCGTAATAGCCCTTCAGTTATGGGTAAAATGATAAAATTGCAACAGGGATGACGCGCACGCTCGCTGTGTGTTTTAGCTAATCTACGTATCACGAAAAAAGCGACCACCCGTTACCCGCGCGCTCTGTCTGTGAAGATAATAAAGGAGTATAAACGCGTCGCGGGCCCGCGAGGACACGACCCCGCTAACCATGCATGTGTAAATGCGGTACACGGTTCTACCACCCGATTGTTCTCTTCGTGACGAACAGGCGACAGGAATTGTACGAGGCAGTTTTGAGCAGTGTTTGGGAGTTGGCGGAAAATCCTCGCCCCTCCTATCTCCTGACAGATTACGAGATTGCTCTGCAGGAATCACCCGGCAAGTGACGGGACTGCCAGTAGCCGGGTGCTATTTTCATTAAATACCGGTGAGACGAACATCCCATAATGCTGAAGACAGTTTGTAGGTTTAGTTCATATACTTATATATGCAACTGCTTAGTCCTGACCCGAATGGTCAAAACGGAGCCCTATTGCTGGCACTCACCTTTCCGTCTGTCGGTCGTCTGTCACAATTTTTTCACATCTTGTTGACCCAAATCCACACAAATTGACATAACATACATTGATATATTTTTGCGAGGGGCGCATAAAAAGTTTTAACCTACTTACCCCCCTGAGTGGGGTATCGTTGTTGTGAAAACAAAGGAATGAAAGAGAAGACACATGTTAGTTAGCACGAGCGTCCGAGTTTATTTGATTTTAATTATGTAAAGATAAATAATGTTATGGGCAACACCGAGAAGGGAGAACTTGTGAAATCAATGACGGAGCAAAAGTTCTCAAGTAGAAAAATCTACTGAAACAATTATTTATTGTCATCCCAAGTAGCACAAAGAGGCTGCTTAACAGCTGTATATTGAATTTCCATTCCGCTTAAAGCTGCATAAAAAAGCTGTATAAGGTCTGTATACGACCGTTACCCCTTGTTGCTTTACTTCCAGAATACCAGTTGCTAAGAAAAATGTGCTAAGAAATAACAATCGTAATAGCCCTTCAGTTATGGGTAAAATGATAAAATTGCAACAGGGATGACGCGCACGCTCGCTGTGTGTTTTAGCTAATCTACGTATCACGAAAAAAGCGACCACCCGTTACCCGCGCGCTCTGTCTGTGAAGATAATAAAGGAGTATAAACGTGGCGCGGGCCCGCGAGGACACGACCCCGCTAACCATGCATGTGTAAATGCGGTACACGGTTCTACCACCCGATTGTTCTCTTCGTGACGAACAGGCGGCAGGAATTGTACGAGGCAGTTTTGAGCAGTGTTTGGGAGTTGGCGGAAAATCCTCGCCCCTCCTATCTCCTGACAGATTACGAGATTGCTCTGCAGGAATCACCCGGCAAGTGACGGGACTGCCAGTAGCCGGGTGCTATTTTCATTAAATACCGGTGAGACGAACATCCCATAATGCTGAAGACAGTTTGTAGGTTTAGTTCATATACTTATATATGCAACTGCTTAGTCCTGACCCGAATGGTCAAAACGGAGCCCTATTGCTGGCACTCACCTTTCCGTCTGTCGGTCGTCTGTCACAATTTTTTCACATCTTGTTGACCCAAATCCACACAAATTGACATAACATACATTGATATATTTTTGCGAGGGGCGCATAAAAAGTTTTAACCTACTTACCCCCCTGAGTGGGGTATCGTTGTTGTGAAAACAAAGGAATGAAAGAGAAGACACATGTTAGTTAGCACGAGCGTCCGAGTTTATTTGATTTTAATTATGTAAAGATAAATAATGTTATGGGCAACACCGAGAAGGGAGAACTTGTGAAATCAATGACGGAGCAAAAGTTCTCAAGTAGAAAAATCTACTGAAACAATTATTTATTGTCATCCCAAGTAGCACAAAGAGGCTGCTTAACAGCTGTATATTGAATTTCCATTCCGCTTAAAGCTGCATAAAAAAGCTGTATAAGGTCTGTATACGACCGTTACCCCTTGTTGACCCTTTACTTCCAGAATACCAGTTGCTAAGAAAAATGTGCAAAGAAATAACAATCGTAATAGCCCTTCAGTTATGGGTAAAATGATAAAATTGCAACAGGGATGACGCGCACGCTCGCTGTGTGTTTTAGCTAATCTACGTATCACGAAAAAAGCGACCACCCGTTACCCGCGCGCTCTGTCTGTGAAGATAATAAAGGAGTATAAACGCGTCGCGGGCCCGCGAGGACACGACCCCGCTAACCATGCATGTGTAAATGCGGTACACGGTTCTACCACCCGATTGTTCTCTTCGTGACGAACAGGCGACAGGAATTGTACGAGGCAGTTTTGAGCAGTGTTTGGGAGTTGGCGGAAAATCCTCGCCCCTCCTATCTCCTGACAGATTTCGAGATTGCTCTGCAGGAATCACCCGGCAAGTGACGGGACTGCCAGTAGCCGGGTGCTATTTTCATTAAATACCGGTGAGACAAACATCCCATAATGCTGAAGACAGTTTATAGGTTTAGTTCATATATATGCAACTGCTTAGTCCTGACCCGAATGGTCAAAACGGAGCCCTATTGCTGGCACTCACCTTTCCGTCTGTCACAATTTTTTACAGTATAAGCATCTTGTTGACCCAAATCCACACAAATTGACATAACATACATTGATATATTTTTGCGAGGGGCGCATAAAAAGTTTTAACCTACTTACCCCCCTGCGTGGGGTATCGTTGTTGTGAAAACAAAGGAATGAAAGAGAAGACACATGTTAGTTAGCACGAGCGTCCGAGTTTATTTGTTTTTAATTATGTAAAGATAAATAATGTTATGGGCAACACCGAGAAGGGAGAACTTGTGAAATCAATGACGGAGCAAAAGTTCTCTAGTAGAAAAATCTACTGAAACAATTATTTATTGTCATCCCAAGTAGCACAAAGAGGCTGCTTAACAGCTGTATATTGAATTTCCATTCCGCTTAAAGCTGCATAAAAAAGCTGTATAAGGTCTGTATACGACCGTTACCTCTTGTTGACCCTTTACTTCCAGAATTCCGGAAATTGGAACCTTCCGGTAATAAAACTAATATTACTTATATAAACATTATTTCATTGAAGAGTTGAAAAATAAATTTAAAATAACCACAAAACCAGCTTCATATTTTCTTGGACTTGAGATTAACAAAACCAAAGACGGCAGTATTACTTTAAGCCAAAAGTCTTACACTAAGAAGGTACTCGAAAAGTTTGGAATGGCTAGCTGCAAATCAGTTCCAACGCCAGCAGTGAAAATCACCACAGACGAAGAGGATGAAGATGACGCCAATCCGAATTTCCCATATCGTCAAGCTGTGGGAGCCTTAGCATACTTAATGGTCGCTACAAGACCAGATATAAGCTACGCTGTCAGCGTTGCGTCGAGAAATCTAGAAACTCCGTCTAAGCAAGATGTGATGAGAGTGAAGCGAATATTCAGATACCTCAAAGGTACTACAGACAAAGGACTCATCTTCACGAGAAGCCGGGACAAGAGACTGATATGCTTCAGTGACGCTGATTTCGGTGGCGATGCAACAACAGGCCATTCAACGTCAGGAATAGTTTTTCTATTCTCTGGTCCAATCATGTGGAAGAGCCAAAAACAGCCAACAATAGCGATCTCGTCAACAGAGGCAGAACTAGTAGCCCTGACAGAAACAGCCAGAGAAGCTTTGTGGCTAAAAGAGCTCTTAGGAGAATTAATGGACATGTCGAGTTTTAATGAAAAAACAACGATTTATGTTGATAATGAGTCTACTATTAAATTGTCCGAGAACCCTCCTTTCCAGTTCCATAGGAGAACTAAGCATATAAAGCTAAAGCATTTCTTCATCAGAGAATGCATACAGAATGGAGACTTCATTGTGAAACAAGTCTCAACAGAACTACAATTAGCAGATATGTTTACCAAGCCGTTGTTCGGACCCAGACTAATCAATTTGAGTTCTAGAATTGGACTTAGAGATCTGTCCGAAATCTAAAAAGTATCGTGGATGTTAAGGCATATGTCCTCTATGCCATTAATGAACTTTACGATTCGGACAGGTTACCAAGCAACTTTGTTGATTGTATTGAATGCTGTCTATATTGGTAAAATATTCTTCCTTATGTTAACTAAATAAATAAAACGAATGTTATACAACCAATCGAATGTTTGCATTATATCTACGGCAATTTGAAGATGTCTTTAGAAATTTATCATCTACTCCATCCTGAAGATTTGGTTAAACTCTGTGACGACATTGAAAAGCTCATTCATACATCAAACGGTTATTTCACCAGGTTTATGTTTGGGATATACCGTAAACCCTTTTTTAGATAGATTGGGAAGGTGAAGAAAACAGAAATGTACGATATGGAGACGGTTTCTCTCACTGAGTATACATATAAATCTATACGTCATGAAACAAGGTATTTTGCCTGCTTTAAAAAGTGACTAATGGTTTATGGAGTGGGAAAAATGTAGTGAGGACCACCAGTGATGCACAGCTGATAGACAATTGTTACCTATTTTCCCAGCATTGTGTCATTGGGGAAAACAGCATTATAATTAATATCGAATTACAAGCGCAATAACGTATGCGGAGTGAAATTTGGATAATGATTGAATATGTAAAATATAAATAAATGTATCGTTACGAAAAATATGTGTATGTCAATGTGACGTCTATTATTTATCTGTCAAATAGTCTTGTAAGTTCCATGAGGATTGGATCTTTCGATTTCGTAATTACGGTGAATCGACGAGAACGACGTCGTGAAACTGTATGTGATTTCTATAGTACACATCCTCTATGGTCGGAATCGAAGGTGGTGGATCATTTTGTGCAAATGGGTGAGAGTTGTAGCACTATTTACTTGACTAAAACCACTGCTAGAAAGCCTGGTTCTGGAAATCATTCCAGCTTGAGCAAGTTTTCTGAGAGAGCTCAACTTAACCTGGACATAGCACCTGCACGGCACTGCTGAAGGTGGCTGAAGATATCAGACGTGGCATGGAGAGTCAACTAGTCACAGTTCTTATTCTCATTGATTTCTCTAACGCATTCAATACTGTTGACCATAACATATCCTTCATTATATCTTTTTTTATCCTTCTTGCCCTTCTTGAGCATCTGAATGTGTCGCCTGTAGCACTCAGCTGGTTTTCTTCTTACCTTCGAGGTCGTCAGCAAGCGGTCCGTGTTTACCGAGCATTGTCCGACTGGTGTGACCTTGCTACTGGCGTGCCTCAAGGGGGCATTCTCTCCGCACTCTTATTTTCCATCTTCATTAACTTCATAACTGCGGAGCTTCGCTGTTCTTACCATTTGTACGTCGATGACTTACAACTTTATGATCAGTGCAAGGTGAGTGACCTTAATGCTACCATTAACAGGCTGAATCAGGACCTTTCGCACATTCAGCGATGGTCAGAAAGGTTCGGTTTATTTGTTAATCCATCCAAGTGCCAAGCCATTGGTAGCCGTCTCCAGCATGCGAAACTCAAACTTAATGATATTGCTCCGGTCAAGTTCAACGGCAGTCCTATCCCCTATAGTCAGAGTGTCAAAGACTTAGGCATCTATCTGGACAACGCTCTGAGTTGGAGGACTCAAATTTCTGAGGTCAGTCGGAAGGTGGTGGGGTCACTTCATGGTCTCAATAGACTGAAGCGGTTCTTGCCCATCAAAACGAAGACTTTATTGGTACAGACATTGATATTACCCATAATTGATTACGGCGACGTTAAGATTAAATAAATAAATAAAGAAAATGACCACATACTCTTATAGAGCTCAGAAGGAAATTTACATGTGCCGGCAAAACTGTTAAAAAATGTCTCAAATACAATAAGCGTTCTAGACCTTCCGGTACATTAGCACCTAAGCCCAAATTACCCTTTTACACAGTATAACCTAATGTTAAAAACACATATTGCCATATAAACATAATTTCAAATTAGCCTAATCTCTAAACACTACAGTACCAAAAAACCCTAAAACCTTAAAATCATAACGAACTGATCTCCGTATCCACTATTACCGATCTCGCCTACTATCATAAAAGCTGAAATTCAAAACGTGTTATTCCCATAATATACAAGTCTTAAAATACTCCATTCTTAATATACAATAGTCTTAAAACACGCTAATCCCAAAATACTCTAAATGTGTCTGGTAAGTTGAATAAAAGCAATAAAATAGAACCTTCAGCATTGATGACATACATCAAGCCACTCACAGGCCACTTATAAATAAAGTGTCACTTTATAGATATATAAAGAAATAGGTCTTGCTGTCATACTCTATAGTGTTCTTATCCGTCGCAATGGCGAGTACAAGTAAGTTAACATTTATTGAAAATCAAAAAGGGTACACCTGTTTGCTCTACGACGGGCATAAATATAATTTTAGCCACAAGAATAAAAATGAAAGCAATAACTGGAAATGCGTCAATCATAGCGAAGGTGCACAATGTATCAATAACTCTTGACAAAAATAAGGAAGTAGTGAAGGAAAGTGCACATGTTTGTAAAAAACACCACGACCAAAATATCCAAGATATATTTATATACAATTGTAAGAAAGAAGTGTGTAAGAAGATGACGCCTATAAAGAAAATTTTTGAAGAAAAAATGTCAGAGATAGAAGATGATAATATTATAATGTGCTCATATGAACAAAAGAAAAATTCTTTGAACAGGGCAAGACACAAAGTTTTTAGGCCAAAAAAACATAGAATTTAATCGCCTAAATGATGTTCATATTCCAGAAATGCTGGTTGATTCTTTTTTGGCTGTTGAAGACGGAAGAGAGGATAAAATTTTGATATTTTCAAGCGAAAGAAGTAGACAGTTTTTACTCAACACCGCAAATGAGAAGACACAATTTTTTGGTGACGGGACCTTTAAAAGGGTTCCAAAACCATTCTATCAAGTCTATTCATCATGTCATTCACGCTGACGTCAGTTTAAGCAGTAAAACAACAAATGTTGTTCCTGTTATACTTGCACTGCTTCCGGACAAAGCCGAAAAAACGTATAATAGACTTTTTACATTACTACGAGAGAAAATAGGTGTAAACTTACACAAATTTAAATCAGATTATGAGTTAGCACAGGTGAACGCCTGTCGTTCGGTTTTCCCGGATTGCAAAATGACCGGCTGTTACTATCATTTCAATCGAGCGGTCTGGAAAAAGGGACAGTCCTTGAAAATTGATGCTAACGAAGACGGCCGAAATATATTACGAATGTGTGCCAATTTGCCATTATTACCGGCAGATGAAATAAACGATTGTTGGGTGGCTATACTGAGTGAAGTACACGTTACACATGAACTGTTGCTGTTTAAAAGATATATGGAGAAGCAATGGCTGAAATTAGGACCTGAAATAATCAGTTGCAGTCATGAAAAACATAGAAGCAACAATCCTGTAGAGGGTTGGCACCGAAGATTGAATGTCCGCATGCCGCATAAACCTACGCTAATTCGGTTTCTTTACCACTTAAAAAGAGAGTCAAGCTATCAAGACACTCGTATCAAAAATGCTCTTTTCGGTGGAAGTAGCAGACGTCGGAGCGATATCATTTTCGATAATAAATATCGAAACCTATTGATAGAGCTGTACGTAGGCTATATAGACGCAATCACATTTTTAAAAAATGTGACTCTTTTTAGGGTATTTTGAGTCGAGTGTGTTTTAAGATTATTTCATTTGGAGAACGATGTATTTTAGGACTAGTGCTTTGCGAGATAGGTTTCTGTTGAGCTTCAGCCTTTATGACATTAGGTGATCATGTGACTCGTACATAACGAAGATAAGGGCGTTATGGGTTTAGGGTGTATTGGGACTCTGGTATTTAGACATAAGTCTATTTTGAATTTATGTCTATATGACAATATGTGTTTTTGACAATAGGTTGTTCTGTGTAAAAGGGTAATTTGAGCTTAGGTGCTAATGTACCGGAAGGGTTCTAGAAAAGTTAAGCCCACCGTGTCGGAAAATCAAAGTATTCAGAAAATGCGGCTACGTAAATTAGTCAACGAAATATTTTACGCTAAAAACGATGTCACTTGCGTAATGGATGACGAGTCATATTTCACGTTAGATGGCAATGATGAGTGGGATGGAAATTACTATTTTGGGAATACTAATGGTCCGACCGACGAGAATGTGAAATATATCGAGCACACAAATTTTCCTTAAAAAATTTACTATGGCTTGCCCTCAGTCGTCGCGAAATGTCTAAGCCGACCGCTACATAGAGCGTTGTTTGCCTTTAGTGAGAAATTTTATAATAACGAGTCATAGAGGAGAGAATGTAGTGTTTTGGCCAGACTTAGCCGCAAGTCATCATTCGAAAAAAAAACTCTGAGCAAAATGGCGGTGCTAAAGATCCCGTACGTGCCGAGGACATCAAATCCAACTAACGTTCCACAACTTCGCCCTATTGAAAATTTTTGGGCATATTTAAAGAGGCGAGTGTATTGCAATAACTTTCGCCCAAAAAATGTACAAAGTTTGACTCGAAAAATAAAATTGGGGTTGAATAAAATGCTGAACTCTGTGTTTTCGGCAGTGATGGAGAAAGTACCACAGAACTGCCGTAAAGCATCTCGCATTGGAGTAGACTTTTTTTTACATTAAGCTATGTTAGGTACAATAATGGATACAAATAACGATTTCAAAAAATAAGTGTTTTTTTTATTTATTACGATTTTGAACTTAGTCCAAATTTTAGCCCGCAATTCCGCGTACCACCTAATAAATTGACGAATGGTTTATGGAGTGGGAAAAGATTTTTTAATTGGTGCAATACGATGAAGGAAACAAAAAGCCATGATATCTTACTCCGCCTACAAAAAACTCTCCCGACCATCGAACAAATCATTATTGGTGTTGTAAATAGTTAGTTTAGTAACACCCGCGAAAGTCAAGCTGCAACATGGATCTACAAATATCACTTTACGATAAAAACCATTTATGAACGCTGAGAAGACGTGAATATAGGAAACTCATTTTACGATAAAGATTTGGTTAAACTCTTGTGTCGACACTGAAATGCTCAATCATACATCAAACGGTTATTCACCAGGTTACAACTTTGATGTTTGGGATATACCGGAATCCCTATTTAGATTGGGAAGATGAAGAAAATATGGAGACGGTTTCTCGCAGTGAATATACTCGTACATATGAATATATACGTCATGGTATAAGGTAGGTATCCGGCTGCTCTAAAAAGTGATAAATCGTTTATGGAGTGGGGAAACAGTGTGATATGGAATTTTTAATTATCTTTATCGTATGTGTAATATAACAAAAGGTTATGATATCGTACTTCGCCAACAAAAAACTCTCCCGACCATCGAACAAATGATTTTCGGGGCTATATATAATTACTTATAGACTTGGCAAAATAATCTATACCATATCTTTATTAACACCCGCGAAAGTCAAGCTGCAACATAGATCTACAAAACTCACTTTACGATGAAAAACTTTTATGAACTTTGTGAAGACGTGAATCTACAACTCATTTTACGATGAGGATTTGGTTAAACTCTGACGACGCTGAAGTGCTCATTCATACAGCAAGGGGTTATTGACCAGATTTGCAACTTTTGTTTGGGATATACCGGAAACCCTATTTAGATTGGAAAGATGAAGAAAACTTGAAATGTACGATGTGGAGACGGATTCTCGCAGTGAAAATTCATATGAATTCATACGTCATTAAATAAGGTGTCCGGCTGCTCTAAAAAGTGATGAATCGTTTATGGAGTGGAAAACATAGTGTGATATGGAATTTTTAATTAGTGCAATATACGATAAAGAAAACAAAAGGCTATTATATCGTACTCCACCTACAAAAAACTCTCCCGACCATCGAACAAATGATTTTCGGGGCTATATATAGTTAGACTCTGCAAAATAATCCATGTTTATTATGACCCGCGAGAGTCAAGCTGCAACATGGATCTACAAAACTCACTTTACGATGAAAACCTTTTATGAACTCTGTGAAGACGTGAATCTGCAAAACTCATTTTACGATGAAGATTTGGTTAAGCTCTGTGAGGACACTGAAATGCTCAATCATACATCTAACGGTTATTCACCAGGTTTGCAACCTTTATGTTTGGGATATACCAGGAACACCCTTTAAATAGATAGGCTAGATCAGGGGTTCCCAAAGTGGTCCAGGTGGACCCCCAGGGGTCCACGAACGATGTAACAGGGGTCTACGCTGGAGTGGCAAAAAAATAGGGGTTCACAGTTTGTACGTGGGGGTCCACGAAAATTTATCTGGTTTCGATGGTAAATAACGAAACAGATAATGATTTTTGTATTATTTTTATAGCCTGGACGACTGATAAATATATAATAAAAATATTGCGTTCCTCCGTGATAAATATTTCGGTGAATCAAACTACCTATACTATAATACTATATTATTAAAATTACAACTTTCGGCTCCAAAACTTGTCGACTGCAAGTCTGCAACATATCGCGAACGAGCTGTTGGACAAACGAACAAGTCTAGGCTTGCGAAGCACCGTCGCGTCGCTATCGCCGGCGCCGACCAAAACGCTTGTTCGGACGTGCAAAGGGACGAAATACCTATGACTTACGGTAATGTGCTGTGCTTGTATGCACTTGTTTGATTCTTCACCAATAAATACGAATGCTAAGAACAAACGTTACTCATTTGTTTCCGGATTTCGACTACAAAAGTAAAGTGAATTGCTGTTCCTGGTTGCCAGAATCGTGTCGGAAAAGTAAGTACATTATTTGTTTATTTGCTATACAACTTATAGGTATCTCTTTTTGTAGTTAATATATTTGTCTTCTTTGTGTATGATAGACATGTATGAAATATGAAATAATGAACATTACGATTATTACCTACCTACTTCCATAAAACAACAGACAGCCGAAAAAAGTTTATTAGTATTCTTTTTTTGATTCATAGCGAAAAATTATAAATTCTGTTCTATAAAATAGCCATATCCTGTTAAGGCCCTCTAGTCCTGCGAGAGTAGGTATTTAGCGCTGTCCTGGCGGTGCGTGAACAAGCCCGCGCGGACGAAGCGACTGTGAACTCGGATGACCCCGCTAGCTTCATACTGGTCACAGTATAGAAATATAACTGTATTTTGACTTAAGAAATGCATTAATTATGATTAAACTTTAGTATGTCATTGATATCATTTTTTAATAAATAGGTAGTAAATAAATAATTGAAAGTCGAACTTACGGTAGGATCCATTATAATGAAAAAAAAACAGAATTCATAGTACAACCCTGAAATTCGTTATTTAATCTATGAAACCTAAGAACCTAAGAAATATGCCTTATACCTCTCTACTCGATTTGTTTAATAGGTCATGCAATTTTTATCTATTTGTGTTATATTTATACAGGGTGTTATATTTATTTGTCATGTGCGTGTCATCGTCATCATCATCATATCAGCTGATGGACGACCACTGCTGGACATAGGCCTCCCCTAAAGAGTGCCACATAAAATACAGACAGAATATTTTTTGGTGGTTTAATTTATTCATCAAAAGTTATTAGCTCTCAAAGCATAAAAAACATTGAGAAGTTTTTACTTTTTTACTATTTATGCGAAAGGTTACCGTATTTTTAAAAAATAAATACCAGAAATGATTTTTACATAAAGATGACAAAAGAATCAATATGGTATATAAAATGATACCAAACTTGCCACGGTAGCTACCTGGAAATGGGTAGATCTTATAAAAGAAGATTAGCTAGAAAGATAGAAAGTGTATAAATTTTAAAAGGGTCGGCAACGCGCATGTGACACCTCTGGAGTTGCAGGCGTCCATAGGCTGCGGTGACCGCTTACCATCAGGCGGGCCGTACGCTTGTTTGCCACTGACGTGGTATTAAAAAAAAGACGGCCGGAATTAATGTGTTGAAGCTCACAGCTTAAAAAAATATTCAAATGCAAAGCAGTACTCGTAGATCTCTTACTATATCCACAATTTCTGGTAATAAACATTTCATTTATAATTTTACCAACTTTGGTTACATTTCTGGAGGGGTTCAGTTCAGTTGTTATACTGTCATTTTTATACTGTGGCACTCTGACCATAATTTATTTGTTAATAATTACGCCTTTTTTCATTCGGGTTTTTATTGCCCTTCTTAAATAATTTGCAACCATTATATAAATTCGTCAAAAACTGCTTGTTTGGTGCACGAAACTGTCGCGGATAAAACTGACACAGGTCCGTTGTCTGTAAGCGCCAGCGCGCGACTGATCGGGCCTGCCGAGCCTCCGCGCTCGCGCATTTCGTAGGTATTTAAACATATTAATTCATACAATCATTTTATCTTTTTAAATTCTGCAAAAATGTCTAGAAATACTGAATGGCTTTAGTTTAGTTCAAAAACTTTATTTAAAACATCAATAGTTTAGTCGTCAGATTGTAAATGCTTTACAAAAAGGAGTAACTTTGGGGTCTCTTTCTATCGAGCGAAGTTCATTAGATCGTGTATCTGAGTGCAACTTTGACTAGACTAGATCCTTAAGTAAAACATAGAATTTTTTCAAATTTTTAAAACCCTTTTTCTACGTTTCGGGTTGTTTTTAGAAAACTCGAAAACGCTAACTCGCTTGACGACCTCCCCTTAAGTAAGACTAAGAAGAAGTTAAGTAAGAATGTTAAGATCACAAAAACTTTTTTATACTTACAGGTAGCTAATTTGAAACATGGCGGAGCCAAAGAAGAAAATTAAGTGTCGACAGTACAGTGTGGAATATTTAAAATTTGGCTTTCTTCCATCAAACGCGGACAAGCGATTGCCCATGTGCCTTTTATGCAATAAAGTTTTGAGCAATGACTCTATGAAACCATCGAAGCTCGAAGATCATCTAAAAAGGTGCCACCCTGATAAAACAGGTAAAGATTTGAAATATTTTCAATCATTGAAAGAAAAATATGAAAAGAGACCCACCCTGCAAGGTATGTTCGCTTCAACATCTGAAAGTAACGATGATGGCTTGCGGGCATCTTACAACATCTCATTACTCATAGCGAAATCTGGAAAACCCCACACCATTGGTGAACAGTTAATTTTAAGCAATAAAGTTTTGAGCAATGACTCTATGAAACCATCGAAGCTCGAAGATCATCTAAAAAGGTGCCACCCTGATAAAACAGGTAAAGATTTGAAATATTTTCAATCATTGAAAGAAAAATATGAAAAGAGACCCACCCTGCAAGGTATGTTCGCTTCAACATCTGAAAGTAACGATGATGGCTTGCGGGCATCTTACAACATCTCATTACTCATAGCGAAATCTGGAAAACCCCACACCATTGGTGAACAGTTAATTTTACCCGCTGTTGAAGAAGTTTTAAAAACTGTTCTGCACAAACCTCCATTTGACATACTCAAAAAAATTCCTTTGAGTAACAACACTGTACAAAGACGTATTGACGAAATGAGCTCTGATATTGAAAGTTTCTTGTGTAATTATCTGCAAACAACTCATTTTTCTATTCAACTGGACGAGTCAACTTTACCTGATAATGAGGCATTATTATTAGCATTTGTGCGATTTGTTATGGACGAAGAAATTCATGAAGAGCATTATTCGCCAAAACTTTGAAGACTGACACTAAAGGTGAATCGATATTTAAAATCCTGAGCGATTTTTTAAAAGAAAAATCAATTCCGTTCACAAACGTTACATCGGCGGCAACAGATGGAGCTCCTGCAATGGTCGGGAAATATCGTGGGTTCATAAGCCATCTAAAAAAAATGATACCAGATTTAACTGCAATTCACTGTGTCATCCACCGACAACACTTAGTAGCAAAAAATTTGAGTGCTAGACTGCACCAATCGCTCCAATTTGTGATTAACGCGGTTAATAAAATAAAAAGCAATGCTTTGAATACGCGTTTATTTGCCCAATTGTGCGATGAAAATGATGAAGACTTCCGACGATTGCTCTTACACACTGAAGTACGCTGGTTGTCGAAAGGTGCATGTTTAACAAGATTTTACTCACTTTTTGAATCTGTCTTGGAGTTTCTGGATAGTAAAGCTCCAGATTTAAAAGAAAACCTGATCAAGTTCAAAGCAGATATCGCGTATTTGACAGATTTGTTCAAAAAGTTTAATGATATTCACTTACAACTGCAAGGGGACAACCTCAATTTAATTAAAACAAAGAGTGTGATTTCCGCTTTTCTTGGAAAATTGAAGTTAATGAAGCAAAACATTAGTCGACGCGAATTTTCCCAATTCTCAAGCTTGTCACAGGTAGAATGCGAGGATGATGATATTCAGACATATGTTCAACATTTGATTGCCCTGCATGATGATTTCAAAACCAGATTTGAAGACATTCTCACGATGGAAATACCACCATGGATTATAAATCCATTTGATGAAATGGAAGTGGAGAACGTGATATTGCAAGAGGAGCTACTTGAGCTTAGCACTAATGAGGAGCTGAAGGTGAAATATAAAAAAGGGTATCAAACTTTTTGGCTGCAAGCAGAAATACCCGAAAAATATCCTGGACTGTGGAAAATTGCGAGAAAGCTTTTGATATCATTTCCCTCGTCATATCTTGTGGAAAAAAGTTTCAGCACCGTTACAAACCTTTTAACGAAAAATAGGAACAGACTGAATATCACAGAACGAGGAGATTTGCGATTATTCCTGACAAAACTGAACCCAAATATTGACAATTTGTTGTCAATTCATCAAGCTCATCCCTCCCATTAATTTTGAGTGTCATTGTACTTAGAAGTTACGTAACATTGTTTAATTTTAATTATTTTACGACTGTTATTATCATCATAAATATTATAAAGTACTCGAATAAACACAACACAAGCAAAATATACTATATTTAATTTTATTTCACCACTCCGAGATTTAGATTTGATTGATTTTATTTTATTTGATGCTGGAATAGATAGGTTGTGAGTAGATGTCAAAAAAGTAAAGTATTTATTATTGACAGCATATTAACCAATCATTTTTCACTTTTTTTTCTAAACCTGTAAAGAACATTTATGTCACACCTGGCTAAAAGTGGATTTTTTCGCCCGATACATGTGCGGAAATAGCCGCTTTTTCGCCAAATGTTGACATAAAATGATGTATACAACACGGGAGATAATAAAGAAAGCCTTGATCGCACATTTGCGTCCTTCGCTTGCAGCTCGGGCCGTAAATATCTGCGATCTCGGCCTTTCTTTATATTATCTCCCTAGGTGTACATATAATATACTATACTATTTCATAGTTATATCGTCACCAGAGTTAGGTAATAGTCACATTTTTGTAATTTTTTGGGAATATGGTGTAGGCTGTAGAGTAGGGGGTCCACCAGAACCAGCAAATTTTTTAAAGTGGTCTATGAGAAAAACAAGTTTGGGAACCCCTGAATTTAAGTCAAGATCAGTCCAGTATTTTTCCAATTTGTTAGCGACAACATAACTGTTCTGTAATTTTTTTTATTATTTTATTAATAGTTATTCATGATAGAATAAAAATTAAATGGGCAATATCTAAAACCGACCAACTTTTACTGAGGCTGGCCTACTTCCGGTGTCACTGTGACGTGGTATATCCATGGGACATCCTGTAGAAAAAAATCGACGCCGGAAAATATCATCTACCATTCTAGTATAGAAGGCGGTCTTGCATTAATCGCAAAAGAAGGGCTTCTAGCTTAGAACAGCAGCATTTCTTCAAGATTACCAGTTTTAGTAAATCACTTCAACAATGCTTTCAACGAATACAGGAAGTTTTAGCAATGCAGCGTCAAGCTGCCTCATTTTTTGGATTACTGGTTACAAAGTTGGCAGTTATTTGGAATACTCGAACAAACCATGGACATCTCAGGATATGAAAGATCCAGACAGATTTACAAAATCGAAGAAAAGGGCTGCCCTGCCAGTTCATACGTATTATTCTTATTAAGTCCTCAGAATTATATAAGGAAAAAATTCAGAATAGACATACCTAATATCTACTGACGATCAAGAAATGAAATTAGACCCCAACAAACTTGTTAAATGTGATTACTAAGAACAATATCGACAGGATTCCACGAACAAACAACGTTTTTTGCAGCATCTTTGAGGAACAGAATCATATTGGCATAGTCAGTATTTAATTCCAAGTCATTCTTTTTACAATAGTTTCTTAAGACAAATACTTTGTTTCTTGCCTCACCTCTGATACGATATTTAGTCGAGTTTATGGTACTTTAAATTTCAGGGTAGCCCGTCTCGTCCACCACCCACCATCAAATACGCTTTAAGATCCAAATAACTTGATTGGCACCATCGAGACTAATGAAGTCCCAAAAACACACAAAATTTGTGATATCGTCAATTAATTTTGGGATACAAGAAACTGAGACGTCATTATGGCGTCAACTACAAAGTAGTGGCTTCAACTATAAAACAATAAAATATAGCAAGCATAATAATTTCGTTCGCTTACGGGACGTACGTTATGCAAACGCATTTCATTACATCTCAAGACTAACTCACTTTATCCCACTGATGTCAAGTGAATCATTAGACAGAAAAAAACAGCAAAATATAGGTATTACATAAGAAATAAAATTAAGGTGATGATAGCACCTCATCCGCGTACGTACCCCTACATACGTTCTACAAGCGTACAACATCGTAAATTGTATATGTTCGAACAACTAACACGTTTAGAATGTACCGTATATGAAGATACAAATTATTTGATTGACAATACCGAAAAGATTGAGAAGTCTTTATCGCGTCATTTACTTAAAAGAAAACAATACATTACAGCAAGCATAAGCATTTCTTTCGCTTACGGGACGTACGTTATGCAAACGCATTTCATTACATCTCAAGACTAACCCACTTTATCCCACTGATGTCAAGTGAATCATTGGACAGAAAAAAACAGCAAAATATAGGTATTACATAAGAAATAAAATTAAGGTGATGATAGCACCTCATCCGCGTACGTACCCCTACATACGTTCTACAAGCGTAGGGGTGGGGGGGGGGGGGGCATAGTGTGGTAGCGGGGCATAGCGGGGCAGTACAGGTATTTCGCGAAGTCAAATCGTAATGGCCGTTCAAATAGCGCGCTGTGATTGGTATTTAGTTGGCACGTGACCTCTGCAGGCATCGTGTGCGCTCTCGATACGTACTGACGTAATATTCGATATCTCAATAAAATCTGTGTTTTTGTTAAAATTATTGTTAAGATTACATTTACAATCATTCGATAACTTTGTGTTATAATCGCGGCGAAAAAATATCGATGTTTGGAGTAGATCCGGCAGATTTTATGTTCAAACAACGGAGCCGGCTTGTAAACAAGGTAAGATGGCGGTTATAAATATTTTGTTGTAATAATACATAGGGGCATAGTGGGGTATAACGAATGGGGCATAGTGGGATACAGACTTAATAGATACCCCACTTTGCCCCCCAACTTTTTCTTTAAATGTTTAATGTGTGTTTAATTGGTGATTATTATTGTTTGTTTCAGGTACAATGGTTCGAACATATAAAAAAACCACAAATCAACACTCTTGGTCTATGGACGCCATGAAAGAAGCAGTACACCATGTTATATCAGGAGAAATGGGTTACAAAAAAGCAGCTCAGCTCCATGGTGTTCCACAGACAACACTTGAGCGATACGTTAATAAGTATCGAGAAAATCCTGATGCGAACATTTAAAAAAAAAAGTTAGGCCATTACACCACGGTGTTTACTCCGGAACAAGAGGTAGAACTGGTGAAGTACTTAAAAATAATGGAAGAAAGATTTCATGGCTTGACTTCTCTTGACCTGAGAAAACTGGCCTTCGAGCTAGCTGAAAAAAATCAAATAGCTAATAGATTTGATTTGCAGAGCCGTTTAGCAGGGACAGACTGGCTTAAAGGATTTTTAAAAAGGCATCCAGACATAAGCTATAGAAAGCCGGAGCCTACATCTGCAGCAAGAGCCATGGGCTTCAACAGGGTGGCTGTTGGAAAATTGTTTGATCTTTTGGAGATGGTCTACGACAAAAATAAGCTAAATCCACAGCGAATTTTTAATGTGGATGAAACGGGTGTTTCGACTGTTCCCAAAAGCCACTCCAAGATTCTTGCTTCCTGTTAAAAGCGTCAGGTGGGAACACTAACCTCCGCAGAGAGAGAGAAATTAATGAGTGTCATTCTATGCTTCAGTGCAGTCGGGAACTACATGCCACCAATGTTTATTTTCCCAAGAAAACGAATGAAACCAGAATTGCTTGACGGAACACCAGCTGGATCGTGGGGAGAATGCCATGAATCGGGCTGGATTCAAAGTCACCTATTTTTGCTTTGGCTAAAAAGGTTTATTGAATGGTCACACGCCACCAAGGATGACCCAGTGCTTTTATTGCTGGATGGACATGCAACTCAGGTAAAATCTATCGAGGTCATCGATTTGGCTCGCGAAAATGGAGTGGTGCTCTTGTGTTTTCCACCTCACTGTACACATCGTCTCCAACCACTTGACGTAGGTTTCATGAAGCCACTCAGTACATATTACAGCAATGAGGTGAAAAATTGGCTGCGTGTCCACCCAGGACGCGTCGTGACCCAATTTCAGACGGGTTCATTATTCGGAAAGGCATTTGTAACTGCAGCTACGATGACCACAGCAATAAATGCCTTCAGAGCCACAGGTATTTGGCCCGTGGATGTGAATATATTCACTGATGCAGACTTCGCACCGTCTGAATGCACCGATAATCCGGACCCAGGGGAGACATCTGAAGCCACAGGTTTAGTAACAACGAATAGCCGACAAAGTGCCTTACAAACTAGATCATCAGCATCATCACCTACAGACACACCACAATCGACAGGCTTAGGGACAAATACACACGACGACCAACAATCACCAGCTAATAATCTCCAAAATTCGGACCGGGCCACTTTTTCTGGGAATAAAACACCACCGCTGAGATCCATAATTCTGTCAAGTCCGCAACGGCAAATATACACTCCTGACAGACCTTCAAGGCAAGATTCTCCGCGACCTGGGTGTTCGTGGATGACTGATGGAGCAAATAGTAATCTCCAGGACTCCAGCCGAGACATTTTTTCTGGGGACAAGACACCACCATTAACATCCCCAAATGCACGCAACTTAGAACGGGAAACAAACACTCCAACCGCACCTATAAGGCAAGATTCACCGCAACCTGGGTGTTCTTGGATGAGTGATGGAGCAAACTTAGGATCACCATTCGCAACGACGCCTGATCAAATAATGCCTGTGCCTAAAGAAAATAGATCAATGCCGAGAGCAAGTAAACGAAGAGGGAAAACGGCAATCCTGCCAGAGTCGCCCTACAAAAATGAGCTTGTTAATTTAAAAGAAGCCAGAGAACTCAAAGAACGGAAGAAAAAAGTTAGCAAACCTATGATTGAATTAAAATCTACTGCGAAACCAAAGACCAGAGGAAAAGTTACCAAAAAAAATAAAAAAAATTGGGAAATCCAGCCATACTAAGAAAAAAGACGACAGATCTTCTAATGACGAGGATGCTGTATGTATTTACTGTGGCTATTTGTGGTCTCAGTCCACAGAGGGCTGGATAAAGTGCACAAAGTGCAGTGGTTGGGCACACTGCTCTTGTGCCGGAGAAGAGGATGAAGATGATGAAGCCAATCATATCTGTGCAATGTGTGTTGATGATTAATTGTGATAAATATGTTAAGTGTAACCAATGTTCCTACTGTTAGAAGAGATATTTTTTGTTATTAAAGAGTTGATTCGTTTAAAATAGCAGTTATACTTCACTACCCCACAATACCCCTTATTAATACCCCACACTGCCCCATTCTGTACCCCACACTGCCCCATCCTGTACCCCACAATGCCCCTTCTGCTGCCCCACTTTGCCCCAATATGCGGGGCATAATGGGGCAACAACCGATTTTTTAAAAACATAACATACAGTTAAACATAATATGATTTATGAAAAAATATATATACAATATTGTGCTTTATGTACCAGCAATCAATTTAAGTACAGGTGTCTTTCAATTATATTGGTGAATTCGATTTGAACGCCCTCTATTCCTTAGCTTCCCCACTATGCCCCCCCCCCTCCCCTACAACATCGTAAATTGTATATGTTCGAACAACTAACACGTTTTGAATGTACCGTATATGAAGATACAAATTATTTGATTGACAATACCGAAAAGATTGAGAAGTCTTTATCGCGTCATTTACTTAAAATAAAACAATACATTACAGCAAGCATAAGCATTTCTTTCGCTTAAGGGACGTACTTTATGCAAGCTTACAATGGTGTGGAAAAATAAGAATTGTGGTTCAACCTATTTGTGCAACGACATCCCAATTTATCTGTAAGATTTCCTCAAGCCCTAAGCGTAGCTCTAGCCGCGAGCTTTGACATAACGAACGTAGCAACTCTTTTTGACACACAGGCGTCTTAAGTAAACGTAGACATGAAACTAAGATATGTGGAACGTCGATGAGACGGTAACAAAAACCGTACAAAAGTCCAACAGATCTAGACGCGACAGAAACAAGTCAGTGTGATGATATCGGCTGCAAGGGGCCCTGGTGATACTGGCTTTGGGTAGTAAGGCAATAGGAAATTACTGTGTGGAATTTGTCTCATTATTAGAGATGCAATGGTGATCTCAATACGTCAAGTCGCCTTATTGTTCTGAATCGCAAAAATATCATAGCCAGTGTGGCCCCTGCCTTAGATTTAGTGTTTTCAATTGGTGCATGACGACAAATGAAATACTAACATAAACATGTTTGTTTTGTGGCTAAACAAACGAATATAAGTTACCTACAGAAAGTACTAGTATATATTAAAAAAAACGATACACACATTTGTAATATTTAATACATTTAGTCAAGACAAAGGAAAATTTTGTGTCTAAAATGCATATAACTGCACTTAAACAATATAAAACTAACAAGTTGAGACAAAAGTAATGAATATGCTTCATGCACATTTTATTCTCTTTTTTCTTATTTCCTGAGACGAGACCAAGAGGCGTAAAATAACAGGGTCTCATCATCTCTTTAAGGAGTCCAACCACTCTGGCACTCCCGTGCGAAGACAATGAAAGGAATCTGACACCAGTGCAAAGGATAGATTCAACGCCGGACAATACAGCTACTCTGCCATCCTAATATAGAAGGCTGTCTTTAAGCTTTTATAGCAAAGGAAAGCCTTCTAGATTAGAACAGCAGCATTCTCTTAAGAAAAGACTACCAGTTGTATTAGACCAACCACAAGCATGATTTGAACAAATACAGGAAGTTTTAGCAATGTAGAGGATACCACAGCAATATTGAATAGATTGAACGCCAGACAATACAGCTATTCTGCCATCATAATATAGAAAAGGCTGTTGGCAAAAGAAAGCCTTCTAGGTTAGAAGAGCAGCATTTTCTTAAAGTAAAGATTACCAGTTGTAATAGACCAACCATGAGCATGTTTTGAACAAATACAGGAAGTTTTAGCAATGTAGAGGATACTTGAAACACTCAAACAGACCATGGATATGTTAAGATATGAAAGATACACCTGGACTGATTTAATGCTTCAAAGGCCTTGTGTATCAGTACAAAAATTAATAAAGACGAAATGTAACAAGACCACAGCAAACTTGTGAAATGAACAGAATTGTGCTCCCAAACATCGTTTTCATAGCCTCTTCAAAGAACCAAATCATACTGGCATAGAGGTCAGTATTCAATTCCATGTCATACTCTTCACAATAGTTTCTCAAGACAAATACTGCCAAAATACCCGCATCCTTCAACAGCTCACAATCATAGTAACTTTATTGTAAGACCAATTTTATTGTTGTCATCTCCAGTTTATTCCACAGCCAGGGTAAACATGAGAGGAAATTTTACTGGAATCATACTGTGTGTGATTATTTAAATTGATGTGACAGCAAGCGATCTGAGTCTGGGTGCTTTTAATAGTTGTTGTGTATATGTGGCACAAATTACAACAGATGTTGTCTCTCTGATGAATGCAATCCATAGCAGTAAGACCAGATCTGCTATCATTGCCCCTCCTGGGTGGAAATTCTTTGAACTCTTTTAGAAAACCAGTCGTCATCACAGTGTACACCCAAGATTTCAGTCATTTTCTCTATAACTTGGACATTGTCATTTTGCATGTCTTGTGCCAATTCCAGGCTATTGTCGAAATATATTTGACATCACTACGCATAGTTGCTCATTGAGATGTGGTGGAATATTGGCATTTGGAGATTCCAATTTTTTTTTTCTAGTCCAATGCAGCATACACCCTGGAAAGTGAAAATAACATTGTGCATAAATGAGATAAATGCATACATGATTTGCATTCTCAGGACTACTACAGGTGTAATTTCTCGTAAATCCCGAAATTACATACAGTCAGCAGCAGAAGTAGCTATGCAGGGGCCTAGTGTTCAAAATGATTTGTGGACTCTAATGTCAAGACAATAAGGCTCTGTGTAAATAGATCTGAACTTTTTATGATGCTTAGCTACTTTTGCTGCTGACTGTACAATCCAGTTTAGAGACTACAAACCCAAGTAGAATTTTTTTTACAATTATATAAATATACAATACACTTTATTGCACACCTCAAAAAATAATATTACATTATTAGGTGAGGTTTTAGTAAAAAGGCCCCTCTTGCATGTAGTATGAAATGTACAAATAGGTAGACATTCCATATTTGAAAACTGTATTATAGCATATATTGTTTGCTATCTCAGTATTAGTCATTGGTCAATTTACATTAATATTGTCCTAAACCCTTTTACCTAATTTCATTGTTATGAAAAGGGTAAGCATAAATAATTGTCCATGTCAAGAAAAAAATCTACAAGATGTCTAAAATATTCACTAGTCACTTTAGGCAGGTCTTTAGAAATTAAAACAGAGGACAGCATGAAGAACCTTTTGCTATCGATTCTCTATCGGCTTTATTGTGAACTTTGAAGCATAGGAAAAACCCGGTCTTGGAATTGACATTGCCTGCCCCTTTAAGAATTAAAGAGGATAACCCTGCAAGAGCTAATAGTTTTTTTTTATTAGGACTCATTTCTTTTACACATATCGAGCTAGTCCCATAGTAAGTTCAATATGGGGACAACAATATCTTTAATATAAATATGCTTAAATACATATAAATCATCCAAGTCTCAGGAACAAATGTTTTTCCTCACCACAAAAACAAATGCACTTTCCGGGATTCAAACAATACAATTTTGAAGGCACCAGTAGTTTGGACCGACATGTAATCAATTGCTCAACCCTAGCTGCTGCTGCTGGTTAGGGCCTGTGCTAACAATTTTGTTATAAAGAAAAGCTATTACATACCTTGACTTTTAAGCGGAACATGGTAGTCTTCAACCAGGGCAAGCTGTGTCTTCGAAGATGTTGATGTGGTACACAATGTACACTGCAATACACTGCCCACATATCATTGTTAAATCAAGCTGAAAATTAAAGGAAAACTGTTTACTTGTACCGTTTTTTTCCATTCCAAATTTAGGGAAGTACTAAGAAAGTTAAAGTTTAATTGAACCAGACACAAAAAAAACTATTTAAAAACATAATTCATCATTATTAAAGGTAACACTTTGTTAGAAAGTATAGCTAGCTAGTATTAAATTCTGCATGGATGTTTTACTGCCTTTGCCTAAGGATAAAACTACATGCCATAGCCATGAAATCAAAATCGTTACCTACGTTATTGGCTTCTTTTTTTGTAACATCGACTTGACTTGTTACTTTGGTTTTGCGCAGTTTGCAATCTCGGCCTTGATCAAGCCTTCGACAAAAGCTTTGTCTTTGGGTCCATGTCGACTTTTACATGTTTTTTTTTTTCGTTATTGATGGCGTCTTGCTGCTAAGGCACTTTGCCAAAAGCTTACATGTGTTTTACAATTGATTTTACATTCTCTTTGTGTCACTAGATTTACACCATCGTATTCGCTATTCGCCAGCGGGGGTGGTCGTTGATTCGACGAACTAGTTGATAAAACGTTTTTCGTTCGTCAACGAACGAAACGTTTTGTTTAACAGCCCGGCTAGTATGATAGCTTATTGGCTATGTGCGAAGTAGGTGGTGGGGGTAAGCTAGGCGATCGTAGCGCACACCATGGCAGAAATGTGTACTTACCAGGGCCACTGTCAAATTTACTTTCACGTTTTCTATTGGTTTCTTAACGGTTTCCTACGATTCGTTTCGTTTGTATGTATTTATTTATTCTCTTATTTATTTCAGTAATATTTCCAATACGGGGTCTTTCTCGTTTACTAAAGTAAATAAAATATTCATATGTCATTATTTGACATCTCTAAATTTTGTCATTGTCTCGGGACCTTTGACGTTTGACGTTTCAGACGTGCACATAGCCAATACCGTCACGTTATATGGCAAAAATGTACTGAGACGTCACATAAAACGTGACCGTATAAGCTATCATACTAGCCGGGCAGAATCAACTAGTTGATGACTTTAACGTACAAACGTAATCGAAATGGAACGCTAAACGAAAGCCCTTAACGTTTTCCCCCTTACTCAATAAACGTATCAACTCAATGCCTTTTTCTCTTCAGTTAAAGCAAAAAACTAGTTAACGAAATCTACTAGTTTTTCAACCAGTTGACGTTTTCTAAGTAAACGTTTCGTTTCGTTGAAGCGAAAACCGTCAACGACCCACCACTATTCGCCAGTCACCTCGATATTGGACGAAGGACGAAACGAAACATTCGTGTACGAGTGCCGTTGCCAACTACTGTTTACACATACGTGCATTTATTCGCACACGAATGTGGAGGACGTGAAAATTCAAAATAATAGCAGCATGCGCGCTACATCATCCAAATGAGCTCTTTCTGTTGATAAAAAGAACATTTATGTCTAAAATTCGCACTTCAATCCACAAAATTTTGTCTACACGTCGTTTTGGCTCGGGCGATGGCGAATGTGTGAACAGTAAGTTCGTGTTCGCTATTCGTGTCGTGCCCCTTTGATTCGCGTCCGAAAAACCGCTCCCTCGCTATTCGTTCGAACGTGTAAATGCAGCTTGAGTCGGCCGGCCTTTAGCGTCACCCACAGACCAATGGGGCCTTTTACACGGTCACTATTATCACGCGATCCAGTCATATCATGATATGTATCATGTGAATTTTTACGTATATCGCAATATCGTTATAATAAAAAAGAAAATAAATAAATAAATACAAACGAAACGAATCGTAGGAAACCGTTAAGAAACCAATAGAAAACGTGAAAGTAAATTTGACAGATGTCCCCGGTAAGTGCACATTTCATTTCTGCCATGGTGTGCGCTACGATCGCCTAGCTTACCCCCACCACCTACTTCGCACATAGCCAATAATAAACAATAAAACCAAACAGTGCACAGCGTAATCTAACTTAAACAAGTATCAAATTTAGCCGGACCATTTAGGTTTAAGTAGGAATAACCCACTATACATAAGTACCTGGACCCGGGTATGTCCTAAAACTACGACCAAGACCACCGGGGGATGGGCAGCAGCATCCCTGGAGTGCGGTGGAGATACTGCGATCGCCAACCCGCATGCCAAGTGTAGTAAACCTCTATAGTATTTTAATTTTCTATACATTTATGTCACCTTATCATTGTCATTCACATACGTCATGTTTTGCTAATTAAAACCTACAATTTAGGTTTTGGCTATTATTTCAATTTAATTAGCAAAAATCACGACTAAAAGTCCGCATGGACAAATATCTACGACCAGAGCGATTCGATGGAGACCCGTCGCAAACTTCGGCGGCCGCGGAATGGGCACACTGGAAGAAAACGTTCCTCAACTTTCTTGGGGCGCAGAACCTGGAAAACGAACAGGTCATGCTTACTTTACTTATCAATCACGTGTCTCCAAATGTTTACAATTATATAAGCGAGAGCGAAACTTATAAACAGGCAATAAACCTTTTGGACCGAATGTATATAAAACCAAACAACATCTTGTACGCACGCCACGCTCTCGCCACTCGGAGACAGAATAGCCACGAGACTATTGACACATACATTCAAGCTTTAAAATAATTATCTAAAGATTGTAATTTTGCCGCTGTTGACAGTAAGACAAATCGGGACGACAGCATTCGCGATGCATTCATAGCCGGTATTTCCTCTACAAAGATAAGAGAGAGACTGCTTGAAAACCTATCCCTAACATTGGATGAAGCACATAACCAAGCGCGGTCCTTGGAGATGGCCGAAGTCAACACACTACATTATACCAACGTTCCCGTGAATGCGACAAGCGAGAATAATCCCAGTAACACCGAAGTACGGAATACTCCTACGTTGAGTGGAAACGCTTCCGCAGCAGCCACGCCGGCCTACCTAAATCGCTCGACTCGGAAATGCTTCTTCTGTGGAGGACGTGTCCACCCGCGCAAGACCTGCCCCGCCTTCGATGCCTTGTGTCAGCTATGTAACAAAAAAGGACATTTCGCTAACGTCTGTCGAAGTAGGAATGCAACTAGTGCTGCCAGGACCCCGAAAACGTCAACGCCTGCATCATTGCTGCATCACCATCGTCTCTACGCAAAGCAACAGTCCCAGCGTATATTAAAGGTATTAGAGCCGAAGCTCTTCTCGATACCGGAAGTTCGAAGAGTTTTATTAATTTCGAGTTCGCTAAATTGTGTTCATTGAACATGAAACCTAGTCGACAAACTATATCAATGGCATCTCTGAACCATACTTCCTCAGTTAAAGGAGAAACCTGTCTTAAACTTACATTGGGCAAACACTCATATGATGACGTCCATCTTCTTGTAGTAGAAAACTTATGCTCTGACATGATTATAGGGCACGACGTATTAGAAAAACACTCCTCTCTTGAATTCGAATTTGGCGGCCCGAAAGACCCTTTCGTCGTTTGCAACGTGGCCGAAGCGTCTGTCCCTGCTGTGCCTTTATTCGCCAATCTAACTCCTGGATGCAAACCGATCGCTATCAAGTCACGAAGATACAGCGACAATGATCGAAGTTTTATTGAGGAAGAGGTTAAGAACCTTTTGAATGAAGGTATTATTGAAGAAAGCAGGTCACCATGGCGAGCGCAAGTACTAATCACCAAGAATGTGAATCACAAGAAACGCCTAGTAATCGACTACTCAAGAACTATAAATCGATATACTGAACTGGACGCCTATCCGCTTCCTAACATAGAGGAATTAATTTCAAAAGTGGCCAAATATTCTGTATTTAGCGCCATAGACTTGAAAAGCGCCTATCATCAAGTGCCGATCCTGCCAGAGGAGAGACCATATACGGCGTTCGAAGCTGCTGGAAATCTATATCAATTTCGCCGAATCCCTTTTGGAGTAACCAACGGCGTTTCCAGCTTCCAGAGAACCATTGATTGGCTGATTCGGACAGAAAAGCTCGAGGGCACGTTCGCTTACCTCGACGACATAACGGTTTGTGGCAAGACACCAGACGACCATGACAAGAACCTTGGAAATTTTCTTACGGCCGCTAAAAAGTATGGTCTTACCTTGAATTAAAGTAAATCGATTTTTAAACAAACCTCTATAAATATACTAGGCTATACAATCGCCAATAATATAATTAAACCTGACAATGACAGATTAGAGCCGTTTCTAAACTTACCTCCGCCACACGATCTGCCCAGTATGCGAAGAGCCCTGGGTATGTTCGCCCATTACTCAAAGTGGATCCCGAACTTCTCAGAAAAGGTACACGAACTAGCAAAAACGAATACTTTTCCATTAAGCAATACAATAGTCAAAGATTTTCAAGATCTCAAGAACGATATTGTAAAATCCTGCGTCCACGCCATTGAAAACAACGTGCCTTTTACAGTAGAGACTGATGCATCGGAGCACTCTATTGCGGCAACTCTTTCACAGGCTGGAAGACCAGTAGCATTTTATTCAAGAACACTCAATCGAAGTGAGCAAAACCATTCGGCCATTGAAAAAGAAGCATACGCAATTGTCGAATCTTCGAAGAAATGGCGACATTTTCTAATTGGAAAATCATTTCTGCTTGTCACTGATCAGCGATCTGTCTCTTTCATGTTCGATGTTAAGCACACCAGCAAAATTAAAAATGAGAAGATCCAACGCTGGCGATTAGAACTATCTCCATACAAATACTACATCGTATACAGGCCTGGCACGCAAAACTATGTAGCGGATGCTCTATCGCGTGTGTGCGCCATGATTGAAACACCTGCGAAATTACGATCGCTTCACGAGGCCCTTTGCCACCCGGGGGTCACCAGAATGGCACATTGGGTTCGTTCTAAAAATTTGGCCTATTCGATTGAGGAGATAAGGAAGATGACAAGCGAATGTCGTATCTGCTCTGAAGTTAAGCCTAAATTTATAAAAACTGACCCGCGAAACAAATTAATTAAAGCCATAGCACCCTTCGAAAGGCTGAGTATGGATTTTAAAGGCCCAGTGCCATCCAAATCAAACAACAGATTCATATTAACTGTAATTGATGAATACTCTCGTTTTTCTTTTGCCTTCCCGTGCTCTGACATAAGCGCAAAGACTGTCATCAAGCATCTGGACAGCATTTTTAATATGTTTGGCATGCCAGCCTATGTGCACTCGGACCGGGGAGCATCATTTTTATCCGCCGAAGTCAAAGATTTCCTTAACTCGAGAAAAATAGCTACGAGTCGTACAACCCCATATAACCCTCAAGGCAATGGCCAAGTTGAGAAACTAAACTCTACGCTGTGGAAAGCTATTCAGCTATCATTAAAAAGTAAAAATCTGACAATAGACAGCTGGGAATTAGTCCTACCGCAAGCATTGCACTCTATACGTTCACTTTTATGCACTAGTACAAATTGTACACCTCATGAAAGAATGTTTCGCCATTCTCGAAGATCGGTGAACGGAGACTCAATTCCAACATGGCTGACAGTCTCCAGTAAAGTTTTAATGCGACGATTTGATCGAAAAACAAAATATCAACCACTAGCCTAGCACAAGAGGTGGAGGTACTGGACACTAACCCTACTTATTCGTATATTAGGACAATGGATGGTCGGGAAACTACTGTGTCCAACCGACATTTAGCGCCTCTCGGAAGCAGTCGAGAAGACATCCCTGCAATTGATAATTTTGAAGACGCTGAGCATGATATATCGCCGACGCGACCATCATCACCGCCACCACCTCTGACAACAGCGCATTCTTCACCAGCATTGTCACCTGTCTCATCACAGTTGCCACCGGCGGCTTCCACACCGACACAGTCGGAACGTCTGCAAGAAGGGTCGCTACGAGGAAGCTCAGACACCGATGATGACCCTGCGATGGCAGAACCACTGCGGAGGTCCGGCCGAACAAGGAATCCGCCAAAGCGTTTACTTGATTACATCTGGCAGGGGTGAATGTAGTAAACCTCTATAGTATTTTAATTTTCTATACATTTATGTCACCTTATCATTGTCATTCACATACGTCATGTTTTGCTAATTAAAACCTACAATTTAGGTATTGGCTAATTCACCAAACGTGGCGATTATGGCATACACCCCCCGTGAATTTGGGGGAGGCCTATGTCCAGCAGTGGACGACCTTTGGCTGATATGGTGGTGGTGGTGAATACCTAAGTACCTACTAAAACCCCGTGAACTAAGTGTTACCTGGTCAAGATTTTTTAGATTTGCCGTGCTTTTATAGGTTCAACTATTGCTAGCCATTTGCGATCCTGCGGCGCCCCTTTAAAGGCGCAGCCGGTAATCGTTGGGTTTTACGGTCTAACCGGATAGTCCGTCATGTATTTTCCCAGCGCAAAAAAAAATCTTAGCACAATATGTTTTTTAACTAAAATATATAACTTTGAACTGAAGGGAACTGACGAGTATAACCTGCCCCTCTGTTTAGCTTTCGTGGACTACGAGAAAGCCTTCGATTCGATTGAAACGTGGGCTGTACTACAATCTCTCCAACGGTGCCAACTGGACTACCGCTATATCGAAGTGCCGAAGTGTTTGTACGAGAACGCCACTATGTCAGTCCGACTCCAGGACCAGAACTCGAAACCTATTCCTTTGCAGCGGGGAGTCACACAAGGAGATGTTATTTCTCCTAAACTGTTTTCCGTTGCACTGGAGGATGTGTTCAAGACTCTGGACTGGAGAAGGCTAGGCATCAACATAAACGGCGAGTACATCACTCACCTTCGGTTTGCTGACGATATAGTAGTCTTGGCTGAGACCATGGAGGATTTAAGTACAATGCTCAATGACCTCAGTAAGGCCTCCGAGCGAGTTGGTCTAAGGATGAACATGGATAAGACGAAGATCATGTCAAATGCCCATGTAGCACCAACTCCCGTAACAATCGGACACTTTACGCTCGAAGTTGTAGACGATTACATATACCTAGGACAGACTGTCCAGTTAGGTAGGTCCAACTTCGAGAAAAAGATTAATCGTCGAATCCGACTCGGCTGGGCAGCGTTCGGGAAGCTACGGCACATTTTTTCGTCTAATATTCCGCATTGCCTCAAGACGAAAGTCTTTGACCAGTGTGTGTTGCCAGTGATGACATATGGCACTGAAACGTGGTCGCTTACTATGGGCCTCATAAGAAGGCTCAAAGTCACCCAAAGGGCAATGGAGAGAGCTGTGTTAGGAGTTTCTCTGCGTGATCGCATCAGGAATGAGGCCATCCGCAGCAGAACCAAAGTGACCGATATAGCCCTCCGAATCGCTAAACTTAAGTGGCAGTGGGCGGGGCACATAGCACGTAGAACCGATGGCCGTTGGGGTGGAAAGGTTCTCGAGTGGCGACCACGTACCGGAAGGCGTAGCGTGGGCAGGCCCCCCACACGGTGGACTAATGACCTGGTGAAGATCGTGGGTGTCCGCTGGATGCGGGTGGCGCAGGACCGGTCATTGTAGAAGTCTTTGGGGGAGGCCTATGTCCAGCAGTGGACGTCTTTCGGCTGACATGGTGATGATGATGATGATATAACTTTGTATCTACTCGTAATAGCATTTTGATAATTTTTGATGCAATCTTTTAGATTTAGCCATTTCAAACAGGTCCTAGATTTATTTAAATTTCAGGTCCAAACTATGGATTGTGGCTTCTGGTGGGCCAGATTTGGCAGAAAAAACGTTAGAAACTCTACATAACAATTAGCGTATTGGTGATTTAAAATTAGAGCTTGGCTAAAAAAAACTTGAAACGTAATCATTCTTAAAGTATTCGTACACGGGTCTAACACGAAATTTATTTATTTATTTTAATTACCGACATTTCGCCACGGGTTGCACCGGTCATGGTCGCGGCAGATTGACGTCTTAGCCAGTTGTCAACAGAGATATGGATACACAACATTTAACTACCTCAGAATTGTTTATAAAAATGTGAAAAGTAGATCAAAAAAAAGTTTTCTACCCGCTTATTATGCTACTAATTGTCTAGGGCACGACACACAACACTCACAGTATCCGTGCACAAATCCGAAGATTTATCCCGAGATTTTAGATTCTGTATCACTGGACCCCAAGTTGCCGATAGATTAAAACTGTCCTCCCTATTGAAATTCTTCGGATGTTTCTTGATTTCTATCGCTTCTCGTACCAACCGCGGATAATAATGGCCACCAAAATGTTGTCTACAAGGTGGAATGCAGTTGTGGAAGTGTTTATATTGGCCAGACTAAGCGAAGCGTTCAGGAGAGGGTGAAGGAACACATAGGGGCAGTCAAGAATAGCCAAATAAATAAATCCGCTATAGCCGAACACCTCATAACGACTGGATCTAATCACTGGATTGAATTACATAAACCGAAAGTTCTCTCCACCATTATTATCCGCGGTTGGTACGAGAGCGATAGAAATTTTACAGCCATGATCGTGAAAGAACTTTTCGTTAAATTTCGTTTAGCGCCAAAACTTACAGAATCTCTCGTCAACACCAAAAATTTTCGAGAAGATGAAAGTGAAGTACGCTACACAGGTTTTTAGCAACACTGTTGCTGCAGAGATAAGTTGCTCCATAGAATGTAACCAATTAAGCAAATCTGCTTTGCGTACTGTAAAAGTTATTGAGTTGATGGATAAAACGATTAATGTGTTGAATTCATGTACGGTGAATGACACAAACAAATATAAATTTGCTTTTGCTGATAAACCATATCAGATGGAAACACTGGACCGATTATATCATTTCTTGTCAAATGCTAAACAAAAAAGACGTCACTAAGTCAGTTAAATGTCTCAAAGGGTGGAAAATCACCATAAACAGTATTAGTAGTCTCGCTAAAGATTTACAATCAGAGGGTTACAAATCCCTGTTTACACGTAGGCTGAATCAGGATCTCCTGGAGAACTTTTTTGGGGCAGTAAGGCAGCAAGGTGGAAACTGCCGTGAACCAACACCAGTTCAATTTAGCAGAGCCTTTAATAAATTGTACATGACGAATTTGCTCCGACATTCTTATCATGCTAACTGTTTTTTTTTAACTGTGCCGAGGATTTAGACTGTTTGCTCATGGATACTGACAATATAAGAACACATATTGAAAGAAATGCTGAACCCATTCATATTGAGCAGGCCACGAAAAGTTTGATAGTAGAAACGACAAACTACAGATTTGATCTGCCCGAAAAAAATTGCTCTTCTATATGTGTTGTGTCTATTTGCTTAAAAATGTGCGGAAGTCCATTAATGTGAAAAAATTCTTCATTACATGAACTCAAATAATAAATTAACGGACGACAATTTTTTATAAAAAAATAGTTTAGCAAGAATCAATGCGGTTGATTAATCCTCCTGAAACTTTCGTCGCGTGTGTGAAATCAATGGACGATAAATTCAAACTCGTATTTGAAACAAAAAAATCATTAACTCGGTTAGGAACGAAATTCTAATAGAAATTGCAGACGTAGCAGTGGCAGATTATTGTGAATGCTTTCCAAATCTTTATTTAAGGAAGCTTTTTATACGTTGGAGGATTTATAACATAGTAAAAACCAATAACAAGGCATTCAAATATAAATTATTTAAGAAAATATTTAGCGTGTGTAATCTTTGAAATGTACAGTCGATTATGAATATAATCAAGCTCATTGAATTGTTAAAACGTGAAAAAATTACGTTGGGCGAGAGATTACTGCAGCACGTTTTTTCTTTTGATTATAATTAATAAATAATGATTGTTGAATATATAGTACTAGCTATTGCCCGCGACTTAGCGTCTTCGCTCCTATTTGTCGCAGCGTGATGGTATATATCCTAAAGCCTTCCTCGATAAATGGACTATCCACACAAAAAGATTTTTTTAATTCGAACCAGCAGTTCATGAGATTAGCGCGTTCAAACAAACAAACAAACTCATCAGCTTTATAATATTACTAGCATTTGCCCGCGGCTTCGCCCGCGTACTAAGCGAAATTTTTAACCGTCTACAAAAAACAGGTTCGCATGTTTGTCCACGATTATCTCGCGTTTGGCTGAACCGATTTAGATGCGGTCTCCAGAAAAGTAGTTGTTACATTCTGGGGTTTCGCTATACGAAGTTTGGTGATTGTGATTCATTATCAGATGAACAGATGAAAAGTCAGTATACATTCTGAGAACCGGCAAACTGTTGAATTTCATTTGATTTTGGCAAAAATAAGTATCGAAAACTATTATCATACATTTCCGAGAGGCCGAAGGGGAAAGGGCCGATGAAATAAAAACATGTCTTAAATGGCCCTTAGTAAAAGTATCTGTGTACTACAGTAACACCAATAGGTCTTTAAACGACCAAGCAGCGCGCAGCGGTCATAAACTCTGGTCCTTTGAAGTACAGATATACGGCAAATTCAAAATCATGTGTAAAATTTATTTTTCCTACAATTAAATTTATTAGGTAGGTTTTGCCAGTTACCATTGGAGCATCCAAAAAGAAAATTTGGCCTCACTTCCATTCGCACTCCTTACTGTCAGTCCGTCTGTTACAACCAAGTTGATTTTACTGGACCTATTGAATTGCAATTTGGCACAAACTATCAAGAATATAGAGCGCTCGTGGCCCAACGGCACCCGCCTACCGCGTGCGGTGTGCGAGGTTAAGCAATGTGGGCGCAGGTCAGTTCTTGGATGGGTGACCTTTGAGTGGTTACTAACTGACTCTCGTGCTTTGAAAGGCACGCTTAGCTGTTGATCCCGGCTGCAATCGTTAAGCCAAGACAAAGGGGGTTCGAAGTTGCACCGCGTCCGTAGGGAGTACCCACCGTTACCCTACATACGATTAAAAAAAATTGGAGGTTGATTTAAATGGGAAAAAATATCGAAACCACTATGTCGTTTTTAAAAGCAAGATTTTGAACGAAATCGGGACAAAAAAAAAAGAAAATCAATATGGCCGCCACTTTCACAAATTTTACCTCGGATTCGTATTAAGAGACCTCTCGGACACTCAGATATCGATTTTTAACGAAATCGGGAAGAAAATGAAGAAAATCAATATGGTTGCCACTTTTTCCAAATTTTACCTCGGATTCATATTAAGAGACCTCTCGGACGCTCAGATATCGATTTTGAACGAAATCGGGACGGAAATGAAGAAAATCAATATGCCGCCACTTTTTCCAAATTTTACCTCCGATTCAAATTAAGAGACCTCTCGGACGCTCAGATATCGATTTTGAACGAAATCGGGTTGAAATGAAGAAAATCAATATGGCTTTTACCTCGAATTCGTATTAAAAATTCTCTTGGACGCTCAGATATCGATTTTGAACGAAATCGGGACGGAAATGATAAAAATAAATATGGTCACCACTTTTTCTAAATTATACCTCGGATTCGTATTACGAGACCTCTCGGAAGCTCAGATATCGATTTTGAACGAAATAGGGACGAAAAAAAAGAAAATCAATATGACTGCGACTTTTTCCAAATTTTACCTCGGAGTCGTATAAGGGGACCTCTCGGACGCTCAGATATCGATTTTGAACGAAATCGGGACGGAAATGATGAAAAGCAATATGGCCGCCACTTTTTTCAAATTTTACCATAGAGTCGTATTAGGGACCTCTCGGACGCTCAGGTATCGATTTTGAACGAAATCGGGACGGAAATGAAGAAAATCAATATGGCCGTTACTTTATTCAAAGTTTAGGTACCTCGGATTCCTATTAGGAGTCCTCTCGGACGCTCAAATATCGATTTATGTCGAAATCGTATCGGATGGCACTGATTAATAAAACCATTTACAATACATTGAATCAAAAAAGGTCGTATCTTCATAGGGAACTCACGGCACTTCATGCACCTTTAGACCTTATAAGGAACTTACATGCCATATTTGGTATCTCTCGAAGTTTGCGCTGTGCGGTGATATGTCAGTCTCTCAGTTATTTCTTGAAATTTGGCACAATTTTTCAAAAGTTTTCATGTCCACAATATTAAATTACAAAACCGATGCCATTTTCGTAATTAACGTCCCAAAAAACCATAAAAACGACACCCATATTAATATTTAGACATTTCATCCCCCTCGCACCCCAACAGGGGGGATGGTATTTCACATCTTCCACGTGAGATTTTAAAATCATTGTTGTTTTCGTTATCAGCGCCCCTGTATATCATAAAAACAATACCCATGTCGATTTTCAGAATTTGTCACCACCTTTCCCCCTTTTAGGGGTTGATTTCTCAAAAAACCTGAAACACGTATTTACTCTTTTATCGTTAGAAATACTCCTGTGAAGCTTCGAATAAAATAGTGCAACTAATCTTGTTTCCCCATACAAACTTCGGACCCCCATTTCACCCCCTTAGGGGTTGAATTTTGAAAAATCCTTTCTTAGTGCACCCCTAGACCTTATAAGGAACCTACGTGCCAAATTTGGAATCATTAGGACTAGCGGTTTGGGCTGTGCGTTGATATGTCAGTCAGTCAGTCAGTCAGTCAGTTTCATCTTTTATACTTATATTATATATTTAGATAGTATAGACTATTTATCTTTCTTTTTAAATTTAAACTGTTACACTGCACTCTGTAACTGCTATAGACAAGTGCACACTCGCACAGTCTAAACAATATAATAGTTATATTAAGGCGTTGAATGAAATATATTGACGTTTTTTTAGCATCCCTGTAGGTATATTTATATATTTTCTCAAACATGCAATGAAATATTGATGTTATGTTCCTTATAATAGGCTGCGAAGTATGACGTTTCAGGTGCGGCTAGGACAAGAGGTAGTTAATGGAATTTCATACAAATCTTGCAGGCCTAGGCCTGCAAAGTCTTCTTTTTTAATTTCCATTCCACATAAATTTGTGGCACAGGCATCATGACATTCTGCGTGTCGGCCTGTTTAGCCTAGTTGGTAGTGCCATTGCCTCCGAAGCTAGAGGTCCCGGGTTCGATTCCCGGTAAGGGCATTTGTTTCTGTGGTGAGCAGAGACATTTGTTCCTGAGACTTGGATGTTTTCTATGTATTTAAGTATATATCTATTAAATATATCGTCGTCTAGTACCCATAACACAAGCCTTGTTGAGCTTACCGTGGGACTAGTTCGATTAGATTAAAAAAAAAAAAAAAAAATGTCCCCCTAATATTCTGCCACTATGGGTATTAAAAATAAAACTTTGATTTTTTTGTTGTTTATTTCATTGCATGTTTGAGAAAAGCACTATACATACCTCGGCGGGAAATATGGGGTTGCCGGCCTTAGACCTATCCGGCTTCGCTTCGCTCAGCCGTCTATATGTCTTCGGCCGGCAACCCCTTTTGTCCCGGCCTCTGTAGTAATGTACTATTGTTTTCATATGCCTATATTAAAACATTACTGTATAATAAAACTCCAGCTTTGAATTCACAAAACGATTTATCGGCCTGAATGCAAATGTGCCAACCCAAGGCACCCAACGCACACATTGACGCGTGTACCGCACACATAGGCTGTGGTCTATACGTGGGCACCTCTGTCACGCCGAAGAAAGCAAAGAGTAATAATAAATATTAATAAATAATAAATAAATATTAGGGGACATTTTTCACACAAATCGAACTAGTCCCACGGTAAGCTCAATAAAGCTTGTGTTATGGGTACTAGACGAAGATATATTTAATAGATATATACTTAAATACATAGAAAACATCCAAGTCTCAGGAACAAATGTCTCTGCTCACCACAGAAACAAATGCCCTTACCGGGAATCGAACCCGGGACCTCTAGCTTCGGAGGCAATGACACTACCAACTAGGCTAAACAGGCCGACACGCAGAATGTCATGATGCCTGTGCCACAAAGAGTACATTTGGAAGAAAGTAAGCGGTGCCGGTAAGTATGTGTGCGCGCGCTGTCGGTACACGCGTCAAGGCCGATAAATCGTGTTGTGAATTCAAAGCTGCCGCGCTACCGCGAACTTCGAAAAACGAACTTCGTGTCGTGCCGTCCCATCACGTTATATGGCCAAAATGTACTGAAACGTCACATAAAACGTGACGGTATAAGCTATCATACTAGCCGGGCAGGTGTGGCTAGGACAAGAGGTAGTTAATGGAATTAAATTCCATTCCACATAAATTTGTGGCACGGGCATCATGACATTCTGCCACTATGCGTATTAAAAATAAAACTTTGATTTTTTTGTTGTTTATTTCATTACTTGTTTGAGAAAAGCACTATATGTATCTTAAGATTTTTAGAAGATACGGTTACGACCCGAGGATTTTTTACTAAATATATGTAATTAATATTTGATACTTAATATTAATATCCGATAAAATAATAAAAACAACGAGTTATCGAATTATGTGCAGCTTTTGGTAATTTTATGCCCCTATAAATCAAAACAAACAAAGAGAACAGTTGAGAAAGTGAGATAAAAACTAAACAAAACGAGTGTGAAAGAGACAGCATAATAACGCGCGGCCGCGTCGGTGCCGCTACTCGACAAAGTCACAAAGGCATGCCGCCGCCGGCGGCTGGGTTTAAACGGTATTATATCGTTATCGCGAGCCTTAAATTTCCGTTCTCTCTACTTACCGGTAAGCGAGATCATTTCGATTTATTTTGTTCGTTCCATCAAATAACCGGTTAAAGAATGAACGAAATAATGTAACGGTTTTAGAACGATATTAATCGGTAAATCAATACCGGTTCCGAGCCCTGCTATACATACCTCGGCGGGAAATATGGGGTTGCCGGCCTTAGACCTATCCTATGTCTATATGTCTTCGGCCGGCAACCCCTTTTTTCCCGGCCTCTATAGTAATGTACTAATGTTCCACACCCACAGTCCAAACCTCTTATTCTAGGACGGCCGACCGACCGAACGAAATCAACGAACTCGTATCTTACATTACACCTTACTCTGAGTCAACGAAAGGCGAAGTGTCAAAACTGAAAACTGTCAAATCAAATCAAATGTCAATGTCAAAGGGGTGGAATGGTTGGTTGGTTAGCTCAGAGGAGGCTATAAATATGCGGGTTTATTTGTAATTGGATTAATGTTGAGAATATTTATAAGATGAGTTATGTTATGGCAAACATGAGTTCCGGTTAGGGTCAATGAATATCAGTGCTAAAATAAAAGCGGAGCCAAGAGCCAAGAAAACTAGGTGCAAAAAAAAAATAGCGGGTTGAAAGAATTAACTGTTACAAACATTATTTTGTGAAAAGTATGCTTGTTTGCGGAGTTTACATTTATGTTGAAATGAAATACTACCAGACGATTTGGCGTATAATGTTGTCGACAGATTACGAACTAGCTGTTAGCAAAGAACTAGGGCTAATTCTTTGGCTGTGAACTCTTCTGTCAATTTGTACAGCAGTGTAATGTCGAAAAGTGTATTAACCTGACTTAGACGTAGTGAAGATTACCGTTTAAAAGGTTAACAAAGTCAATGTGGGAATGACTGCTGCAGATCCAAGAAAGGGCTATAATATGATGATATATGACCATTTAGTGGCACTAGACAGTGACGGGTACATAGTATAATTTGCTTATTTATAGAGCACAAGTCGACTCTGAAAACACAAGCATTATTGTATGTTATGGGTATTGCCTTTGAATTGAATCTGATGGAAAAATGTGCAGTCCATGAGTGTGTGCTGATAATAAAGGGCCAAAGGCAGTTTGTTAGCACACTGTGTTGTGTATGCTATATAGGATATAAGGTAATTTTACAATTTAAAGTATTCTGAATGGAATAGAAACCGCCCACAGAAAACAAACAGAAATTGCATGAGCTGAAAGAAAGAGCTTTGACCCTAAAAAAGTCGAAAAATTCACATTTGAGATGTAAAAAATATAATGTAACTGAACCGAAATGAAAACATAATTATGTGTTTTGGTCTACATCCTTATTACACTTGTAGCACTGTTCACTGGAAAGATTATGTTAGGAACAATGTAATAAATTATTGCTCTTTATAAAAAACATGGATAGTTATAAGAGTTGTGTTTGAAGTTTACTGATTTGCTAGAATGTGAGATCGTTTTGACAGTATTTATGGGCTTCATGTCTCCTAATTTGGTTCCATCTTTCACAGTCTTTTGCAGGATTTCTTCTTCAATAGATTTTGCCTTCAAGCAGTTGACTTGTTCATCTGCGACTATTCCACTCTATTACAATAAAATATTCTGGGTTTTTATGAATGGAGAGTACATGCTAATCCATTGAATAAACTTCTCATAGTCATGCTTGTCTTGTTCAATCCTGGAGTCCTTGAGTTGTGTATATTGATTGCTTAGTGCTGGCTGAACGAATTCTGCAATTATTTTCAGCATTATAACAAATGAAATAAGATATTGGATGCACAACTATCCATTTATTCAGAACACTTTCTTGGAACCCTTGTCCATGGGTAACACCACTAACACTTTTCATATTCCTCATAAGAGTTGGTTCAATGGTCATATCCGTCCAGGTGCCACACCAGTGTTTCTCTGACCACCGAATAGTAAATAAACCATCCATTGTAAATTGTTCATATTCTTTCTGATTCATCATATCTTTTAAAGATTCCGTATTCTGTAGATATAATTGGCAAGCTTTTTTTGCGTATGGGAAATGACCAGCTGCATGGAAAATTGGGAGCAATGCCTTTACACATTTTATATGAAGATCCCAATTTGATGTTCTTTCCACTTGAATGCAATGCAACATGATGGTTACAAGTTCACAGTACTGTAACCATAGCTGTGAGGTTTTTCCAATGTCTCGAAGGGAATAAATGTGCGTCATATATGCTGATTTGAGCTTTGTGCCTATTTCATCGTATTACAGAGAATCATAATTGGGAGCATTAGAAAGAAGCTGTATCTGATTGTTCCACATCCATGTGTTAAAAAATGAGAACCGGAATAAGAGCTTGTAATGTCGTACAATGAGCTCTAACTGCCCTAGCATAGACATGACCTCTGTCATCATATGTTTGATTGACGCAGGTGTGTACACTGAGGCCCATTAATCAGAGTCCACTGCCTTCCATCAAGGAACCTACGCGGACCCCAAAAATGACATTAGCATATGGAACCCTCCCCATCAGACTGCTACGTTTGAAAGTGTACCATCTGGCTCACTGCTATCAATTGCTACCGTGAAACTGTAAAATCTTGGCCACTTATTTAACATTTTCTTCGATTTAAAAACATATAGGGTTTGATTTACTATTCTATGTGCATATACAGTCTCTCTAATCATAGAATTGTGTTGCAATAAAGAAATTGTAATTTTTAGGGTTCCGTACGTCTTTGTTGTCCGTCCGTCCGTCTGGGTCTGTCTGTCAAGACCCTTTTTCTCAGGAACGCGTGGAGGTATCAAGCTGGAATTTATATCAAATACTCAGGTCTACTGTCCCTAAGAGCTGTGAAAAAATTAAACTTCTAAGCCAACGCAATCAAAAGATACAGCCGTTTATGCCGCAAATTTTCGACACTCGCAAGGGAATCAAAACCTACAGGGTACTTCCCGTGAACTCAGAATCTTGAAATTTGGTACGAAGCAATGTCTTATAGCACAGATAAAGGAAAAATTTCGAAAACCGTAATTTTTAGTTACATCATATAATATTTTTTTACGGAACCATCGGTGCGCGAGTCCGACTCGCACATGGCCGGTTTTTTTAAAGAATTTCGAACAAATTGATATTTTCATGGCGGCAGTGGCGGACTAAGCCCGTCAGAGGCCCGGGGCAGCAAAGGTGAACCCCCCATAGCTTTAAAAAAAATTTAGTTAATTTACAAGCTTTTTATTCAATTCACATTTGTATGTATAAATAAGTGTATGTTTATTGCGTTAAAATGTGGCATAAAATTTAAATTCGATTTAATTATTTAGGCTAAATAAACATACATATCTACAATATGGAATGGATATGGGTGAGGAAAATAAAATTGACAATAAAAATAGAAAAAATAAATCAAAGATTTTTTAAAATTAATTGTAGCGTTTTATATGTGTTTTCGTGCTTTTATTTTACTGAACTCCTTAATAACTTGTGTGAAATCGATATCTTTTGAAATTTTTCTTTCTATTGAAAGCACGGCTCACGGCTGGATTAACCAGTCGCTCTTGACCCAATGTCGATCGAAAATATTTTTTAATTAGTTTAAGTTTCGAAAAACTCCTCTCGTATGATGCAACCGAGATGCAAATGGTCAAGAAGTATTGAAGTATAAGCGATATACAGCGTAACGATTCACTGAAGTCGGCCTATTTAGCCTAATTGGTAGTGTCACTGCCTCCGAAGCTAGAGGTCCCGGGTTCGAATCCCGGTAAGGGCATTTGTTTCTGTGGTGAGCAGAGACATTTGTTCCTGAGACTTGGATGTTTTCTATGTATTTAAGTATATATCTATTAAATATATCGTCGTCTAGTACCCATAACACAAGCCTTATTGAGCTTACTATGGGACTAGTTCGATTTGTGTAAAAATTGTCCCATAATATTTATTTATTTATTTACTGAAGTCCCATTTTAGATTATAAATTAAAGGATTTCTCGGGCTCTCCATTTGGCAGCAACGTGCATACTCGTATCATCGGTGGGTTTTACACGCCTGCGGTACCTTTTTATTTCCTGGGAAACTTGCTCTTGTCAAATTCTCTATAAATTTGTATCAGATTGTCAACTGCTACCGCCAGAGCGTCATCTGAAGCTTCTAGCATAAACTTTGTTTCATTATTTAGAAAGTATTATTGATTTGTTTCATGGCCCCGTATCCTGTCGACAATTCTTGTATAATACATCATACATCGACCGACGTATTTCTTCTTGAATTAATAATCCAGCATCATGAGCCCACCCGGCATCGTTCTTTTTACCTTCCTTCTTCCTCGTTTCTCGATGTTGATGTCCACGTCATTGCATTTTTTTATGCCAAAAGTTACAGCATTGTTTACAATCGTGGTTCGTTCCGTCACTAAATACTCATTCAAAGCGTTTAGTTTGGTGATTCCTGTATCCAGCGTCATTTTTGGAGACTGCAAATATTGTTGAACTAAATTTTCTTCCTCCCGTATAGAAAGCCAGAATTGTAAATAGTTTAGAAAGGTAAAATCATAAACAGCCTAATAAAACTTCAACTTTGTTCGGAGCAGAATGACGTTTTATTTTAAATGTTAGACACGTTCAACAAATACTGTGTAGAGGGCGCTAGCGGCCACAGACTAACTATAATTTTGTTATATTATTTTAACACCCTCTCCTAACAAAATAATCTAAAAACTTCATAACATGTAGTGTATAAATTCAAACTTCAGAAATGCCCATAGCTCTTAAAAACTTATATTGTTTATTGGCACTGAGACTTTTTGTCAGTAAATCAGCTGGCATGTCAGAAGTTGATACATATTTCAACTGTACTTTGTTTTGGTATACACAGTCACTTAGAAAATGATGCCGTACGTCAATATGCTTTGTTCGCTTATGGAACAGTGGGTTAGAGGCTAACTTAAGTGAACTTTGGCTATCACTATATAAGCATATTGTTGCACTCTCACTTGGCTTCAAAATATCACACAGTAAGTTCTGTAAATATATTGCCTCTTTACAAGCTTCGCTTAGGGCCATGTACTCTGCTTCACAGCTTGATCGTGCAATTGTTCTTTGCTTTCTCGATTCAAAGGATATCACACACCCAGACATTATGAAACAATACCCGGTGTAAGACCTCCTATCCATGGTACATGATGCCCAGTCAGCATCTACATAGCCATGCAAACAACAATTGCCCTTTTTGTAAACTAAACCATAGCTCTTAGTTTTCTGTAAATACCTTAACAGTCGCTTTAAATGTTTCCAATGTGATTCATTGTAACTATTGTTATATTGACTAAGATAACTCACACTATAAGAGATATCGGGTCTTGAAAGAACAGATAAGTACATAAGGCTACACAGTTGTTATTATGACCCTTTTCTAGTTTTAAGTTGACTTCCATCGGGGTATCTGAACTATGACAATCTGACATCTCAAATTTCTTTAAAATTTTATCCACAAATTGTTCCTGATCAACAGTAATGCAGTCTTTTTTTACATTCACTCTTATCCCTAGGCACTGCTTACTCTGACCTAGGTCCTTTATTTTGAATCTGTTGACAAGTTCAGTTCTCAACTTTTCATAGGAATCTTTACAATTATAAAATACAAAGAAATCATCTACAAATAATGCAATATATATTTTTACATCATTCTCATTTTTCATAAAAAGACAAGGTTCATATTTGGATTTGTGATAACCCAATTCCAACAACCATTCTTCTACTCGAGTATTCCAGGCCCTGGCAGACTGCTTTAAGCCATAAATTGCTCTTTTAAGCTTTAGGACCTTATTCTCACAGTCAACAAAATTAGAACACTCTGGTATTTCCATGTAAACATTTTCTTTTAGAAATCCGTTCAAAAATGCAGTAGGTACATCTAAGTGATTCATATTCAAATCTAATTGCACACTTAAAGCAAACAATAATCTAAGAGTAGAATACCTCAGTACTGGTGAAAAAGTTTCTGTGAAGTCTTGTTAGAAAAATACTATTTTTTTGTTATCTATGCTCTACCGCAGATATAGGTGACAACTGTCATCTCTCTCACTCTTTTCTTCTCTTCAACAATGGCCGTCCCGTAAGCCACTTATTTCGTGCTCGTCCCTAATTTATTTATTTAAACAATGTAAAGTGGAATATATATTATTATAATCAATGCCAAGTTATTTCATGGTGAAATAAAACAACATTGGGTCATCATCACGGTTTTTATTGATCTTCCCGAATCCACGCAGTAGCTGCCCACGTGTCTGCTCAACAGGTTCCGGGCACAGTCCCCAGGAGATTTGGGCAAATCTAGAAGAGACCGTGAGTACAATTAGACAATTACAAACACATTTAAGGTGACCCATCCACGAAAATTGAAAGTATTAAAAATGGGCAGCACGTCAAACATAACCTCAATAGAGAGACTTGAAGGAATTGGTAACTATATTAATTGGAAGTTTGCTGTAAAAATGATGTTAACTTTAGAAGGACTGTGGAAGTGCGTGGAAGGCACAGACAATGATGCTGAGCACGATAATAAAGCATTAGCTCGCATATGTTTAACCTTACAACCGGCTTTATATCAGCACGTGCGGAGCTGCAAGACCGCTAAAGAAGCATGGACTAAGCTTGCTGACTGCTTTGAAGACAAAGGATTATACCGACGTGTACTCCTATTGCGTCAGCTGCATCGTGTTGAATATAACCAATTCGCCTCGATGTCCGAGTATATAGACAACGTTATGTGCCTGGTGCAGCAGTTGGAGGATATTGGGAAGAGCATTGATGATGCTGAGGTGGCGGAGATTCTACTCTCTGGACTCCCACAAGAATATGATGTCATCGTCTCTAGTCTCGAAACAGCCTGTTTGACTAATACCCTCAGCTCGGAAATAGTCAGAATGAGACTGTTGCAAGAGGATCACCGGCGCAGCAATGAATCAACTTCAGCGGCTTATGTTGCAAACAATTACAAGAAGAGGAGGAGCTCAAGTATCGTCTGTTCATACTGTAAAAAGCAGGGGCACATGGCGAAGCGCTGCTTCAAGAGGAAGCGGGAGCAGAGTGATCATCGGGAAGCTGAGGGGCACACCATGTTTGCCTCTGCATTCTCGGCGTCCACTGCAGCTTCAGAGTTCGTGATTGACTCCGGCGCCTCCTGCACGATGGTGAACAGTCAAGATTTAGTTAAAGATGCCAAAAAAAAAAAAAAAAAAAAAACTAATATATCTGTGGCAAATGGCCAATATATGTGCAGCAATTCTGTTGGTAAGCTTAAATTGTCTCCCTCTGTTAGTTTGCAAAATGTATTAGTTGTTCCTGGGCTCTCTAATAATTTATTATCTGTAAGTCAGATGATTGATGAAGGTTATGTTGTTATCTTTGCAAAAGATGGGTGTAACATTTATAAAGATTGTAAAACTACAGGCAACCCAATTATCTCAGCCAGAAAAGTTAATGGGCTTTACAAACTTAGTATTGAGCAAGAGAGGTCCTTACCCCTAGAGCATTCCAAGCCCCTTCATCCTAGGCAGGGGACAGTGAGTGCTCACAAAGCTGATTGTGTGCCATTAAGTTTGTGGCACAAGCGTTTAGGCCACCTCAACATTGCAGGTATGCGCATGCTGGGAGATGGGGATCGGTGTTCTGGTGTTGTTTTTCAGAAAGAAGATGACGGCCAGGGCAGCTGTGTCTCTTGCCTGACGGGCAAGATGTCTGAGGCATCTTTTCCCAAGGCTAGTTTAAGACGTGCTGCTTCACCACTTGAGCTGATCCATTCCGATGTCGCGGGCCCGATGCAAGTCAGAACGTGGGGCGGCAACCGTTTCTTGCTATCTTTTACGGACGACTGTACGAGGAAGACGTTTGGATACCTCATGAAGTCGAAGAGTGAAGTAAGTTCCCATTTTATCCATTTTAAAAATATGGTTGAGAAGCAGACTGGGTTGCGTATCAAGATTCTGAGAACCGATAATGGTACAGAATATTGTAACAATAACCTTACAAGCTTTCTTAAGAAGGAAGGTATAGTTCACCAGACTTCGGTGCCTTATAGCCCTCCACAAGCGGGCGTCTCTGAGCGTGTTAATCGATCGGTGTTTGAGAAAGCACGTGCCATGCTGCAGGAGTCAGGTTTGTCGAATCGCTACTGGGGGGAATGCGTTATGACTGCAATCTACCTGAAAAACAGGAGCCCCACCAAAGCATTATCGAACAAAATTCCTGAGTGTGTGTGGACTGGATCCTCCGTAGATCTCAGTCATTTGCGCGTCTTTGGCTGTGTAGCCTATGCTCATGTTCCGAAACAAAAACGACGTAAGCTCGATGCTAAGGCTAAACCCTACGTTTTTGTAGGATATGGTGAAACTTGTAAGGGTTATAGACTTTGTGACCCATCTGATCCTCGCATTGTTATTTATGCACGAACAGTCGTGTTTAACGAAAGCGATTTCTTTGCAAAAGATAAGGCTGGTACGGGACAAGCCAATAATAATAGTTTTATTTCATTTGACAGCTTGAGTCAAATTCACTGTGATAATGGAATTTCATATAGTGAACAAGTTAACTGTGATACCGATAATGAAATTGTCAACTGTGATACCAATAATGAAATTTTAAATAATGAAACCGTTAACTGTGATATTAATAATGAAACTTTGAATAATGAAATTCCAAATAATGATTTAAACAGCTGTGATATTAATGATAAGTCTAGTGATAAGTCTAATCATAGTTCTTCTGATGTTTCAGAGGCGGAGATAACACCACCACCATGGTCACCGCTGTCTGATCAGTACTGTACTGGCGAAGATCGCTCTTCCGATGAAGGTGATGAAGTTTCTTCTCTGCCGGAGCCGGTGTATGCAGATCGAGGAGGAGAGCCGATTACATCGGCAGCTACCGATGCGTCTAGCTCTCAGCGCCCCGTACGTAGTACAAGAGGTAAAATGCCTAAGAAGATGTCTGACTATGACTTATCTACAATGTTGGCTGAAGCTAGTTCACTGGATGATCCAATTTCCTACGAGGAGGCCATGAACTCACCAGAAAAGGAAGATTGGCGCAAAGCAGTAAAATGTGAGTATGACGCTCTTCTTAAAAACAAGGTATGGGAATTAGTTGATCGACCAAAACATGATAACGTCATAAAATGCAAGTGGGTCTTTAAACGTAAATATGATGCCATGGGTAAATTTAATAAGTTTAAAGCGAGATTGGTTGCCCGTGGTTTTACGCAGAAAGAGGGAATTGATTATAAAGATACTTTTTCGCCTGTGGTCAGGCATTCCACATTAAGAATTTTATTCTCTCTTGCTACTGAGCTCGATTTGCAATGTAATCATGTTGACGTTACAACAGCTTTTTTAAATGGTGAACTAGATGAAAATATATTTATGGAACAGCCAATGGGTTTTAATAATGTTGACAATAATAAAGTATGTATGCTAAAGAAAAGCATATACGGCTTGAAGCAAGCGAGCCGTATGTGGAATTCAAAAATTCATAATGTTTTATGTGCTAACGGGTATGAGCAAAGCAAATGCGAGCCCTGTATTTATGTAAAAAGAACCAAAGATGAGTATATAATATTGGCCTTGTATGTCGATGATTTTTATGTATTTCATAATAATTGCATAGATAGTGTCTTGAAATTGTTACAAAAGCACTTTGAAATTCGACATTTAGGCGAACTTAAAAATTGTTTAGGCATGAATGTAACAAGGAAAAATGGTTCTTTAACTTTAGACCAATCAGATTATGTCAAACGTTTATTGGCTAAGTTTAATATGACCGAGTGTAAGCCTGTGTCTACACCGTTGGCTACAAACTGTAAGCTTGATAAGTCGAATAAGTGTTTAGATGAAAATATCTATAGGTATAGACAATTGTTAGGATCTTTGATGTACTTATCTGTCTGTACCCGTGCTGACATATCCTATGCTTGTAGCCAACTTAGCCAATATAGTACTTGCTTTGATATGGATCATTGGCGAGCTGCTAAACGCATATTAAGGTACTTAGCGGGCACGATAAATTATGGACTTTATTTCTGTAAAGGAGGTAATTTAAACATATGTGCCTATACAGACGCAGATTGGGCCAACAATCTATACGATCGCAAGTCATACACTGGTTTTGTCATTAAAATGGGTGGCAACGTTGTTAACTGGGAAGCTAGAAAACAGCGTTGCATAGCCTTATCGAGTACAGAATCGGAATATTTGGCAATCGGTGATGTATGCAAAGATATATGTTTTGTTCGGAATTTCTTGTCGGAAATCATCGACAAAACTATAAATGCAGTAGTGTATAACGATAACCAAAGCGCACAGAAATTGTTACTCGTAAAGGAATACTCACATAAGAGAACAAAACACATAGATTTGCGCTACCATTTCGTGAAAGATCTAATTAAGCAAGGCTTTATAAATGTAAAGTATTTACCAACTGAGAAAATGGTAGCAGATGTTTTAACAAAACCATTAAGTAATGAAAAACATAATAACTGTATATCTGAATTGTGTCTTAGGAATGTATTGTGAATTATAGGGTTTGCAATTTAATTTAATTTTTATGCCAAGATAGTCATGCATGATAATAAAATGTGCAAATGTGTAATATGTGTATTGCTAATTGTACTGGGAACTCTATCCGAGGTAGAGCATAAGGAGGAGTGTTAGAAAAATACTATTTTTTTGTTATCTATGCTCTACCGCAGATATAGGTGACAACTGTCATCTCTCTCACTCTTTTCTTCTCTTCAACAATGGCCGTCCCGTAAGCCACTTATTTCGTGCTCGTCCCTAATTTATTTATTTAAACAATGTAAAGTGGAATATATATTATTATAATCAATGCCAAGTTATTTCATGGTGAAATAAAACAACATTGGGTCATCATCACGGTTTTTATTGATCTTCCCGAATCCACGCAGTAGCTGCCCACGTGTCTGCTCAACAAGTCTATGCCCTGCTTCTGCGTAAAACCTTTAGCAACAAGCCTTGCCCTGTAAGAATGTCACCTTCACTATTGAATTTCTTTTTAAACACCCACTTATTTTTCACTACTGTTCCTTCTTTCGGCCTATCCACTAGTTCCCATGTGTCATTGTCTTTGAAAGATTGTAGTTCCTCTTTCATTGCACTTTGCCACTGCACTTTTTCTGGTCCAGCAACAGCCTCTGCGAGTGAAATGTGCTCACCTGTCACATCTTCTACTCCCATGTTTGAAACACCATAGAAATCTGGTTGACGTCGAACACGCTTTGACAACTCCTGTAGCTTCTGTGACCCATGTGGCTCCTGTGGCTCCCCTTCATTATCCGGGTCATAAAAACTATCATCTTCACTAGGTATTTCACTGGGAACATATGTTTCATCATTAATATCATCATCTTGGACTTCATTGTCATTGGAGCTGCTGCTACTTGACTGACCATTCTCTGATGTTTGTTTAACTGTTACTGTCACACACTCTGGTTGCTGTATATCCTCTACCATTATTGCTTCTAGATTTTCTTCAGCATTTTCCATAATCACCACATCTCTAGCAACAACAATATCCTGAGATACTGGATCATACAAGCGATAACCTTTGATTGTTTCTGAATAACCAACTAGAAACATCTTGGTTGCTTTCTTGTCCCATTTTCTTCTCTTTTGCTTCGGAACATGCACCATCACCGGACTGCCGAAGATCCGTAAATGGCTAACATTTGGCTTTCTGCCAGTCCACATTTCATATGGAGTAATATCTTGGCTGAGAATTGCTGCTGGTGATCTGTTTTTCACATACACTGCAGTGTTGACTGCCTCTGCCCAAAACTTCTTCTGAAATTTACCATCAAATAAGAGACAGCGAGCTTTTTCTACTATTGATCTATTAAATCGCTCCGATAATCCATTAGATTCCGGTGAATATGCAGTTGTCCTCTGATGCACTATACCACATTGCTTCAGGTAGTTCTCCATTTCAGTAGAGCAATACTCTCCTCCAGAATCTGTTCTCAAAATCTTTATCTTTTTGGATTGCTGGTTCTCAACTAACTTCTGGAACTCCTTGAAGTACTTGAATGTCTGATGTTTTGACTGAAGGAAATAGACAAAACACATTCGGCTATAGTCATCGACAAAAATTAGGTAATATCTTGCATTTCCCAGCGACTTATTTTCCATTGGCCCACACAAATCACTGTGCACCAATTCCAGGACTTCCTTACTTCTGCTTGCACTCAGAGGAAATGGCAGCCTCATTTGCTTTCCCTCGCAGCATACTGTACAACTGGATTTATCTAAACTACCACTTTTATCTGGAAATGATACCCCTTCCACCGCTCCATTTTTCATCTTGGTGAGATCAGTTGAGTTTATATGGCCTAATTGTCTGTGCCATGTTCGACTCGTAGTTGTCACTGCCGCCGCTATAAGTTGTTGAGACTTCACAATGTTTAATCTGTACACTGCATTTTCTAATGTTGCTTCACCAATGCAAACATTGTCGGAGTTGTAAATGAAACATCCTTGCTGGTTGAACGCTACTCTATTTCCGCTAGCAATGATTCTGCTCACCGACAATAAGTTCGTGGTGAGGTTAGGAATGCACAAAACATTGTTTACAACTACCTCATACTGTTTATTTCCAACTGAAGTAGTAATCTGTAGGTCTCCAGAACAAACAACATCCGCGGTTTGTTGATTTGCCATAATTATCTGTTTAGTTTTTGGTTCGTAATGTTTCACATTTGTCAACATGTTTTTGTCAGATACTAAATGAGTACTAGAGCCTGAATCGATATAAAAATCGTCTTGGCTAAATGTATTATTGATAAATACTGCACTGAATGCATTCATTTTTGCTTTTCGTTCATCGGGACACTGATTTTTAAAATGCCCAACTTGCTTGCATTTATAACACCGAAATATTTTTGACGATTTGACATTCCCACTGACAGATGGCTGATGTTGCGTTTCGTTATTACCGCCACGATTCCTTGGGAAAGTTTTATTGCTACCGCCATTTTGTTTCTGCGAGTTTTTGGCAATGAATGCACTATCAGATTTTACTTCAAAATCTGTACTCATGTCTAATAACTTAGTTTTTATAGCATCTGCACTCAAACTCATTCCCGAATGCTCAATAGCCATAATCATCGGGCTAAACTTCTCCGGTAGGCCCGCCAACAGCAAAGAACCGATCCATTCATCGCTTATCTCGAACCCAGTACCTTTTAATTTCTGTGCGGTTTCCACTAACTGTGTCACGTAAGCCGTCATTGACTCGCACGTTTCTAGGCGGATAGAGATTAGATTTCTTAATAGGCTAATCTTGCGCGTGTATCCGGAGTCATCGAACAAGGACTTCAGCTTATTCCAAGTATTCCGTACTGTAGATTCTCCTTTAATGTGAACATAGAGTGATGGGTCCACGGTCAAAATCATCTTCGCTCTGGCTTTCCTGTCGCTTGCTTCATCTAGTACGTTTGTACTAGACAAGTCGACGCCTTCCAGGATGAGAAAGTTTTCGACAGCAAACGCCCAGTCGTCATAATTCTCGCGACCTTTTAACTTAGGCACGTTTACGGCATAATTTGCTGACATTTCTTTAACTTTGCACTACTAAAACACCGAAAAACTAAAAATTTACGAGCTGGGCTTCATAACCTAATAAAACTTCAACTTTGTTCGGAGCAGAATGACGTTTTATTTTAAATGTTAGACACGTTCAACAAATACTAGAGAGCTTTTTTTATTTTATTTATTAGGAGCATTGGCAACGAGGCCATCAGCTCAATCCAAAATACAATTAACAAACATGACAAAAACAAATTATAGAACCTTATACTACTAAACAAGAAATTTTTAAAAATATAAACAACACTAAACAATAACATTAAAGTCAATAAATAGACAAGAGCAAACCAACAACAGATACCACTTAACCAAAAAACCCCTTAGAATAGTAATCAACACAAATTGCTGTTTACATTACAATATACCTTAATAAAAGTAATAAACATTGAATTAAGCTATTTAAATATCACCTAAAGTGTGTGAAACAAAATAAAAAATTTCAGGATACAATTGTGGAAATTTTAAAAGATCCTGTACAGAGTTCGGAATAGTCTCCAAACCTGTATCCATACACATTGCAATGAACAGTAATCTTTGTAAATTAAATTTAGGACAATTAAAGAAAATATGGTCAAGATCACATAAATTGTGATTACAAAAGTTACATGCAGGAGATTCACATAGTTTTAACCTAAAAAGATGTGCAGGGAAACGAGCATGACCAATGCGCAATCTACACAATGTTGAAATAAAGGATCTTCCTAAATATTTTTTGTGATAATCAAACCACGCCTTAGTGCTGGGAGCCAAAACTATTTCTGCCAACCATTTTCCTTTCACTTCTGTCGATTTAGCCCAAGAATTAGTCCAACGTCTTATCATGAGTTGTTTTACAAATGGTACTAAATCAGAATATGGAACTTTTAAATCGCAAACCTGGACATCCGTTGCACTCTTGGCAAGCGTGTCAACAAGTTCATTCCCAATTATTCCTGAGTGTCCCGGAACCCAGCAAAACTCTACTATTAAATTTCTTTTATACAAAGAATTTAACAAACTTCTCAATTTATAAACTAAGTAATTTACAGATGCGTGTATACGTTTGTTCTTAAGAGCTAGCAGGGCGCTCATTGAATCAGATAAAATTAAAAATTTATTCTCACTAAAGTAATTGTCATTACGATACGATACGAATACTCTTTATTGCACACCTCACACAAATGAAACGTTACAAACAGAAAAAAAAGAAAACACAGTAGTATGTAGGTAGAGGTAGACAACAGGCGGTCTTATCGCTAAAGAGCGATTTCTTCCAGACAACCTTTGGGTAGCGGAAAAAAAGAAAATAATATATGCAGTAGGTGGTGCAGAGATAATATGAAATAAGTTAAACATATTTATAATATACCTACTTATATACTGTTATATATAAACATACATACAAAACCGTACATATATACCAATATCACAAAACAAATAAGAAATAGTAAAACAAATATATGGTCAGCCAAAAAAGAAAAAAAAAAAAAAAAAAAAAAATCTATTATTTATTTTTTATTATTTGTCATTAATGTGATCTAAAGCATAAATTATGCCTAAAACTTCAGCCGAAAATACAGAAAAGTAGTTGCTACATTTATAAACCTTACCTATATTATTAAAGGAATCATAAAAAGCGAAACTAGTCCTATCTTTAGTTTTTGAGCCATCAGTATACAATTTAACATAATCATCCTTATCATCAAGGAACTCCAGAAAGTCAAATTTCGATTCAAATTTAATCAGACCAACATCTACATCATGCATCAGGTCATGGTAATTATATTCGAAACAAGGGAGTAGTGCAGACCAATATACCGTATCTTGGAATTCAAAATTCAAATAAGTCATAGCACCACTTAAGGAAGAGGATTTCGGTAACGGAATTAAATTGTAATTTGGAATATCAAAGTTATCAAGATACCTAGATGTCACTTCATTGTCTCGACTAATTAGTTTAAGACTATACTTGTCTGTTATATAGCTTCTACGTATGAATAAAGGGACAATACCAGCCTCCATTTCCAATGAATTAATTGGAGAGGACATTAAAGCACCAGTAATTATTCGTAACGCTCTGTTTTGAATAATATCTAGTTTCCTCAAGAGATAGTAACTCGCGTCTGCAAAAAACATACAACCGTAGTCGAAATGACTACGAATCGTCGCAATGTATATCGTTTTAAGAACCTTGGGGTCTGCACCCCATTTAACTCCTGTTAATGATTTCAAAATATTTAAACCTAATTCAGCTCTTTTACAAATTGTATCTATATGAGTTTTCCATGAAAGATCATAATCAAAAAATATGCCTACATATCCGACAAAAGATTGAGCGGGAATAATAACCGTATTATATAAAACTTGAGGGTAATGTAAACCATTTTGAGAGAAGAGAATTACAGAACTTTTGGAAACATTGACCTCAAGTTTTAAAGAATATGTTAGTAAATTATAAATATTACGCAGACAACTGTTCATGATAGATTCACCACTTTTAACTTCTTTACAGTTTACATATAAAACCAGATCATCAGCAAAAAATAAGTGCTTAACAGAAGACGGAATCTGTTTCATAAAACATATCAAACTCAAAACAAATACAAGGGGAGATAAAACAGAGCCTTGAGGAGTGCCCTTAGTAGAAATTTGAGAACCAGTCAAAGTAGTCCTAGTTTTTAAAGTCAAATGCCGATTGTTAAGAAAATTAAACAACCAAAATAATATGTGACCAGGAAATCCTAAGGAATTTAAACTTTTAATAAGATATGAATGATCTATGTTATCAAATGCTCCTTTGATATCTAAAAAAACAGCTAAAGTATATTGGTTATTACGAAAATTATTTTTAATGTCACCGACTAAACAGCTTAAATTATCCATCGTACTTTTACCTTTCCGAAATCCATATTGAGTAGCTGGAATCATCTTATTATTTTCAGTAAACCATTCCAATCTATTTTTTAACATAGATTCAAATACTTTTGAAAAACATGATGTTAGGGAAATGGGCCTATAAGAGTCAACACAGTTAGGATCTTTGTAAGGTTTTAATATAGGGACAACATGTTGAATTTTCCAAATTGGAGGGATACAATTAAAATGCCAGAGTTCATTAAATATTTTACATAAGATTTCTTTGGCAACTAGAGGAAGACTTTTAATTACTTTATAAGTGATCAAGTCTGGTCCCGGTGAAGTTTCTTTTTTATTATCTAATGCAGCTACAAACTCACAAAAAGAAAACTCTTTAACCATCCATTGAGCTTCTGGAATGCCAGGATTATCAAAAGCTTCTTGAAGACCGTGGCATGATACTTGACCATTGTCAGAAGCTATTTTATCTAAAAAAAGACTAGCATTAGTTGGGTTTTGGAAAAAAGTAGGTGACGAAGTGTTGGTATTTAGTTTAGCGTGCTTAAATCTACGAATATAATCCCAAATAATTTTAGTCGATGTCATACGGTTGAAAGACGAACAAAGATTCATCCAACTAACTCGTTGAATTTCAAACAACGTTCTTTTCTTTAACGCATCTAGTTTTTTGTAAATAATATAATTTTCTATCGAAGGGTATTGTTTGTAAGATAATAACGCAATTTTGGCTTGTAAAACTACTCGGTTACAGTCATCATTCCACCACGGAACGGCCTTTAAGCAAATGAATTTACGTTGGTAACATTTTTTCGCAAATGTCATTAATATGTCATGTAAAATACTCAAATACTTGTTATAATTATCAAGAGGGTTATCTACAAATTGAAAGTTCGCAAATTCAACTTCACATAACACTTTAAATTTCACCCAGTCAATCTTTTTAAAATTTACATTAGCTAGGCTATCGCTTTGAATATCAGCTCGTCCACTCGGCAAGTGGTGAGAACTGGAAACAGGAACATTAGGAACTACCGATTGAGTAAACAGACTAATAAGTAAAGGGAAATGATTACTACTGAGCAAATCATCGTGTACAGACATCGTGCAACCAGAACTAAGTGACCGAGATGCAAATGCTAGGTCCAAAACATTACCTTGTTGTCCAAAAGGTGCAAACGTCGTGATCTTGTGATCATTTAAACATACTAAATTAGAACTCTCCACGTAACCATGGAGAGCATTGCCCCTTCCATCATTGTATCTCGAACCCCAAGAAACGTGATGCGCGTTAAAGTCTCCTATTATTAGATAATTATTAGAGTCGAATTTAGAGCATACATCTTTCAATAAATTAATCTTAAATTTGCCATTGGGAGGTGGAGGCATATATACACATAACACCTGAAGTGAAAAATTATTTAAATAAACAGTAACTAATATATTTTGGAAATGATATTGAGACAGAGTGTCATTAACTTTGAACTTATATTTAGTATGGACTGCTATAGCGACACCTCCATGGGGGCGGTCAGAATCTCTTCTGACTATATTAAATCCTGGTAATCGAAGAGATTTATAAGGGTTAGCCAAGTTTCATTAAATAAAACCATGTCAACCCGATTGTTTAAACTGCTAATAAAATGCTTAAATTGATCCAACTTTGGTGACAAACTTCTGGAGTTCCACTGAATAATATTAAATTGATTGTGACTGAAATTATGCAAATCAATATTTACAGAGTTATCCATTGTTTAAATTGAAAAATTTGTTACAAGCAACTCTTTAATGGCTGATGTTGAAATAGGACCAGAAGGGATTTTGCTATCTTTTTTTTTCATTAAGTCTACAATAGTTTTGGTTATCGCTTCAAGAACAATATCAGAGTTGATGATGTCCGCAATCAAGGCACGTCCTTGAGGTGTCTTTGCTGTAGCTTTTGAGCTAGTGATATTAACATTAGTATTTTTTTTACCTACAGGTACTGCAACTGCTGAAGCATATGAAAACTTTCCACTTATCTTGTTCTTTATCTCTGCCATTTTCGCTGCCTTCACAGAGCAAGAATAAGATACTGCTGAGTGAGGTCCACTACAGTTTGAGCACTTGAACAACCCAAGTGGGGTTGGTACATTCGCGATAGAAATGGCCAGCGGAGCAAATCGAACAAACTTGTGTGCTCTTGCAAGCTCCACTTCCGTGTCCAAACTTGTAACACTTGAAACATTGAAGCAAAGGCTTGATGTATTCAAGAACGGGCATCCAGATGTGTTCGTATGTGACATGATCAGGCCGAGTAGACGCCTTAAAAGTAACTAGCACAGTTTGCAGTGGTTTGAATTGACCATTATCTTGCTTTTTAGTGAATCGCTTTACACCTAGTATCATGCTTGAGGATTTTAATTCTTCAAGCAGGGTCTCTTCACTTAACTCCACTGGAGCACGAATAATACCTTGAGATTCAATGCTATCATAAGGTATTTTAGATAGCCATCCATTATCATTCATTAAATTCCTGTCTAGCAGGAATTTGTTGGCGTCGCTGGCGCACCCAAAATATACTTTCACAAAGTAATTACCAGCTGCCTTCACATATTGAACACCTTTAATATTCTTAAGCACTTTGTTAACTTGCCATATGTCCATTGGAACCTTTTGGTTCGTCTGTGTATTATTTTGAGCTGATTGTAAGAGAACAGGGTACTCCTTTTTTGTCAAATCTTCATAAATTGCATGGTGGTCTTTAAAAAGTCCACGATTGTTCCGTATGTAACTCATTTTGTGTTTACTTATAGTCACAGATTTCTCGGTCTCATTGCTTTTCCGTTTATTTGTTTTCGGAATAGATGCGGTATCCATGGGGGTGGAGCCGCCGCCCGCACCCCCGTCTTCGGTACTCATATGATTATTATTAAATCAGAGTTATAACAACTTTGGCTTATAATATTCTAAAAAGAAGGATAATATGAGATAAAAAGGGCTTCAAATAGAATTAATAAAATTAAATTGAAAAAAGCCGCCTTTTCACTTCAACTTCCCGCCCTTTTTTCCTGTGTAGAGAGCGCTAGCGGCCACAGACTAACTATAACTTTGTTATATTATTTTAACACAGCCGGCAAAGCAGGCTTGCTCCTGATCTTGTATCTAGATTTGCTTTTGTTGGATCTTGAAAATGTTCCAAACTATACTCACAATTATCTCTGTTTTCTTTTACAACTTTTACTGACTTGTAATGAGCGCTCAAGCGAGTATCCCACATACGCTTTAAATTTTTTCCAGTTTTCTCTTTCAGCAATTGTCATCTCTGTGTAGATGACGAAAAGAACGAATCGAGTTTCTTTACTGTTCCAAAGACGCTGGAAGGAACGCAGGCAAAGGCATGAACTCCACAAAGATTCAAGGAATGATTAGAACAAGGACTGAACAGTGCCTTTGGATTTAATTCTTGGATTTTTCGTTGCACCCCTCCATGAAAACTAAGAAAAATGTCCGGTGAAAACAGCCCATTCAACCGGAGTGGGTTAATGCGTCGGACCCCGCCGCCCACGCCCACGCCGCAGCCCCCACCCGCTCCCGCACCCGCGCCCACAACCGCGCCCGCACAACAGGATGATGAAAGTCCGAAGATCATCTCGACAGTGGAACTCCAAGGCTGGATGAAGTCAATTGAGCAGTACCTAAATGAAGTCTGTGTCATCTCCACCGAGGGAAAGTTAAACTCTGACCAGAAAAATAGAGTAAGTACTTTATGTCGCAAAGTAGGCCACTGCACATCTCAATTGGCAATAGAGTATCAGGCACTTAAACAAAAAGCTATCCAGAATTTTCATTCGAACCAACATCTACAGGAGAAATATGACCTTTCGCTGCGCATCCAGGAATTAAAGAAATCTATAGAAGAGTCCTCAAAACCCATCCCAGCAACCATTACCTTTGCCGACATGATAAAGAAAAATAGCACGCAATTCGTCCAGCCTACTAATATTAGTTCAGTAGCAATTTATCCTACTGACAGACAAAAATCGAGCGAAGAAACAAAGTCCCTAGTCCAGAAAATAATTAAGCCTGATGAAATGAAGCTGCACGTGAGAGGGCTACGCAAGGTAAAGAACGGTGGGGTGGTTATCAGCACTGACTCCAAAGACGATGTCTTGAAGTTAAAACAATCGGCCCAGCTCAGTACTTCTGGACTCACAGTGGATGAACCACAAAAACGAAAGCCCAGAATCGTAGTCATCGGTGTGCCAGCTGCCATGCAGGAAGCAGAAGTCTTCAGATGCATTTACCAACAAAACCTTGCCGAAAAAATGCATGAATTGACCCTTGAAATTTTTTTGAGCACAACTAGACTGAGCCACAAATCAGGAAAGAAGGACACAGAAACTTGCAATTACATCATTGAAGTCCCAGCGCTTATCCGCAAGGCCCTAATTTCGAATGAGAGGATCTTCGTGAATTGGTCATCATGTCCTGTGAGGGATTTTACTTTAGTAACAAGATGCTACAAATGTCAAATGTTCGGACACGCTGCAAAAACATGTAAAATGGAGGTCGACACCTGCGGGCACTGTGGCTGCGTAGGCCACTCAATAAAGGAGTGCACCAAAAAATCCGAGCCACCAAAATGTGCAACATGCTTGCACTTCAAGAAGCCGTGTAACCACGAGACAGGCAATGCCGAATGCCCAGCTAGGAAGCTAGCCGAGAAAAGGTATATCAACTCCATAGACTATGAAGGCGCCTAAGAGCGCCGCCTTCTAATTTATATTCCTAGTACTCTTGTTTATATGGCTAACTATTTACTTTCTGACCTAGATAACTTCTCTGTATCAGAGTCCAAAACCTGCGATGTTGAAAACTGCAAACAATATATTTACCCTTGCCGTAATCCACTTACAATACTAACACAAAATATACGTAGTATTTTCAAAAATTTTGATAATTTTAATGTTTTCCAACAAAGACTTGGTATACATTGTGATGTCATTGTTCTGACCGAATGTTGGCTAAATAAACATTGCAACTTGCCTAACATTCCAGGTTACAATATGTATTTCAGCAACTTCAACTATAATCAAAATGATGGAGTAGTTGTGTATACGAAAAATCATCTGAAAGTCACCGTTGAAGAACCAAATATTATAGACTGTAATCGGCTTCTCATAAAAATCGAATCAGATTATGCAATCTTGGCTTTATACAGGCCTCCTTCTTTTAGAAACATCAATGATTTTACTGATTCGTTAGACAAAGCGCTAGGAAACTTAACATCATATAAAAATATTATATTGATAGGAGATATCAACCTTAATATCGCTTCCCAAACCACCGACTCCGCAGCTCAGAGCTACCTTAACTTATGTTCCTTTCACGGGTTGCTACCCGCGCACACGCTTCCCACGCACCAAAGTGGCTCCTGTTTAGACCACATCATGCTTAAATCAAGTCTCCCAGCACAAGCACTCATTATTAACTCCTCAATTACAGACCACAAAGCGGCCCTACTAACCTTATTACGTAAAGTACCCAATAAAAATCGGACAAAAATAGTTTCCAAATTGAATGTAAACAAACTTAAAGATGACTTAAGCAACATTGATTTTGACCCAGTTTATGTTTTTGCTGACGCCGATACATGTATGTCATATCTGATTAAAAACGTCCAACAAGCAATATTAAATAATACTTCATACACACGTCTGAGTAATAAATATTATAATATCAAGCCATGGATTACGCCTGGCCTTATTAGATGTATGCGACATCGTGATAAACTGCATTTGAAAGCTAAATCGAACCCAGACAATTTGATTTTACAATCTTCATATAAAAGATACCGTAATTTTTGTAATACGTTACTTAAGAATCTTAAAATTAGCTATGAAAAAAAGCAACTAGAATTGGCGGGAACCAACGTCAAATTAATTTGGAAATGTATCAAAAAAGTTACGTATACAACAAAACAAAAAGAATCTTCTTCAAGTTTACTTCAATCACAGACAACACATATCACATCTGCTAATAGAGCAAATGAATTTTTCGTAAATATAGGTAAAAATCTGGCAGAATCAGTCCAAAGAAATTCACCAGTACCTGCTCCCAGCACCTTTACAGCTCACAACACGTTAAAATCATTTGCGTTGATAGACACTGACGAAGCAGAGGTGGAAAGAATTATCATGAGCCTAAAAAACGATTCTGCAGTGGGTTGGGATGGTATATCAAATAAAGTACTTAAACGTTTCAGACATATCTTGGTTCCACCTCTCACGCACATTTTTAAAAAATGCCTTTCCGAAGGAACTTTCCCTAAATGTCTAAAAAAAGCCATCGTAGTTCCGGTTTACAAATCGGGCGGTAAAGATCAAATAACAAATTACAGACCCATTTCACTACTTTCATCGACATCTAAAATACTGGAAAAAATTATTAATAAAAGACTTGTACAATATCTTGAGAAACAGGCTATTCTGTCAAAGGCCCAGTTTGGTTTTAGGTCCAACCTGTCAACTGCCGACGCTGTTCATGAATTGACCAACTACTTAGTTCAGGAACTTGACAAGGGTTATCAGACATTAGGGATTTTCCTAGACCTTGCAAAAGCTTTTGACACCGTTTCAAAGCCCATCTTATTGCACAAGCTTGAAGCGCTAGGTATCAGGGGCAACCAGCTCAAATTATTCGCAGACTACCTAGACGAACGTACGCAATGTACAAAAATAGACAATGTTTTCAGTTCTGACCTAAAAAACACCTGTTTTGGTACACCCCAGGGAAGTATTTTAAGCTCTACCCTATTTTTAATTTACATTAACGACCTCTGCAATCTAAAAATAAACAGCGGCAAAATAATTTCCTACGCTGATGACACTGTCCTACTTTTTTCTGCGAAATCGTCAGACGAAGTGTATGAATACGCTCAACAAGGCTTTAACGTTGTAAACAAGTGGCTTCAAGATAACCTACTAACATTGAACTCGGATAAAACAAATTACATAAAGTTCTCTATGCGAAAATCAAATACAGCGCCTACGATCCAAAAGCTCTATGCACATTATTGTAAAGATCCCACAAATAATCAATGCATCTGTCCAACGATAACTATGACTAACAAAATAAAGTACTTAGGTATCATAATCGATGAATGTCTCTGTTTCAAATATCATGTGGAAGCCTTATGCAGCAAAATTCGTAAGTTAATATATGTCTTCAAAAGATTACGCCCCATCGCGGATCCATTCCGAATGAAACAAGTGTATCTTGCATTATGCCAATCTGTATTAACCTACTGCATTTCATCATGGGGTGGTTTGGCGAAAACTACATTGCTAAACCTAGAAAGAGCCCAAAGAGCGATTCTCAAGGTCTCTACTTACCGGCCTTTCCTCTATCCCACTAACCTCCTTTATAAATCATGCGAAGTTCTAACAGTTCGGGAACTATTTATACTGACCACAGCTTTAAAACAGCACATTGCTATACCCTACAGCACTGATCACACTACTAAACGACGTAAAGATATTGTTTGCCCAACAAATATAAAAAAGAAACACGCTTTTTCGTCTAGATTTTATTGTTTCCTTGGCCCATTTCTTTATAATAGGCTGAATGCAAAGTTTAACATATACCCGCTTAACTACACTAAATGTAAGAAACAACTCCAGGATGCACTACTCAACATGTCATACGAAGATACAGAGGAGTTATTGTCTATTGTGAAATGAAATATCATATTTTTTGTCTTTTATATTACGCCTACGTTAGTACATACCTAGTTTATGTAGTCTTAATTAGTTGTACTTACATAATAAGAATCTAATCCATGTTTTTTTTTTCTGTTATCAGTAATTGTACTAAATAATAAGAATTAACGCGTTTTTAATTTTTGTAGATGAATGCAATAACTCTGACCATTTGCCTGAAACACAGGAAACATCCTAGTTCAGGCACGTGATATTTGTTCTCTATAGATAAGTTTAGGCTATAATAACATAATTGTAAAATGAATTTTTAATAAATTATTCTTATTCTTATTCTTATTCTTATGGACACCTGACATTGACGCGGCATTGTCATAACCTTGAGCCCTGTACAACGCAATATATAGTCCATCTTTTTCCAATTGTTGCTGTATGTCTTTTGACATATCCTCAGCAGTTTTCCAAATATTTAAAAAAACCCAAGAAAGATTCTCGTACTTCCACAATGTAATTTTTATATGAACGAATCTAATAATTTGACTCATTTGGTTTATTTTATGTCAAAAATGATTCCGTAATACTTAGCCTTTTTTAATATCTGCAATATTTTTTTGCCTTACATGATCACCCAAACGCTGAATAAATTCATTATGTATTCCTTTTGACAAAAAAGATGGTACTCTTTTTGACCCACCAGCAGCTTCTTCTAGTTTTAAGCAATGTTCTTTCAACACCGGATCATATTTTACTAACATTTGTACTAATTCTAGAAAATTTTCCGAAGAAATATCTTCACGGAGGCCTCGGAAGGCAAGATTTTGCTGTGCTAAGAATAGCGTTACATCTAAAAGGCGATGTAAAATATTTCTCCATTTCTTAGTTTCATTCACCAGAGACAAATTATTATTGGGACTAACCGGCAACAGTAACAATATAATTTCTTTGTTGATGGTGAGTATAGCATCCATTTCCTTAAATATTTCGTCTCGTTTAAAAATGAGAAAAACCACGGCAAAGTTAAACAACGATGTGTTCTTAGTGATTTCACCTGGTATTTCTACAGATTTAAAAGGTCCGTCCTTGTTTTGAAATATTTCACTGCTTTTTTCGATAATTAAAATTCTGATATGCTCTGGCACACCTGTGCCAGTGCATATCAGAATTGGGCAATGTGCAGCATCATTGGATGATAAGAACTCTTAACTTAGAAGCGACCTATTCTTCGGCTTCCTCAGTATTTTTCTTTAATTTATTAGTTTTATAGTCCCGTATTTCAGTGTCAGTCACCTCGGGAGTTTTTATTAATATCACATTTAGTAGACTTTTCACCTATGTTTGCTGTCTCAATATCAATGATTTGTATATTAGATCCCGATTCAACAGTTTGTTTAATTTTTTCGGCACCGCCACTTTTCTTCTCTTTAGAAATCGAAAGGTATTTGGATAAACATCCAGCAAGCGATTTTGCCTCTTCAGTCTTAGTTTTTTTAGCTTCCTTTTTTGAGAGCCAGATGGTTGAATCCTTTTCACTAAAAATAATGAGATAAATAAGAAACTTTTATAAAAGATAGCTAAATTAAATAGACTAATAAATTGTTATTTGCTTAAAAAAAACAATATTTAATGTGTCGATTAAAATAACAGAATATATCTTTAAATTACCTATTTTTTTTTTACAATCTTTACAACCGCCAAATGCAGCTCTTGCATGTTACAAATGCGCCTTAACTTATTTTTATATAGATATACAAATGTACAGAGACTTTTAGTCCGGGAAAGAAACTTTCAGTTGTTCGAGAATTGCACATTAAATCCTACACTACATTTTTTTTTGCAATCTGATAGAACATTATTTTTGGGATAATAAGTCAAAGGTTTTCCCCAAAAAATATATTGAGCTTTTCCGAAAAAAAAATTTTAAAGTTTATATTTTTCATTAAATATAAACATTAAATCCTACACTAGTGATTTTTGATCTAAAGGGACTAACATATTATTAAAAACAGTATTTTAAAAAATCACCTCTTATATCGTAGAGCATATATAAATAATAATAAAAATATTGAAATAAATTAATAACAGCTATACATTAATTCAAAAGTTGGTGATTTTTGACTATACTGTCAGGACAATTATTTTACCCATTCTTAAAAAAGAAAACCACCGGGGATTTTATTATTACTATTTTTTACACAATTTTAACTGATTTTAGTACAGACGCATTAATTCTACAGTAGTTTTTTTTAATACACCTTATGGCTATAAATTAAACCTACCATAATATCAAATAATCCCTCGTTAACACACTGAGCATTTACTACAATTGCCAAATTATTGATTGTCGAAATAAACGTGATCGGCGTAGGGCGCGAATCAACAACGTTAGCAACGAGAGCCTCTAGGTACGATACGATTCTAACCTGACTGCACAAGGGTTTTCAAGCGTTTGCCCAGTAGATACGTCTCATATTTGAATGGCGCCATCCGGTCGGAAGTGGTGTGAATAATTATTAAATAATTTTATTAATTATGTACCAAATCGGTTTGATACAATTACAAATGATTGTAATGTACAACATATGAGATGTAACTAGAGTGCTCAGCCCGTTTGGTGTATGGGTACACATCACATCAAAAACATTATTTACCTACATGTGAAAAGATGGAGAAAAATTCTTATACCTAAATAGTACACAAAAAAGTTTTGAGATGTAATGTTAAACCAAGTCGATTATTTTAGTCAGTACCGAGGAGTGTCAATAAATGTTGTTACCTACAAACCTAAAGTATAAGTATACAGGCTAGAAAAAACAATATATTCATTTTAAATTAGTATAGTGTTACGGAGTTACGGATGCGGTTTTTTATTTCACCTTTTATTGTAATGTTGTCTACTATTTCTGCGACTGATACTCATTAATGGTTAAGCGTTTAAAAATATTTAAAGGCTTAGTGAAAACAAAATTACGATTGCGTCCTTTTTGTAACGAAAGTGGATCATACCTACAAAATATAACTCAACGAAGGAATCAGTTAAGTTTGATTTTAATTAAAGCCCTTAACTATGTAAATTTCTATTAATAACGACCCAAATATAACAATTTAAACGAATTAAATCGCGGTTATTCTGTGATATTTCACAGAATATACGAAACGCAGTACGGGATTTTATTAGCTCAAATTGTTTTATTGTTTATAACTAATCATCAATGTCTTACCTCTTACACTTAACAATGACGGCTCAAAATTATCAATTACAAGGGCAAACCCTAAAAATCGGCCCAATTCATATAAAAGCAGCATTATAAATTTCATGTAACAGTTACATAAAAGTACTTAAGGTAAAAGCTAATACATATATTTGATTCAAGATTTCGAGCTAACATGGTCACACTAGAATATTGTTAAGAACGGGGTATTTACCATGTATATTTGAGTATTTATCATCAAAAAATAACCAATATAAAATATGCCTAATAGTCGATGGTGATGTAGACAAGGTAAGTAAAACTTTCACTATACGAAATTATGCGACCACTTACCATCCAACAACATCCCACACCGTAGGCTTGAAGCAAAAAAATCATCCCCACTTTACGTGTAGGGAACCCTTAAAAATATATATTTTTTAGATTTTATTTTACCACGTTGTCAGTTTTATATCATCATCATCATTTCAGCCGAATGACGTCCACTGCTGGACATAGGCCTCCCCCAAAGACTTCCACAATGACCGGTCCTGCGCCAGTTTTATATATCGATGCTAAATTGCAGCTTTCTAGCACTAACAATCACAGGGCAAAGCCTCGAACAAACAAATAGACAGACGGACATGGCGAAACTATACGGGTTCCTGCTTGACTACGGAAGTACGGAACCCTTAAAAAAGGTTTTAATTTTTGTTGACTAATGTGGAATTGACCTTATACCACTAATAAGTAACGCTACATCAGAAATCGGCAAAAAACGTTACATACGTCATATAATACCGACCCTCACACACTCCAAATCGATACAAAAATTGAAATTTTATGACATTACAACGAAAAGAAGACCACACACACAGCTTTATAGCATAGATTAAATGTATAATGCAAACTTAATTTTACATTCATCATAAACATGACGAAGCAGTGTCCACTCGTTTTGACCGCCCGTAAACGACTAAATATGGCCAATAATATTACTACCAAATAATTGGTAGATTTTAGTGAAAAAATATGGTAGCAAAAGTTTTGTTCCATAAAAGCGTGGATTCAGGGCACACAAAGTTTTTTTGATAAAATTGGGAGTTTTTCAACGCTTAATTAAGCTGAGAGCGTAATAAAACTATTTTAAGTCTAAGTAAAATACTGAAAAGTACATCAAATATGATCTAAAATGATGAGATTAAAAAAAATTGCACGAAAGCACATTTACAATTTGTATGGAAAAGCGTCGTCACCATCAATTATAAAACCCAAAAAAAATATATTGTAAATCTTCCTTTTGTTGATAGTTGAGGATTAAAAAAATTGCTTAAAATACTATTTTATGACATACAAGGACAGACATGATACTATTATGAATAGTTTTTATAAAACATCAGAGCACATTTTGTATGTAACGAAGTCCAATTTTTGGGCCTTGCCCGCAAATCAGCGGAACCTGTATGGCAGGTATATTAGAAAAATACAGGTAATTCATATTGGTTTATGATGCGGCATAAAAAGAAGTTATTTTTACCAGTCATGCTTATAGTAGTAAGACCCGAGAAGCAAACAAACTTACACCTCATCAAATGAAAGCTTTTCAATAGTTATTTCAAAACCTAATTAATTACTTTAGCTGGATTCGGATAAAGTTCAACTTTGTACACTCCTATCCAAGGTAAACATGTGAAAATGGTGTGTTTAGTGTAATTAAAAGCATTATTTCATGCCTTTACAACATAATAATTGCAGATGTAAAAACCAAATGTGGTTGATTGATCATTTATTAAACATTAACTATAATATCCTTCTACAAATCACTATGTTTAATATACGCGCTCTCTTCAACGCTCGAGAAGAGATTTCGTGTCCCGAATTTCGTTACATAAACTCAAATATTTTTCATTAATATACGCCATTTTTTAAACATTGTTTTTATTCAATTGCCAACACTGTTTTCTTATTAGAATATCTATGGATACCCCACCTGCTGTTGACCATAATAACTTGTATACCAACATTTGAAGTGAACGTTCATGAGTGTATCCAGTTTATGTAACACAGTATTATTTGGTAATTTTAAAGCTTACTTTGCATTCATTTGTTTTATACATACATAAACTCACGCCTATATTCCCAAAAGGTATAGGCAGAGCACATGAAATTATTATTCTGTGCCCTTTTTAGCAATTGCAGGTTTGTTTTATAATGTATACAAATTATATATATCTTGAAAATGTTATGTCTGGTGTATGATTTAGGTCTCGTGCATGAATCGTATGAAATATGCCTCCGAAGCTAGAGGTCCCGGGTTCGAATCCTGGTAAGGGCATTTGTTTCTGTGGTGAGCAGAGACATTTGTTCCTGAGACTTGGATGTTTTCTATGTATTTAAGTATATATCTATTAAATATATCGTCTTCTAGTACCCATAACACAAGCCTTATTGAGCTTACTATGGGACTAGTTCGATTTGTGTAAAAATTGTCCCCTAATATTTATTTATTTATTATTATAACAGCGTATAAAACTTAAAACTAGAGGTAAACAGCAGGCGGTCTTATTGCTAAAGAGCAATCTCTTCCAGACAACCTAGCGCAAAAATAGCAACAAACGTATTAAAAGTGGGTGGCAACAAAAAAATTACTGAATTCAAACTTATATACAATCACGTAAATATTAAAGCACACATACATAAATCATACTAATTAACATAAATAGATACATTCCTACACATATAAATAAATATGAATATATATATATATATATATATATATATATATACATACATATATATAAAAATAAATATGAAAATAATTATATTCATTGGGATGTCTCAAGTTATGAGTTTGTATTCCTTTGGGAATTGTTTTCGTCACTTTTATATAGCTATGTAACGCTTTTATCAAACTTTTATGAAACGTATGTAGCACTTCTGGTCAGTTTTTTACGTAACACACTCTTACATAAAGAACTGACCATAAAGGTAACGTAAAGGCGCCATCACATTGGTTTATCATCATCACACTTAAAAAAATACTTTAAGTTTGATGATGAGGAAGATAAACCGATTTAAACATAATTTATATAAAAGTATACTTACGAATATCATTGACACACATAATAATACAGGAGTTTTAACAATTACGATATTTCTGGTACATAATAATATTCTTCCTTTGGAATTTTGCTACTTTGCATTTTGTTACTTTTTGTATTTTTTTAGGGTTCCGTACCCAAAGGGGGCGTAAAACGGGACCTTATTACTCAGACTCCGCTGTCCGTCCGTTTGTCTCTATGTCTGTCCGTCTGTCACCAGGCTGTATCTCATGAACCGTGATAGTTAGACAGTTGAAATTTTCACAGATGATGTATTTCTGTTGCCGCTACAACAACAAATACTAAAGCCAAAATAAAATAAATATTTAAGGGAGCTCCCATCCAAAAAAAATACAAAAAGTTGCTCGTTGTATTCATCAGGCACTGGGTCTCAAAATGTATTTGAAAACTAAAATCCGACTCGCACTTGACCAAAATTCTACTTGATATTATTTATTATTGATAAAATATATTATTATTTAAATTAAATTAAAAAAGGTTATAATAAAGTGTCTAATGTTGTATAGATAATAGTACGGAACTCTTCGTGTGCATGTGTTTTAATTTATGTGACACTGTTAACATTAACGCCTATTGTTGCTTTTATGTTAGGTACATAAATACTTAATTATAATCACGCTCAAAATTATGCTACATTATTTTGCGCACTGTTTACAAATGTAAAACAAATGCAACGACTATATACCTAATTATTACCAACACTGTCGTCCGACGCCGGCTGGACGCGCCGCGCTCGCGCGGTATACTCGTACTTACAACGAAAGTATACCTCTCCTTTTCACTCACATCATCGGAACGCGTCGCACCAATATAGACGGCATAGGCTAGACACATAATAGTAGGCAAATTCGCGCGAAAGCGGTGTTTTTAAAAAGTGAGCCGCAAATGATTCGCTGTTTATTTCGATTACTCTTGAAGCACTTGATATTTTTCGGAGATTTTTTGAGTACGCGTGTTAAATAAACAGAAAATGGAAGATATATTTTAATCTCGAATGTAGGTTTTAATGCAAATATAGTATAAGCAAATAAAAACCAAAATTCATCGTAATAAATAGATCCAACTAAGTCACCTTGGTGAAAAATTACTAATATGTTTAGATTCATATTTGTAGCCAACTACCAAATTTTCGAATTCTGTATGAATTTGTAAGATCCATTTATAGCAATTATAGAAAAAAAAAACAGAAAACTGAGTTTATTTTGATAAACTCGATGGACAAACAGGGGATAATTTTATCATTAGTCATAACTTATTTGAACATATATAATTGATAAATAATCCCGAGTGTAGGAATTAGTGAACACATTGTGCCAGTGATTGACATTAATATCTTCAATTTACTGAAATGCTCAATTTCTGCACTGGGGATAAACGCACGATGATAATCTGAAGACCTTATTTAATGAATAGAAAAAGCTTCCAAAACTGTAGGAATTAATGTGAGTAAAAATTTTTCTTTCCCCGACTATTTGCCATGTTGAGTCTCATGATGAGAACAAGTACATACAGTAGTACCCAACTGATATGGCGCGTCGTGAATCTTCGTTCGCACAGAAAAGAAAGTATGGCCCCGAAGATTAACGAAAGAATGCCTAAAACTTACAATCAACCTTAGATCACTAATGTCAGGTTCATAATACACTGCAGCTGTTAGTTCCGTCTCACTCGCAAGTCACGCCCCTCCGCAAAATTACACTTCGTGCCAATTTTATCGGGTCACCAGTTTACATCAAATATATATTTAACTTTTGACGACCTGTTTAGCCTAGTTGGTAGTGACATTGCCTCTGAAGCTAGAGGTCCCGGGTTCGAATCCCGGCCAGGGCATTATTTGTGCATTTAGCACGGATTTTGTTCTTGGGTCTTGGATGTTCTCTAAGTATTTAAGTATGTATTTATCTATACAAGTATTTATATCGTCTTCTAGTACCCATAGTACAAGCTTTGCTTAGTTTGGGACTAGGTCGATTTGTGTAAGATTGTCCCCCAATGTTATTATTATTCCCTTTAGTTGACTTGATTCTTATCGATTAGTTGACTTGATATAATGAACGATTTATTTAATAAACAAATAGGTATTTATTTAGTGAACAATAGAATAAACTTAATCTAAAGGCCGCACTCCTGCTATCCCAATATCACTCTGAGCGTCGCTACTATTACCATCACTATCACTACTCGAACTATCAGATGAGGATGATGTATCTTCATTGGTGTTTATTACAAATTGGTCCAATCTATAGTCGATGGCCTCTTCCAATGTCATAAATTCGCCTTCGCATTTAATGGCGTGATCTACAACTCTTTGCCACTCATTTGGCCCGATCGATGCGAACTTATCAGACAAAAGACGCTGCACTTCGGTCAAATTCATGGCAACATTGAATTTGCTTACGTGACCTTTCACCTGCGAACAAATGTTTTCTATCGGATTGAAGTCCGGATGATATGGAGGGAGCCTTAACACTGTGTGGCCGTTAGCTTCCATTATGGTCTCAAGCGAGTACTTTATATAGAGGTGCTTATGACGTTTAATTATATCGTACAATTCCGGTTTAAACGCTTTGATATTGAAAGGTATGTTTTTATCTTTTGACCACATACATACATACATAAACTCACGCCGTTATCCCATGGGGTAGGCAGAGACCAAAGAACGCCAAATACTACGGTCCTTACATTATTATTATTATTATTCAGCTTGTGGCTATTCCGGGCTGCTGAGCCCTCGTATCACTGCGACCATCTCTGATCTATTGTGATCGCCACCTACTACAAATCTCGGTCCAGCCCTGCAAATTCGAAAAACTGCAGGATTTTGCTGAACTCGAGAGACTTTATCTCTTCTGGGCACATGACGTGTCTGCCCAGTATAGAACTACGGCTGCGCATCAGGCAAGGGCAATCAGTTAGGATGTGTGCAGGCGTCTCCTCCGCTTCGAGGCAGAGTCTGCACCGCCTTGTGTCACTCAGTCCCAACGTATGCATGTGCTTGTTTAGGCAGCAGTGCCCTGTAAGCACCCTTACCAGCATGCGTAGACGGTTCCTGCTTAGCGCCAAGGCATCGGATGACGCCTTTTTGCTAAAGGCTTTAATCAGCGCTTTGGAATGATTCAGCCCGGGTGTTGCTCTCCAGGCCTGAATGGTTTTGTAGAAGCAATAGGTCTTCAGGGTGAGCTTGGTTAGGCTTTTGGGGACGCCACAAAACGGTTCTGGCCCGCAGTGCGTCCCCTTCGCCCCCGCTCGTGCAAGCTCGTCGGCTCTTTCATTTCCCTCGATGCCTGCATGCCCTGGGACCCAACGTAAAATAACCTTGTTTTTCACTCCCAGATTATTTAGTACCTCCCGGCAGTTCTCGACCAGCCTTGACGTTATGACGTCAGAGCTGAGGGCCAAGAGCGCTGCTCGGCTATCCGAGTGGATATAGATAGTATTGTTGAGGTAGTTGCTTTGCAGGTTGGTTGTCGCGCATTCCAGGATGGCGTATACCTCTGCTTGGAATATGGAGGAGTACTTTCCCAGATTCAGGCTAATATCCCTTCTGGGCGATTCTCCATATATTCCACATCCTACCTCAGATCCGGATTTGGAGCCGTCGGTGTACCACTTTAGGCTACCAAGTTTCCAATCTATTAGACCGTTTGACCAGTCTTCTCTCTTCAGGAGTTCCACAGAGTAGAATTTCTGTGTACAGTGTTTTGGGGGCATTGTGTAAGGCATCCCTAAAACCGGAATTTCGTGCACTGAGTCCTTGAGTGATCTTAAGGCTGTAGATAGCCAGTTCCCTTTCTTTGCGATCGCTACTCTGAGCATGCTGGACCTCGCCTCCTGTTCCAAATAGAGGTTGAGGGGCGGCAGGTTCAGCATGGCTTCGAGAGCCGCTGTTGGAGAGGTTGACATGGCTCCAGTGACTATAATGCAGGCAGTCCTTTGTAGACTACTCAGTTTGCTTATTACTGTTTTCTGTGTCGTTTTCCTATACCAGACCACGGAGGCGTAAGACACCATCGGCCTCACTATGGACGTGTATAGCCAAAGGGCGATTTTGGGTTTTAGTCCCCATCTGTTACCCGCTAAACGACAGCAAATAGCCAAGGCTGATTTAGCCTTCTGCAAAACTCCGTTTACATGCGGGTTCCAGGTCATTTTCTGGTCAAGTGTAATGCCCAGATATTTGACCTCAGAAGAGAACGGAATTGTTTTGCCATTCATCACCAGGGGGCTCAGCTTATCAAGTTTCCTCCTGTTGGTGAACGGCACAACAACCGTTTTGTCCGCATTCACGGATAGTTCGTTTTCCCTGCACCACGTGTTTATTGTGTTCAGGGCTTTCTGCATCAGGTGCGATAAGGCACTTTGGCAGATTCCCCTCACGGTAACCACAAGGTCGTCAGCGTACCCTTGGGTATCAATGTGAAGTTCCGCCATCTTGTACAGTAATTCATCTACCGCAAGAGTCCACAGTAGAGGGGATAATACCCCTCCTTGTGGGCATCCTCTTGCAGTAGTTACTTCACGAGTGGTATTGAAAAGTTCTAGCTTTGCCACCCTATTTGAGAGCATGCTCTGCACCCATCGCACAGTGGTGGGATCGACTCCCTTTGACATGAGTCCCGCAACCAGTGTCCTGATGGGCGTATTATCAAACGCACCCTCAATATCTAGGAAGGCTGATAGGGCTATTTCCTTGTCCTCTAACGCCCTTTCCACTCTGTCTACTAGCTCAAGTAGGGCGGTCTCTGTAGATCTGCCACTACGGTAGGCGTGCTGACTGTCGTGGATGGGCTTGTCTATGAGGCAGTTCTCCCTAATATGTTTGTCTATGACCTTCTCTAGTGTTTTTAGTAGGAACGAAGAAAGGCTGATGGGCCTGAAGGACTTTGCCAGAGCGTAGTCCTTCTTGCCCGCCTTAGGTATGAATATAATTTTTACCTTGTTCCACATCTCTGGTAAGAATCCCCAGGCGTAACTCGCCCTGAAGATTTTTACCAGATAAGGAATTAGGACGTCAGCACCACGTTGCAATAGCACCGGGCTTACCCCGTCCAATCCGCTCGCTTTGTAGGGTTTGAAGGAATTAATGGCCCACCTAACTATTCCCGGTCTGATGACCCTGGAGGCTTGTCTCCAGTCCTCCGGGCGTGGTCTGTGCGGATCACTCCCTACATTGGTTCCGCTTGACAGGGCAGAGCCCGGGAAATGTGTGCTGGCCAGCAATTCCAAAGTCTCCGCCTCATTGGACGTGAAGGAGTCATCCTGCCTTCTTAGGAGACCGATCTGATTAGGCCTTGCCTTAGAGAGTAGTCTGTGGAGTCTTGCTCCCTGAGGCGTATTGGTCACCTCCTCACAGAACTTCCTCCACGACGCTCTCTTGCATTGTATTAATAAAAAAGAACATGTAGCTGCAATATTTATGGACATGCAAAAGGCATTCGACTATGTTGACCATAAACACCTCTTGGCAAAGCTGAATTTGTACGGAATCCGTGGCAATGCGTACAACCTCTTGAAATCATACTTAGAGGACCGCAAGCAAGTATGTGAGATAACTGCTATATGCTCTGGGACAAAAACTTTAGTCAAGCATCAATCTCAAGTAAAAACGATTAAATTTGGGGTACCTCAAGGAAGTACCCTTGGCCCCTTACTATTTTTAACTTACATTAATGATTTACCAGACCATATTTCTCACCCAACTGTCCTATTTGCAGATGACTGTACGATCATAGTAAAATGCACAGAAATAAATATGTTAAAACCTGAAATAAAATCTGCCTTAACTAGCGCGGCGCAATGGCTGGAAAACAACAATCTTATATTAAATATTGCCAAAACTAAAATTCTGCAATTTCACCAGCCTCAGTCTAAACTGCCTAAAATAGAATTAAATTTTAACAATGTACCGATTGAATCAGTTGATAAATGTATATTTCTAGGAATAGCTCTGGACCAAAATTGTAATTGGAAATATAACATAGAAAGAATATGCTCGAAAATAAATAGCTTTATCTATCCTCTCAGGCAATTACGCAATTTAGTTAATCAGGAAACTGCTATCACTGCCTACTATGGGCATGTTCATTCAATCTTAATCTATGGCATATTGTTTTGGGGTAACTCAACAAATTGGCATAATGTATTTGTAATGCAAAAAAGATGTGTGCGTGCTATAGCTGGAATAAGCATTAGGGTAAGCTGTAAGCCATATTTTAAGGAAATGGGAATATTAACTGTCCCCTGCTTATATATAATGGAATGCCTAACTTTCATAAGGAAATATGACGACCGTTTTCAGAAATATCAAAACAACCCTGAACGTAATATTCGACAAAGAGATAAGTACACACTTCCACGAGCACACTGTGCACTATTCAGAAAAAATATTTTCTACATGGCAGTCAAACTGTACAATAAGTTGCCGGTATCTCTGAAAACGCTACCAACTAACAAATTTAGAAATAGTATAGGTAAAATATTTAAAGATAAATGTTATTATGACGTACAAGAATATTTACGTGACTCTGTCTTATGATTGATATTTATTTATAAGTATTCAATGGCGAAATTGTAATAATGTTTATTAAATAATTTGTAACTAGGTTGGTATGTAAGGTGATGAAATCGCCTGATTTAAAATTTGTATGCCGTTTTATCGGCAAAAAGTGGAGATCCTTTGAATTGTCACATAACACCTGTTGCTAACATTACCTACTTTTTGCACAAATAAACTTTTGACTTTGACTTTGACTTTGACTTTGGCTTTCCTTATCTGTTTACTATATTCGTTAAGGGCTTTGCGATATACCTCCCACTCATTCGTTCTTTTAGCCCTATTGAATAACTTACGCGTCTTGTCCCTTAGCTTCTTGAGTTTGGAGTTCCACCAGGGAACAAAACGTTTTGTGGTTTTAACCTTGGGAGGACAGTTTTCCTCATAGGCACGTACAATGCCCTTTGAGACAACTTCCACCGCAAGTTCCAATCCTTCTCGTGTTTTGACGCTTTTGGCAGCCGAGTCTAGGGTCTGTTCTAGGGCGTTCCTGTAACCTGCCCAGTCAGTCCTCCTAGGATCTCTGAAAATGACTGTTTGAACACTGAGAGAAAATTGTATGTCAAAGCATATGTGTCTGTGGTCTGACATAGATTCAACCTCACTTACCCTCCAGTTCCCAATGTGCCTGGCAAGATTCGTTGTGGCAAAAGTTATGTCTAGGACTTCCTTCCTAGCCCTAGTAACAAAGGTCGGTTCAAAACCTACGTTTAAAATTTGGAAACCGTAAGTTAACAGAAAATCATGCAGTAACTCACCCCTATCGTTGATATCGGTGCTCCCCCAGTTGGTGTGGTGGGCGTTGGCGTCGCATCCCACCAGTAATTCTGCGTTGTGTCTGCGGGCGTAGTCGGCCACTGCATCGAGGTCCGCAGCAGGGTTCACCTTATCACCAGGGAGGTAGGCCGAGCAAATAATCACCCTTTGTCCTTTCCACCCCTTCAGGTTTACAAACGCTGCAACCAGATCGTCTGTGCATAGCTCTGGAACAGGTAGGAACTCAATGTTTTTCTTGAAAACAATGCAGGCTCTAGGCTTATTTCCATTGGTGTTGAATAGAATTTTACCAACCGAATTTAGTCCTAGTATGGTTGAGTTTCGCACCCATGGTTCTTGTAATAAGGCGAGGTCAGCGTGTTCTGCTAGGCGACTTTCCACCACCGCCGTCGCAGCAACGGCATGGTGGATGTTCGCCTGCAGGATCCTCGCGGGTGCTGTGAGGGCAGCCATTATTTAGCCCTCTTTTGGAACTGCCGGGCGCCACCCCTGCCCCTTGCTGCTGATTGAGCCCCCCCACGGGAGGTTCCAGCTGTCGTGGCAGGGCGCTGATCCCGGCTGTTCATTGCGCCCCTCGCCGCCCCTCTGTGGGGCCCGGCAGGCCGCGTCCTGCCACCACGGCCTCGAGTGCCCTGGGGTATGGATTCGTGACCGACCGGTCCCCTTGTGCTGGGGCCAGGTTCTGCGATGGGCTGAGGTTGTGTTGCAGTTTGGGGGGCATTTGGCCCACCCCTTAACCTGAACACCACCTTCTTGAAGCCTAGGATGACTTCACACCCACAGGCTCTCAGAGCTTCAGCAGAAGGCTCGTCTATGGAGAAGGTGACTACCTTCCCTCCCTGTTCAGCCTTCTCGCCGAGTACTCGCCACAGCTCCGTATTTAGGCCCGTATTTTGAATCCTAAATAGGGATAGAGCGTCGCTCACTGAGGCTACGTCGGCATCAGAGATGAAGGTGATAGCCGTGGTTGGTTTGGGCAGTTCGCCTTCCGACAGCGTCGAAAGGGTTGCTTCCGGCCACGGCTTCAGTCTCGGGATTTCCTCCACAAGCCAGTCAAGACTTGCTTGGTTGGCGCATGTCACCAATATCCAGCCCGTCTTGTGGAGGAAGCCCAAAAACTGTGGTCCACCGCCCTTTGCGCTCTCCCATTTCTTAATTATGGCCTGGTTGAGCTCGCGGCGGACCATCTTCATCTGATCCGCACTCATGGGTTCCGAGTTACGGATCCCCACTCGTGTGGACCCTGCCACTTGCGTGAAACTGAGGGGCCTCTGATGTTCCCCTTCAGCTTCAGTAGTTAACTTCATGGCCTTTTTGACGTGACCCTGTGGAGATTCGTCCTCCGATCGTCCCCTCTTGATAGGGGCGTTTATCGGGGCCGGTTTCCCCCCGGGCACCTTGGTCCATGGCAGGCTACACATGGATAGTGCAGCCTTTTTCTCTATGCCGCCCTGCAGGAGGCAACGAAGCCTCTTTCGTGCGGCTCCAGAGAGCCTTCTCGGTTCTTTAGTCTGGGTAGATGTACCGGGCGTTTCAGCGGCGATGGATACGCCCCTGTCGACCACGGTTTCCGTCTCCATGACCTCCGAACCACTATGTACGGGCGTACTGGGGGCTTGTGCAGCCCTCCTCGCCTCGTTACTAACTTCTCCGTCCCGGATGGAATCCAGAACGGAGGATACAACGTCCTCGAACGTTTGGGTATTGTTTTTTATGCTGTTATTTTCCATATAAGTCCCACGAACAGCTAGGGAAGAACAGTCACAGACGGCAGAGCCCCGCTTGCCGCCTGAAGGGCAACTTACTCCACGATTTGCCCCGGTTTCGTGGAGGGACCGTTCGCGACTGGGCTCGCCCCCAGCCATGCATCCATCGGCACGGTGCATCACACCTTGGATTGGCGGAGTGGAAAAAAAGGATAGATGGTAAGGACATATTGGGAGTGGAAAAGAAAACGGTCCTTACATACTTCTTTCGCTTCAATCACATCCATACATCTTCTCATACATGCTCGTCGGTTGCGGGTACTTCTGACCTGGCCCTTTTTCAGTATCGCCGAAATTTGATCTAGATAACCTCGCCTTGGTCGTCCCCTTCCGATCCTACCACTCATCTCCTGAGCGTAAATCCTCTTAGTCATTCTACTTTCACTCATTCTCTCTACATGCCCAAACCACCGAAGCATACCCTTCTCAACCCTAGTCACTACATCATCTTCTATTCTACATCTTTCTCTTATCACACTATTTTTTATCCGATCACACAAACGTACCCCACACATACTTCTTAACGCTCTCATTTCAACCGCATTCAGTCTACTCTCATGCTTTTTCTGCCATACCCAAGTCTCGCTTCCATACATGAGTGTAGGAACAAGCACTCCTTTGTGAACCGCTAGTCGAGCCTTTTGTGTTATATTTTGGCTGCTGACAAACGAGTGCAATGCTCCATTCACCTGATTTCCCGCTTTCACTCTCCTTTCAATGTCACCATCACATTTTCCATCTCTTGTAAATAAAGAACCCAAGTACACAAATTCATGCACTTGGTCCACTTTCTCACCGTCAATCACAATATTGCACGCAGTCGGACATTCATCTTTTTCAAACACCATTACTTTTGTTTTACACACATTAACTCTCATACCTTTCCGCTTAAGTGAGTCATTCATGCAAGTTACCATCTCCTGCAACTCCTTCTCTGATGAAGCAATTAAAACCTGGTCATCAGCGTATAGGAGGCATTTGATGAGTAACTCTCCCATTCTCAAACCGCATTCACTCTCTTTCAAAGGCGTCAAACAACTGTCCATGAATAGGTTAAACAACCACGGCGAAGCCACACAACCCTGCCTAACACCTCGTTGGATGCTGAACCAGTCTGTGTAGCCCCCATTGATTCTTGCACAAGCGCTTGAACCTTCGTATAGGGATTTTAATGCTCGAATCAATTGGTTGCTTACCCCATACAAGGACAAGGTTGACCACAGATCATTCCTCGACACTCTAATATCATAGGCTTTCTCCAAGTCGATAAACGCAGAGTACACCTTCTGGCTTTTGGCCAGGCATTTTTCGGTGATGCATCGCAAGGAGAAAACTTGATCCACACACCCCATCCCCTTTCTGAACCCTGCTTGCACATCCCACATTTTCTCCACAGTCTCTTTCACAACTCTTTCTATCAGTATCTTCGCATACACTTTCCCAACTACACTGAGAAGACTGATTCCACGATAATTTCTGCAATCCTGCCGCGAACCCTTTCCCTTGTAAATTGGAACGATAACAGCTTTTGTCCAATCGTCCGCCGACCTTGCCGTGTTTCCAACACAAGTTAAAGAGTCGATGCAGCATGGTTGCAGAAACTCCGTCACCGCTCCGAATCATCTCAGTAGTTACCCTATCATATCCCGCAGCCTTACCCAGTTTCATACTTTTCAACGCATCCACAATTTCTGTCGTACTTATCTCACTTTCACTACTATTAGGGTCGGGAGTAACCTCAGAGTGCTGTGACTCTGCTGTGTCCTTCTCTTCTCTATCAAACAGACCTTCAAAATATTCCCCCCATCTTTTCAATACATTTTGTTCACCTTTCACGATGTTGCCATTCTCGTCTCTAATAATTCCAAGCTCAGATGCTGTTGTTGAGCCTCTTGCGGTTTTTACAGCTTTCCAGAACAATTTTCTGTTGGTTCTGAAATCTTTAGAGAACCTTTTATCCATCTTCTCTTGCAACTCGTCTTTCTTTCTCTGGATCACATTCTTTACCTTTTGCTTAACTTGACCATAAAAACGTTTGGCCTCTTCTTTCTTCTCGTTCAAATCCCTTAGAAGCATTATTCTGGTCATTCCCTATCGCTACTAAATCAAGCCAAGCTTTCTTCTTCTCGTTCACAGCTTCTTTCACTTGTCTGTCCCACCATGGGGTTTCATTTATTCTTCCTTTCTTTCTTTTTGTTTCACCACATACCTCGGTGGCTGCACCTATCATTCCTTCTTTCAGACATCTCCAAAACACTTTTATATCTTCGTCAATCACTACCTCATCTTCACTAATCTTCTCTTTTAAGATACATTTGTATTGATCCCGCACTTCTAAATCTTGGATATTTTCAACTTTTATTCTCTTTAGTTCGGTGGTAGAATCAGAGCAGTAGTGTCGCCATCGTCAATCCTGCATAATCTTTTTTGTAGAGTTACTGTTCGGTGCCCTGTCCTCTAATGTGCTATGGTATGACGCATTGTCAATGACAAACACGGAATTCGGTTGGAGGTTGGGAATTAATTTCTCTTGTAACCATTTCTCGTAGTTTTTTTTTGTTCATCTCACTGTGATAGTCTCCTGTGGTCCGAGCAGATTTGTACATGAAGAAAGCATTTGGTATGAATCCATTAGCACCATCAGCATGCACTATAATCAACCTCGGTCCCTTCGAAATTGGTTTTTTATGCCTTTGCCTTGAATGTCAGACCAGGCTTGTTCCTTGGTGTGGGTCGAATGAACATAAGTCTCGTCGCCATATACAATAGGGCTCCCGTCATGCCGATACTTTTTTATTTTCCTTAAAAGTGTATTCTTAATAACCTCACTTCGTCTTTTTCCGCCAGCAACTTACGGTTCGTTTGCGTTTTCCTAAACTTAAATCCTATCTCTTTTACGATTCGGCGCAGAGTTTCTTTGCCTCCTTCGAAGTCGATATCTCTTTTTAATTTGTCCAATAGCGCTCTCATTGTGACTACCTGCTTTTCTTCGCGGTGAAAGTCATAAATTTTCCTGCGTATGGCTTGGTATGAAAAATCGTCCAATTCCTTACGATAAGTTTTTTTCAATTTACCCTTTTTCGGCGTTCTAAAAGAAGGTCCCGCAGTGTTTTCACTCGTATGCTGATCCTTCTCTTTAAGAATTCTCGTTATTGTTCGTTTTGAAATTTGTGTAGCTTCGGCCGTTCGGTCAATAATTTTAAAAAATCGATCTTTAATAAATGTTGTCTTCTTAGACTCCTGAGCTTCTTTCTTCATAAACTCGTGCACATTGAAAATTATTTCTTGAGCTTGACTTTTAAGTGGTTGCCCCCTTTTTAAAGAACTCATTTCAAAACCATAAAAAAGAAAACTCTTTTGTTGTCATTAAGTGTACTTTTGTCTGCTGCGCGTGCACTCGATCAAAAGTATGGCGGCTGACTAACATGCCACGCGGCGCACCGCGCGCTAATATGGCGGCAGCTGCCGACCAATAGCGGTACAGGAAAAAGAAGCGCGGTGCGTGGAGCATGCCGATTGGTCAATAGCGTTTCCCGCGCTTTGAAAATTAATCTTCTGCGCAGGTACATCGGTAAGCCATATCAGTTGGGTACTACTGTACCTACGTCCCTAATAAACGTGCATTACGAATAAAATAAGGACCACTCGCGAAATGCAAGAGCTGAAACAATGTATTCGTACGTGCATATTATAAATTCTAGGCTAAATTATACGAAGAATTACTTTTTCCAAAAACTCGAAAATGCACTATCTCAACTCCTGACTCATTTACTTTTATACCGCAACAAAAATCAAAAACACTATTTCACTTTTTTATGAAATTACTTTGAACGGATAAGATCGCGATTATTATTTCACAATTTGAAAAAAGGATTATCCGTTCGCGAAAATATCATAACACGCTAATAAATTATTAAATATCAACGTAATGAAATTTAATATATTTTAAACTAGGCCCGTGAGTATTTTTCGATGTAAATAGAATGTAGTGAATGAAAATGTAGGGGTACAAGAGTGAATTATTTGCACTTCATTTATTTAGGGATTCTTGGGGAAGTAACCGCTACAAAGACGAGAATTCTCCCAGCGTATTGGACGCGTTCAACAAAGTTAAAAGAATATTGGTACCGCGTAAAAAATCTAGATGGCTGTAGTGTTTTGATCTTGATTAGGTCTTGTTTAGGATTTGATCAGGGGAACGCGGAGGCATTTGGGGGCCCCCCAAGACCGGATGCCTGGGGCGGGACGCCCCTTCCGCCCCCCTGTTAGTCCGCCACTGCATGGTGGACCAAATTACCTTCACTTTCGTCCATATTCCTCAAGCCCGTTATTTACCCAACTATAGCTCTTAAAGCATTCATGTGTAAGGACCACAAATAAGAATAGATTCGTGTAGAAAGGAGTTGGCAAATTTACCCGCTTATTTACAATTGTTTTCATACAACCAACTTGTAGGTGTCAGGGTTGTTAAAATCCCGGCGAGGGCATCATCGGCGTCGGTATCGGCGTTGCAGCGGGTGGCGGCGGCGGCAGCGCGCGGGATGTTGCGGCCGCGCCGGATGTGGCGCTTGCGTGCGGTGCCTTGAGGTCACCGCACGGCTAGACAGTTGACAGAGTCAATCAGTCAACTAAAATCGTCCAAGACGGCCAATCAAAATCACGTAAAGAGTCACAACAACTCGACAACCGACCAGTCCGAACTCGATTCATCGTCCCGGTCGCGACCGAGAATCTCGGCCGGTTTTGGCCGAGAACCGAGACCGAGATTTCGGCTCGAATTTTGGCCGAGAATACCGAGACCGAGATCTCGGTCGGACCTTAGTTCATTGCTGATTTTTTTTGGGTTTTGTAACTTGTAATTATGTAAGATCTTTCTCTAAGTTTTTTTTATTGGTGCAAAAACCGCAACGTCGATTGGCTGCGTAAGATGAGTGGATCTCGGTGGAATAAAAACTAATTGAATGTCGTATTTCTCACAAAGCTCTATGATTTTTATACTCAGATGGCTCGATAAGTTATCACACAAAACTACATTCTTCGCAGGAGTAGCTTGTGCCAATGGTAGAATAATTGTTTCAAAATACCCCTCAAACTATTAAAACAGAATAAATTATACATTAGTCTGTTTGTAATGAAAATATATTTGACAGTAAAAGAATTGACAGGGATGAGTGTTCGATACAAATTCAAAGATAATACGTATTAGAACCTCTTCTTAACATTCCCTCCCCTCTTTTACTGGAGGCTCATCATGCCAGTTAAATAGATTAGCCTTGGTTTGTATAGAGGCTTAGTCAGCATGTCAGCTAAGTTTTCCGTCGAAGCAACTTTGGTGGCCACTAAATTGTTATTCAGAATACATTCTCTTAAAAAGAAGTGTCTCCTTTTGACATGCATGTGCTTAGTCTGATGGTGGTTTTCAATTGGATTCTTGCTAAGCTTCAATGCTGACTCGTTATCAACAAACAACTCCACTTTTGTGATGTCTGTAGCCATGTCGTTGATAATTTTCTTCAGCCACAAGACTTCACGAGCAGCTTCACTCGCCGCTACAATATCGGCTTCGGTCGACGAGAGTGCCACAGTTTTCTGTCGTGTGCTCCGCCAGGAGATGGCGCCACCTGAGTACAGGCAAACCATGCCAGATGTCGATCTTCCTGTAGTGGGGTCACCGCCGTGATCTGCATCTGTGTATGTGTGTATATCTGTGTACATGATGTCTTTACACTTACCATTATATGTGATTCCGTAGTTGAGAGTCCCTTGTATGTACCGAAATATTCTTTTGACTCTTACTACGTCTTCATGACTCGGACTTTGTAATGTTCTAGACACAACCCCCACAGCGAATGCTATGTCTGGTCTTGTTCCAACCATTAAATAGGACAGAGCACCAACTGCCTCGCGATATGGAAATTGTTCATCACTGTCCGTTATTTTTTCTGTTTGGGGATACTTCACAATCGGCGTTGGTGCTGGCTTGCAGTTAACCATTCCAAAGCGTTGCAGTAACTTTCTTGCATACGCCTTCTGGTCTATTGTGATAGATCCGTCATTACAGGTTCTTATCTCTATTCCGAGAAAATAAGATGCGGGCTTGGTTGTGACTTTAAATTTTTGTCTCAGTTCTGTGTAAATACTGTCCAACTCATTTTCGTCAGTCGCAGCCACCAATCCGTCATCTACATATAGAGCGATTATAGCTTTCTTATCCCCTCTCTTTCTGATGAATAAGCATGGATCCGCAGAGCTTTGCTCAAAGCCAATTTGGATAATATAATCCGTTATACAGGTGTTCCAACATCTCGGTGCCTGTTTTAGTCCATAAAGGCTTTTCTTAAGTTTGCACACCTTTGATCCCATCTCATATCCTTCAGGAGGTTTCATAAAGATCTCTTCAGTGAGAGTTCCGTACAAAAATGCTGTAGACACGTCAAATTGTCCTAGTGTCATATTTTCATTTGCTGCAGTACTGAAGAGAGCTCTAATGGTGCTTGTCTTAGCAACCGGGCTGAACGTCTCGTAGTAATCAAGGCCCTTTTTCTGCGAAAATCCCTTTACGACAAGTCTAGCCTTGTACCTTTCGATACTGCCGTCCGGGTTCGTCTTTATCTTGTAAATCCACTTACATTGAATGGCTTTACGGTTAGGTGGTAGATCAACCATTTCCCACGTGTCATTCTCCTGAAGTGAATTTAGTTCTTCATTCATAGCTTTCATCCATTTCTCTTTGTCAGTACTGTTCATAGCTTCTTTAAATGTTCTAGGCTCAGGATTAACTTCGTCATCTTTATACACGGTCATAACAAAATCATTGTATGTGGAAGGAGTTTTGAGCTTTGTTCTGTTTCTGAGTGTTTTGAGTCGTTCAATTTCTATCTCCTGTGCAGATAAATACTCATCACTTTCAGGTTCCATCTCCATCTCTCGTTCCGATTCAATAGATCTGTCGAAATCATTTTCAACACTCGAACTGTCATCGGCATCTACATTCTCAGTAACAGTAGGACGTTCTATAGCTGACGTCGATGCGACTGGATCCAGGTAAGGGGGTTGTAAAGTGATTTCATTACGTGGTGAAAAAGTTCTCTCCTGAAACGTTACATCTCTAGATCGTATGAGTGTACTGTTTTCTTTGCACCAAATTCTATATCCATCATCATTGTCATATCCGATTAAGACACCTTTCACAGCTTTCTTATCCATTTTCTTTCTATTGCATTTTGGGATGTGGGCGTAACAGGTGCTCCCGATAATGCTCAAGTGCTTTATGTTGGGTTTTTTACCAAACCAGAGTTCATAAGGTGACTTTCCTTGCTGTGTTGGCCCAGTCCGGTTCAAAATGTAAGCAGCGGTATTGACAAGTTCAGCCCATAAGCATTGCGGCATTTCCTCATGCGCATGCATCATAGCCCTTGCTGACTCTACAATTGTCTTGTTATCGCGCTCACAGCACCCATTTTGTTCCGGTGTGTAAGGCATAGTTAGTCTTTGGCGCACTCCGTTCTTATGCAATATTTCCCGAAATTTAGCATTGTCGAATTCTCCGCCATTATTGCTTAAAATCTCTTTCACAACATGTCCAGTAGCTTTAGACTCTGCCAACATTTGTTCAAGTTTTTCATAGACTTCTGCCTTCTCTTTAAGAAAATAGATTTGACGATATTTTGTGAAGTCATCTTTAAAAAGGACATAATATCTCAATTTGGAGTGTGGGACGGATGTTGGTGTGGGATGCTACCTGTGTAGACACACTGGCACCGTCTCACCTCCAACGGACTACAGTAAAAGCGGGTGCAGCGGCGGAAAACGCCGAAATTCTAAAGCGTAATAAATACAAGGGCCTCGGCAGAGAGTACATGTTTGTACCTTTTGGCGTCGAAACTCTAGGTCCATGGGGTCCCAGCGCGCATAAGTTATTTGCAGAAATTGCGAAGCGTCTGGTTGACGTAACTGGTGACCGAAGAGCTGGCGGTTTCCTCGCTCAACGTATCAGCATTGCGATACAGCGAGGAAATGCCGCCAGCATCCTCGGTACAATGCCTCAAGGGCCCGTTTTAGATTTAAGTTAGTTTTAATTTTCTTTATATTATTTTGGTTAAGTATTCTTGTATATATTTTCGTTGTACATAAATAAATGATTATCAATTTGGAGTAAGAATTCTTGAATGGGCCACATACGTCAGTGTGTATTAGTTCACCAGGTTGTGACGCACGTTCCCTGGTGCCAAATTTGAGTCGATGGGCTTTACCAAATACACATCCTTCGCAGAGTTCACTGTCTAATTTCAGCTTTATGCCAAGCTCTCTCTCGACAACCTTCTTAACATGAGACTTATTTTGGTGTCCCAACCTCTCATGATATAATTGCATTTGGTCAGATATATCTATATGATTGATTTCATGAGAGCCTTTAATGTTTTTGACGTTTAACTTATACAGTCATCCATTTTTAGTTCGCACACCAATCAGTAGATGTCGTCCGCCTTCATACTTCATTATACATTTTTGGGTTCGGGATTCAAAAACAGTGTTCGTTAATTTGTCCTGAGCTGACAGCACCGAAAACAGGTTCTTTTTAATAGATGGTACGTACCACACGTCGTTAAGGGTAATAATCTCCTTTGTATCATGAACGTCAGCTTCAATATCCAGGGTTCCCTTTCCAACGGCCTGAATTGCTGTACCGTTTGCAGTTGTAACTGTGTGCGACGTAGAGAAGTACTCAAAAGTTTTAAATAAATCTCCTCGATTTGTAACATGGCTAGTTGCACCATTGTCGACATACCAGCTGTCATGATCGATGCCTTCTACATTATTTACAATTGTCATTAGGTTCATGTTGACGTTAGATGTACTTTGCTTATTTGGCGTGGGTTTGGGTGGTCTCCCATCAGCTATCCACTTCAGGCAGGTTTTTACTCTATGCCCAAGCTGTCCACAGTAATTACATTTCCTATTCTTGTCTTTATTCTTACTTTTATCTTTCGATCTCAATACTAGAGCTTCTTCAACAACGGCCTCTTTATTTCCACTTGTTAAAGCCCTTTCATGAGCGCACAACTGTGTCGTCAAGTTTTCGATGTTTCGATCGCTCTTATTCATTAACAGCCAGCTCGATTTGAAATTAAAATATTGATCTGGAAGTGTATCCAAGATTTTGCAAATTAAAAGCATTTCCGGGAGGTCATTTCCTTCAATTTCCTTATTTAACTCATACCAGATGTTTTTTAGCGTCGAAATGTGAGTAGCCATATCGTGATCTTCAGTCTTTTGAAAGCGGAAAAATCGCATGCAAAGTTCATAGCTTCGATCTTCTTTTGCCCCATCGTAAAGACGATGCAACTCTGTCCACATTTCACTTGACGTATTGCACCGCATAACCTTGTGCAATGTTTCTTCGGTCATGTTCGTCGTAAGAATAAGCAAGGCATGACTGTCAAGACTTTGGTATTTATCCAGTTCCGTCTTATATTCCAATACAACTGCTGGTAACGCCGTTGCCGCCGGTGGCTCTGGCTTTGTTACTTTTCCGTGGATTATGTCTAGCGTACCTGGTGTGCTCCGCAAGAGCAGGGAAATCTTATACTTCCACGTCTGCCAGTTGGTACTGCCTTCTAAGCGCCCAATCTCATATCTTATATTAGAATTTATTTTTCTAACTTCTTGATAGGTTGCGCACTTTTTAAATCGGCCACAAAATCCAGTTTAGCACATTAAATATTGTTTTCACGCTCTGCTACCATATTAAAACATAAATTATCCATTAGTCTGTTTGTAATTAAAATATATTTGACAGTAAAAGAATTGACAGGGATGAGTGTTCGATACAAATTCAAAGATAATACGTATTAGAACCTCTTCTTAACACAAACTACTACTGAGCGTTCAAACCATCCCGACTTAGTCCCTTTGTCCTCTTGTGACGGCCATATAAGGTTTTTTTTAATAAAAAATAAAATTATTCAAAAAACTAAATTTTTATTTACGAATTAACAAATTGGACAAATTTTAAAATCGTAATAAAAAAACAAAAATGCAACTTCTTCATAAATTAGACTCAAAATCTTAAATTAAACGTCTGTGAAAAAAAACGCAGTTTCTGCATGTGGCACCTAGTACCGGACGGACTTCATCTCGAACCCCTAGCACCGGACGGCTTAAAATATTTGACACCTATCACAAATATAACCATCTGAACATTCTGGAATGTCAGCACAGGCTTCATGTGCCCACCCCTGGCAACTGGAGCACTGTATCCAGTCTTCGTCTTGGTCCTCTAAACACACTACGCAGGTACTTTTGCCTGCTTTAGATGCTTCACGTAACGGCTGCGTTTTCTTTGTTTTTTCACCTTTTTTTATCTTTTCCCTTAACTCTTTTACTTAATTTTCCCTCAGCGTTTTCTTTAGTTTTAACAGCTTTTGCTTGTTTTCCTTTCTTTCCTACTTTTTCTTTGGCTTTTAGCTTGTTTACGGTCCTCTCCCATAGCTGTCTTAAAGTTTCTTTTCAGTTTTTTCTTTTCTTCTTTAATGTTCTTTTCATTCTCTTTTTCTTCAACAAAAACTTTGTATGGAGATGACGTAAAAATTTCACTTTTTTCACACTTTCTTTTCCTAACGGCAGAGCGTTTTTTGGCAGCATCTGGCAATGGTGACAATTTGTGGACAATCTGAATTATATCTGGGTCCTAGCTCGTTGATTGTTTGGAATTGCTGGTGTTCATTTCACTGTTAAAATCAGCAGGATGGCCTTCTTCAGAGACCAAAGTCACTCGAGGCTCACTGATTAAATCACTAGGAGGGTCATTCGATTCTTTTGATGCTAAATCTTTGGATGGTTCTGTGTTGCAAGTCACAGAAGTGGTTTCAGCTACATTAACATCAGACGCAATAAATTTTTCGGTGCAATCCACTGAGTTTGAGGAAGTTCCTGGTTCTTCTAGTGGAATATTAGTCATGTCAGCTGCCAAGCAATCAATTTCTGTGAACAAATGTCTATCAAATGGACAAATTTCTGTGCATTTGAACCCAGACGCCGCAATATCCATCCGAGCCACTTTTGTGAACGCTTCATTGACAAGACCAGCAATGTCGTAATCGGTTAACCGAGACCCAGCATTTGCTCTCATCCACATGTCACATCGTTGGTTATAGGCATCTTTAAATGGCTTCATGAATGTTCTATCAAGTGGTTGGAGTTTGTGGGTGGTATGTGGCGGCGAGCTTATCAAATGGATATTGTTATTGCGACAAAAATTTATGACAGCCAGAGTCTTGTGGCTGCAGTGGCCATCCAGGAGAAGCAAAACAGGGCTCTCTTTTGTTGGATGGGAGTGTTTTGCGAATATCTGCAACCACTGTAGAAAAAAATCACTATTCATCCACCCTTTTGGCTTGGCTACGCCTACACTTTCAGCAGGAGCGTTTATCATGAGTCTGTCATTCATCCTTTGCCTTGGAAATACGAAAAATGGCGGTATAAAGTGACCGTTAGCGCTCATACAAAACAACACTGTTATATTTTTGCTTCTCTCAGCAGAACTGAGTTTCCCAACTTGACGGGCAGCTTATGGAGCAAGAACTTTTTCATGCTTGTGCACGCAGCTTACCCCAGTTTCATCACAGTTGTAAATGTGGGAGGGTGGGAATTTTTGCAGTGTCATCAGTTTCTCAAGATTGTCATAAAATAGATCCACTTGTGGTTTGTTAAATCCAACGGCCCGCATCATGCTCGTCGACTCTGGTGCTCTCAGTGATAAGTCAGGATGTCTCTCCATAAAATCGTAGTAGAAATGATTTCCTGCAACTCCTTTCTCCTTGTTACACCGATGAGGGATCTTCAAAGTTTCAGCTAAGTCAAACGCTAATTTCAAAAACTCCTTTTTCATCAACGGCAGACATCTATTGGACAATTTTTTTACATGATCTACTAAAATTTGTTCGTACTCGGGTGGAAAAGTTTTTGTGAATCTGCTGACCTTTGCTTTCAAGGTCACTTCTTCTCCACGATTTAATGCTGAGGTTCTATCATGTAGTTTACTTTTTGGAATGTTGTGGCGTGTCGCAGCTTCTCTCAAAGAGAGTTCTTTTGACAAAACTTTAGTAATCGCGATTTGTTAATTATTTTCATCCCTCTTTCCTTTTTTTTTCTTCTCCATTTTTCCCTGGCCGTTGTGATGTCTGAAACATCGTAGGCACAATAAGTATTATAATAAATGTAACTACTACCAAAATAAAAAAAAAATACATATACACTGTCCGGCGTTACGGGACAGGACATCGTTACAATTATTTTTTATATATCTAAACTATTTCACAAACGTACAAAAGCTTTTATGAACTATTAAATGTAAATGAATACTAACTTATTTAACAAAATCTGCAAACAGCCGCTCCCGGCGTTGCTATGCGCGGCACTGGCGATGCGCCTCGCGTGAATCGACATCGGTACGTGCCCCCGCGCCCCTTTTACTTGTCCTTGAATCGCTGGCGTTATTGGTTATCGAGATAGTACGAGTGTCTGGCACTAGGTGCCGTCCGGCGTTAAGGGACTTCCCCCTATACCTTGTTTCAGGTGGCCCGCCAGTTAGCCCTTCTGTATTCAGATGCTCAGCTTTGTAAACTGAGCATCAAACAAGGTGCAGGGTGTACAACATATAGGGTGTGGGTCTGTAATAGGAGAAAAACATTTAAAGGACGCTTCCTTAGAACATTCGCAGTAACCTCTTGTGTCCGAAAAAAATGCATCTTTATTCAATTGGGAGAAATTTTGATCTAAAGTTATGACCTCTAGGTAAGTAATGGATCTTGACACCACGAGATTATAGCGCGTCACGGCTGATTATGAGGTAGCACCTAAGTAGTTATGGCTCATAAATCATAATCGTTGTTGTATTTTTGCTTTAAAAGGATGTTTTAGGGATTACATTTTTTTGTTTTTAAAATAAAAAGTTATTACTAGCACTCCAGTAAAGTAAAAAAGTACACGTAAGCTATATTTGCATAAAAAAGTTCCAAAAAAACTTTTTTTTCAATTGAAGCCATTTTTATATAATTGCTGGAGAGCTCAATTCAGTTTAATTTTTTGCTTCTGTTACAGGCCACACCCTGCATTCATATTAAGAGACACTTCCCACTTGATGTTGCCGTAAACATTAGAGATACATATATTTGATTGGTTACATAAGCATGAGTCCTGGTTATTTCTTGGTATTGTGTACCTGGTGGACTCTAAACCTCCAAATCCTCTCATTTTCCTTTTGAGTCGTAAGGTAATCTGATTACTTTCCATCTGGCAGTCAGTGTCACTGCCAATTATTGGAGGGGACCAATGTATTTCTCCTTGTCCTGCCATGGATAATAGCAATCAATACACTTTTATACTTACAGAAAGTGTGAGGAGGGCTTGAAAAATAAAGATGATTGTGAATGATGTTGTCTGAAACATCCGCTTCGCCCTGCTGAAACTCCTCAACCACATTCTCATATGGATTAGGGGGTTCATTTTCATCATGCTGATATAATATTATGCTTTCTGATTATAGTATAAATATTGATTTCTCTTCATTTAGTAATTATTTTATTTAGTATTTTTTTGACAAACTATCATATTATGATGAAATAATTCCCAGCTAAGAATTATCATCAATCAATTCATCATTTTCAAAGCTATGAAGTTTTTATAAACAACTTTTTTTTTATGGTAAACAAGCTGAACACTTGTGAATCCTGAAAAACCACAAGCGCTTTGCCGACTCTTTATCGACTTAAAAGTTTGTTGTGTTGGCAGCTGATAGACAATTGTAGGTCCCTCACAACACAGTACATCCTCGGGAGCTCACATACCATATACAGGGACCTGTAATCATCATCATCATGTCAGCCGAAAGACGTCCACTGCTGGACATAGGCCTCCCCTAAAGACTTCCACAATGACCGGTGTGACCTGTAATAGGAGCAAAAAATTCAACACTATTGAGCTCCCCAGCAATTATTTCCAAACGGTTTTAATTGAAAAAAATAAATGTTTTTTTTTTTATTTTTTTTTCACAAAACTAGCCTTTATGTACTTTTTTTACTCTACTGGAGCTATATTAATAACTATTTATTAAAAAAAAAACATTAAAAATGTTATTAAGAAAAAAAACAAACATATCCTTATAAACCAAAAATGCAACAACGATTATGAGTTATAACAGATGTAATTTAAATAAAAAGCGGATCTTCAATACTGGCAAAATGTATATTGAACCAAACTTTGTAACACTTTCAAGTCTAGTTTTAAGCTGCATTTGTGAACTGTTCATCTAGTAAGGTTGGCAGGTTTGCATTTGTCAGTTTGTCACATAAAGCGGTGTTTATCCGAGATATATCTACTAGCTACTGATGCTAGTAACCTCTTAGTAAGTCTAAAAGTTAGTTCAAGTTCTAGCAATGTTCCACAATACCTTAAAATGAGTTGCGAGACTCGTGTCAGTTTCACCATGCAAATTCATCCTGAAGGCAGATTTTCCTTTTGGTAATATTCCATTCGGTTTTCATTTCCACTAAACTCAATCTGGACGTCCATTTCACTATTCACAGGCAAAGAATTCAATCTAAAACTATTAATTTAAGATAAAAACAAATCTCACATATTTGTTTACAAGTTTTTCACCTTTTGACAGCTAATGAACGTTTAGTTCACTGACAAGTGAGTCAATCTCCTGTCGTCCTGTAGTTGTTAATCTCAAAACCTTCGTGTCATTTAAAATTTATTTCTTAACTGAACGGATATCCAGTAGAATCTCACACAAATAGCCTTTAAACGTAATTTCGGCGTTCCCAATAATAATTATCTTTAATCTGTAGGTTTCCACGTATAACTAAACGCACTCACTCATTCGAGCCATGGTTTTTTCTGCTGGGTTATTGATATTAATTTCGTTGGTTATATGTCTGAAAATCTATTTTGTTGTATTTTCTTTTAGAAATTATGAAATAAGTAATGCTACTCAAGTCTTCATCGCCGTAAGGGTTTCCTTATATTTAATTTCTGCATATTACTTTGCATTCCCAAATATCATGGTGTTGCCAGTGGAAAATATTGTAGGAGGTTTCTAGAAACGCTGTTTCGTGGCATTTCGCCGGGAGTCAGTTATCACGCAAGATGTGAGCTTTCCATCTACAGTTTAACTGGTTCTCCAATCGCTTTGGGTGAGATATTTAGTCTGATTTTGGTCTATATTCATCTGTTCTATAGCCAATATTTAACGCCCGTGTTTTTATTTTAGCCTGGGGCCAAATTTGCTTAACTTAGATGCCTTCCAACATCCCATGATGTAATTTTAGAGTTATGGTAAGATATCTGGAGCTATCTCTTCTTATCCAACGATATTATGGAATGATTCTTTGATTTGTGTTGCTAATCTGGGTCGTATTGATTTTCAGCATGACCGCCATGATCGCTCACTTTTAAAAACCTAACCTCAATTTCGCAACCCCATGTGGGCTACCTAATTAAAAACCCAGCTAAAACTGGTAAGTGTATAGCTTTATCACACCTTTAATACTCTTATGAAAATAACGATAAAATAATGTTTTCAAGAATTAAACTCCAAGCCGCTAATTTGATGAAACTTTGTTTCAGGGTTTTTTTTTTACTATGTAACTTTATGCTAATACGGATGTATTCTCTCCATGCCTACTTAAATTGAAAGCTAAGAAACGGCCGACTTCCACGTGAGGAGAGGAGACATACTACCCTGAATCTACTAATTTCAAGTACTCGTTGAGGTGTACCTCCGGGTTACTCTGCCTTATTCCATGCTGCTAAGTGTGTTACCACAGTGGGACGTATGTACTCTTTTTTACTTTACTCTAGTGAAATAGTGTCTGTGAAAAGTGTCGGTATACTCAAAATTAATAAATACTTTTTACTAAAATAGTGACAAGAACCCTCCGGTTAACGTGACTCATAAATGTGTGGGTATTATACAAACATTCAACTAGGAAGTACTATCAAATAGCCTTAAGCTGTCTCAGCCATTGTCGGAAAGGATTGTTCCTAATTTTAAGTCATTCATAGTAATATAAGAACTTAACCCGCTGAATGGTCACTGCTTTTCACTTGTATAACTTTATTTATCAAATGGAAAGCAAGCCATATTAATTTAGTATATAATCATTCAAGTTGCGGTATACTGTAATAATGAGCGTCAGCGACTGATGTGTATACCCATATAATTTTTCATAAAAGAAAATAAACTTTAGTATAATATCATACTGTGTTTCATTTAATTACATCATTCGTTTGACGGAGGTTTATCTGGCGCCCCTTTGGTAAATAAATCTCGATAAGCCTCTGCTCCAAGTTGGCCAGTACCTACCCCTGAGGTCCGTGCTCCTTTTTCTGTGTGACTCCCCCGTCTCATCGTGGTGGAGAATCATTACAAGTGGCGCCCAACGTGGGGCCTTGGAGAATGATGTACTTAAATGCTCTTGAATAGGTATTACTTTAATTTATAGATTATAATAAGCGGTCATGCATACTCATTAGGTTAAGTCTACTTTCTTATTGTTAAACAAGTGTAAACAAACTTACATATAAAACACAAACTATATTAAGCGACAAACGTTTAAAAATGAAACTTTCTACATACTGATGCTAAAAAAAATTCTTAATGTTTTATTAAGCTAAGAAACTTAAAAAACATTGAATTCTTATTACCATTGAGTGTTAATTACCTATACTTAAGATTTAAACGAAGTTCATTCGCCGGATTTGTAAAGCTGGTTTGGAATTTAAACAAAGTGAAAACATTATACGCTTATAAACATTGAAATACTTGGTTCATGTTCATAGTAACTACATATTTTCTCTTGCTTCTACGTTTATTATTCTGACAACATAACAATGGATTTCATAACAGCTGGTTGTAAGCTGGTGCACTTGCACAAAGAGGAAATTGCACACGAGTTGTCTATACGCAAACTTCCTGTTAATCCTCTTTCTAGGCGAACTAGTCTCTGTCAGGCACTCAAACAAACTGCAAAACTTGCTCGTGAAGGTAGTCTTTTGATGGATAATCTTGTTCAAAGCGACATTAACAAGGAACTGGAAATTTGCCAGCGCAAAGCGGAGGAGATCGAGGCGGAACTTCAGGAAGAACTTTCAGCTGCTGCCGTGGATCGTTTGCTATCGCGTTGCCGCTACTTGTTATGCCGACTTAACCGCCTGGGAGATGAATCTGAGGAAGTCCGTTTGTTAAAAGACGTAATCAAGTCCATGTTGTCTAGAATTCAAGAAAATAATTCTTCACCGTCTGATTCGGATGACGATCAGAGCTTGTCCCATGATAAACCTAGTGTAGTCAGAGAAGTAATCTATAAACCAGAGAAGACTTTCAATATTAACTCTCTCAATTTGAAATTTAAAGGTGACACCTGCGTGCGCTTGTTCCTCTCGCGGTTGGAAGAACTTCGAGTGGCTAGGAATATTTCCGAAGCACGAATCTTTCGTGGATTTCCAGAGATATTAGAAGGACCTGCGTTGTCATGGTTCCGGTCCAACCGATCTATGTTCAGTTCATATAACGAGGTCATTAAGGCACTCAAAGAGGATTTTGATATACCGGATCTTGACCACCAGCTCCTAAACGAGATTCGATCTAGGACTCAAGCGAAGACAGAAACTATCGTGTTTTATGTCTCAAGTGTATTAGGAATGTTTGAGCGTTTAAACAAGGACATACCGGAGTCGGAAAAGTTAGACATACTCAGTCGAAATATTCGCCCCGAATATTCTAGGGATCTTGCTCTACATGAGGTTAAGACGATAGAACAGCTTAAAGGTTTATGCAAGCGTATCGAACTAGCACAAGTTAAAGCTAAACAATTCCGTGAACCGACTACTTCTGGACATGGAGAGTCTACCTCTGCTCCTCAAGCAAGCAACTCTTACACTCGTCCTAGATATCCAATAAGAAACCCGGATAAGTCAGCATTCACTACTAAAAACTATATAGCTTCCGTAGCACCGAATACTAAACGGTCATGTTTCCGCTGCGGCCTGACAAACCATCCAACTGGATTATGCAAAAAATCTAGAGAAATCGTATGTTTCAAATGTGGGGAAAAGGGAGTACGAACTCCTGAATGTCCTAACTGCACGCCAAATTCAAAAAACTAATAAACTCTGTCTTTTCCAATAAAACACCTACTTTATCCTCTGCTCCCTCGCCATCAGAAAAGACACTGTATTTTAATCCACCAAAGGGAGACAATAGACTTTACTTACCTTTAGACATACTTGGTCTAAAAGTAAAGGCTCTTTTAGATAGTGGAGCCTGTTCTTCATTTCTTGGATCTGATAGCCATCTTATCTCAACCTCTGTTGGAATACCAATCCAGACTCACAAAATACCATTTAAAATCCGAGTAGCCAACGGACAACATCTGTTGTGCTCCGAATATATGACCGTGCCTGTTAACTTTAATGATTCTGTGCAGCTCATACACTTTAATATTCAACCTAATATTACTACACCTATTATTCTGGGATTGGATTTCTGGAAGGCTTTTAAACTTCTTCCCGAGACTATAACTAATTCATCTAACGGGGAAAATTTGAACAGTATCTCTAACACACCTGTAGAAAATGGTTTAACTAACTTGGAATCACTAACTTCAGAACAAAAAACTCGATTAGATAAGGTGAAGTCTACTTATGATCAAATAGATACAGACAAAGTGGGGTTAGGCAAGACCCACCTGATCGAGCATGTAATTAATACAGGAGAGGCTACGCCAATAAAGCAAAAATACTATCGGTTAAGTCCTGATAGACAGGCGGCGTTAGAAAAAGAAGTGGATCGCATGTTAAAGGAGGGGATAATTGAACCATCATACTCACCATGGAACTCGCCTGTAGTTATGGTGGAAAAACCTAACGGTTCCATGCGGCTTTGCTTAGATAGCAGAAAACTAAATTCGGTCTCCAAAGCTGATGCGTATCCGTTACCGTACGTTAACTATATCCTCGATAACCTGCGGGATGCTAAATATCTCACTTCCCTGGACTTAAGTGCAGCTTACCACCAGATACCTCTCAGTGCTGAGTCAAAAGAAAAAACTGGGTTCACTGTGGCCGGCCGCGGTTTATATCATTATAACCGGATGTGTTTCGGATTGGTAGGGGCCAGTGCCACCATGCAACGTCTAATGGACAACCTTTTCACAGCTGAATTCGATAACAAAGTGTTTTGTTACATTGATGACATCATCATCTGTACTTCAGATTTTGACGAGCACTTACGTCTACTTGAGGCGGTGCTTAAGAAACTTAAAGACGCTAACTTAACTATCAATATGCAAAAATCTTTATTCTGTCGCAACGAACTCAAATACTTGGGATATATTGTGGATAGGTATGGCTTGCGTACCGATCCTGTCAAAATAGATGTAATATTGAACTTTCCAGTACCTGAAGATGCCAAGGGTATCAAACGCTTTCTCGGAATGTGCGGATGGTATCGGCGTTTCATTAACAATTTTTCCAAAATTGCACGTCCTTTATCTCGACTTACCAGTAAAAAAGTAAAATTCACTTGGTCGGATGAAGCCAATGCATCTTTTGAATTACTTAAATCAGCTTTAATTTCTGCTCCCATTCTTAAATGCCCTAACTTCCAGGAGCCATTCTATCTACACACAGACGCGTCTTCATATGCTATTGGTGCTGTTCTGACTCAAAAATATGACGGAGTTGACCATCCAGTTGCTTATTGCAGCCGCACGCTTAACAAAGCTGAAACCAACTACTCCGCTACCGAACGAGAATTGTTGAGTGTGATATACGCTTTAGAGCAATACAGGGCATATGTAGAAGGTAGGAAATGCTACATTATCACCGACCATGCGTCCTTAAAATGGTTCACTAACCTTAAAAATCCTTCCGGTCGTCTAAACCGATGGGCATGTAGATTGAGTCAGTTCACTTTTGAACTAATCCATCGTAAAGGAAAAGAACATATAATACCGGATTGTTTATCCCGTATCCAGGTCAATGCAATAGATATCTCTACTCAAGATCCTTGGTATTTGGACATATACAAAAAGGTCTCTGAAGGCTTTTCACTGTTCCCTAACTTTAAAATTGAACAAGATAAGCTTTATCGTTACTCAAAGAACAAATATCGCCTGACAGTCCAATTTGACTGGAAGTTGGTAGTTCCCTTTGAGAAACGAAAAGATATTCTATTCAAATACCATGATGATGTCTCTGCTGGACACTTTGGGGTGGCTAAAACCCATTCTAAAATTGCAAATTTTTACTATTGGCCTACACTGTTTCAAGATGTAAAAGAATATGTAGGGTCCTGCGAAACGTGTAAGACCTACAAACCAGTAAACTTAGCTCGTCCAGGTTTAATGGGTAAACCACGACGTATATCGTCACCTGGCGAAGCCATCTCGTGTGACATACTCGGTCCTTTCCCTCATTCTTATTTAAGGAATCAGTACTTATTTGTGGTAACTGATTATTTCAGCAAATATGTCACTTTATTTCCTCTGCGTAATATAACCGCGAAAGCCATAGTTAAATGTATGGAAAAAGGGATTTTTCTTGTCCATGGTGTGCCGAAATATATATACTGTGACAACGGTGCTCAATTCACTTCAAAAGACTTTAGAGACCTAGTGACTAAATACTCTGTTCCTCATCTCTTTTATAACCCTAGGTATCATCCTCAGACCTGTGCTACTGAGAGAGTAAATCGGGAGTTGGTGAGAACGATAGCCTCGTACGTGCGTTCGGACCACCGAACATGGGATAAACATGTGGCCGAAATACAGTGCGCTTTAAATACTGCTACCCACGAAGGCACCAAACATACTCCTTATTTCCTAACACATGGCCGTGAGATGGTCCTAGAAGGTTCTTTATATAATGACGAAGGTCCCATAGATCAAAACGCACTCGATCTCGATACTAGTTTCGCTTTTTCAGAAAATCTTAAAGAGCTGAAAACTGTTTTTCAAAAAGTGCGCAACTCGTTGCTCGTTTCTCATGAACGTAATGCTCGATATTACAACATGAGAAAACGCCACGTAGAACTGGTCGAAGGCCAAATAGTCTATAAAAAGTGTTTCCATTTGTCTAATGCAGCAAAGAATTTTTCCGCTAAATTAGCACCGCGTTATGTTAAATGCGTGATATTTAAAAAACTTGGACCGTTGGTCTATACCTTAAAATCGCTGGATGGCAAAATCTTAGGAAATTTCCATATTAAGGATATTGTCCGTCCAGGGGAAGTCGCTGATTCCTCATGACGTGTCACGTTTCCTCCACTTCTCAGTGGTGAAATTTAATTAATTACTATCATCTTCATAGAGTGAAGCCTAGCACCTTTGCTAGTCTTCCTCATACCGTTAAAACCTTAATTCTTACCGACTATTATTTAAGGCATTTTCTAAAGTGTCTGTAATTCCTCATAAACTTGTGGACAGTAGCGATCGGACTGACCCTGTTTATTCCATTCGTCCTTATAAAGACAAATGTACTTTTAACTCTAACATATTTGGAAATCATTTGATAAAGGGTATTTTATCAGCTGGAAAGCATATGAATTTCCATTTTAACTTCATATAACAACTCTTCCTAAAAGTGAAAACCTTTACATCTCAGTAAGAGTTGACCCTATTAAAAGGATTTTTTTGCTGAAAGAAGGATATACCGTAAACCTGTCTTCCAGTCAACCCTTTAATTTTGTCGAGATCTAGATGCGGTGAAATACTAAATGAATTAGTTTTTCCTCGTACTACCTCGGTTGTAAATAGAACGGCTCTCTTTAATAAAGTAAAAGTCTCCTGCCGGAATTAGTTAGTTTACGAATAGTTTTGTTTAGTATAACAGCTAGCTATCGAAATAGTTAGATTATAAAGGTCGACCATATGTAGTTAAGAATCCAATAGTTTTAGAGAGCTCTCGCCTAGTTTAAGCCGTACTATAGAACATTATTCCACAAAGTGCGGGAATAATATGTTTAGTATACATTTCGTTTTTAGTTATTAATGACGGGTATGCGTTGTTAGGAGTAGATCTAAACGTTTCCACTCCTGTTGCTCTAGTTTTAATTGGAAATCTGCTGGAGATTTCTGATACCGACCAATCTTTGGCATTTGATGGTTCTTTTTTTTGCTTAAAAAAAATTAAAAAAAAAGTTTTTTTTTTTAATTTTTTTTAACCCAACTAAAGATGAACTGTAACACTTTCAAGTCTAGTTTTAAGCTGCATTTGTGAACTGTTCATCTAGTAAGGTTGGCAGGTTTGCATTTGTCAGTTTGTCACATAAAGCGGTGTTTATCCGAGATATATCTACTAGCTACTGATGCTAGTAACCTCTTAGTAAGTCTAAAAGTTAGTTCAAGTTCTAGCAATGTTCCACAATACCTTAAAATGAGTTGCGAGACTCGTGTCAGTTTCACCATGCAAATTCATCCTGAAGGCAGATTTTCCTTTTGGTAATATTCCATTCGGTTTTCATTTCCACTAAACTGAATCTGGACGTCCATTTCACTATTCACAGGCAAAGAATTCAATCTAAAACTATTAATTTAAGATAAAAACAAATCTCACATATTTGTTTACAAGTTTTTCACCTTTTGACAGCTAATGAACGTTTAGTTCACTGACAAGTGAGTCAATCTCCTATCGTCCTGTAGTTGTTAATCTCAAAACCTTCGTGTCATTTAAAATTTATTTCTTAACTGAACGGATATCCAGTAGAATCTCACACAAATAGCCTTTAAACGTAATTTCGGCGTTCCCAATAATAATTATCTTTAATCTGTAGGTTTCCACGTATAACTAAACGCACTCACTCATTCGAGCCATGGTTTTTTCTGCTGGGTTATTGATATTAATTTCGTTGGTTATATGTCTGAAAATCTATTTTGTTGTATTTTCTTTTAGAAATTATGAAATAAGTAATGCTACTCAAGTCTTCATCGCCGTAAGGGTTTCCTTATATTTAATTTCTGCATATTACTTTGCATTCCCAAATATCATGGTGTTGCCAGTGGAAAATATTGTAGGAGGTTTCTAGAAACGCTGTTTCGTGGCATTTCGCCGGGAGTCAGTTATCACGCAAGATGTGAGCTTTCCATCTACAGTTTAACTGGTTCTCCAATCGCTTTGGGTGAGATATTTAGTCTGATTTTGGTCTATATTCATCTGTTCTATAGCCAATATTTAACGCCCGTGTTTTTATTTTAGCCTGGGGCCAAATTTGCTTAACTTAGATGCCTTCCAACATCCCATGATGTAATTTTAGAGTTATGGTAAGATATCTGGAGCTATCTCTTCTTATCCAACGATATTATGGAATGATTCTTTGATTTGTGTTGCTAATCTGGGTCGTATTGATTTTCAGCATGACCGCCATGATCGCTCACTTTTAAAAACCTAACCTCAATTTCGCAACCCCATGTAGGCTACCTAATTAAAAACCCAGCTAAAACTGGTAAGTGTATAGCTTTATCACACCTTTAATACTCTTATGAAAATAACGATAAAATAATGTTTTCAAGAATTAAACTCCAAGCCGCTAATTTGATGAAACTTTGTTTCAGGGTTTTTTTTTTACTATGTAACTTTATGCTAATACGGATGTATTCTCTCCATGCCTACTTAAATTGAAAGCTAAGAAACGGCCGACTTCCACGTGAGGAGAGGAGACATACTACCCTGAATCTACTAATTTCAAGTACTCGTTGAGGTGTACCTCCGGGTTACTCTGCCTTATTCCATGCAGCTAAGTGTGTTACCACAGTGGGACGTATGTACTCTTTTTTACTTTACTCTAGTGAAATAGTGTCTGTGAAAAGTGTCGGTATACTCAAAATTAATAAATACTTTTTACTAAAATAGTGACAAGAACCCTCCGGTTAACGTGACTCATAAATGTGTGGGTATTATACAAACATTCAACTAGGAAGTACTATCAAACAGCCTTAAGCTGTCTCAGCCATTGTCGGAAAGGATTGTTCCTAATTTTAAGTCATTCATAGTAATATAAGAACTTAACCCGCTGAATGGTCACTGCTTTTCACTTGTATAACTTTATTTATCAAATGGAAAGCAAGCCATATTAATTTAGTATATAATCATTCAAGTTGCGGTATACTGTAATAATGAGCGTCAGCGACTGATGTGTATACCCATATAATTTTTCATAAAAGAAAATAAACTTTAGTATAATATCATACTGTGTTTCATTTAATTACATCATTCGTTTGACGGAGGTTTATCTGGCGCCCCTTTGGTAAATAAATCTCGATAAGCCTCTGCTCCAAGTTGGCCAGTACCTACCCCTGAGGTCCGTGCTCCTTTTTCTGTGTGACTCCCCCGTCTCATCGTGGTGGAGAATCATTACAACTTTAACAGAATGAAACGAACACCGAACGTTTTTCTTTTTACAATAATCTGACACGCACACAGAGTACAGCGCATGGACTGTAAGTCTATGAAATATAAGAGACTACCAACACAACAAACTTACTATGTAATTTACATTGGTCCAACATTACCAACAATAACTACATGCTATCTCAATATCAGCAGTGACTGCCGCGCTATAATCTCGTGGTGCCAAGATCCATTACTTGGCGGTCATAACTTTAGATCAACATTTCCCCCAAGTGAAAAAATATATTTTTTGGACACGAGAGATTACTGCAGATGCTCTAAGGAAGTAGCCTTTAAATTTTTTGCTCCTACTACAGACGACATGTATATATATTTAACGGTTAAGTCTCTGTCATTTTACATTATTAAAGGCCATTCTCCACCATTTGTATATTTATAGTGTGCAATAAAGTTTTAATAAATAAGTAATATACTCCATTTCAGAAGAATGTGGGTAATGAAAGTGATGAAAGTAGATTTGCCAATCATAGTAAGTGCAAATGTGTATAATATAAATGTAACATTAATTAAAATTTATAAACAAGCCATACCAGGAATGCAGGAATACGGGATTCAGTTTGAGGACCCCCAAAGTTGTCCCTCATTATATCTTGTACCCTTTCATGCATTGATGTTAGTTGTGAGCCAGCTGGGCCACCCCCTGTGCCGAAGTGATCCCGCTTTCTCTGTGCATCCATTTTTTTGTGAGATGTTTATGGTCAGCCCAAACCTATTTAAGGAACGAAAAATCAAAACAATAAGCAGTTCCAAAAACACTCATGCAGTTAATTTTTAATACATTAACAATGGTGTCTTACTTTTTGCCACTGGGCAGCGGTTTTGTGAGTTCCCCCGAAGCCGTTGAGCTGCGCCGTAATGTCATCCCACATGTTTTTCGCCCGTTCATCACCCCCCCCCCCCCCCCCCCCCGGAGCAAGCCTCTTGCCAGATCCTTATTTTCTTTTAAGAAATCCAGCAAGGCGAGGAGTTGCTCCTGTGAGGCCTGTTGCCTCCACGACATTATTTATCTACATATATAAAACAAAATCAGATTAGTTGCATGAATATGAATAACCATTGAAACATGCATTCAGGTTGTACAGTATTTTTCGCAATTTATGTTTTAAAATAAATATATTACGAAAAATAAACTTCTGCTATTACAATTTTAATAGCCTTTTGAAAACTATGTTATGGACATTTGGGATCAGTTGCCTTATGCAGTAGACACAAGTAATTTAGTCTTACTACTAAAACTACTGTTTGCACTGCAGAAGCCTTAATTAGCATATTAAATACTCGGCATATCGTGTACTTTCATATAAATAGGAACATTATGTGAACCGTCGCCAGGGGAAGTAACTATTTTAGCTCAAGTGAGAGCACCAAAACGTTTCCGCTAGTTCTTGACCATTATTTGATAAACATATCCCCCTGGGAAAGCTACGATCTACGAAGTTAATCCTACCAAGGGCAGCTCATGATCATTTAAGAGCCGGGGTCCCCCCTTTTAGAAGAGTCCTTATTACCCATTTTAAAAGTAATCTATTTACCCAATTTCAGCCTAAACACGAGTAACGAGTTACTGAGGTAGACAAAATCTATATTTGAAAGGCAACGAAACGAAACTATTATTGCTTACTAACAACGACGACCAAGAGATTACCGAGTAGAAACAAAAAAAAATCTTTGGCAATAGAGAATAGGAGTTTTGACATTTGGCGTCATTTTCAAAATTCTTATAGAGTTAGATGAACAAACAGCAAATATTTAGGAATTGGGGGAGTAACACTTTCTACTAAGTCTTTTTAAAGTTTCTGTTGCAAAATGAAAATTCATTTAACAAATTTTTCAGCTTTATTTCAAATTTCTTTTTTATCGCTGTGTGTGAAATCACTTTACTAATTCATTCGTTCTTTCCATTCCCGATAGCAAGTCTGCAAGTTGTCTATGGAAACGAAACTAAAGGCTTCGATCGAAAGTGCTTCATGGTAGGTGTCTCATCTTTCTTTCATTCGATCTTCGTTTTCGTTTTTCGTTCCGTAGACAGATTTCGCAGTAGCCCCCTGGTAAAGTCCAGCTGGGTGGAGCACACACACGCAGCAGTAAACCTGTACGAACTCTCAGTTGTAACCATGTCACCGTCGTCGCCTGTGCATTTCGCAGTAGCCCCCTGGTAAAGTCCAGCTGGGTGGAGCACACACACGCAGCAGTAAACCTGTACGAACTCTCAGTTGTAACCATGTCACCGTCGTCGCCTGTGCTTGATGCTGAGGCAGCACTGTTAGGGTTATTGTTTATAGTACTAAAGTGGAAGAAAAGCAAGCAACTAAAGTGCCGTAAAGTGTGGTGTAAGCAATGGCTGCAAAAAAGATCAGCTCTGCCATGTCAATTTATTGAAAGATATAAAAATATTAGTGTCCGACCGAAACATGTTTTATCGCCGAAACCGAAACCGAAGGTTCGGTTTTGGCTCTAGTTTCGGCCGAAACCGAAACTTTTATAGACGTGTTAAAATCGTTAAATAAAATGTCAGTAGGCCATTCTTTTTAGACATGAATCATATGATCAATGAAACACTTATAATCCGTGTTGGTGCGTCAAGTTTTTTTTAATACCACGTCGGTGGCAAACAGGCGTACGGCCCGCCTGATGGTGATGGTATACGGTCACCGCAGCCTATGGACGGCTGCAACTCTAGGGGTAACCCATGCGCGTTGCCGACTCTTTAAAATTTTATACACTCCTTTCTTGAAGAACCCCATACTGCAGTCCCTGGGGAAAACCTCGGCAGGGAGCTCATTCCACAACCGGAGCGTCCGAGGGAGGAAATTCCTCTGAAATTATACCGAACGTGACCATTTAGAGGTAGGTGTGAGGGTGATTGCGAGCTGTGCGATGGTAGAAAGGGGCCGTAGGTATCATATTGAACAGTTCTTAGTAGCACAACCCATTAAACAAGCCATAGGACACGGACAAGGAGGCAAATTTTCTCCTTAAACTTAACGGTTCAATATCGCTCGTGAGTTTGGAATCGTCCACGATTCGCACAGCACGTCTCTGAAGCAATTCAAAAGGCCCAAGCTGGTATCCAGGTGCTCCCGCCCAGAGGTGACAGCCAACTCAGTGGGGACGGACTTGTGACATATTATAGAAGTCTCTGTCCAGGGCTGATGTATCGCTTCGCTCTATTGAGCACAGCTTTTTGGATGCCAGCCTGGCTTTGTCTTCTAAGGGGCTCCGAAACTTGACGACGCTGGAAATGTTGCCACCAAAAATGTCCCCTAATATTTTTTTATTATTTATTATTTTCGTAGTGCACGCGTATACTTGTGTCTTGGTGGGGTTGAACTGGACCAGATTATCCTGGCTCTTATTTCTGCCTTTTTGAACAGTCCCATGCTGTAGACCTTTGGTAATACCTCGGCAGGGAGCTCATTCCACAACCTAAGTGTTCTGTGTATAAAGTATCTATTTCTTACTTTACAACATTCCTTGTTCCTACGCTACGTCATCCAGTACGTGGTCGCCACTCGAGAACTCGCTTGCCCCACCGACCATCGGTTCTCCGGGCAATATGGCCCGCACCTGCCAATTTAGTTTGGCAAGCCTTCAGGCTATGTCAGTTACTTTGAATCGTCTGCGGGTATCGTAATTTTTTAGATCTCGCAGAGTAACTTGGATCATAGGCCATAGCCTTCTCCGTCACTCTTTGAGTGACTTCGATCCTCCTTTTTCGGAGCCATAGGTCATCAATGGTAACAGTGGCAACACGCACTGGTCAAAGACTTTAACTATTGATTAGGGAATAGAAAGGCCCGTCTGAGACCACTTCCGCAGATTGGTACTGCCCTGGCTTTTCGTTGCTGGTCTGCGCGGTGAAGAGAGGGACGCTGGGGGCCCGAGGTCGTCTGGGTGTACTTTGCCGGCCGGCTGGAACTGTAGTGGTGACAGCAGTGCCCCAACTTCCCGAGGTGGGCAGGGGAACGAGCAGCTGCGTGCGCGTCTTCTTAATCAAAAAAATCAAAATCAAATATTTATTCTGCAAATAGGCCACAAGGGCACTTTTACAAGTCAAAGCGTGAATTTATACAATTAAAAAAAAAAAGAACTGACAATCTTACTTAATAATAATGATTAAAAAAATATACTGATTAACAATTAAATGAAAATAAATTTACAAATATTAAGGACGTATTGAATACGATCTGTCCGAATAAACAAAAAGTACATAAAATTAATTTGATATCTCAGAGATGTGTATGGTCTCTGAGCGTCCAAATACGATTAATAACAATTATTTCAAAGTCCTTAGAGATATAAATGATCTCTAAGCGTTAAAATTAAAATAAGTAAACTTAATATTGTTAGAGATGTATAAGGTCTCTAAGCGTCAATAACAATAAAACTAACACAGAACAGGATTATGTCTCTCGTCAATCTACATACAATAAAATAACACTAGTATTAAGGTCTTTGCCCTTGCAAGCATGAACAGACCGGACTCCACAAACAGCACCCGATCACGAGTATGAGTTAAATTAAACGTAGCACCCTGCGAATGTACGACCCGCGTTATAATGGGAACCTCCTTGATAGCCTTGCCGTCGATGGTGAGCACCAGGTTTAGCAATAAAAGCAAGGGAGAACCAGTAGGTAGTTGGTGAAGGTGCTAAAGAACGGAGGTACAGTATGGGACGAAATAATTAAAATGTCTAATTTAGCGGAGCGGCGTTATTAATAATCTAAATATTTAACATTTGCTGCTTAAAGGAACATATAAACACATGCCGAACTCCGTAATGTGAAAAACTAACATTATAATGTAACAGAATACAGTCATTTAAAATGTATGCGACGCCATCTTCTAACGGAACACACGATCTAAGCAATTTGATGATATGTTTAATTATCTTTGTGAACACGAATTCTAAAACTAAACGGTATTACATTAAATTCGTGTAGCTTGTTATTGAATTGTAAAAATGTAGAAATTTTCGAGAATTATCATGTATTCTAATCAGGAAATAAGCATCCATAAGATCTAACGCACTCATAAAACATCCTTCTGAAACTAGTGTTATAGCTGTGCGTAGATCCTCAAGTTTGAAATGTTCGGTGTCAATGAATTTATAAAACATTTCAGATTTAACATAATCGATATTAACCGTTTGGCTTTGGTACTAAAATAAAAAAATGGTCGTCAAGTATTGACCATCGTAAGGCTCGCACTCAGATATGGCTTCAGATCTTAATAGATCAGTGATTGAATCTGAAAGCTGCATCTTCTCTTTATGAGAGAAGGATTTGTTTTTGGGAGGGTGAGCCTGCACCACAGGACGCGATGGAATAATCCAATATCCCGGAATCTATACTAATATTATAAAGCTGAAGAGTTTGTTTGAACGCGCTAATCACAGGAATTACTGGTTCGAATTAAAAAAATATTTTTGTGTTGGATAGTCCATTTATCGAGGAAGGCTTTAGGCTATATAACATTACACTGCGACCAATAGGAGCGAAGACGCGGACGAAGTCGCGCGCAACAGCTAGTCTATGATAATATGACCGGATCAGTAGTCAATAATGACTACAGTTTATAGAAATGTGACAGTCTACCAGCGTAACTCACAAGATCTTCTAACGGTGGCTCGATTTCTGGTGAGACACTCAATACGATGTACGCGAACTGCTCACGTGTTGATTCCTCTGTGTCCCCTGAGGCCTGCGATTCAGAGGACGCGCCTTCCAGTTTAAATTATTGCTGCTGCCCAGGATTACTGTTAGAAGTGGCCACCTTATATGACGACGTCGGCACTTTAAGGCCTGCGCCTGATTTGGATATTGTTTTTTTTTTTGCGGTTTTCAATATTTCAGCTTATCTATCTTGGTCTTCTGCATCTGGTCCTTCATCACCTTCAAGTTGTAAAAGACAAAATTTCGTCGCGTGACTGAGTCTAAGTTTTGATGGTCGCAAAGCTGGCGTCCATTAATAATTTAATGACTGACGAGTCCTTATCTTTTTTATATAGTACGTCACTAAGAGCCTTGTCGATACATGATATTGCTCGTCCTAATTGCTTTTGTTTCAATTCAATTCCCTTATCTCGCTTTATTTCAGCTTCCGATACCGCAGCTTTTATTTCCGGATTAATTTCCGGTGCGTCAATCAAGAGACAGTTGTTAGGAGGTAAGTATTTGTCGTATAATTCTTTGTGAGTCTCCTTGGTCAGTCCGGTGGCTGCGATGTGCTGTAGTTTCACTGCGAGATCGCTTTGAATATCTTTGCCATATTGTTTGGCTATTGTTGGATCGTCACCCAATAATCCTTTTTCTACAGGTGGTATTTCCTCCTGTTGTACTTCCAGTTCTGCAGCTGATTGAATAAGCTGCTTCGGAGTCGCTGTCGGTGACTGAGACAGCGCCGGCGGTGGTTCGTCCGTCAACGTTTTTGGTGGCCCATACAGTGACTAGGTCACAAACACGGTGAAGTGACAACCCCTCAGGTTGCCCGCATCACTCGTATGGTTCACGGCAGTAAGTAAAGTGACAGCTCCAGAAACTGCTTGCATCACGAAGCATACACGTGATAAAAATAGGTATTATTTCATATTTCATCTTCCTATATTTATTATTTTTGACAATGTTTCGAACCCTTTTAGACACCATTGCGGCTGTACCAAGGCAAAAATCAACAATAAAGTGTGTTGATAAGAAACTGACCTTTGTTTGCCGGTGATTGCCTTGACCCTGAATCCGAGTCTAACGATTCATAGCAACATCTGCGATGTCCGCCTTTAATTAAATTCCTTTTCTAACTTTCTTTATCTTATATAATAAGTATTCATAACTATCTAGCTTCCTTTTACCCATAATGCACTGCAAAGAACTATTTAACAAAGATTCATAGCAGAATTTGATTAGAATTAGAGTACGTGGGAACTGGCAGAGCACTGTAACTGTGAATGAGGATCGGGCGCAACAGTTAGTTTGTTTTTTTTTTCTCTCAAACTTCAGTGTGGATTGGCAGCACCGTACGTGTACTTCGTTTAATCATTAATGTGGGATCGCGGTAGAATAAATAAGTAGACCTCAACTTCAGTACAAGTATTTTATATTAAAGGAAACATGAGACCGCAATAAAAACCAACGACATCCGCCATTACAAAAGTCTGTCTCTCCGTAAGTTCGCTGCACTTCGCCTACTTCACGCCATACATTTCTCGCACACACATATCACACTGTCTCTTTCACTACGTTCCTTTCCAGACATGCATCATTCTCTCATCCCACACTCGACAATCCTACATTTATTTGTCTGCCCTCAGATAACATATTCTGAGGTTCGCCCTTCCACACATACTCTAATTACACGTTACATAATATTGAATACTTATAACAATGATAAGTGACACTAGAACTATATATGGTGAGAGAGAGGACAGTGAGAAGGAACTATTATTAGTACTTGATAGCAGAGATAAGTTAAAAAAAGATTTATGTTCCTTAGAAAGTGATTACAATGATGTAAATTCTGAGCGGGCCCGGCTTCAGGAGACGGTAGACCGGTTTACTGAGTGTGGTGCTGCATATGAAGAGGCTTTGAAGGACATTAACTCACTGGAGAGAGCGCTACATGATGCCCACGAAAAAATCTACGACCTACAGGAAGCCCAAACTAAAGCTGCAGAGGCTCACACGCAGAGTTTATTCGAGGAACTGGTCGGGCCCGACTCAAAGTTGGCTACCTCTGCAATTGATAATCCTGTGGTTACTATAGATTTAACCAATGATTCTAACACATCAGGGTTAGAACATTGCAGCGGTAATAAACTAAAGAAATATCTTAGACTAAACAGATTCATAAAAAAAACACAAAAGTTGTCAAAACGGAATAAATTGTTTTTCAAGAACTTGAGATTTAGCAAAATTAATGTGAATTTAGTGGATAAGTTGGATATATATTCTGCTCAGTTGAAAAATAGTAGATCAAAATATGAAACTGACACACAGATATTGAAATTAAAAATTCATAAGTTGGAGGACTCAATAAAATCTTTAGATAGGATGAATGAAAATTCAAAAAAAGTTATTAATGAATATTCATTAGCCATGGATGATTTAATAACACAAATTAATTATAACTCGGAACGGTTTGAGTCACTGACCAATGGCCAGTCATGTTTATGTAAACAAATGAGTGGTCATTTATCAGATGGTCCATCGAACCCACACCTTTGTGCCAGTGTACCTCCACAAGAACAAAATAATAATAGCTCCTTCCACACTTCAGAAACGAACACACCTAATGTAATTATGTACTGTGATGAGTTTGGAAGTAATATGGGCACATATCTAAGCGATCACTTAACAGGGCTTAGCGCAATAAGCAATTGTCTGCCTTATAGTAGCCTTGATAATATGTCACATCAAATTATGAGTGATAATAGTATTCATTCTAAAACAACACTGCTTATTCTTATGGGTAACAGAGGAAATGTGAACAAACATAATTTAATTAATTTTTTTGAAAAATTGGACACTTTAACTGTAAAAGAAATTATTATGTTCACATTCCCCTATTGTCATCAGATTTCAAAGGCAGAAAATGACACTAGATATAATTTGAATATAGCTCTGCATAATCTCTGTACATATAGTAGTAAGTTTAGCATAATTGACACTAACAAATATGTTGGTAAACACAATTTATTGACTAAAGGTAAGTTTTACCTTTGTAATTATTATAAAAGACAAATAGCTTTGTCACTATCCTATTTATTTGACATTTCTGCCAAGAATTTGCCACATAACTCTGCTCCTATTGAGCAGTTCAATATACAGTTGGAATTGGTTCCAGTTTTAACCAATCATTTAAATTAGATTTTAAGACAAAGGAGTACTCAAACTCTGGCAATTTAGTTATTAATAAATTTAATGAAAGATACTGCCATCATGGAAAATATATGCACCTGGTTCACCAAAATATTCAGTCTATTAGAGGAAAAGACTTACAGATTGAACTCTTTTTGAATGATTATAATATTGAAATATTGTGTGTAACTGAACATTGGTTAAAAAATAATGAATTAATGCCTCAATTTAATAACCACCAGGTGGGAAGTTCGTTCACCAGACTTAGTTCCATACATGGTGGGTCATTAATAATATTACATAATAAATTAAAATTTAAGGAACGTAAGGACATTGTATCCTTGTCTGTTGAACGGACCATAGAAATAAGTGCAGTAGAATTAGAGCAATTTATTGTTGTCTGTGTGTATAGGCCGCCATTAAGTAATTTTGACCTTTTTGAAAGCATAATGGAATCCGTGCTACTTAAAATATCACTTTCTAGTAAGAAATTACTTATATGCGGAGACTTCAATGTAAACATTTTAGAAAATTCAACAACAAGTATCAGATTGTTGAATCTTTTCAAATCTTGTAATTTGAGTCATATATTTACGGAGCCTACTAGAGTCACTGCTACAAGCGCCACCTGTATAGATAACATTTTCACTAATATTATTCCAATCACTAAAAGTGTAATCAGTAAATTAGAATCAGATCACTTAGGTCAATTAATGGTATTTGAGACATTAAGAAGAAATACCCTGAGGAAACAAATAACTATTGTACCAGTAACCACGGGCCGTATGGAACGAATGAAGCAAAGTCTAGTCCAGGCGCTACCCTTTCTGTCTTCCGATATGAGTCCAAACGAAATGTACAATTCATTTTTTCACACTTTTATGAAACATTATAATGCGATTTTTACATCCAAATCGGTCGTGGTTGGTGGGACATCAGTTTTTAGTGAGTGGGCTACTGAGGACTTACATAAACGTAGACAAGCACTGTATGCTTTATATGAGGAACGCCGGTTTAATATGAGTGATGAATTTAAGGAACATGTCAAACAATATTCTAAGAAATTTAAAATAGATTGTCATATAGCTAAACGTAATTTTATAAGCCAGAAAATTACAAATAGTTCGGACATTATCAAAACAACATGGAAATTAATTAATGTGGAAACTGGTAGATCAAAGCACAAAATGAATGATCTTAAACTAAAAATTGATGGCATAATTATAGATTCAAGTTTAGAAGTAGCAACAGAATTTGAAAAATTTTTCACTGAGATACCAGTATCCACAACAAAGACATTAAATTCTTCACCTTCGTCTGCCGTTACATTGTTAAAAGATAACGCCTCAGAATGTAGTGGAAATCTTCATTTTGAATATGTTAGTACCCCAGATGTAATAAAGGCGTTTAAATCAATTAATGTCAAAAAAACTGGTGATCTCTGGGGAGTCTCTGTCCATGCTGTCAAATCTCTAATAGAAGTCATAGCGCCTGACTTGGTAGTTGTATTTAATAACAGTATTGACTGCGGTGAGTTTCCTGATCTAATGAAACATAGTAAAATAACTCCTTTATTTAAATCAGGTAGCACTTCTGACCCCACTAATTTTAGACCAATATCTGTGCTGCCAACATTTAGTAAAATTTTTGAAAAATTAGTTTTGTCCCAATTAATAAGACATTTTAATGCAAACAATTTAATGCATAATAAGCAATTTGGTTTTACGCGGGGTCGCTCGACAACCGACGCGGCTGTTGAGCTAACTAAACATATATTCGATGCCTGGGAAGAGTCACAGGATGCCTTAGGTATTTTTTGCGATTTGTCCAAGGCCTTCGACTGCGTATGTCATGAAACATTAATCAGGAAACTGCACTACTATGGAGTTAGAGGATCGGCACTGAATTTGCTAAAATCTTATCTATATGGTAGAATACAAAGGGTCGATGTGAATGGACAGCGATCTCCAGGATCAGTGGTCTCGATGGGTGTACCGCAGGGATCAATATTGGGACCTTTCCTATTCCTTATCTACATAAATGACTTGCCATACCTCGTAAAGACCCACCATGATATAGTATTGTTTGCAGACGATACCTCTCTTATATTCAAAGTCAAACGACAGCAACAAGCTAATATAGATATAAACAATGCTATTTCTAAAGTAGTTAATTGGTTCAATGTCAACAATTTATTGTTAAATGAGAAAAAGACCAAATGTATCAAGTTTGTCACGACTAACGTTAAGCACAATCAAACAAGTGTCATTGTGAAAGATGAGGAATTGGAACTAGTGGATAGTACAGTTTTTCTTGGATTAACATTAGATTCCAAACTCCAATGGGGTCCCCATATTGCTAATCTCTCGAATAGACTGAGTTCTGCAGCTTTTGCCGTGAGCAAGATCCGCCAACTGACAGACGTGAAGACAGCTCGATTAGTATATTTTAGTTACTTCCACAGTATTATGTCGTATGGTATTTTACTATGGGGCAGTGCTTCAGATATTAATACCATTTTTGTTCTGCAGAAGAGGGCTATTCGAGCAATATATAAAATGAACCATAGAGACTCACTTAGAGATAAGTTCAAGAACATTAATGTAATGACATTGCATTGTCAATACATCTATGATAATATTGTGTATGTACATAAAAACATTGTAAATTTCAGGAAGAACTGTGACATACATAATATTAATACTCGAAATAAACACAAACTCGCGGTGCCCACCACTCGCCTACAGAAAATTAGAAAATCATTCATGGGTAATGGTGCGAAGTTTTATAATAAGCTTCCAAGAAATGTAACTGAATTATCTATTAATAAATTTAAAAATTATGTAAAGCGTCAACTCATATCGAAAGCATATTATAGCACACATGACTACATGAATGATAAAACACCGTGGGATTAATTGTGACTGAAATATTAATGAATTAATCATTATGGCGTTAGATATTAATATGATCTTTTTATTTTTGATTTTATTCTAGAAACTGTCTAGATTTCTATTTTTTATATATTTTTCTATTATTATTATTATTTATTTTTTGACGATCCTATTGTGAATTTTACTACAAAATAATTTCTTACTTTGACATGTCTACAACAACAATATTTATTTTGAAGAATAATAATAGCATCAATAAATTGCTCTAAATAATTAATTAATATATATGTTAATACATGTTATAACTGACGATTCGAAAGTGCTTGTTGCTAGGCCTATTTGAATAAAGAATATTTTGACTTTGACTTTGACTTTGACTATATACATATATATATATGTATATATACACACATATATTTATACATATATATATATATTATATACACACACACACATATATATATATATATAACCAGGCAACATAAGGTAAAGTTTATACTAGCAGGAACATGCTAATTAATCTAGTGGAATACATCCATTAATCAAAACAACATCATAATATAACAGCACGTTTTGTTCCTGCACGACATTGAAATAAAATAATGCAACAAGTATGTGTCACTGCATGTACATAAAAAATATATGAGCTATTCTTAGCCAGCTAATAATACAAGAACAGAAAAACTCAGCTTTCTAATCTAAACAACAACATCATTTTAATGCAATGAGTTTCTACTGTCACTCAAATTCATTACTTTCATTCATCCACATTTACCATCACCAAATAAAAAAAACTTAGCAGCAACTAGTCCCTGTCTCCGGCAATGTCAGGCCACCTTTCATATGGTCTGCTGAGGTGGAGGTCTTGTGAGGCCCTTCAGCTTGAGGGTCCGCCTTCTCCACATCATACCGGTCACGCTTCTTCACTTTCGTGACGCGATATGGTCCTAAGAATTTAGGTTTTATGTTTAGACCTGGCCCGAATTGGGTAAGCTTTATATCGACCATCTCACCTTCGCGGTACTCGAAACTATCCTCCCTGTTTCTATCTTAGTTTATTTTGTTCTCTTCCTGCACTTTCAGGATCTGTTATTTACCTCTTATTCTCAGATCTTCTCTGTCTTGTGCATACTGCTCTTTTTCTTCTTGCAGTAGCAAGTTGGAAATTTCTATCTCGTCACGTCTTCTCATTGTTCGTCCAACTGGGGGTTGTAATTTAAAATGCCCACCGAGTATTAACACAATTTATTAATATTAAATGTAAAGGTCGTGGATAGAAAGGCCCGTCTGAGACCACTTCAGCAGATTGGTACTGCCCTGGCTTTTCGATGCTGGTCTGCGCGGTGAAGAGAGAGACGCTGGGGGCCCGAGGTCGTCTGGGTGTACTTTGCCGGCCGGCTGGAACTGTAGTGGTGACAGCAGTGCCTCAACTTCCCGTGGTGGGCAGGGGAACGAGCAGCTGCGTGCGCGTCTTCTTAAATTAAACGTAGCACCCTGCGAATGTACGACCCGCATTACAATGGGAACCTCCTTGATAGCCTTGCCGTCGACGGTGAGCACCAGGTTTAGCAATATAAGCAAGGGTTCACTGCGGGACAAATCTTGATGAACTTTAATCTGGTGCGGTTGCGATCGAATCGGCCCAAACCTAAGCTCATGTACAGTGCGGGTGAGGCCTTACGGACCTCAAATTTCAGTAGTTACTTACATCCTTCATAATTTTGCCTAGACAGGGATTAGGTGTTTTTTATTTTCTGGTCTTCATTTGTCAGTAAATGTTTCAAACACACTTAGCTTCGCCCTTGGTTCTGACCTCTGGTTAAAGAAAAAATACCTAAAGAATTTTTGAGGTCTTTTAGGCCTTAAAATGCACTAAATTGTATCTAAGTCTAGTGAAGGGAATGGCAGTTATCGCTAAATTATTGATGAAAAATCATCTTTTCGTCGACCATCTTCGATACAATTCTCGTATCTCAGACGCCATTTTTAACCGACTTCCAAATCTAAAAGGTAGGTTATCAATTCGGTTGTATGTTTTTTTAATTTTTTTTTTGTATTTGTTACTCCATATCTCCGTTATTACTGGACCGATTTTATAAATGTTTTTTTGATTGTTACTACTACTTATGCATACTTACAGATTACTTAGTTCCGTTTTTGTCAAAACCCAGTTTTCGAAATCGAGTGTACTCCTCAAATCTAAAGGCATACATAAAGAGATTTTTGTATTTTCATCAGAAAATCAAGCATTTACTTAAAAAACTGTCGCATTTGATGATGATCAGAACATAACTCTTCAACGACGCATTAGTACACGTTTGGCTATTTCGAATTCGACTTGGACTGGGACTGGGACTAGGACTGAGACGCGCACCCGGACCCAGACTCGGACTCGGATCCGGACTTGGACTCGGACCCAGACCGTCTAATCTGCCGGACCTGGATTTGGACTAGGACCTGGACCTGGACCTCAACCTGAACCTGGTCTGGTGGTGGAATCGGCCCAGTGGATGACATTATAAGGAAGGCATTCACACATTTTTACAAATAACTGCATGCCTGTGCAAATATGTTAACCACTTCTTTCTGAATGCTATGCCGTTTACCTAATATATAGTGATGATATGTAATGAATAATGCTTTCCCATCGTAGTTTCTCAGTTTTTATCCTTTTATCTCAATTTGCTTTAATACTCGCTGTAAGCTAGTTGAAAAAATACGAACGGTTTCGATAAAATACAAAGGGAACACTCATTTTTATGTTATTTACCTTTTAATCTTGTTTTTATTCTTTAACATAAGTACTAGACGAATTTTAAAGTATTAAGGTAATTATATGTATTATATTATATAACATTATCGTCGTCCTAGCTATTATATTATCTAACATTATCGTCGTCTAGTACCTATTACACATGCCCTATTGAACTTACTGTAGGACTAAAACGATTTGTCTCATGATATTTATTTATTTAATTGTGTATTTATTATGTATATTTGTTACTGGTTTATGTTTTTTTTCTATCTACCTATGTAAGTATTTATATATTTACCTATAGTTATATGTAGTTTACATAGCACGTAGAACCGATGGCCGTTGGGGCGGAAAGGTTCTCGAGTGGCGACCACGTACCGGAAGGCGTAGCGTGGGCAGGCCCCCCACACGGTGGGCCGATGACCTGGTGAAGGCCGCGGGTGTCCGCAGGATGCGGGTGGCGCAGGACCGGTCATTGTGGAAGTCTTTGGGGGAGGCCTATGTCCAGCAGTGGACTTCTTTAGGCTGACATGATGATGATGATGATATGTAGTTTTGGTAGCATTTATTTAATAACATTTTGGTAACAAAAGTTATGACTAATAGTAACAGAACTCCCATAAAAGTGAATAACATACACCTGGACTACGTTGAAAAGTACATATACATACTTGGGTAAACAAATGTCATTTGATAAAACCCGACATAGAGAAGAAATCAAACTACGTTTAAAAATGTCTTGGAATAAATATTGGAGTTACAAGGAACTGTTAAAATCTACCTCTAGACCTCAAAAAGAAAATAATGAATTCGTGCATCCTACCATGTCTTTCTTATGGTTGTCAAACGTGGATTTTTAATACTTTTACAAAAAACAAGATAAACTCAAGTCATAGAAGTATGGAACGCAGTATTTTAAATCTTAAACGTAAAGACAGAAAGAAAAACGTAGAGATAAGAGGAAAAACTAAGGTTATAGACGCTTTAACACATTGCCAAAAATTAAAATGGACATGGGCCGGCCACATAGGACGCATGGGTGATGCAAAGTGGACAAAAACCGTAACGACATGGCCCGGTCCACCCGGAAAGCGAAAGAGAGGAACTGAACTCTTCCTTAAGAGGGGGCATAACGCCAGGAAAAAAGTAGAAATCACCCGCGCGTCCCGCGCCTGGCCCGCTGTGCGTAAAGGCGATGCGTCTGTTTCTGCCTCGCTCACTCCGCATAGTATATGCCCATCCAGACAGATGAAACATGATTATTTAATAACCGATAGTAATGTTTATTTGTTAATTACAATTGGAAATTAAGAACGTCCATAGACTACGGTGTTAATTAGAAATTAAGAACGTCCATGGCCTACGGTGTCAATTGGGCATTAAGAGAAGTCTCCCTGTCAGCCGCGCGGCCGCGTTAGGTTATTCGATTGGGATATTGAAGTCTTTATCTCTCGTGACGTAAGCGCTCGCAGCCTTTTGCATTTCCTTCCGCAACCCGGACATCCATATTCTGATGTGTAGCAGCCATATTCTAGGTGAAACGATTACAACCTCTTTTAAATATGTTATACTTTTGATGTCATCATAAAAGTTATTACTTACGAGTAGGTAAGTAAATTTATAAATGCTTTTAGGAAATAGTACGTACAGACTAACATTTGTTTTTAACTAGTAACCCACCCCGGAATCTAGCGGATTATTCTTATACATATACAAAGGTAAATGAAGTATAAGTTAATTGACAAAAGCTAGCGCAAAATGTCTGTGAAAAATATGACAGTTTCATACAAAATCCGCGCCAGCTTTAATGAATCGACCTATTATATGGCTACAATAAAATCGGCCAAGAGCATGTCGGGCCATACTCAGTGTAGGGTTTCGTCCGGTATATTCCCAATGAACTGGATTTAAAAAAAAAACAATAACAAACAAAAGAGAATACTTTCACAGCGTTTCATACGTCTTTTACTATGAAGGGAAGACTTTTTACGATAGCTGAAAAACAGCTCAACTGATCATGTCCGCTATAGTTTTCATTCAGTCTTTATTAAATTTTACTTTCATGATTTTTTTCATATTTTTTGTCCCATAGTTCAAAAGTTAGAGGAGGAAATATTTTTCTTTCTCTTGGAAGATATATTTCCAAAAATATTCACTTATCAAAAAGTGTTTGATGAAGACCTTTATTTATTTTGAAAGACCTATCCATATAGGGTTGAAGCAAAAAAAAAGCGCCCACTTACTTAGTAAAGGCATGAACAGTAGGGTAGACCGGGGACAATAGAAACACGTCATGATTGAAACAAGTCAAATTTCTCGAAAACTATAATACGCGTCTGACGCAACACTGAGAACATGCGGTCGGTCATGATTGAATCCTTTTACTCTTGTATTTTGACTAATCAAATTATTTTGGTGTTATAGTTAGGAATAAACGAATGTTTTTAATGGCCGTTGATCAGCGTTCGGGTTTTTTTTATATATAATATTTGTCATTGAAGTGAAAAACGTAGTGTGGGGACGATAGAAACAACTTGCTTGTGGACGATTGAAACGTTTCAATACTCCTCGTGTTTTAATCGTCCCCAAAAGTAACCTACTTCAAAATATAAGGTTCTGTATTAGATGCACATGTTGGTTATATTAATCTTCACATTTATTTGTGTAGTTTTTGACCTAGTTGATAAATAATGGATATAAGTTTTTTTTCTGTCCGCAACGTTTGTTTGTCCACAATTATCTCGCTTTCGGCTGCATCGATCTTGATGCGGTTTTTAGAAAAGTATTTGTCACATTCTTGAGAAAGTTTTTGTGCATGATATTTAAAAATGGCCATTAAGAGAAATGCCTAGCTGAGCAACTTTTCAAATCTCGAATTTTTGAAGCAATATTTCTGTCGCGCTGCTGTGGGCGGGAGCGGGAGCTGTCTATGTGTGAGCGCACGCACACAGGCGCGACCCGCGAGCGCTCGTTGCGCGCCGTTCCGTTGACATCGCCCGCGAGCCGAACAATAGTTATTTGTTCAACAAGAGAGCAAAGTAAATTTTTGCTGCGAGTGTTGATGTTGAGTCCCGAGCAAGCGAAAGATTCAAAATTAGAATCTTGAGCGTAGCGAGGGACTCAAAAACACGAGATGCAAATATCTTTGCTCTCGTGTGATACATACAACTTTTCACCTCAGCGGCGACAAAATATAACGCAAAGGCATAGTGATAGAGAGAATGAAGTTACTTATACTAACCTACGATATGAAAAGTTAAAAAGTTGGTGTTGACCGAAATATGTTCAAATACTTTATCAGGTACAAAGAGCGTTAAAGTATCTTGAACATTTTTTTGCCATCGTTGCATTTTTATGCCTCTTCAGGGCGCATTTTTCCACTGATTCTCGTGAAATATCCTTTTCTCAAACATGCGCCTAAATGTATGCATTAATGTCACGAAAAGAGCACATGAAGTTACCTGTTTATGGCTCCCAGGCTTTTATGGAGAATGTATGAAACTAACATTATTGTCCGCTGCTCTAACTTTTTAAATTTGCTTACTAAAAACAACTGACAAAGGAAGTTTTTTGTTTTTTGATATTTTTGGACTTTTTAAAAGTTTTTTTCATTTTTTTTGTACTTTTCGACAATATTTTTGCTTTCTCATGTTTTTTGATATATATTTTTTAGTTTTTACGTGGTTATTGGAATTTTTAAAGTTCTTGCGAGTTTTTTTTAATCGTGCTTGTATTTTGTGGCATTTTTAGTTGTTTTTTTGTTTTTTTTTGTGAATTTTGGTATTTTTTTCATTTTTACTCGGAAGCGTTTTATGTGTTTTTTGATGTTTTTGTACTTTTCGTCAGTTTTTTTTGTGTTTTGGCTTTTTTGTTTTTGCGTATTTTTTTGTACTTTTCGTCAGTTTTTCTTGTTTTTTGGTATTCTTTTAGTTTTTACGTGTTTTTTGGTATTTTTTTTAGTTCTTACTTGTTATTTTGTAGCGTTTTTGTGTTTTTTGATGTTTTTGAACTTTTTAAAAGTTTTTTTTGTATTTTTTTTACTTTTCATCAGGTTTTTTTTTTTTTATTAAGTTTTAACGTGTTTTTTGTTTTTTTTTACTCCTTTCGTGTTTTTTTAAGTCGTGCTTGTATTTTTGTAGTATTTTTCGTGTTTTTTGTTGTTTCTCTCGAGATTTTTGTGTATTTAAGGTATTTTTTTTAGTTTTTTTGTGTTAGTTTTTAACTCTTTTGAGGTTTCTGGATTTTTTAAAGTTTTTTCGTGTTTATTTGTACTTTTCACCACTATTTAGTTTTTTTTTTCATTTTCACGTTTTTTGGTATTTTTTGTAGTATTATTCGTGTTCTTTTGCTTTTTATGTTTAATTATATTGATATTTTTGGTTTTTCGTGTTTTATGGTTTTTTTTTTGTAGCAATTTTCGTGTTTTTATTTAATTTCCGTTATTATTTGTATTTGTTATTTTTCGTGAATACTTTGGTATTTTTGGGACGTTTTGTATTTTTTAGTTTTTAGATTTTTTTACATTGTAGTTTTTAATTGTTTTTTTAACATGTTTGAGAAAAGTACTATACAATCCTCGGCCGGAACAGGGATTGCAGGACTCGTTTTATCCGGCCTCGTCTACGACTCAGCCTTTATCCCAAACTCGTCCAGCAATCCCTTACTTCACGGCCTCTGCAGTAATGTACTATTCTTTGTTTGTCATGTAAAATTTTGAAAAGTAAAATAAACACACTCACGAGGTCTACGCAGCTCACAGAGCTACTAGATTAGTGGTTTTAAATGTGGACTGGTAGTGTGTGTGGTGTGGTATGTGGTATATGGTAGGTGTCGGTAGGGAACCCTTCTTTGTGGGTAATCCGACACGCACTTGGCCGGTTTTTTTCTTTTGGAGTGTTTCCGAAAATGTTCACTTTATCAAAAAATGTTTGATGAAGACCTCTATTCATTTTAAAAGACCTATCCAACAACAAACCACACCGTAATGTTGAAGCAAAAAAAAATTGTCATCCCCACTTTACGTGCAGGAGAGGTACACTTAAAAATTTTTTTTAGATTTCGTTTTACCATTTTGTCAGATTAATGCTTTATAAATCCATGCCAAATTGCAGTTTTCTAGCACCAACAATCACAGAGCAAAGCCTCGGACAGACAGACGGACATGGCGAAACTACAAGGGTTCCTAGTTGACTACGGAACCCTTAAATTTAGTGTAATAATTTGACTTGAAGTAAGACTCATACGTAAGAGAAATGTATCGTCTATTTTTGCATATACTACACACAATCGTTTAACCGAGGTTGACTGCCGCGCAATGATAACGTTGTAATTTGAACTGTAAAGTTTGTTACATAAGGTAGATATTAGATTTTTTGTTGAGAAGTTTTCATCAAACTTTTACCTGCAATTCATAAACTATAGTGTTGGGTTTTATAAACTCTACGTTTTATTTGGGACACACTCTTGTTGATACTATTATATTTACTTCGCAGTCTTGAGCGCTCCCTACACAGTCCTCTCGTCTCAGTGGAGCGATCGGGACTGGCTCCGCCCGTGAACAGCAACAGCAGATATACTACGCCGCGCGGAACGTGCGACGGAAGAGACGGTATCGCGCGGAAGAAAAAGAGCTTATGCGCCAAATATGTTTTACCTCAATAACTCAGAAAAATTACAACATTTTGATAAATCGCTAATAACAAAAAATTATTATGTCGGAAGGTATTTTATGTAATTTTTTTACTTCAATAGTATGCAAGGTAACGTCACACGATTGAAATTAGGTGAAAAGTAGACATGTTTTGACGATTTTTTTCTATCGAGCCAACTTTAGTCTTTAATGGTTTTGTTCAAACTCAAAAATAGCAAATATGATCTAGTTTTCGTGTAATTGGTTTTTTTGGCATATAGTCTTGATTATGATAGGTAAATATTCAATCTGCGAACTGCAATTTGGCGTGGTACCCCCTCTTAACTGCTGCGTCGCGCACGTGACCTAGACAAACGGCATAACAAGAAAAACATATAACATCACGCCACCACTCAGCCCTCGGATTCATCCACACAGAACTACCTTTCATAACTGTAACGACATTTCGTAAAAACTCATTGCCTAAAATTAACTTAAATGGCATATAGTCTTTAGGCACCACGTAAAATACTATTCCGTCGTAAATATTGCCGTCGATTTCGATGCACATCGTTATTTTTCCAATAGACTTCACCTTAGCGAGTCCGAAACCGGTCATCGTAATCACCGAACTGTCATCATAAGCCGGTAATTGCAGTTCACGGCAGCACTCAATAGATAAAAGGTTCACTTCACTGCCACTATCGATCAACGATGTTATTACCTCGTTAGAAATTCGTACGGTCTTCACCGGTTTGCTTCCATTCTCACTGATAAACGGTTTGTTTATATTCTGAGTTACCATGACCTCTCGATTTCGCTGCGTGTACGCCATCTTGCGCGTCTCGTCTGTGCAGCCTATAGGAGCCGCGGTAGTGAGGTGACACATCTCGCTCGAACCAGTGATGTCCCGTTGGACGCCTGCATCCCCATACGCAGTGTCGCCCTCTGCCACTGAATTTAAGAAAACTTTCTTCGAGTGAAGTTCGCTTCTATTTCTGCCGCCGCCATAATGTTCACGTCGAGGTGATTGCATTGTTGCCGTCGTTTGCCGATTTGAATCCGCCATCTTGCGCAGTTTGATTAGTTGATAAATGACATAATTCGTTGCAATTAAAGCACTTACGGCCTTGTGATTTATGAGGATTGAGGACATTCTGATGCGACGCGATTCTTTTCTCCGCAGGCATAACATCGTACTGCAGGCGATCTTGTAGGCTTTGATGTACTAGGTTGAGGTTTACTAGCACGTTTCTCATTTTCATTTCTTCGTCTTCATTTCTTCGTAGATTGCAAGCTTCTCTTTCAAATCAGAATAAGTTTTAACACCGTAGATGATCATTTTGTTCACTTCAGCGTCTGGAATCCCATCTACTATGTATTTTATAGCCACATAGTCAGCCATTTTGCCTTGCTTTTCTAGCGCTTTCATAGCAAACATGTTATCTAATCATGACTCACTTTCCTCCTTGCGCTTGGAACTCATTATCTCATGGATGGTCTTGCTGTCTATAGAGTCTGGAAATTCTTTTTTTATTGCTTATTTTAAGTCCTCCCGTCTTGTATATAATTTCTCCGACCTTAACCATAGCGAAGCGGTGCCGGTTAACGAACGTCTCGCAACCAAAAGCCGTTGCGTTAGAGTCCAGCCGAATATTTCCCCGTTATCGTCTATATCCTTAATCCATGCAGATACCGTGTAGGCTTCGTCTTGCCCGCTGTACTTCGGCACTAGAGTTTCGGTGTACTGGAACATACCGCGTACTTCTTCCATCTCTTGATTTACGTTCGTACTGCCGCCTTGATTCGCATTCGTACCTTGTTTGTGCTTCGATGATGGCGTATCTGGTGTCATTCTTCGTTACTTCGTATCTTCGTTACTTCGTAGCTTCGTGTAGTACTCGTATTTTCGTCTTCTCCGTCTTCATATAGACCGGCGCATGGGTAACCTCGTGTAGCACGCGGTCGCGAAAATCTTGCATCCACTTATTTTAATCTTCTACGCGCATCCCGGACGGGCCCCCAAAATGTGGGATCGCGGGAGGATAAATAAGTAGACCGTAACTTAGTACAACTTCTTTATATTAAAGGAAACATGAGACCGCAATAAAAACCAACGACATCCGCCATTACAAAAGTCTGTCTCTCCGGAAGTTGGCTGCACTTCGCCTACTTCACGCCATACCTTTCTCGATCACACATATCACACTGTCTCTTTCACTACGTTCCTTTCCAGACATGCATCATTCTCTCATCCCACGTTAATTATTAATTAACACATTAGTAACAATCATTTAGCAATTCTTAGTAGTTTATATATAGCTGACATTTTTATTGAAATATCACAAAAATAGGAATTTTGCCATACTATGTTTTAATTGTTTTAACAAAGGAATGAAGTACCTATTCTTAGGCAATATCTATAATCATAAGTATTATCAGTTATACTCTGGCACGCATTAGGTACTTGATCCTGAAATTTAAACAAAAAAAGCATAATGCAAAGCAACATTCATTTCATCAGATGTGGTTGGTCTTTGAGGGCTTGTGTGCTCGAAGTGCTTCGAAGAAAGATCTGTCTGTCTCAGTAAACCGCTCTCATGATCATAATTCTCTATAGTATGACCCACTTCGGAGCTCGCCTGAACACTATCCGGCGGCCTAGAGACCCTGCAACAAAATATTATAACCTCTATATGAATTAAAATTGAATAAGTTTCGATAAATGATTATGACGAATGACTGCAATCAATTGTATGATTTGTATATTTGCAATTGTATGTAATGTACCGTATAATGCATATGCATACAATTACAAACTAATCAAAATACAATAAAATGCATATTATTATTATTTATGTAATAAGACGGTAACTGTCATTCATTAACTTTGTTTTTCCTTTAACATTTATTTAGTTTTTTGCGTAGATAAATTAATAATTTTGACACTTATTACAAAACAAAAATGAAGTAATGCTATTTACTTTCTTTTTAGCTAAATCTCAGTATCAATGAAAACATTTTTATCAAACAAAAAATCAAATACAACTTAAAAACGAAGTAATCGACATGCAATTGCTTCATTTATGCTTTACAATTGTGTTTTGATTTGTTTTTCTGTAAATCTTTTGAAAAAATGCCTGCAGTTACTTTGTTTGTCTAAAATTTATCTCGAACACTAAAGCTCTTTTGAAGATTCCAAGAATGTAGCAACATCCCTTATAGTCCAAGTCCAAACGTGCCAAAAATGTAAAAAGAACCTGTTTTTCCTAGAACAGCCGTTTACTGCTTCAACTCTTGAACTCCATCTTGTCTCGGAATCTGATTTTAAAACCACAGGCATGTGTTTTTTTAGTTTTTCCCAGAGGAGTGTGGAATGTGCATATATAATACTTAAAGAGCTTCGATAGTTCCGAAAGAAGTGACCATTATAGTGTCCTGTTTGCCTGCATGCACACCAACCAAATTGAGTGAATGATTGTCGCAATTCACAAACATGGCCAGATTATAAATAATAAATAAATAAATATTAGGGGACATTTTTTACACAAATCGAACTAGTCCCACAGTAAGCTCAATAAGGCTTGTGTTATGGGTACTGGACGACGATATATTTAATAGATATATACTTAAATACATAGAAAACGTCCAAGTCTCAGGAACAAATGTCTCTGCTCACCACAGAAACAAATGCCCTTACCGGGAATCGAACCCGGGACCTCTAGCTTCGGAGGCAAAGACACTACCAACTAGGCTAAACAGGCCGACTAAGATTATTCTTCTCCCTTATTCTTTGCTGGACTCCAGTTCGGTGCCCGGCCATCACAGAAGCTTTTTCAAAGCATTGTGAGCGACAGTCTTGTAGGTCCATATCGTCTTTTTCCATCTGTTTCAAAATCTCATCCACTAAGCTAGCGGCGTCCTTTTTACTTTACTGGATGTAACCTAGAAAGGATTCTCTGACTTTTTTTCAAAATCAACCGCTACGTATCTATTATCCTACTTTCAAAATCCACTTACTTCGTAAGTTAAGTTCTTTATACTGTGCTACTTCTGACATCTGCTCACGATGTGCCAGATCAGGAGTCGAGTCCAACTTTGGGACATTATATTTTGCTTTATGAATGCTTCACAATAAACTCGAAAAGTGTAGCCATCAGATGAATAAATTCGGTCTGCGTTTGAGGTGAAAAATACGATACGGTTCCGGGATTATTTTAACATGGCTGATGTGGTTGTTCATAATGGGGTTGATTATGGCCAAGAGTTTTACTAATGCTAAAAAATTACAGACATTGCTGGATTCGGTTTCGGGAGTGTTGAGACTAGTGAGTGACTGCCTGTGACCTAGCAATGCAAGATTTTGAGTAGCAAGAAATTTGATACACTGAAGAATTCTTTGTTGTATGTTGCGCCACTTTTGCTTCTCGATTTCGATCTGGGTTTGAAGATCTGTGTCAATGACACTTACCTCTATTATTTGCAAAATTTCGTTCGACTTCCGTCTGCAGGGTGAAGCACTCGCGATGGTTCTTTGCATTTTCGTGTGAAGTGAGCTTCCCAGGTACCTTCCAGTATTAAATCCATCCATCTTTGAACTGTAATGATGATTGAGTATCTTATCGAGAAAAGATAAGACAACAGATGTAATAAACCGATTTTTTTGTTGGAGAATACACTAGCCACGACCGTTTACTTCTTCATCGCGATTTCCCAGCTTCCTCTTAAACCATTTTTTGTTCATACAACGGTTATTTGTTGGCAGGGCAGGGCTGTTCATATTTTGAAAATATTTTGAATTCAATTTAACTATATTTTTACGAACTTGGGGAAAAGTAAGAAAAGTAAATTAATTAACCTTTAATTTACTTCATTTATAAATGCTATATGGTACATTTTGGCTAGATAGAGAGCCTATATGGAACATTTTAAAAAAAATATCTAGTCACAAAGAACGTTATTATAGCCCGACCAGTGCCTATTTGGACCTGGCCATGTTACGGATTTTTAGTAGTACTAATTTATTTTAATGGCAAGACATACTCTTTGACAACAGACGTTAGAAGTTCGTATGTCTTCAAATTACACAAACTGACATAAAAACGAAATATTTCGTGATTAAAAAAAATAATATGCCTAAAATAATTCAACACATGTCAGAAAGCTTATTCTGAATATTATTAATTAATTAAAACAATAAAAGGATGAAGGATTGACTAATATTACACAGTGCACAGTGTACATATGCTGTTTATCGCATAAATCGATCAAGAAATGTATTTTGAAATGCAAGACTAGAACACCCAGATGACTATTACTAATACTTTTTTATAAAAAATAATGTATCTTTCGTGACCATGACGTAGAAATAAGATTAAATAAATTATATAAGCGTATCAGATCAAGATATAATTTTTTGATTAATATAGTTTGATAAAGGACCTTTAGGCGCATATTTTCCAGTTTTTGTTTTCGGAGAATCGGTTCTGGTTATCGAGTTATTAATGTTTATTCAGATTTTTGTTAATTCTTTTTTCTCCCAAAAAACTCAAAAGTGCGACTTCTGACCGGCACTGAAAGAAACTTCTTAATTAAATTGATAAAAAAATCAAATTCCACTATCGCGACGTTTGGGAGTAACGGATAAAGGTCAAATAGTACATTTTAGGGTTGTCACTAAAGGTCAAATATAATATTTGTGATCAATAGAAAAGACTTTAATACTCATACGAATCACTTTCATTTTCGAGTATAAACGTCCAGTCGCCAACGTTCGGTGAATTTACAACATCATCTGATGATTGAGATCCTTCTAATGTTGGATGTTCCTCATCCATCTCTGCCAACTTAAAATTTTCTTCATGAATCGGCTTCGGAAGTTCACGAACAGCTTTTGGCAGACAAATCCTATTGGACGATCTTTGGCGCTGTCTGTAGTGTGCCATAGACACAAACGTATCCACTGATTCTAGTAAGAGGTCAATCATAGTTTTTTCTCCTGTTCATTTTCCGGCAATGGTGTTCCCTATTGAGCCAGACAATATAATGTTTGTCCATTACTATGCGTAAAGGAAGAAAAGTCGAGACAAAAAGGCTATTTTCGTTTGTGGAAATATCTCCGTCTGATCTTGGGAAGCATTGCTGCGTGTGAATATTCATCGCAAAGAAAAATTAAAAAACTGTTAAAAAATACCAACAAACGACTTCAGATTCAAATCTCAAATAAAAGTCACCACAATTATTTTATGGATGTGCCTAAAAGTATATATATGGAAAATAATGTACTTATGTATGAGATATATCTTATGTGTAATTGATATACAGTTTTGTAATTAAGGAAAGAAATAGATTAATAACTTAAATGAAAGGTCAAGTTGAGTGACAAACCTGACACTATATTTTGAAATTCGATTACTCGTAAACGCCGATATAGTGGAACGTGTTTTTTCTTTATCATTGATAGACCTAATTCAGAGGTCTCTCACTGCCGGTTACAAGTCTCACTTTTGAGTTTTTTGGGAGAAAAAAATACAATAAAAATCCGGATAAAACTCGGTAAGCATATGCGCCTAAAGGTCCTTTATCAAATCTGTTTACTATCGCATATCTACGTGATAACCATTCCCTGTAGAGGTTGTAGCAGATAATGAGTTAAGCCTCCTGGTATCAATTAAAGCTTTAACTATTTCTGGAGCGATAATATCTTTGGCTGTGACAACCCAATTTAAAGCTTTTTTGCCCAGTCTATATTGATCCTGTTTGATGTTAAACTCTGAGAGCGCGGTTTTTAACTCAGAATTCAATTTTGGAGATGATAAATTGGTGCATTTTTCGGGTAACCGATATTGTTTTATTAGATCCGCTTGAGATTCTTTTGTCAGACCATTGGTGAGAATATGAGCCCACCTCGGAGCAATGTCTTTATGTAAGCTTGCACCGTAACTGTTCTTAATAGAAGGGTTCTCTCATAAATATTTAAATTGACAGGATCTCTTGCACTTCAGGTAAGGTAACCTATGATGGAGTGCCTGTCACGGCTTCGATCGGCGGTTGCGGGACGCACCTCATCACCAATTTTGTCATCAAAGCTGATCACTGGGTCATACGCGTCTTCATTTAAAAAACACCCGCAATACCTATTGAACTATAAGGTATACTAACAATGAGAATAGTATGACGGTATCAGAGCATATGCATAAATGTATCCATTGTCTCATTGTGGGTACAAGATGGTAACCCATAAATGTATATAAGTGGGTCTATAATTATTACCTATAACTTAATGCGGGCATATCGGACGGGTCCAACGTAGGGACCTTAAGCAGCAATCAGTTTGTCGTATTTAAGAGTAAAATTATAAGAAAACGCAAACATAATCGAAGAGTTCCTTGATTGAGTATACTTCATTGAGTAACGCCTATTTAATACAGAACTTGACCGCACATTTTGCGGATTTTTGGTAGGAAGTACCGCCTAGAAAATTTTGATATTTATGCAAGTTGTAGGCCAATGTATGGCCTATTATTAGAAAAAAACAGAGGTGTCACTACTTCACGGCCACTTGTAAAAAAAAAGTAAAATTTTTGTTTGGCCTTTTTTTATATGACAACTAGTATTTGCTTTTTGGATCTCGATGCATATCTAAATAAAGAACATTATTTTAAAATTTGAAACAAATCGCTTTAATAGATCTCGAAAAACGATGCATTAAAGAAAAAACTTTAAAAAATCATAAGTCAAAAACTGTCACTAGTAGGTCAAGGTCAAGGTCAAAATATTCTTTATTCAAATAGGCCTAGCAACAAGCACTTTCGAATCGTCAGTTATAACATGTATTAACATATATATTAATTAATTATTTAGAGCAATTTATTGATGCTATTATTATTCTTCAAAATAAATATTGTTGTTGTAGACATGTCAAAGTAAGAAATTATTTTGTAGTAAAATTCACAATAGGATCGTCAAAAAATAAATAATAATAATAATAGAAAAATATATAAAAAATAGAAATCTAGACAGTTTCTAGAATAAAATCAAAATATCAAAAAAAAAGATCATATTAATATCTAACGCCATAATGATTAATTCATTAATATTTCAGTCACAATTAATCCCACGGTGTTTTATCATTCATGTAGTCATGTGTGCTATAATATGCTTTCGATATGAGTTGACGCTTTACATAATTTTTAAATTTATTAATAGATAATTCAGTTACATTTCTTGGAAGCTTATTATAAAACTTCACACCATTACCCATGAATGATTTTCTAATTTTCTGTAGGCGAGTGGTGGGCACCGCGAGTTTGTGTTTATTTCGAGTATTAATATTATGTATGTCACAGTTCTTCCTGAAATTTACAATGTTTTTATGTACATACACAATATTATCATAGATGTATTGACAATGCAATGTCATTACATTAATGTTCTTGAACTTATCTCTAAGTGAGTCTCTATGGTTCATTTTATATATTGCTCGAATAGCCCTCTTCTGCAGAACAAAAATGGTATTAATATCTGAAGCACTGCCCCATAGTAAAATACCATACGACATAATACTGTGGAAGTAACTAAAATATACTAATCGAGCTGTCTTCACGTCTGTCAGTTGGCGGATCTTGCTCACGGCAAAAGCTGCAGAACTCAGTCTATTCGAGAGATTAGCAATATGGGGACCCCATTGGAGTTTGGAATCTAATGTTAATCCAAGAAAAACTGTACTATCCACTAGTTCCAATTCCTCATCTTTCACAATGACACTTGTTTGATTGTGCTTAACGTTAGTCGTGACAAACTTGATACATTTGGTCTTTTTCTCATTTAACAATAAATTGTTGACATTGAACCAATTAACTACTTTAGAAATAGCATTGTTTATATCTATATTAGCTTGTTGCTGTCGTTTGACTTTGAATATAAGAGAGGTATCGTCTGCAAACAATACTATATCATGGTGGGTCTTTACGAGGTATGGCAAGTCATTTATGTAGATAAGGAATAGGAAAGGTCCCAATATTGATCCCTGCGGTACACCCATCGAGACCACTGATCCTGGAGATCGCTGTCCATTCACATCGACCCTTTGTATTCTACCATAAAGATAAGATTTTAGCAAATTCAGTGCCGATCCTCTAACTCCATAGTAGTGCAGTTTCCTGATTAATGTTTCATGACATACGCAGTCGAAGGCCTTGGACAAATCGCAAAAAATACCTAAGGCATCCTGTGACTCTTCCCAGGCATCGAATATATGTTTAGTTAGCTCAACAGCCGCGTCGGTTGTCGAGCGACCCCGCGTAAAACCAAATTGCTTATTATGCATTAAATTGTTTGCATTAAAATGTCTTATTAATTGGAACAAAACTAATTTTTCAAAAATTTTACTAAATGTTGGCAGCACAGATATTGGTCTAAAATTAGTGGGGTCAGAAGTGCTACCTGATTTAAATAAAGGAGTTATTTTACTATGTTTCATTAGATCAGGAAACTCACCGCAGTCAATACTGTTATTAAATACAACTACCAAGTCAGGCGCTATGACTTCTATTAGAGATTTGACAGCATGGACAGAGACTCCCCAGAGATCACCAGTTTTTTTGACATTAATTGATTTAAACGCCTTTATTACATCTGGGGTACTAACATACTCAAAATGAAGATTTCCACTACATTCTGAGGCGTTATCTTTTAACAATGTAACGGCAGACGAAGGTGAAGAATTTAATGTCTTTGTTGTGGATACTGGTATCTCAGTGAAAAATTTTTCAAATTCTGTTGCTACTTCTAAACTTGAATCTATAATTATGCCATCAATTTTTAGTTTAAGATCATTCATTTTGTGCTTTGATCTACCAGTTTCCACATTAATTAATTTCCATGTTGTTTTGATAATGTCCGAACTATTTGTAATTTTCTGGCTTATAAAATTACGTTTAGCTATATGACAATCTATTTTAAATTTCTTAGAATATTGTTTGACATGTTCCTTAAATTCATCACTCATATTAAACCGGCGTTCCTCATATAAAGCATACAGTGCTTGTCTACGTTTATGTAAGTCCTCAGTAGCCCACTCACTAAAAACTGATGTCCCACCAACCACGACCGATTTGGATGTAAAAATCGCATTATAATGTTTCATAAAAGTGTGAAAAAATGAATTGTACATTTCGTTTGGACTCATATCGGAAGACAGAAAGGGTAGCGCCTGGACTAGACTTTGCTTCATTCGTTCCATACGGCCCGTGGTTACTGGTACAATAGTTATTTGTTTCCTCAGGGTATTTCTTCTTAATGTCTCAAATACCATTAATTGACCTAAGTGATCTGATTCTAATTTACTGATTACACTTTTAGTGATTGGAACAATATTAGTGAAAATGTTATCTATACAGGTGGCGCTTGTAGCAGTGACTCTAGTAGGCTCCGTAAATATATGACTCAAATTACAAGATTTGAAAAGATTCAACAATCTGATACTTGTTGTTGAATTTTCTAAAATGTTTACATTGAAGTCTCCGCATATAAGTAATTTCTTACTAGAGAGTGATATTTTAAGTAGCACGGATTCCATTATGCTTTCAAAAAGGTCAAAATTACTTAATGGCGGCCTATACACACAGACAACAATAAATTGCTCTAATTCTACTGCACTTATTTCTATGGTCCGTTCAACAGACAAGGATACAATGTCCTTACGTTCCTTAAATTTTAATTTATTATGTAATATTATTAATGACCCACCATGTATGGAACTAAGTCTGGTGAACGAACTTCCCACCTGGTGGTTATTAAATTGAGGCATTAATTCATTATTTTTTAACCAATGTTCAGTTACACACAATATTTCAATATTATAATCATTCAAAAAGAGTTCAATCTGTAAGTCTTTTCCTCTAATAGACTGAATATTTTGGTGAACCAGGTGCATATATTTTCCATGATGGCAGTATCTTTCATTAAATTTATTAATAACTAAATTGCCAGAGTTTGAGTACTCCTTTGTCTTAAAATCTAATTTAAATGATTGGTTAAAACTGGAACCAATTCCAACTGTATATTGAACTGCTCAATAGGAGCAGAGTTATGTGCCAAATTCTTGGCAGAAATGTCAAATAAATAGGATAGTGACAAAGCTATTTGTCTTTTATAATAATTACAAAGGTAAAACTTACCTTTAGTCAATAAATTGTGTTTACCAACATATTTGTTAGTGTCAATTATGCTAAACTTACTACTATATGTACAGAGATTATGCAGAGCTATATTCAAATTATATCTAGTGTCATTTTCTGCCTTTGAAATCTGATGACAATAGGGGAATGTGAACATAATAATTTCTTTTACAGTTAAAGTGTCCAATTTTTCAAAAAAATTAATTAAATTATGTTTGTTCACATTTCCTCTGTTTCCCATAAGAATAAGCAGTGTTGTTTTAGAATGAATACTATTATCACTCATAATTTGATGTGACATATTATCAAGGCTACTATAAGGCAGACAATTGCTTATTGCGCTAAGCCCTGTTAAGTGATCGCTTAGATATGTGCCCATATTACTTCCAAACTCATCACAGTACATAATTACATTAGGTGTGTTCGTTTCTGAAGTGTGGAAGGAGCTATTATTATTTTGTTCTTGTGGAGGTACACTGGCACAAAGGTGTGGGTTCGATGGACCATCTGATAAATGACCACTCATTTGTTTACATAAACATGACTGGCCATTGGTCAGTGACTCAAACCGTTCCGAGTTATAATTAATTTGTGTTATTAAATCATCCATGGCTAATGAATATTCATTAATAACTTTTTTTGAATTTTCATTCATCCTATCTAAAGATTTTATTGAGTCCTCCAACTTATGAATTTTTAATTTCAATATCTGTGTGTCAGTTTCATATTTTGATCTACTATTTTTCAACTGAGCAGAATATATATCCAACTTATCCACTAAATTCACATTAATTTTGCTAAATCTCAAGTTCTTGAAAAACAATTTATTCCGTTTTGACAACGTTTGTGTTTTTTTTATGAATCTGTTCAGTCTAAGATATTTCTTTAGTTTATTACCGCTGCAATGTTCTAACCCTGATGTGTTACAATCATTGGTTAAATCTATAGTAACCACAGGATTATCAATTGCAGAGGTAGCCAACTTTGAGTCGGGCCCGACCAGTTCCTCGAATAAACTCTGAGTCTGAGCCTCTGCAGCTTTAGTTTGGGCTTCCTGTAGGTCGTAGATTTTTTCGTGGGCATCATGTAGCGCTCTCTCCAGTGAGTTAATGTCCTTCAAAGCCTCTTCATATGCAGCACCACACTCAGTAAACCGGTCTACCGTCTCCTGAAGCCGGGCCCGCTCAGAATTTACATCATTGTAATCACTTTCTAAGGAACATAAATCTTTTTTTAACTTATCTCTGCTATCAAGTACTAATAATAGTTCCTTCTCACTGTCCTCTCTCTCACCAAGCAATTGAGCACACAATTTAATTTAATTAGGATGTTGATACTCAGCATAAATATTTTTCACCGTAAGAGGTACTCACAAAAAAACCCCGAGTCAAATTGATTCAAGGGCTGACTTACTATGGAAATCCGACAATAGCCTTTTTTGAATGCTATCAAACACTGTGCAATGTGTTGACATTGGTTATTGAGATGACAGGTAGTACTGAAATTTCATATTATACAATAACAAATATATATAAAAGGAAAATAACGTTACCGGCGTTGCCGCCAATGAAAAAATATATCCAATACATTTTTTTTTTAAGTAGATGAATAAGAAAGCCTACACACACTGTCCCGACCATACATGACGTATGCATATTATTGCCATACGAGGCTTGCACTGAAAGTGGCGGGAATCGAATACTTATTAATTTATTTTTAACATGTATTATACCTTTTTATAATCTCTGAAGTTTCCTTATCTCAACACACTGGCCACTTAGAAAAAAAAAAGTATGGTTCGGTTTCAATTGTTTATTGAAGTCGTCGAGTCACTGCTTAAAATGGAATTGTGCCGTGAAAATTTCAGAGCTATGATTTATTATGACTTTAAAAGTGGACTAACACAAAAACAATGTGAAGAGCGGATGGTTGCTGCTTTTAATATTGAAGCTCCTTCAAAGACTACAATATACAGGTGGTATTCAGAATTTCAACGTGGCCGTGTATCCCTCACCGACGAAGTGCGTGAAGGTCGACCAAAATCGGCAGTCACGCAAGAAAACGTCGATGTTGTGCGTCGTCTGATAAATGAAGACCGACATGTGACATATCGGGAAATTCAAGAGCACCTGGGTATTGGAATGAGTCAAATACAAATTATTTTAAAAGAAGAATTAGGCGTGAAAAAGTTATTTTCCCGTTGGATACCTCACCTATTGTCTGACGAGCAGAAAATAGTCCGTGTCAATTGGTGCCGCAAAACTTTGAAAAGATTTAACAAGGGACGCTCAAATGCTGTTTTTAGCATAGTATCAGGTGACGAGTCGTGGATATACGCTTATGAGCCTGAAACTAAAAACCAATCCCGAGTATGGGTCTTCGAAGACGAGCTCAAACCCACAAAAGTTGTTCGTTCTCGCAGTACGGCTAAGAAGATGGTGGCTACATTTATCTCTAAATCTGGTCACGTAGCTACTGTGGCTCTTGAGGATCGTAGAACAGTCAATGCTGATTGGTACACCACTATTTGTTTGCCGAACGTCTTTGCTGAACTCCGAAAAACAAACCCTAGTCGTCGCATCATCCTTCACCACGACAACGCCAGCCCACACACCGCTCGGACAACAACTGAGTACCTGGACGGTGAAAAAGTCGAAATATTGGACCACCCTCCATATAGCCCTGACTTAAGTCCCAACGACTTTTTTACATTCCCCAGAATCAAGGACAAACTGCGTGGTCAGCGGTTCCAGACGCCAGAAGAAGCAGTGGAGGCCTATAAAATAGCCATTTTGTCGACCCCTACTTCAGAGTTCAAAAAGTGCTTTATGGACTGGTTTGAACGCATGCATAAGTGCATGAAATACAAAGGAGAATATTTTGAAAAACAATAAAAATAAATAAACACACTTATACTGCATATTTTCTTCTATTCCCGAAACTTTAAGTTTTACCCTCGTATAACATGCTGTTTGCCGCGATATTATTTCAGTCCAAATAGGCACTGGTCAGGCTATAAATACCTATTCAAATTCACGATAAAAATAAATGTTTGCTCACGCTGCATACCTTTTAATTTTTTTGCGAGGTCTATAGCTCACAGAGCCACTAGTAACTACAGATAATAAGTTCCGTTACAGTGAACCAACACTTCTAAAACTGAGCTCCTGAGCTTAGCCGTAGGGTCTGGAATCTAATTTGAATCCTCTTATTTATATAGCTTCAGTTTTGCAAAAAAACCTACATGGTTTTATTTACTACGTATGATAAATATGCTACATCGTGTCTTTAGATATACACGGCTATATGCCTGAAGGAACGGAAATCAATAAAACAGCATCCTGTATAATAATGTAATAATTTAAACGAGCAATTCTTTTATATTTAATTATTACGGTCGTCTCGGGAACGACCCTCTCGATTTCGATGATTATTAACAAACCTGTAGGGTTTATGGCTGTGTATCGATCTAGCTAGGTTTCATCTTCGGGAAAACTCGTATTTACCCGCAAAACACTAAAGATGGCGAGGCCAGCTCCGTTGCCTGGGTACTATGATATGAAGCAGTCATTACTTTATCCTACGCATACTCATCCATTGCATCTATGAGATTCACAAGCTATTTGTTCACGTCGTCAAATCTAAAATGACTTGACCCGTAGATTTTTAACAACTGCGCGTAATCTAAGGTCATATTTATACTAGTTTTTCCAATGTGAGTAATCGGCAAGCGTTGTGAATAATCCCCTGGTCCAGCATCGCCATTTCAGGGGAAGCGGAAGCCATAAAGCATTCTGTAGCGCTTCAAGCACTCGATAAGCTAATGTGGTCGTAATGGGATGTATATTCATTGTCGAATTTTGTTCTGAGATGATGAAGGCTATTTTTGAATTGCTACGTGAATTAGGTGACTATGTGCTGCCAATATTTGACCAGACAAGCTACTCAACGAATCAAGCGGTATCTCGTGGCACACGGTGATCACGATGATGCACTATGATGGCCCATAAGCCCGATCTACCTGGGCTATTTTAACCAGTTCCAAGGGGTGTATTTATTTATGGATTGTCTAAATAAATCAAAATAATAATAATAAGGAGCCTCGTGAAGGCCGAAAAGGACAAGGCTAGCAAGTATCTAGACTTGCTTGCTGCCTGCCTGGCACACGAGGTAACCGCCATGTGGGATGTTGATTCGACGATCATTGTCCCGATAGTCGTCTCTGCGAACGGTCTAATTGCGAAGAGTCTCGACCAACATCTTAAGAAACTTTCGCTAGATGGCTAGGTCAAAGGCCAGATGCAGAAGGGGCGGTACTCCTGGACACGACCCGGATAGTAGGTCCCTCTCTCTGTCGCCCTAACCACCGGTAGCTTAGGCCCCGTCTCGCTACCGGTAGTGCCGGTGGTACCGTTAGAATGGGGTTAATTTGGTCAGTTTCAAAATTAAAAAGTATATATCTCCCCGTTAATTATATCAAAAAAATTAAGAAAAATAGCCAATATCTGTTTTTAGCCCTCAATCGAAATCACCAACAAAATATAAAATATTATTAATGTAGTACGAGTATCTCTTGAAAAAAAAAGAGTTGCTGATCAACTTTAAACTGATATCGTGGTTACTTTGATACCCCCGTTTTTATAACGGGATTCGATAGTAACCCCAATAAGGAATAAATCACCGAAACATCAATAAAAATCCGTTCGCAGGGTTTTGAATTTATAAAGGTTTATATGCTTTTGGGGTTACTTTCACAAAGAAAAATATGGGTATTTTAAGAAATAATCAGCTTGATTGGTATAATGATGAACAATTTGTAACGAACAGTCATATTAAATTTTCATTAAGCCTAGAAACGAGCTTATAACCTAACAGATTACAAGAAATGTGAGTATCAATTAACTGAAATCAAATTTTTAACTTTGAGTGATTCTTAACTATAATAATAATGATTTTTATTGTAGATTTATTGTAGAACTGTGTACATAAAAGGTCATTACAAATGAATATTGGTAGCAACAGTTACCCTTTGCGGGCGTACAATATTTTGTTACTTAATCTACTACATTTTTACCTACATTCTAATATGCATAATATTCATTAAGATTATAAAAAACTTTATCAATTAGCCAGGTTTTAAGTCTCCGTTTGAAAGTAATTCCTTCAAGAGATTTCAAGTCAAGCGGAAGGTGATTGTAGACACGAATTGCCATTATAAAGGTACTCTTTTTATACATGGCATTATTTACCCTAGGAAGGTGTATATCATATTTGTATTGCTCCCTTATATTATATTTTAAAGAGGCTTTTTGTATAAAATAATCCGGTTGATTACGTATTAGTAGACACAACTCCAGAATGTAGATGCTGGTTAATGTAAGGATACGTTTTTCCCGAAATACATCCCGAAGCGAGTCCCTAGTGCTCATCCGAAATACGGTCCTTAGACATCTCTTCTGTAGCCTAAATGTGTTATCGATATCGACCGAACGGCCCCAATATATTATTCCATATATAAGTAAAGGAAATACACTTCCGTAATAAGAATTTAGTACTACACCTTCGGAACATGTTTCTGAAAGTATAGACAGAGCATAACAGGCTTTTGAATTTTTTTTGTTAATATATTCAATATGAGACTTCCAGTTTAGGTGGGTATCTATATTGACGCCTAGAAACTTTATGCTGTCAACTTCTTCTACAGGGATGCCTGATTCGATTATGCTAAGGGTAAGAGGGGCGGCTTTATAATTTCTAAATTGAATGATCTTTGTTTTGCTCAAATTCACCTTTAGATTTAATGTTAGAAGCCACTGTAGTATTTTCTTAAGGGTACATTGAATGCTGTTGTTCATGTTTATGTTGAGTGTGTCACTGGAGAATAACACTGTGGCGTCATCCGCAAACATCACACATGGTTCAAGAATTTGAGTTGGAAATTCGTTCAAATAAACAAGAAATAAAAGAGGCCCGAGAACGCTTCCTTGAGGCACTCCCAGGAGGACCGTCTCATAGCAAGATTGTGCGAACTCAATAGTTTTATTGCGACTGTTGTAATTTTCTATCTGTACAGCTTGCTTTCTATTGCATAGATAACTTTTCATCAACTGGATTGCATTTCCTCTTATTCCTAATCGTTCCAGTTGTTGTAGAAGTATGTTATGAACGACACAGTCAAAGGCTTTTGACATATCAATCAGGAGAGATACGCAAGGCTTCTTATCATTAATTTTTTAATTAACTATAAACTCTTATCTATTTATATAGGTTGGTACTTGAATACCTCTAAAAAATATCAAAAAACGGCGGACAGTGTACTTGATTAGGTACTTTAACAATTACAGTAACCATACAACAAGAGTTGACAATAAGAGATCAAAAACTTCGCTTATTATCTAACAAATCACAAGAGATCTTCAGTTACTATTTTATTTCTTTTAAACATTGGGGGACAATCTAAATTAGCTGAAAGAAGTTATTTCACGGTGTACTCGTATCATTGATCAGTGATCAAATTAAACCCTCATAGGCGATCAATGACATCCCATGCTACAAATATCGAAAAAGTAAATGGCCGTCAACGTTGTGATTTGCAACAAGATTCGAGGTTATAGGCCAAAACATGTCTGACTCAGTGAATTACATTAAATTAACGAATTGACCATACTGAAAATTGTACATTAAAAATTACACAAGCTATTAAAAGTACGTAATATGAGTACTTACCCATTTTCAATTTTTTCCCATCGAGCGACGTGCTCAATCCCACGACCGGTAAACACACACTGATAGTGGCGTTCAATGTTGCCAATCGTTAAAACAATATCTAAAAGATGCTCATGAAGTCTATAATCAGAGTTTTAACATGAAGTGAAGTTTTTATCAAAGTAATCCCATTCCAGAGTACTCTAGGTTAGGTTTTTTATAATGCCTTTATATTTTGTACGTCTTTTTTATATTTTAATTTTTGTAAATTTATTGTAAAAAACCTTATCTAAGAATCAAGTCAACTAAAGGGAATAATAATAACATTGGGGGACAATCTTACACATATCGACCTAGTCCCAAATTAAGCAAAGCTTGTACTATGGGTACTAGACGACGGTAAACATACTTATATAGATAAATACATACTTAAATACATAGGAAACATCCAAAACTCAGGAACAATATTCGTGGTAAATGGACAAATAATGCCCGAGATTTGACCCCGCGATGGGGCTTTTTTGATTTTATTGTTTCTATTGATAGGGTTTTTTTAAAATATATATATGTATATGTATATATAATCCTCAATTTACAATATGTACATATTCGTGTGATTTTAAATATTAAATATTTAAGGGTCTAAATTGACGTTAAGGAACATTAGTTGCCTTACCTTTCGCAACTTGCTGTTGTACCAGCTTTTTCATGCCAACAGCGCTTTTTTTTTAAATGCCACTATCCTTTTCACCTTACTAAGGCTATGTTCAAACATAGCGCGGCCGTTACTTAAAATAATATTGAGGGTTTGAGCTTAACACCCGTAATGCTTCCATCGTAGCTCTTCGATTACGGCATTAGTGACATTTGATGCGTTGTCGGTTATTGCGAAATTTATTTTGTCTGTTACATTCCACTCATTTGTAATGCACAGTATTTTTTGCGCTATATTTTGGGCGGTGTGGTGGTCACCAAAACTACAGCAGTCTAATAAAACTGTCTTAAAGTCAAAATTGTTATCTATAAAATGCCCCGTCACAGCCAGGTAGGGATCCGTTTTCCTTGACGTCCACAGGTCGAAAGTGATGCAAATTGCATCACAACCCGCGGCCACCTTAGGTTGAACCACTTCCTTTGTTGTATTATATGCTATCATTAGTTGGTTGTTTGATAATGTTTTTCTTGATGGCAATTTGTATTCCTGTATCCATCTCATCAGTTTTCGGAAGGACCGTTCCTCAACTATACCTAGTCTAGCCATAAGTTCTGTTACTGGCAGTTAACAATGATTTTAAGAAAAATAATAATTCGAATTTCGAATGTTGTGTTTTGACGTAAGTACTTGGATGTTTTTGCCACCATTTATATACAATATAATATTAAAATAAGTAAATTAATAATGGAGTGGGGTGTCAAAGAAAATAGAATTGCTGTGATTGCTCTGCATAAGGTAGGAATGGAGCCGTCCCACATTTTTGAGACACTAAAAAAGTTAGAGATCAGTCGAATGTTTGTGTATCGTACCATTCAAAGATACACCAAAACGTCCTCTGTCGATGACAGTAAAAGATCTGGCCGACCACGTACTGTTAGAACAAAACAAGCCGTTAATGCTGTAAGTGCCAGAATTCGCCGAAATCCCATAAGAAAACAGAAGATCCTTTCTAAGGAAATGAAAATACCACCTAGGACACTTTCGCGTATAATCAAAGATGACTTGAGTCTTGCAGCTTACCGACGATATACAGGACATATGTTAAATCAGTCACTAAAGGACAAGAGAGTTGAAAGATCAAAAAGCCTTTTATCTCGATACGCACATGGGAAATATAAAAATATTCTTTTCACGGATGAAAAAATTTTTACTATCGAGCAGCACTACAACAAACAAAATGATAAAGTGTACGCACACAACTCTCGAGAAGCTAAAGAGATAGTTGGAAGGATTCAGCGAGGTCATCATCCCGCTTACGGCATGGTTTGGTGGGGTGTGTCGTATCAAGGCGTCTCTGAGATCCATTTTTGCGAAAAAGGAGTGAAAATTTCAGCTAAAGTGTATCAGGATACGATTTTAGAAACAGTAGTTAAACCACTAAACGACACAATGTTCAAAAATGTACACTGGACCTTTCAGCAGGACTCAGCCCCGGGTCATAAAGCTCGCACCACCCAGATTTGGCTGCAAAGGAATGTTCCGGACTTCATCAAGGCAGATGATTGGCCCTCTTCCAGTCCCGACTTAAATCCCCTGGACTATAAATTGTGGTCAGTGTTAGAGGACATGGTCTGCTCTAAACGCCATGCCAATATCGATTCTCTAAAAAAATCTTTGAAGGTAGCAGTGGCAAATTTCCCAATGGATACAGTGCGTGAATCTATAGACGTGTGGCCGGATCGTTTGAGGGCGTGTATTAAAGCTAAAGGCGGGCATTTTGAATAAAAAATATATTGTTTAGAAACCTTATTAACTTACCTATAAATAAACATTTACTTATGGTAAATTAATTACATCCTTTTAAAAATATGTTTCATTTCATTTGTAACAGAACTTATGGCTAGACTAGGTACTAAAGGGATGAAATGCGTCAATACACAGATCTAAAACGTCTCGGTCTATTAAACACTTCTGTTCTGTAGAAATTTTTGGAATGTAACTATCTAGAACATTCTGAGTTATTTTGCGTGAGCTGGTGGTTTGTAAATTTGGCTGTGGCTGCTGACCTTCATCACCTGAAGTCGACGGTAGGTTTTCGCTGTTGCCAGCAGAACCAGTTGTATCGTGGTTATTCACCACGGACTGTAGTGAACTAAAGAGAGTTATATGTTTGCGCATTAAATGATTTTTTTAAGTTCGCCGTCGTAGACTTATAGCTAAACATATCGTGACAAGTTTTACACTCAGCTTTACCATTTTCGCGTTTTTCGAAAAAGTCCCAAATTTCACTACAGTTTCTCCTTCGCGACATTTTTTACACTTTCACACTATCAACACTTAAACTAATAAAGATTAATTTATATACACAGAGATAAACCTATTTTTACATCAACTTACAGTTTAATTATTTACGTTCACTATTAAATTAATACACAGTTATCTGCAACGTACGTGCATAAAACACAAGCAAATACAAAAATTCCGCAATTATTGCATCGCACCGCCACATTCAACTAATTTGCTAAAGTAATAACGTAACGTAAACAACATTCAAAAAACAAAAAAACAACATCCAAATTCAACATAATTTTAAATTAATCGTCGCTACCACAAATTTGTGGTACAATTTTTAATATCAACTCTAATTTTTTAGTGTACATTATTATCTAACCAAAATGACACAACTGTGAATAAAACGGATTTTTTACGTAAAATTAGTGCAAACCGCATCGACGTCCCTTCGTTCGTTTGTGGTTGTATAACTATCTGTTGATCTTATGGAGCGACATGATCACTTATGTGACAAGCTCCTTAAATAAAGAAAAAAAAAACAAAAAAAAAAAAAACTATCTCGCTCAACCATCAGTTTAAAACCTATATCTGTCTCGATTATAACGCAGCTACGTTAGTTGCGGTTTTGTGTATGTGTGAAAAGAAACGAACGAGTCCGAGAAACGAAACGGAACTTGAATGAAGTGGTTTGTTTTTGATAAAATAGCGTAGCGAGCGAGTTGAGTCAGTTGCGTGTTGCCTAGAGTGTATGACTGTATGTCGCCGTGATCACCGTATGGCGGTGGTATGGCGTTTTAAAAGAAACAGTTTTGCGTTTAAGATAAAAAACAGTTAGTCCGTTATTTGAGAAAAAACAGTTTGGCGAAACGGTTTTGTTGAATAAAGCTCAGCTCTAGCTTGCTGGTAATTGAAGAAGCAATCGCTTATATGTACGTTGTGATAAACCTATTTTCTTCTTTATAACCATCTGCAGCCACTATCCTCTCTACATACCTACACTGTCCACATCTGGGCATTGAAATATACAAATTTTAAAAATGTCACCTTTCTATTCGCCCACGTTCCTATATCGCCAACAGTTCTAACTCGTTCACAGTCTGGTTCGTGCTTTATTATTATATTATTATAGCCTTTTATTAATATCTCTTTCCTTAAGTGTTTACATTTCAGAGTGTTAGTATTATATTTATTCTACGCTATGTAAGTTGCTTAGTTATTTATTATTTTCTAAAGAGATCCCCTTTTTTTGGGTTATGGCCTCCCCCAGTCTGGCCCACTCTTCTCTGTTTAGGGCCTTGTTTGGCCAGTGTCTTCCTGCTGTTGACACTATATCATCTTGCCAACGTTTGCGTGGTCTTCCCACTCTTTGCGTGGTGCGTGCTTATTGGTATTAAAATTTAAATCGTTCCTGGATTCCCATTTTTCTTCAGTTTGGTGATCCTTTGAATGGGTATAGAGCCTCGGAAGTAAGTGATTAATGTTTGTGGACGATTTAGCAATGCGGATGTGTTAGGACTGCAGACGATATAGGAATGTGGATAAGACAAGCAAGACATTGGAAAATTGATATGACATTGAGGAGTAGTTAGGAAGTTGACAACATCTACAAGTAAGAAAGAGGACGAGTTAGGAAGGCGACAATATACAAAAATAGGTATGTGGACACATCAGGAAAGTGGACTATACCTATAACCATATTAATTTAAATACTCAATTTCATAATTTGATTGCAAGTATGGAATGACGAATATTACACCAGATAGTAGCAATGTTGAACTTAATCATTATTCGGTATTGTCTTGGCTCGTCCCATTAGTTTGTCGTTTTTCGTCACCCTCCTCCCAGATGCTTCCTCCTTCCAGAGAACCTTGACCAGATATAAATCTCTCTCGTTTTTAATAAGTCTTATTCGTTTTTAGTGATGATCTTCCATTGCCTTATTCGTTACCACTATATTTTGGTAATGCAATAATATTTTATGACCTTAAGTTAAGGAACAGTATCCTCTAGAGGTAACAAACTAAGTATAAATAAGCCGACCCTGAGGAATCGCATTACAAATGTCGATCCCATTGCGGTCTTGTGTGGTCACCTTACTACTTACAAAGGTACACACCACACAGGTTTAATACAGTGTTTCAGTTTCGCAATTTTAGGTTGTAGTATAGCTTGCCCAGTAAGCTACAATTTAGGATTTAAGTTTATGCATAATGTGATCTGCCATGCAATTATGACGTAAAAGCGCGTAAAAGTGACACTGATTATTCTCTTCTCTCTGGTCGGCGTGACAGTGGGGCTCTTTACACGGTTAGTTTGGTCACAATACTGGAATGTCAATATTTTTTGCGGTTTTCAAAAATTGATTGGAGTTTGCTTCAATATTCGTAAATATTCACGTATAGAAATATAAGTGTATCGCGTGATAATAATTACCATGTCATGTGGGAGGCCCCATTAATTGACGTCTCGTTTTCAATATTGTCTTGGTAGTTTGTTTCAATTTTGCAAGTTTGTACTATAGATTAAGAATAGTTTTTAAGGCTGGTTAAGTGTGGTCTGCACGTACATTTACATTTAATTTTTATTTTCTGTGGTAAATAACATAATAGAATTTATAAATGTTAAATATATATATATATATATTTGTCAGAAAAATCGGCTAGTATAGCCGCGTCGTCGGCGAGCTGTGGCTTGCACCTGGGCCACAACGGAAGAACAGCGCTGGCTTTGCCAGCCTCATGCTGAGCTGTGGCCCTTTTCTGACAAACAGTGTTCGTCCTATTTTTTTGTAAACTTCTATTACCTGTGTTTGTCATTAATAAATGTTTTTTCTTTCTTTCTTTCTTTCAATTATAAGAATATAATATAAATAACTGCGAGCTTTTTCAAAGGGTTCTGAACTATTTTTTTTCTGTATCTACGCCGAGGACTTAGGAGCAGTGTTTAATACTACTACAGATTTTATAAGCGCCTACTCAGAGCCTAGTGACCCAATTCAGATAGGGCAATAGATTTTTTATAGAGCCGATGCGATCGGTATTATGTGGTGGAATTAGGCGACTGAATTTGGTCGCCGCTGCCCCATACACTTACACAATCTACACACAGGTCATTCTCTTGTCGTACACAGGTGGACTAAATTTGGATTCGTCGGAGAAAGGGCCATACATTTTATACGACGCGGCTGCGGATGGAATCAGCCCGGCTGAATAGGGTAGATGACTCGTGTTACAATTTATAACAGTGCGAGTATATGGATAGCAAATCATCTAATTATCACAAGAAATAGTATTTTATATAAATTTGTGGGGTTACATGAATAGGAAAATATAAGTGATTTTTTTTTATAAATATAAGAAATACTCATACCTATATATTCATAAAATGATGAATTTTAAACGCCAAATAAAAATAAAATAAATGATACGTCAATTGAGTTCCTATAATATCTGTGAGTTCCTTTAATAAGGTAGTTTCATTACGTTAAACTATATACCTTACTGCCTTTATATGGATAGTATACCATCATATTAACACAATAAAGTGAAAATTTACATTTAAACCATATTTAAAGTTTTAAATATAATTTAAATGTAAACTCCGTTTTCACTCTCGTTTTAGTTGGTCCCATAAAAAAACATTTGAACCTCTCTAAAAGCAGATTCAAATACGTAGTGGCAAACAAGAGTCATTTTAATCTAGCCAGCCTAGGTAAGAAATAAAGGGGTAGGTCAAGGATAAGCGACATTAAAAAAGTTAAGAAAAAAATGCAACCATATCATATAAGGAAATCAAGGACGAGGCCCTACATAGGCTAACTCTTAAATTTGTGATGATGAGTCTATTCGGACCCAGAATTCTAACACCTTTCTATTCCTCCAATACTGTGTGCTACGTGAGCACACAGCTCATTAGTGCGGGTCATTGTCGACTAACGACTCAGGAAGCAGGGCTCGCGTTACTGCTAATTATACGAGCCCTAACTACCCTCCCGGCCTTTGATTTGACTTCAGTGTTACAAAGAGTTCCGCGATTTGAATTACTGGCCTAGACCCATTTCAAATAGGCGATTTGAGTGTATAGGCATCAGTGGTTTGCTTCTTAACATAATTTTCAAGTTCAAAATCTTTAGTTCTTTGTCACTTGGCCAATTAGAGATAATATTATTAATTAATAATAAACTCGGCGTCAAAAAAATAGCCATATGGATCAATTTATTTCAAGCGGTTTTAAACGGGTTTATTATAAGACCTGAATTCATTTGACATTGATTTTCGTAGAGATCTATGCGATATTTTCAACACAGAGTGCATTATTATCGCCTGTAGAGAATTTATTAATATCTAATTTCGTATGGGAAATATAATTCAAAAAACAGTGAATAAGGGGACTTTTTTAGCCTCCTTTGACTCTAATGTCAGCCTATCGTATGTCCCACCCAGTGGTCAGACGTTACGTTTTATTAACTGGTGTGGCTTAACATTGCAAAACCGGCTTAAATCGAAACCTTAAACGTTTAGTAAACGAACCGTTCATTGTTTCTTTCGGAGATTAGCAATAAATAACCCCATAAACCGTTAAAACCTGTCAGCTAACAACAGACCATCAATCGCTCTAAACATGTTTGGAAACCATTTATCTATAAAAAACTCTGTTAATGATTTCAGCATGATTTATCGTCTTTGCGCCAAAAAATGGCGGGGGGAATTAAAATGGTGGCCGTACGGACGGCAAGTTGTCAACACGGGGCAACTTTCGCTTGTGATTAATAACTTTGGAAGTTGTCAGGCATAGGCACAAGATAGGGGGAACAGTAGACTTACTATTGGGTCGGAAGTAATTACGGTCGAGTGTTGTTTATCGGATATGATCATCACTGCGTTGCGCATCGGAATGTGCGGTGGACGATATGGGGGCGTAGGAGTTAGGTAACTGACGCAGCTTGGGTGCTTCGTGTCAGTTCTGCCATCTTATTCACAAACCGACTCGTCCTCACCTGTCACCTCATACACTCACCAGTTTTTATATGGAAACTGTCAAATGTCTTTTGTCAAATTTTGACAGTTTCTATATAAAGACAAAGAAAATATATACTAACGTAAAAAGAAGCGACACCGAAGCATGTGTGCTGTAAACCCGTCTCGCGGCTATGTGTGCGTGACCGGACGTGAACGGGGGTGCGCGAGGGGCGCGCGGTGTGTGGACAGCTAGCCGCGGCAAGATGAATCGCAGGGTCGCCACTCGCTTCAGCATTGGCGCGCGCTTGACGTGCGCTCACGCAACAGAGATCGATCGGCCGGTAGCGGGCGTGACACTTGTTTTACTTGAAATTCGTTAGAATTTATCATTTGTAATTCAATGTTATTAACTAACTATGGCAGGAGCTTTATATTGCTGTTTCTACGGTTGTTACTTTAGGCTACCTAGCGATCCAGAAAACTAAGTTATGCAATTTAATATGTTATGTCCTTCCCTACATTTAGAATTTAGACTTCACCTAAAATCCGTTTTTTAATTCGAAAGACTTAATATGGGTAGTGTGGCCGACGCGACGTCCACAGCACCGTGACTGCTCAGATAGCTCGAGGGGCGGGCGGTTCCTGCTTTCCCGTCTCGGCGGCGCACGGGCGTCACAGGTTCATGTGCGCGCCAGAGGAACGAAAAGCAACGCCCCTCGGCTTCCTAAACCTAATAATAGTCTTCTACTAACAGAATCACGCACTAGATCAAGGGGCAAGGTCATGGAAAAGTTGTGTGCTGTTTACAAAGGATTTATTGTCACAAGATTGATTGGTCAACACTGTCTAATATCGCGAATCAACTGATTTACACACTATAATGTCAAAATTTAAACTAAAACTGGTAACAAATTTAACTTGATCTCTCAAACAGTTCTGTAGGCGAGCAAGGGTTCACAGTAAACTGGTTCACTTTTTACTTTTATTTTTGGATGTTAACTCTGGAGCAGACTCGAAGTGACTAGCGCTCGGTGTGGACTCTAGCTCGCTTTTATATCATTTTGCTTTCTATTATGATTGGTCAATTCTAGTCGTGATGCTTTGAGCTCGTTTCATTACCTTATAAGGAGATTTATTCGAAGCATATTGCCTTATAAGGAGTTTTTAAGGGCTCGGTTGGGTTTTGTCTAGTTGTTACATGCCTAATCTTCTTAAATATGGTTCACATGTCATTCTTAAATATAATATACATTTTTATGGGTCCCTAATACCTACTTATTTATTTTTTATTTAAAATCCATTTTTTCTTAATCTAATTAAAGGAAAGATGATGGCTGTCCGTAACATTCTCCCCCCCCCTGACTCGGTTGAGTCCGTACGTTGCAAGGGGAGGACAGCCAGTCGCGAAGTGGGCCGCCTGAAGACGCCGCCTCGCGTCTCCACGTCCGCCGAGCGCACGTTGCCGTCGGGTCCTGGGTAGATTCTTTTTACGATGCCTCGTGGCCATGTGTTGCGTGGCAGGTTCGGATCAATTATTATCACGCAGTCTCCAGGTTGCAGGGGTCGGATCTTATTTGCCGACGATTGGCGGGGCGCGAGTGTTGGTAGGTACTCGCGCACCCATCGGTTCCAGAAGTGGTCGGCGAGCGCCTGGCTTGTCTCGCCAGGTGCGTCGGTCGGCTTCGTTGCATGGGCCCGTGGGCTGCAGGCCTGTTGAACCGCCCAAGAGGAAGTGTGCCGGACTAATAGCCTCCTCGTCGCGGTGGTCGACGGAGACGTGGGTAAGAGGCCTCGCGTTCACGGTGTTCTCTGCTTCTGCCAGCAGTGTCTGTAGTACCTCTTCCCGCGGCGCCTTTGTATGTAGCGTCGCGGTGAGAGCCGTCTTTACGGAGCGCACCAAACGCTCCCAAGCTCCCCCCTGGTTGGGAGCTCCGGGCGGGATGAAGCGCCACTCCATGTTGCGGCACACCCCGTACTGCTGCAGCGCCGGCAGCCACTTGTCGTACGCGCTGCGCAGCTCTTGGTCGGCACCCCGGAAGTTCGTCCCGTTGTCTGAATACATGACGGCCGGCCAACCGCGCCGCGCAGCCAGCCTCCGGAGTGCCATTATCGCCGAATCTGTGGATAGAGTTGAAACGACTTCTAAATGTACTGCTCTTGTAGTTAAACATGTAAAGAAAGCCACCCATCTCTTCTCGTGTCGCCGCCCTATGGTTACCATTACTGGACCAAATAGATCTACCGCTGCGTTTGTAAACGCCCTTTTATATGGGTCGATTCTTGCTAAAGGTAAGTCACCCATTATTGGTACTTGGGGTCTAGCTCGTTTTATTTGGCACAGTTGGCATTTAAATGCTACATATCTTATTGTCGGTCTCAAGTGCAGAATCCGATATCTCTGTCTCAAATTATTAATTACAGTTTCGTTATTTGCGTGTGCAGCCCTTTTATGGGCTTGTAAAATTAACAGTCTCACCAGATTGTTATGTCCGTCTAGTATGACGGGCCGCTTCTCGAGTCCTTGTACTGGGGCCGCGCATCCTTATCAGCCCGTCAGCGCCCAGCACCGGATCCAGGTTGAATATCTTGCTCTTTGGATGTATGGGTTCGTTGCGGCTCAGGCTTTGTAGTTCGTCCGCGAAGTCTGTTCGTTGTGCCCATTGGAACCACACGTGCTCCGCTGCAGTCCTGTGTTTGACCTGTAAATCGATATATTGTTTGCTTTTAAGCCTATCTATAAATTGAAACACTCTAGCGGTCGCATTAATCAATCGATCATAATCGGAAAATCGTTCCAAATTTGGTAGCGGCGCCGTATTGATTTGCGGTTTTGTGTCGATCGCGCAAGATTGCTCTTCTGTTTCGAGCAGGCACTTTTCGTTCGACGCGCGTTCGACTGGCCATTCTGTTTCCGGTCGTGCTAGAAATTCTGGACCTTGGTACCACATACCTTCGTACTTTATTTTTCTATTTAAATCCGGCCGCGTGGCTTGATCGGCTGGATTTTGCCTCGTCGGTACCCATCTCCACGAGTCGGCGTCGGTTCATTCCGCGATTTCTCCTAGTCGGTGCGCCACGTACGTGCTGTACCGCTTCGCATTATTTTGCACCCAATGCAACACGGTTTTACTATCTGTCCACATTATAACTTTATCAACATGGTACCTGTGATGCCTTATTATTTCTGCGCTCAGTCGGGCTCCTATTAATGCCGCTTGCAACTCCAGTCGGGGAACGCTCATCTGCTTGACGGGTGCGACTTTTGCCTTTGCGGCGATCAAAGATATATTTACTTTACCTTTATGTTCCGTTCGCCAGTATGCCACACATGCATAGGCCTTGATACTCGCGTGAACGAAGACGTGCAATTGCTGTGTAGGCTCTGGTTCTGTTACGCTGTAAGGCCGTGTGATTCGCAGGCCCGCCACGCCCTCCAGCGCCTTCAGCCACCGGTCAAAATCGTTTCTTTCCTCGCTGGGTAGAGGCTCGTCCCATCCCAGCTTTCGGCTCCAAATTCTCTGTAATTGTATTTTTGCGGTTATGGTATAGTAGGATATAAGACCTAAGGGGTCGTATACACTCATGACAGCTGAAAGCATTTCTCTTTTTGTAGGCGGCCTTTGAAATTCTTTTACCTCCTGTGGGACCCTTATCATTTTTGTATTAAAACCTAGGGTATCATCGGTAGGGTTCCATATGAGCCCTAAAATTTTATTCTCCTTAAAATCGGGAGAATCCTTGTGCGACGCTGCCACCTGCATTGCCGTGTCGATCAAGCTGCTCTCATTTTTAAAACTTGAAACAAAGTCATCCATATAATGGTTATTAACGATCTCCTCTACCGCAGCTGGGTAGTGCTTTGCGTTTTCTTTCGCGTTCTTATTACGTACGCTATGAGCTATAAATGGCGAGGAGGAGGCCCCAAATAAAATACTACTCATTTTGTATATTCCTAGCGGGCCTTCTTTCTCCGCTCCCCTCCACAGGAAGAGCTGCGAGGGCTGATCCTCTTCTCTCAACTTAATTTGCAAAAACATTTCCTGCAAATCCGCTACGACCGCATATTTTCCCTCTCGAAATCTAAATAAAATTCCCAGCAGCGATTGCAGCAGGTCTGGCCCTTCTAGCAAGAAATCGTTCAGACATACCCCCTGGCAAGTACATGCAGCGTCGAAAACTAGCCTTATTTTTCCCGGCTTGTTCGGGTTCGTTACCGGGAAATGGGGAAGAAACCACGTCTTATTACTTGTGGGCGGTTCGGCTACTCTGTCTGCGTACTTTTTCTCTAATAAATTATAAATAATTTAATAATTTAGTAGGTAAACCTGAGCCGTGTAGCTCTCAGCAAATGCCGGATCCTTGTTCATTTTTCGTTCTATTCCCTTTAGTCTTGTCAAGGCGGTCCCATAGCTCGGCGGCAATCTCGGCTCGTCGTCTCTCCAAATCTGTCCCACTTCGTACCTGGGTCCATTAATGTTTACTTTACGTACTGTCTTCTCAAAAGTCTGCACTGCTTGTTCGTCCTCGGGCCTCTTCTTTTCGACTCGTTTCACGCCCAGCGAATCTATAGTAAAATAGTCTTTTAACATACCATTTATTTCGCTGTCTTCTAGGCGGCAGTGCAGGGCGACTTCTCCGCCCTCCCACGCCCTCACATTCAGCGCGGTTCCAAAAATCACGCAGCCCAGCTGGGTCTTGATTGCCGCCGGCTCGGTTCGTTTCCCCATCCTTGTCTCCAGGGGCATCATCAAATGCCAGTTGTCAGCTCCTATTAAAATTCGTGGCACCGCCTTCTCATAGCACGCGTCCCGTAAATCTGCTAAATGCTTATACTTAGTTATATTATTTAAAATTTGACCGCGCAGCCCTAATTTGCGCACTGTTCGTACCGATACGGGCTGTGGGGTTCCGTTACCTTTCCCTTTTATAAATATCTTTATGCGTTGGCTTTTTTCATTTATCGTTGCCATTGATCCCACGCCCTTAATTCGTAGAGGCTCCGTGACCCCCACTGCTCCGAGCTCTCGCATAAGCCCTTCGTCAGCGAGCGACACGGTTGAGCCTTCGTCCATTAGGGCGAACGTGTCGACAGTTTTATATGGTCTTTCTATAGTAATAGGGATTACCTTCAATAATACTGTAGTCTCTCTACACTCGGTTTGTATATCTGCCATACAGCTTTGCTCCGCCTTTGGTTCGGGTTCTCTCATATTGGCACGGGGCGGCTCGGTTCGGTTCGGCGAGGTACAAGCCTGCGTGCCTTGTTGTGGCTTGTACTCGTGCAGCAGCTTGTGGTGACTATGCGGGCATCCCTGCACGCCACACCCCTTGGCCCTGAATTGATCTCGTCTATGTTTTTTGCTTAAACATTTAAAGTATACCTTATTATTCCTGGCCCAATCCCAGCGGGCTCCAAGATTCATGCTCACTATCTTCCTACATTCAGTTGTCCTGTGGTTACCGCCGCAACATAAACATGGTTCTCCTTTCTCCACCGCGTACGACCTATAGACCGGTGGCTTCCCTTTGGCAGCAGGCGCGCTCGGTTTCATCTCTAGACGTGACGGACCGTTATAACTTACATACCTTTTCGTTGGTGCTCTTGCATGCGAGTATTCTAACTCCGCCTCACTCTCCTCCAGCAGGAACTTGGCTAGCAGCATCAGCTCCCCACCTCCCTGGAGGCCGATCTGCTCCCTCGCGAATTGGCACCATTTGCTTCTTAAGTGTGGGCTCAATCTTTCTGTAATTTCTCGAATAAGTAACGGATTATCGTCGTAATTTCTCCCATCCAAATCAACTAACGTGCCTACAATATTTACAACCTTTGTACTAAATGTATTAAGATCTATCGCACTGGGCCCTACATTCGGCAGCTTTTTTAATTCGTCTAACGCTCTGTCTATTAACAGATCGGTTCGGCCAAAATTCTTTTTTAATAGCCGAATTACTAGTTCTGGCTGTTTGGAAGTAGCCAGCAGGTGCTGCACACACTGTTTCGCGTCCCCTTTGAGACAATTACGTAGACGTGCCATATTCTCGTACGAGCTAAACCCATACCTACTAGTTGTTTCCATATACGCATAGAAGAATAATAACCACTCGTTCGGATCTCCACCAAAGTATGGTAATTCATAGACTTGCTTTGGTGGATTGGGTCGCATTGTTTTTGCATTGTTGGGACTAAGCAGCATCCACCAAATATGCATACATGCAGGTTTTCAGGTGTTCTGGTTAACCCTGAAGCACCTGAATCTTCTCTTTCGTCATGTTGTTGGGTTAAATTACGTTCCCCGTTTATTTCCAAATAAGCCATACTTTAACTAATTCTACTCATTTAGACGAACTTTCAACGTTGACAATGACGTTATCGTGACATTCATACTTAACTGCATTGTTTATGTTTTACCTGCTTCAAATGTAAATAGATTGTATATTTGTCTGCCTTTGCGATGTGTTTCTTGCCATCTTTATGTTTTTCAGTAAGATTATTTATACTTAATCGCTCAGTAGCAAACTTTGAATCCCAAAGGCGTTGTGTATGGAGTTATATCGAAAAACTATTTTTGAAAAAAAAAAAAACTTTTTCACTGAAATCAGGCCGATTCCAGAAAACTTTATATGACATTTTTTGTTTCTAAATATGATCAGGAATAAGTTGTTAAAATTATTTGGTTTCCCCGCGAGCACGTTGTATGTGATGTGTGTATAAAAAGGTATCTTTTATTTCTCTCTCATTACTTTTTCTGTTACAGTGTGTAAGGTGACATTCTGACTTAGCGGAGCGGACCGATATGTTTTTTTTGACGTGAGCTTGCTGATTTCCTCACTTGACAAGATACTAGCAGCATTACGTTGGTAGTACATTCGTACGTCAGCAGTTCTGACTCGACTGACAGTTTTCTCATATCATACCGCCTCCGCACCGACTAGTAAGGAAGTCACCTTGTATACAGGGTGTTTTTATTGAATTCCGTTAGTTGCGAGCGCAAAATCCTGAGATGAAATAAGGTAATCTTCTCTAAGACACTAGTATCCCAATTTGTACCATTTCAAAGATATTTAAGAATTCATTTTCGTTAATTATATCACCCCTAGTATAGTATAAAAGATCCTTAACAATTCAACAATGCGTGTCATTGGAAATCCGAATTGTCATACTTGACACTAACTTTTGTTTACCTCCATGTTGACTTTTAAGGCCGGTTTTCATTCACCCTTGGTGCTATAGTTAATTATATTGTATGAAAATGAAAAAAAAATTTTTTCGTGTATTTTGAAAAACTAAATATGCTACGTCGTTTCTATGGCTATACACCGCTGTATGCTTGAAGGAACGGAAATCAGTCCAAACAACCTGTATATAGGCAGCTGGCATGATAGTTTTAAGGTTACGCTTGGATCGAAAAACATGACCTGACCTGTCATGCCAGCTGGACAGCTGAGGTTGCAACTGGGATTAACCAGATGAATGAGAGCGAGAAACGGCGAAATTAAATCACACTTTGGGTCATTGAACCAGTAAGTATGCAAAAATAAGTACGCACATAAAACACAAGCCAGTATCCAACCTACTGTTAGAGAGCCACTACGGCCGAGTGTACCTCGGAATCTGCCAGTCACTCAGCACATTTTGTGTTGAGGTGGAATTATGGGGCGGTATTAATTAAAAAAGTAGCCAAGTCCAACCTGTAGCTGATAGGTACATAACTAAACAAGAAACCAATAATCACAACAAAGCCGAGCTATTATTACAGTTAGGAATATTGTTACTACTGTGAAAAGGACTGGTATTATAAACACGTTATGGGGAGTTTTATTGAAAGTTGTAGGCTGTTTTGTAACTAACCAAACCTATGCGTAAACAAGCAACCCTTCTAAGTAGTTACGTTATGTCCGTCCGTCCGTCTGTCCGCGGCTTAGCAAAATAACCGTTACGACTAGAAATTTGTAATTTGGCATGGGTATATTATAATAAGCTTAATAATGTGTGGTTTCTTTAGTAAAGTTTTGATTCAGGTGTTCGTTTGCGTGATAATAAACGAAGCGTTAATTTTGTTCGGGCTTTTTGCCCCCCTTCCCAACCCTGTGATATATGAAATAACTCATGGCAGTAGTATATGATGAATTTAAAAGAAATACTATTACAGTTAAGTTGACATTTTACTTATAGTTAACGCATTCACTGCCACCGACGCACATGTGCGTTCACTTTTATTGCTGATGGGGGGCGTGGCTGGCAGTGAATGTGTTAACGAGTAATAGCCCAGCTTAGGAAGTGTGCCTGGGAAAGCAATCTTATTGAGGTGATGTGATGGTAAACATTACAAATTATCACCGCTGTAAATGCGCCTTGAGAAAAAAAACAATAGCAATGTATTTTGTAAGCTTATTTGCTTACCGGGCCTGAGTCGACAAGATTTTTATTTACCCAAGCTTCTACCGCCGGTAATAGCAGGTTTTAAATTTACTTTGGGCGAAATGGGATGAAAATATTCTATGTCATTACAAAGGTAAATATGCTCTTGGTATTCCATCGTCATAATTATGTAGTAGGCACCTAGTAATACTACAAGTAAGTTGCTTCATTAATTTCATTATGTCAGCGAGAGTAACTTATAAGGCCTCGTTACACACAATTACACATACGAGACTCGTATGTGAGTTTCATTACCAGGGCTCGAACTTTTCGTGCCGATGACGTAAAATTGACGTCACACTGCATACAGAATGATTCCAATTGGTGTTTTAGTAATTATCAATCTTTTAATCATGTCAGTACCATCATAAATGCAGAGAGTTTACGTTAATATTTAGATTCAACATTCCTATAACCTGTTATAATACTTGAAAAAATATGAGTTCCTGACCTGCTTATAAATTAAAATTCTAAATAGAAAGAGAAATCTTTCTTAATCTTCGGATGCCGTATAGGCCGTATTTGAAATAAGACCATTATAATGCATGATTAAATGATTGAAGATTGATAATTACTTTAACACCAATTGGAATCATTCTATAAGCAATTTTACGTCATCGGCACGAAAAGTTCGAACCCTGTCCATTACATTGCGGGTTACCGTGTTATAACGAGTTCAATCGATCGGTCAAACCTCGCAATGTAGTGAATCTCGCATGTGAGCCGTGTAAGTGTATAAATACTTAAGGAGTTACTTACATGAAAACTTTGTGTTGTTAGCGAATGTAACGTTTTGTAATTCGCACTTAGCTGACATGTCATTGCGAGCGTGCAAAACTCACTGATATAAAATTGAATTGCGAAACATGTCTTACAAATATTCGATTGACCGAAACTTTTTTTAAATACACTTCGGCGGCAAAGGCAAACTAGCGTACGGTTCGCCCGTAAGAGGTCACCACGACCCATTGATGCCTATAACTGCAACTCCAGGGGTGTCACGTGCGCGTTGCCCATCCTTTAAAAAAATATACACTCATTTCTTGAAGAACCCTATACTGCAGTGTTAAACGACGTGAAGTAATTATTTATTATCACGTGATACAATGCATTTAACTATACAATCTACATAACTTACAACACACCAAATAAAGCTGCATCTACACCGACGGCATCTAGCCATCATTTCGTCGCATTACCACGCTATCGCTCCCGAGTTCGCTCTTTATGTCTTCCGTTTCCGTTTTGGCGGCGTTGGGGTTGCCAACATACTGATATGTTTATATATGCTGGTTTAAAAAAGGTTTAAAACATGCTGTACGTTTTTTATCAGGAAAAGAAGCGGATTTGAATGAGCTTTGGTTAGAGGAAAAAGGCCAAGTGTGAGTCGGGCAAAATTACAGTTATTTTTACACTCGCATTTCCTTGTGACCGGTCCAAACACATTACAAAGAATAATTTACACGTAGCATAGTGCTAGAGGTACGCCATAAAATGCTGCAAATGGTGTTAAAAGCATGACTTTCGGAATGGCCCAAGGCATATGAATCAATATGATCCATAGAACCAAAAAAGGGGAGTTATGACGTCATGTTTTTTTTTTATATGGGAAAAAATGTTCTTAGATATATCGTCTGTGGTATCAAATTAAAGGGCTTTCTGGGTTCTTTCCGGTTCTATAAATATATCACATTACATTTCAGTCGCTTATTCTAAAATTCATTTTTTAAAACATACAAGAGGAACTTATCGAAGTTTCGAAAATCCTTTGTCCGATTTTCACTTGTCCGAAAACGGTTGCTCGAATGTTTATAATCCATATACATTGCTTACCATATTTTTTGAAATGTCTCTAGTTTCCTATCCCACATCTACATTTTCCCGAAATTCGATAACCAGAAGAACGGTTGCCAAATTTATTATTTGACAACCGATTTGTTAATCACCTTTTCATAAATCCGATGCTGCGCGAAATCGAAATGGGTTAGGTTAGGTTAGAACGGCGACCCTTGGGGAAACAAACATTTGCTAGGAAAGTAAGAAAGTATTGAATATAGGTTAATAAACCGAATAAGGAACCGGAATAGGGACTTAGTGGCAAAACCGACTCTAATCGCGGATAGGTTAGAAGACGGAAGCGGGAGCTTTGCTCCCGCTTTCGTCTTCGAGGTTATTTTTTTTATAAAAGAGCGGAAAAACTTGTTATTTAAAAATTTTTTTCAGGATAGTTAAATTCAGCTATTAGGTAAGTAAATAATGAGGACATTTCATGTGATCTCAGCCTCAAAATAAAATAAATTACTAATATTGAGTTGCGTGCAATGCGATAGTAACACTGTTTAAATATTATATGCGAGTTATTACTGCAAGAACGAACGAACAAATTTACTTACTTACAATTTTGTTTGTTTGTTTGTCGATCTGATGGGCGGGGCGTTATAGGCAACGCGCGTTATAGGGAAAATAATATTTCGTTCAAAATACTTTACGCCACAAAAAGTAGTTGGCAAATGATACTTCGGAATTTTTAGAAGTGTTGATTCGAATCATAAGTGAAATAAAATTGCAGCGAACTGAGAAGGGGGGAAAGTAATGAACAGGGAAACGTACTTTCGGGCAAACAAAATTTAGGCTAATTAATAAAATGGGAAACGTTTTCGGGGTATTAATAATCGACATTACAATTTTCGACTTTATGATAGGTAACCCTCCTCCATATAAGGCTCCAAGCCAGATTCTCTCTTGCCACAAGTTAGAATTTTATTTTCAGTATAGATTGTATTATTAGTTTAGTCTCGAATCATGTGACGATTTGGTTTATTACTGTAATTTTACATTCTTTTTGATTCAATAAATAAATATACGATATGGTTGAATAATTTTTTTTTACTATTCTAAATATCAAGTCGATAGCGTAAGTAGTTCTTGAGATATTTAGCGATAAGCAGACAAACAGTGCGGCTCCACTAAGCGTTCCTTCTACCTTTTCGTAGAAACCTTAAAAATATGCTCCTACGGCTTCGGTTTGCGTTTTGATCTTCAAGCCGGCCGTTTCCAAGTTTGTTAAACATAACAAGTATAACAACAGTAATCCGTGTGTTCCAGTCGGCTAGTCGGTAATTTCACATTGCGATGCCCAAATGAGTTTATGGAACTTATTACTGAATACGTGCCATGGCAATAGCGATGGAGTTTTCAAAAAATTGGAGATATTGTTTTATTGTTACGAGTTGAGTGTACCATTTTAGAGTTTATAACTAGTGGCTCTGTGAGCTGTATACCTCCATAAAGTAAGATTATTATTCAAATTTCAAAATTTTCAAAAACTAGCCGACAATTTTTTTTTATAATTATCGAACCAGCCCACAAAATTTCACGAGAGTCGGTTGAGAAATGCGACCTGTAGAGAAGAACATCCGGACAGACAGACAGACATACGAAAGAATTTTTCTCGAAAGCTGAAAAGGAGACGCTTCGCTCCCTCGGTCAATGAGGTTCGAATTAATTGTTTTCAATAAAGATAGTTTTTCAATAGGATGTCTAATTAATTATTCTCAATGATGGTTTTCTCCATCTAGGGAGTGAAATGTCTTAGTAACCTAACTAACCTAAGGCCGTGTCGTACAGTCGAGGGCTAATACGTAAATATTTTTGGAACTTAATTCATATTTTTGCTCCCTTAGCCCGTGTACGTGTGTGTGTAATTAGAGTTAAAAAAAAATGTGTTTGTAAAATCTGTATGTAAACTGTATTTGCATGACTATTGTTTAATTATGGGCAAATAAAGAACTGAACTGAATGCAAATGTAAGATAACTTGTATGTGATGGTATTACAGGAAATAAAATTACATACGTAAAAAAATTACAGGAAAAATATAACTATGTTCTTTTATTCGAAAAGGTTCCCACACTAGGTTGCTTTTTAGGGTTCCGTACCCAAAGGGTAAAAACGGGACCCTATTATTAAGACTTCGCTGTCCGTCCGTCCGTCCGTCTGTCACCAGGCTGTATCTCAAGAAACGTAATAGCTAGACAGTTGAAATTTTCACAGATTGTGTATTTCTGTTGCCGCTATAACAACAAATACTAAAATCAATATAATAATAATAATTAAGGGGGGGTCCCATACAAAAAACATGATATTTTAGCCCTTTTTCATAGCTACCACTCGCCGAGCTAGATCTCAAGAACCGTAATAGCTAGTAGACAGTTGAAATTTGCATAGATTATGTATTTTTATTGTGGCTACAACAACAAATACTAAAATCAATATAATAATAATAATTAAGGGGGGCTCCCATACATAGTAGTTGTTGGCGTTTTTTTTTCTGGTATGGAACCCTTCTTGCGCGAGTCCGACTCGCACTTGGCCGGTTTTTTAGTCATCATAAAACCTTTATAAACAAAATCGGTACGGACTATCGGTCGCACATCGAGTCAGACTCACACTTGACATGTTTTATATTTATTAGTTTACTATTTTACTCAATTGCTATGCCAACATGGAACCTGGTCGGTGACGGTTGGTCTGAATCGCTCTTCAACAAGATCCCGAAGTTTGTTCATTAAGCGCTGACCCCCCGAATGTGAAAAGTTTAATTCCTTCAAGTGAATGTGGTTAAAAAAACACTTTGTGGACCTTAGAAGGTTATTTCGAGACGTCTTTCAATGTGATAAGCCGCCCGGTTATTTAAATGAAATAAATGAACTTTATTCTGAAAGTTGGCCACAATGGCTTTTTTACAAGTCGAAGTTAACGAGAAAAAGAAGATCATTATTGTCGAGAAGAAAGGCAAACTCAACAGTCAATCGTTTATTTCTCAAAAGTCTCAGCTGACTGTACATTATTTATTTATTTTATTTATTTAAACTTTATTGCACATATGAATACAAAAGGCGGACTTAATGCCGTTAGGCATTCTCTACCAGTCAACCATAGGGCCAAACAGAATCTTGTAAAAGTGGGTTCATAAATAATAAAAAGAAAACATGAAAAGAACTTTTCATGTTATCTTTTTATTTTACTCAATGCACCCACTTTTATATATATACACATATATATATATACTTTTATATATAATATTTTATATATATGACGGACGATGAGGCATAGTGGACTCATTGTCTGACATAGTGAGCGTAGAAGGTAGGTGCGGCAAGATGAAATATTGTCAAGGAAGGTAGGTTATTGCTAGCTGAGTATTAATTTTAAACGGACGACCTTGGGTTTAATTTAATATGAAGTGAGCAATTGCCCTTCCAACTGAGACAAATATAGTGCTTTTCACAAAAATTGTGCATGAAAACAAAATGAGTGTACGGGTAAGTTTTATTGAAAATGACAATTTATTATAGTTATACAAAAGGCCAATAATTAGCTCATTTCAAATTAAATGTTATATATATTAGATATAGACATACTGAGCTAAGCTGAAAAGCTGAAATGGGAATCGGCTGGCTACGTCTACCGCATACATTGGCAACGGTGGGCCAAACTAGCCACGGACTGGGCGCTGAACGATGGGTGGCGAAGACGTGACAGGCCGCGACGGAGATGGCGGGATGACCTGGACACATATCGCGACGATTGGCCAGAAATTGCTCAGAACCGGGACGAGTGGAAATCAAGAGGTGAGGCCTTTCCCCAGCAGTGGGACACTATAGGCTGATAATAATAATAATTTGATATAGTACAATCACTGAAGGTTAAAAATGCTGTTTTGCTAAGAACGTTAATATTCGTTATTTTTCGGCGGTTTATATCTTTTATTGTTGTATTGTACAATTCACCTTATTTTCGCTGGCGTTTGGTAACATTTTTTTCCAGTTAACCCCAAAAACCTAAACTCCCGTTAGTAACCTACACACTTAACTACAACTCTCAAATGACAGCTCAGGCGGACGTGACAGGTGCTTCGATACTAGTGTTGGGCCGCAACATCAGTTGACAAATGCCACTTGTGAAGAATAACTTCGGAAAATCCTCCGGTCCCACGAAATTATTTTTGCCCAAACTGAAATAGAGACGCTTCGCTCGCTCGGTCAATGCCAATAAAAACACGTCGTTTTCTTCGAAATTCACGTAAACTGAAAGAATCTTATATTTTAAACAATACTTAGTTCAAAATTTCTTCGGGTCGGAAATTACTTCGATGATGCGACAAAAACTGGAGGAAACTTTGGACGTAGTCACTTCGAGCCATAAGAGATAGATGAAGCCAAAAATTGTTAAATGAAGGTTCATTTTGTTCCTTAGAAAAGACACGTGGCTATTTCACACCGCGCAACGCGGCGTCCGGCGATTCAAATGTATGTGTGTGGAGCGTTCGTGGCCCAGCGGCGCCCGCGTACCGCGTTCTGTATGCGAAGTTAAGGAATAAATGATGCACTAATCCGGATTGACTAGGCCCAAAAATATAAATGTTGAAGTGGACTGTATACAAATGACTGGTAGTTCCTCTCGTAAAATAACAGTGACTGACTCTACTCTAATTTTGGTGCCACCTTGGTTCTGCTTTTTCTTATGATTCGTAAAGTAAAAAAGAGTCCGGACGGATTGTAAATGGTTTATATTGTTTATCACAGGTTATGTTCTTATTAAAACGTATTTTGAAGTTAACACTGTTTATAATTAATTTACTTATTTATAATGACTTTAACACTGGTAGCGGACCCCAGGCATTCTTCAGGATGCAACTGTACTGGGAATAACGCTAGGAGGATGATGAATGACTTTAACACTGATTTTACCTAAATCTAGGGCACAATGTCTAGATTCCTAAACTTTTTCTGAGCTGAGTTCCCAACGCGCTTTTCTTTCTTGTTCTGGGTTTCTTCCTTGGAGTGTCTCTTCGGTACTGAGTGAAGTACGTTGCGAACTCACCTCTTATGTTTCGCAATGGCTGACCGTAACGTGAGCACCCTGAAGTAGTGCCCGCTACGAGGCGCTGTCCGAGTATAAATAGGATTTCTTATAAATCTCGCGGTTTTCCGCGGATTGCGGAGGCTGTGATTATCTCACTGGCCTGTACTAAGACTCATCGAGTCGGCGTTCGGTGTGGTCACACGTGACCCTTTATACTTGGACAGCGTCTTCCTAATATTGGCTCTGAGAGGGAAAAACGTTGTGTAAAAATGACTATTCTGAATTGATTCAATCTTAAGAAATTCGCTGCGCGACCATTTCTTAGTGCCTGTGATTCAAACAGGGCTTGTAATATGCGCCTCAGCGCCTACTTTATATAATAAAAACCTCTTTATCTCAGAGTCAAATGCTTGTGAGTTAGCTCACAAAACATGCCATTTTCATAGCGTAATTTCGATCTACGATCGATACATTTTACACTATTACGCAATCTTTTATTTTATTGCGAATGGAAATTTCCAAGCATCATTGCGCAATCACTCGGATTGTGTCATAATGCTTGCTGAAATGAATAAACTCGCCCTAAAGAGTTATTCCTTCCGCTTAGTGCGACAAGGTTCTAATATTTACGTAAATATGACAATATTTCTTAAATATTCCATTTTAAATAACAGGGTTACTCTTAAATTTACCTAGCTAACGTCTTATCTTTATTTGTTTCTAAATTACGTCCTAGGTACATTAGGGGCGGGTAGAATCTGTCGTCTACACTAACTGAACGCTCCCGTGCTTTCGAAGGCACGCTAAGCCGTTGATCCCGGCTGCTGTCTACGACAGCAGTCGTTAAGCCAAGTTAGAGGCCTTCGGGCGGCTTGAAAACTTCTAACAGTCAAGTTGCCCACTAACTTGACAAAGGGGGGTCGAAGTTGCACCACGTCCGTAGGGAGTACCCACCGTTACCCTACACGTGACCCCTGGGTGGTGCTAAAAGTGCAACAAAAACTGGCAACCGTACTTGTCTTCTCGAAGATCTCGTCTCGTTCGTAAATAAATGCCATACGATTAAAAAAATGTATGATGTGATTCTTTATAACGTGCGACCTCAATTGACTAACACTAAGGACAACCCAAACTTGGTATTGGCGCGGACGCGAGTTAGAAAAATTAAAAACCTTCACACAGAACCTAATTTCACATTTAAATAGCATCAGCAATGGTCGCTAGCAGTCGCGAAAACGCAGCGCGGCGTTGTCATTGAAATATGCAATGTAACCACCGCATTGAATACTCTTAACTCCTTAAGACTCTAAGACGCGCCGCAATCGGCTATTAGTTCAGTGTTTGGACGGGCCAGTGTTTGGATATGATTAGCGATCTCTTCGCATGGCGCCGCTCCTACACTATGAATGCTTGCCAGCAGCCTTTTGGCTTTCGCTTGGTATCATGTGTCTGTGAGTCGATGCTACTGTGGGGCCATTCGACTGATGAGACTGAGAGACGCGGTGGAGGGCGGTGCGGAATCGCCTCTTTGTTTTGTGCGTAAATTTTAGGTTTGAATAATGGCCCGGGTTTGAATCCCGGTAAGTGTATTTATTTGTGTGATGAGTGGGTATATTATTATTCTTAGGATAGCTGTATTAATTCTGAACACGAGGTGATAGTAGGGTATATAATCCTGCGATGGTGAGTGCGATGTGAATTAAAGCAGTTGGTAGCAGATGGTAGCTTTCTACCATCGCACCGCTCGCCGTCGGCAGGGCACTCACCCTCACACCTAAGAACCTAAATTGACACGTACGGTACGGTTTCAAAGGAATTTCCTTCCTCGGACGCTCAGGTTGTAGTATGAGTTATGACGAGGTTTTCCCGAGGTATGGGCTCCTTCAAGAAAGGATTGTTTACATTTTTAAAGGGTTGGCAATGCGCATGTGACTCCTCTCGAGTTGCAGGCGTCCATAGGCTGCGGTGACCGTTTACCCTGCCTCCCTATCACTGAAATATCACATTACCATTGTAGAATTGACTCTGAAAATGGCATGCTGTTTGTTTGCCTATTTGGGAATATACACCAGAGCTAGTAAATATATACAAGGTGGAGTGGAACAAAAATAACGACGATCCGTTTAAGGCATTTAGCATCACTTTCTGACTATTTCACTATAGATACAACTATGTTCTTGTCAAATTTCATTTGTGTCTAAAATGTATATTAATTAAAGATAAATACAACAAACTTAATTAAAGTAGATATAGCTTTGAACTATAAAACTAATTCAGGTACAAACTAACAGGTTCTCGCACTTTTTATTGATTATAAAAAGGCGTTCGATACCCTGGACCACGACGTGTTACTCCTGGCAATGTGGGAGTGTGGCATAGCCGGCCCGGTCAACGACTGGTTCCGCAGCTACCTGGCGGGCAGAACCATACGCACGAGCATCGGCGGAACCACGGGCGCGGAGTGTGACGTCACGCTCGGGGTGCCGACCGGCTCGGTGTACGGCCCTGTCGGCTACGTGATGTTGACGTGGCGTGACGTGACGTGGTTTGTCGTGTTGTTGTGTTATGTTGTCAACGTCGTTGACAGGTGCAAGGTGTACATGTATGCGGACGATATGTGTTTATTGTACTCTGCTACGGATATCTCGGAGGCTCACGGCTGTGTTCAGGCTGATTTTGAGAACGTAGTGAAATGGGCTCACGTTAACGGAATAATTATTAATTTATCTAAAACGAAGTGCATGCACATATACTCTCCATACAATAAAAAGGCCAAAAGTGTTAAATATAACTAACTCGGTGTAGTGTGGCACAATTATGATTGTTTACATAACTATAAAAATAGCTGTAACTGTGAAAAGATTGAATATGTAGATAAGTAGGTATAAATACTTAGGTCAGTATATAGACAACAACTTTAATTGGAAGACCCATGTGCTTGCAGTCTGTTCTAAGCTTAGATTGATAATGAGTAAATTTTACCACTTGAATGCAGTAATTAGTAAACAAACAATGCTCGTCGTGTATTATACACTGGCGGATACGTTAATTATCTTTGGTCTCAGTGTATATGGCAGAACATTCCATACATATTTAGATGAAATAAAAAGGTTGCAAACTAGACTTATGAAAAAGTTAGTAAGTAAAAAAACTGAAATAATGCGTAAAGGTATGATACATTATATAAATTCAAAAAAATACTCCCTGTTCATTTAAGGGTTCAGTACCAGATTGTGTTGGAAAATTATTATGTAAATCAGTTCAAAGTGTTTAAGCAGAATAAATATAATACAAGGAGTGCCAGATTAAGAAAATTTTTACAGAGTTATTCGAAAAAATATTATGGCGAGAGAACAAACAAGTTTTTAGTCCCGAAGATCTGTAATAGAATTAAGTGGTTGAGAGGGGAAAATAAATATACAAAAATAGTAGTGATAAATACTCTAAAAAGGATATTTTTGGAAAAGTTGCCCTAAGGCAAGATTTGCTAAAATATCCTTTTCTTTCTCTTTTTCCCCCTTAGCCTCCGTTTGAGTTTTATTTTTAAATGTTTATTGTATAACTTGCTACACAAAAGTTATTTTAATCTAATTCATTACTAGGTGCATATAGCTAAACCATACGATTGTATGAGCGCGATCTCGCCAACAAACTGGTCTCCCAGTTTGGCGAGTTATATTTTAAAATGTAACTATTATTGAGAATAAATAAAAACAAATTAAACTAACTTAAAAATAAATGAAATATTAAGATAAAATTAAATGTAAATTTTAAAAAGAATACAGTGTCCAGCTCTCCTTCTTGTGGAATTGATCCCAGGACGCTAGCGGCATTACCCCTTTGGATCGCAAGAGCGATCCGTTAGCAGAAGTATCCACCAGCCCTGCGATCCCCGATGCGTTGATCAGCCGAGACGACAAAGCATATATAAAGCTTTTCATGCCGGCTGACCAGGGACCCAAGGTTTCATTCATTAAATTTAAGATTTAAAGATGAATATTTGCGGCGCTTGAGGGTTTGGGCCTGATCAGCCGCAGCGCCGGCCCGAGGGCGGGTACCCTGGATGTGGGATTGAGTTCGCTCAACGTACGTACGCACGTGGCGTCCCAAACCAGAGCCCTGCCAAGCCGCCACGGCACCAAAGTGACTTTGTCCGGGTCTCTGTTGACATCGTCTCTTGCCATACCAGTTGGTTCTAGGATAGACGGCACCGAGGCGGTGGCAAGCGAACGACGTACCAGGTCATTTATAGTGCTATGGCGGTAAATGCGGCCGGCGCTTTTGTAGCACGACAGGCCATGCCGTCCCAGCTGATCCACAGCTTTACCACACACGCAGGTGTGGGGAACACATATTTTGGCTCCGAGTCTGAGGCAGATTGCTACCCTCAAGCAGTTTGGTTCCAGGACGGTGCCCACATTACGCGAAGGGAGCGTATTTAACCAGTAGCCGGACTCATTTGCGGAAACAGCGAGAAGACGGGCGCGTTCCAAATAATTTTGATTTTGGAGGAGAACAGCATGGGCTGCCTTAAGTCGGAGGGTATCCCACGCCCTCTGGTTGTGTTTGGCACCCGGGGCGTCCTCTCCAGGTCATGATTCACACAAGGCCTTCTCGGCTTCCGCCAAGTTCGCTATCTCAAAGATCTGTGGGGATTTTAAAATGATACCGACAAGAGACAGTGAGCTATAGGCGGAAGACAAGAAAGCCGGCAGCGCCACGCTCGAAGAGGAGCGAACACCCAGACCACCAAACCTAACGGGGAGAACCGCTTTGTGTCTAAAATGTGACCTACAAATTTTAACATTACCTCTTTTAATCCATTATTAGAGTTCCGTACCCGAAGGATCCAATCGGAGCCTTATTGCTGTCACTCGCGTCGCGTGTCTGTCTGTCGTCTGTTACACAGGTTTTACAGCCAAATGTGGAGTTACAGTCCTGAAATTTCCACAGTGTAAGAGCTTCATGTTGAACCAATTGTCCAAAAATATTTTAATATTTTTAAGTGGCTAAGGGGCGGGAGGCGGGGTTTCTGGGGTAAAAAAAAACCTACCTCATCGAATAGTTAGAACTCGTTATGTAGGCAAACCGATGGCCGTTGGGGCGGAAAGGTTCTCGGTTTACCTTTGTATATAGATTTTCCACTGACATAGAAATAATTATTGTGTAGGTATTCAGATTCGACTATTACGCTAATTAGGCACTTTGCACATTTAAACTCGTATAACATTGTGTCCCTGCATCACTGACCACTTAACCCTATAGACACCGCTTCATAGAACTTTGTCTTGAATCTCAAACTGCCAAATTGGCGGGGCGCGGGGGGCGACAAGTGCACTGTGATTGGCTAGTACAAGGTCAACGAGCAATCACGTGTACGGTGCGTGGTGATATTTGGTGATCTTAACGCTACCCCCCCCCCCCCCATCCAAGATCACGTATAGTTTTCGAGTGATTTTTGAGTCAACATTTTCAATACAAAGTCAACGAAATTATGTTACATCACACCGAAAACAGTAAGTACTTAATTAAAGTAAAGGAATAAGGAATAAGAATTTCTCAAAATAAACGATACATTACGGTAAATCTATTTTTATAAAAAAAAAATTCTTGTATTATCGGCGATCAGTCTGTAGACTATAAGCTGATTTGTTGGCAGCAAGTGGCTTAGTGACTTGTAGGCGAAGAGGCCTGCGCCTCTACTGTCCTTTCACAAAACATTCTTTCGTTTTAGTCTCTTCTCATTGAGAACAGGCTGTAGAAGCTGTGTTGCCAAGGGATTAGGATTTAGGATGTATAGTCAGGCGTTCCACATATTTTCCCGTGTGTTTTTCTATTTCTTCATGCACGGTTGGTACTTCGAGGTGTTCATGAATCTCATCATTCCTGGAGAACCACGGTGCGTTCGCAATAGTGCGCAGAATGCCATTTTGCATGCGTTGTAAGCACATGATGTTTGATTTGCTGGCTGTACTCCAGAGTGGGATACCATAGGTCCAAATAGGCTTTAAGACAGAGTTGTAAATCAGGAGTTTATTATCAACCGAGAGAACCGAGTTTCTTCCTACAAGCCAATATTGGTTTCTGAATTTTAGATTTATCTCATCTCTTTTCTTTTTTATATGTATTATCCAAGTGAGCCTTCGATCCAGATGAAACCCGAGGTATTTTACACAGTTAGTGTCTGGTAGAACAGTGGGACCAAGCCTCACAGATGGCGTGTCCAGTTTTCTCAATGTAAAGGTGATATAGTTTGATTTCTGTGCACTTGCCCGAATGCGCCACTTTTCCAACCACGTATATGTCTTGTCTAATATATTTTGTAGTTTGTTGCTGGCTTCTTTTGAGTTTTCATCACTAGCTAGGTAAGCTATATCATCAGCGTATGTGGCGACAGTCACATTTTCAGAGGTAGGAAGGTCGGACGTGAAGATGTTATATAGCATGGGGCCAAGAACAGAGCCCTGCGGTACCCCGGCTTCTATCTTATGTAAGTTAGACCTTGCATTCCCGTGCTTAACTTGGAATAGTCTGTCTGTTATGTACGATTTGATCAGGAAAAAAAATCTATGATCGTGTTGCCCCAAATTTCAGCAAGCACATCTCCAGCCTTTTTGAAGTTCTTTGTTTCTAAATCGGAATCTATCGTGTTGCCTTGTGCATCTAAATGCGAGCCATAAAAATCATGGGGAAGGATAACACCAGATAATTCCTGACTTAAGGGTACCATCCTCCTCTCTACGCGATTAAACGCACTTCTGCCGGGTGCATTTGTAAATACGAATATGGCCTCTAAATCATCTTGTTTTTGAGCTTCATCTCCCTTTTTACCTTTTTTAAATTCATGAATAAGGTCTTTGTATAGATTCCCCAACTTCGACATTTATGGAATGATTCAAATTGATCACATACAACAAATTAACAACGTACCTACGTCTACTCCTTACGAAAATAACGAAAACACTGGCTCCCCGTGAGCGCCACGCCGCGTTCCCGAGTCGAGGTCAGAGATGGGGTTATAAAATTTCGTTGTTCTGGGTGAAAAAAAGTACACGTGATGTGATTTTGGACTCCCCCCTCCCCCATCGTGATCAATCGTGATATTTCTTTGACCCTCTCCCCCCCAAAAACGGTCACATGATTTTTGAATGAGCCCTAAGTGTAAATTTAAGTTTTAAATTGGAATCAATAAAAATACGAAAAGCAATTTAAATTGTTTTTAATTCAAAGATACTAACTAAATATAAATGCTTATTGTTTAATGTACAGTTGAGGAATTTGATTTCTGGGCCACTTCGTACCTTGTCACAGAGTCAAGTCACATGAGATTTCTAGCAGCTTTCACATTGATTTTCACTGTGACAAAGTACGAAGTGGCCCAGAAATCAAATTTCTCGCCTGTACAGTCTGTAGAGTATACAGTAAGGTGACTTGAGACAGTTCATATGTTATTCCTATGTATCCTATGGTATGGTAATAGGAATAAATGTATAAGAACAATAATCATAATCCATCCATATAAGCCCTAGGACGTCCACTGCTGGACATAAGCCTCCCCCAATTGCATGGGGGGTAAATGCCATAATCGCCACGCTTGGCATGCGGGTTGGCGATCGCAGTATCTCCACCGCCACTCTAGGAATGCTGCTGCCCATTCCCCAGTGGCCTTGGTCGTAGTTTAAGGACATACCCGGGTCCATTAACATATCGTGATCATAATCATTAACACATAAAATGAATGCAAATACAAAGAAATAAATAAATATTAGGGGATTATTTTTACACAAATCGTCCAAGTCTCAGAAACAAATGTCTCTGCTCACCATAGAAACAAATGCCCTTACCGGGAATCGAACCCGGGACATTAGCTTCGGAGGCAAAGACACTTCATCTGCGGTTTAGCAGTTTAGACGCGCAGAGACAGATATACAGACAGAGTGACTTTCATATTTGTAGTATTATAGTTAGGATATAAATTTGATTTGAACACACTTTTATTTTTTTATAATTGTACATATGCATGTAACATAAATTTCCATTATTTAATTCAAAAATATAAGTTTTGTTCTGTATCCTACGTATATTCCACCATAATTTAATATTGTTTCACGAGTAACAGTTAAGTACGTACGTTTAAATAATCAATCAGTCACATCACTACTTGAGACTGCAATGGTTAGAACAAAGACAGAATTACAAAAAATAGTAAGCGAAAGAAAGAGACAGACATTGAAAGACATCAACGCGTCGCCAGGTTTACAACCTTCACTTGATAACCTTGACTTTTTAATTATTATTGTTTTATCGTGGTAAAAAAGTAAAAAATAGCTTACCTGTGGAATGAAATCCCTTCTTTTTGAAGACTAGATGTCTTGCTACACTTTCCACACAATTTAACCATACAAAAAGGCATATTTAGAGCACTTTATAAGCCAAGTAATGCGTCGAATATTGCACGTTACTTCGTCAACGATCGGCCGCATACTAAGAGCATATTTGGGGGCGTGGTGACCACTTGACGTGTTTTGAGCTTAGGCTTGGCTTACGCGGGCGCCCTTGTAAGCGGGGTCTATAGGTTAAGTGGTCTGTGCCCTGCATGGATAGTTAACCGTCAGAATGCACAATATCACAATAAAATTTAACATTTAAAACTTAAAATGTTATCATCAGCGGCATTCGAGAGTAAATTAAAAGGTATCAATGGAATCCTTGCGTTATTTTAAGAATAAAATTAATTACATTTATTTGATGACATATGGCACTGAAACGTGGTCGCTTACTATGGGCCTCATAAGAAGGCTCAAAGTCACCCAAAGGGCAATGGAGAGAGTTATGTTGGGAGTTTCTCTGCGTGATCGCATTAGGAATGAGGCCATCCGCAGCAGAACCATAGTGACCGATATAGCCCTCCAAATCGCTAAACTTAAGTGGCAGTGGGCGGGGCACATAGCACGTAGAACCGATGGCCGTTGGGGCGGAAAGGTTCTCGAGTGGCGACCACGTACCGGAAGGCGTAGCGTGGGCAGGCCCCCCACACGGTGGACTGATGACCTGGTGAAGGTCGCGGGTGTCCGCTGGATGCGGGTGGCGCAGGACCGGTCATTGTGGAAGTCTTTGGGGGAGGCCTATGTCCAGCAGTGGACGTCTTTCGGCTGACATGATGATGATGTAGGCAAATATTGTATTATTTGTTTTAAAAAATATTGGAAAACAATGAAATGAGTAGCCACCAAGGTCTGATTTTTCAAAATTTTGTCCCGAAGAATTTATTAACTTCCTACCTAATTGACCTTTGACCTTGAAGTTTGGTGATAATGTTTATTATTACGTATATGTCACCAACAAATACCAATATATATTGATAAATCACTTTTGTGTTTTAGTTTTACGGAACCCTCGGTGGGCGAGTCCGGCTTGCACTTGGCCGGATTTATATCATTCTTGTTACAACCTTTACCACGCCACGCTTTCATAAAAACTAGAGTCTTTTTAAACATTATGTCTGTGTATAGGCTATTAAAAAGAAACCAGTATGGATCTGCCTACCCTTTCTGTAACATGGGCGTGAGTTTATATGTATGTATGTAGAAAGTAATATGCATAAGAAACCGCAGCACGCCGTAATCTTGTTATAAAAACGAGGGTCAGTTTAAACTGGGTATGTTGTGTTTCCTAACAGAAACCAGTGAAATGTGGACTGTTAAGGAAAACTCAAAGAATTTTCTATAGATTTTTCCATTTCCCGTGCAATAAATAAATGATTGTTTGAGAAGTATTTTAAAATTAATGCCAGAGTTTTGTAAGCAAACAATAAAGTGATTGTTGTTTGTTGTCTTCGGTACGTTCTTATTTGAAGTTATAGATTTCTTTGTCATGGTGTTTATCGAACTTAAGGTATAGTTTTTCTTTTATAAATTACATTTTTCCCCCAAAGGCCAACGCATTCTACAGATTAAAGGTCAATGTCCAGGGCTAGTAAGAAAGTAAGTATATTTTGTTAATAATAACATGTCGTTCATAAGAAAAGCGACTGGAACAGGTTGAGAGAAACACACTTTATTGATGGTAGAGTTCGTTAAATTTTAAGTACCCACTGTACGAATACTACAATATTACTCGTATGTTGCGGCTCATATTTAACGTAATTTTTCATATTTTACTGAAGCAACTACGTATAAATAATAAGTAATACAAGAGCATCACTTTAAGTCAAGTTGGTTAAAATAACTTCCCCCAGTGCTCCACTCAACGCAATATTTGACCCACACCTTCCGACACAATAACACAGCAAACTAAAAAGAAAGATGTATAAAACTTCAGCAAACAAATGAAAATATGAAAATGCGACATAATCGCTACCCCGAGACTCGGTATAGCGAGCCTCGGTACGTCAGTACGTAGCTTTCCATGGGTGGAGGCGGTCGCTCGCTCGCCCTTTGTCTTCTAACTACGCGATATTCAACGATTATTAATATTTAATACTTTTGCGTTTACGAACTACCATCCCGAAATTCCCGAATGCAAAGTGTTCGAAATTTAAAATTGTAACCGAAACTTATATCCTCTACGTGGGTGTTTGAAACTTTTTAAATTAGGTGTTTTTAGTGCTGTGATAGTGAAGTTTTAAAGTGTTTTATTGTGTTGTGGATTGCGATGGTGCGATAAAAAATTAACAAGGTAGGTGTTTATAGCGTTTTGATTTATTTATGTTATAATTTGTATGTAAATGGTAAGTTAAAATTTACGTAGTAACGTTTTTTTCGTATGGGGTGTGATGATAAAATTGGGTTTTACTAAAGGGTAATAATACAAAGGCGAGTTGGCATCGCGTGTCGACATGAGAACTCTATGGTGGTTAATTAACATGCGAAGTAGGAAGGTATGCAGAAATGTTGACGTATTAAATGTGGAAATATACAGTGATGGGGGTAAAATATACCGACATACATAGAACCTATTTATGTCGGTATTTGTCTTAAGGTGCATATTTGGATAGGTACATGTTGAATAAAGAAGGTCAAACGAAATCCAATCAGTACGATCATCATTAACAGTGTTACGAATATGATGAGACATATTTACGCTTGAAATAACAGAAGTTGTCAGATTTGACTTTAAGTAAAAGTAAAGTTGAAATGAACGCGCCTTCAATATGTGTATTTACGTAATTTTCATTAAGTATAAAATAATATCAGTGATTTATTTAGAATCTTCAGTAATCACAGTAGTTATGTTTGGTTTTTACTCTACATACTGTTATTACTCTTATTACAATGCAAGTACTTAAAAATAAATTGAATAAAGTTATCGATGATTATAAATAAGTATCTAATAAAATTTTAGTTTTTAGTGAATTTTATAACATTAACTATTTAATATTTATTTTATAGTCATTTTGTGATATTTACATAAAGCTTTCGGCAGTCGTAAATATTTTTGAAATGCTTTGTATATTATTTCCCGGCTGCTACAGTTGGACAGTAAAACACCCAATTAAAAAAAAGTTACATTTAAAAGGATAGATTTGCGTGCGTATTCGCAGAACATACATAAAAAAATAAAAAATCAGGAAAACAAATTTAGGAGCCGCTTTACATACGAGGGTAAAACTGAAAGTTTCGGGAATAGAAGAAAATATGCAGTATAAGTGAGTTTATTTATTTTTATTGTTTTTCAAAATATTCTCCTTTGTATTTCATGCACTTATGCATGCGTTCAAACCAGTCCATAAAGCACTTTTTGAACTCTGAAGTAGGGGTCGACAAAATGGCTATTTTATAGGCCTCCACTGCTTCTTCTGGCGTCTGAAACCGCTGACCACGCAGTTTGTCCTTGATTCTGGGGAATGTAAAAAAGTCGTTGGGACTTAAGTCAGGGCTATATGGAGGGTGGTCCAATATTTCGACTTTTTCACCGTCCAGGTACTCAGTTGTTGTCCGAGCGGTGTGTGGGCTGGCGTTGTCGTGGTGAAGGATGATGCGACGACTAGGGTTTGTTTTTCGGAGTTCAGCAAAGACGTTCGGCAAACAAATAGTGGTGTACCAATCAGCATTGACTGTTCTACGATCCTCAAGAGCCACAGTAGCTACGTGACCAGATTTAGAGATAAACGTAGCCACCATCTTCTTAGCCGTACTGCGAGAACGAACAACTTTTGTGGGTTTGAGCTCGTCTTCGAAGACCCATACTCGGGATTGGTTTTTAGTTTCAGGCTCATAAGCGTATATCCACGACTCGTCACCTGATACTATGCTAAAAACAGCATTTGAGCGTCCCTTGTTAAATCTTTTCAAAGTTTTGCGGCACCAATTGACACGGACTATTTTCTGCTCGTCAGACAATAGGTGAGGTATCCAACGGGAAAATAACTTTTTCACGCCTAATTCTTCTTTTAAAATAATTTGTATTTGACTCATTCCAATACCCAGGTGCTCTTGAATTTCCCGATATGTCACATGTCGGTCTTCATTTATCAGACGACGCACAACATCGACGTTTTCTTGCGTGACTGCCGATTTTGGTCGACCTTCACGCACTTCGTCGGTGAGGGATACACGGCCACGTTGAAATTCTGAATACCACCTGTATATTGTAGTCTTTGAAGGAGCTTCAATATTAAAAGCAGCAACCATCCGCTCTTCACATTGTTTTTGTGTTAGTCCACTTTTAAAGTCATAATAAATCATAGCTCTGAAATTTTCACGGCACAATTCCATTTTAAGCAGTGACTCGACGACTTCAATTAACAATTGAAACCGAACCATACTTTTTTTTTTCTAAGTGGCCAGTGTGTTGAGATAAGGAAACTTCAGAGATTATAAAAAGGTATAATACATGTTAAAAATAAATTAATAAGTATTCGATTCCCGCCACTTTCAGTGCAAGCCTCGTATTCCTACAGCGTGGCAATGCGGCCAGCCTCCTGGGCACACTACCCATCGGCCCTGATTTGGAGGATATTTTTTCTTTATAGGTAGCTCTTAGTTTTTAGTTTTATATTGCAATGTTCTTTTTAGTGTTTTCGTTGTGTGATAAAATATTTTTTTCCTGAAGTCGATTATACATGAAAATGCCATTACTGTGTTAGAGTTTCCACACAATGACAGTTTATTTTATTATTAAATATTTCTTTTTAATGATACGGTGTGAATTAAAAATGTAAATAAAACCTGTGACGTCTAATTGTACAGACCAAATGATAATGACTATTGATTAGTTTCTGATTACATGTAAAAGTTTGAAGAAATGAGTAAAAGAGTTTTTTTAAGTTTCAGTTAAAATTTTGTTAATCTAGTGAACATTATGCGAAATGAAAATTTATCACCAATGACAATATTTATTATAGCAATGTAGTAATAAAATGGAAAGTAAAAAATAAAATGAGACAAGTGTTGTCTATTAGACGCATTTAGAAAACCGTTAATTACGTAAAAACCTTCGAGGCTGAGGCGAAATGGATTTCCGACGAGATTTATTGATAGGTCTAATATAATATATTACCTGAATGTAGTTTGGGATAGTCGTAAATTTATGTGTACGCTTAAATACGCCGCAGCCATGGCGTAGAATAAATATACCAATTAAATATAACACTGTTATTGCCACTAGTTTCAGAATTGGCTGCTTGTCTGTTATTTCAACCTTAAAATTTAACTTGCACTGTTCATATGTACGGTACATCAATGTATGTACGTAAGTGTATGTAAGTTGTCCTCATGCAATCCTTTTTTCAGCCCCTTGTCGGTATTCGATTGGGCTGAAATTTGGCATTAAGCTATTATTTTGGTTTTAGGTACGTATGTACCTGAGATCGGAGACAAATACAATATAATGGTACCACTGAGCTGATCTGATGATGGAGACAGAAGGTGACCGTAGCAACTCCTAAATTACATAATGTAAGGAAATTGAAATTTTTAAATTTAATTATATTTCTATATGGACATAGTCTGAAATAAAGAATTATTATTATTATAAAATAAACCCGTCGTATCTGGGTTTATTCAAGCAGTCTCAACGAGAAGTTGATGACTAAAAAAATACACTCAGCAATAAAAGCTTGTAGTACCTAAACTGAAATGTTTGTCAGAAACTTATTTTATGGTGATATTCGTACCAGTTTTTACAGTGGTTCAAGACGCCTTTATGGAACTGATTACTATTAGATCACAACAAAAGGGAAAAATAAGGGACAAACTCGGCTCATAGCTACGAAGTTAGAAACGGCTTCGAGTAGTTTACACTTTGTAAGACAAAATAAATGTCATCATCATCATCATCATGTCAGCCGAAAGACGTCCACTGCTGGACAAAGGCCTCCCCCAAAGACTTCCACAATGACCGGTCCTGCGCCACCCGCATCCAGCGGACACCCGCGACCTTCACCAGGTCATCAGTCCACCGTGTGGGGGGCCTGCCCACGCTACGCCTTCCGGTACGTGGTCGCCACTCGAGAACCTTTCCGCCCCAACGGCCATCGGTTCTACGTGCTATGTGCCCCGCCCACTGCCACTTAAGTTTAGCGATTCGGAGGGCTATATCGGTCACTTTGGTTCTGCTGCGGAAGGCCTCATTCCTGATGCGATCACGCAGAGAAACTCCCAACATAGCTCTCTCCATTGCCCTTTGGGTGACTTTGAACCTTCTTATGAGGCCCATAGTAAGCGACCACGTTTCAGTGCCATATGTCATCAAATAAATGTAATTAATTTTATTCTTAAAATAACGCAAGGATTCCATTGATACCTTTTAATTTACTCTCGCATGCCGCTGATGATAACATTTTAAGTTTTAAATGTTAAATTTTATTGTGATATTGTGCATTCTGACGGTTAACTATCCATGCAGGGACACAATGTTATACGAGTTTAAATGTGCAAAGTGTCTAATTAGCGTAATAGTCGAATCTGAATACCTACACAATAATTATTTCTATGTCAGTGGAAAATCTATATACAAAGGTAAACCACTACGAGGGGCGTTCAATAAATTCTCGGTATTAGAATGAAAACAAAAGAATATTATAGGTGTTTTATTTTTATTTTTCAATATACTCCTCTCCTATGTTTATGCACTTATAAGACCGGTCAAATAGTTTTTTTAATCCCAAATAAAATATTTTTTGTCTTTTGTGTCAAAATGCTCCTACACTACTGTCTTCAATGCTTCATCGTTAGAAAATTAATTTCCACGTAGATTCTTTTTGAGATTGGGAAACAAACATAAGTCACTCGGGGTCAAGTCTCGACTATACGGTGGGTATGTAATAGTTTCGAGTCCAGATTCAAGAGAAGCAGCCTTGGCAATATGAGCACTATGCACAGGGGAGTTGTCGTGAAGAAGCAGAACACCTTTGGCTAATTTTCCCCTTCTGTTATGTTTGATTGCTTCCCTTATTTGGCATATAATATAAGCGTAGTGCTCTCCTTTAATACTTACACCCTTTTCTTTATAATCGATCAGCAATATTCCATCACAATCCCAGAATATTGTGACCATGACCTTGCTAGCTGAAGGCACGACCTTGAACTTCTTGGGATGAGGAGTTCTTTTAATGTGCCATTGCATGGACTCTTGTTCGCTCTCAGGGTCATAATGATGAACCCACGTTTCATCTCTACTAACAAAATTTTACAGTATCTTCTAAGGAATTTCACCGCACACCTCAATTCTTCTGAAGCGGTGTCAGGATTCGCGGTACTTATCTCGCACTGACTTTTGACATATTAAGATGGTCATGAATTATATCGTGTCTAGTACCAATAGAAAGGTTGGTTCTTTGAGCTATTGCTTTCACCTTTACTCAACCATCGTCAGATATAATTTTCTCCACTTTTTTAAATTTTCTTATGAAGTAGCTTCGACAGCCCGACCAACTCTATGGTCGTCTTCGATACTCCCTCCCCCATGCTTAAATTGACTTGACCACTTCTGAATTGTTGATAAAGAAGGAGCAGACTCACGGTAAACATAATCCATTTCTTTTTTATAGCTTATTGATTTTTACCTGTTTGGTCAAGAATTTTGTTACCGCTCGGTGCTGTAATTTAACCAAGATTGAAAAAACGCTCATAGTGATCACGTTTGTTGGGTACTTACAAAAAAAAAAAACAAAAGAACATCGCCGTTTGAATTTTACTTTTTTTTTAATATTAATGAATGATTTTTACCGGCCAGTATTAAAAAGTTTACCAAAGAGGTTTAAAAGATGTCAATACCGAGAATTTATTGAACACCCCTCGTATAACCGTCGTTGGACAGTTTATTCAAAATCTATTATTCCAGATTATCATCATTATCCTTCCGTATTCCCAGTTGTATTGTATACAGCCCGGTGTTAGAGCAGGCACTAGTTTTACGGAAGTCTGCCCTTCCAACCCGGAACGAAAACTACTAGAATTTATTGGGCTTAGACCGCACATACATACGTTTTTTTTAAAACCCAGTGGTACCAGTCGGGATGCGAAACTACGACTTCCAAATTGTTTAACCATTCTACAGTGGCTTCTATAATGATTAATTAGTTGATTACAAACCACAATTTCAGTACTGTACTGTAATTTAGTATTAGCACCGCAATATAAATAGGTATTTAACATACCGTAGTGTGAATAGTAACAAAAATAACAAAATACTTCGAAAGCCTTCGAAGATCATTTGAGTTTCAGATTCGTAACAAAATTAATATTAAGTCAATCAGCCGCTTCTGCGTCTGATGTTCGAACATACATTGTTACAGTTCTACATAATGTCACAATCAGAAGGCATATCTCAACACGCACGCCTTTTACAAATAGACGTAGTACTTCGAGCTAAGAATACATTTTATGTAATACAAGATTCACCAAAGCATACAAGTGAAGATTGAGCTTCATGATTGAGCTTCAAATAAACGGAATTATTTAATAGAATCCGGTTTATTCCAAACCATTATTCATGCGTCGGTAGAAGCATAGACAAACAAAAAATCCGACTAAGAAGATATTTGTGACCTTTACCATAGACAACTACATAAATAAGTACGTAAATAACAAATAAATAAATTGTAAGGGGCCAATTTTTTACACAAATCGTACTAGTCCCATATTGTGTTGTGGGTACTAGACGACGATATATTTAATAGTTATAATATACTATTTATCGTATGGTAATCATTTCGAACCGTGAGATTTTCGAGAAGACATTACGGTTGCCAGTTTTTGTTGTCAAATCAATTATGTTGTACGAAACAGTAATTATTATGTGCAGGAACGGCAAAAACATATAAATAAATAGTAATTTTTTTACACAACTCGAACTAGTCCCATAGTAAGCTCAATATATTTAATAGATATATACTTAAATACATAGAAAACATCCAAATCTCAGGAACAAATGTCTCTGCTAAATACATAAACAAATGCCCTTGCCGGGATTCGAAACCGGGACCTCTGGCTTCGGAGGCAGTAACACTACCAACTAGGCTAAAAAGGCCGGCAAAATAATACTTGGACTTGAATAAAAAAAATCGTCAATTTAGTGCCGTAACGCAATGTTTGATAACATTGTTATACCTTTAAATGAGCAATTCTCATTTATTTATTTCGGGTGACTCAGAAACGGCTCCAAAGATTTTGTTTAAATTTATATTTATGGGGTTTACTGGGGCGAAACATTGATCTAGCTAGGTCGTATCATTGGGAAAGCTCGTATTCTCAGGGAAAACTGCAAAGATACCGAGCAAAGCTCGGTCGCCTATATTACATATATTGTTTACCCCTATTCCCACGAATCAAAATTGTACGTGTCAAGTATTGGGTCAGTGTCCAGCACTGGGTAGTTTACATAAGGATTGTCAGTCTATTTAAAATCTATGACGCAGTGCAATGCCATATACATATGTAATCGTAGTGAATAATGCTTTCCGATCGTTTCATCTCGGAATACGAGTATACCCGAAGTGGCTTTCAATTATCGTATGAAATAATTGACAAGTTAATGTCTGCTAATGTGAAACTTTATTAGTCAATTTCAAATGTCAGAATGAAAAGGGTAGTAATTTGCCACAGGTAATACATTAGTACTAAAAGGTAATACATTAAAAAGAACAGTTTCAGTAATAATACTACATGGTACAATGTCTATAAGGTGTATAATAGGGCATCCTAAATATAAATAGTCAAAAATTATAAATATAAAAGCGAAAGTAACTCTGTCTGTCTGTTATCTCTTCACAATTAAACCGCTGAACGGATTTGGGTGAGGCATGGAGATAGTTTGAACCCTCGGGTGGGAATGGGAGACAAAATTTTATATGGAGGTCCAGTCAACGAATTTGATTTCTGCCCAGAAAAAATTCGTTCACTTCGTACCTTGTCACAGTGACATAAATATCAGATCTCTAGCAGCTTTCATATTGTTTTTTTTTCTGTGAAAAGGTACGAAGTGGTCCAGAAATAAAATTGGTTGACGTACAATATAAACGAGTTCTACGCAAAATAAGTCGCTTCAAAAAAGGAGGTTTTCAATTCGTCTATATAGACGAATAAAACATATGTTTTATTGTAAGAATTTAAGTTTCGTGAGTATGATAAAGTTATTCAATTTATAACGTAATTAGTCATTAGTTGATAAAATTGCCAAATCCAAATTTGTTAACCTAAATATAAAATCAAACACTGCCTATAATGCATAAACATTAAACAAACTCACGTAAAAGCTTCTAAAAGTACGAAATCACGTTTGTCTACCCCTGTTTATATCGTGTGTACCATCATTTGAAAAAGGTTACCTGTTTCAGCATTAATGAGTCCTGAAATCAGATAGGTGGAAAGTTTTAATTGCTTTAGTCTGTGATGATAATTGTACCTGTATGTTTTATTTGTGCTTAATTTTCTTTATAAATTTAGCATTCAATGTGCCATTAGTTGATATATGGTGAAGCATTATGTAAACGAAAACCATTTTTTAAATGAACACGCCTCCTATATGTTTATTTAATTTAAGAAAAATCCCTAGTCTTTGTGATATTTATGAAAGGTAGTTTAAGTTATGTAAGTTTTTTTTATGACGAATTTTAGTTGTCCTAAAAGGTAATAACACATTTTGTTTAAAATTCCTTAAACACATTGGAGGTGCGTTCAGTTTAGGATGAGTTTTACTTTACCATACCACTACCCGGGTATATCCTAAAACTACAACCAAGACCACCGGAGGATGGGCAGCAGCATCCCTAGAGTGCGGTAGAGATACTGCGATCGCCAACCCGCATGCCGAGCGTCGCGATTATGGCATATACCCCCTGAGAATTTGGAGGAGGCCCATGTCCAGCAGTGGACGTCCTTTGGCTGATATGGTGGTGGTGGTGGTGGATACCACTACCATATATATATCATGGTTTCTTACAGTGGGGTCCGTAGCATGTGTATTAGGGGTCCGCTGTGTCTCAATTAACCCTTAACATATTTATTAGGAAATAGTGCTGTCGGACCATCCACCATATAAAATTTCTTATCGAACAAAATGTTGATTAGAAGACTAAACTTGGTATATGCACCGATGGAGTTTCCGCCATGATTGGTAGGTAATAAATCTGGTTTTGCGGCTTTGGTTGAAAAAGAGATCTGTGATATCATAATTACTAATTGTTTTTGTACATCGGCATGCCTTGGCTTAACGAACTTTGCTTACTTTTATACCTGTATGTGTCAAAATAACGAACTTTATCGGAGCAAGAGCCTTAAACTACCTGTTGTCAAGGGGACAAGTCTTGAAGTGTTACTTTTGTTTGAAAGATAAAGTAAATCCACTTAATGAATATTTTGAGAAAGAAGATTTTGTACAGCGTACTTAATTGATATGATTTAGTAATTTGAACGAGAACTGCCTGCCTCATCAGGGTTCTGCAGTGATTATGGTGGATGCGTCTGAACGCCACAAAGGTTTTTTTTGGTAAACTGCCTCTTTGGAAAGGAGGGCGAGGGTAACTGTGCAAATTTTCCGATGGAAGAGTTGTTATTACAGGGTGACGGCAACACTATGATACGAGTATGAGTGCATCATAAATTTTTGAACGTTACTTTACCTCAGGCAGAACAGCTTGATAAAGAAACGGGGACGGAGTTTACCTGCTTAGTATTGGTATTATTTAATTAGGTATCAGAAAATATTATATATACAAAGTGGGCCAGGTAACAAAACCGGTAACAGGAGCAAAAAATTAAACGGTGGACTACTTAACGGAGCAAAATTATTTCCGAGTAGTCTAAGTTGAAATTTTATTTTTTATTTCTTTTCTTTAATGATGGCTAAAGGATGATTCACCGTTCCGTGTCCGGGCCGGCCCGTTTTCCATGATAGCAAACGCAACGGCCGGCGTATTTCTCTAGAAGAAAACGTGCCGGCCCGGACACGGAACGGTCTACTGTGAATCATCCTTTACGTGTATATTTATTACTTTTCTGCAGTGACATTAATGTCTATTTGTTTTAAAAACATATTTTTATAAATACAAAAAATAACCTTGAAAACGAAAAATGCAAAAACAATTATGACTCATAACTTGATACTATCTCAAACTTTGACCTAGAAAGTTTATATGGGTCAATATCGACCCATGTACTCAGGTATGCCTAAAAGAGTTAAATATGAACTTGAATGAGTCCCGGGTGTGGACCCGTTTATGTCCTAAAACTACCACCAAGATCACCGTGGGATGGGCAGCAGCATCCCTGGAGTGCGGTGGTATTTCTGCTATCGCCAATCCACATGCCTAGCCGTAGCGATTATGACATTTACCCCCCACGAAATTGGGGGAAGCCTATGTCCAGCTGTGGACGTCCTTCGTCTGATATGGTGGTGGTAGTGATTTAGTAGTATAGTAAACCTTTACCAGGCTTTACTTGAAGATGTAGGTATGCATTTTTGGACCCGGGTATGTCCTAAACCTACGAGCAAGGCCACCGTAGGATGGGCAGCAGCATCCCTGGAGTGCGGTGGAGATACTGCGATCGTCAACCCGCATGTCAAGCGTATCGATTATTGCATTTACTCCCCAAGAAATTGGGGGAGGCCTATGTCCAGCCGTGGACTTCGGTTGATATGGTGGATGCATTTTTTTGTAAAACATAAGGTTACGAAAAAACACTGGGGTTTTGACACTGGCCTTATACTTGACGAGCTCAGAGGTCAGGTCCCCATAATAACCTACAAGTAATTAACCCCGCCCATTGCCACATAAGTTTAGCAATTCTTGCATATGCATTATAATACAAAGGAATGTTTCCGCTAATCGATAACAAACGTGAAAACTTGAATGTCTACGGAATAAGTTGGATTGAAATCCAAAATTTGAGTCACGCGATATAACCATTAGACGGCAATCGGTTGCAGGCTAAATCAGTTTCAGTAAATTATCCAACTTTTTTCATGTATTTTGCGTAGTTTTGAAAAGTTCTACGACCTTTTGTTTATTAGACTTCGCCTTTTTAGGGTTCGGGTCATAATCTGCAACGTCAACGTCGACTCTAAGCTACGGCAGTGGGACGACATCATCTTCTGGGCAAACTTAGTTAAAAGGCGTTTCAAGCGCGAAAAATATGTGTCAGATCTTTGTGGCATTCATCAACCTGACTCAGTCAATCATCAAGCTTTATTAGATTAAAAGTGTTTCTCCCACTCGCTTCCAGTGCGTCGAACGTTTTCAAGAAAAAATAAAGTACCTAGCCTTTAACTAATTTTGTTTACGCTGCTAGCAAAATTTCTAAATTTCTAATTTAAAGGAAAAATTCTGTGCTCCGAGCAGGATTCAAAACTACGACATCTGGCATACGCAGCACATCGCTCTAGCCACTGAGCTAGCGGAACAATCAAGCTCAGGCACGAAACCCTTCACTATTTCCCTCTTACAACGCCTTAGAGGCGTCCAGCGACATTTACCTTAGAAGGCTTAGGCTACTTTTAACGACACCAACAGTAACGATTTTGCCTGTAATTTGAAATTTAAAGTAGCCTGTACCTACCCAAGCACAATAGCCTAAAATTACCCATATCGTTTTTTGAACCTTTCTTAATTCTTATGAAATTGTTTTTTTAAGGTATCCGGAAAAAATCCAGTCTCTAGGGTAAGATTAATTATGTAAAAGAGAGATTTGACATTGTAATTAATACATGGCTTAATAATTTGTATAGGTATATTGTCATATTTGTCATACTCTGAGCTTTTACCCCCCATGAAATTGGGGGAGGCCTATGTCCAGCAGTGGACGTCCTAGGGCTGATATGGTGGTGGTGGTGGAGCTTTTTAGGGTTCCGTAGTCTACTAGAAACCCTTATAGTTTCGTCTGTCTATCTGTCTGTCTGTCCGAGGCTTTGCTCTGTGATTGTTATTATATATAAATCAATAAAACTGACCCCTACACGTAAAGAGGGGATGATTTCTTTTTATTCAACCGTATAGTGTGGGATGTTGTTGGATAGGTCCTTTAAAATGAATAGAGGTCTTCAACAAATTTGTTTGATAAAGTGGATATTTTCGGACTTATTCACTCCAAAAGAAAAAAAAAATGTTTCTCCCACCTATAACTTATGAACTATGGGTACAAAAATATTAAAAATATCATGAAAGTAAAACTTAATAAAGACTTTCAAAGAAAACTAAAGCAGACATGATCAGTTAAGCTGTTTTGAGTTATCGTAAAAAAAATCCCTTCTTATAGTGAAAGACGTATGAAACGCAGCGAAGATATTTGCTTTTGCTTGTTTTTTTTTAAAGTAAGTTCGTTTGGCAACTGGAACCCTACACTAAGCATAGCCCGACATGGTCTGGGCCGTTTTTTTATTTTTAAGGCACTACTTTCTTGATTTCATTATCATAAAAAGGACTGAGAAATTTATTGTTACAATTCCGTTTGGACATTTGGTTTTATGTTGATCAATTGTGAAGTATTTTTCATATTCAGATTAATGAAGTACTTATTAAAAACCTCTACTATTTTGTAAGGTTCTGTGTGGGTATTCCCATCTTCATCTATCCTCTCAGTTTAGTTTGATCGTGTTCTGTTTGATCAAACCCCAAATAGCTTTAGATTTACATATACATATTTACACTATTTTTCATGTATTGGTCGTTCGTTATTATTTTACAAAATAAGAACATCGTGACGAACAACGTGAAGAACATCCATGTTCTTATAACTTTTTTAATAGCTTGCAATATCGTATACGCCTAAGAATGTTTCACACACATTTTCTTTTGTGTGATGATAGATGCATTCGTCGTTTAATCTTACATGATTTTAGAATACCTCTGTATTTCCAATTGGGTAATTTTTTGAAAACTTAACTCTTTTCAGTGGAACATAGAGGTCAAACACAACACCAAAGATGTCAATAAAAACTTAAAAAGCTTCATTCGCATTTGACTTCAGATAAACGTCGGCAAATTTTACTTGTGCTATATATTTGTAGAAAACATCCAAATGGTGATCTATGTTACGTATTTTTACATAACAATATTTTTCCCTTAAGCTGAGACTTGTAGGTATTTCAATCATTTGTCCCGTGTGGTCAGATATACCTAAACGCATGACTTTGGAAGTGTATTGATATGCGTTTTGTTAAAATATTATCAATACATGTCTGTGATCTAGTTGGTTCATTTATCGTACAAGTAATATTCTCACTGTTCGAAATTATTGTCATAAGATAAATAAATAAAATTATTAAATGCATAGGTTACGCCGTAACCGTTACGGTATGCAGCATGTATCAGATAATCGTATGTATGTTTATATTAAGACACTCGTTTAAAAAAAACATAAATTTAACGTTTATAGCAAGTCCATAACGATTTCGGCAACAAATCTTTGGGTATTTTTGTAAAAACGTTCTTGAACTTGTTTATTTAGTGCGCAATGTAATTTAATGTTTATTGGGCTAGACATGACTGTCTATGACCTTGAAGAATGCAAAAAACCTAATGTTTTCACGCGAAAATGTGAATCACAAAACCCGCGTTTACAACATTCGGGAGCGTCGCATGGACTGTAACGCTCTCTTTGCCTCGAGTAACACTTTATGGCGTTAATAAACTTGTATTATTCTACATTATGTTAAAATGAGTGTAGAGAATTTGTTTCATCAGATATTCAGGTGTTAATGTATTTTAGTCTGTTCGTATGCCGTGTGTTGTTAGTTTGTTTGCCGGTTGGTGGTTTTGTTACATTACCCACTGAGGTTTTATTTCACTTTAATTTCAAGTCGTGGTGTAAGGCTGGTAAAAAGAGCTGCAAGACAGTGTCTGCCGTGACTTTAGGGGGATAAATTTTTAGAGTCACGAATAAGTTTAAGTACCTTGGTCATTGGGTCACCTAGGGGCTGTCAGACGATCTCGATATCGAGAGGGAGCGCACGGCGTTAGCGGTTAGGGGAAACATGCTGGCCCACAGGTTTAATAAGGCCGTAAAAATAACACTTTTCAAGGCACTCTGTCAAACCTTTTACACATGCAGCATGTGGACCGGCTACACCCAGGGGGCGTACAGTACTCTGCGCATACAATATAACAACGTTTTCAGGATGCTATTGAAACTGCCACGATATTATAGTGCGTCCGCTATATTCGCGGAGGCGCTTACGAATGATTTTTACGCGATCACACGCAATCGGTCGGCGTCACTAATGCGGAGATTGAGTTGGCAGCGACAATAGTATCTTGAAAACGTTCGTTAATAAACTGGATGCGCCATTACCGAGGCACTGGAATAAACTTCATGTAGGATTAACCAGTGTTAAGGGATGTTACATCTAATCTTTCTTTTTTGTATTTTATCTCTTTATTTTTTTACTCTAACCCTAGTCTTTAAGTACCTAATGTAACTAAAAAATTATGGATCTATGGTCTGAAATAAATATTAATTATTATTATTATTATTAAACGCGCTAGGCACTCTATTTCAATAGATAGTACGGTATTTTACTGATAGTCAAATCGGCAACATTTTACGAAAAACCTCAAAAACGCTCATTTAGTAAGAAGTTTTTAGGGAAATGTTAGGCACACACATGATTTCACAATTCTCTATGGTTAAAATAAGAATGCAGTTTGGTCTTTTTTTCATGTAACCTTAAAATTTGCTTAAATAAGCTGAAGTTCGAGTTGAAATACGAGTATTTTCATATGATTTGTTTATAGGTAACGTAAAAAAATATTTTTAGTGTTGCGTTAGACCCAGAGTCTGTTAAAATAAGAACCTCAATGAAACACAAATTCGCCGCTGAAACAGCCTCATTACTTACAAAGGGTAAATCAAACGGCGTTAATAAACCTATGTATATTACTCTACATTATGTTTTTCACGATTTCAAGCTAACATAATAGTCACTATCCCTAGAATTACGGTTCAAAACGGGGGATTTACCATGTATGTCAATATTGTTGAATTTCCGATATTTCGGCGCTGTTGCAAGCACCATTTTCAAGGATTAACTGACGTGCTGCGAGTTTTATTTGTGCTACCCACACTCCATAGCGATCTACCCTCTTCTTGATTCGCTTTTTTTGGGGGAGTGTGGGTAGACTCAAATAGAACTCGCAGCACTTCAGTTAATCCTTGAAAATGGTGCTTGCAACAGCGCCGAAATATCGGAAACTCAACAATATTATCATACAAAGTAAATACCCCGTTTGGAAGAGTAATTCTGTTATGTTTTTTTTTCTAAACCCGTCCTTTTTAGGGTTCCGTAGCCAAAATGGTGAAAACTGAACCCTTATAGTTTCGTCATGTCTGTCCGCCTGTCCGTATGTCACATCCGATTTAATTGGAGACTATAAGCACTACAGTTAAAAAATTTGGTAGGAAGGTATATTCTATAAACAGCTACAGAAAAAATATGTGCAAATATGAAAAAAAAAATATTGGTGGGCACCCCATACTTGTAACCGAGGGGTGAAAAAAAATGCACATAGTCGTGTGGAATATCTTGTAGGCTTTTAAAATGAATATAAAAATTTAAAAACCTTTTCGATTTCAGTCAACCGTTGGCGAGATACAAGCTGTGAAAGTCGTAAAAAGTGTGTCCCTTCCCTCCTCTAATTTCCAAACTAATGAAGTTACGAGCCGGGCAATTCGAACCCACGATCGCCGCTTGACAACGGCATGCTACAACTACTAGGCTAGCGGTTCTTCCAGTCACTATAGGGCAATGAAATATCTAATCCACATAAAGTTTCAATAGTTTCGTTCCATTTTAAAAGGTTACAACCGCATTTAGTGCACAAACCTTTTAGGCTTTATTTTGCTTAGCTTAAAGGACTGGCAATAAAAGGCCTAGCCGTGGGAGCGGATTGAAACTATGACTATCCAATCTCTATTTATTGCTTCCCGATTTTATTTTCATACTAAACGGCTAAAGTTGTTTTTATAGAGTTTGGGCCCGGTCATGGGTTATTTTTTTCATCTCAGGCGTTCTCTTTCCAAATTTCACATTTATTTTTTTAAATTGTGTTATTTTTGGTTTCTCCTGCTCAGAATCGTGAAACCTGATGAAGAAAAAAATGTCCCCAATTTTGCGGCACCTGCGTAGTGCGTGCGGTATGCGAGGTTAACGTTGCTCAGGGTCAACTCTTGGATGTAATCGTTCAATTACATATATGCTACGAATGATATAGAAATAAAGATACTTGAGTCGATAGGCCGTAACCGGAAAAGCACCATATATTGATATTAAAAATATGTTTGTATACGATTACGAGAGTACCATGTATAGTGTGAGGTTGGTGCCTGAGGATGAGGCTTTAGCGGTCAGCTTGGACATAGCGAAGGCGTTCGATCGGGTCTGGAACCGAGGTCTTCTGTCGAAACTACCATCATATGGACTGCCATAGGGTTTGTGCAGATGGATCGCCAGCTTTTTCTGGCAGATGCATAAGAGCCGTAGTAGATAGCAGTTGCTCCGAAAGCATGGACATTAACGCTGGCATCCCACAAGGCTCCGTGGTATCCCCGACGCTGTTTTTGCTGCATATCATTGATATGCTGTCTATTGACAGCATCCATTGTTATGCGGGTGATAGCACCGCGCATGCTTATTATACGGGCCGTGCCAACATTCCTCGTTCCTCTGTGTTAGAGAGTCGCGAACAAATTGTGTCCGAAATCGAGACCACTCTAGTCAGAGTCTTTGAGTGGAGTCAGGATAATCTGGTCCATTCAAATCCACCAAGACACAAGTATGCGCGTTCACTGCTAAAAAAACCATTCACTGTGGCCCCACGGTTCCAACACGCAACCCTCTCCATCTCAGAGAGTATTGGTATCCTTGCTGTCGACATTTCCAGTGAAGTACAGTTTCGGAGCTACTTTAGAAGGCAAAGCCAAGCTGGTATCAAAAAAGCTAGGTGTGATCAATAGAGCGAAGCGATACTTCACCCCAGGACAGAGACTTCTATTATATACGTATAAGTCACAAGTCCGTCCCCACATGGAGTATATCTGTCACCTCTGGGCTAGCACCTCGATACCAGCTTGGGCCTTTTGACTCGCTTCAGAGACGTGCTGTGCGAATCGTGGACGATCCCAAACTCACAAGCGATATTGAACCGTTAAGTTGAAGGAGAGACTTTGCCTCCTTGTTTTGTCCATGATCTATCGCCTGTATAATGGGTTGTGCTCTGAAGAACTTTTCGACATGATGCCCACGGCTGCTTTCTACCATCACACCGCTCGCCGTCGGCAGGGTCTCCATCCCCACACTTTGGAACCTAAATGGTCGCGTACGGTACGGTTTCAAAGGAATTTCCTCCCTCGGACGCTTTGACTGTGGATTATTCCCCTCCCTGCTCCCTGCCGAGATTTTCTCGAGGGACTACATTACAGTAGTAAGAAAGGAGTTTATACATATTTAAAGGGTCGGTAACGCGCATATGACACCCCTGGTGTTGCAGGCGTCCATAGGCTGCGGTGACTGCTTACCATCAGGCGGGCCGTATGCTTGTTTGCCACCGACGTGGTATAAAAAATAAAAAAGTATAGAGGGTGGAAATTATTTTTGGGTCCGACAGGAAACTATTTTGAAACGTTGAGATAGCTCAATTTGCTAAAAAGAATCATTCTTTTATTTCTCCCAAGCAATAAAACTGCTTTGCTAAATCTACAGACGGCAAAACAAAACCATTTTTGTAATTTTTGCCAAAATAATGTTTGATTTCAATTGATGCCAATTGCAACGAATAATAAAAAAAGAAATTGTGTACAATTAGTATTGGATAAAGTTTTTTTTTCAAAACTCTGTGGATGCAGTTTTATTGCTTAGGAGGAAAAAAGTATTAAAAAAGTTTTTATTTTCAAATATCTGTGCGCATATGTTTGATAATAATTGTTGGAAGAGCGGGACGTCCCAACACAGGCTCTGTAAACCTAAAGGGAGGCCCCAGAAACTGTAAATCTATATACTTTATTAATGGTAATAAAGATATTTTGTATTTCTTTTTGAGTTTTGTGTTTTTGATTATTGCTTCCGAGAAACAAAATAATGTTTCCTTTCAGCAAATTGAGCTATCTCAACGTTTTAAGGCAGTACCCGGCCTTGCAGGGCCCATAAATATATTTATTCCACCCTGTATACGCAAAGAAAGTAGTTTCTGACTTATTTATTTATTTGTTTCTTTATTTATTTATCAGTACATAATCAAAATTTACAGTATATAACCAAGCATGCTGATTAACTTAGTATCATTTTATCGCGAACATTGCTTTAGTTATATTACGCAAACGGTTAGAACTCACGTATAAATTGTCACTCCGGGCGACATGTTTCGAACTCTTCGGGAGTTCTTCCTCAGGACGAGTGCACCTGCGACGAGCGCGCCTCAGCTCTCGCAGGCGCACTCGTCCTGAGGAAGAACTCCCGAAGAGTTCGAAACATGTCGCCCGGAGTGACAATTTATACGTGAGTTCTAACCGTTTGCGTAATATAATTTTGAAATGACTCACGAAAGTTTAAATTCAAGTATTGCTTTAGTTTTCATGTTCAAATTCAGGTTGTTGATTGCATACATGTGTTTACAACAGGTTATTAGGATTAAACATATACTTTATTGGGCATAGTAATACATTCATCATAAGTCCGATAGACTTGCAGAATGGGAAATTTAGGAGTTGTAATTATAAATTGCACTAATTATTATTATTAGTCTATGGTCTGAAATATATATTAATAATTATTATTATTATTAGTATTTAACATATCGACGATTATTAATTGTTAAAGTGTGTGACAATTATTAAAGTTTGATGCAAATACATATGATATCTGTTGCGATTTTCACATTTCTAGAAAAAAAATGTTATAACAGAGTAATCTATTATAGTATAGTAATCTATTTCTTGCTGACATACTAGTCGTGATGATCAATGAAATGTTCTGTGTTGGTGTATACACTGACATTTTAAAAAATACGCGAGTATGTCCTGTATACAAAGGCAAAGGTGACAAATGCGATGTAAATATTTATAGACCTATATCTATAGTACCGACTATATCAAAAATAGTAGAGTCTGTTCTATCCTCTCATTTAATGGCACATCTCGAGGTAAATGAGCTACTTACTGAAAATCAATACGCGTACCGCAAAGGAATGTCAACTACCACTGCCGCACACAGAATATTTGATTGCATTGTTACTGGAATGGATGAGAAAAACAAAATGGCCGGCATTTTCTGTGACCTTTCGAAAGCCTTTGATGTAATAAGCCACCAACTCCTTTTAAACAAATTGCACCACAATGGAATCCGCAATAGCACTCATAAATTGTTTGCCTCATTTCTATCCAATCGAAAACAGATAGTAAAATTGTTGTTAAATGGCACAATGCTTCAGTCTGACACTGGTTTTGTTGATATAGGGATTCCTCAGGGCTCTGCTCTAGGCAATACCCTATTTCTAATCTATGTAAATGACCTTCCGTCGAGCATCACCACTGGCCTCCCCGTATTATTCGCTGATGATACGACTGTCATAGTTTGCGCGTCAACATTTGAACGACTTGGCGAGAGCATAAACGTAGTGTGCCGGCAGTTACAGCATTGGTTCTCGGTAAATGGGCTACTGTTGAATGTTGCAAAGTCCAATGTGATGATATTTTCGGGTCGATCTATTGCTGAGTTACCAATGTGTGTGACAAGATTTCCAATGCCAGTGTGTGACGAATGTCGTTTCCTGGGATTTACACTAGATGCAAATCTAAACTGGAAGCGTCACATTGACAATTTATGCAGGAGATTATGTGGTGCAGTGTTTGCGTTGCGAAGACTAAAACATCTAATCTCAGAAGACATGTTGCGGCAAGTATATTTTGCAAATTTCCACTCGCTCATGTCCTATGGTACTATTATTTGGGGTAACTCCACAGATGCCAATAGAGTTCTGATAATACAGAAACAGGCAGTGCGCACAATCGTCGGAGTTACGCGTAGACACTCGTGCAGAAATATTTTTACTTCGCAGCGCATCATGACCCACTACTCACTGTACATATTCGAAGTCATTATGTTTGTGAGAAATAATTTGTCAATGTTTGAGAGAACGCTTGCACCAGGAACACAGTCTCGTCGAGCGGGACGGCTCAAAACGTTTCCGCGTCGAATGGCCTTAGCGACAAAAAACCCCCGTATTATAGGCCCAACCTTTTATGAGCATCTACCTGCTGATATAAAAGCCGAAACATCTGACGATACATTTGGACGCAAACTCAGGAACCTTTTATTGGATACACCAATGTATTCGACGAAGGAATTTATGGAATTGACATTTACTTGAATTTAATTAATTTACCAATGTTTTATTTTTACTCATTTTTAATTGACATTATCTCTGTTTTATTGTAGTTTAAGAATTGTTTGACATTTGACTATATCAATATGGTTTATTTTCAATTTTAATTAAAATTTTGACGATCCCAGTAGTTACTGGGAGATAGATACGAAAAGATAATTTGTATGTATTTGAAATTTTGAATTATTATTACTTTTGTATGTATTTGACGATTGTGATGTAAATTCTTACGATTTTGACATAGGAAAATTTGTATAGCAATTTATATCATGAAATAAATCTAATCTAATCTAATCTAATCTATTACTAATAATCCAGTCTAAATAAGTTACTAAGTCTTAAAGAAAACTTCACAACGGAAATCGAGCCCTTTAGGTTGATGATTATATTATTGCCGGAACTTCCGCGCATATATTTAATGTCTAAGTATAAAATCTCATAAGTATAGAGAGTTGGTAATATCGGAATAGAATTAAATATGTAACTTGACTGAACTGCTTACTGATTCCGTACCGACATAATGCAGAAGTAGCCTAATCTTGCGTTTTAAATAAACAAGACCCGATTCTTAAAGGTTACTAATGAGTATTTATGGGGCAATATAAAAATACAGTATAATGAAACTTGAAACACTAGGTCCTTAATAACTGACAGACTTAGAAGAAGACTTAGAACTTGAGAAGCCTACAAAATTTTCATTTCAAAGTTCAATAAACGAACGAACCATCCCTGGAAAACCTGCTTTCAATTGAAGAATCGGATTTCAATGAAAGAAAACTGTATTCAAATCGGTTCACCCTTTTAAGAGCTACGATGCCGCAGAAAGACTCAGAGATACACATGTTAAACTTACAACACCCCCCCTTTTGCGTTCCGTGTCAGAGGTTATTGTAAAAACTGGAATTAGTTATTGTAAAAAAAGTCAAATACTTTCGGTTTTATAATTACGCACCTCCAAAATAATTACGCACCTCCAAAAGGGGTTTTGGACTTTGTTTCAGTGTGCGCGTTTATGTGTATTGCGTTTGTAATCTGAATGCTATACCAATATAAGGACACTTTTTTCTTCTATAATCGATTGCGTTTGGGATTCTGAGTTTCATAAGCTCAAAAAGTTCATATTTTGGTAAACATTGTAATGTACAATTTTTTTGAAATTCCCCATTTAATTTAAATGTTCCTATTTATTTATTTCGAGAACCTCAGAAACGGCTCAAACGATTTCGAAAAAAAATGCAATACTTTATTATTCGTTTTTAGTTTTTAATTTAGCTTTATTTGTGTTGTTTGTCGTGTTTGCTGTATATTTATTAAATAAATTAATTACATCATTTAGGGGTATCTTCGGGAAAACTCGTGTTCTCCGGGAAAATACAACGAAATGCCGCGCAGCTTTCTTAAGGTAAAATATGTATCACGTATCATGAAAATAAAGAGATTTTTTGGACTCCATTGCGCGTTTCGCATGGAAAATGGTCCGTGACGTTTATTAATGACAATCTTATGTATGAAGTTGTTTCTTCCACATTGCACTGAAAACAATTAGAAAACAGCCTTAAGTGTTAGCTTCAGTTAGTTGAAGCTACAGAGTTATTAAACTTACTCAAAGTACATTGTATTACATGATATCATCACGAAGGCTCTTTGTGGCTTTAGCATTCAGTTGCATTTAAGCAAAGGTTTAATTGTGTAACGTTGCATTGTACTGGATGGAATGTAACTAGGGTTCCTTGAAAATATTGTAGAGTATGCTGCACTAGTGTTTTTTTAATACAAATTATATTTAATAATACATTTAAAAATCAACGTTAAAGTAAGTTAAATCTTTAGAACAATATTCCCTTGCTATTTCGCTAAAGAGCTCCTTTAGCAGAATATCAATGGAATATTAGTAATAATAATAATGCTTCATTTCTGATCATAGATCCATACAAGTTAAAATAAAAAATTCCATATTACACTAACATTACAAATACACACAACACATATACATTTGGTGGACAATACATACACAACTAAAAGAAAAATATTTATTGCCCAACAACAGATAGGTAGTTACATGCATTTAATAGTTATTTGTTATACAAAGGTGCAAAGTTGTACTTTATCCGCGAGTGTGGAATTGAAACACGAGCCAGCGAAAGGATTCTACAGTTGAACCACGAGCGAAGCGAGTGGTCCTAAAATAGAATCCTGAGCGTTGCGAGTGTTTCAATACACGAGAAGTAAAATACAACTTTGCACCCGTGTGTAACACAAAACTTTTCTCCTCAGTATAGCGAGGAAAGTGCAACATGCAAAACAACCACAGTTCCACAGGCATGATTTTCACCACTGGAATCACTGATTTTTGCGTTTACAATTATACTCAATATCATTATTAAAAAAATTTTAGATATGGAATTTTAAGGTTTACGACTTAAAATCATTAAATAAAGCTAAATTTGGTATTTTTTTATTAAATTATCAAACCATTTATTCAATGATAATTGATATTAAACGAACTATTATTATGAGCGTTTTACGTCTTGTTATCTGTCAACAGCTACTCAAACACGCTCCAAGGTCAAATTACTTTCCCCACTTGTGGATAAAATGCGTTTTTACCCGCTTGTTTCCAATGATAAAAGACGGCTTTCCGTGAGTGACGGGAAAAACAGTTACAGGGCCCTTGCATTTTGTCCCAATGCAGCTGGAAAAAAAAATCAATTACTTATAGTAAGTTAATTTTTAGGGTTCCGTACCCAAAGGGTAAAACGGTGCCGTATTGCTAAGACTCCGCTGTCCGTCCGTCTGTCTGTCTATCTATCTGTCTCTCTGTCTGTCCGTCTATCACCAGGCTGTATCTCATAAACCGTGATAGTTAGATAGTTGAAATTTTCACAGATGATGTATTTCTGTTGCCGCTATAACAACAAATACTTAAAACAGCAGCATCACCCTAGTGTTATTCCCATTACAGTTGCATCCTGAAGGATGCCTGGGGTCCGCTACCTAATCCCAAGAATTGGCTTAGGCACTAGTTTTTACGAAAGCGACTGCCATCTGACCTTCCAACCCAAGGGGGAAACTAGACCTTATTGGGATTACGCTTGTCAAGTGAGTGGGCAACTTGATTGTTAGAAATGAATAACTTTCAACTATCAATATTGAATTTAGTTATTTAATTGCCCAATAGAATACCTAATTATGAATAGTTATAAACCAATTTCAGTAATGAAGCTTGAACCGCTTAAAATAGCTTTTTTTTTCATTTTAACATTTGCCAGTGCCTCCTCGCCCTGAATAAATAAATCGCACTTACACGAGTGAAAATCTACTAGCGTTTTTGAAAAAGAAGACTGCCTGATCTCCCATATGTTTGTTTTTTTTTCCGGAAAAATATTTTATTTTAATCTAGAATATAAACGGTTGGTGGTGCCAAATTTTAAACGGTCGAACGACCTTTGAACCATACCCATCTAGAATTCTAGACGGGCGCTGAAAAACGGATTTCGCTTAGCCGTTTTTCTGTGGTTGAGTACAAAGAGAGTTAAGCTTAATAGTAATATAGGATTATGAAACCTTTTTCTTTGTATATAGTTTAAAAAAATGTTTACCAATTTAACTGTTTATTCGGATTCGTGAAGACCGTATCGTCCTACGGGACAATAACGCAACGTTTTAGAGCGGTAGATTTTTCATAGTAAAAATTACAGGTAGATTTATTTACCAAGCGTATTGTTCGAACAGGTACAGTGCAGAGTAAATATAAGTTAACATTTTTGCATCTTATTCCATTGTAATAAGGTGAAAAAGTGTTCACTTACTTTTGCTCTTGACTGTACATGATTACCCTGCTGGTCAAGATTAGGTCTACGGCTTCACACGCCTGTCGTAACATATGACTAAAGAGTGTTAGTGGGGACTCGTGTGTTCGGTGGCGGCGGGTATAACACTCGAATGACGACCCCAAGGGAGACTGCGAACCTGGAAGAACTAGAAGGAGAACCATGAAGAGTGAGAAAAGTGCTTTCGTGCGTTCAGTTTGAAATCCTCTGCATGTATGGCCGCCTTAGACTTCTGTACAATACTTAAGATCAAAATATATGCACTTTGTAATTTTCATCCTGTATAATGTTATATTTAGAACCTTCAAAATATTAGTCGACTAGTGTCTTATGAAAACAGAATAGCCAAGCAGCCGCTTTTAAGTATCATTAAACTTGTAGGAGACTCCGGCCGATACACCAAAAGGAGAGTTAGCAGTTTATATCCAAAGTTACTAAGTGAGTTTGATGGAGAGCCCAAGTCAGTATAATTTTACATTTCTACACAGATCAATAATTGTCAAACCGAACCCAGAGAAATCAGGTTATAGATCCTACTGCTATTCACAGACAGTACAATTCCGATCCATTCGTTCACCATTTCTTGGTGGAAGGGAACTTGCTGCGTCATTTGCAAAACCGTTTGAAGTGAAAAGAATTTGTGTTTATTCCTCAGTTTCGACGAATTTGAATTTATTTTAGAATTCATTTTAGTCCTAGAGACAAACAGGACAAATGAATTCTTTGAATTTAATGAAGTATATGTAGCTACTTTTGGATCATTTTCAGTAGAAATGTGAAGGCACTCTTAAAAATTTCTGGCCTTGGCTTTATAATGTGTATTTGTCATGTGACGAATGTGATTTCAGGGAGTGTGCGAAAATGTACACGTTTCTATTTAGAATTGTGCCGGGTAGTTATTTAAATGGTTTTTTTTATGGGAACTTTGTGGATCTGTATGGTTATATATATAGCTGGAATTGAATTGCAAATTAGTTAATGATTTAATTAATAAGAAACTGTTCCTACCTTCCTAATTAATCAGTCTTGTAAGTTAAGTAGTTATAAGTTTGTAAGTATGTCTATCGGTGCTTGCTAATATGATAATGGTGGCAAAAAAGCTTGCGGCCTGCTTGATTATAATATAAGGCTACATCGTAGCCTATGGACACTCGTGAATCCATCAGAAGACTGACAAGCGTGTTGCTGACTCTTAATTGAATAGAGGGTATCTTCGGATAAAACAGATATATTAGCGACATTATGAATACATTCTTGCATAAATGCGATGCACTATCTGTTATGTGTAATCTTAAATCTCATTGGCCTTGCCCCAAAGTTTGGACCAAGTCATTAATTGCGAAGTTGTGCAGAGTTTCATTTAAAGCTGTGCATTCTCTGTGTGCCGTTTGAAACAATAAACGGTTTCATCTCGAGAAACTTGCGGTTTCATTTATCTGCTTCAGTTGTTTCATGCAGAAGGATTGTAGGAATAAACTTTAGAACTGAAAAAGGATACACCTTGGTTAAAAAGTATGGCTGGGCGGTTTCATACATCTATTGCATGTTTGGTCAGATCCATTGCACCGTGACGACCTGCGTTGCTACATTAATCAAGTCCGTCGGAGCATCTGGTCAATATAGTAAGAATTAAGTTTATATCTTGAATATTTCGATCATAATAATGTTTGTTTCTCAATGTAGTGGGTTACTTGTCGTTACTATGATCGGGTCCATGCCAAGGTGGTCCTAATTATATTAGGATCGGCGCAAGACGTGACCAGATTGCGGAATGGCGGATCGATCGTTGCGGCCGTTTAGTGAGGTCAGATTTCGTACTCTTTTGAATTGACTTAGCAGTTATATACCTACGAATTCAGCGTATAGAGTGACAATCTGATGTTGCTACGACGTGGTTAGCTTTGCCAACGGACCATGAATCGATAAAATAGTGCCAGGCAGGCACAGTCCATATATTCACGCCTGTAATCTCAAAAGGAGTGAGCATATCACATACAATATATTTTTCGGTGCCACTTCTAACCGCTAAAACATGAATGATATGTTAGCAAAAAATGGCCTATGAAGGACTTCTTTTTTGCATAACTTGGCAAGCTGATGAACTGTAAAAGTTACTGATAAGATTGAAAACCGTATAAAACCACCATTTTTATTTTTGAAAATTGGCTAAGTAAGACCCAAATTTTTTATTAAGGACCCTTCTCTAATTTGTATCAAAGGTAGATAGTTGATTATTTTAGGTATAAAAAAGTAATTCAAGACCATTATGTTAAAAATACTTAATTAAAAAAGTTATGATTTTTGCCGCATTGGTAGAAAATTCGAATTTACACCTTTAATAAATGTAGCTTCTTAACTATGAGAAATCGCTTAATAAACATGGGGTATTTTATGATGCACCTAGGGACTAGGAATTTTAAAAAAATGGGTGTCTCTATTTGGACCATCCTGTATACAATTCATATACGTAACGTAATATATCATAATATTCCTGAATTGCGATTTCATCCAAAGACACATTTGTATTATTTCTCGAGGAGACGCTAATAAATTAAAGAACGTCTAGAGCTTCAGCTATACATTTGGTAAGTTTTTGGACGCAACGTTACATGATATTCAAATTATTTCCATTATAATTAAGTACTTTGCTCTAACAACAACTAATAAGCTGTCTGTATTCAGAAGTTTTATACCATCGAGCAAATTATAATCAAGCATTCATAAGAATGTCTATGGTAACTAAAAGCTTAATGCCAGAAACTTATAACAACTTCTGCCACTTATGTGAAATTTAAATGAAATGTTCACTTTGGTAAATGTTATTTTATTTTATACTAAGAATCCAAATCACAATCCAACTTTATAATGAGAACTCTGTGCTTGTTGTAATAGGTGATACACGGGGCCAAATACGGAACACAGGCAATGAATTTCATAAATTACTCGTACATATCTAACCTTGGCACGTACCTCGTGGGTACTGAATCTCTAAAATTTAAAAAAAATGGAAGCGTTGGAAGAACAATTTGTATTCCGTAAAAGTGTCCCGCAAAGAAGGTTGTTTAAGTAAAACAAAAGTTTTTTCGGCGTTTCTTCGCATCAGGTGGCGTATTGTACGAAGCTGTGTTTCGCTCTGAGAATTCTTGGGAAGGTTTCTTTTTGAGATCTTGCGATGGTAGAGTATCAGTGATGTCATTACCCACTAGCATCTGTCGGATGTTACTTTTAAAATAATGTATTGAGTTGATAAGTAGTTGATCTTACGTAAACCATAATAAACTAAAATATTAATATAAATATTAGACGACGAATATACCTACACACAATACCTACTCATACAATATATATATATATATATACAGGAAGGGCCCTGTAAAAGGTGTAAAAAATGAATCGGTCCACTATTGAGCGAGCCAGAAATTATTTCCAAGTGGTCCCAGTGGAAAAAAGTTTTTTCTGAAGTTTTTTCTTCAAACATAGGATCAGTGTATTTTTTTGTTCTGGGGTGATATTAAGAAATATTAATACTAAAAACACAAAAAAAAATACCAAAAATACCTTTTAAAAAAAAAAAAAATCAATTACTATGATGACTCATAACTTGATACTACTTCAAAACCTGCATTGGCTTACGCGCTGTAATCTCGTGATATCAAAATTACTTTGAGGTCATAACTTTAGATCATAATTTACCCGAATTGAAAAACAAAATTGGGACACAGGGAGTTACTATGTATGCTCTAAGAAAGCGGCCTTATAAATATTTGCTTCTCTTACAGGGCCCACCCTGTATATATTCTGGACGCTACATATAGCTCCATCTATGAACAACTCGTGGATGCTCGTGTATCGCATTACATTTATCGCGACCACTTTCGAATGTACATTACACGGATAAGCACGTATTTATACATTTTGAACTTTTCATTTCACCATCCAATATAAGCCGCCCTTTTTTAATTCCTTCATGCAATCAACGCATAGCAACAAACACATGGGTAACGCGCAAAACTCACCCAGGAATTGCTGAACACAAGCATTTTGCAGGGTAGTTAAGGTAGTTAGTCAAATAAGCTATTAATAAAACAATATCATGCAATCGGTCACCGATGAATTACACGCATATTTTTCGTGAATACTCGTCATTCGGTATCACGTCATACGGTAAACGAGTCAGTGTATTTACTGAACCAATACTTGTACTTTCAATCTCATGTGAAATAATATTTATTTATGTACAAAGAAAATATAAACAAGATAATTAACCATAATAACTTAAATAATATAAATTTTAAAACTAACTGAAATCTAAAACATGCCCTTGAAGCATTGTACCGAGGATGCTGGCGGCATTTCCTCGCTGTATCGCAATGCTGATACGTTGTACGAGGAAGACGCTAGCTCTTCGGTTACCATTTATGTCAACTAGACGCTTGGCAATTTCTGCAAATTACTTGTGTGCGATGGGACCCCATGTAGTTTCAAGTTTCGTCATCTCATGTTATAATAACAGGAAAAATATGTGTCAACTATTGGGTCTTGTCAATCATAGAAACTTTTACCTTATTATGAACACGCCTACGATATCTTACATAAGTTACAAACTCACTAGAGTAATCGATCTGCGTGTCGACGTAAAGTGATAAGTTAGTTACCTGACAGTTCCAAATGTATTCGAATTCGTAATGAAGTGACAAGACAATATGATAGAATTGTAACCTACCTATGTGTCGTATCCAATCGTAATAACATCATATCAATTCATTCATTTTCATTCATCATTTTATTTTATTCGATGTATTGACGATCACAATAGATATTCTTTAAAATTGACATTAAATAATGATGTCTTGAATTGTGTAATGAATAAATCTAAATCATCACAATACATATCATTTATATGTCGAGAACAATAAATATCTTACATTACTATTAAACAAAATCCACGCGAATACTCTGAAGATGTCGCTACGACTTATTTTTTCTAATTTAAAGTATCCATGGAGAAATCGGGATCTCACTTCGTTTAAATTCCTTATTATGTCGGCTGTGTATTTGTCGACCTGTTTAGCCTAGTTGGTAGTGTCACTGCCTCCGAAGCTAGAGGTCTCGGGTTCGAATCCCGATAAGGGCATTTGTTTATGTGGTTAGCAGAGACATTTGTTCCTGAGACTTGGATGTTTTCTATGTATTTAAGTATATATCTATTAAATATATTGAGCTTACTATGGGACTAGTTTGAGTTGTGTAAAAAAATTACTATTTATTTATATGTTTTTACCGTTCCTGCACATAATAATTACTTTTTTCGTACAACATAATTGATTTGACTGTCAGTTAACATTCCTATTGACAAATGACACAAATGGAAATGTCGTTTTTTCCCAGATTTTAAAGTATGTCTGTTTGTCTCCCTGTCGGTCTGTTTACGAGATTTCACGCGTTAACCACTGATTTTAGTCTGCATTCCTAGGATGTTTGTATCCCTAGGATATAATATTTTTATCCCGGTGAATGATTATATTGAAGAAGACCCCTAAGGGTATGAAAGTTTGTATGTTTATAAACCAGTTCCAAGAGGACGAAGTCGCGGGCAAAATCTCGTATCCGATTCAAGACTATACGTTATTATTCTTGCGTACCGCTTGCGGTATGCCAGGATAAGCAACGTCCGCCGGGCTCATCTCTGGATGCGTGACTCCCGTGCTTTGGAAGAAACGTTAAGACATTGATAGTTAGTAGTAGTGGTCAGAGAACTTCTAACAATCAAGTTGCCCACTCACTTGACAAGTCTAATCCTAATTAGGTATAGTTTTCCCCTTGAGTTGGAAGGTCGCATGGCAGTCGCTTCGGTAAAAACTAGTACCTACGCCAATTCTTGGGATTAGGTAACGGACCCAGTGCATTTAGACGAAACGACTTTTGAATCGGAAGAAATTTACATACTTTAATCCAAACGTAAGTTATTAATACAGATAAGAAATAACCAAAGTTAAATGGAAGTCCAGTACTAAAACGACAGGCCAACTTAAAATGAGCCAGAAAAAATAACGATTTTTCCTCTTTCGATTTCGAGAACCTCATTATTTCCCGAGATGGCTTGCGATTGTCCAGGGAATTTCTTTGTCCGTGAAAATCTCGGTATAATATGGACGCGAAGCTGGGACAAATGGTATTCCCTGGAGTAAACCCAGGGAGTACCATTAGGTTTGTAATACACGGGTACGAATTTGTGAACATTAACCTGTGAGACAGGAAACGATATCACGGGAAATGATGTAACGGAGTTGTAGGGATCTGTTCAACTTAAAGTATAGAATTAAAATCTGTTTTATAATTATTGCATTATCATCATATCACCGAAGGACGTCCACTGCTGGACATAAGCCTCTCCCAAAGAGTACCACAATGACCGGTCCTGCGCCACCCGCATCCAACGGACTCCCGCGACCTTTACCAGGTCATCAGTCCACCTTGTGGGTGATGGGCCCACGGGTCGCCTTCTGGTACGTGGATGCCACTCGAGAACGTGCGAATATTTATTGCGTACCCTCTTAATTCGTACCTAGACCTAGTGTTCGTGGTAGTAATCGCTCTACTTATACAAATTTTTGCGATTTGTGGAATACGAGTAGATGCTCAATACAATGTGATAGCTCTGAAATTGCGTGCGACTAGGCCTCGGTATCCGTTAAAACACAGATGGGCCGTACACACGTTCCAAGCTTGGTATTAAATTAACTTATATTGCTCTCTAGAAAAAGGAAAAGCTTACAAGCCTCGAGAACAACGTGCTTTATTTACTCGTATATGTTAAAAACAACCAGTCTAAACGGTTATTTATAACTTAAGCCCATTTTTACCTTTAAGTTTTGATGATTTTAGAAAACTGTATTTACTTCCAAATTTATAAAGTTCATTTTTCAATATACGATATCAAGCTATCATGACATTAGAATTGCTATCAATAACGGGGCATTTACCATGTATATCTGTTTTTATGATTTCCCGATATTTCGGCACTGCTGCAAGTACCATTTTCAAAGATTATGACGTGCTACGAATTTTAGTCGTGGTCTACCCTCACACCTTAGCGATCTAACTTCTTCTTGGTTGGTTTCTTTTTGGCTTTTGCCCACGTAACTGGCGTGAGAATCTCTCATGTACTTCCACCGTTGCAGTGGTCACCGTGAACCGAAACCCAAATTAGTTTTTATCTCTCTCTATCTCACTTAAAAATTTTGAACCTACACGAACGAATTTTGTGTACGATTCGAGGTAGCCGCTTCGTGTATGGGAAAGTTGGCAAAACGGCACATCAGTCGGTAAGGCTCAGTTAAATTCCTCTCTCCTAAATTTGAAGTAGCTCAAGCCGCTATCGTCGGATTTCGACCGATACATAGATGAACGTAGGTCGTCGATTAGTCGTGTCAAGCTGGATTACATTGGGGAGTCATGTGAATTTACCTGTTAACAATGCCGTATATAAAGCGTGTTTTGGAAATAAGATATGTATTTTATATATATTACAGAGAACTTGATGAGTTTTAAAATGACATGCCCGTTGTCTGTATTATCTAATCTCATAATTCTTTCGCTTCGGTGACATCCCCCCATCTCCAGAAAGTCCCAGTATCAATCCATCACACAAGAAAATCAGCGAATTTTCATACCTAAGAGATATTTGGGCTTTTTCACTTTAAATTGTACTATGTACTGTTTTTTAAACATTGGAAGATTTGAAAATTTAAAAAAAAAAAACAAAATTTTACAATAAATAAATAGAGTAGTAGTAGAGTATAAACCTTATTGAGCTTACTATGGGACTAGTTCGATTTGTGTAAAAAAATAAGGTCCCCTAATATTTATTTATATTATTTTATTAATTTAATAAGTGACTGAAAACGCCCATTTCCTCTTCATGAGCACTACGCACAATTTTCCTAAAACAACATTTCAAAACGTATCTATCAATCTATCGCTTCAGACCCACCGTACCCCTGGCCATACCCCTGGTGGGACGGTGGGTCTTTCAAAGTTAAACGATACCACCGAGTAATAGTGATGTGATGTTGACATTCTTATTTTTTAGCAGACTAAAAAGTTCTTAAAAACGCATTTGAGATACAAGTTAAATACTTTCAAGAGAAAGACATGATTAGAATAGAAATAATATCATCGATATAATTGTTATTCAAAGTCAGGTCTCATTTTACACTTTAAACTGACGGTATACCATATATACAGTTTAAATATACTTAATAAATACTTAATATAGGTACTAGTAATTTATACGTATCACATACCACTCTAGATGACTAAATTGTTGATTTCGAAGCACAGGTTCCTCTTTAGCTTTGCTATGAGTATCTAGCCAGTTGTATTTACTTTTTTTATATTTAATGACATTTTGCAGTCAGTCTGTTTACTATCAATTCTAAGAATAATATATTGTGCTACATATTGGGCTCTCGATTTAAAATTAAAAACATGAGCTATTTAAACTTCGCCTGTGTTGAAAAGGGCAATAGTGAATGCGTTTTCGCCGGATGCTATGCGGTTGAGTTGTTTCCGACTTCGAGAAGTCCTTATTTACCGAGCAATCGAGCCAGCGGGGAAAAAAATATTCGTAGTCCGATTGATATGTACATAGTAAGTGAATCAACATTTCCGTGATGTGACTGTACATTAACCTCTTGACCGCTCCAGTCATTTCTAGGTATTATTTTTCAAAGGTATTAAGTGTCAAAGATAACGAAGGTTGCGAATAAGCAAAAAAAAAACTATTGTCGCAACTGGTTGCGAAACTTAATCATCAGGATGCCTTGTTGTGGTTAAGGAAAATAGTTCTCTTGATTCGCAACAGGTTGCGAACAATAAATTTGCAACTGGTTGCGAATCGCAATTCCGTAAACGGCCGGAGGGATTAAACACTCATGGTTGTACTATATATTTTCTTGTAAATAAGTTACACATATATTTATTTTTGCGTAACTAATAATAACATATTAAATTAGGTACCCCCCGTAGAAAATTAAACAAAACACATAAAAGTAGTTCTGAAAACTAAGTAAATGAATATTTATATGTATAATGTAGGTAGATACCCTACATAGGAACATTTTGGAAGCCTTTCACTTAATAAGAAAGATATCACACGGAATTAATTACGTACGCAATTTTTCTAGTCTGTAGCCTATATATGTCTTTATTTACAATTTCAAGCTGTACGCTTATAATATAATCATCATCGCCTTTTAAGTTGTGTCGTTTGGAAAAACTAAAGACAATGTGTTAAATGGTATTTATTGTTTTTCAAAGTAATCACCGTGATATGTAATACACTTTTTCATTCGATCGAACCAATTTTCGAAACACTTATTCCAGTCCGAAGTCGGGGTCTCCAAAATGGCCGTGTTGTATGCCTCAACCGCTTCTTCAGGCGTCTGGTACCGTTGACAACGAAGTCGTTGCTTATTTTTGGAAAAGTAAAAAAATCGTTAGGGCTTAAGTCTGGACTGTACGGCGGGTGTTCCAGAATTTCGAACTTATGCTCTTTTAAAAACGCAATTGTTTGCCGGGCGGTGTGCGAGCTCGCATTACCGTGGTGCAGTCTTATACGACGTCTTGGGTTATTTTTTCGAAACTCGCCGATGACTTCTGGTAAACAGACAGTGGTATACCATTCAGCATTAACCGTTTTACGATCCTCGAGCACGATGGTGGCAACGTGGCCACTTTTCGCCAAAAACGTGGCGACCATTTTTTTCGAAGTGCTCCGTGATCGTATTACTTTGGCCGGTTTTGGCTCATCTTGAAACACCCAAACAGTCGACTGCTGTTTAGAATCGGGATCGTAGGCATATATCCAAGATTCGTTACCACCGATAATGTCGTAAACATGTTTCGAGTTTCCTCGGTTGAATTGCCGCAGAATTTTGCGACACCATCGAACGCGAGCCGTTTTTTGGTCTTCACTGAGTAAATGTGGTATCCAGCGTGAGATCAACTTTTTTACGCCTAAGTGATCATGCAAAATACTGTGAACACTGGTCCCTGAAATACTTAAGGAAGCTTCTATCTCACGGTATGTCGCATAGCGATCTTCGACGATCAGTTGCCGTACAGCATCAATGTTCTCCTGGGTTACGGCTGTTTTTGGTCGACCTTCACGATGTCTATCACCAAGACTAGAGCAACCACGTTGAAATTCTACCAGCGTTCCACAGTCCGGAGGCATGGTCCTTTATCATTGAAAACCGTAGTCAACCATTGAAAACCCTTTTGAAGTTGTAAAAAATCATCGCACGTAAATTTTCCTTCGAAATTTCCATTTTCACAACTGACTTGTCAACTTTGAACGAACGCTGTACTAAAACGGTTGGGCCGATTTTGACTTTTGTTTTCGAATTCTAAATTCAAATATTTTAAGATGACACTAGTTCTTTTTTATGCAATCACGGGAGGTTTACAAACGACAGAACTAAAAGGCAGCCCTCGTATTTGATCTTTTCGTCGTCTTTTTGGAACGATCGCCATGGTGTGAATTTGCTTCAGGACCCGAAGCAATCGCATCAACGGGACGGTGTTTTGATTAATCAGTATATTTATTTTTGAGTGAAAGGCTTCCAAAATGTTCGTGGTTCTGTGGCGTTCACCAAACACACTAATTATTGCAGAGGAATTAATCTGAAACCAAAATGATTCCAGGTACTTTATAAATTTGGATGTTTGTACTATGCCATCAGCTTCAGATTTTATGTATGCCATACACTGTTGCATCTCCTGCTCGGGAAGAAGTGGTAAGGCACTTGCTAGAGCAACAATTCTTCGTCCTGGTTTATTTTTCGTACAACCATACGACTTTCCTTTCTTCCACATGTTGCGAGTCCAATGATAATAACACCCACGTAATGTAGTGTTTGGGAATACTCTCAAAATTGCGTTTATCGCACCTTTTTCGTAGCCTGTGTGAACTTTTTGTGGATTCCACTCTGGTAATTGCGATTTAATTATATTAAACAAAATAAAATAGCTTTTTTCTGTTCGATTCGACATAAGTGCAAATATCAAGGGCCTTACTTTAACTGTTTCCATACCACTCCTTATGTCACCGTGTATATTATATACTTGCGTAAAGGGTTTTGGGCAAGAGTAAAACGTACCGTCAAAAAAATATTCCTTAATCCGATAAAAAAACCAGGATCCGATTTTCCTTGCCTGCGTCCCCACAGTAATAATCAGCTAAAATGAAATCGTGATATTGAACGGGAACTTCGATTTCTCTCAAATCTCGAAATACAGTTTTTGGAACTTGTGCCGATTTGTTTCGGCCATCTTGAAGAAACATCTTCCTTCACGTTTTCATATCGAGGATACTCCCCAATCGCAAATTCATTCCAGAGTTATTAAAATCATTCTTTTTCTTTTCGTAAACTTGTTCAATGGGTTTATCTGATAAAACAACAATTTATCGTAAATTTATCTTTTCCTTCAATTTTTCATTATTGAATGGATCAATTTCACAACAATGATCTCTGCTTTTGATGAACGAATTGTCCTAAAATAAAATAAATTACATAATGATAATCTATTACTTATTCATATAATAGTTTAGTGTAATTGTTTGTTAGGTAGGGGATACATTTTAGAAACTATCGGCTAGTTAATTGTAAGTACAACATAACCAAACCATAATAGTAATTAGAGGTATTTCCTTGACTGGTCTCATAACTTTTTGTCTAATTTTAGTTTGTCTAACATAGTTTACTATAAGTAATGAATTATTTGTCTAAAGTCAATTTCTATAGTTTCATTTTTACTTAATAATTATTATGTCAAAATATGTTTACCTAAATCACTGTTTTGTCGAATCGTATTTTATTTCAAAATCACTTTGTTGATTCTGGTTTTACCTAATCATCTCATAGTCGAATAACGTTTTTACTTAAGCGGGGCTTCGTCGACTCGCTCTCAGCCCTTTTCACCATTTTTAGCTTAGCCTCGTTAGGTTTGTTGGTTACCTTGCGCCAATAGAATTACATGTTGGATAAATAAAATTATAAAATGTGTGTCAGTTAAACATTATACCATCCATCCATCCATATCAGCCCAAGGACGTCGACAGCTGGACATAGGCCTCCTCTAATTTCAGGGGGGTAAATGCCATAGGTAAATGCCACGCTTGGCATGCGGGTTGGCGATCGCAGTATCTCCACCGCACTCCAGGGATGCTGCTGCCCATCCTCCGGTGGTCTTGGTCGTAGTTTTATGACATATTATACGAAATAAAGGTTGAACACGCCAAAACTGGGGCACACAAAATGTAGTACAAAATTATAATAAAAGTGAAAAAGTATATTATGTTTTATACATTTAATAGCATATTTAACGCTGTTTAAAATAACATTCCATATTTTAGATTTGGTCTACACAGTAAGCCATTTTTCTAACTTTCCTACGTACACGGCTCATAAGACTTTGCAACATGTTAATAGAACACTGTCTTGACGCCCATGTCCACATCTTTTGTAGTTCAGGGACCGATTTTACTCCGCCGCCTTTCTTTTTTAAAATTCCCTTCATAATACTCCAGTACTCTTCAACGGACAGTTCCGGACTATTTGGGGGGTTGCACACTTTTGGTACCACCACGATCCCATTTGCAGCATACCATTCCATCACTGGTTTTGAGTAGTGGCAACTGGCTAAATCTGGCCAAAACAAAGGTGGTGAGTCATGCTTTTTTATGAAAGGTAGCAAACGTTTCTGCAAACACTCTTTTCTATAAATATCGCCGTTTATTGTCCCGGTAGTAATAAACGGCCGACTTCTTTTCCCACAGCTACATATTGCTTGCCAAAGCAGGTACTTTTTTGGAAATTTCGAACGTTTTTTTAATTTACACTCTTCAGGGGCGTCTACTCTACTTAGGCTGGTATAGAACTCTTGCCCAGGAATTTGTTTAAAGTCACCTTTTATGTATGTTTCGTCGTCCATGACGACGCATGCAAATCTGGTTATGAAATTCTCATAAAGTTTTCGAGACCGTTTCTTCGCGGATGAGTTCTGTTTCGAGTCTCGATCTGGTGCTGCCTGGGCCTTATAACTCCTTAGGCCAGCCCTACGTTTCACTTTTTGAACATAGGACTGAGACATTTTAACTTTTTTAGCAACATCGCGAGACGAAATCTTAGGATTTGAGGCAAACATGTTCACCACCTTCTCGTCCTTTTTTTTATTCTTGACACCCTGCAAGCCTCCACTTCCTGGCTTCCGATCTATTGTTAGGTGCTCACGGAACTTTTTTAATACGCGACAAACCGTAGATTGAGGACATTTCAGTCGTTTCGCGATATCTCTGTAGCTCAGTAATGAATTTTCTACGTATTCGTGCAAAATTCGCTCGCGTTGTTGATGTTGTTTGCTCGACATTTTGACAACGAATAAACATAATTAAAAAAAACTTGATAACATTATAGGCCAGTGTCTTGTGACCAAGTAGGTGCCATAAAAGTTTGTATATCTCTATTATTTGCATAGCAATAGTCGATTGTACATGCCCCAGTTTTGGCGTGTTCAACCTTTAAGACGATCCGAAGTAAAAATCAGGTTATTTAAAATTAGGAAAACCATAATTATGTGAATTAAGGAATATACAAAATTATTTTCACTCAAATAAAAATAAGATAAACTGAGTAATTATGCTAAATAATTTTAGTTTAACTTAAATTAGGCAAAGAGTTAGGACAAACAAGGGTAAAACGTAATAAGAATCATTTTGAAATCGTGACAGTGCCACTACATATGTTTTGCTATATGATGAACACCGCCATAATATGGAGCCATTTTTGTAAGGCTTGTGCCGATGGTAACGGTATTCACCATGAAGAAGGGCGGGTCCACCATTTATTTTAATATAATGTATATCGATCGAGTATACTGTATATCTCTATCTTCCGTAATTTCCAACAACAATATTTATTATTCGCGAAACATGAATTGAAAATTAAATTTTATTTTCACTTTAGTCACATTTGAAAGCAGAAAAAATTAAAACACGTATGAAAAAGGAAGAGGTTTAATGATTTAAAAATTATACAAAAAAGGTTTCAATCGCAAAGATATGTAACATAACATCGCATACTGGAATATGCATTTTCTATTATTAACTTATGAGAGTATTATCATGCGAGAGATACCACGTCACTAGGGTTACTACACTCGGTGGTATCGTTTAATTTTAAAAGACCCACCGTACCACCAGGGGTATGGCCAGGGGTACCGTGGGTCTGAAGCGCAATCTATCTAGTCTATCGTAAATGCGAAATTCCTAATAACGAGCTGTTTGACGCACCTCTTATGGGACGATCAAATTTTAATTGTAAAAATACAAAATGGCCAATATTCCAAACATATTATTCTGTAATTATGCTTTCGTAATACTGAATACCACTTGATATTTGTAGGAATTCCGAACATTGGTCATTTTAAAGTTATTTTACATAATCAGTCTTATTAATTTTGGTTACTATACCCCATCAATGTACTTATAATAATGTGAAATATGTTTTTTTTTTGATGTGATAAACGATTGACTCACTTTCTCTCAGATAATTATGTACTCGTATTCCCTCGACTATAACCTTTGACTAATCATGTCACGCCTGGAGTGGCCTTAGCTTAAATGTTTATGCTTAATTACAAAGTATTGGACACGGACAAACTTGGCAGGCTTAAAATGTTGACAGCCTACCTATTTCGGACGATCGATGCTAAACTTCGATGAAACTTTGAGCTTTGAGACGGCTAATAGTTAAATATTAAGGGCCAATCTTAAACAAATCACACTAGCCTAATAGTAACATCAACAAAGCACTGAAACGCTGAGTTTCTCTGATCACTTGTAGTAAAACTTGCATGCCATTCTTACATGTGTGTAAATGGCGCTTACGAAAGCTGCATTTAGCGTGTCTGCTCTTTGAAGTCTTAAAACACAAGGCTCCGGGATATCTCTTCGAGAAGCTTTCTATAAACGCGGCTCGAGGATCTCGTGGTAGCCGGCAGCGCGTGACATGTTTGATAGCTCCCCGTTATACCACTGCTGCTTTCCGAGGAAGTTTCCGTTATGCGGCCGCGAAAATTTGGAATAATTTGCCGCCGCCTATCCGAGGCCTGGAAAACATTAAAAGCTTTAGATTCAAACTTAAAAAGTTCATGCTCAATCATCAGCTTGGTCAGGAAAACTTGTGTCATGACACCAGTTGCATATAAAATTTCCTCACCTTTTAGTTATGCCCCATTTGCATTCCCATGTAACACAATACGTTGCTGTAATTAAGTTAGTTTATAGTTCGTCATACTTATTTTAAAATGTTGTATGTTATTTAGTTGTAAACCATGCTATGAAATTGTCTTGACGTCTGATCTGATGTCTTGTTTTGATCGTAGTTCATATAGATACGGTGAGTGGCGCTAGTAGCAATATATGGCTGCGTTCACTTTATTGGTAATAAAGGCCTATGCACACGTAATTAGGTACTGATATAGATTTTATTTTTTTGCTTTGTATGTACTAATTTAGGTACTAGTTATTTAGATTGCCCTATTGTCTTGTTTATCCTTTTTTTTTATTGCTTCCGTTTTATTTCGTTCTTTTCTGTATGTGTCTATTTGTTTTCAGTTTGTCGTGTTACCCCCTTGTCTTCACCAAATGGACTCTGCGGAAGACCAGCGCTGGCCTTAAGCCAGCAATCCATTTCGTGACACCTACACTGTTTTTTATTCTTTTGTCTGTGATTAAATTGTATTTGTTTCTGTTTTATGGTTGTTGTCACGAATAAATGTTTGAAGTTTGAAGTAAATTATCGTAAGAATTAGTAGATTTGTAACCATTTTAAGCGTGAACTGTTACGATTTTAATACAACAAAAAAAACAATAAAATCGCAAACACTAGCGAACAAGCGAGATAATATTTTGGCGACGGTACTTATAGGTCAGGACTATTTAGGGTCAAGGTAGCCTAAATAGTCTTAACAACGAATGCTGCAGTAAACATGCGACGAAGAAGAAGTTATTATGGACGATTCACACCTAACGGCCGGAGTCGGCGCGCACGCCACCAGAGACAAAGGAATTCGCACCCTCCATACAGAAGCTAGACTTCGTATCCAATTGGCAGCGGCAGCCGACCGGAGCCGACCGGCTGCCCGCAACCCATTCAAATTTGAAATCTAACTTCTGTATGGAGGGTTCGAATGCCTTAGACTCTAGTGGGGTGCGCGCCGACTCCAGCCGTTCGGTGAGAATCGTCCATTAGATGTTGTCTAGACGCGATGCAGTTAGGTGTGTGGTAAACATCAAGAATATTCAAAGCCAGACAACATAACTATGCTTGATGTATTTAATTTGTGTTTTGATTGTATTTAAATACTTACTTTTAAAAATTTAACGTTTGTATAGTACAATTTATATACTCAGAGTTTCCTGTGGGAAATCGTTAGTTTTCAAAAAATATTTGTTTTTCTTAATATAAAGCTCCTTTATGTAATTATGTCTAAAGACAAAGCCGTCTGCGATCATTTTTCATCAGTCAGCTCGCAGAATACGCCTGCGCTTGATTTGTGATTTATGATGTTCGTTATAGGCTAAATTAAAATCAAGTGGGGCTAAGATTTACAAATTAAATACTTCATTTCCCTCCCTCTTACTCATTTTTCGGTTCCTGGTTAATTTCAGACTGCGTAATTTTTTTTGCTGAACCAACAGCAAAGTTTTATTTTAGACTAGAGAATGGATAAGAAGTATGTCCAAACCTTCAAGTTTGACATAATTACCTTGAGGTACTCATTACATTTTGGCAACTTAACACTCCATCCAATGGTAAAGAATATATACTACATATTTATTATTATTCTTATTAGTCGGTAGTATATGTATATATAGTATTATTTTGTAGTTTGTGTTTTTGGTGTTTTGTTGTCTTGTAGTTTGTAGTATATAGGCAATAGCTATGTATATTTATATAGATACGTTTTTGTACACGTGTTAGTTTGTCTATTTGCTGTGTCACTCAATTGCTCAAAGGTTAACTGCAAGAGATCCCTTAAAAGGATAAGTTCGTCTTTGTACCGATAGAACCGAATTTGTCTGTATTTTTACCTGTGTTTTGTGTACAATAAAGTATTTACATACATACATACATACTATAATGAGAAATCCCTACGAGGTCATTGCTATGGACTACAGCAAGTTTCTGTTGAACCCTATAGTGGAGACAATGCCTTGCATCAAGTCCGCTCTTTATTCTTATTGGAGTTGGGCAATCAATTTGAAAATAATTAATATACATACGTATGAATTACACGACACTTTTGTAACACCATTATTTCTAAGTACCAAGTTGTTATCTTATATATTTAATATCGGAATCGGCAACGTAAAAACAGTTCAATAAACTTGTTAGAATAGTGATACAACAAACACAATTAACAGGGCAAAGATGGTATAGTTGTACCAATTAAGCAAACCATCCATCGTTAAAAAGATCCCACGCCTTCGACGCGTTAACAAATTGGGAGCACAAACAATGTCGTTAAGCCATTTGTATTCCAGTGCGGAAATGCAAAGATTCCTTGTCCCTTGTCGCACCTTCGTCTTGGAGACAAATAGTCACTCCGCCACTTTTGCTATTCAAAGTTCAACTATGAGCTTAGGGTGACAAGCGTATTTTGGATTGTTAGAATATATCTTTTCGAGGTGTTTGTGAAAGAAATTTAAGCGCTTGTTTTTTGATTTTCTTGCGAAGAGTTATAGGTAGAAAAAAGATTCTGAGTCAGAATATATGCCTTTATATTGCAAAATTTTCTGCCCCTGACAATATACACGTTTGGTCAGTCTTGCATGCAATAAAATAAAAAAATACCTAATTAGGGCGTAGACCCGGCAAATCATAGGCCGGGTTCGATCCCTTTACTGGGCTTCATTTATGGGATTCCGTACCCGAAAGGTCCAAGCGGAGCCATATTGCTGTCACTCACGTATTCGTCTGTCCGTCGTCTGTCACACAGGTTTTACAGCCGAACCTTACAAATTGTCAAAATGGTTAAAATTGTCAAAAAGGCTAAAACTTTTCACTACCCCATCGCGTGACGTGGTGTTGTTTTGAGCTCGTCAAGTAGATAAATACTGTATTTTATGTTTCAGAAAATATTGGAAAAAAAGAAGGAACCTCCAAAGTCAGCATTTAATATACAATTTTTTTCCTAAGAGTTTTTTAACTTCCCATTGAGAACTAAGTTCTATTAATTTCAACTTGAAATTTGGTAATTATGTTCATAAAGTTACGTTTATATGAATAAATAGGATTTTTTCTTTGAACATTCCGTCATTTTTCCTATTCCAAATAACTTGATTTTGCGGCCAAATGCGTAGTAGCACACAAGGGATGCGGGCAGCGGCATGCCATTGCTACGTTTCTACGCGCGCTACGAGTGCTACGAGCGGTATTCGGGCGGCTTATTATTTAGATTTGGTACGGCACCCTAAGAGCCGGTCCATACTGCTCCGTTGCGTTGCGTTTATTAATATTTAATAATCATTTTCCCACGGTGTCGTCATCCTGATTCTATTTATAAACGCAACGCAACGGAGCAGTGGAGCCCGTAATGTTCGACCTTCTACATGCACTTTCTTTGTATTTGTTATCTTTTTAAAATGACTATAACAAGGTACCATAAACTTTTCCGGGGGATGGGCAGCAGCATCCCTAGAGTGCGGCGGAGATACTGCGATCGCCAACCCCCATGCCAAGCGTGGCGATTATGGCATATACCCCCGTGAATTTGGGGGAGGCCTATGTCCAGCAGTGGACGTCCTTTAGCTGATATGGTGGTGGTGGTGGATAAACTTTCCCACACACCTTCCACTTTTCTTTCTGTCACATAGTCAATTTTCGAAAGCGCAATTAACTATTATTATGCTTTGTTTAATCAATCGTTAGTAAACATAAAAATATCAGTTTTTGTAAAAAATTTAGTAAGAGCTTGTTTGTTGTTTACTACATGTTACTCTGGATCAAAAAGATTGACGTGATTAATTGAATCTCTCATACAAACCCTTCAACCGTCGTAATTATATCCCCTCATACAATTGCGGATTTGTTTGTTACTAGCGCCTAAGCTATTTGTCTTCAAATTGAACATTCCGCTGACGAAAAACAATTAGGAGGTCCCGTGAATTCGCTAATTCATGCTGAATTAAGTGAAGACAGAGGATCGATTAGAGGCATTCGGGCGCGAGGCTGTGGGTGGTACGCTGATAAGACACAAATAGAATAGAATGCAATGGTTACATGAAAACTAAGGCTCTATTTTAAAATTATTTACTCAAAAGTACAAGGATGCGTTCCCAATACATTTACAAATGTGGCAAGCGAAAGGAAAGGATCCTGGACAATTATTTGAACTGTACAGTATTCCTGTGAATATAAATTTATGCCCAATATACAGGCTGTGGCCTGTAATAGGAGCAAAAAATTAAACGGTACACTATTGAGCTCTCCAGCAAAATTATATGCAAATGATTTTAATGGAAAAAAAAACTATTTTAAATTTTTTTTTTGCAAATGTAGCTTATATGTACTTGGCACCCAGAGATTATAGCGCGGCAGTCAATGCTGATTTTGAGGTTGCTTCAAGTTATGACTCATAATCGTTGTCACATTTTTGGATGAAAAGAATATTTTTGGGTTTTTTTTTTATTTTTTTGTGTTTTTTGAATAAATTGTTATTAATATCACTCCATTACTTGGAGGTCATAACTTTAGATCACAATTTCTCCCAATTGAAAAAAGATAAATTATTTTTGGACACAAGAGGTTACTGCAGATGCTCTAAGGAAGCGTCCTTTAAATTTATTGCTCCTATTACAGGCCACAACCTGTATAAATGTTTGAAAGTGATACCGTTCTGTCGCATCACGTCATCTCAAATAACTAATTTGGCAAACCAAATTAGGCGTCTTTTTTAGTAACACATGCTGTTTAAATATACTATATTGTTAATTATTACACCTCAATATTCTCTGAAAATACACTCCATGTAATTTCTGTGAAAATGACCCGATATATTGATCGATAGTGTGAATATGAATCAACAACTGAAAAATATTGTCAGAGTTAAGAGTATTCGGGTAAAACAAAAATATTAATAAAGTATGCTTTACAAATAAAAACGAATCGCAAAATGTGGGGCATTCTAACAAATACGAATCCGACTTTGCATTCAACATAACGACGTAGCGTGCGAAGTAGTACGCTCTTGTGACAATGTATGATAATTCCAAGCGTTTGGTAAGCGCAAGCGGTATGCTGTGTAGCTTGTCCTCATCAAATAACTAATAAATAAATGAATATTTGTTGATAATCTTCCAGAAATCAACCTAGTCCTAAACTAAACAAAGCTTGTACTATGGTAACTAGGCGACGGTATACAAACTTATATACGTATATATACAAATTCTTAAATACATAGAAAACATACAAGAATAATTATTCGTGCTCATAACACAAATAATAGTAATAATAAATAAATAATGGCGTAGGGATGTGACGACCCCATCGCCCACTGGATTTCCAGTGCAGTCAGTCAACATGGGGCAGCTTGTGGCGAGCTGTTAGGGAGCAGCGACCCTATGTACCTGAGTGCTCTTGGGGACACCCCCAAGAGCACTCCTGTAGGTTGGTAGTATGAACAGGCCCCCCGCCTCTGGCTTGCCTTAACCGGCTGTCCAGAGTGGAGTCGCTAGAGAGTTGGCTATATGTTTAAAGTCCAGTGCCACCTCTCTACCCCCAGCCCTCTGCACCGGTGTTGCCCTTAGTGTTATGGGTACTAGACGACGATATAAATATCGATATAACATCCAAGTCTCAGGAACAAATGTTTCTGCTCACCAAAGAAACAAATGCCCTTACCAGGATTCGAACCCGGGACCTCTAGCTTCGGAGGCAGTGACACTACCTAAACAGGCCGACAGACAAATACTCTGACCGGCATTCGAACCTGGGAACTCCAGCTTGGCAAGCAAGGTCAATACCACTACGTTAAGATGGTCGTCCGAATAAATTGGAAGTTTTTATGGTGAAATTCAAGTTAACAAGAATGTGCCTAAGAAAATTTACTCCATAGTATATTAACTGACATATTTGTAATTAAACGTCGTGAAAATGTGATGAAAGAAGGTTAAGAATTAGGCGGTTGCCTAAATATTGGCAGAGTATTAACATAATGATGAATTGCGGCATCAATCATGTTTAACGAACTCGAGATGAGATCATGATGTAACCATATTATGAGTATCATATATCGGCCTGTTTAGCCTAGTTGGTAGTGATACTGCCTCCGAAGCTAGAGGTCCCGGGTTCGAATCCCGGTAAGGGCATTTGTTTCTGTGAGCAGAAACATTTGTTCCTGAGACTTGGATGTTTTCTATGTATTTAAGTATGTATCTATTAAATATATCGTCGTCTAGTACCCATAACACAAGCCTTGTTGAGCTTACTATGGGACTAGTTCGATTTGTGTAAAAAATGTCCCCTAATATTTATTTATTTATTTATTTATTTATTTATATGCACATATTATATAATTAATATTATATACGTACAGGGGAATTTCTGTTGACCAAACCGATATTTGGTATGATAACTATAAAACACTGAATCATGCTCTCACCCTCTACCGCATAACACGTACTCTGTTGTCTAGTTAGAGTAGTCTCATTTGCTTAAAAAATACAAGCTCAAGACTATACTTTGTAATTTCTTTCTTCAAATATTTGACATTTATGAATTGACGTTTGTAGTGATGAGGCTAAGACGTATCGTCTGTCAAATCAAGCGATTATTTTACTGCAGGGTCAAAAATACGGACAGAATATGCGCACAGTAATACCGAGAAACTTCGACAAATTGCACTCTTGATAATCGATTTTTTCACGTCGTATTTCATGATTCTTATTGATAACTAGCTGTTGCCCGCGACTTCGCTGCTATTGGTCGCAGCATGATGTTATATAGCCTAATCTTCCTCGATAAATGAACTATCCAACACAAAAAAAAAAATCAATTCCAACCAGATTCCTGAGATTAGCGCGTTCAAACAAACAAACAAACAAGCTCTTCAGCTTTATAATATTATTAATATATATAGTATAGATTTGTTTTGGTTATAAATTTATCGTTTCCCGTTTTACTCGTACCTAATCGGTTTATATCAATTTACGAAAATGTCATCTGAATCGAAACGATGAACTAGGTCACAACACTGGTTTAAATAAAAACGACATAACACGTAAGTGTTTGGGTGGTGAATTATTATCGTAAAATACACAACAACATGCTCCGAAAATTGTAACAAAACCTTCTCGTAAATTATGTTTAAGAAAGGCGAAATATTATATTAATTTACTTTACAAGGCCATATATTACGTGATTTTATTTATAATTGCGATGAGTTATGCGTAATTACGTTTTATGGGTGTTGTGATGTGTCAAATGTTTGAAGTAAGATATTACATAGTATAGCAATACATCTATCCACAAGGGGTTGGATGCACCAACTTACAATGACACATTGATCAACGTTAATATGGCGCCTTAATCCCATAGAAACTTGTCAAAACTTTTCATACAATCCGTTTTTAATGAACAACGCTTACGAATACAGACGGTTATGACGGCCGGAGATGACGCAACAGACACACGCTGTTACGTCGCCTAAATAATGTGTTTTAGTTTTTAAAATTATTTTGTATTGATATGTATAAGGCTGTAAGGTATATGTTAATATGGACATTTTGTTGCCGGAAGCAAATAAATAAAATATACTGAAACTTACCCAAGATTCAATATTTGACAGACCGACTGAGTAGGAATGGGACGGAGCATTACATAGAAAAAGAGCAAAAGGTATGTTTCAATTAATTTGAAACTTAATTGGTAGACGTACGTTTAAGCATCGTCAGTCATTGTCTATCCTTAGATTTCTTTCATAACGACGGTGGCAAACAAACTGTCTGATGGTAAGCAAACGCCGTCACCTATGGACGCTTGTGACTTCAGAATAATCAGAAAAACGTATCGCCGACTCGTCTGAGTGAAGTTTAATAGCGTATTTGCTATGAGTTTTAATAAATAAATATTGGGGGACAATCTTACACAAGTCGACCTAGTCACAAACTAAGCAAAGCTTGTACTATGGTTACTAGACGACGATATACATACTTATATCGATAAATATATACTTAATACATAGAAAACATCCAAGATCCAAGAACAAGTACGCGTGCTAAATGCACAAATAATGTCCTGGCTGGGATTTAAACACGGGACCTCCGGCTCCGTAGGCCAGGTCACCAACCAAGCCAAAGTGGTCGTTAAACATATTCACACGTTGTATTAGGCTTTTAGTTAATGCGATTATAGCAGTTTATGCAACTGTTACATAATGATAGGCATTAAAACACGGAGGGCGAGCGGGGGTGGGGTATATTGTTAAGCTGGTATTTACGGATGGTTTTAGAACTCATTAAAGAGGATTTACTATAGGAGTGTAGATAAAAGCGTATACGTGGGAGAAGTCGCGGGCAACATATGTACAACTCTCAGCATGTTACAAGTTTATTACCCGAGAGGAAATTACTGACAATATTTGCTACTGGCCCGGGGACTAATATTTTGACGAAGAAAACTCTAAATGTTCCGATAAACTTTCAATGTAAAAACTAGCAAAATACTCCAGTACTATTCAGGGCACATATCATATGATGATACGATGGGGGCGCGGGACATTGGGTAGCATACGTTTATCGTTTTAGACCTTGCAGTAAGGAAGAAGGCAGCAACAGCCTATTGGTACCGTAAGCCGTTACATCGTAAGAATGAACCGATGCCATTGTTGATTGACTATTTGTGAACTTTAATGCAACGGAATAAGGCCTATAAGTGGACACTCCATCTTGTCCGTCTGGACATTAAGGGACCCTACTTTATACTCGTTGGAGGGTCCCGTGATGGTTTATTCATCGTGCGGGTGGCGATTCTTCTTCGGTAAATGTCAATATGTTAATGCGAATTCGCTTGTATTTAAAAATGGCGTCGGAGGTGAAGAAATATGATATCTTTATTTTAGGACAACTTCGAATGGGCGAACTATTTTCCGCATATTTTCATATAGCACAGGTACCATATGGCTAAGTTAAGTACGTTTTATAACAATGATGCAAAATATACGGTTTCAGAAAATAATAGATATGGGTTATTCGTACCAGTTTTAATGCATTATAACGATAGATTGTTTCAAGTTTTAGGGATGAAATGTGCCAATTTTTAAATATTTAATTCCATTTTATGTTATCTACCTCAATGGAACAGAGTGCTGGGCCTCCACCAAACAACATCTCACGAAGTTGTACACTACCGAGATACGCATGTTGCGTTGGTTAGCAGGCGTCACCCGTCTCGATAAAATCAGGAACGAATATATCCGAGGCAGCTACAAAATCAGCTCAATTGTTGACAAGGTCCAAGAAAAACGTTTATGCTGGTACGGACACGTGCTAAGACGTCCTGCAGACCACATGGTAAGGATAACCCTCGATATACCAACAACGAAGCGTGGTCGTGGAAGACCCCCCCGCCACTTGGCAAACGACGGTCCAAAAAGACCTGAAGCAAATGGATATAAATCCAGAAACAGCACAAGATCGCCCGGAATGGAGAAAACGGACAAGGAGAGCCGACCCCAGATAATGGGAAGTGGCGCAGGCAGAAGAAGTTATCTACCTCAATGCACGACTGTTTGAATACTGATAATAATATTGATATAATCTACAAATGAATTTATAATTGTAACCATTGACTTGTAATACCGTATTACTAATAAAATATGTCTATGTCTATTATGTTTCTAACTCTTCGGGAGTTGCTGATGCTGATCCATTAATCCATTAATGAGGAAGAACTCCCGAAAAGTTCGCAACATCTCACCTGAAGTGACAATTTAATCGTGAGTTTGAACCGTTTTAGTGGTAGGTATACAATATGTTTCCCGTATTCGTTCGTAAGGCGCGCGTGAAAATGAGCTCTCGGAACTCATTGAAATCAAATTAGAATGCCAAACGTGGGTCTCACAATAACGCTCAGTTCAAAGCGAGACCATTTCACGACAGCTTTGTGGTACCGACTCGTGTCGTGTTATATTGAGCCAGTGCGGTCCTATTCTCGGTGTCACAGTAAACAGATTACTTAAAATAGAATCTTAAATACGCAATGAGTACGTTAGAGGCAGATTTAATATAACAACTGTCTCGGAAAAGCTTACTAAAATTCGCGGTGGTAAGGCCAGGTTATGCGGAGGGACAACGACCACATGGTGCATACTGCTGACATGGATGGACATAAGAAGACGACTGCTCTTGGCGCGGTGAACTAGTACGTTCATGGAGAAAGATAACAGTACATTATTGTCGAGGCCTGAAAGGAGACAATTACGGGCTTCGTATTAACCCCAAGTTCGTCCGTCTACAACTAGTAATCAGCCTGCAATTGCCATTCCAGCTGAGGCTAATATAGTGCTTTTCTCGAAAATAGGGAAAGACTAAATTGGAATAAGTCTTGATAACATGACCTTAACGTCGAAATGATTATGCTTTATGTTTTTAAACAGAATCGGAAGTGTATTTTTCCACCGAAAACCGGAAATTATTTCAGATACGCACAAAAACGTCGCGTTTCCAACAGAAAAATATGACTTATATTGGCTGTACACGAGCTGTGCCATCTTTTGTATGGCTGTTTGTTCTTTTTAAAAAGTTTGGAACTTGACAAATAAACCAATTCATATGTAGTGGAGCGGGGCGAGCCTGCAATGTTTGATTTTTTTAAATTTATGACTGACCATAAACTGTACACTTCGCATGTAGCGAATAACGTTCACTTTTACGGTCATTTTTGAGAAAGCCATACCTTGAGGTCTCTTAACACCTTTATATGTATACCAAGTCTCCATTGAAAACCAGTTCTAAGCACACATGTGACTTGTGATATATTGTGTCCAGGTTCATTCCATAATTACAAAATGGATGACAAATAGATCCATTTTTTCATTCAGGTTTTGGAAAACTTGAAATTTAAAAAATACTCCGGAGTCTACAGTTCACAGAGCCACTGGATATCTACTGTGTCGTCGTCGAATGTATGTGATTGTGAAATTGCACAGAGCAATAACTGAGTCTCAGTTGCAGGTTCATTTTAATGGTGCAGAGAATTTGGGGATATTGAAGACAATGTTATCGAGAATTGGGGAGTCACTATTGGGCAAGGATATTCAAATTCCTTCCAAAACAATTTTCCAGGCAGGCATAGACAAGACAAGCCTAATAAAGAAAACAGTAACTTGCTAACACTAATAACTTACTCCTTAGATGGTGTTGTGTTCCTGGTGGTGAGTATGGTCGCCAGAGCGCCCGAGAATACGTTGTATTGAGATGGGGACCTGCATTTGTCTCTAGTTCTCGAAACAACGGATTCTCGTATCAAAAAAGATCGTTTTCGTGTAAACGCTAGTGTTATTTCGTAACGACATAACTTATGATCAAGGTAAGTTAAAAAGTAAATAGTGCAACACTACTCGCATACAAATATAAACGGGAGTATTGTGTTGTTATAATTTTTTTTTGACAAATATGGATATATTTTTAATTTCGTTATTCCAAATAAATCTCAGTACGGTAGGTACGATTTAAACGACTAAGTATATCTAGATCGGGCGAGGATGATTTAAGTTACGAGCAATAAATATTTTGTACCAAAATTAAATATTTTACATGCAAAATGCGTCATACATAAGATGTAAATGCTGACGGTACGATTTAACCATGGTTGCAACTTGTCGGCTTTATCGTACCGATGGGAGTACCTTAGAAAAAGTTCATTTTGACGATGTTTAATTAATCCCAAAATGCTCATCTTGCTATTTAAAGAAGCCAAAATAATGTACTTTAATATGCACTATCAGCCATATTATTAAGTACTTTTAGCCCCGTAAACGTATGTTTATACCCGTATGAGTAAAAAGTGGTACCATATAACCGACTTTTCTGCCCGGCTAGTATGATAGCTTATACCGTCACGTTTTATGTGACGTTTCAGTACATTTTGGCCATATAACGTGACGGTATAAGCTATCATACTAGCTGGGCTGTAGTAGGTATATCGTTGCCAATAACTCATAGTACAAGCTTTGTTTAGTTAAGGAGTCGGATTGTGTAAAGATTGTCTATAAATATTTATTTATATTCCAAAGAAAGCGTTACAATTTACCTTTCCATTACACAGACATATTCTTTGTTCAAATTGTACCCGAACGTATCACGCCAAGTGGGAGACGCAGGTTTTCGAGGAGTATATTTTCTTTATAAAATAAGGTAAACGTTCCAATGTTTGGCTCCTTAATTCCTAATAGATTTTACCTCAATTTATATGAAGTACTAAGGTACTTGATATTGAAATGTCAAGTATTATATCCGTGCTCGAGTCTTACATTTACAATAATAGGCTAATTTTCAAAATATATTAACGATGCCTTTCGAATCAGTTTTTAAAGAGGTTTAAATTTTTGTATGGGACCAACTACGATTAAAGCACAACAAAAGCCGCAAAAGAACGTCAAAGGTGGATATTATTCCCGAAGAACAAATACGCGCCATACTAATTGACAGATTATTATGACGTCACAGTGCACGAGCCCCGTACTAACGTTTTATGAAAAAACAAGAAAATTGACATTTAAATCGTGAAATACTGTGTTTAAGTACATAGTTGTCAGAAAATTTCTTTTTTATTAAATTATGTAAATTCTTTTGGTAGCCTTCATTTAATTTTTAGGTGATAAAAAAATACATATTTTTAGAAACTTTCAAGTCTCGTAAGTTATTATAATTTTGATTTTATTTTGTAAATTTCATTTTATCGTGTTAATTTGACGGTATAATATCCATATAACGGCAATATGTTATAAATTTCAATATGAAGAAAATACCCTATTGTTTAAAACTCGGCTTCCTATTTCCATCGTCTCTGTGAAAATAGCCTATAATATTAAAAAAAAAAACTTAGGTATAATTTCGAGTAAACGATTTGCCATCCCTTTTCGTCGATATGAAAATGTTCTTTTTTTCTAAAAGACCTGCAATGAACAACGATATTTTATTGCCACTTTTAGCAAAATTAGTTTAGTTGTGTTCCTTCTCTGTATTTGTATTTTTTAGCGACAGTTAATCCTTTTTTTAAGTAAGAAACTTAGAACTAAATATAAATAAATAAAATTAAAACTTAACTACAAAATTGGTATTTAACAACAAAAATTGTAACTGAGTTTGTGTCATTAAAAGATTCTGATAGAAAAAATAAAACTTTCTACAAATATAAGTTCAAATATACGCCAAATATATTTTTGCTCGATAGAGAACGGGTTAACTGTTAACTGACCTTAATTACCCAAACACGTACCTTCTCACGTTTCGCAATATAAAAAATCAAAGCGTGGCTCGCCCATTTTTCACCTTCAAATCATATAGATTGCCATCACGTAACCTATGACGTTACGTGAGCCGTTTTTCAACACATCAAACAGTTTAAGCGGTCACCTATAAAAAATATTATAGGTAGGCGAAAATATTGACTTCTGATATAATATAGAAACGTTGATAGGAATACAATTCTGAAATTTTATCGGTCTCATATAAGTTCATACTTACACGTTTTATACTTTTGCACTACTTACTCTGCACGTATTTAGTAGTGTCGTGTTTCTAAATAAAGTGTCGGAAACCTAGTTCAGGCATTCTATGTATATAATATTTACGCATTTCAGTGCGGTAATTGAAATCAATGTTTTGCGCGGTTGCTCCCATGCGCGCCGATGCGAAGCAAATACGCAATGAATACCTATACTAAATACACTGCCTTCACCATTATGATCGCGTGTACGTATATTCGATGATTCATCATTCTTTTCCTACGTCAAGTTACAGATACCTGGTTTAGACATTAAGTATAACATTTGCACCTTGCAGTACGGTAATTAACATCAATTTTGTGTAATGTTGCTCCCATGCGAAGCAAATACGCGATGACTATGCTAAAATACATAAATATACGTTCTGCACTAGCGAGATCGCATATCCACGTCCGACACTTACGTACAAGTACTTGCTAATGGAATCGAATTCCTTACGTCCGAAATGTCTAAATACGATACTTAATGTTTATTGGACTGTTGGTGATTAACAAAGATTCGAAATTTATGTGTTGACGGTGAATTATCGATTATTTCTTGATTTTTTCAATGAGTGCATTTTCACATGTGACACACTTATAGGACCGGTAATTCTCATAACCAAGCAAAGATTTTTAAAATTTCCATACAAAGTGTAGCCGTTTATTTGCCCTTAAGTGTACTTAAAGTTTTTCACATTTGTTGTCGAACGAATAATTGGTGGCTTTAAAGGGATTAAGTGTATAAATGGGCCTGAAAAGGTCGAAATGAATAAAGCACTGTAATCTTAGTAATTTGTCTCTGTCTGCCTATGTTAATATAGAGGTAATGTGAATTTGTGAAATATTATCCTGAGATGAGGTACGTAGAATTGAACGAATACTTTGATAATTGGTTTATTTTTATACTTTACAGACTTGTGGCTTTTTGTTGCATTAAAAGTTTTGACTCAGACTTTGATTGAAATATAGAGATTTTTTTTATATCGTCGAAACTGCTATAGAATTCATAAGTTTGAATCCAAATGCATAAACTATATATTAGCTTCACTAAAATTTTAGTTATTAGGAATACTAACATAAATACTAACTGACATCGCAGTGATTTTATATACAATTTAATCGCAGTGATTTAATATGTTTAAGATTGGTTTATCACGCAAAGTTCGAAAATTTAAGTAGAATTTATATTTTCTTCTTTCACAGTTTTTTTTTTTGCTTTTTTCAGTCTTTTTGTATTTATATATGGATATCTACATGATAATTGCTTACTTGTTTGGTGCGATGCATAATTTATCATCATTCATACTTAATATTACAAAATGCGAAAGTTACTCTGTCTGTCTATCTGTTACATTGTTACGCTTAAACCACTGAACTCATTTGGATGAAGTATCGAGATAGTTGAGGCCCAGGGAAGGACATGCGATAGATTTTGTCCCGTAAATAATTTCTGCATACAAAACAATAAATCTGCCATATTTGGTTTTGTATGCAGAAATGGTTTAAAAAGGTGGTATTTTACCTTATCTAAAATCTCACAAGCGGAATATTATCTATGACTAAAATTTCGCAAAGTCAGGTATTTATCGAAATGTGTTTCAAAAGCCTTATCAGAAGTATTGCATCTTATTTTTCCGTGCGCGGAAGACATAAACGTGTCTCTTACGAGGCCGTGGTTTATACCAGTGGCAGTACGGTCTTAATATATGTACGACAATTTTTTTTTCCCATTTCAAACTAACTTAAAATTCGCGCGGCGGCGCCTGATCTGTATTCATCTTGGTCGGGGTAGTAGTACAAAATTCGACCGTAGCAAGTAAGTAGCGCTTCTGCCGCGCGAAACGAGCGGTCTTAACACGATAGAGTTAAGACACGGGCAAGTCATCTCGCTCGCACGCGCGGGCTTGCAAGCGGGCTTTAATGCTGATATCTTTGTTCTCTTTCTTATCTATAAAAACTGCTACAAAACGAGAGATACGTATCTATAGCTAGATCTAGCAAATAGTTTGTGACTAAAAGCCCGGCTTTCGACGTGAAGTCATCAACAGATGTTAGTCAAATGCGATTATCGCGCGTGCGCGTTCATTTCTGGATGGATTGTGATGCTAACTTCATTGATTACAATTATGTACATTACTTGAAACGGAACAATTTGTTTGGGCGGATAGTGTTTTGTATTAAGAAGTTTATTAAAGTGGAAAGCTACGATGGATGAAGTCGTTCCGTGTGACGATTTAAAATGTGCACAAGTTATCGGCGCAGAAAAGGTAGGCACGCTAAACTTTGCACTAAAAAAGCAACTTGTTTTTTTACCGAAACCTACGCCTGACTTGAGTATTTCTCAGATAAGCAAGTCACATAAACGACAATTTCAAAGATCGGTGCGATTGCTGACGTGTCTGTACAATTTTATCTAGTAATAGCATGCCTTCAGTGTGTTTTGTTGGTCTATCCTGTCTACGCCACACCAGTTAGTGATAAAGAGTGAAGATTTACTACTATGGGAATATGGCAAGGTATCAAAATAGGAGATAGATTTATTGATATTGTGTGTGAAATAAATTCAATAATGTATTCCTCGGCTTGCCCTTCTCTGCAACCCTAGGCACGCCACTGGTTTATACGGGTCAAAGCATCCTCTTAAAAGGACGAACGACATAATAACATGATGCGTCATATACTCCCAACGATACACAAGAAAACTTGGCCACAGTTAAAGTGCTAAAAACGCCTTAGTCGTTTTAAAACGTAGTGCCATGCAAAACGTCTCTGGCCGCTCGCCAATGACACTTCAACACCGAAACGACACACGTCAACGGAAGTTTACACACAAAACTGTCATTCTTATTTTACAGGACGGAAAAATGAAAAGAGAAATAAAATTCTAAATTCAAATGTGTAGCGGGAAATATGATATTCGATGATGTACAGTATTTGAGTCTTTATAGTGTCTCGTGTTGGAGTTGCGCCGAGTTTCGGAGCTGTTTTTGCAAGGCGCGAGCTTAGAAAATATACGGCAAAAGAATGTTATTTTCACGGACAGTCGAATTCGTAAACGTAAAAAAGCTACTGATTGAAAAATGTTATTATTCCATTGACGATTGTTTAAATGACGATACACTCTAAAATAGCAAACGTTGTACGTTATAATTATTGTGACGAACAACAATAACACCCTGGTGCTATCTGATCTTCACGACACCGCTACCCAGGCTGGCTCTGCTGCCAATTCGGCCGAGCTTCTTAAGCGGCGCAAATACACAGCTCTAAATAACTACCTTTTTGAACCGTTTGGGGTCGGGACCCTGGGGCATGGGTGGGGAGTGTGCCTATGGAATCTTTGGTGAATGCGCGAAGATATTAGTGGAGGTAACGCGTGACCAGAGGGCTGGCTCATATCTGGTGCAGCGGCTCAGCGTTGCCATCCAGCGCGGCAACGCTGTCAGCGTTCTAGGCACGCTTCCAGCTGGAGATGAATTGATCAAATCTTCTATTCATAGTTTAGTATTAGTTTAGATTTTAATTTTGGTTTTTAACTTTAGTTATTATTTGTAGATATATTTAAGCACTGTATTAAACCTATTTGTAATATGAAGTAAAATGTAAACATTTAAACTCATGTATCTCCATATTTAGAGAGAATATATATTATTGTGAAATTGAAATCTGCCTCGACCAGGCCTTAAAATATTATATTTTCTAATAATTGTCATAAATAATTGTGAAATTGTTTACTGTTTTGACACAAACAAAAAAGTTTTTGAAACAAACAAAACCGGACATTGTAATTAGAATTTAAATAATTTCCGCATGGATGTACTTGTTTACTCGTATTAAATTGTGTTATTTTACTAGTGTATCTAAGCACTAGTAAACATTATGTGCCATATCATACACCTACTAATTTCCTATATTTACATCTTCTGTATCACTTTAGTTAAAATGTTGAATTAATTGAATATACATATGATATAAAAAAAACGCTTTTTTTCTGTCGCTAGTTGCCATGCTTACATCTCCAGGGTAACTTTTCAAAACTGTGATTTTATGGATTGAAATATACCAAGCGTAAGATCCATTTAGCTTTGTTAACCCCATAAAACAATGGGGCGTCTTTTAAGCATGTTATAATTTCATGTTGTCATGATATTTATAAGAAACTCTGTCAAATTGACTCCTGGCTATCGGGACGGAATAACAATAATTTATACGAAAAAAAAACCGACTCCAATTTTGTACTTCTCTATGCCACAGTTTGTGGTTTCCGTGAGCCAATGTTTGGTTACTTACAGTGAATACCGAAATCAGCATATGCGTGCCTATCAAATTCGAGGAGTTCCCTCGATTCCTCCTAGATCCCATCATCAGACCTTCACCAAATTTATATTTGACCAACTGGGATATACCGGATTTGAAGTAAAAAATTAAATATAAAAATCGGCCATCGTGGTCAAGAGTTATTGGACAACGTTAAATAAATAAATAAATAAATAAATAAAATAAACGTACATAAATAAAAAAGCAAATATGCAGACGAACTGAGAACCTCCTTCTTTCTATCGAAGTCGGTTAATAGAAAATAGTTGATTGACGTGCATTCCCAACGGGGCAAAAATCTCTACCTCATGCCTGTAACAATAAAAAAACACAGGCCAGGTTACATCACGTATAGATGCGTACTGTGACGGCGTTTCTATAGTCGTTTGACATCCAGGCCTTTTATATTACCAAGCGTTATTGACAGCCATATTATTAGAATTTCATTTGAAACTAATCGATCCTGGAATCCGTACTATTAATATTAAAAAAGCGTGAGTAATTCTGTTTGTTCAGTTCATATTTTCACGCTAAAACTGCTAACCTATTAGGATGAAATTTAGTAAGCAGTTAGTTGGAGATATGGGGAGGGTCAGAAGATTTATCCCTGAAGGATGTAAAATGGGGGATATTTTTTTTATAGAAATGCGATGCGCTTTAAGGTTCAGTAAGTAAGCTTAGTTATATTTAAGAGAATCTAATAATGAACATATAAAATGTATACTTATCTTATTTTTAAACACTGTATGCTTAGATTTAGTTTAAAATGTGCGAACTTTCTCATGTAAGTGATTTTTGTAATTCTTATGGAAAAAAAGGTCTTTAAACCTAACACCCGTTAAGGCGATTATCGAGTTCAGGCGGATGTAATCACGAGCTCAAGCTAGTACGAGTATGTCTATGTAAAAGAAAATTTCAAATCGGTGAAAAATATCGAACGGAAATGAACACCCATTTCTCGTAGCACGTGCTACGTTTTCCGTAGCGTTACGTGGCGTAGCGCTACGAGAATTGCAGAGCGCTACGCTGAGTTATAGTCTTCTCAACTGTTCGTGCTCTATCACTTTGCAGAGGTGTTTTTGAGTTTTAAGCTGGAACATTTTACTTTTTCTTCCAAATAGAAAAAGACTGGGAAACGTATTAGTTTGGGACACGAAAGCGATGTTAATGGCGATTACGCCTCCTTCGGGATGCAAGTGTACTACGATAACGCCAGGATGATGATGATGATGATCTCTGTTTTATGACGATAATGTCGTCTAACTCCCAGTTACTTACTGCAATGGCGTAGTGACCCGAAGTGGATCTTCGCCTCCGACACCAAAGAACGCCAGGCTTCCCTGTCCATGGTTGTTTCCGTGTAGAAAACGACGGCTTGGAGTTCCGTTAGGTCCCTCTGCATTTCGACGCCCCATGGGTACCTAGGGCGATGTACATTATGCAAATTTTGACATGAGTTTAAATAATACAGCAATAGAGTTTATAACCTTCTTACTGATGACATAAAAATCTTAAATAGCTTTGACAAGAAAGTTAAAGAATATTTTCTAACCCGTCCAGTTTACTCCATTCATAAATATTATTTATTGAAAAATGTACCTGATGCGCTATTGATATTTATTTCAATTTTGTTTTATAATTATTAGTTTATGTGAATGTTTTTGTTTACATTAATTTAATTTGTTTTGTCTATCGTTTTTATAATTACTTTTCTCTTTTACTGTACCAATTTTAATTTGTATTATTTTAGTTTAAACAAATAAATTAATGAGTTTAAATATTTTTTTATTTTATGACGCCCTGAAGCATGCCAATTGGTCACTTTAATATATTGGAGTCTTCGACAGGTCCGGCAGGTCCTTACGTAATTCCGAGTAAAGGTGCGACCAGACCGCAGCTTAAAAAACGGTCACGATACGGAATCGCAGTGACGCGTCGTATGCGTACCGTTTTTGAGGCATGCTCCCCACACCGCTGCTTAAAATACGCTGACGCACCGTAAATTGATCTGCGTAAAGATCGCAAAAAATATTACACGGAGATCTTATGGCAGACACCACACCGGTGACGTAAAAGACGCAACTGTTTTGTAAATGCAGCGTTTTTTACGCAATGATTTGCGAATCGGGGTTTCTCGGTTATTGTCGGTAACACTTCGTTTTTCACATAGAGATCATCAGATTCTAGACATACCTTTTTTTTGTTGCAGTTGAACATATACTTATGTCATATAGGTATCTGAAGCATGATTTTGACGCAGTGTATTTTAAGTACCGGTTTGGACGGTTTGCGTCAAAAAAGTTTCGCGTGAAGCACTTCACTGCGATTCCGTACCGTCATCGTTGTTTAAGCAGCGGTGTGGGGAGCATGCGTCAAAAACGGTACGCATACGACGCGTCACTGCGATTCCGTATCGTGACCGTTTTTTCAGCTGCGGTCTGATCCCATCTTTAACTGCTAAAAAATAACGGGGTCAAAAAGTTTGCATGTCAACCTAGAAAAATTACATCGATTAAGAAAATGACACGCGTTGGTTAAACCGAGGGCAACGTTATCGCCTGAATTATATAAAAATTTTATAATGAGGTCGGTCGTATTTGTTTTGTGGTTATTCGACGAAAATTGTGTAGTAGTATTTTGACAATAGAACACGGTATGTTTCAGCGTTTAAAACTTGGCGTATGATCAAAATTTTACCTTTTTTAAATTATTAATAAATACCGGCCAAGTGGATGTCGGCTCACGCGCAATGTAGGGTGTTCCGTAGTTGTTCACCCCTTGCGATATGAGGATTTAAAAGTTCACAGATTTGTATTAACTAAGTGTTAACAACAACTAACACAATTTACAAAAGCTTGCTTTTACAAGTACATTTTATAAGTTCGGCTGTTACTGGTTAAAGCCAGTCTACTTATATGTTAGCTGTAATAAAAATTTGCACTTTAAAGTTAATTATGAATATGAATCAAAAACTAGTTCAAAATAACCTTCAATACTTTTAAATACGAGGCGACTGGAACGCGCACCGTGGGTAGGCCATCCGTGAGAGGGACACGGCGGACTAATGACCTGGTAAAGGTCGCTGGAGTCCGCTGGATGCGGATGGCGCAGGATTGGTAAGGGTGGCACTCTTTAGGGGAGGCCTGTATCTAGCAGTGGACATCCTTCGGCTGATGTGATGACGATGACTTTTAAATAAGTTTTCCAACGATACCCCAAAGAATGAAGATACCAAAAGAAATGGATTTAAACTTTAGGTGTAAGGAAGGTACCCTGGCTTGTCTCAAGTGCTAAGTAGCTACCATTGAAAAATGCCCGCATATATCCTTTGACCTCGCGCCCGCGTGACGATGTATGGCCACATTTTATTTAATGACTGCCATTTTTCCCCGCGAAGGATCTTTAAAGTTCTGCTACCGTATTTAATATCTCTGTTGAATGTGTTCTTTGAGCAGGAAATTTATCTTTGGGATTTTTTATAGCATGGAAATGTTTGTTTTCATATTAACAATTGAGGCCCAACTGCTAGGAACGCCGGAGCAAATTTGTCAAATTTCTACTAGGCTGGCTGGTATGGCGTGCGATTTAAAACTGATTTTAGTTTAATGATTAGATTCTAATGAGTAGACTAGATGATTACTCGTACAGAATAAATAACTCGGGATCTTTGATTAGACTGTAACAAATGAGTTCGAGGTATTTTTTCTTTTCTGATTTTGAATTTTGGGGCTTATTTTTGTGATGTATGAAATTCACATTAGGCTTTGTCTATGGTTAAGTATTTGAATATTGTTTACACAAATATTGAACTTTCCAATAATAATCGTCTCCACTATAATAGTTACCAAAAATAACAATACGTGTACCTACATGAATTTGCATACATCTGCATTGTAAATTTTAAGCCTAGTATTAAAATCTGCGCCGTAGTTTTCTCTCGTAATGTTTGCAGGTGAATAAATTAGTAGGTAATCTATATTTATTTTGTCACTCTCTGGCAAATATTCTGTTCATTCACTTTTATGAATCTGAGTTGACAATTTGAAATTTGTTTTATTTAATGACGGTGACAAACCATTAAAAAATTTACTTGTAAAGCACAGCGGCGAGTAGTATAGTCCTACTCATCGGTTTCGATGACGGCGACCCCAACAAATCATGGATTTGCCCTACCATGAGCTCTCAAGTGGCTGGCTAGGCCAAACTTGGTTTTGAACACTCTACTGCATGTATGACAGCTGGCCAGACGCATTATACGTGTACACGCAGCTGGCAGCAGGCGAGCAGTACGGCGCGGTCAGCAACCGAGTCAATACTCAACCTGATGAAAGACTCCAATCCCCGCATGTCAAAAAGTAAAAATTGTTCCACCATTTTAAATAATGTTCTAAATGAGATTTGTAATAGATTTTATAATGTTTCTAACATAAAGATAAAGAGTGTTGCTTTCGCCAACAAACTGTGCAACAGTTTGACGAAGTTATTAAATGTAACTAAATGAATTGTTTTTGTAAGAAAAAAATTTTTATTTACAAGTGAGTTTTCTTTTCAACCGTATTTCTTTCTTTAAGTGTTAATATTACTCACGTTAGTATAAATTTATAGTGGCAAACAAGCTTACGGCTTGCCTGATGGTAAGCAGACAACGTCGTCTATGGACTCTTGTGACTCCAGAAGAATCACAAGTACGTTGCTGACCATTTAATGACATGAGGGTTCGGTGTGTTGACAGCTAATGACATATGCAGGTCCCTCACTCTCATACACTCCTTATTGGAACTCTGCAACACTACTTATTGGAATCATGCGTGAAGGTACACATCCCAATATCTGACATTATTCCATTAATTGATACCTTGTTGGTCGCCTGTATCTGACTTTTTGTTCGAAGATGCCAAACCTAGGGCTAGTGTCAACACTAGCCTCCCAACGGTCCCAGTATATAATACAATCGGGTATCCCAATCACATAGGACATGACCAGTGATCGTAACTTTTGTAGCATTTTCAGTGAAGCGTAGTGGTGTTAACGGAGTTGGTATGGACAAATGCAATTTAAACGGTTAATTAAGGTTAATCTTAACGTTATTAACGCTAATGAATCATAAGAATTCAAATCATTTATGCCAATTCCTTTAACACCACTACGCTGCGACGAAAATGCTACAAAAGTTACGATCACTGGACATGACTGGGACCCCATGTGTGAAACAAAGAACGTTGACATGTCACTGATAGTGTTTTTTTTTGTTACAGGTATTACTCATCATAATTATCAGCAGCAGCGTCAGAGATTGCGGTAGAACTTGCGTAGGTGGGTCGTGAGGCCAATACATGAGCCATAACAATGTCCAAGTTCTCATCTTCCTTGTATTGTTCTCGGTAAAACTGTAGTAACAGTTTGACTGTGGGATCGGCAGTCTCTTAGGAAACTATTAATTCCATCCATCCTCCTAGCGTTATTCCCAGTACAGTTGCATCCTAAAGGATGCCTGAGGTCCGCTACCTGATCTCAAGAATGGGCGTAGGCACCAATTTTTACGGAAGCGACTGCCATCTGACCTTCCAACCCGAGGGGGAAACCAGACCTTATTGGGATTAGGCTTGTCAAGTGAGTGGGCAACTTGACTGTTAGAAGTTCTCAAGCCGCCTGGAGGCCTCTAACTTGGCTTAACGACTGCTATCATAGACAGCAACCGGGATCAACGGCTTAACGTGCCTTCCAAAGCACAGGAGCGCTCAGTTAGTAACCACTCAAAGCGGTCACCCATCCAAGGACTGACTTTTTTTTTTACCTGGGGAAATGCCTTTACGCATCCCGCCTAGCCGGGGAGCTAACTAAAGGTATGACGGACTCCCGGGAATCGCCCGGACTACCGTCTAAAACGACCAGGGTATGCCCATCATACAGCATTAGTGGCGGTGACACGGGATCGCCAAGGCACACAACCGCGAACACCGCCTGCTGCGACAGCTTGCGCCCCCCACCCGACGGCAAGCGTGCAGGGCGACACCACACACTTGCCGACCAAAGGACCTTCACGCCAGGAGAGAGTGAAAAACCCCGGATTCACTCCCTCAGGTCCCCTTGTAACTTTTTATAGAGGTTTTCTCCCTCGCAGCCACCACCCGGCCCCGGCCTGACGGTGACAGCCCCCGCTCCCGACTATAGCGGCCCTCTGCCGAAGTCAGGGTTACGGGTCCGTACTTCTTTAAACAGGCACACGGCATGGCCTGTCCCTCTCGCCGCACCTGGGGAGTCATGCGACTCCCTGATGCGGAACCCCCCATTGGTCGCATCTGGTGTGTCCTCCGCTAAACAGAGGAACACCCAGAGCAACCTCGTCTCCGGGTTATTGGTAGCACCGGTAAGCGATCCCTCCGAAGATGAATCACTTACCGTTGCCTCCAGGGCGCACCGGCCAGAACCCTTCCCCTTCCCCCAGACCCGCGAGGGTCCAGGAGAACTGGAAGAGCCCAGACACTCGTGGAGGTTACCCGACTAGCGCCCCATCCAAGGACTGACCTCGCCCGACATTGCTTAACCTCGCATACCGCACGTGGTACGCGAGCGCCGCTGGGCCACGAGCGCTCCTAGGAAACTATCAATTATTATAAAGAATTACATTAAAAAACAAAGTTTTAAGATATGTATGTGTATGTATGATATATGTTTGTTGGCCTGTTTAGCCTAGCTGGTAGTATCACTGCCTCTGAAGCTAGAGGTCCCGGGTTCGAATCCCGGTAAGGTAATTTGTTTCTGTGGTAAGCAGAGACATTTGTTCCTGAGACTTTGATGTTTTCTATGTATTTAAGTATATATCTATTAAATATTTCGTCGTCTGGTACCCATAACACAAGCCTTATTGAGCTTACTATGGGACTAGTTCGATTTGTGTAAAAGATTGTCCCATAATATTTATTATTTATTTATTTATAGCTCGTTCAAGGCTTATAATGAAGCATCACATAGAGTGCTTGCTTAGAAATCTCTTGAATTCATTCTTATTTCTTTCACATCTGATAGTTTCCTGGAAAACTATTAAGAAGGTAAGGGAACGTTTTGTTAGGTGTTGTATCCAATTCAAAAGAAGTCCTGGGTCCAAAGCACCGAAGATTTGGCGTATACAATAGTATTACTAAAGAGATTACCATTTGACTTTTTAAACTATTCTGTACTGTGTCCCTACATTGAAATAAGTGGTTTCTGATTGGCGCAGCATGCGTGGTTGCGGAACGGTACCGGTATAATACTATTTACTGCGCGTGCGAAAATGCAGCACTTACGAGAGTACACTGATAAGTAAGAAAATCTAGGCGACGTCAGTATGCTGTCGCGAAAGTAGGAAATATCGCTTACACGTTGCGCCAAGTCAGAAAGTAGCCGTAAACCACTACATTTTAGCGCGGTGGCTATGTGCGGAAGGTCACCCGATCAGCTGTATCGGTAAAAGCCTTGCGTTTGCATTGATTTTTATGACCTCCGGCACACGAAGCCTTTAGCGTTACAAAGCGTTTTATTTACTTGGGTTTAGGGTTCCGTATCTCGATAGAAAAACCTCTATTATAACCAACGGTAGGTATTTGAAGTCATCATCTATTTCTCCATCAAACAGAGACGGCTCCTGGATATTCTAAATACAAAAAATATTGACTGCCAGGACAAAATCTGTAAAGGCTTTTAATACAATCTTTACAAAACCTTTACCATCTTTACCTTTTTTTTTACGACATAGGTGGCAAACGAGCAGACGAATCGCCTGATGGTAAGCGATTAGCGCCGCCCATGGACACTCGCAGCACCAGAGGGGTTCGAAATTCCTCTAATTCGAACCAAGCGCTTTGCATCTTCTTTTATAATGCGCACTTCTAAGGTTCGGAATTCTCTGCCGGCGTCTGTATTTCTGAGTTCATATAACCTAGACCTTTTTAAGGCACGAGTGAATAGGCATCTTCTGGGTGAGCTCGCTTCATCGTGGGCCTCATCTTTGCCCCCTGGCTAGATGCTGGCCAAGAGCAATCCCATTTTTAATAAATAATAAAAAAAACGACGATTTAGTCCCACTTTCCCGTTTTTACTCTTTTCTGTATTTCTGAACTGAATACCGCTGTTTCAAATAGACAATTGAAAGTTCATGATATTCAGGTATGTATATTTCCCGATTGGCAGAATTTATATGCCATATTTTCAATTTTCTTGCTAGAATTTTGGAAACTTGATTTGTTTTTTGGCGTAAACTTTCAGCGTTATAATATATCGGCGCCGTAGTGTTAAATTGCGCAGAAACGGGCGGTACGCATGCAGCACCAACTTCATATGCCAGTCAGGAAGCAGATATTAAAATGTACCGAATTTGCGCAGAAAAAAATCTGTACTGACTCGGTACACCTTTGATACCACACCTTCAAACAGAAAATGATCTAAGTTAAGCTTTTTGTTGTGTTCAGATTGTGTTCGCTTGCTTCTACATACTTGCGCTAATCTAGCATGTCAGTGTGAGTACGACAAACACCATAGCGATTTTAATAACATTTTTTTTGTACTACGACGGTGGCATAATAGGGAGTTCTGGCGACGTTAGTCGCCATCCATACCCATAAAGAAGGTAGCGATGTTATTAAATACGTTAACCGAAAGAAAGCCTTGCGGTTTCTGTCTACTACTTTTGGTGGAAAGCGGCTTGTGTTTAGTTTTTAGAAGCAAAATCTACCCGTATATTAATGTCCACGCAAGACTGGGTCGACCTTCAAATGATGTAATTATGTAAATATTCTTTATTACTCGTGTTACCAGCGTACATACATTTATATGACAGCGTGACTGGGCTGGTCATGTCTGCCGCATGCCGAGTAAGCTGTGGGGCAAGATCGCCACTAACTAGCAGCCCGACAGCTGAATAGAGACGAGGCAGACCTCGCCGGCGATGGTGGGGCGATCTAGACTCCTTTTAAATATAGATATGTCTCCTTTATAATACAACGGTTTGCACATAATGATGCCTTGTTTGGTATACAACCAAACGGTATCTAATGCCATCTGCAATTTCTCCGTCAAACAGAGACGGCTACCTATTCTAAATTCATTTATTAACTGCCAGCCTCTATCTCGGTAAGAAATCTGTAAAATCTTTATCTAGACACGCGGCAGCGTGACAAGCCAAGTTCACCCCAGGAACTGGCGGACAGCAGCCGTGTGTTATATTACACGAACCGTTTGGAGCCACTTTTGACCTGCCAATAACTCCAAATCCATCTAACATAAAAACATGAAATGTGGTACATATATTAAAATCCTTTAGAACAACTAGAACCACAAATTTCATAAATATAGGTTTAATATTTATTGAGATATTAAATTCCAAAAAACGGCATTTTTACCACTGACTGACTGACTGACTGACTGACTAGCAATCAATAACCTAACCCACTTCCAGATGACCTAGAGAGCTGAAATTTGGCAGCAGAAAAAATCAGAAAACAGTGAAATTATTATTAGTTTTATTATTATTATTATTTATGCTAGTTACCTCAGAACTCCGTCATTTATTAACCGATTTGGAAAAATCTTTTTTTGTTTGAAATGGTATATTTTAGATCATCTACGGAACTTGGCGCCCATTTAGATCTCAATTCTTTTTTCTGTGAACTTGGCTGCCATTTTCACATTTATGTTTTTGATGGGATATAATATTTACAAAACCTTTACGACGACTCAGAATCTCACTTACCCATTTTTTATAGTGAACTATACGCGTCCTTGTGAACAAATGGCCTTGTGTTTGCAGTCACACGTAAATTCCATTCCGATAGTGTTATTTTATGACAGTTAGTAGACAGTTAGGTAGTTAAGTAGCTATACGTTGAAGCTATTACACGCGCTGGCACGCCACGCCCTATTAATTGTCGCGATATTCATTCGTATTAGATACGTTTATAGTTAGTTGTTTTTTGTTCAACTAAATTACAGGTAACAATTAGGTTAGTTCAGTTTCAACTAAAATTATAGGTTCAGTTAGGTTAATTTAGTAATTAAAATTACGGTAATTGATTAAAACTTCCGGTGTAGTCGTGTAAGCAATTATGTAATTAATAGTCGAATAGGCATGATTATTGGTATAGATTTCCTTAGTTTAGAATAATAAATAATTTTGTATTAAGCAGTAACGCTGCTAACAAAAATTCCAAATTATTGGGAAAAAATTGAAAATTTAATGCTACGAGCAGGGTTCAAACCAGCGACATCTGGCATAGGCGGCCAATCGCTCTAGCCTCTGAGCTATCGGAACAACCAAGCTCGTGCACGAAATCCTGCACTAGTTCCCTCCTACAACGCCTTTGGGACACGTACAGCGACATCTACCGTAGAAGACTTGGGCTTCTATTAACGGCACCAACGTCTTAAATTACATTGAGAAATCGTCAGTAACGATGCGACATCCCATACTAAATTAATCCCGTACTAAATTAATTTTGTATTAAGCAGTAACGCTGCTAACGAAAATTCCAAATTAAAGGGGAAAATTGTAAACATTCATGCTCCGAGCAGGATTCGAACCTGCGACATCTGGCATACGGGGCCAATCGCTCTAGCCTCGGAGCTATCGGAACAACCAAGCTCGTGTACGAAATCCTTCACTAGTTCCCTCCTACAAAGCCTTTGGGATGTTTTGGGGGCGTTGTAGGAGGAAACTAGTGAAGGATTTCGTGCACGAGCTTGGTTGTTCCGATAGCTCAGAGGCTAGAGCGATTGGCCGCGTATGCCAGATGTCGCAGGTTCGAATCCTGCTCGTAGCATTACATTTTTCAATTTTTCCCTTTAATTTAGAATTATAAAGATGTATTTTGACTAAAACGAGGCACAGTTTGACGCTGTCGACCAAACAGGAGCCGCTTAAGCGTTCTGATTGGTCGACAGTGATGGCGGAAAAAGTACCGGTCATAGAGTGGCAACCTGGCCTGAATAATTTTTAAGAAAGAAAAACCGACTTCAATGGGGGAGGCCGGTGAAAGATTATTATGCTTAGATGATGCACTCTTAGATTTCATACAATGAAATAAAAATGGCTATAAGTATGTTTATAATGGTAGAAGACTAAGTACCCTCAATTCCTTATGGAAACCTCCATCAGAACTCAAGCTTGACAAAAATGTGTCTTGAAAACCTAGCTTGCTTGACAAACAACGAAGAGAACAAATCGCCAAACGTGACCTATGTATCGTCGAAGAGTTCCATTCTGATCAGCAGTTCCATTTCATCAAATGTCACTTATTCAAATGTAAATGCCTGATTTTTTTTATCAAAATACTAAAATCACTATATGTATGCCTTTTACATTTGAGGAGTTCCCTCGATTAATCAGAACTCTAGCTTGACAAATGACTGTCTTGAAAATCTAACTTGCTTAACAAACACAGCAAAGAGGACAATTCGCCAAACGTGAACTATGCGTCGTCGTCGTCGTTTCCGTTCTGATCATCATCAGCAGTTCCTCTTCAACAAATGTCACTTTTTTAATGAAAATGCTTGATGAGTTCATGACAATACTAAAATCACTATATGTGTGCCTTTCACATTTGCGGAGTTCCCTCGATTCCTCATGGATCCTATCATCAGAACTCGAGCATGACAAAAATTAATCGTGAAAATAGAACTTGCTTAACAAACTAGGAGGACAAATCGCCAAACGTGAACTTTTTGTCGTCGAAGAGTTCTGTTCTGGTCATCATCAGCAGTTTCACTTCATCAAATGTCACATTTTAGTATGATTTGTTGATAAAAACACAAAAATCACTGTTTTCACTATGTTTGCCTATAAGATTTGAGAAATTCCTTCGATTCCTTATGGATCACATCATCAGAACTGCGTTTTGACAAAAACGGGACCAAATTGGATATATATACTTACAATCAAAAAATAATAATTTTCAAAATCGGTTCAGAAATGACGGAGTTCTGAGGTAACAAACATTAAAAAAAAAAACAACATACAACCGAATTGTGATAACCTCCTCTTTTGAAATCAGTTAAAAAAGGGTCGAGCAGTCAGTCTTGTTGGAGTCAAGCAGAAGTGTAGTACAAAACCTGATAAGATAACCCTGCTGTAAAATAATCTAAGTAACCGTAAAACGGGGTGAGTAGGTTTCGCGGGGAGAGGTGGGTTATGAATGAGGAGAGAAGGATTGAGAGGGGGGTGAGCAGGGATTTTAAGGCTACTGCTACAAAAAAAATGTATTCCAATTTAAGATGGAGCTATAGTAATACGCATAAAAAAAAAACTCGTTCCAACAATCTTCCAAAATCACCTTTGTATGAAAACCCCTCTCACCCCAAATACGAGCCACTACGGGGTGAGGTGGGTATTCCTCTTTATCGTCCAAGTTATGAAATGGAACTACCCAAAATAAAATAAAAACTAAAATACAAACGTCCGGAACACTTTTTATAATATACACCATTCAGTTTTCATATGTAAAAATAAAATGTTATCGATGTTTGAATTTCAGTTTTGACCCTACTCTAAAATATTTTATGTATTGGTGAGTTCATTAGTGAAGGAATATCAATATAACAAGTAAGTAATTCAATCATTACGTTGGTTTTATTTGAATTGCACCTATCCTGACTTAGTATGAATGCTTAAATCGATAGTAATAGCCCATAAATTGAATATAACAGCCAATCTCGCTGACAGTCGTATTTCCGAGTTTGCCCCGTGGAAAAAATATTAATTTCAACATCATGTATAGTCACCAGCAAAAGTAGATGATCATTTTAGTACCTTGTCATTTTCACTAGTTTGACGCATCCCAATGTCGCAGTAAGTGCGAGAAAGTACAATAAAAACCGGCCAAGTAGTTCCGTACTATTATCTATACAACATTTAGACACTTCTTTTCTTAATTAATTTTAACAATAATATTTTTTTTATTTTTTGTTGTCAGTAATAAGAACGCTAAATAATATCAAGTAGAATTTTGGTCGAGTTGGAAGCAGGAAGTGCGAGTTGAATTTTAGTTTCCCATATATTTTGAGACCCAGCATCTGATGAACACAACGAGCAACTTTTAAAAGTTTTTTTTTGTATGGGAGCTCCCTTAAATATTACAGCGGCAACAGAAATGCATCATCGGTGAAAATTTCAACGGTTCATGAGATACAGCCTGGTAACAGACGGACAGACAGACATACGGGACGGACAGCGGAGTCTTAGTAATAGGTTCCCGTTTTACCCTTCGGGTACGGAACCCTAAAATGATCAACTACGTAAAACCAATTTTAAAATGAGCTCAAATTCTTCTGGCACACACCGTCTCAATGTGTTAGTTTTTATGTATTTATTCTATATGGATGGACGTCCTATACAGATTAGTTTATCACTCTTGCTTATACAGCATGGTGGCTTATACCGTCACGTTAATATAGCTGAAAAAAAAAAGAAAATTAGTTCCAAGAAAACGCTAGGCAGGCGCTTGTCATACAGGCGCTTTCCTCTGCGTGACGGTTTTCGCATCATTTCAGTTACTGTTACAAAATCAATGATAGGAAAAATATTTGTAATACTGTATTCATTTTGTTGTTTGAATTCGTTGTGACGTATGAACTCTCAAGTCTTTATGACGTCGTTCAAGTGTATTACGAGCTTGTGTAGGTTACTTTATAATCATGTTTATTTCACGCGCAAGGCCGGTACTATTTTATAAGTATGGGATCAATCCGAGCCGTACATTTCGTATTCCTAATTAATTTCAATTCACGCACGTGACATTAGCGCTGCGCAAGCAATTGACCGAATTTTTAAATCAAATTGGAATGCTAACTGTTTGTTTTAAATCAACCCTCCTTACTCGAAAAGGAAATGGCTTGGTTATATTTTTAAACCGTTGTTGCACGTCAACTGGCAATCGATTACAACACGGCAGTGGCTTATAATAGGTTCACTTAAGAAATTTATAATAGGTACGGGAGTTAGTGTTATTTTATGTAACATAGAGTGACGAGAAAAGATCGAATTAGAAATGAGTATAAAAGGGGAAGTTACAAAGTGGCACCCGTGACAGAGAAAATGAAGAGCAGTGTGTTAGCATGGCATGGGCATGTAATGAGGGTTAAATGTCATATTGATAAAAGAATATTAGGGTTGAATGTAGCGATTGGAAGGCCCAAAAAGCGATGGATTGATTGTGTGAGATAGGATATGAGAGAGAAAGGAGTAAGCGCTGAAGTGAAGAATAATAGAGAGGAATGGAAGAAGAAAACATGTTCCGCCGACCCTGCATAAGCGGGATAAGGGCAGGGAGATGATGATGAGATTATCGAACTTGTGGCATCATAGTAATAGTCATTTAGATGATAACTGCATAATTAGTACGAGCATTAGCCTATATCAGCTGTTATTTCCATCTATAATAATGCCAGTTACGTGCTCCCTTTAAATTAAATGCACAGTAAGAAATAGGTACAGAGAGTGTATCCTAATATTTCGGTTTCTCCCTATTGTATACTTTTAGTTAATCAACAGTAGAACTTTAGTAGCAGGCGTTAGGTTGTAAGCCATACATCACCCTCGCCCGCCATTACATTACCATCGTAATAGTTCTGGCTCCATGTCAAAATAAAACGAGGTTGTTTCGGAGCCCAGGGGTAATATGGACGGCGGAATTCAATATACAGTTGTATTGGGTCGAGTAGTTAATCAAATAATCATCAGGTATTCTCGATATGTGGGCTGACTTTTTCCACGTACTAAATAATACAACTTACAACTTAAGGTCGATGTTTGATAGATAGAAAACATACATAAATCGTGGTATCTGATCGCGCCGCGCTTTTTCGTCGTTATGTTTTTGCGTGCTAAATAAATAGCTTCTTCTTCATATCAGCGTGTCAAATTAATGGTAGAACACCCGCCGCGATATTAGGAGTATCACTGTCAATGGTGTCTACCGCGTTCGGGTGCAATAAAAATACAATTGCACCTATGCATGCATACAATTTCACATTCCTTGGAAAAGCCGAGTTAAGGTAAAGGGTAGGTATATATAGAAACGGTATCCAGCATACTTCCCTCTTGCTTGGATGGTTTCCAAGAGATAATGCATGGTTTACAATAATTGGTTTAAAATTCCGAATCATCTATGTGTGCCTATATTTGTGTAGGTTTAAGGGACTACCTGTTAAACATTATATCGAAAATGAAGCAGTGTAATATAATTATACTAGAAGAAAGCCCGGCTTCGCTCGGGTTATATAAATAAGAAAGAAATAAAGAAAACATGTTTTCGTGACAGTTATACAAACTACCAAAGAAATAGTGTACAAAAATGTATAAAATAAAAACATTACAACAACGGATTATGCTGAAACTTCGGATACAAATATAGTCTGTAGTCTGGATTAACATGTAATATAATAATTAAAGGCGCATAAAAAAATGGACACCGTAATCACTAATCAGTACTGATTTGTATAGCTAAAATACTAATCATTCATTAAAATTCGGTTCAGATGTGCAATTAGTAAATATTGATGTGCCAGCCAGTATTTTCGGTGCGAAGTCAGAGGGCCGTCCCTTTCACTCTCGTGTTATACACAATATGACGGAAAGAGACAGCACGATACGAAGTTGGATTTTAGAAGTTTGGAGTAGGCCCTCAGAGCTGCTACCGCGAGCGAAAACAAATGAAGTTCGTATCTCTCCCTCTCTGTCGCACTTGCACATTCGTGCGACAGAGAGGCATATATTTCGTTTTCGGTTCCCGGTAGCACTTCAGTCCGAGCACGGCGGAGACGGCCGAAGAAAGTCAAAGAAGATTCCGTGTGTCGTCCGTCACATATATATATTTTTTTAACTTTCCTCGGACCTATGAACTTGAAATTAGGTGATAATGTTTATTATGACGTATGTTTTACCAAAAATACCAATATATTGATAAATCTCCCTCAATGCGCGAGTCCGACACACATGACCGGTTTTTCTTACATTTTGAATTTTATTTCTCATGTAGTAAAATACCCTATTCGTTTTAAAGTTGACGCCTGAGAGTCTACCCCGAATATAAAACGAACTATCTCCCTCTATGTCGTTCGAATACGCATGTGCGACAGAGAGGCAGATACTTCGTTTTCGGTTCAAGGTAGCGCCTCTAACGTCCGAGCGCGGCGAACGGCATGAGCAGTACCACTAAGATATGGGAGAGCGAGATAGGGATAGAATTTTGCTAGACGTTTAAAATAGAGACGCAGCTTTAAGGTGGCGGACAGACCCAGCAAACATTCTAGTGGTGTCCTTTGCACGATTAATATTATCACAATACTGCGGTCGTGAATATTATCGCAGTGTTCAAATTTGTATGGATTCTGTTTCGGTATTCACGTGATACGTAACGCGATATGAACGTATCACGGGAGAATAATAAACATGTAACAGGCCCCATACATTCGCTTTGAAAGCGGATGTTGTGACAATGTGATAGGCGTTTATATATTGAACGCTTGAAAACGACAAAAATAAAACGCTGCAGACGCGGCTTGCCGGACCACACAATGGGCGTTGATGGCCCATCACCCAGAACGCAGCCCAGCAACCTGCTGTGCTACCGCGAACTTCGAAAATCGAACTTCGTTTCGTGCCGTCCCTTTCACTCTCGCGTTATACTCTATATGACGGAAAGGGACGGTACGATACGAAGTTCGATTTTCGAAGTTCGCGGTAACACCCCTGGCCAACGCACCGGACGCAAACATAGTTTACAATTTCCGAACGTACCCGACCCGACGCTGTCAACCAACAAATTTAATATGGCCGACCTTTCGTCATAAAATTAACACTTTTTAATGCAAAATACGCGACAATCCGAATTTTGCGGATATATATGTTCAACTCAAAAATCGTTATTTTTATACGTTCTTCAATTTGAGACAGGTCTCGTTCGGGTCTACCGTACCCCTGCACGAAATTATTAATATAGATTCACAATATACTCGACTATTCGTACATAAAAAAAAAAACATCAAACCGAACTGAGAACTTCCTTACTTCTACTATTAGGTTGCTCTATATTTATAGCGAAGATATTGTGATGGAATCCAGGAGAAATCAATGGAACTTCTAAAATGTTTTAGGCGCTTATGTGGCGATTTCGTTATTCTACAAAATCCTATTTTTGTAGTAGGACTCAATCCATGTATTAAATTAACCACTACTAGCTCCCTTGCTTGGTGTTGTGTGGGTGGTGAGTAAGGTCACCAGAGCTCCCGAGGACACAGCTAGAGCTGTCAACTCACCGAATCCTCAATTTAATAAACGCTCGGCAACGCGCTTGTGACCATAGGCGAGTGTGTCTGCTTACCGTCAGGCAGGCCGTAAGCTTGTTTGCCAACGTCGTATGTAAAAAACTTTCAATGATGGACACAGAAAAAAGGACACAGAACCCATCAATTATGTCAGAACTTCAGTTTCTAACAAAATTACGTTAATAATAGCAACTATTGTTAATTTAAATACATATTTTGAAGTAAAATTAACGTTGATGTACTGAATACCGATTTTATCCGTAATAACTTTAGATGACTGCCGGTAATCGTTTGATACCTATTAAACTTAAAGTCATGCCCACCTGTGATTACCAAACCAGGGTTAGACATATCATATGGCAGGTAATATTTTATCTCCTTCGAATTTTCCCTGAACACAGGTTTATGTATAAAGTTTTTATTCCAATCTCACTAAGCTATTGTGCCTCGTCACCAAAAATCTTACTTTTATGTGGCCCATAATTCTGACAGACCCTTCATAGACCCGTCATACATCAAGTTGATTCTTAGAATATAAGGACTAGATTCTCACGAAATATAGAGAAAAGGACGAAAATTCTGCGATCATTTTTTTCCTATGAGACCGTGATTTGTTTTTTGCAGAAGTAGCTTCGAGTGTTACGCTTTAGCTCCTGGGATTTGAGTCCGCTAGTTCACAGAAATAGGATGAAGAAAAAGTAGCGATTTTAATCAAATAATTTCCTTAGATACTTTTACTCATTAAAGCCACTAACGATGTTTTTAGTAAACAAGGGACCCTTATAGTTTCGCCATGTCCGTCTGTTTGTCTGTCCGCGGCTTAGCTCAGTAACTGTTACTACTAGAAAGCTATAATTTAGTATGCGTAAACATATCAATCACACCGACAAAACGGTTGGAAAAATATTTTTAAGGGTACCTCCCCTAAATGTAAAGTCATTGTTTTAGCCATTTTTAAGCCCCATCGTATTGGGGATAGTTAGATTGTTTATTGAAAGAGAATATGAGCTTTCCTTCAACACATAATGTCTTGAGTGGACGGCGTGGCCCGTTTCGTACTTGGCCGCTTTTTTGTCTCTCTTTCTACATGGCACACATAAACTACAAGCTGTAAATTAGTTATCAATTACAAGTTAGCGTTTCGTTTAATAAATGATATGCCTACTGTGTACTATTGTTAGTACCATATCATTTGCGAGACGTAATTAAAGCTCGATGGAGACGATATCTGCCGAATAGCGACTAAGCAGTGAATAAGATTGGCATAGTTCTCAGCACCAAGGAGAAATGCGTAATTAAGAAGAGGCCTTATACTCTAGTTTAGGTACATAGATACGGGCTTTACAGATAGGTAGAATTAATGCGCTGAATCCGTTTGTATGGCTGCCGGCGTCCGAGACGCTCACTTAAGCCTGGCCGAAATAGTGACGGACAGCGCCACACTAATCTCGACAAAAACGCCCCAAATACGTCCTACAAAAATGGGCGCTTGCGCAAACCAATTGAATACGATACCGAGCTAAGCTATAAAACTCCTGAGGGACTAAATGAAACTTTGAAGTCGTTTTAGTGAACGAGTTCAAATTGCAATTCAAATTGAATTGTTTTTTTCGTGAAACTGACAAGTTTGACGTATTTTTGATAGAATTGAGAACAAAGAAGACCAATTTGTAAGAAAGAAATCACAACTCATTTGATCTCTATGGTTTGCATATTTTAAGTACCTTGTTGCCAAACTACACTTTAGGATAAAATAAAACGGGTCAGTCTGTAAGAAAATCCAATACAATCAGTAATCAGTCATTTATTTGCTAAAACATGGTACAAATATGTGAGTTTCTAACAATATAATAGAACAACATGTTTGGTCACAAGGATCGGCGCGCATGCATGAAGAATGTTATGAAAGTTTATGATGCGAAAATTGTACGACAGGATCGTAGCAAATCGAAATTCGTGATGTCTGCCGATGGAAAAAAACAGTGGTTAACTGTTAAAAGTGGATTTAACTTTCAAATTGGTTTTACTGATGATGTAAACGACCATTTGATTTCGAGTTTAATATTCACTCAGTAGTTCTGAACACCTGTTAAAATTCTCATTCATTAATTGTCGTTTTTAAGATTCATGTGAAGAGCCGTATCCCGACAACGATTTACCTTTGAGCAGGTAACTTGTTATGTAAGCAACAACTTTCACCCGGCAAACTGCACCAATACATTTTCTGATCGAAACGACTATGCAAAAATGTATTCTAGCTTTTCTCGAGTAGTCTACACTGGACACTTGCAAAATGAGTCCTAGTTACTAGTAATAAGAGCGGCTACTACCGCATTTGAAAATGTGCAGTTTCAACAAATAAAATTCTGTAACTTGGACCGAACTTAAATGCAATTCGGGACGTTGCCGCGTTCGATTGCAGGTTATGTGTATGATATATACGAAATGGTATCGAGCAAAGTTGGTACAAACCTAGGATTTCAATAAAAACTAAGATGGCTTAGTGATTTAGTTTGGAATCGGACAAATCGTGCCGTGAGATGTTGCAATGCAATTTAGTAGAACGGTAACTGCATATAAGGTTTAGGTTATTATGGTAAAAGATCACGAATCGTATATTTTGTATTAAATTGACGTTATTAAGTGGAATAGGATATGGTATACATGTAAGTGCATTACTATAGAAAACTCCCGTGAGTTTGAGACATATTAAATATAATGCAACGGGTCACTCACGTCTTAAAGGTCGAATATCGCTCGAACCGGTCTGAAACATGTCGAGCGATATTCGACCTTTAAGACGTGAGTGACCCGTTGCATTATATTTAATAAGTGCATTACTATTTATTCAAAACTACGTTTACTGTACAAAAATTGCCACTGACACGGTTTGGCTATCTGTATGCGGTATATCCAACTTTACCGAGATCTTATTGATCTCGTACAAATTTCCTCACTTGTGTGTCCGTAATACATATACTTGTGCTGTAGTATCGTATTGCGCAGAGGCCGTATAGACGCAGCACTGCGGTTGTACAACCCCCTTCTGAGCATCGCGCTCCACATAAAATCAGAAAACACTCTCATTTATTATTATTATACATACGTACGTACTTATCTATGTTTAAATATAGGCGCAAATTAAATTCTGTGTACTGAAATACTTATTTATAAATTATAGGGGCAAAACTTAGTGCTTCGAAAAGGGATTGTAAGTACCTGCAACATCTTTTTCCAATTTTTCCAGACATTTATTTTCATGTTTTTTTTGTCTTGGTTATAATATTATAAGTATTAATTTGATCTTGTACCTTTTTCGTGTGTTTTTGTAGGTTTGTCTATTTAGTTGCACACCTACCTTCCACTATTCATACTTCACGTGTAGGGGAGGTAATGTTAATTGTTTTTAGGGTTCCGTAGCCAAATGGCAAAAAACGGAACCCTTATGGATTCGTCATGTCTGTCTGTCTGTCCGTCTGTATGTCACAGCCGATTTACTCGGAGAATATGACAACTACATTATGAAATTTGGTGTGAAGGTGTATGTTATGAACCGCTATAGAAATATGATGTGAAATTCCGAAAAAAATTAAACTGGGGGCATACATGTAACAGGGGTGTCAAATATTTTTTTCAATGTACATAGGCGTGTGGGGTATTTATAGATTGATCTTCAACCTCTATGTCAAGATTTCTAAATATTTTTTTTTCCTTTAAGTCAACCGTTGATGAGATATTAGCTGTCAAAGTCGTAACAAGTGTGTCACCCCCTCTAATTTCCAACCTATGACGTTTAAAATTCTGAAAAAAAATCATGATGATGTACATTAATAAATCCTTTCAACGATAATTTGTTTGAATAAGATAGGTTTTTACAGTTTTTGAGTTATTGCTGAAAAACTGACTTGCCAAACCAAAAGGGCGTAAGTGTCGTAAGTTTCCTATCAAGTCAATAAAGGGTCGGCAACGCACTTGTGATCCCTCTGGAGTCGCAAGTGTCCACAGGCTGCGGTGTCTGCTTACCATCAGGCAGACCGTAAGATTGTTTGCCACCGTCGTAGTATAAAAAAAAAGATACGACCTTTTGTGATTAAATGTATTGTATAGTGGTTTTAAATGTAGATTAGGAGGTGTCGCCACGGAACCCTTATTGTGCGTGGTCCGCCACGCACTTGTTTAGATTTTATTTTACCACTTTGTCCGATTTATTGATTTATATGTACATTCATGCCGATTGCAGCTTTCTAGCACTAACCATCACAGAGCAAAGCCTCGGACAGACAAACGGGCAGACAGACAGACAGACGGACATCGCATAACTATAAGGGTTCCTAGTGACTAGATTAACTACGGAACCCTAAAAAGACGGCTGAAGCAGTTTAACTAATTTTTATTTTAAATAATTACATTTTTTTCTAACAGCGAACGAAAACCGCTTATGGTTTATCTGTCGCTGGTCTGTAATGAATTGCCTACCTGAAAAAAGACGCTAGGCGAAACAATAAACAAGCATTTTCGAGTTCAACATGACAGGGCGGCAATACATTATTTACGTGCCTAGAGCACAAAAAAAAACAATAAATAGTAGATTCTAAACCGCCTCCTTTAATAACAATACCCCTATTGTGGAGCAACAATCAGTACTAAGGCCAACTTACGAAAACACTTCACGGAATCAGGGCACGTTCTTATTTTTATGACGATAGTGTTGTTTCTGCAATGCTAAGGGGTTTACGGGGCGTAAATCCAGCGGCTTCGTACGTGTCTGCCCAAAGGTAGCCTTGTGGGTGGTGCAATGCGGCTCGACATTAATACTTTGTGCCGGGACATACGGACGGACAGAATAAGGAGTCCTAGTACGACAATATTGACGGTCTATTTGGAGGTCACTGCGCACTATACTGTGATTTCAAATTTGCGCGCTCTCGTTTGTTTGGCGCGCGTTGGAACACTTGGCCGGTTTTTTTAGACTCTTTTGCCTGCGTTGGGAAGCTTTTGAAAGCAACACAGGAGGCAACTTCACGTTAACTATTTTACATTTCTTTTTAGGCTTCCATACCTTAAGTAGGTGGCAAAAGACGTCAGTGGTAGTCACGACACACTGTAATGATATCCTCATTAAAGACTAAAAAAGACCTCCATCGACTGATAAGTCAAAAAAGGCAAAAAAGTAATCTTCATGGTGCGACTCGGTATGTCTGTCACACCGTTTACTAAGGCACTATCGATTTGAGCAATAGTTACGAGTATTGACGGCCTGTTTAGCCTAGTTGGTAGTGATCCTGCCTCCGAAGCTAGAGGTCCCGGGTTCGAATCCCGGCCAGGGCATTTATTTGTTCGTTTTTCACGGATATTTGTTCTTGGGTCTTGGATGTTTACTGTGTATTTTTATCTATATAATTATTTATGTTTATAAGTATGTATATCGTCGTCTAGTATCCATAGTACAAGCTTTGCTTAGTTTGGGACTAGGTCGATTTGTGTAAGATTGTCCCCCAATATTTATTTATTTATTTATATACAATAGGCTTACTCAAAAGCATCAAAAATTAAATTAAATATGACGGAAAAATTTAAAGTAAATATGTCAAATCCGATATCGTAATGAATGGGCATTATTATTTTTTAACAGTGAATTATAAAAACGTTATAACAGTCATGATTTTCAGATTTCTAGGTACATAGAAACTCCCACCCCCGAAGTTTACCCAGAGATAACAAATGCAATTTGACATATTAATAACATTATTTAATTTATTTTAATCAATATTAGTATTCGTTTCTAAACTAAGTTTATAATTTAATCACGTTTATTTTCGCCTAAGAATAGGAATAGCAAATTACAGTGGAGAAATCTGAATTCTCTGAGATTTATTTTCATAGTGGGTTAGGGTAGTCTTAGAAATCAAATACATATTATTAATGTACTGTCAGTCAACCCACTAAAAGGATCGCGTAAACGCTCTTTTCAAAATAGATTTTGCTATTTTCCAACTGGCCAAAGAGGACCTAAAACGATTCGAAGTCATCGGGTGGGCGTACTTTATCTTTCATCTTCAACTTTCGTATTGTAGTCGGTTTTATTGAGGTTCACACCCACGCGAATTCTACAAATACTACAGCAATACGCTGAAAATAATACGAACGTTTTATTTGGTAATTTCTTAAATTAAAACTTTTAATGTCTGATCGATTTAATCCCTTAATTCTTACAATTTCTACATATAATCTTATTATTCAGTCCTTACTCCGCTAGGTTATTTCCTAATTGAATCAATGATAGTTGATGCGCCTTATCGCTCTTTCGAAAAGTTACGGAATTACCCGGTTAGTTATTTGGTCGAATCTGTGTTAGGTACAGTAGTATCGGGTGTTCACACCTATGAGTGAAAATAATGGAGGATATGTAGGATAAAAACAAACGCTAGGAATAATAACGATGATGGTGACGATGGGTTAGGTGTCGTAAATATTCAGTAACTTCTCGAATAATTTTAGATACATATATTAATTATTGTAAGTATACTTAAAAAATTTAACCCTTTGAAGCTTACCAGACGTTTAGAATGTGTCATAACATCCTAGATCGCGAGCTGGCAGGCGTAAGTGGATACCAAGATCTAGCTGCGCGGGCAAACTCAAAAAGGTGAGGAAATTTAATTCCATGCGAGTAACCTTTTTAACTCCAATGACGGATTTATTTGCACCATTAATTATATGCCAACGAGTGACGTATTCATCACGGCATGTAATGCGATGACAACCAACATGCATTTCTATAAGTTTCAACTTCGCGTTTGACATTCCGATGTCCGATGACAGCTTTTGTATTTGACAGAGCATTGAAATGGTTAATATTAATAATAATGTGTGGAAAACGTAAAATCCATATTATAAATGCGAAAGTCATCCGTCTGCCTGTCTTTCTGTTACCTCTTCACGCTTAAACCGCTGAACCGATTTAGATGAAATTTGGTATAGAGATAGTTTGAGTCCCGGGAAAGGACATAGGATAGTTTTTATTCCGGAAATCGTTTCTTAGGGGGTGAAAAGGGGGGTAAAAGATTGTGTGGGCGCCTACAAAAAAATTAATAGCAATTATTTCTATAATATCGTTTGTTAAAAGTGTAGACCCTTTAAATTACTTTTAATCATGTTTTTTGTCTCTCCTGTAAACTTGCATAATATGACGTCATCAGGCACTAATAGCCGACGATATAACGAGTTGCACGCGGACGAAGTCGCGGGAAAAAGCTAGTTTTAAATAAATATTAAAAACAATAAAAAAATATTAATATTAGTTAAAAACAGATTAAAGTTTATTTTTGTAATGTAACTCATGAAAATGCATTTTAGGAAGCATTAACTGGGGAAAGTGGGAAAGCGGTAGCGCATTTGTATTCTCCGCTTTCTACATTTTATTCGAGAACCTATTCGAGTCAAATATTTCCACAATATGTAAATAAATAAAACATAAATTGTATTTTTATTTAGTGGTATGGCGTATACACATAAACGTTTCCTGCAAAAAAAGTATGGTATAGTTAAGGAGCCCAGAATGTGGATTTTACTTGAGCGTCGTTTGGTTTTTGAATATTGATTGGTAGAAAGGAAAAAAAAGGTTGTATAGTCACTCAAGCGCATTAGATATACCTACCTAATACCTATACGCCCCATGTGTCTTTGATAAACAAATGGTAATCTGCTGGATTGCATGGTGGGTGTGGTATTAAAGCAGGGCACTAACTAGTAACTAATGTGTCAGATATTCATAGGACTTCAAGTAGACCCTACAGAAGCTCCCGTTCAACAACCTGTCGATTTGGGCGAGACGCGAGTTCATAGCGTTTTTTTAATGCCCTAGACGCGCAATCATATACAGAGGGTACATAATTGGTGGAGGAACTCAACACAGTGCAAGGTAAGTATCACTTATGTGTTAATCTGCCGCGCTCGATTATATCCCAAAATACCTTTTTCGGCTTCCATACCAGTAGTCAAATCAGGAACTTTTTATGAAACGTCAAAAACTCTCTGTTAGGATGACTTTTGTAGGGAAGTTGCAACCAGTGACGTCTCGATTTTCTATGGTCAAAGAGCGCCCAGTTTTGATATTTATGTATTTAAAATTCCTTAATATTGCAAAAGTTTATTGATGCTTGAGCAACTTTAATGTGTCGTCGTCGTTAAGTAATAGAATTTATGTTGGCACCACTGTAGTCATACTGAAAATGCTTGATATTTTTGTTTATTAATTATGTAAGAATAATTTATTTTTATTTGTTACAACTATCGTTTTATGACTTTATCCAAATATGCCCATGATTCAGGCTTTTCATCGAGGCTATGGCGCGGTACGGTGAGGTCTTAGACTTAATTTTCACATACCAATTTGATATTTACGTGCTTCTGGCGTTTAATTCTGACATGTAAGCTCTGCCATTGGACGGACGCGTGCCTAACTCTTTGCTGTCGAATTGGTTTGCGAAGCAAATTTCCGATCGACCTTCGTGCCAGTATTGACGCTATTGTCGAAACTTCGCCTAACTTACATTAATTAGCCTTGTGTTACTCGCAGAAGCGATACAGAGCCGTCAATATCAAATATGTCATAAGCGACAACGATTGCTTTATGTTTTACAACATTTTGTTTCGACGCGACATGCAGGTCATCCGTCACTGTCGTCGCTCGATACATCATGCATGTGGAGTGACGGGTGAACAGACAGTTTTATTTATGCTTATATGTGTGAATAGCTGCAAATTGCAAGTAAAATGGCAAAAATGCGATTAAGTAACTTAACTGTCAGTGCCGGGAGACCACTCGGCGGGCTCTAGTTTCGTAGGCGATTTCCTTTACATAGGCGTTTTAACATGTTATCGGCTACGTGCATTACGAAATTGTTAGCAGTGAAAGTGTAAGATAATTTCATGTTTTTATTTCATGCAACTCGAATGTCAAATTTTCGAGGTCAAGCAATGCTTCGTGTAATAGCCGTAGCGTGTAGCAGAAGCATTCCGCCTTATAGCGGAAATCGCTCGTACAGGCATGACTCATATGGGGGTCATGGTTATTAAATGGGTTAAGGAATCTTTTTATCATTTTGTCGGCCTGCTTAGCCTAGTTAGTAGTGTCACTGCTTCCAAAGCTCGCGTCACCGGGTGCGAATCGAAGAGAAGCACTACTACTACTTATCGAGCTCAAAATTTATGTACAGTGTTCTCACGTAATGCACTGATGCGGAAAAAGCGTGTTCCGCTTGGAAAGTAAAATCTATAATAATTAAAATACCCTTGCCTCTCGGGCACTTCTAACGATATTTAAAAATAATTTATGTGAATTACTCATTGACAAATGTTACTATTCCTTGACAGACTTTTTTGCGGATATAAGTTGAATTATTTTATGATATTTTAATGTTTAATTTGTTTGGTATTTATTTTTTAGTGTTAATTACGAGTTTAATGTATATCCGGGACATATCGTTATTTTAATTCAATTATTCTACTTATACTTATATTTGATAATTATGTAATGAATTATAATGTCATGTAAAAATTTAAATTTGTATGCCTACCGGCGAAACATAGTGCCACTCTGTACCTTTTACACCACCACTCTGTATATACCTATGTTTACAAATAAAAAATACGTACTTACTATATATATATATATATATATATATAGCAAGTAAATAAGTAAGTAATTAATTTAATATTAAGTATATCGTCATCTAGTACCCATAACACAAGCCTTCTTGAGATGAGCTTACTATGGAGCTAGTTCGATTTACAATTCAATTCTATTAAATAAATTATTGCGTTTGATTTGTGTCAAAATTGTCCCCTAATATTTATTATTTATTTTATTTAAACACAAATTTGCCTACAACAATATTCGAGGCTTTTATAGTCGTATCCCTTACATCACAGTAAAACAAGACCCTTATATATAGGGGTACCTACTGGTTGAAGCGATACATTTTCTTGACGCCAAGATCAAAACGATATTTGTTTCTATATATGTATATCCTTATGCGGAATATTGATTTTGATTTAACGAAATTTTAAATCATGTTGCGGAAATTATAATCTTTGTAATATTGCTTTTTTCATAACGCTTTAAAGGCCTGTCCGAAGCTATGTAATGGAATTGTTCGAAATGGTTTTCACCCACCTGCAATTGATATGAATTTAACAAGGCATGTGTGTTATGCGGCTAAATTATGCATTTTCTTTTACAAAAACGAACAGCACCATTTCATTCTATATTATTGATTTTGGGAAATTTACCGTCTGTGATGATACTTTTCTTATATTTTTTAAATTGACAAACCTTACTTTAGTTTCATTAAAAACAAAATTGTGGTGGGTGGGGTGGCTCTTTGGAAAAAAATGGGGCTACTTTAATCAATTAGAATGTGGCATAAAATCAATACTCTTCACATTTATGTGGATTGAATCGAGTAAACAGAATGAGGATGAACTAAATATTGCACTGCCACAATTTATACTTAAATAAAAATAATAATTTAGAAGAACAAGCTATTTGATCAATGTCACCTCTTGTGTCAAAGTGACCCCAGTTGACGTACGTCGAACTCACAATGGGCTTGACCTTTGTACCTTGTAGCTTTATCGTCAGGTTTAGACGCATAATAAATTTCCACCAGATGAAAGCGACAAAGTACCAAAAATTTCATCTAATTATGAGACTTTGATTTGACTATATTAGGTAAAATCTACTACTAACTTCTAAAAGTAATGCCTGGGGTCCATTTCACAAAAACATGAAATTTGTAATACGAGATATTTATGTATAGTAGTAGTTAGATAAGAAGGCCTCACTTCATAGAAGCTTTGTAACTTGTAATTCGAGCGGAAATCTCTTCAATAAAAATAATTAAAAGGGAAACCTCTTAACTATTTTATATACATAAATAATATAATATGGCAGAAATTATTCACGCAGACAGATTCGTCTAGTAGCTCGTAAGTATGAACGAAGTTTCCAAAAAAATATTGTACTACTATTGTTGGGACTAAATCCCGCAACATGGAGCTAGTAACTGGAAGAGATTTCCGTAAAGCCTTCAGTTTTCTGGCTTTTTCAGACAGTATTGTCAGGAAAATGCAATGTCTTTGGTCGTTGCTCTTTCTATGATATGAAATACTTTTGTATCGTTTTATTATAAATAAATATATCGATCAAATATTAAAAATAATCAATAATAAACAATATGCAGTAGGTATTTTACTAGATATGAGCAAGGCGTATGACAGGGTCTCTTATGATGTTCTATTGAGGAAGTTGCATGGTATTGGAGTGCGAGGAACTGCGCACAAATGGTTTAACTCGTATCTCAAAAACCGAGTGCAATATGTAGAGGTAGAATATTATAATAACCAAACTGGAAACATTACATACATACAATCAAATAAAGCTGACGTGACTGGATCAATTCCACAAGGAAGTGTGTTAGGCTGTTTACTATTTATTATATATATTAATGATTTGCCTAATATATTAGAAACTCCAAGCGTTCTATTCGCAGATGATATTTCCGTAGTTTTTCCGTGCTCAAACGAAACTGATTTAAAGCTCAATCTTGACAACACCCTACACAAATTAGATTCCTGGTTAACTGACCATAACTTAGAATTAAACTATACTAAAACTAAATTAATGCAGTTCAGACCTTACCAAAAACAACCTTTAAATATAAACTATTCCTTTAATACAACCAAATTAGAATGCATTGACACCTTTTCGTTGCTAGGACTAAATATCGACACACATATTAATTGGAAGGACCACATTAAAAAAATAAGCTCAAAATTATCCAGCTTTTCATATGCCTTGTACGAACTAAAAAAGACAACAGATTTAAAAACCGCTACATCCGCTTATTATGCTTATGCTCACTCTATATTACGATATGGCATACTGCTTTGGGGCAACAGTACAAATGCGAATGACCTTTTTATTTTACAAAAAAAATGCATCGGAATCCTAGTTAATATAAAACGAACTCAAAGTTGCAGGCCTCATTTTAAAAAACTTGGCATTCGAACACTTACATCTTTATATATCCTAGAAGCATGAACCTTTGTCAAAACCCATAATCATTTTTTCTTACAAGCAAAAGACCGTCACGTAAAACCATTAAATCTACGACATAACAACAACCTTGCCCTTCCTACATCTAGCTTAAAAATATATCACTCTGGTCCACATATGATGTGTATAAAATATATAATAAAATACCACTAACTATAAAATCTATAGAGCAAACTCACCTATTCAAAAAATCATTAAGTACATATTTAGTGCAAAGAAGCTTTTACACGCTACAGGAATTTTTTGATAATGTGAGTAAAAAAACATAGTAATTCTTTTGTTCATTTTTCAGTTTACCATCCTGTCTGTAATTTAAGCGAGGGATTTGTATACAAAATGTAATATTTTTAAGTTCTACCTATATCTTGTTTATTAATAATATAATTAGATATAAGTTAGTATTGCTGTGCCCTTACGGGGTCCATTTTATTACTTCTTTGTAATATTATGTCACATTAAGAGAGCAATAAAAATTTTTGATTTTGATTTTGATTTTGATATTAAAAATTGTATTAGGTAGGTGATGTCACTAACATTATTCGTGTTATTTAAAACTAGCTTTTGCGTGCGACTTTGCCCGTGTGGAACTTCTTTATATCGTACCTCCATACAAACTTTAACACCCTCCTTTTAACTCCTCTAGGGGATGATTTCTAAAATAAAAACTATCCTATGTCCTTCCTCGGAATACAAACTATCTTTGTGGCAAATTTCACCAAAATCCGTTCAGCGGTTTATGCGTGAAGAGGTCACAGATGGACAGACGAATTTACTTTCGCATTCATAATATTAGTATAGATAGTACGGATAGATTTAGTAATACACCGTAGAAAACCTATATTCCCGGTAAATTTTATTTCTACAACTCTTATGAAATTACCGGAATAAACTTCTTAATAGCTCATAGCCATTCTTTATATTAATAAAACTTAAAATACGCAACCATCCAAAAATCTAGTCATTATAATAATTGTAATGTGTAACCCAACTGGGATAACTCTAGCTGTAATAATGCCTCTTAGTTCTACATTTATTATTAATGACTAAACTGAATCTGATGGGTAGGTTTGAAAAGGGTGATTACACATGAACAAGTTGATTGAAACAAAAACAAAATTACTTAAGTACTGGTATGTTAGTTTGGGCTTTTGTTGCGACTTTTTTGTTAGAGCAAAGCAGTATGTATATTTCAGTGAATTTAGTGCGTACTGCCAACTGGAGATGTAATTACTTTTCGTAGAATGTGTTAGCTGACATTTTATTATTTATTCAAATGAACAAGCGCCAAAAACAGAGTATAAAGTGAAATTCTAATATTACAAAGAAAACGACGCTACTTCCGTTTTAAAATATATGTGTGTGTTTGTTTGGAGGAAGTGTTTTATATACGAAACACTATATATGAACGAAATATTTCATCATCATCATCATCATGTCAGCCGAAAGACGTCCACTGCTGGACATAGGCCTCCCCCAAAGACTTCCACAATGACCGGTCCTGCGCCACCCGCATCCAGCGGACACCCGCGACCTTCACCAGGTCATCGCTCCACCGTGTGGGGGGCCTGCCCACGCTACGCCTTCCGGTACGTGGTCGCCACTCGAGAACCTTTCCGCCCCAACGGCCATCGGTTCTACGTGCTATGTGCCCCGCCCACTGCCACTTAAGTTTAGCGATTCGGAGGGCTATATCGGTCACTTTGGTTCTGCTGCGGATGGCCTCATTCCTGATGCGATCACGCAGAGAAACTCCTAACATAGCTCTCTCCATTGCTCTTTGGGTGACTTTGAGCCTTCTTATGAGGCCCATAGTAAGCGACCACGTTTCAGTACCATATGTCATCACTGGCAACACACACTGGTCAAAGACTTTCGTCTTGAGACACTGCGGAATATTGGACGAAAAGATGTGCCGTAGCTTCCCGAACGCTGCCCAGCCGAGTCGGATTCGACGATTAACCTCTTTCTCGAAGTTGGACCTACCTAACTGGACAGTCTGTCTTAGGTATATGTAATCGTCAACAACTTCGAGCGTAAAGTGTCCGATTGTTAAGGGGGTTGGTGCGACATGGGCATTTGACATGATCTTCGTCTTGTCCATGTTCATCCTTAGACCAACTCGCTCGGAGGCTTTACTGAGGTCATTGAGCATTGTACTTAAATCTTCCATGGTCTCAGCCAATACTACTATATCGTCAGCAAACCGAAGGTGAGTGAGGTACTCGCCGTTTATGTTGATGCCTAGCCTTCTCCAGTCCAGAGTCTTGAAAACATCCTCCAGTGCAGCGAAAACAGTTTAGGAGAAATAACATCTCCTTGCCTGACTCCCCGCTCCAATGGGATAGGCTTCGAGCTCTGGTCCTGGAGTTGGACTGACATAGTGGCATTCTCGTACAAACACTTCAACACTTCGATGTAGCGGTAGTCCACTTGGCACCGCTGGAGAGATTGTAGTACAGCCCAGGTTTCGATCGAATCGAAGGCTTTCTCGTAGTCCACGAACGCTAAACAGAGGGGCAGGTTATACTCCTCAGTCTTCTGTATAACCTGACGGAGCGTATGGATGTGGTCTACGGTGCTAAAGCCTCTTCGGAAACCGGCTTGTTCGGGAGGCTGGAAGTCATCTAGCCTGCGTGCGAGACGGTTCGTAATGACTCTTGAAAACAGCTTATAGACATGGCTCAGAAGCGAGATGGGTCGGTAGTTCTTCAGTAAGGAGTTGTCACCCTTTTTGAAGAACAAGACCACCACACCTCTGTTCCATGCCTTTGGAGTTTTTCCTTCCAGTAAGACGGAATTGAACAACTTCTGAAGGGCCCTAAGGACCGGTTTTCCACCCGCCTTCAGGAGTACCGCTGTAATTCTTCACCGGGTGCCTTATTGTTCTTAAGCTGTTTAAGAGCCATTCTAATCTCGTACAGGCTGATGTCCGGGATATCTTCGGTATAGTGCCGCGTTAATCTAGCTCTTCGGTCTTCCGCCAGACCAACTTCGGGTCTGCTAGTTGACGTGTATTGCTGTCCATAAAAGCACTCTATCCCATTCAGAAGCTCAGGTTTGGACGGAACGTTTCTACCATCTTCAGTTTTTATATTATTTATATTTATCTCGCGAGCTGGCTCTGCCCAATAGACAGATCTGTTGAAAAAACTTTAGAGCCCTTATTCTGCTTGATGGACTCCTCAATACAATTTGTATTGAATATGCGCAGATCGCGGGTAAGGGACTTGGAGATCTGTTTATTGAGCTGCCTGTATAATGTCGCATCGGCTGATGACTGCAGAATCATCTCATTCCTTTCCTCGATGAGCCTCTGAGTGGAGATAGAGATCCTTTTGGCTCTGTGAGTTCGTTGGGCCTTAAAGAACTTAGACCCAATGCTATGGACATCTTCCACAAACCCGTCGTTGAATTCGTCCACATCGCCGCCTAGACAATCGAAACGGTTTTGGAGTTCCAGCTGAAAGCTCTCGGGGTTTTGGATTTGGACTGCTGCTGGACGGAGCGTGGACTTCATCAGTTGAGAGCGTTCTAGCTTGACGCATATATTCAATGTGCCTCTTACCAGACGATGATCACTTCCGGTTTTAACCGTACTGATCACAGAGACATCATTGAATATATGCCTCTTCGTCGACATGATGAAGTCACTCTCGTTTTTTGTTGCACCGTCGGGACTCATCCAGGTCCACTTCCTGTGCTCGCGTTTCTTGAAGAAGGAGTTCATCATGTAGAGTCCCTCTTTCTCCAAGAAACCAGCCAGTAGTTGGCCCCGATGGTTCCGACTTCCAACTCCAAATTGCCCCACTCTCAGCTCCTCACCATCTCTCTTGCCCAGTTTCGCGTTGAAATCCCCCATAACAACGGTGAAGTAGGTTTTGGAATATTTACCGCTACATTTTTCAAGCTCTTATTTAACTTGCAATGTTCGTAAATATACAGGATGATTTAGGAGACGTGAGCAGGACCAACACTACATACATAGTAAATGGCAATGAATCGTTCACCATTGTATTTAAGTGAAACACCCATACCTTTTACCTGTATTTAAATTTTTGTTAAGTTAAAGTTGAATTGTCTACAATCATGGTCACCCTACAACAACTGGTTTATAAAGATTAACAGCCTTATTCATAAAAAGTTAGAGGCTCCTTGAAGGCTCCTTGAAGGCCCGATGCTAAAAAACATGATTCATAATCCTCTGTCAACGCTAATCGGTCCAACAAGGCTCTGCTAAATGGTTCGAAAGTTAGAGGCCCGTAGACCCTTCTTTATCTCTCTGTTAAGTCACAAAATGGCCGCCACAAATTTGAACAGCTGATTGCGACAAGAGAAAAACCATACCCATGAGAAATTTTTTACGAAGGTCGAAGGGATTCTGTACGGATGTTGTTTTATAAATTCTGTTAATTGGGTACTTAAGAAGATACGTATAGAAGAAGATATATATATTAAATAAAATTAGGATGATTAACATAGTTACGGCTTTATGGGAAAAATACTCTCGCTTTATAAAAAGTAGATCTTATGATTGAAATACCTATAAAGAGTCCCCAGTACGCTCGGCTGAACTCGATTCGCCATACAAACGTAGTTTAGTTCTCATTTAAAAACGCCTTGCTGAAATAACATGAAACTTTGTATACCCAATGGGAGCCGCCATATCTAGGTCGGAAATTAGTTTCTGTTGTTAGAAAATGTATTGGTAAAAAATACAGCGAGTTTTTGAGTTTTTTACGTCTTGTATGAAAACCTTAATAATCGCTGTAACTTTTCTCCGTTATAATTTCAAGCAATAGAAACTAATTTCCGACCTAGATTATGCCGGGTCCCATTATATATACAAAGTTTCATGTTATTCTAGCATGGCGTTTGAAAATGAGAGCGAAACTACGTTTGTATGGAGAACCGAGCTTACTGCGGACTCTTAAGTGATCGTCTATCATTATCTTTACTTTCGTGACAATGCAAGTTATCCGGGTTATACGGAATTTGGAAGCTGGACTACCACAACCGCGGCGTCGCAATGTGTATTACAAATTGGCAGATCCTATAGAGAGTACCTATGTAGGGGATCTGCCCGATGTAGAATTTCGGCTCCGGTACTGGTTTGACAAGGGGACGGCCCAAATTATTGACGAATTGAGAGCTTCTCGGACTCTCGGCGCGAGCACTGATGGCGAATCACTTTGATGCGTGACTCTGCCCATTATATAAAAATCCCTTCTAATGCAGCCGAGAGGGAAGAGACCTGTTACGCGCTGCGGGCGTTTCCGACAGGAGCAGTCAACAGGACGGCAAACAATGCACATCTTCGTGCTTTTATTCATCGCCACTTCCAATAAACAAGGTTAGCAATAATTACGATTTCCACGAACTTGGTGGTTTCAACAAGAGCTTGCCTTAATTACTTGAGACAAAAGAAAACTATGGCGCGTCGGGTGTGGTGGAAACCCTTAATAAGGGCCGTCAATTGCAATCATGTATGTAACAGTAAGTAGATACAGCGGCATAAATAGGTACCATACAAATACTCTTTATTGCACACCTCAAGGGTCGCTAGGCCGGTTACGCGACCATCGTCAGTGTGCGACCACCTGAAGGACGAGATTTTTATCTATTAAAGATACGAATATTTTTACACACCCTACATACAGAAACAGTGAGTTCTATACATTTTTTTAAGTTATTGAATGGGAATCTATTTATAAAACGAATCAATATCCTATCAGTTCATCAACTTATCCAAGTGATCACAAACCGGCACACCAAATTAGCTGGTCGCTAACCGGCCTATCGACCCTAACTACTTTATAGATATAATATAATTTAGTTAATATAGTTTAGCTTGTTACCAAAGTATATAAAACACAAGAAATAATGTATACAAAATTATGCTGGTGGCTGTACTGTACAGCCAAGGAAAAACCGTTTTCGTTCTTGTTGCAATGTGAAGAAGGGATAAAAAGGTACGTGTTTACATTTCATTAATCATCATGAATCCTAGCGATAACCCAGTACAGTTGCACCCGAAAAGATGCCCGGGGGTACTTAATCCCAAGAATTGACGTAGGCACTAGTTTTTACGGAAGTGACTGCCGTCTGACCTTCTAACCCAAGGGGGAAATTAGACCTTATTGAGATTAGGATTGTCAAATGCGTTAACAACTTTACCGTCAGAAATCCTCAAGTCGCCCGAAGACCTTTATTTCATTAATAAGAAAAATGGTAAATAACTTGAGTAAACCCCCTTTTCATGGCATGTACTAACATGACATGAACTACTCGAATGAGTATTTCTTACATATGTTTAATGATGTACTTATACAAAGTACCTCATTAAGTTGATGATTTAATAATGTTAATTACCAAGGAGTTGCTCAAGTTATAAGAAAAAATAACATACATTTAATTTTAAAAAACTTAATGACATATAAATACATTTATTTTGTAAAGTTTACAAAATCCAAAAAGAAAATGAAGACAGAGATAAGAAAAATAATCTGGGGTCAGAACAATTACTTTTAACCACATTGAACTATACCTTTCCTTTTACTTTTAAAATATTCCATTTTGATTAAAAGCTAAAAGTAATTGTTCTTTTAATTACAGGATTCTTTTTCCTCTCTTCATTGTCTTTTTTCTGTCTTCATGGGAGGAGGTGTGGCTTCTTGCACAACTGGTAGAGCTTCCTGTGCTTCAATAGTGACGAACAGGACTCCTCACCAGTTGCAGGGGCAGTAGCTGAAGTTCGTACAAGCAGTATCTGAAAAAATAAAAAATGTTTAAATAAAATATTTTATGAGGTGACATGCTTTTATTTTTAAGTTACATTCACATTAGTCATCTGTATTAGTTATAGTTACTAACTAAATGTCATGTCTATTATGGTAACCATACATTTTGGGTTGGGTACATATAATTTGATCCTGCTAACTTGCTACTCTTTGTTCAATATTTTCCATCCATCCTCTATAGATAAGTAACCTTATCTAAACCTCTTTCAAATACAAGTTACCTCTTACATCCAACCTACCTCAGGCTTGATTACATGCACATTATCTAACCATATTGATTTATTGATTATTTTTATTTACATGATATTAAATGATTATTGTTTGTTAATAATAATTTATCATATACTTATGCAACAGAGCTTCATACTATAGGGCTCATGGGTGTCAATTTGAACTTACTCCAACGGGTTCACTAGGTTCAGATACTACTTTTTATGTCAATCAAACACATCACACAATCAAACCATAAATTATAATTTGACCCCGACCCTGAAGCGAAGTATATCATGATATTTATATCCGTGTATTTCAAACTGAAACTTGTGGACATTTACATCATTGAAACATAAGTAAATGTAAAAAATAGGTACAAGTGTATAACCATACCAACCTGATTTATTGAGTCCGAATCAAACTTGTTGCTATCTGTCTGGAATTCTGCGGCAACCAGGCTCTTAAGGGGTTGGAATCTGTGGGGCCCTCTCGCAGAGGCTCCCAAAACCTGACGTTTTTTCCGTGCTAACTTTGCGTTTCTCGGCGGATTTTATTTTCGTTCCGCGCCGTTTCACATAATATTGAACTAAAAGCGAAAAGAAAAAAAAATGTTATACGTATTGTTTCATTTGCAAGAACAATACTTTCATAACTATAATAAACACTCATTAGGAAAAAGCTGTAGCATATAATACTTCCAACAATTTGATTGCCTTTTAAGAAGGTCCGCTCACGCAGCGACGTTGCGGCTGTACGTGTTTGTGTCCGTATTTTTATCTTCTATTATGTTTACTCTCACTTACTAGCTCTTGAAGCAACATCTGAAAAGGACGTCCAGTGTTTAGATTCAATAGGAACACTAAAGGTAGGTTAGCAAAGATCCATTTCACATATCACACCAAACAAAAGTAAATGAATTGTTTTTCTTACTTTATCCTCCGATATCCAATTATCACTCCTTTTTTTGGTGGAATTCAATAATTGAAAACTTAACGAGCAGGAAAATTTCGACTATTTCGAGGTTACCTAGCTTCCCGCTAATTAGCTGTCACTGCAGTCAATCTTTTTTTTTAATTCTCGATTTGGCCATGTTTTTGTCTATGATTTGTCAGGATGGCCAACGTAACGTGTCTAATCCACCTATCAGCAGCCCAACAACTGACAGAGGGATATCAAGCGTTTATAAATCATACTTCTTAACAACCGTCAAACAAGCTTAATCGGTCTACTAACTAATAGGCCGATCAAGCCTCTGTTAAGGATTTTTTATGAATAGGGCTGTAAACCTCTAACTGTTATGACAGCACTTTGATTACGAAGAAAGTACATTGTCACATTAAGTGAGATACGATATTTCAAAAGTAATCGGACTCAGATGACATTCAATTTGACACGTATCACTTGACTGAAGTATTCTGATTGTAGAGTGACCATGAATTTCGTAAATAATTTAAAACATTTTGTTTTCAACACCAAAGATAAATGAACGTTAATTTCACTAATAGTAGCACGAAGCAGTAGCTTATGATCTACTGAATCTGTAGTGTTGATCTTGCTCACGTCTCCCGAATCACCCTGTATAGGTAAGTATGTAAGTTGGCCTCAAAATTTGCAATTCTTTTTCCAGCCACTTGTCGATATCCGGTTGAGCTGAAATTTGACATTATTATGTCTATAAGTTCGGTGACAAGTCATATTATACCACCACCGAGCTTGATGATGGAGACAGAAGGTGACCATAGCACCTCCTACACTACACTAGATAAACACCGTCGTGTTTAGGTTGATTGGAGTTGTTAAAGACTATGCAAAAAAGTAGAGTTGGCAATAAAAGCTAGTAAAAAATAGAAATTATAACACGAACTAATTAATAGCGTTCCTAAGAGCGTCTACTAAAACTTGCGCGGGCGGGCCGCACACTTCTCATTGCCACTGTGGGGGGCCCGCGGCGTGCCTTAAGGCGAATGTACTTGTTACCACACTTAAATCTCCACTTTCCCATTATCATCGAGTTAGGTTTGACGGCCTCTCAGCTTAGTTGGTAGTGACACTGCCTCCGAAGCTAGAGGTCCCGGGTTCGAATCCCGGCGCGGGGCATTATTTGTGTATTTAGCACGGATATTTGTTCTTGGGTCTTTTCTATGTATATAAGTATGTATTTATCTTTATAAGCAATTTAAGTTGCTGTCTATGATAGCAGTCGTTAAGCCAAGTTAGAGGCCTCCGGGCGGCTTGAGAACTTCTAACAGTCAAGTTGCCCACTCACTTGACAAGCCTAATCCCAATAAGGTCTAGTTTTCCCCTCCGGTTGGAAGGTCAGATGGCAGTCGCTTCCGTAAAAATTAGTGCCTACGCCAACTCTTGGGATTAGGTAGCGGACCCAAGGCATCCTTCAGGATGCAACTGTACTGGGAATAACGCTAGGAGGATGATGACATAAATCATACATACATTATTCCAATTGCCTGAACTATCATTGAATATTTTATATTAGAATCATAAGATGTACAATTTATCAGTCTCGTGTGCACTCTGCTTTAAACGAGTTCTATATAGCTGAGTTTAGAAGTGCCCGAAATGAAAATAGTTTAGGGCCTCTGTCGTCTGGATAGGATTGGTTCTTGAATGTTTTAGTACGGCGCGATGTAATGTTTGACGAGACGCAGGGACTTGTTACACGTGATTGGTGGCAAATAAGCGTTTGGCCCACATTGGGAGCGGTCAGCTACAGGCGTAAAACAACCAACTCGTTTTTGCTGTGTGGAAATTGGATGTCTGTTGTTCTGGGTTAATGGGTTTTCACTTGCGCTAGCTCATAGCCTATAGTGAGTCAATTTACTGATAATCAATTGGGGTTAAATAAATTTAAATAAATTAAATATTTGCGGACAGCCTTACATAAATCGAGCTACATGCAAACCTAAGCAAAGCTTGTACCATGGGTACTTCTTCTCTTCTTCTTCGTCGCATCCTCATGACTGACTTTTTTTTTAATTATTATTATTATTTATGTTTTGACGATCCTATTGTGAATTTTACTACAAAATAATTTTAAAGAATAATAATAGCATCAATAAATTGCTCTAAATAATTAATTAATATATATGTTAATACATGTTATAACTGACGATTCGAAAGTGCTTGTTGCTAGGCCTATTTGAATAAAGAATATTTTGACTTTGAGGGTCGTGACTACATGAGGCCGTCAGTTTGAGTACAATTGCTCTCCAGGCCGCTCGGTTTTCGGCCATCCTGATAGACGTCTGCAAGTTTCCCTTGCAGATTTCCTTTACGGCATCGGTCCAGCGGGTCGGCGATCTTCCTCGACTTCTTTTTTCTTCCACGTGCCCCACAACGATGAGTTTTTCTAGGCTATCAGGCTCCCGTCGTGCCACGTGTCCGAAGTACTGGAGTAGTCGTTGCATGCATATAGTGGATAACCGAGACTTAATTCTCAATTCCGAGAGAATTGACGCGTTAGTGCGGCGCGCAGTCCAAGGAATACCTAAAATTTTACTCCAGCACCACATTTCGAATATGTCAATTTTGCTCTGAATTCGTGCCTTCAGGGTCCATGTTTCCGAACCATACATAAATATTGAGAAGATTATAGGTTCGCATTAGCCTGACCTTTGTCATCTTGCTGATTCCCCTGTACCTCCAGATCTTCTCTAACCGCTTCACCGCTGTTTTTGCTATCTGGGCTCTTCTAACCACCTCTTTCTCACAGTCACCATCCGTAGTTATTAGAGATCCAAGATATACAAATTTTTGCACCATATCTAAAACGGCTAATTCCCAAGTTCGTTTGTAGCAAACCTGCTCGATCTACGAACATCAATCATCATCAATTTGGTTTTGGCTCGATTGATTTGGAGACCACGCTCTATATTCACCAATTGAACTCTTTGCAGAAGGACGGCGAGTTATGATTCATTAGCCCCCATAATGGTGGTATCATCCGCAAAGCGTAAATTATTGATGAGGTGTCCTCCAAGTCATATGCCTCCTCTTGAACCCTCCAAATTTCTTCTCATGATGTGTTCACCTACGAGATTGAACAGTTGCGGCGAGAAGATACATCCCTGTCTGACTCCACGGTTAGGACAAAATATCCCGACACAGAGTCATCAATTCAAACCAGAGATTTGCCGTCAAGATATAGGTTCTGAACAAGGAAGATAAGAAGATCCGGTATACCCATCTCACTCATGAAACTAAACATATTACTCCAGCCATTTTACCATGGGTACTAGGCGACGGTATACATACTTATATAGATAAATATGCAGAAGTTAAATACAAAGAAAACATTCAAGACTCAAAACAAAACAAGAAGGCTAAAGTTGTCGTCGTACTCAAATTAAAATGAGATTTTTTGTTGAAGAGTGCGCAAACAATTCTATTTTATCTGATCTATATTTAACTCCATCATTTATCTCCATTTGGTTACGTTACGATGTCTCCAAGAGACATGTTGACGTTAGCGGGTTAAATGAAATTCTATTTTTAGATGTTTCTACATTAATATGTGAGATTCTTAGAAAAACAGAGGAAAGGTGACTTTTGTGTGAAAATAATACATTACTTATGGGTTTATTCAATACTGAAATATTAGAAATACTCATTATAAACAAATATGCTAAAAATATATAAAGTCCCACGGGCTTCTTGAAAACCATTAAATTTACGTTACTCAATTGAGTATACCTTGTGTGGCATACACAAGGTGTTCTGATGATCTGCTAAAGGTCGCAGGAGTCCGCTAGATGCCGTAACCGGTCATGCCTGTATTCCGAATAGAGTTGGTCGCCTACAGAAGAAAGATCTCATGCATAAAAATATTAAACAAAATATCCACCACCACCACCACCATATCAGCCCAAGGACGTCCACTGCTGGACATAGGCCTCCCCCAAATTCACGGGGGGTACATGCCATAATCGCCACAAAAAATATGCGGCTAAGGAATAATCCCTAGTGGCTTATGTTATTAGAAGTATACATTGAGTTGTCGTCACCGGGTTGATGCTTGATGCTTACCTATATTGTAACATGTATCACCTATTTGTAACGACATGAGCGCAATAAAACTTGAATCTTGAAAGTTTATAAAACTCTGTAAAACTGTACCTGCATCCTTGCTGGTACAGCACTATACAGAGTTGATAAAACCTAAACATCCAGTTGCAGTTATCATTCAACTGCGCGAATTGGAATTGGAATTGAATATAAATAATGGCAGTTCCTGTTAAACCATTCGTTAGTGTTTTATTTTTTTGTTACAGTTTTCAATCAGTCTAGTGAGGGAAACTAGAATATCCATTATCAAGAAACAATATCTAATATGACAGAACAGCGCCTCGATTCCATCTTAAATGGCAGAAAGCAGGGTCACCAGGTTTTCGTTTTTGTTTACCTGTCAATCTGCTAGCTGATAAACGGAACGTGTCAAACAATACAATACAAATACTCTCTAATGCATAGCTCAATTAAAGGACACAGTAAAGTGAGTACAAACAACAGGCTAAAAATACAAAGTTACGCTAGGTAGATGTAACTGTCAATTTAAATATGGAAAATGACATTTAGAATTACTCGAAAACGTTACGCACGTAACGTTCACTACTGTATCATAGAGATATCTCCACTTTCATATTCGGGGACATGACATGTCTTTTTAGTCGATTGACGGCCATTCTCCAGATTTGTATCCGAGTTTAACTGCCACGATATAATTACACACTACCACGAGATAATTAGTATACATACACGCTACCATAAGATAATTATACACTACCACGAGTTAATTATACACTACGACAGACACAAAATACTAATTTGTCAGGTGTGGTATGTACGTATACCGCGTTACCATTTCGCGCCAGTTTTCGTAAATTAATGTCGTACTTTAGTAGAGCTTGTATTAAAATTCTAGACAAAATTAAGAGGAAATTTAAAAACATGCTTCAAGATACAAACCCAGTTAAATGTCTCACTGGGAATCGAACAAAGATCTTTGGAATAAATTTTTCGTTTTTAGTGTCCCTGAATGTCAAGTAACTCTTACTTAAAGACGTTATCTTGGTGATATTTCGGACTCCTGAGATGTTATTTGACCTCAAATATTCCTCGAAGTGTTATGAAGAAATATAAAGTAAAATTTAGTGCAGACGTGTGAGGTTACAAATTTCGTTCATTATAACGAAATAATTTGTTCTATCTTAATATAAAGGAAAGCGAAAAGAAAATGTGAAAAACTTGTTTTAAATCATTTGTTAACACGTTTACGTTGATAATAGTTTGGCTACTTGACATGTTTTAAGGGTGCTCGAACAAGTTTAGTGAGACTAGATCTCTAATACTTGTGTAAAAGGTACCAACTACAATTACAGCATAACATAAGAGACAAAATCAGCTCATCGCTAGAGATCCTAGAAACAGCTCGTGCTGATCGATAGTTATTCGTAGTGACACTTACTTATAAATTTAATATTATGTGGAAAGTATCCAATTGTATTAATACAGCTGAGCTTTCATTATTAATTAAAGTCAGTTTTAATTTTTGATGTTCCGCTTTAAGTATGTTAACGAAGCAACCCAATTAATTCGGGCATTTGCGAGTCGCACTTGGCAGTGCTCAGTTCACGCAGCTGTGGGCTTGCCCGAGCGGTCAGTCGCCACAGCAAACATTTTAAATCAGTAGTATAGGCCTGATCCTCTTGCTACTTCGGTTAAACACCTCACCCGGTTTTATATGGCAACTGTCAAATGTCATATGTCAAATTTTGCCATACAAATACAAGTGAGGTGTGAGCATTCGGATGAATTGACACCCCAGGGTATCAGTTCATCCGAATGCGGCTGACGTTACATGACAATGATTGCAACCTTGGCTGTGTAAACACGTTAGTACGAGTAAGAGACGGCGTTGACGGGAACACGAATGAACTACCATAACTAGGCAAAAGAGCATGTAATATGCGGTTCAATGGGATAACTAACTATTTTGGCACAGTGATCCAAAGAGGATCTTGGTTTCTGAAACGAGAGCACGCCACCCTTTTAGATCCTGCGCTGCTTCCTGCCAGTTGTAGACCTGAAGCTGACGAAGATCCCCCATACTGTCCTCCCAGCGATACCTGGGCCGACCGACTGCAGCGATTTTTCGTCAGCCCAAGTATGCCCTCTTGACATTATCAGTAGATGACGGAAACAGCGAAGTCTGTGTGCTTTTGTCTCGCCAATGATATCCTAATATGCGGCCACCAACTCCTCGAATTCGGAATTATTTCTGATCCTCCAAGTACTATGATCTCTCTTGACAGGCCCCAGGATCCTCAGAAAGACCTCCCTTTCTGTTACCAGGAGTTGCCTTTCTTGTTTTTGAGTTAGTGCAGGCTTCACAGCCATACGCGAGGATAGGCCTTATGACGGTTTTATATATATCCTCATCCTCTTTATTATTTGTAAACGGGACTAAATCACGTACAACTGAAATTTATTCACCTTTTTAGGGTTCCATAGGCAAAATGGCGAAAAGGGAACTCTTATAGATTCGTCATGTCCGTCCGTATGTCACAGCCGATTTACTCTAAGACTATGAGCACTACATTTATCAAATTTGGTAGGAAGGTGTATGTAGTAAATATAATGTGAAATTCCGAAAAACATATTATAATGCCCCCCCTCCCATGTTAATATTTTTATAGCGGTTAACGACTGCTATCTGCGACAGCAACCGGGATCAACGGCTTAACGTGCCTTCCAGAGCACGAGAGCGCTCAGTTAGTAACCACTCTAAACGGTCACCCATCCAAGGACTGACCTCGCCCGACATTGCTTAACCTCGCGTACCGGACGCGGTACGCGGGCGCCGCTGGGGCACGAGCACTCCTAACAACACACCGTCACCAATAATTGAAAATTTCGATTGAGGTTTCGTCTCCGTACATCAAAAGCTGTAGTTGTTGAATAACCCGCGACTTGATCGTTCGGTCATATTTAGTACTAGCTCCATTATTGTGAACGCGTGAAAAAGATGGAAATATTCAAAATAATAGTAGTAAAGTTAGACTCAACTGTTACTTTTTAGTTTGAATGAGTACTAAGCCGTGTTAAGTCATTGATCTCAGTTGTTATCTAAAATATCAATGGTCAGTCGAAGACTCCAAGTTGAAGGTCTTCAAGTCAAAGTCGGCTTCAGTTATGGCAATGATGGCGTGACCCGGATATAGAAAACTGTTTCAGAACTGTGTACTGTGCGCAGCGGTCCATGTGAACCGTACATGAATATTCTTGTATAAAATGGATTACTGTAGGCTGGTATGGTCGAAGTAATTGCATTAAATACACAGGATTTTTCATTACATTAAACGCGAGTCCGTTACTTACTCGATTATTATTACATTCCGATTTCGACGTTAAAAATAACTGGTATATGTGGCACAATATTTATTCCTATTGCATATTTGACGATTATGATGTAAATTCCTATAACTTTGACAACAAACAAATTGATATTGTTATTTTTATGATGTAATAAACAATTGATAGCCAAAACAATATATATAGTGCAAACTTTGCTTTGGTTTTGGGTCTAGGGCGATTTATGTAAAATTGACATCCAATATTTAACAATATTTTTATATAATACCATAGAAAACCTCTTTATTGCACACCTCACACAAATGAAATAAATTACAAACAGCAAAGAAATCAGCAACCTATAGTAGAGGTAGACAACAGGCAGGTTTTCTTTTAATAATGTGGTCTTACTTCCAACAACATCAATAGTTATAATTCATCACCATAATATCAAAACGGTGACATAAAATGTGATATGAGAAATAAAACATAAATAAATCATTAGTTAAAAACTGTTATACCACATATTATATTAGCCAAAACATCTGCATCCACAGCATCCATATCAATACCAACGGTCAATATTCTACTCATTTACATTCGGTACCAAATTTGGGTCAATCATTCAATACCTCAATACGCTTTGATACTCCAGACAACAGTAAGGTCTTATATATATTATTCAGGGGACCGGCAAGGTAATCATGTTCAAACATACGATAGGTTAATCTGTCATTTTTATTATGGGAAATTTTACGCGCGCTCCTAGATGTTTCGTAATTACCCGGCTGAACCTTACCTATCATTATTTTACACTAAGGCTGGGTTGCACCAAACCGTCTGTAATCACAAGCGGTCTTCCTTTAAATCCGATTGTATGCAAAGTTTGACAAGTTTCTATGGAATAACAGCTGCCGGCGCCATATTTAACGTTGACCGATCCTTACAGACCGGATTACAGAGCAACCCAGCCTTATACAGTGTTTTATTGGCACGCGGGATTTTTTTTATGTTCACCCGCAACACCAGAGAGGTTGTTAGTTCGTTGTCGGCCTTTAAGATGGGATACGCTCTTTTCTTGAAGGTTTAAAGGTCGTATCGGTGCGGAAATACCGCAGGCAACAGTTCATTCCACGGTAAAAAAGGATAATAGTCTGTTTCATCAATCAATTGTTTGTATGTAGTAACAAATCATAATTATTCGAATTCAATTTTTTAAATCCGCACTTCGATGTACTAGATGCACTACTTAAAGAAGATGTCATAGTAAACAGAACACGGGGGCAATTATTTGCTGTCAGAGGTTGTTACTGTATGTAATCTGCATAAGGTTGACTTTAAAGAGTAACTAGTGTCAACTATGGTTGACACCCGTAGGTAAAGGGTTAGGGGCTGTCATTTGTACTGTCTTCTCAATTTAGTTTGCTGAACATTGCTGGCAATTACAATTTTGTTAGAAAATAAACCAAGTCGAAAGTTCAGTTTTATGATAAAACTAAGCTCTTGTTTAGGTTAAGGAACTACGTTTCCATTCCCTACTCAAAGAAAAGCCTGCACTCCGTAAAGTGAAAATGATAGAACAGTCAACAGAAAATGTAGATTATCATTTTAGTACTAAGTCGCATTAACGTAACAATACTGCGACATTTGGGATGCGTCAAAGTAGTGAAAGTGAGAAGGTACTTAAATGGTTATCTACTTTTGCTGTTAACTACTTGTACAGAATCTCAAACAATAAAACAATGGCTACGCAGGCTGAGTAGTACCTTTTACCACGACGGTGGCAAACACGCATATTCCCTAATGGTAAGCAAGCACTGGCACTTGTCTATGTTTATGACTTTCAAGAGGAGTCCGCAATCGTAGTCGCAATTTTATCGATTTGAAAAGTAATTATATCACCAGTTTACAAATGAATCTCCCACTCTTATCTCTCTCGAGAGTTCTGGCAGCATCGCCAGAATCTCAACTCTATTTACCTACAGAACATGAACGGCAATGGTATCGAGATGGCTGCGATTTTCTGTAAGGTGCAAGTTATTTTCAGTTTGTCTGTTCCGAATATGAGAGATGGCATTCCGTTGTGCGATACTCGTAACTACTCTCAGCTTGAAGATATATATGTTCTACTAACTTGGCTCACGGATCCATCCACATGAAACTTATTAAGTTTCATTCTTAGGGGTGGATTTCCTATATAAGACAAACGGAATCGCGGCTCAGAGCCTTTGATATAACGAATGTTCATCATCATCATTATCAGCCTTATATAACATCCCACTGCTGGGCACTGGCCTCCTTTCATGGATGAGAGGGAACGGGCAGCAGTCCCCCCGCTGATCCAGTGCGGGTTGGGGACTTCCTACCCCTATGAATTTCTTCGCCGATGCAGATGATGCAGAATACACTACACTGTAGGCTGCAACCAGTACTCAGTATTCAAACATTTAATTACTTAAAACTAACACAAACTTCCGTGAAAACGAATAGGAGAGTTCCCTAGCCAATTTTAGAAGCGGATTTGCTTTGAAAAAACTAAAATAGCGGCAAATAAGAAAACTTTACAAATTATTCAACGTGCATGTTGCGGCGTTCGTTAATGCAAACTGAGAAACACAAACAAAAAAATAGCAGAGATAACAGTTCATCTATGCTAGTAAATGAAAAATCTGCCTATAATATGGCTAATATGAGTGCCTGTCCAAAATAATAACAAGTTACTCAATTTTCCAAGGAGAAAAGAGTTTCCGTGTATTTTTCATTCAGTTCATAATGTCGTTTTTTTTTAAGATTAGTAAAGCACGCCAACGCGAAAAAAGAAAAAGCTATTCAAACAATTTAAACGACACATTTAAGTAAAACTGATGGTATTTTACCTCATTTAAAATCGCGTTGGTGGAAATATGAAAATTACTTTGTACATACATACATACATAAATAAACTCACGCCTATATTCCCAAACGGGGTAGGCAGAGCACATGAAAATTAATTTCAGTGCCACTTTTAGCAATTGTAGGTTTATGTTATGTAGGTGGTTTAGGTAGATGGAGAAAATGACATATAGCAGTGACAGGTTGCTAGCCCACTTTGTATAGATAAATATGTATTTATCGAAATTTGTCCAAAAAAGCCATTGCCGAGGAGAGATGCATCTCATTTTCTCATGCGCCGAAAGCAAAACGTGTCTTTACTCGGGGACATGGTTTACACGAATCGAGGTATCCTTTTAAGTATTAGGTGACCCTTTCGACGGCACGACACGTGTGTTTTATTGTCGTGACTGCTGTGTGTAAACAAACCTAGTCTCACCCGATGGAAAGTAATGGCAGGAACTAGTATGAAGGGCACTGTTGTATAAATACTTAAAACTGTCACTGTCAACTTTCTTCTTCGTCGTTTCACTTTTGAGAATGGTGGTGTTTAAGGTCCTCGTATTGCATGTTTCACGAAACGCCCCAATTCCTCACTGACGGCGCTTTCCTTATGCTTACGTGTAGTCGTACGTCTACTGCAGCATTAGGGTCGGTTGCACCAAACCGTCTGTAATTGTAGGTTGGTGCAACCGGCCCTAAAGGTATATACGTTCATCATGTCTAAGGTAACCGGCCTCATGGCTAGTGCTTTCAACTTTTTCCTCCAAAGCTCGATGTTACATACAACGAACACCAAATCAATAAGACAGATCAGACGAAATTTTTAGGATCAAGTTTTTGTAACAATGCCTTTACCGATTTTGCCCGCGGTGTATATGTCTGTTTCTTTTGTTTAATACTTTCTTTTGTTTGTCATGAATAAATTATTTTCATTTTATTTCATTCATTTACATTTACTAAATCGCATTGTATGTGAAAAACAACATAAGCCAATTTTCTAATTTTAACAGTGCTCGCTGATGTAATAAAATATACACTAAATATATAAAAAACAGCTTTTCTCTCGAAATGTATTTTCACCATGACACGTAGAATTTATAAAAAATTGCTAAAATATTGTTACTAGCTTGGAAAACAATGTAAATTAAAAAACAACCTTATTTACGTATTTAGTAATCTTATCCGATTTGGATTTGTAATTTTTGCTATATAACATAGGTAACATTGATATTATTTTGCATGCCCAAGAGTCTTGAAATATTTATATGCCTAACGGCTAGACATGGTGATACTTCTTTATTGACTTCTTTATAAACTCTCAACACAGCGCATCCCCAAGTCAATACAGGGTCGGCAACGCACTTGTGATTCCTTTGGAGTCACTTGTTGGTATGCGCCTGTTCAGTCAAGCAGAAGTTTGATTTTAGCCACGTGGCCTCCCTACTATATTACTTTCATTCAAATTGCCGCAATGAATCTGCTGTATATTAAGCCTCCAAAACTGTCCGCGGCAAAACTTCAAAATTAATGAAACGATCGCGCCGAAATTTGCTCTGCACCCAGCTCTCATTAATGCGGAATGACTATGATCACGTTTATTTCGTTCCATGGACTATAATGAAAGATAATTAGTAATTAAGCCGATTTCTGCTGATTAACGACGGATTATTCGTATAACGTTTTTTTTTTTAATTTAATTTATTTGCTTATACATTAAAATACTTAAAACTATTCCAAAGTTTCGCCAAACTGCGGAGCATACACTCTTTCCTTAACACCTTTCCTTTCAGTAGATATGCAAATTTTTTTTCACAAATAACGAATAACTTTATTGTACATACTCGTTACAAAAGGACGATTATTTTAACGGCTAATACAAAGCAGATCTTTGCAGACTGCGTTTGGAACTAACGCGTTTGATTTGAGGACTAAGGAGTGGTCTGCTTGGCTCACAGATACGAGTAGGGGTGCCTTTCCACCAGAGACGTTACAGCGAGGATGTGAAGGCTACGCAATTAAAACCCATTTCCACCAGTGCTATTCTGTGGACCAATGAATATGATTGGTGAATTCAAACGCATTCATAAGAACGTGGTACAACAACAACACATCTCTGGTAGGCACCCTAAGGCAGACTGCTCCCTCTTTTCCGCAATGGTTCGCTTAGTCTCACCACTGTAGGAACAAAAACAACTGCAGTCAATCTTGTAAATGCCAATCTCGTACTAGATTATACTAGAATTATACTTGACGACGATATATCTAAAAGATATTAATAAATAAGTACATAGGAAACATCCAAAACTTTGAAATGAATATTCATGCCTTCATTCATCAGCACACAAATATTGGTCCTGACTGGATTCGAACCCAGGACCGTCAGCTTCGTAGGCAGGCTCACTAACTACGAGGCTAATCAGGTTGCGGTCGCCATACCATAAGCATACGTATCTACCAATTAATTGAGTTGATTCGTTATATTTGTATACTCGTATCTACGTATTGAGTTGAGTCGCGCGTAGCTGAGCGGTGAAGCAGAACCAGCAGATACCTATACAAATTGAGCTCTAACGTCACACAATCACTCCCTTCCCGCACCGCAATGGTCGGGAGGAACTTGCTGAATCAAGGGGACGCCTCCATTCTGTTAACCACGTCCCTCGTGTAAGAGACACGCTTTTATCGCGCTAGATGTATAGTTTTGATGATTATAATAATGACTTCATGTAATGACACTATTGTAATTTATAATGTAATCTTAGTATGAAATAAATGCATCTAATCTCTAACTTTCGCGCACGAGAAAACGAAATGCAACTCTTTTGGAGAAATTTCGATAAATATCTGTCTTTGTGAAGTTAAATTTTATTGGGTAATTTCCACAATCCGAGCCACAAAGTACGTGAATCCGCGCGACACCGGACGGTGAGTGAAACAATATCTGTAATGTACTTGCAGTGTGAAAATATAACTTGAATTAACTGTTTCCTCTCTTAACCCTCTGTTCCCTTTATCTACTGACATGTTAGATGAGGTAAAACTCCATCATTTTTAGTTGTGTCCTTTATTATTTGAGTAGGCTGAGGAAAAAGTAGAATAAACATTCTTCTTTTTAACCGACTTCAAGATTTCAAAAGAGGAGGTTATCAATTCGGTTGTATGTTTTTTTTTTTGTAATGTTTGTTACTCCATAACTCCGTCATTTCTTAACCGATTTGGAAAATTCTTTTTTTGATTGTAAGTATATATATCCAAGTTGGTTCCGTTTTTGTCAAACCGCAGTTTTGATGATGAGACTCATGAGGAATTGAGGGAACTCCTCAAATCTTTAAGGCAAACATATAGTGATTTTTGTGTTTTTATCAACAAATCAAGCATTTGCATCCAAAAATGTGACATTGGATGAAGTGGAACTGCTGATGATGATCAGAACAGAACTCTTCAACGACGAAAAGTTCACGTTTGGTGATTTGTCCTCCTAGCTGTGTTTGTTAAGCAAGTTCTATTTTCACGATTGATTTTTGTCATGCTCGAGTTCTGATGACGGGATCCATTAGGAATCGAGGGAACTCCTCAAATATGAAAGGCACACAAATAGTGATTTTAGTGTTTTCATGAACTAATCAAGTATTTTCATTCATAAAAGTGACATTTGATAAAGTGGAACTGCTGATGATGATCAGAACGGAACTCTTCAACGACGCGTAGTTCACGTTTGGCGATTTGCTCTCTTCGTTTTGTTTGTCAAGCAAGCAAGGTTTTCCATGATTCCATGAGGAATTGAGGGTACTTAGTCTTCTACCATTATAAACATAGTTATAGCCATTTTTATTTAATTTAATGGAATCTAATAGTGCACCATCTAAGTATAATAATCTTTCACCGGCCTCCCCCATTGAAGTCGGTTTTTTTTTCTTAAAAATTATTCTATGGTGATTTTGTTGGGCAACTCTGTTTCGACTATAATCGGTAAAACTAATTTAGGCATTAACCATTCTACTTATCTGACAGTAAGTAAATAACAGTATTTATGAAAAAAAAATTATTTAAAAAAATATACAAATAAAAAGAACTAATGACTAAATATATCGCACCCGGCTCAAAGATCTGCGGAAACTAAGTCGTTATTGTTTCCTAATCTAAAATTACGGCGTTTTAAAGAAAGAGATATTCTTTTTTTGCATCGAGCGAGTCTGTGAGGTAAGATGACCTGACTATATATTTCAACATTAGGTATCTGTGGAATTTGTGCGACACTCTGAGAAAAGGTTTAATTCTCTATGCACACAAGATAAAATTTGGTTGGCAGCTTAGAAGACTCTATGACAAAGTTAATATTTGTAGTTAAAATGTTATCGTTCTGCATAAGAAAACTTGGCATATTATTAACATTATTAGTTTCTAATCTAATATCTTTAAACGAGTAATTCTGGTACACTTATTTGCCTTAAATTGCTAAAATTGGCACTGAATTAATTTTCGTGTGCTCTGCCTATCCCTTTTGGGAATATATGGGTGAGTTTATGTCTGTATGTTATTTATTTCGGGGATTTCGGAAATGGCTTAAACATGTTCGATGACATTTACAACTTAGGGGCCTTTACAGAGGCGAAAAATCTAAGTCTCATCTTCGAAAAACTCGCACACACGATATATGAGGAGCAATGCTCGTTCACTCAGGTACTAATTCATCCAGACGCTTAAGTAATTCTGAGTGAAACACTAAATTTCAAGATAGCTCTCAAGTATTCATATAATAATACACGCGTCTTGGGTAAATTACAAAATGGCCGCCATTCGCAGGTGTGACGTCACTTCCCTCTGAATTTTTTACGAACGGGAAATGGAATAAAGTTGAATAAAGTCCAGACACGGCACTAACAAGGTGGCATTACACGCCGAATTTACCATCATGCTATTTGTGGAAATGGAAACTGGGTTTTTGGCGCAAGCTACGAGAACCTAAAACGCTTCTTTCTTAGGTATAAACAGTTATAATGCTATATCAACCACTATAGTAGAGCAAGAATTGAAGACAACAGAATGCTGACCTTGGGCAACTTTGTATGGATTTTGGACCTAAAACCAACAAAGCTGAGAGTTAGGTCATTAGATAGGTCTTTAAATCTGGTTCATTTCTTTCTATGGGCAGTGGGCACCAAGTCGAATTCCATGGTAGAACTGAAATATTAATATTTTAGTCGCAGAGTGAGACCTATTAAATGACCTAAGCTTTATTGGTTTTAGGACTATTTTGACTCTTGGTTCAGTTACGTATTCCGCAATCAGACAGCCCGTGCTACCGCGTGTATTAAAACTGCACTCAGATCGAAACATCCGTTACTACATCGATTCACCTCTCCACTCGTCCCAACTATAGACTGTGAGATTGCATTACTAAAGTTCGGGAGATTAAAAAGGCATTTTTTGAGTCGTAAGATAGTTAGATGTTATATTTAGAATGGAAAATGACATTAAGATCTTACCTTATGAAAACGTTGCGTAATTAATTAATTTGTTACCTGAGCCGAATGTATCGCCAAAAATGCTGCTTTTGCATCGAGCGAGTCTGTAGCTAAAACAAAAACAACATTCGCTTATAGCTTGAACCTTACAACAAGGTGGTCCTTTATTAAAGAACACGTTAAAAGGACTTGGTTTTCTGGAATTGCCTTAATTTACGAATAAAAGGTTGTGGCGGAGGAAAAAAATCTCTCAGTTTAACTCAAGTGGGTCTTAATGGAAAAAACAAATTGACTGTCGCTAACGCTGATGTTTCTCGTAGGTCCCTCATTAAACAAAGAACCTATTTGCGAAATGCTGAAAGGGTAAAGGGGTCGCGCTGTATCTAGTTGCTCTGTGAAAAATTGTGGGATAGTCGTTGTGATCTCATTGTAGCTGGGTTGTGGAACTAATAAAAACGTATGAAGGCATATTGACCGTTCGTTTCAAATAAAGAATGGTGGAGTGATGGTTTAGATACCACCCTGTCATTTCAAAATCTTTTAGTCACATTATGTGGATCTAAGAGTATTATCATATAGTTGGAATTTAAGATATGTAGACATGTGAACGAAATGATTGGACACGTAGTCCTGATATCGGAAAATAACATCAAGTATTGAAAGAACATCATCTCTAGCCACAATACATATCGCGTAGAAAAATCATTTCAAATCATTTTCCATTCAAAATATTTTTGTGACAATTAGCTTTCAACTGGGTAAATTCTAAGGAAAGATAAGGTCAAGAGGTTATGTGGGGGAATTAAAGTCATGTGACTGGAAAGGTATTAGGTATGAATGTGGAGGGATGTAAGAGAAGGTTTGATGAACTGCGTGAGCGATGACATAAAGGGGAAGGATGTCGGCCTGTTTAGTCTAGTTGGTAGGTGGTAGTGACACTGCCTCCGAAGCTAGAGGTCCCGGGTTCGAATCCCGCTAAGGGCTTTTGTTTTTGCGGTGAGTAGTAGCATTTGTTCCTGAGACTTGGAGGAGTTCTATGTTTTTAAGTAAATATATATTAAATATATCGTCGTCTAGTACCCATAACACAAGCCTTATTGAGCTTACTATGGGACTAGTTCGATTTGTGTAAAAAAGTGTTCCCTAATATTTATTTATTTATGGGAATAATGAGATGACGTGTATTAGATAGGTATATAAGAAAAAATATTTGGAATAAGTATAGTGATGAATGATGATAGCAAATGAATGATGATGCGCTAGAATGTGTTTATTCCTAAAACATAGGTACATTGTTTAGATCTTAAAAATAGGATTGCGAATCACTTATGCTTGGCTAGGTAGGCGTTCGTGTAAACATGTTTATATTAATTATCATTCATAGTTTTATCACTTACATATTATCCATTAATTATTTAAACAAAGTACATATAAAAATAAGGTAATAAATAATATGCTATACAATAATGTATTAAAGTATTAAAGCTCTGTAAAATTGATAAAGTACTCGTAAACATCCCACAATGTTTGACAGCTTTACACCCACTCACCTTATTACTATGACTTACGACTACGGCGCCTTCTTGATTTGTCGATACGGAGGCGGTACGTTATGAGAAAACTGTCAGCGGTCAATGTCAACCGATAAGAATGCAGTAGGTACTGCCCCACTTCTGCGCATGGTATTACTTAGTATTTATTTGTTCTGTGGTATTACTAGTGCGTAAACGTAATACTGACAGTATTTCGTCAAGTGAGGAAATCTCACATCACTAAACTCACGTCACAGAACAAAATACCTTTAAAGCATCGGTCTCGCCTCGCTAAGTCAGGAAGTCGCCTAAAAGTATCAAGTACTGGGTACTAGGATATCTACGAGTATGTACTTGATCCTATAGGCATTATTATAGTGAAAACTAAGCGGTTACATTGGTAAAACTCCATATCTCCAGAAGCTTTTTTTGAGTAAATAATGAGCCAAGACGAGATTTATATTTATTAGCCTATCTGATCTGATTTCAAATGTACTCGTACGGTCAGCCAAGAAATAGGTCAACCATATTTTGAGTATATTATTTTTATATGTAAGGTTCCCCGGGTACCCGGGTATGTCCTAAAACTACGACCAGGACCACCGCACTCTACGGATGGGCAGCAGCATCCCTGGAGTGCGGTGGAGATACTGCGATCGCCAATAGCATATACCCCCCGTGAATTTGGGGGAGACCTATGTCCAGCTTTTGACTCACTCTACCACAGCTCGATATGGAAATCACTCCTGCAACAGGACGTCGATTTAGCGTAGTTCGCTTGCTTTCTGATTTGTACTCTAAAAGCCGGGCAAGAATAAGACTTGAAAGAGCGGGAGAAGAATTTCATGTTAAAAAAGGAGTCCGACAAGGTGACCCACTCTCACCTAAAATATTTGCTGCAGTATTAGAGTCTGTATTTAGAAAGTAAAATTGGAACGACAAAGGAATTAAAATAAATGGTGAATACTTAAGCCACCTTCAATTTGCGGATGATATTGTAGTATTTTCGCACAATGCATATGAGCTAGAAGAAATGGTAAAAGACCTAACTAAGGAGAGCCAAAAAGTAGGATTGTACATTAATACGTCAAAAACACAAATTATGACTAACGGACCTACCCATGACATAATCATACAGGGCGAAAAGTTGAAATACGTGTAGGAATACCTATACTTGGGGCAGTTGGTCTCTTTTGACGATTACACCGGAAAAGAAGTAGTGAGAAGGATAGCATTAGGATGGAAAAAGTATTGGAGCTATAAGGAAATCATGAAAAATAAAGAGATAAATATAAGTATAAAAAGTAAGCTCTTCGAAGTAGCCATCCTTCCATGCATCATCTACGGTTGCCAAACTTGGGCCCTCAAGAAAAAAGAAGAAGAAGCATTGGAAATTTGTCAGCGTAAAATGGAGCGAAGCATGCTTGGCATGAAACTTTCTGACAAAATAAATAATAAAACTATTAGGAAAACAACAAAACTAACTGACACATTAAAACAGATAAGATCACTAAAATGGGACTGGGCAGGACATATTTGTAGGATGAAACATAGCAGGTGGACGAAGAGAGTAACCGAGTGGATACCGAGAGGCGAACAGCGGAAACGTGGACGCCAGAATAAAAGATGGCGCGATATCTTCTCCCAACAGATCGGCTCAGACTGGATGCGAATAGCCAGAGAAAGGCAAATTTGGAAGGAAATGGGGGAGGCCTACGCCGCAGAAGTGACTTCTACCTAGTATTTAAGATAATTGTATCATAGTTTATAGTAAAAGGTAACTTTTTTAGTGGTATTGGTAGTAGAAATAAAGGCTTTTTTATTTTATTTTATTATATCCAGCAATGGACGTCCTTTGGCTGATATAATGGTGGTGGTGGTGGATGTAAGGTTCAAAAGTGGTAATATACTTTTTGGCTTACCGTACGTACTTGTTAGGTTTATTTGAAATTAATGTGTATTTTCTTAATCATTGCTAATTTGTTTCATGTAAAGTACGCTGTGCATACCCTGTTGAATACTGGTAACTTTATTTACAAATATACCTATATTTTCAATTTTCTCTAACAAAAACTATCTGAACCTTTTACTAAATAATCTTCTTCAAATCATCAAAAGTATCATTTTATTCACGAATAACAACAGAACCTATAAAAAATCCTGAGACTTGGATGTTTACTATGTGTTTGACTTTCTCTATTCACTTAACACTTAAAAATACTGGTCACTTTTCACACATATAATATTCTTATATACGCAAGTCAATTAATCCAATTACTTCAAACGTGCTTAATACATTAATAATCGAAAAATCAAAGGTCACAATACAGACAAATATAAGGACTCCTTAAAGGCTCCTAACCTTGACATTACATTTACAAATTGTCTGAACAGATACGAAAGAATTCCAAGTAAGTAAATTATTCATACTGCTTCATACCCAGAAGGGTTCAGTCCAGGCCAGGCTTTTAAATACACTTTGAAGTTGATTTCTATGAAACGCACTTGAATAGGAAGACTGTTCGAGTCAAAGTGTCAGTAAAGATTCTATTCAATGAAATTATGTCGAAATGTTAATTAATTTCATAATTACCATACTCAAATTCAAACAGAACTCCTAAGTCATGAATAGAAGTATTCATTTCTTACTCGGTAGGTACCTTTACTACTTACCTATGAATATGTGGCGTACCTACGAAAGGATATCCGTAAATCGGTAATAGTATACACGTATTGTTATAGTTAATAAAATTTTAACTTTTAATTTGCTGAATCTCGTGGTTACCCTACTTTTGACTTTGAACTGTCATAGACTCATAGCCTGTTATTAAGGTTTTCTATAATCTCTTTGTATACACTGCCTGTTAAAAATTAAAAACCATAATACTGCAAGTTTTGGTAGAAACTGGAGAAAGGTGTATTATATGAACCGCTTCAGAAAAGTGATGTAATTTTTTTAAGTATTATATTAGGGGCGGGGGCACCTCATACCACTAAAAACTTAAAAAATGGTTTGAACAAGATAGGTCTAACTGTTTTTGAGTTATCGGTTCTTTTTTTATGATAGACTGACCAGCGCTTGGCCTAGTCTCACCTGATGGAGAGCGATGACAAGGCCTAAGATGTTGCTCACTGATTCAGTAATAGCCTATTTACTCTTGTCTTGAAGAGACCCAGATTGTATGTATCAGGAAATACAGACGGCGGCAGTAAATTCCAGTCCTTAGCTGTTCGCATTAAGAAAGAAGAAGCAAATCGCTTCGTGCGAATAAAAGGTAGGCTGACAACGTAAGGATGCAACCGCTTACCGCGTCTGGACGTCCGGTGATGGAATGGGGAGGGCGGAACTAAGTCAACCAATAATTAATTTCTATGATAATTTTGCTCTAAGTTATTAATGTTATTATAAATAATAGATATGACCTTGACAATGTATGATCAATACAATAAATATTATTATTATTCTCATGTAATTCCTGTGCACACTCTCCAAAATGTATCCGATAGAATACAGACTGCAGACAAGCGACTCGACGACGGTGTTTACGGTGTTTTGTTTTCTGTCTTGGCCACACAAAAGAAAGTAAGGGCCGTAAGTTCCTTGTTTAGATACGACCTTTATTGGTTCAATGTATTTATAGCGGTTTTAAATGTGGATTATTAGATGTTAGTACAGAGCCCTTCTTTGTGCGTGATCCGACACGCCCTTGGCCAGTTTTAGCTATTTAATGATATTTCGAATTATACATTCATATGTTGTTATCAAGATTTCAACATTCTTGTTGTGTTTGTGTGTTGTTGTGCCTTGTATTTTCTTCTCCTTGGACTATCCAGTCCACACTAGACATCCACAGAATTTGTTTAAATAAAATAGTTGACGTCTTACCATTGAACCATCTACTTAACTTGGGCGGGTAATGATTTATCTGCTACATTTTCATATCACAGGTACCGATCGTGGCAGACAGAAAAGTAAAACTAAGACAAAGACACCAAATGCCTCCAAAATGAATTTCTTTTCTATCGCTCTTATTCATATTTGTATACGACCCCTTCGGCAGTTGTATAGTTTTTATCGAGTGTGGTTAGTTGAGTTCTTGTCAATAACATATGAAACTCAGTTTGTATATTTCAAAATTCGTAGGTATTATCTCCCATTAAGTATCTTAGGGATCTGGCAAATAGTCTTGAATTAACATTGCCTGGCAGACTAGTTTAATACATTCTATATTACTTGCAGTGACAATTGCAAATAAGCAAACAGTGAGCCAATATGAAGCATACATTTGACATTCCAACATGTTCAATGAATCAACCTGTATTGATATACAGTCATATAGGTTGCTTCATTGAATGTTATACCAAATGAAGTAAATGTGTTATATACGGTGTCGAGAAAGCGCAAGTCGCGCAAGAGTCAGTGTGGTACTGCCGAACCGGTTGGTTCGGGTTTGCGTGTTGCCACACCGAGCATGGAGCTCTATGTATCGCGCCTGCACTACACCGCCACGGCTGATGATGTGGTGGAGTATGTTCGCCAGAAGACCGACTTCCCGCTGAGGGTGTTCCAGCTGCGTTCACGTCACTACGTGCACTTCAGCTCATTTGTGGTGCGCGTGCCGCAGCCGCTGCAGGAGACCATCGCGTGTGCTGACTTCTGGCCGAAGGGTGTCGTGTTTCGACGGTTCCGGGGCAACTTACCGAATCCTACACCGGAGACGACGATGCAACGGGGCCACGCCGTTTCAACGCCTAAATAGATATTTTATAAGCTTAAGTTTCATGGCGCATTGGGTTAACTGTAAGGCCATGTAAACATTTGTAAGAAATAAATAAATATCAATGATTCTGAACAAATTTTACTATGGGATCAAGTTTGACAATGCCAAAAGAAAATGTGCTTCTTCATACATTTCGGTTAGTTGATTGAAAGCCTCTTCCTATGAAACAGCAGAATTTTTGTTCGCTTGGGCAATTAGTCCCATAGTAAAAGTGGTTCAGAATCATGAATACGAGTAGAATCACATTTTATATTTCGTATCACGTCCAATGAATCATCCTGTATAAATCCGGACAGGTTGCTAGCCCATCGCCCACAACACACTTCGATCTGGTTCGCATAGTCGACTCTTGCGACACCTAAAGGAAGAAAGGGGGAGGTGCTATAAACCCGGTACCACACTGAGTTAGAAAATATGTGCAATCAGCAGTAGAAGTTGTTACGCGGGCCTAGTGCTCAAAATGAGATACACACAGACTAATGTCAAGAGGATAAGGCTCTGTGGAGATCATTGCGCAGTAGCAGTGACTGTGCCAGGAAAACGTCTACAAAAACGTAAACAACCTTATTTTTGAGGGTATAAGGTTGCTGAGCTATTTTTAAACCTTTGGAAACGTACATATATTTATGAACTCTTTTGTAGAAAGCGTCCGGGACTCGGGAACATATCAATACAGATATATGTGCTCATCACCAAAGAAATGCCTTTACTGGGATTTGCATCTGGGACCATCGGCTTTGAACATAGGGCAGTAAAAACTAGTGATTGTCACATTTAATTGCGAAACGCCAGTATTTCATCGATCCGTTTTCAAGACAGGCTAGATCAAGATCGTGCCCAGATTACCCAAATAATGCATTGAAGTTCTCAAAATAGCCACCGGAATTCGATCGTGTCTTGGCTATGGGGCTTGAATTTCGTTCAGCTCGCATTTCAATATGTTTCACGCGCTTGTTCATTTCGTTGCACAGACTAAGGCCACATTCATGAACGGGCGACAAGCAAGCACAAGGTCAGGCGCATTGGATTTCCATACATTCTATTGATATGGCAGATCCCATTGTGTATACAAAGTTTCATGTTATTTCAGCATGGCGTTTTAAAATGAGAACGAAACTACGTTTATATGGAGAATCGAGTTCGGTCGAGCGTACGGGGGGTTCTTATGAAAAAAAGTGAAGGTCAAGTGTGCTCAGTTCGGATTGTACTCGTACAGGCTGGTTCCACAACACTTCGGGGGCTCAAATACTCTTGGATTCTAAAACTAAGCGTCTTTGCTTTAACTATAAGATGTGTATTTAGCTCCAATGTATAACCGCGACAAAAAAAAATACATATGTGGAAATTTCCTAAAAATATTATTTATTTAATGTTTATTTTCTAACTTAAGTTGGTTACGGTATTGAAATACACCCAGTATTTCAATCCCGTAAATAAGGTACTAGATAAATAAATAAAATTAACTGAGTATGAATTTTTTTTCCAGGCATCCGCTACAATATTTGCTACCTATGGCACACAAGTATTTTTCTGATAAATAAAGGTTGAAAGAACGTTTAATACCTCATACTAATGTTTGTCGTTTCCCAGAAAATAATTGCGAGCAAGATGAGTTCTTTGTCGCCACGCAAACATAAATAATGACGCAATTAAGTATATAAAATGAGCTTTCGTTTCCAGCTAACTGAGATTAAATGTAAATGGTTTCAAGTCTGTGTGTAAAGAAGTCTTAGAAAATCTTTAAGTACCTTAACACATTATTTTCGCATACAAATAAAATAAAATGTTGATATCTAAGCGGCGAAAGTGTGATTGTGACGATGATTACTTAAATTAATCGAGTTATATGTTACGACTTCCGTCTAAGAATTCAATACACGGCTTCGTATTTTTCATCTAACAAAAAATTGTTGGTATAAAAAAACCATCACTGGTTTTAGAGCTGAAATAAATAAATAAATGTTTTCTGCTAAGAGTAGTTAGTTAGAGAACTAACGCTTGTGGTGAAATCGGTACGCTATACACAGACAAACATCACAAAATATTTCATCCGTAAACGCTTTTGCATTTACAATATCAGTTACGACAGGGGTAACGTACACAAACTCGAATACACAAGAAGCAAATAAACAAACACTACGCACAATATTTGGAGTTCTACGTGTTCAAACATCCTTGTGAGCGCCGAAGCATCTGGAAACGACGAACGTTGTCGAAAATTGCCGAACGTAACGTTTGAGTTACGTTGTTTAGTAGAAAGTGATGTAAGTCATGATATGCCGCTGTTAATGAAAGATGGCGGGAGACAGTAAAAAGGATCGCGTCACCACGACTACTCTGTCAAGAATGCACGAATATGAAGAAGTGATGTTAAGTGAGACTGAAGAGTTCTTACTCGTAGCTTAATATTATTATTATTCTCTGTATTCATTTTCTTACTTAAGCTAGGTTTTTTACAAAACATTTATAAAAGTATAATATAAAAATATACATACAAAATATAAAAGCATTATAAAAAACCTAACCTAGAGTGCCGCCGGCAGCGAGGCGGGGCCTAAGCTACCGGTGGTTAGGGCGACAGAGAGAGGAACCTCCTGACTATCCGCGCCGTGTCCAAGAGTACCGCCTTCTGCATCTGACCCTTGACCCAGCCATCTAGCGAGAGTTTCTTAAGATGTTGGTCGAGACTCTTCGCAATTACGAGTAGACCGTTCGCAGAGACGACTATCGGGACAATGATCGTCGAATCAACAGGTTACCTCGTGTGCCAGGTCTAGGTACTTACTAGCCTTGTCCTTCTCGGCCTTCACGAGGTTCTCATCATGGGGGATGGTGATGTCGACGAGCACTGCCTGGCGCTTCAATCGATCTGTCAGCACGATATCAGGTTTGTTGGCTATAATAGTCCTGTCCGTGATAACAGATCGATCCCAATAGAGCGTGGCACGACCATTCTATTATTATTATTAACAAGCACTTCTAGTTGCTGGTGATAACTTTCCTCACCTGGCCTGCATAATTATGTCTCTAGCTTTAGCTAGTCAAGAAACGAGTCCTTTTGTCAATAAAGGGTCGGCTACGCATTTGTGATTTTTCTGGAGTCCCAAGTGTCCATAAGCTACAGTGTCTGTATGTGTCTTACCATCAGGCAGGCTGTAAGATTGTTTGCCACCGTCCTCCTATCCCTATCCCTTATCCCTATAGCATATTTCCTATCTCTATGATATAATCCATGACGTGCCAAAAGGAGACAGTTAGGATTTATATACCTATATATAGCGGCTTGGATTGGGAATTCACCTAATCGATGGCCATAAAATATACGTACGGCCGATTCCGATTAAAGTTCCACAAAACAAAGCGATTATCCATTACGGTCAGTAATTTTGTCGCCATAGCTTAAATTCTAGGAGGAATTTTCTCTGGATGTTTTGAAATAAATTTGGTATGACATTTGTCGCCCGCTCTCTGTTCCACGCGCGGCAATTCTAATGTGTCACTCCTTAGAATTATATGTACATGTCCAAAAATTGTAATGATTGTCATTGCATTGGTCTTCTCTCGGATTCACTCTTTACGCTTCCGGTCTCTCAGGGCCATCTCGAGCATCGCTCTTTCATTAATCGTTTATATAAATACTAGCTTTTGCCCGCGACCTCGTCCGCGTAATCTACTGGATATCTAATATGTTAATCCAGGCTACAGACTATTTGTTTACGAAGTTTCATCATAATCCGTTAAGCCGTTTATGCAACAAACATCCAAACATCTAAACTTTAGCATTTATAATATTTGTAGGATTATAGACGGTGTCCAAATCGGGATTAGTGATATCATTATTACGTCGATCCGAATATACCAACCCAGTCGTGTAAATGTTTATCTGACTCCGTAAACACGGCGAGATATAAAAACAATAAGCCAAATGTACAGTCGACCGGCGCTTTTGTTTGCTGATTGGGAATCGAATACAGCCCGGTATTAAATGTTAAATTCATCCATTAATTTAATTGTTGACGACTGTGATGAGTCATAAGGGTTTCGAATGCGACGTCCATATTTATGATTTCGGAGTCAATGAGCGATGGAGCAGCCTCACAGGTCGTATTGGGAGTTTTAAACCAATAATTGTTTTAAAAATTATACACTGATTAATTGTTTGTGATGTGGCTTATTGTAGAATTTAACTTTGCACAATTTGCACAGTCAAACCTGTATTTCGGAACATGGCCGTCAACATTTTTAGTGGTGCTTGTAGGATCATTTCCTACTTTTTCACACTTGGAGCCTGGAGTCACGGTCGTGGAGGTGCAATTTTTTTATAAGCTTTTCCTTAATTACCCAAAAATCTGTCATTTGAAGCCAAATAGCTTTTTTCGTGTAGACAATTATGCATTTAAAATAATACAATAAAGTAATGGCGCTCCGAATGTCAGATTTCGGGTAATTCAGGAAAACACATAAAAAAATTGCACCTCCATAACAGTGACTCTTAAGACTCAGCGTCCAAGGGTGGAAAGGTAGCAAATGACCCTGCCAGCACCCCGAAAAATTTTGACTGTCCATGTGTCGAACATCCTGTAAGTATATTGTTAAAAATTATGGTTTAAACATTATATCTTCTCGTTGCGTAGATTCATATACCACCTATAGTTACTGACAAATACTGCGGATACATTATTGAATGTACTTATCCGAAAACTACAAGTACGCCGCTTTTTTAGGGTTCCGTAGTCAACTAGGAACCCTTATAGTTTCGCCATGTCTGTCCGTCCGTCTGTCCGTCCGTCCGCGGATAATCTCAGTGACCGTTAGCACTAGAAAGCTGAAATTTGGTACTAATATGTATATCAATTACGCCGACAAAGTGGTAAAATAAAAAGTGGAAAAAAATATTTTATTAGGGTACCTCCCCTATACGTAAAGTGGGGAGTGTTTTTTTTTTTCATTTTAACCCTAACGTGTGATATATTGTTAGATAGGTATTTAAAAATAAATAGGGGTTTACTAAAATCATTTTTTGATAATGTTAATGTTTTCGGAAATAATCGCTCCAGAAGTAAAAAAAAATGTGTCCCCCCCCCTCTAACTTTTGAACCATAAGTTTTAAAAATATGATAAAAATCTCAAAAGTAGAACTTTATAAAAACTTTGTAGGAAAATTATTTTGAACTTGATAGGTTGAATAGTTGTTGAAAAAATTACAAAAATAATTTCTGAACTAAGTTTGTTAACCGTATAAACAGGTGTTTATTGTACCTGTCATTTCTACAAAATCACAATGAAATGACGTGCTTTTTAGGGTTTTGTGTTTCTGTACTTAATATGTCAACTTAATGTGACGGACGGAAAACTACGGAACCCTACACTGAGCGTGGCCCGACACGCTCTTGGCCGGTTTTTTTTTTAAATTAGAAAAATCGTGCGTTATCCGTCATGCGAATTCAAGGAAAACAATCTTGAAACGGGAACATATGCAGTGTGTTATCTTTAAAACGTATCATGTGTGGTGTGTTATCTTTGAACTTACTGAAATAAGTGAAATTAGTACAATATTATCCTCTCATATCTCAGGGAAACGTGGGTGGAACTGACCGTGGCCGTTAAAATTCTGATCTTAAAAAAACGGGGTATACTCGAACGTATACACACATTTTATCAAACTGGAACTTCAAGCTTAGAACGGCAAAGGATAATAGTAGGTGTAGCAGTAAGTAGCCCCATTTGTTAAAATCTTCTTTAGTGTGCCCATTGTGCCCAACGTTGTCAGTACTTTACTTTACTCAAATATATATTAATGTTTAGAGAGTATCTCGCCAGTGTCAATTTTGTGTATGTCAGAGATTTAGATAATTTCTGACTTGCGGCATTTCCTCGCTTTTTCCTGTACTCAGATAGACGACAATAGCACCTACACCTTACAGAGTAAATAATAAATAAATATTGGTGGATAATCTCATACTTACACTAATCGACCTAGTCAGAACCTAAGCATAGCTTGTGCTCTGGGTACCAGGCGACGATATGTTTACAAACTGATATAGAAAAATAAATACTCAAATATGTGGAAAACATCCAAGACTCAAAAACAACTATTCGTGCTCATCACTTAAATAATGCCCTAGCCGGTATTTGAACCCGAGACCTCCGGCTTCGTAGGAAGGGTCACTACCAGTAAGCCAAAGTGATCGTCGGAAACCCAGGCGACTAAATAAATTATGTTAATATTTCAAGGTAATTTTTGCTAAAATATGTGTCGCTAGAATTTGTGTACAAAGACAAGCACTTCTCGTGTCCTGTTTAACCGGTGGAGGCAGCATCCCTCCACAACCTTCACAGAGTTTATAAATAGTTGCTTCAAAGTATAATTATAATTTTTTGGTAACTCCCGAGAATGCAAAATTACGCACGAGTCGATACTGGAACTGCAAGCCACGAATATAATCTACGTATATTAAGAAGGAAGGTAGAGATTGTGAAATGTGAGTTTGTATGTACCTAATAGGTAATCTGCAGAATTACTTATCAATTTAAAAGAAAATCTTTTCTCATTTTTATAGTCAAAGACCTTTTAGGATGTTCGATCAGCCAGTCTGATTTCTGGGCAACTCCGTACCTTGACATAGTGAAAATCAACATAAAAGCTGCTAGAGATCTCATATTATAGTCACCGTGACAAGAATTGTTTTATCTCGAGGTTTCGTGTCACCTAGGTTTATTTGTACGAGTACGAGTATACTGGGTGGAACAGAACGATGGACTTTCCTGTCAACAGGGAATAGGTAAGCCTACTATACTTTTGCCAAATAAACTGTATTAATATTAGTAACCGTTTACGAGTTACAGTTTTTTAAACGTCAATTAAAAAAACAGCATGTTTCAGCTCTATCTTATAAGAAACCTAGTGACATACGAGTATGTAACTTCAGAATTATAAATACTTAAATGGTAATGTTGAAACAATAGGGTTGTTACTTGTTACTAATATTAAAAGGCATTATTTGAATGATTATTTTTTTCTTTCTAACACAAGTTTCTTATGATTACAAGTCGATTGTATATCATTTAAAGTACGACATACTTTCGGGAAAGGCCATGGTATTGTTCCTCTCTGTATACGCGGGGAGCCGCTATTAAGAGCACGGAATGCAAAGGACGTTCAAATCCCACTCGTGGCGAATAAGTTTTCTGTTTGACTGCAAAAATTATTTCGACATTGGACGCTTGCGATTATAAAGTAAGTAATAATCTTACGAAACAGCAAAATCTAGTATTAGTGTGAGGAGTTGAGGACTCTTCTAGACACGGTCGCTTTTTATGCAGTAAGGCGACAGCGCCATAAAAAAAACTGCCCATTTCGACAACCCTAATAAACAAGATATAAACTCTACGGATATGTAGACACGCCATGTAGACATGGCTTGATTAGGTAATCTTTACGTGCGTAGCTATAAGAGACCAAGAGCCTTAAGTTAGTAGTCCGTGTAAAATGCGATTGGATTTTCTTCACTTGCCTTTTTAAAACATTAAACATGTGACAGCACTTTATCATGAATGAACTTAACACTAACTCTCGCGCCTTGAATGCATATTTACTTGAAAGATTTGTTTACCCTGCTTTTGCGTTAGATCCGTGTGAATAAATCTTTTAAATATACAACGTCCATCCTAACACTTGAAAGAGCTTTAATAAGCGACAGAGAGAAAAAAACATGCTTTTCTGTATTTTCGTTTTAATCGCATTCAATTTAATTTTTAAGTCAAGTACAGAAGGGTCAATCTGTGCTATTGCGAAGACGTCCTACTTATGGGTACAGACTCTCATTGATGATAGGTATTTGGCAGTTCGTACCCACAATGCCTCACTGCGGTCAGATGCCTTCACATACACCTTTAAATCTCTTCGTAGATTCTGTGGTATTATTAAAACTTAATTTTTTTAGAACTACTGTTCAAAACGGGATATTTACCGTGTGTATTAATATTGTTGAGTTTCCGATATTTCGGCGCTGTTGCAAGCACCATTTTCAAGGATTTTTATTTTTATTTGTGGTCCACCTACACTCCATAGCGGTCTACCCTTTTCTTGGTTCGCTTTTCCCGCACAGTGCTACTACCACCGTCCGCACTCTCGCTCAAAACTCGAACACGATCACGACACACAACACTTACAATATCAACTCGCGCGTTCATGCCGGTTAGTCTTTTTCCGATTCGTGAACTTTTGGATCACTTAACGCCAGACGCTCGACAGTTGAAACCCATCTTCCCGGTTGAAATTCTTGTGTTTTTGGATTTCAATGGCTTTCTTGACCATACTTGGTATGTAGTGGCTTTTTTTCTCACTGACAAATCCTCAGAAACTGGGGCAGCTGTTTATCAAGGTTGTGCAGTAAGCTGAATATTTACACAGTTGAGTAGTCTGTTTGTTCGCGAAATTCGAGTCGGAAGTAAGTTTGCTCTCTGCTATAAACAAATGTATGACAAATATGTCTTCCATTACTGAGATAGAAGTCTGACAGGAACAGAATTTGGATGAAGTCAACAATAATCAGACGTCTTTGTCGTTGCCTTATTCAGATTATATTTAATCAGTATAGTGTAGTTTTTAAGGAAGTTCACTGATTTGTTTTGCAAATATTGGTTGGTAATAATGGTTAAGTCACGGAATAAGTAATAGTACATTGCGTGTCAGTAGCAACAATATTCTAAGTACATATGATGCCTGTTGTTTGTGGACGTTCAGCTAGAGGATGCGTGGTACCTTCTACACTTAACGTAGGCTAATAATAACCAACGCTTAGTGGATCATCGGAAATAGTTGTCTTTTTCAAATAAATGAATAAGATAAAGAAAGGCACAATCAAAATTTGAGTTAACTAATGCTTGTTCAATTTTGTAACTAAGGGGGTAAGTTCTCATCCTGAAGTACTTTTACAAGAAAGTGCGCTAATAGGAAATTATATTCTGTAAAGTAGTTTTAACCAACGTGTCGACTAATTAATGAATGGCTCTTGTTCCCTCGTTGGTGTAATGTAAGATTTCGGTTTACTAAATTTTACCGCGTGTAATTTTATCAAAGTAGCCAGTTCAAAAAGGGACTTTATAGTCTAGGCTTAAAGATTCAAAATCGAAGAAGATTCAATTTAAAAAAAAGTCGGACGCTAAATAATTTCAACTATAAAATTATTTGTTTATATTAGGTAGGTTTAAAATTATGCCCCACTATATCCAAACTCTGTGTCAGGAAATTGATGTATGCGAATTCTCCAACCCGGACTGGACCAGCGTGGTACTGGACAATCGCTCTCATCATTGAGAGGCCTGTGTCTAGCAGTAGGACGTACATAGGCTTAAGAGGGAACTAGTGAAGGATTTCGTGCCCGAGCTTGGTTCTATTCTATTCTAAAACTAATTAATTGCGGCTTAATGAATTTTGAGCCTTAACTTGGTAGTTTTCTATGCAGTATGTTATAATACTTATAATACAATGAAAGCTATATTGATTTGAACTTGCATCATTTTTACACATTATTATTGGTAAACGGGACTTAATCGCGTACAAAAATTAATCACCTGAGGTGTGCCCGACGTTTCGAATGTATCGCAACATCCGTGGTCACGAGCTGACACGCGCTGAGCTGTCACGAGTCAGCTCGTGACCACGGATGTTGGGATACATTCGAAACGTCGGGCACACCTCAGGTGATTAATTTTTGTACGCGATTAAGTCCCGTTTACCAATAATAATGTTACAATGAAAGCTGTTGAATATTTAAGAAAACTGCCAAGTTAAGGCTCAAAATGCATTAAGACGCAATAAATTAGTTTTACTGTAAACAATGTAGTGCCCGACTTGGCACCTTTTCAGATAATCTACGGAACTTGGCATCCATTTAGCTATCAATTCTTTTGTCGGTGAAGACGACAACCCCGCGTCGCATATTGAATTGGGCTGCCATTTTCACATTTACGTTTTTGATGGGATAGTCAGTTACGTACATATACTTATATGTGCAGGTATACTAGTATAATGAAAAAACTGCTAATCTAGATATATCTATAACTATATATATATATATATATATATATATATATATATACGTACATACGTTAACCCGAGGTATAAACGAATACTTTACAAAATTTCATAATATTCTATGCAGTAGTTTTTACTTACCTCGCGAACAAATTGCCGGATAAATTTAAAAATTTTATTTTTTTAACCTTAATAAAATTTTGACCTTCTGCTCACTAGTTACACATAGATAAGGCTTGTATGAAAAACGCACAGCTGTGTTTTAAGACCTTATTGTTGTGGACGTGATGTCTCCTTCAATCCGATATACTTAAAATTGAAAGTAAGCATTCTCGAGCGTTCGTTCATCAGAAAATAATATAACAGACATGTCAGGATAAAAAAGTAATACAGGAGTTAAGTGATATTGTTTGCCAATGAAATAACAATTTAAAGACGATGTACAAAGAATCCAATTTCCTACATCAAACGTAGATGCAATAGAAGATATAATAATGTAGTGGAGGAAACATCAAAGAAATGTAAGTACTCGTATAAAGGTCCTTTATGAGATGCGAGCAAGCAAAGTTTTATATTGTTCAGTAGATCCCCAAAGTAAAGAATTACTGAGGAGATGGCATCTTGTTTGTATTTTGGAGTCCAGTCAGCATCAAAAGTAGCTACGCATTTGAAAACTTCAAAAGTATTTATTATAAGGGAATAAGAACTTTTGACCCTTTCATATGCGTAGCTACTTTTGATGCTGACTGTACTAATCAGGCACCGTGTATTATACAATAAATACAATATATATATAAATAAATCTAGCTGAACTTCCACATCAGATGTCATATTTTTAGGGTTCCGTAGTCAACTAGGAACCCTTATAGTTTTGCCATGTCCAGTCTGTCTGTCCATCTGTCCGTCCGAGGTTTTGCTCTGTGATTGTTAGTGCTAGAAATCATTTTTTTTTTGATAAAGTGTATAATTATGGAAATAATCGTTCCAAAAGAAAAAAAATGTGTTCCCCCTCTAACTTTTGAACTATGTGTCCAAAAAAAAGAAAAAAATCATGAACGTAAAGTTTAATAAAGACTTCCAACGAAAACTATAGCAGATATGATCAGTTGAGCTGTTTTTGCGTTATCGTAAAATGTCTCCTCTTCTTAGTAAAAGTCGTATGAAATGCTGCGAAGGTTTGCTTGTTGTTGATTTTTTTAAATTAAGTTCATTGGGCAACTACGGAACGCTGCACTGATCATGGCCCGACATGCTCTTGACCGATTTTAATTCACTTTAGTTCGCCTTATTTACAATTGTTCTTGTTACAGATACCATAAAGAGTACTCGAGAAATGTAGTTCAGAGGCACAGAAAATGTAGCACAGAAGGACAGAGTCTATAGATAAATTCTAATTTAAAAACAGGTATGAGACATACCTACTATTTGATTCCTTATTTTATAAGATTTAAAAGTTCATATTAAGTAATTTTAAAGTGTGTGTCAAATATTTTACACGGAATGCCGAAGGGTATTTATTATTACCAGTCCCTTAGCGATCAAATAAAAAAAAACCGGCCAAGTGCGAGTCGAACTCACGCACCGAGGGTTCCGTAAAATTATTTTTATTATATGATGTAACTAAAAATTTATGGTTTTCGCAATTTTAACTTTTTATCTGTGCTATGAGACGTTGCTTCGTACCAAATTTCAAGATTCTGAGTTCACGGGAAGTACCCTGTAAGTTTTGATTCCCTTGCGAGTGTCGAAAATTTGCGGAAATTTTGGCATAAACGGCTGTATCTATTGATTGCGTTGGCTTAGAAGTTTGATTTTTTCACAGCTCCAAGGAACAGTAGACTTGAGTACTTGATATAAATTCCAGCTTGATACCTCCACGCGTTCTTGAGAAAAGGGTCTTGACAGACAGACAACAAAGTGATCCTATAAGAGTTCCATTTTTCCTTTCGAGGTCCGGAACCCTAAAAATGGTAAATGTTATTGTGATAGATTCAGATTCAGATTCAAACATTTATTCGTAACAAACATGATAATAACAGTAAACAACAACAATGACAAACAAAGGCGAAGTTACGAAGGGGAACCTTCTCAGCAGCATATGTAGACTTTACAGCCGGTGCTGATCTTCCGTGGGGCCCATTTGGTAATTTGTTTCCTCACAATTGTGACATTGTGTGTGACTCAGGCGATAAGGCATTTAGAAACTCGAGTCATCAAAACTTATAAAATAGTATTCTCAGTCTCTTAAACACTCGAAAAACGTGAAAACACCTCTTAGGTGACTTCCTGATTTGGCGGGGCGGGAGCGATATGTCATGGGTATTTTGCTCTTTGACGTGAATTTACCGATGTGAGATTTCCTCACTTGACGAAATACTGGCAGTAATACGTTTGCGCAGTAGTAATACCATGCGCAGAAGTGGGGCAGTACTGCATTAGTATCGGTTGACACTGACAGCTGACAGTTTTCTCATATCGTTCCGCCCCCGCATCGACAAGTCAGGAAAGCGCCTTACTTTTACTTTCGGTTGGAAAAGTTGTAGAATTCTAGAACTAAAAATGAAATAAACAGAAAACACGTAATTATGAATTAATGTTTTACGAAACCATAACCCCGAAAATTCAATTTTCGAAAATAGCATCTCCAAAATTTTCAAGTACCATAAAATGGGGTGAGTAGAGTGAAAACTGAAATTCAAACCTCGATAACATTTTATTTTTACATATGAAAACTGATTTTTTTTTATGACATAGGTGGCAAACGAGCAGAGGAATCGCCTGATGGTAAGCGATTAGCGCCGCCCATGGACACTCGCAACACCAGAGGGGTTGTAAGTGCGTTGCCGGCCTTTAAGATGGGAGTACGCTTGAAGGTTTGAAGGTCAAATCGGTCCGGAAATACCGCAGGCGACAGTTCATTCCACAGTTTAGCTGTGCGAGGCAAGAAATTTCTGGAGAAACGCACAGTTGAGGACTGCCAACCATCTAAGTGGTGAGGATGGAAATTTTGTCGCGTTGGGCGATGGCGGAAGGAAGCGGCAGGGATTAATCCGAACAATTCCTCGGAGCACTCCCCGTAATACATGCGGTAGAAAATGCAGAGCGAAGCTACATTTCTACGCAGCGCCAAGGAGTCAAGCCGTTTTGAAACCCGCTGGCAGCCGACAATTCGAGTCGCTCTCCGTTGGATGAGGTCCAGAGGGAGAAGCTGGTACTGTGGTGCCCCTGCCCAAAGATGAGAACAGTATTCCATATGTGGGCGGACCTGTGCCTTATAAAGCTGTAGGCGATGGGCCGGCGTGAAATGCTGATGTGATGTATATAATAAGTGTTCCGGACGTTTGTATTTTAATTTTATTTTATTTTGGGTAGTTCCATTTCATAACTTTGACGATAAAGAGGAAAACCCACCTCACCCCGTAGTGCCTCGTATTTGGGGTGAGAGAGGTTTTCATACAAAGGTGATTTTGGAAGATTGTTGGATCGATTGTTTTTATTATGCATATTACTATAGCTCCATTTTAAATTCGAATACATTATTTTTGTAGCAGTAGCCTTAAAATCCCTTCTCACCCCCCTCTCAAACCTTCTCTCCCCATTCATAATCCACCACAAGGCTTTCGACACAGTTTCAATTCCGATCTTATTGGCTAAACTCGCCATGCAAACATGGCATCAGGGGACTTGCACTCAAATGGTTTGAGTCGTACTTACGTGATCGTAGGCAATGCGTACGGGTTGACAGCCACACCAGTGACTTTGCTAGTGTAGATTTCGGAGTCCCCCAGGGGAGTGTATTGGGACCAACCCTATTTTTAACATATATTAACGGGCTCTGTAACCTTAATCTGGAAAACGCTACGATTATATCGTTTGCTGACGACACAGCTATTCTGGTACGCGGAAAAGAATGGCCAGAAGTTCAAACTACTGCAGAGTCCAACTTAAAACTAGTAGTCGAATGGCTTTTATTTTTTCTATAGACTCCAGAGGTCAATCTCACGAGGAATTCTGCATTAAGGTTCGACACCAGCACGAAAACTCGCTAGGATCCCCTGCTTACAGCAGCGTTGGCTTTATCGAACGCTCTGACACTATAAAATACCTTGGTGTACTGCTTGACTCCCACCTTACCTGGCAGCAGCATATTGAATCCCGTTCGAAAGCTTATGTTTGTCTTTTGCGCTCTTAGAAATTTCGCGTACCCCGAACTGATGAAAATAGTTTACTCCGCACTTTGTGAATCCGTACTAGGCTACTGCAACTCGGTCTGGGGAGGCGCAGCAAAGACGCACCTTATTAGTTTGGAAAGAGCGCAAAGGTCCCTCCCCAAGGTTATCTACCGCAAACCATCACGTTTTAGCACCAAAGAACTATACAAAGTTGCTAATGTCCTCTCTGTCCGCCAACTGTTTTTGAGGAAAATACTGTACAGTTATGGAAAACTGCATGACAAGATTTTTGAAGCAGATACAAGACGCCGTCAGCGCTGGAACAAAATTTGCCCAGAGATTTTATTCTTTCATCTCTCCTCTAGTTATGACATTATTTTGCAAATGTCACCTCATAAAAAGGCCTCCAAACAAACGGTTGTTGACTGAGTGGCTTATGCAACTAGATTATCGTCAAACTGAACTCCTCATAACCGTGATAAAATAATTATTAACCGCTAACCATTGAATCACTCCTCTAGTATATTTTAACTATATTATATTATATAATTTTACACCCGGCATACATGCACATACACAGAAAAACACCATTTAGTCATTTACAACTAGCCATATTCTTAAGTTACATATCTTGCTGTCTCTGTACCCATACTATGTGTCATAAAATGAAATAACAAATTAATTATAATTCATAATTAATTTAAATACTTGATTTATTTATGAAAATACCCACACTTGTATAGATAAGTACTAGGTTAAGTAATTGGAACGACGAAACTAGGTCCTGTAGCACAGGGTTACCTAGCTCAGGACACAGGGTCGTGATTCATATTGTGATGTTGCCCTTATACAATAAACATTTTTCATTTTTCATTTTTTCACCTCTCCCCGCGAAATATACTCACCCCGTTTTACGGTACGTATTTAAATAATAAGATTGTTGATAATAAATCAAAACACAGCGAAATTTGAAAGTTGCTACACGATAGGATACTCCTTCAAATTGTTCAAGTGTTTGTGTAGAATACTTACGTATTTGAGCACCCGACACATTGGTGTTGGTACTTACGAAGTTGTAACAGAAAACTCGCTCATTATTGTACCTATAACGAGAAACTTGAGACGAGTGTTTCAAACGAGTACAAGAGAACAGAAAACAATACATTACAGGAGGACTACGCACCATTCGCATTTGTACCTATTCAATTTCAATTTTCGAATGAAACGTAAGAAAGGGCCAGTAAGCAGTACTGTGTAACATTAATTGGCAGCCAGTTCGTGTCAGTAATGATATCAGAAAAATATCATTAGATCTTTTTTGGCAATTAGAGACAAAATGGTGTTTTTTTTGCGGTGCTTCTTCTCGTCAGATATTTGCAAAAGCCTACTGCTAAAACTCAGAAGTACAAAAGACTCCTTAAGGCCTAACCTAAGTCAGAGCGAGTGAGTGCGTTTACCCAAGTAGGTAACTGCAAACGAGGTATAATACATTGTTTAACGAGGACCGTAAGCGGAAAATTTTCTGAAGTCAGAGTTAATCACAATGTTTTTCATCACATTTGCGAGGAAAAAATAACTACAATCCAATTTGACGAAATCGATAACTTCACCTTCAGTATCAGTTCATGCACGATCGCTGGGGCGTCCTCGGGAGAGGAGGGCGCAGCTTCAATATTTCAACCAATCACAAAGCAGTATTCTTGTGGAGCGTGGCTAACTAGGTTTTTTAAACTAATCAGATAACACAGAAACGTATAATTCCCTAGTGAGTTATGAAAATCCATAACTCCCACGAGAGGTAAATCGGCTATAACTGCCGTGGGAGGTAAATCGGCTATAATTGCTTTATACACCGGTGTACAATAAGACCATTTACGAGCAAGTGTGATGAAAATATTATAACTTCATTAATCATGTTATTATTCATTTTAGATTGTACTTAAAACTATTTGTTTGATACGGATCTAACGCCATAATTCTTTATTCACCTTATTACCGACTTTTTCGAGTTCGAGTTTCGAGTCGGGTCAACCTTTCACATTTTTTCATTAACTTTTTTGGGTTGGTTAAATGTTGTGTTTGTGTACCCACATCTCCGTTGACAACTTGCTAAGACGTCAGTTTCTGAAGCGAACGTGACCGGTGCAACTCGTGTCGAACCGTCGGTAATGAAGGTAAATAAATAATATGTACATTTAAATCAAATTTTTGACCCCCTGTTACATGTATGGTGTGCCCCCCAGTTTAATTTCTTTTTCGTAATTACACATCATGTTTCTATAGCGGTTCATAGCATAATGCCAAATTTCATAATTGTAGTGCTTATACGAGGGCGGTTTGGTAAAGCAGTTATCTAAAGCACATACGAGGGCGGTTTGAAAGTCAGTGACTTGTAGTAAAAAAAAACTTTTTCTTAAACAAACTTTTTTATTATAATTTTTAATTCTTTGGTTACTGGCTGTTATTACTTTTTTATATTGGGAAAATTAAAAAGAAATCGAGTCATATGTCAGATTACAGCGGGAAATTGTTGGAAAATGGAGAAAAGTGAATTTCGTGTGCTAATTAAATATTACTTTTTACGTGGCTTAACTGTGAAAGAGACTGAAAGCCGGTTAAAAAAGTATTACGGGGAATGTGCTTCATCTCATGGAATGGTACACAAGTGGTGTATAGAATTTCGTTGTGGACGTATCACCACCAATGACGCAGTACGCTCTGGAAGGCCGATTGAACTGACCTCTGATTAAATCGTGAATAAAGTCCACGATATTGTTTTGGATGACCGCCGAACGAAGACACGTGAGATAGCCGAGATTGTACGCATTACATCTGAACGAGTTTTTCATATCTTACACAATATTTTAAGTATGAAAAAACTTTCCGCAAGATGGGTGCCGCGCTTGCTGACAGTCGACCAAAAACGAATTCGCGTAAGAACTTCCGAGCAATGTTTAGCCAATTGAAGCGTAATCCTAATAAAATTTTACGTCGACTCGTGACGGTGGACGAAACATGGATTCACCATTATACGCCAGACACGAAAAAATCTGTCAAAAACCGTTAATTCGGCTGGAAAAGTAATGGCCCCTGTTTTTTTGGGACGGCCAAGGAATTATTTATACCGATTACTTGGAGAAAGGTAAAACAATAACTGGCGTTTATTATGCTGCTTTGCTGGAGAAATTTAACGCAGAAGTTGTGAAACAAGTGCATGTCGGACCACGCACAATAAGGGTTCCGTACCGACACCTTCTAATCTACATTTAAAATCACTATTCAATGCATTTAATCACAAAAAGTCGTATCTTCATAGGAAACTTACGACACTTACGCCCCTTTTTTTGGTAACTTAAAAACCGTTAAACCTATCTTGTTCAAACCAAAAATGGTTGAAAGGATTTATCAATGTACATCATCATGTATTTCTTTCAGAATTTTAAACTTCATAGTTTGGATATTCGAGGGGAGGGGACACACTTTTTACGACTTTGACAGCTAATATCTCACCACAGCAACGGTTACCTTAAATGAAAAAAAAAATTAGATACCTCTATCTCATTTTTGTAGGCCTATCCATAAATACCCCACACGCTATGTACATTGAAAAAAAATATTTGACCCCCCTGTTACATGTATGGGGTGCCCCCCAGTTTAATATTTTTTTTCGTAATTTCACATCTTATTTCTGTAGTGGTTTATAACATACACCTTCACACCAAATTTCATAATTGTAGTGGTCATATTCTCCGAGTAAATCGGCAGTGACTTACGGACGGACAGACAGACAGACATGACGAATCTATAAGGGTTCCGTTTTTGCCATTTTGGCTACGGAACCCTAAAACGGCCACATCTGTCAAATAAGAAAATACTGTTACATCACGAATGCCCATGCACACTCGTCGGCAGTCGCAACAGCCAAATTAGTAGAATTTGGTTATGAAATACTGCCACATCCACCCTATTATCAAGATTTGGCACCGTGTGATTTTTTAAATTCCCAAATATGGAGAAATGGCTCGGTGGGAAAAGAATTTCATCCAATGAGGAAGTCATAGCTGACACTGAAGCTTATTTTTCAGGGTTCGACAAAAAGTATTTTTTCGAGGGGTTACAAAAACTGGAACATCGTTGGACAAAATGTAGAATTTTTAAAAAAAAATTGAAAAACTTTTATGCACTAAAAGTCGCTTATCAAACCGCCGTCGTAGTCTCCGAGTAAATCTGCTGTGACATACGGACGGACGGACAGACATAACGAATCAAACATACACCTATGTCCCTCACTTCAATTAGATATGAATGTGGTTCGCGTGCTTAATCTAATACGCGCTAACATCGGGACAAACTTTTTCTCAATTCTCAAGTGTGTTTTTTTCTTAGCTTTTCTAAAACATTAAGGACGTAGGCAAGAAGTATCAAACATGTATTGAAGGACGTACGAGTAGGCACGAAACGGCAATGAACGTATATATGGGCGCAGCTTTACTTATAAGAAAACAAACAAACGAAGACCTTTTTCTGAATCCTCATTTGTTTTTCTCGTTGCTATGCTTGTAGAGGAGGTACTCACTCGGAAATATCTTAATGCTTATACAAAGCTTTGTATTAGAGCGTATTATACAAAGAGGCTAATGTAAAAAAAAATGTTAGCAAAGGAAACATTTTTATTATAGCCTACTAGCCTTTGGAAGAAATTTACTTTTACAATGGAGTTTCTTTTGTTTCGAATTAAAAGTAGTTTGCAGTTTACATACTTATAGCGCTAAAATTCGTATGAAAGAATGGAAATTCATATGAAAGAAAGATCGTGTTTACGCACAGGCGCAGTTTTGCATTGGACGCCGCGCGCACTTCTCAAACGCCACGGATTTGTATTACATCTACGTTGCGCGCAATTACGCGTCTCCGTAAAGCAGTCTACATTTCTGATAACGACAACGAGCTGAAGTAGCCAAATATATTATGAGACATACACAGTAAGAAAGGTGTGGTGCGTATTTAGCTACTGTGGCTGGAAAATAATCTATACGATGCTGACTTACGTACTTACAAGCAAATTATAATTATGTATAAGTTAAGAACAATAACATAAAGTTTTGTAACCCCAGTAAAGTATTCGTGTACCTTAACATTTCGTGATAAAATTTGCATTTCGAGACCAATTTCTAGCCTTATCTATGAAAACATGTTTTATCACATCGTTAGAATAATGTTAATAAAGAAAATACGAGGGCAATGAACGAGTGACTCAACTGAACAGCCAAAGCGACCTCTGATATCTTGAAACCATAATGGGTTGGGCGTGTTCAAAGTCGTAAATATATATAATTGAGATGTGTACATATTTTCTCGATGAAATCTCATAACTCGGGGTCGAGCTCTCCATAAGTCGCTGTAGTCTCTAAATAGACCGATTTTCTGTTTCCTCAAGGAGCTTTGGAGTTTCAAGTCTATCAAACCAATGGTTGGATATTCTGGCTCCGCTACTCTTGCTCTCTCGCCCACCCCCGTACAGAAAACGTACAAAAACGCTGAAAGCTAAAGATCTATGAGCTATCAAGTAAATGAGGACTTTTGATTCTGTCGTAATTTTGTTCTCATAGGCACCTTTTGGGTACAAAACTTTAAAAAATAACCTGAATTATTTTGGAAACGGTCAGGCATAATGTCCGATCACGCAGGAACTACCTGCGGGATAATTACGTACCATTTTCATTTATTTAAAAAATAAACAGCCATATATAAAATAATAGGAATATCTCACTATCTTTAATATCTCACTATCTTTAACATTTGTTATGTAGTCTTATTCTGAACCTTAGTAACAAGCATATTAATCTATTTTCCAGTTTCTCGCTTTCCCTCACAATAAGTTCAGTTAGGTTAAATATGTGCCCAGAGTGAGTGTAAGCACTCCGTAATTTAATCCCTAGATAAGTTTTTTCCCGTTACCTTTGTTACTCTGAAATGCTTCACTTTTATTACCAGAATGTTAATAGAATAAGGTCGAAATTAGCAGAATTCTATTTGTGTATGTTAAACTCAAGTTATGATTTTATTTGCCTGACTGAAACGAACTTGAATAAGAGTGTCTATGATGCTGAGGTGTTTGATAAACGTTATTACCTGTTTCGGAGGGACCGTGATAGTACTTGCATTAGTAAAAAGGATGGGGGAGGCGTTTTGATAGCTGTTAGAAAACATTTCAATGTAATACGCCAGGTTTCGTGGGAGAGCAGAGTGGAGGACGTCTGGCTGAGTGTCTTGCCAACGGAGCCGAGTGGGCTGACATTGCATGTGTGTGTTTGTTATTTACCGCCTGATTTGCCTATCATAGAACTGCAACACTTTTACTCTAATCTTCAAGATATAGTTTTAAATGCCAAGGTTGGTGATAAATTCATTTTAATAGGTGACTTCAACACTCCCAATATCACATGGTTCCGACCTGCCAACTTGAATCATTTCGTTCCACGTGACCCTTTAGACTGCAAATCCAGGCTGCTCTTCAATACCCTATCTTTATGTGATCTTTCACAACATAATAACGTACCCAATCATAATAACCGTTTCTTAGATCTAGTTTTGTCCAACATTGATTGCATTGCAGTCTATGGTGCCGAGCCGTTGAGTAGGCTGGATGTGCATCACCCCTCAATCGTTATAGACGTCCCACTCACTAAACCGGGTAGGGCTATGAAAATATGTAGTGGAACACGTCTTAATTTCAACAAATGTAATTTTGATAAGATACAATCTGAATTGAAATCAACTGATTGGTCATCGCTACTGTGCTCACCGGACATTGATGATTGTGTTACGGTGTTTTATGACACATTAAACGGAATTATAAAAAAACATACGCCCACACAGAAATTAAACAAAAGTAACAATTATCCATTGTGGTATAGTGAAGCTTTAAAGCGTAGTCTCAAGGAGAAACATAAGTATCATAAACTATTTAAGAAATTCGGAAACCCCCGAGACTATGACACTTTTTCACTGTTGCGCACTAGGTGCAAAAATTTAACCGTACAATGTCACAAATTATTTTTATCCTCGATTGAAGATTCTCTTAAACACGATATAAAATCATTCTGGCGTTACATAAAGTCCAAAAAAATATCTGCTTCCATTCCTCAAACCATGACATACGGCCAGCGCTCGTCCTCGGATAGTCAAGGTGTATGTAATCTCTTTTCTGAGTATTTTGGATCAGTCTTTGGACACCATGGTCTGCCTGATGTTTCTAACCACGCTGCGGAATGCAGTAACAGGGCCTCCATTTCTAGTGTGGAGGTTAGTCGTTTGGATCTAGTGGAGAAAATTAAATCTCTAGACATTAATAAGGGGGCAGGTCCAGACGGTATTCCTGCCTCTTTCGTCAGGGAATGCTGTGAAGAACTTAGCTTTCCTCTATGCCTGCTCTTCAACAAGTCTCTTGGCACCGGGGTATTTCCAGCGTTGTGGAAAGTTGCATATATTGTTCCGATATACAAATCAGGCAATAAATCGTGCGTTGAAAACTACAGACTTATAAGCATTCTTTCCTGTATTGCCAAGCTGTTCGAATCCACAGTGCATACTTTTCTTTATAATCATGTGAAACCATATTTGTCTGATAAGCAGCATGGCTTTGTTAGCAATAGGTCCACTGTTTCCAATCTACTCGAATACAAGCACTATCTATGCAATGTCTTCGCCTCACAGGGTCAAGTTGATGCCGTGTACACTGATTTCTCTAAGGCGTTCGATAAGGTTGACCATTTTATCCTTTGTCACAAAATTAAAGTCCAATATGGAATACACGGTAACCTCTTTCGCTGGGTTCAATCCTACCTTCTTAATAGAAGTCAACTAGTGGCCATCAATGGATACACTTCTCCGGAACTTATTATAACGTCAGGCGTTCCTCAGTGATCCCACCTCGGCCCACTGTTGTTTGTGCTGTTTATTAACGATCTAGTTGACCGTTTATCTTGTCCCTGCTTGCTTTACGCTGATGATCTTAAGGTTTTTAACACTGTAACCAATATTAATGATTGCTTATTGTTGCAGAATGATCTGAGACATATATCTGAATGGTGTTCCCTCAACCATATGTATCTTAACGTTGCCAAATGCCACGTTATATCTTTCTCAAATAAAAAGAATAAACTCGTATATAATTATGATTTAAAGGGTCAGGCTCTTGATAGGAAATCTGTTGTTAGGGACCTTGGGATCCTCTTTGATGATCAGCTTAGCTTTCGTCCTCACTACGAATACTTGGTTGGCAGAGGCAGACAATTACTGGGCTTTATCTTTCGAACTACCAAGGGTTTTAAAAAACCTAATAGTTTACTAACACTATTCTTTAGTTTAGTCAGAAGTGTCCTTGAGTATGGTTCCCCGATCTGGACTCCACACTATTCTGTACACACCAATAATATAGAGGGTGTACAGAAATATTTTTTAAAGGTTCTTGCTTACAGGTTCAACCTTGGTCGCACGTATAAGTCATACCTTAGTAGACTTAAAAAATTTGGAATTCCCACACTGGAAGCCCGTCGCAAAATGTGCGACCTTCTATACTTACATAAAATTTTACATTCCAAAATAGATTCAGCTGCTCTGTTGTCAACTCTAACTTTTAACACGCCTCGTTTTAGAGGTCGTACATGTAAAGTTTTTTCTCTGAAGGTGTACAAAAACAATACTTCCTTCTATAACCCAATCACCAGAATGTGCAGACAATATAATGACTTGGCTGTGGTCAATGTTCGTGTCGACATATTTGATCCACGCATTACTAAATTCAGGAGGATCTTGGCGGTCATCCTCCTTTCTGCTCCCCCATCGTCCTCCCCCCCCACCCCGGCCTCCCTCGTAAGTAACGCGTGATTTACGCTTAACGCCTAAAACTGAACCCTCTGTAGGTATATTTAAGTTCGTTCCTAAAGGCCTATAATTCTCAAATTCACAGTTTATTAGTAGATAAAAATTTGCAAATCCTCTGATCATGCTTATGTCACTTGTGTTAAATCGAAACGTAGATTGTAGATGCATCATTGGGTCGACTTGGCCAAAATAGATTAGGACAAAGCTGTTATAGAATGTTGAACATGTATGATCTTAATCTAAAACCCTGATCTGTGTTGGTCGACTTGACACTATGTTGTACACATGGGCAAATATGCGCTAATTTACTGATCAAGCTGTGTGCGCTTAGTTTTGGATATCATGCTAGTTTATAAGCTACTGAACACGCGCGAGCTAACTGAACCATGTGTTGTATGATGTCTGTAAAGTGTACCTTCCTAATAAATAAAATAAAATAAAATAAATAGTTATAATATAATAATACTAATAATTTTCGCGCGTGCATAAACTAAATGTCATTTTCCATATTAAAAATGGCATAGGTTATCGTACGCTGAGAAACCGTCAGCTTCGTAGGCACTGTCAGTAACCATTCAGCTAAACCGGTCGTCAAGAAGTTAACAACATAGAAGTGAACTAGGTGCAAACTTTTGGGAATTAAGATGTCCAACATTGAGACATTTGCCTTATTTGCCCTTGGTCTCTGGCGTACTACATTGAGCTTTATCGTGATTGTTAGTTCTTGAGTGTATAGCACAGGTGCTAACTTTTAGGGATTAAGATGTCCAACATTGAGACATTTACCTTATTTGCCCTTGGTCTCTGGCGTACTAAATTGAGCTTTATCGTGATTGTTAGTTCTTGAGTGTATAGTACAGTGCATCGTCACCTTAACACGCGATGTGTTTTTAAAACAGCTTTGGCGTTGGCGGCAGCCCATGGTAATGGTACCTACCAGCCAACGGCTAGACATGCAAGCTATTTTTTACAAAGCTTCAATACATCGTATTTTGAGAGAAAGGGACATGAATTAGTCTAACAAAGAGGAGGTAGTGCACAGCGGTACGTCATCTCGCTCATATATGGGGCATCCCAACTAGGGAAGTACAGTCAACAGCAAATGGATAAATATGATCATTTTAGTTTCGCAATAACGTAACAATACTGTTACAGTTGGGATGTGTCAAAGTACTAAAATGATCATCTACTTTTGCTGTTGACTGTACCACCACCTTACAGAAGACCACCGCCATAATAACACCGCTAGTTGCTGTTTTAGGTATGTGGTATTGTGTTAAGAAATATTACCGCAGCTCCCGAGGATTCGCTGTGTTGAGTGTGTTTTTCTGCCACTAACTTGCATCCATAGTCTGTTAATGTCACAAATGGTATGTCACGAACAGATGAAGTGACCTGCCAAAAAGTTTTCTTTAAAGAATGATGCTTAGTCGTTTTTAGAACTGATACACTTCGGGGTTGCATACTCGTCATAATAATCATCATCATGTTAACGTCCCAAAATCCCAAAAATCCGTATTACGAATAACCTTAAAAGCCGTAGTAAGCTAGCGGATAGGACTATCGTGGCACCGTATGTCCGCGGCTTTGCTCAGTAACCGTTACTACAAGAAAGCCGTAATTTGGCATGGATATACAACATATCCCCTAGCTAGAGGTCCCGGGTTCGAATCCCGGCCAGGGCATTTATTTGTGCATTTTTCACGGATATTTGTACTTGGGTCTTGGATGTTTTCTATGTATTTAAGTATGTATTTATCTATATAAGTATGTATATCGTCGTCTAGTACCCATAGTACAAGCTTTGCTTAGTTTGGGACTAGGTCGATTTGTGTAAGATTGTCCCCCAATATTATTATTATTATTATTATTATTATATCAATCACTCCAACCAAACGCTAAAATAATAATATGAGAATAAAAACTAGGGTTAAGCGAACATGGCTTTTTTTTATTACAAAACCCGTCGTGTGGGGTGTCGTTCCTTAGCTCGTTTAAAAACAATGTGGGTTTTCTTCAACGTTTTTTCTGACTCAGGAATGTGTTTTGTGGATATTAAATTTTAAAGTGCAATTATACGGCATTTGTTTCTGTGGTGAGCTAAAACATTGCTTAGTGGATACAACTACTTAACGAGTTACAGGTAGCCGAACTGAAGAAATGTACCTGAAAAAGTAAACTTTCGTACAATTTCATTGATTATTTAGATAACATTGTTAGTTGTGTCAGACATATAGTAAATTTGTAATCTTTTAAGCCTTCAAAATTAAATGGGTGGGAAACTACGGAACCCTACATTGCGCGTGGCCAAAACACGCACATAGCCGTTTTTTTGACGTCACGAGTACCTACCGATATAAAGGTCTAAAAAATCATTTATTTGAGCGTAAGTGTCGCCGTCGTCGGATGCGACAAAGAGGACTATACTATTCCTTTTACTTAGCTACACTTCTAGTAAACAGCCACAGGTGCTCGTTCTACGTTGAATTCTGTAGCTGTGCCGTCTATCTTCAAAATAGCGCACCTGAGTTCGCTTACTTGGTATAACTTATCCTTCTGGCTTAACAGTCTATAAAATATCACTATGAATGCATTTCAATAGTTATATTCTCATCGGAAAATATTCTCGATTTTATGATGACAAAGGCCCTATTCCATATTAATAAATAGCTAGTCATGTACACCATTTTCTGAATTTTAAGTGTCAAACTGAAAATTCATGCATGTTTGTCAAACTCACAACTTAACACCTTTTTTCCTTGTCGCTTTAACGTCATGTTTAAACTGTGATACTAAATTGCTAACGGGTGAAAGTGGCAAGAAGTAGTTTTGAGAAGCTGATGGTATTTGGCTGCGTTGAAGGAAAAAGGAGCAAAAGTATAACACCTTTACAATGGAAAGATGCAATCCGCGATGCCACGAGCGTCACCATCCAGGGGGCAATACCACTTGCCCGAAATAGGCTTTGAGAGCAGTGGTAAAGAACTGCTCCTCTGGTGGTTACGACCGTCAGCCTTGAGGAACCGAGGAAGAAGAGAAGAGAAAGCGCCACAGTTATCTAGTGTCCAGTTACTTATGTTCAACTGTACCCTTTTAGAGGCCTGAGTGTATGTGTGTTGAGCTTATTCGGCTGCACTAAAGTCTAAAAATAGATACATATTTATGCCTTCGATCGTACCTATGTGTCAAGTGCCATAGCATCTTTTGGAAATGATTGATGCAGCATCTAACTACTTTAAAACTCGATTACTTTAAAACTTGTCAATAAATTTTTCAAACATCTACTAAGAGGGCAATAAGTGAAATATACTCGTGTGTCAATGTCATATCTCTGTCAGGGAAAGCTCTTCTCATTTTACCTTTAGTCACAGAATATTATAATAGTTTTTAGTGTCGAGTGTTTTCAATCAGACTTTATGCAACACCATTCAAAATGACGACTAGCCGGGGACGGTGGGACACCTTTTTAAGACTGTCCATGTGGAACAGACAAAGAAGGTGGAGGTTATGTCCCTTTGCCCGGCAATGGGACATAAGGCACTCATAATAAGACGTACAGAACGTCCTGTGTTTAATAAAACCGATGTTTGACAACGAAAATACTCAAATAATGATAACTACTCTACTGCATTAAACGTGCTCTTTTGTCTAGTTAGGGTTGTCACATATTATAGTCGTGGTACGAGTAAAATGTCGGTCGCATGAATTGTATCTCGGAGGTGCGTGAGAGCAAAGTTTAGCCGAAGTGGCAAGAGGGTCAGGCTAGATGATAAACAGACATATACACAGGCATACCGACAGACTACGTAGCTTTATTAATGCCGGACTTTGTCGGAGTACTGATAAGGCTCTTTTACGCAACCCTAAAAAATAGGTTAACAATATGTACAAAAATCCAATATATAAAGCATGTCTTATCACTCATAACTGCAATAAGCTTTATTGCCTTAAGCCCTGTACAAAGCTGATGAATTTATTATGATTCCTGCTCAAATACATTCCTTCAAACATTAAGTCTCATAATGCCTGCTGTATATTTACAGAATCTCTGTCACAAAGGAATTGTTGTTGGGGAAATGCTCATATCGTTTTTTTTCCTTTTATCTTTGAAAATAACAAACATTTTGTTCGTAACGTTTCGAGTGATGGAACCTTTATGTTAATGCGTGCTGACGCTAGATCGCATGGCTTAGGGAAGCCATGATTTTTGTAATTTTTATCCGACGAAGGTAATCTTCGGTTTTAACTATTGTCGTAACAGTGTACGGTGCGAATCTATTTATAATGTCCTGCTTATAATAATGATTGACCTGCGGTTGGGCCCGATCTGTGAACTCACCATAGGGGGTTTCGGCAATCCCTTGATATGCCTCGTGTTAGAACTATTAACTTATTAATTAATTCACGTACGAACTTTTGCAAAGTTAGGATCAATTATACTCGAGGTATCGGCGAACAAAAAATTTTACAAGTCTACATACATTCATAAATATTAACCCCGGATATGGACTCGTAAAACTTCGCTCACGGTTCAATAAAATATAAATGAGAACAGTTCTCATCTTGAGACACTCCGAAATATTAGGACCTCTCTCTCCTCTATTGGATTGGAATCTTTGACCGGTGTGTGTGGTCTGTGATGACTTATGCGACTGAAACGTGGTCACTTATTATGAGCCTCATAAGAAGGCTCAAATTCATCCAAAGAGTAAATGAGGAGGGCTAAATAGGCTATAGTATCTCTGCGTGATCGCATCAGAAATGAGGCCATCCGCAGCAGAACCAATGCTAAACTTAAGAAGCAGCAGTGCTCGTAGAACCGATGGGCGGAAAGGTTCTCGAGTAGCGAATATGTGCCGCGTAAGCGTAGCGTAAATAGAGGTGAACTGATGACCTGGTAAAGGTCTTTGGAGTGCGTTGTATGTGGGTGGCGCGAGGAGGGCGAGAGCGGTCATTGTCGCACTCATTGGAGAAGGTCTGTCCATTGCATGAATGGACGTCTTGCGGCCGATAATGATGAAAAGTAACTGTCAATAATTTGTATTTCTCATACATCATAAAACGTAATGTAAGAAAATAACTTGAATAAGTGAATTATATTACCGCATTTGACTTGGCCAATCTTCTAGTTTTTAATGAAATTCGCGATGCTGTTTACCGGTACGTCGCATATCGGTTTTATGTTCCGCTTTCAACAATAGACAATGATGATTGATTCACTCGGTTAATTTAACTTTAAAACAATTATTGGCGGCTCTAACACAAATCGACCTAGTCCCAAATCAAGCATATCTTGACTACGGATATTAAGCGACGATATACAATACAAAATACTCTTTATTGCACACCTCACAAAAATTAAAGGGAACTAAACAGCAACATATAGGTAGAGGTAAACAACATGCGGTCTTATCGCCAAGGACAGATCTCTTCCAGAGAAAGTTTACACACGTACATATATACACATACCTTTATAGATGAAAGTAAACTAAATTAAATTACATAGGAAATATCCAACCCTTATGAACAACATACTCACGTAGATATGATTACTACCTCGGCCTCATCTTTGCCTCCTGGCTAGATGCTGGCCAAGAGCAATCCCATTTTTAATAAAAAAAAAAAACCGACACTGACTACGCTAAATGGTCTTTATTTGGGAGCGAAGATTCAGTCAACCACAACAAACTTTGCTTGCGAAGGAAGTAGCTCGTTGATTATAGTTATAATATTTATATAACGCATCAACACTTACGCTAGATAGCTCTGTAATTTTTAGTATGAATAAAACCTTTAGTTCCATCTTATGCACGCTAAAAAACGTTACGTAATCACCCCATAGGTCTCAATTCGACAATAACCATGGTCACCATAGTGTAATACGTGGAAAATGAAAGAAAATTACTGGAAAGAAATTGTCTCATGACGTTCTAGCAAATGGGGCCCGCTGATGTTGAGTCGTTCGGGCTTAGGGCGAAGAATCATTATTATGGAGAAATATGTTTGGGGGATGCGGAAATTGTTGCTGCTTCAGATATTAAATGGTATATCATCGCGAGGTAATCGGCCACCGCTTGACAGAAACGATTTATGGATCGCTTTGCATTACAGGAACAATGAAAATGGCTGCAGTCTGTATAAAACTTTTATGGAAAGTGTACACGTTATCTTTGCTTATCAGTGTAGCTCTGTCTATTTAAACGTTATTTTTTACCGCAACCTTCCTTAGGTTACTACAAAGTGTTAAAGGCCAATGTCCACGCATCCACACAACATCTATTTTGATATAGTCTATGACATGCTCTATAATATATTTTGATTTCTCTTTGGTTCGCCGCTTAAAAATATATATTCGTTGTAACTGTGCTGCAAATGTTAATTAACAATAAAAACTCAAATATAATTATTAGATGTTGGTTTTAATAAAATAACACTCAACAGTGGTAGCAGAGCGTGGCTGGACTTGATTCGGGGTGTCGAAAATCAGTGATTGTTGTTGCCGTGAGAAATTGAGAATTGCAAAACAAAACAATGGCGTCGTTGAAAGCGAGATTTAATTCAATAAAAACAAAACAGTTTAATGGAGAAGACTTCGCAATATGGAAATTTAGAATAAGTACTATTTTGAGGGCAAATGACTGTATTAAAGCAATAGAGTTATCCAGCTTCACGAGCGTGCCTGAAAATAAAATTTCGGAGGCCAAAGCCCAAAGCATAATCGTAAGTGGTGTCGCTGACAGCCATATTGATTTTATACAAGAAGAGAACACGGCGTACAACGTGATGTTAAAATTAGAAGAACAATTTATGAAAAAAGGAACCAGAAGTATACTATATTTGAGAAGGCAACTTAATGATATGAAATACAAGGAAGGAACGCCATTGCTGGAACATTTTGTCACTATGTCAAAAATATTTGGTCAATCTAAATATATAAAAGAATAAACTGACTGACTGACTGACTGACTGACTGACTGACTGACTGACTGACTGACATATCAACGCACAGCCCAAACCGCTGGTCCTAGAGATTCCAAATTTGGCATGTAGGTTCCTTATAAGGTCTAGGGGTGCACTAAGAAAGGATTATTCAAAATTCAACCCCTAAGGGGGTGAAATGGGGGTCCGAAGTTTGTATGGGGAAACAAGATTAGGTGGACTATTTTATTCGAAACTTCACAGGAGTATTTCTAACGATAAATGAGTAAACACGTGTTTCAGGTTTATTGAAAAATCAACCCCTAAAAGGGGGAAATGTGGTGACAAATTCTGATAATCGACATGGGTATTGTTTTTATGGTTTATTAGGTCGCTGATAACGAAAATAACAAGTATTTTAATATCCCACGTGGAGGACGTGAAATACCATCCCCTCCTGTTGGGGTGCGAGGGGGATGAAATGTCTAAATATTAATATGGGTGTCGTTTTTATGGTTTTTTGGGACGTTAATTACGAAAATGGCATCGGTTTTGTAATTAAATATTGTGGACATGAAAACTTTTGAAAATTTGTGCCAAAATGCAAGAAATAACTGACTGACTGAGTGACCAACATATCAACGCACAGCGCAAATTGCTGGTTCTAGAGATTCCAAATTTAGTATGTAGGTTCCATATAAGGTCTTGAGGTGCATTAAGAAAGGATTTTTCAAAATTCAACCCCTAAGGGGGTGAAATGGGGTCCGAAGTTTGTGTAGGAAATCAAGATTAGTTAGATTATTTTATTCGAAACTTCACAGGAGTATTTCTAACGATAAATCAGTAAACATGTGTTTCAGGTTTTTGAGAAATCAACCCCTAAAAGGGGGAAATCTGGTGACAAATTCTGAAAATCGATATGGGTGTGGTTTCTATGGTTTATCGGGTCGCTGATTACGAAAACAACAATAATTTTAAAATCCCACGTGGAGGACGTGAAATACCATCCCCTTTGTTGGGGTGCGAGGGGGTTGGAATGTCTAAATATTAATATAGGTGTGATTTTTATGATTTATTGGGTCGTTAATTTCGAAAAAGGCGTTGATTTTGAAATTTAATATTGCGGGCATGAAAACTTAAAAGTAGGTGCCAAATTGCAAGAAGAAACTGACTGACTGAGTGAGTGACATATCAACACACAGCCCAAACTGCTGGTTCGAGACTCGAGAGATACCAAATTTGGCATGTAGTTTCCTTATAAGGTCTAAAGGCGCATGAAGTGCCGTGAATTCCCTATGAAGATACGACCTTTCTTGAGTCAATGTATTGTAAGTGGGTTTATTAATTAGTGCCGTCCGATACGATTTCGACAAAAATCGATATTTGAGCGTCCGGGAGGACTCTTAATACGACTCCTAGGTAAAATTTGGCAAAAGTTGCGGCCATATTGCTTTTCTTCATTTTCGTCCCGATTTCGTTCAAAATCGATATCTGAGCGTCCGAGAGGTCCCCAAATACGACACCGAGGTAAAATTTGAAAAAAGTGGCGGCAATATTGATTTTTTTCATTTCCGTCCCGATTTCATTCAAAATAGAAATCTGAGCGCCCGAGATGTCTCTTAATAAGAATCCGAGGTAAAATTTGGAAATAGTCGCAGGCATATTGAATTTCTTCATTTTCTTACCGATTTCGTTCAAAATCGATATCTGAGCGTCCGACAGGTCTCGTAATACGAATGCGAGGTAAAATTTGGAAAAAGTGGCGGCCATATTGATTTTTTCCCCTTCGGTCCCCGATTTCGTTAAAAATAGATATCTGAGCGTCCGAGAGGTCTCTTAATACGAATCCGAGGTAAAATTTGGAAAAAGTCGCAGCCATATTGATTTTTTCATCTTCTTCCTAATTTCGTTCAAAATCGATATCTGACCGTCCGAGAGGTCCCCTAATACGAATCCGAGGTAAAATTTGGGAAAAGTGGTGGCCATATTGATTTCCTTCATTTTCGTCCCGATTTCGTTCAAAATCGATATCTGTGTGTCCGAGAAGTCCCCTAATACGAATCCGAGGTAAAATTTGAAAAACGTGGTGGCCATATTGATTTCCTTCATTTTCGTCCCGATTTCGTTCAAAATCGATATCTGTGTGTCTCAGAGGTCTCTTAATACGAATCCGAGGTAAAATTTGTGAAAGTGGCGGCCATATTGATTATCTTTTTTTTCGTCCCGATTTCGTTCAAAATCGATATCTGAGCGTCCGAGAGGTCCCCGAATACAAATCCGAGGTAAAATTTGGAAAAAGTGGCAGCCATATTGATTTTCTTCATTTCAACCCGATTTCGTTCAAAATCGATATCCGAGCGGCCGAGAGGTCCCCTTATATGAATCTGAGGTAAAATTTGGAAAAAGTGGCAGCCATATTGATTTTCTTCATTTACAACCCTATTTCGTTCAAAATCGATATCTGAGCGTCCGAGAGGTCCCCTAATACGAATCCGAGGTAAAATTGGGAAAAAGTGGGGGCCATATTGATTTTCTTCATCTTCATCCCGATTTCGTTCAAAATCGATATCTGTGTGTCCGAGAGGTCTCCTAATACGAATCCGAGGTAAAATTTGTGAAAGTGGCGGCCATATTGATTATCTTTTTTTTTCCGTCCCAATTTCGTTGTAAATCGATATCTGAGCGTCTGAGAGGTCTCTGAATACGAATCTGAGGTAAAATTTGGCACTCCATACATGCCTGTATGCAAAAAAAGTTTAATGTTACTATATAGGCGTGTGGGGTATCTATGGACTTGCTTTTAAAAACGACATAGTGGTTTCGATTTTTTTTCCATTTAAATCAACAAGTACGGTTGCCAGTTTTTGTTGCACTTTTAGCACCACCCAGTAGTCACATGTAGGGTAACGGTGGGTACTCCCTACGGACGTGGTGCAACTTCGACCCCCTTTGTCAAGTGAGTGGGCAACTTGACTGTTAGAAGTTCGCAAGCCGCTCGAAGGCCTCTAACTTGGCTTAACGATTGCAGCCGGGATCAACGGTTTAGCGTGCCTTCCAAAGCACGAGAGTCATTTAGTAACCACTCAAAGCGATCACCCATCCAAGAACTGACCTGCGCCCACATTGCTTAACCTCGCACACCGCACGCGGTAGGTGGGTGCCGCTGGGCCACGAGCGCTCTAAATTCTTGATAGTTTGTGCCAATTTGCAATTCAATCAGTCCAGTAAAAGCAACTTGGTTGTAACAGACGGACTGAGGTAAGAAGTGCGAATGGAAGTGAGGCCAAATTTTCTTTTTGGATGCTCCAATGGGAACTGGCAAAACCTACGTAATAAATTTAATTTTAGGAAAAATAAATGTTACACGTGATATTGAATTAGCCGTATTTCTGTACTTCAAAGGACCAGAGTTTATGACTGCTGCGCGCTGCTTGGTCGTTTACAGACCTATCGGTGTTACTGTAGTACACAGATACTTTTACTAAGGGCCATTTAAGACATGCTTTTATTTCATCGGCCCTTTCCCCTTCGGCCTCTCGGAAATGTATGATAATAGTTTTCGATCCTTATTTTTGGCAAAATCAAATGAAATTCAACAGTTTGCCGGTTCTCAGAATGTATACTGACTTTTCATCTGTTCATCTGTTAATGAATCACAATCACCAAACTTCGTATACTGAAACCCCCAGAATGTAACAACTACTTTTCTGGAGACCGCATCTAAATCGGTTCAGCCAAACGCGAGATAATCGTGGACAAACATACGCACCTGTTTTTTGTAGCCGGTTAAAAATTTCGCTTTGTACGCGGGCGAAGCCGCGGGCAAATGCTAGTTAGGAATAAAGGTCCTAAATGGACGCGTACGGTACGGTACGGTTTCAGAGAAATTTCCTCCCTCGAACCACCAGCTAAATTGCTACTTTCGGATTTTATTTGTTCTACAAATAAAACTATGTTATTAATAGCAAAATTTGAAACAAACTTAATAACCACACTAAATTTTGGTCTATAAATAATACTAAGACACAATTTTGTCAAATATATCACTCATCAAACCCATCTGAATTTAAAACTTTGCTAAACTGGCCGAAAACCGGCGAGTCAACGGGTTATTAGAAATCAAAGTAACGTTTTAATTTTAAAATTCCAAAATTCCAAATGTCAAATGTGATCTATAAACCTATACAAGATTGCAAACGAAGAAGTAAATACGAGTATCCACATGGAAAATGGATGGAATGAATATTATCCTGCTTTTAGATTGCGTTATGGGATATCAAAGGTGTAATCGAATCATCGGAATCATCCCCTGGGCCCTTCAACCCCTAGGCTGGCCGTGACATGTTCGGAGAATTTATTATTTACCGCACTTCACGAGATTATTTTTTTAGTAGAAGGGATATTTTATTGACTGCCCGGAAGTTGTTGAGGTAAGTTTGGGCCCTAAGATATCCTTGGTGTAAAAAGTCTAGATCAATTTTTTCTTATTCCTAATTGAAACTACCTTTCTCTTATTTTCATTGTCGTTGACATAATAACGGCCGCCATGGGCTGAGTTGCCAAAAATGTGCGGGTCGGTTCCCCAGGCATCACTCCATCAATGAAATCGTGCGTCGGGCTATGGTGTCGGCCAACATACACAAATCGACCTAGCCCCTAACTAAGCAAAGCTTGTACTATGGGGACTGGATGACGATATACATACTTATATCCATAATTACATACTTAAATACATAGAAAACATCAAAGAGCAATCCCATTTTTAATAAAAATAAAAGACCCAGGAAAAAATATCATTGCTAAATGCACAAATAATGCCCTGGCCGGGATTCGAACCCGGGACCTCTAGCTTCGGAGACAGTATCACTATCAACTAGGCTAAACAGGCCGTCATAAGATAAGATGATGATGAAGATTAATTTACTTATTTTTATTGTTTCTTGAACAATATTTCTTTGCTATTCCGCTAAAAACGTGTAGGTCTATTAGTGTTAATGTATCCACTTGCGTATTTTTGCACGCGGTTAATGTTCCCACCCTCCCTCCGCTCACAAAAACATGCAAATAAATACAAATAACCACCACACAGAAACACAAAACCTCGACACGTGTTTCGCCTCTCTACGAGGCATTATCAGGAGATGCTGGCAGGAGATTTTGCTTGCGCCACGTCCACCGAGCAAATCTTTTTTTATCATCAGGAGATGCTGGCAGGAGATGTTGCTTGCGCCACGTCCACCGAGCAAATGGCAATGGAAGCTTGTCATGGATTTCCGCAAAGTAACGCCTGATTATATCAATTATTTTTGTTGTTTTCAACATCCCAGTTCATTACCGACTTTTGAGGAGAACTATGGAACAGCTGAATGTCAAGTCGCTCATATTTGGAACAGCCCATCTTGGGAATTCCTCCACCTTACAGAAGACCGTAGACATAGTAACACAACTAATTCCTGTATGGGTACGTGGTGTTGTGTTTATTTTAATGAGGTGACAGCTGCGTTGGTGCGGACATGTCTCCCGCATGTCCGATGCTAGAGTGGCGAAGCAGCGTGGCAAGAAAAAACAAGGTGGCGGTACAAAGATGTGCTGAAACGCCACATGAAAAGAACCAATATAGATCAATCCACCTGGGACACGTCAGCCAGCGGCCGATCAGAATAGAAGCAAACTGTGTTCAGTCGGGTGAACTATTTTGAAACTAGGCGACGCGTAGAACTTGACGCTAAGCGCGACGATCTTAAGGCCAGACCACCTGCGACCATACGATACAACTATGTCGGAGGGGTGCTGACTTGCATCGAATTTAGCACATTCGATGCAAAAATTGGCTATGTCAGTTACCTGAGAGCGCACCAGCGCGCTCTCAGCAGTGAAAAGGAGTCGCTGTGGCCGAATACGGCTAGGAGAGGATGATGACGCGGTGTTGTGTTTATTCAACGTCATAGTTATCCCAGTACAGTTGCTTCCTAAAGTATGCCCGGGATCCGCTACCACACCCCCAGAATTTTCGTAGCCACTATTTTTAACCGACTTCAAAAAAAGGAGGAGGTTCTCAATTCGTCGGAATATTCTTAATTTTTAATTTTTTTTATGTAAGTTCACCGATTACTAGTGGCGAAGACTAGTGGACCGATTACAAAAAATCTTTTTTTATTTGAAAGGGTGTGTTTTCTAGATGGTCCCATTGTCACCAAGTCTGGATCTGATGACGGGATTTTGGAAAAATCGAAGGAACTCCTCAAATTATATACCAACAGGATGGGGTAAGGCAAAATAAGGAACTCCTCAAATTATACACCAAGAGGATGGGGTCTGGCAAAGTTTGGAGTCGGTGTTTTTTTGTTAAAAATGTACTTGTTTTCGTTAGCGGCTGCCCTCTGATCTTCCAACCCAAGGGGGAAACTGGACCTTATTGGGATTAGGCTTGTCAAGTGAGTGTCATGACTGTTAGAAGTTGTCAAGCCGCGCCATAGGCGTCTAACTTGGCTTTAAGACTGATCGTAGACAGCAGTCGGGATCAACGGCTTAGCGTGCCTTCCAAAGTACGGGTGCGCTCAGTTAGTAACTCCCACTCCAAGCGGTTACCCATCCAAGAGTTGACAAGAGCCGAAGTTCTTAACCTCGCATACCTTAAGTACGGACGCTGGGCCACGAACGCTCCATGTGGTCTTGTGTTCCTGTTGGTAAGAGCCGGGCGAAACTGCTGTGTTGCGTTCATAAACGTATGAGTAGATTCACCCGATATTGGCTATGTGCGAAGTAGGTGGTGGGGGTAAGCTAGGCGATCGTAGCGCACACCATGGCAGAAATGTGTACTTACCGGGGACCACTGTCAAATTTACTTTCACGTTTTCTATTGGTTTCTTAACGGTTTCCTTCGATTCGTTTCGTTTGTATGTATTTAATTATTCTCTTATTTATTTCAGTAAAATTTCCAATACGGGGTCTTTCTCGTTTACTAAAGTAAATAAAATATTCATGTGTCATTATTTGATATCTCTGAGTTTTGACATTGTCTCGGGACCTTTGACGTTTGACGTTTCAGACGTGCACATAGCCAATAGTCGTCTTGATTCTATTCATAAACGCAACGCAACGCAGCAGTGTGGCCCGGCTGTAAGGTCGCCAAAAGCTCCCGAGGATGCGCTGTGATGAAGAATGAGGGACCTGCATTTTACTATTTTTACTCTAGCTGACGATACAAAGAATCCTCACATAAAAATCGGCAATCGCGCTTGTGATTGTTTTAAAGTCGAAAGCGTCCAAGTCCATAGGCTGCGATGTCCGCCTATCATGAAGCAGGCCGTATGCTTGTTTGCCACCGTCGTATTATCAAAATAAGTGTTCCGTGCGACCAATTTGGGAACGAAACACTAAAACGGGAATCACATAGTAATCATTTAATACAAGAGTGTTAATTTTCCAACTCAATACGGTTATTTTGAAAGCAACCATTTACTAATTCGTGGGTGTTTACGCGACAATGGAAATACTTTGTTTAATCACCGTCATATTGAAACGGCCGAATATTAATTAATGAGCCATAATAACAATTTAGCTCTAGGATTTTCATAATCATTTTAATCAAAACAGACTCATAGGTTATGCCATCTAACCGCATATTTTATGACTCCCTTTTTACGCCGAGGTTTGTATCCACCACCACCAAATCATTCGAAGAACGGCCACTGCTGGACATAGGCTTCTCCCAATTTCATGGGGGTAAATGCCATTATCGCCACGCTTGGCATGAGAGTTGGCGATCCCAGTACCTCCACAGTATTCCAGGGATGCTGCTTCCCATCCCTCGGCGGTCTTGGTCAAAGTTTTAGGACATACCCGGGTCGGGTGGAGGTTTGTATAATGGTATGCTTATCTTAAACATGCAATGTAATAAAAAAAACTTTGAAAATGTGACCACCATTTTGTTTTTTTTTTCTTTGATATCCCCTCGAGACACATTATGACGAATGGTCGACTAATGTTACCGTTTTAACACAACATAAATAAAATAAAACTCCATACAATTATTTTTCGAGCTGGAAACAATAAATGGCCTATTTGATAAAGAAAACATTAACCAAGAAGTCACACGCAGCCGAAACCGGAATCGAAGCCACGCCTCTGGTTCGTTCAGCATATACCGCAGCGCCCTTAAGAGTGCGCAGTACGCTCGATTCCCCATACAAACGTATTTACGCTCTCATTTTAAAATGCCGGATCCCATTGTGTATACAAAGTTTCATGTTATTCTAGCATGGCATTTTAAAATGAGAGGGTAAATACGATTGTATGGAGAACCGAGCGTACTGCGCCCTCTTAACACTACTAGCCAGACCAAGTTAAACTATAACTAGCCACATGAAATAAAAGCGATATCCTAACGTTTCCTCCTGTCAATTAAGACACGGTACCGCGGCCGTAGGCAGTAAAAAGCCATTTGAAATGTGAATAAAAACAAAACAGCTGTAGCCGCAGTCATAAATCCACTGTCACGTCACCACGACCGCAAGGGTCCAGCATTAGGCAAATCCACCGGGTTACGGGCTTTGATGCCATCTCAATAGGAAATTTATTCCCACCCGTTTTGGATTAAAGGGTTTTTCGCGTATTGAAAGGGCAGATTATAGTGCTCCGTTCCGCGTGAATTGTAAGCAATCCTGTTGTGTAGAACCTATTATATTATACGTAGAGTAATTCAAGTAGCTTCTTTCAATTTGAACTCTATTCGGATATGTATAAGGTTGCTTGCTAGTTAGTACTCCGCTTTAGAAAGCGTTAACATGTAGGTAGTTGTATTAGAATCAATATATTTTGAAGATGAAAGTAAGAAAACCCTTTCAGGCGCGAGTTTCATTAGTAATAGTGCTTTAATGGGCCTATTGAGTTACACTTGTATAAGAATTAAAATAAAGTTTATTTAAGGCTCTTCACATCCTTGGGGAGCCCATTGCATCTTTGAGGAGCCCGGGGTTCACATTGGTACCTAATGTATAAGAAAACTGTTAATTATCAAATGATATTTCATACATAAGGTTTTTTGACAAACCCAGCGGTAGGTAAGACCCGGGGTAACCCACTCCCAAGACGTCCAGATTCAAAGCCCGGTGCCTTGCCACTCGGGAACAGTTGTAGAAGTTATGGATTTCTATATGTGTAATACCTTCTCTCTGTAAAAATCATACCAATCCGATCAAGATTGTAACAAATATTGTAGATAACTGTAGGCAGCACCGATTTTACCCAATCTAAATACAAATGTTTGCAAAACTTCAATATAATACTCAAAACTTTTAGCCTTTTATTTGCGCAACCAAACTTCTCCCCAAAACCCTTCAAAAATCAAACAGAGGCATCACACGCATTACACATGTTTCCAACAACAAAAATAACTTTCCCAGTTACAGCGTCGCATCTGCTGCTGAAATTCGAAACTTTTCCTCCATCTCTTTCTTTTTATTAAATGTAAAGGTGAAGAGCGAAGAGGACGGGTTGAAGTTTCGAAGTTTGTTCGCAGTGCGACGATTGTTTATTTGGACCCAAAAGGCTGAATCTGCATATGGTCCAGTAAAAATGGAAAGATTGTGGCCCAAGAGAAAACACTCGTGCCGTTGGAAGGAACTTGGCTAGCGGTTCAATACATGAGAGATCGTACGATGTATCTTTAATGACGCTACCTGTACTTATTATGTGACCTATTTTTATTTCTCTAATAGAGTGTAATTATTTTACATTACGTGTTTACACAACTTAATGAGCATCTTATTTGATCATTTGCGTTTAAAAAACACTGATATATGACACTAAAGTTTGTTTTGGTCGTAGTTTCAGGACATACCCGGGTTCAAGTTTTTAACCACTTTGTAATAATTCCCTGAAACTACAAATGACCTCGGAATCCTGTTTAAATTACCTTTGCCGCTAAATACTTAGTTATTGTCAGGAGCTTCATTGATGAACTTTTCCACATTTTCTCCTGTAAGAATTTTTGATTTCTTTTTGATTCCTCTGACTTTCTTTTCAAAACGCCTTTAGTTTTAAATACTGTTCAATATTTAATTTTTTTTTCTCTCAGTGTACATTTCAGCATCGAATATATGGCTCATAGTGATCCTGCTTTGTATTTCACCGCAAGCTCGCCGTAGTAAACCCTTAAAAAAATCGAAAATGAAGTGGTTTTTTTTTCGTTTGTTGTCTTCAGAAAGTTCTCGTTAAGGATCATTCACAGTAGACCGTTCCGTGTCCGAGCCGGCCCGTTTTCTATGACAGCAAATGCAACGGCCGGCGTATTTCTCTAGAAGACAACGGGCCGTCCCGGACACGGAACGGTCTACTGTGAATCATCCTTCAGTCGCATTATATTTTTCTTTAGACTTCGCTGGCAGCAAATCGTTGTTGAGTAGTTGAGCCGCATTTAACAACTCCGGTGGTGTTGACGTCACAACATATTTTTCTAACTCGGATTCTTCCGATGATGTAGTCATATTTAGTCTGTTTTCTCGAGCCTAAAGTAAAAAAATACGCTACGAAAACAACAATCAAACAATTAAATGACACGCGTTAAAAGAGATTGTCATTTTTTTTTAAATAGTCATCCACAGATAATGTTAAGAACTGCATTTAGTTTTCAAAACATGGCAGGACATACTGCCAAGTTGTAACGATTTTCAAAATGAAAATTAATAAAATAATTGCAATCCTTTCTAAAATATTAATGAATTATAAATATAATGCAGTTAAATGTACCACATAAGTTATAAACACACTAAAATTGATTTGTAGCCAAGTTTTTTATCATTGGAAATAAACTTTGGCTGATTTTAAACCTCCTTAGTCTGAAATGACGTATGATTGGGTTCTATATTTTAAAACTAAACATAACTCCCTAGGGTGTTATAAAAATCCATAACTCCCACGGGAGGTAAATCGGCTGTAATTGCTGTATAACTTTGCGTGTAATTAACACCCTTTCCAAGCAAGTGTGATGAAAAGTATTTTACAGTACATATGGTGCTATATTACCGCACGAGTGCGGTAATCAGCAGATTACGTGCATATGTCGAAACTTTAAAGAGCCATATGTACTGTAAAACGTTGTACGATACACGTGCGAACAGGTAATTTGCAACTCGTGTCGATTTAAAACACTCCCTTCGGTCGTGTTTCAATTTATCACCACTCGTTGCGAATTTTCTGTTCTCTGCACTTGTATCGTAATGTACTTTTTAATAACACGTAATTAAAATTTGTTTACATGTTTATGTACCTCTGGGACAAATACTAAAAGTTACTATAGGTAGTAATAGAAGCAGCTGTTGGGGCTGATGAAAAATGCAGCAAGAAAGTTACTCGCGTTTAACTTTTCCTTGAGATACCTCTATATCCTTGGTATATTCGTATGTGTTTTAATATTGGCTATGTGCACGTCTGAAACGTCAAACGTCAAAGGTCCCAAGACAATGTCAAAACTCAGAGATGTCAAATAATGACTCATGAATATTTTATTTAAACGAGAAAGACCTCGTATTGGAAATTTTACTGAAATACATAAGAGAATAAATAAATACATACAAACGAAACGAATCGTAGAAAACCGTTACGAAACCAATAGAAAACGTGAAAGTAAATTTGACAGTGGTCCCCGGTAAGTACACATTTCTGCCATGGTGTGCGCTACGATCGCCTAGCTTACCCCCACCACCTACTTCGCACATAGCCAATACTACTGAGACGAAAATTGACTTCAATTATTTAATTACAACAGGTTTAGTAAGGTGAACGTAACAAACACTTTGATACCCCATAGTTTATTAGAACATGGATAGAAAGTGTCAAGTAGTGGACCCGTGTCCGCCACTGGGACATTTAATTTAGCGCACTTTTTTCGCTTACGCGCTCGATAGATCTTACGTGTCTGAAAGAAAACTAAAGTAGTCATGCTCTTCAAAGTGAATATTTTGTTCCCAATGTATTGATTTAAACACAATTTTTACACATTATTATTCGTAAACGAGACTTAATCGCGTACAACTGAAATATATTCGAGTTCTTTGAGGTTTATCCGACGTTTTGAATGTAGCACAACATCCGTGGTCACGAGCCGACTGGCTTGAAGGGTGGTATGGTCTGGTATCATCATTTTTAACCGACTTCAAGATTTCAAAAGAGGAGGTTATCAATTCGGTTGTATGTTTTTTTCCTTTTTTTATGTTTGTTACTCGAGAACTCCGTCATTTCTGAACCGATTTTAAGAATTCTTTTTTAGATTGTTAGTATATATATCCAAGTTGGTTCCGTTTTAATCAAAACGCAGTTCTGATGATGGGATCCATGAGGAATCGAGGGAACTCCTCAAATCTTAAAGGCAAACATATAGTGATTTTTGTGTTTTTATCAACAAAACAAGTATTTTCATACAAAAATGTAACATTTGATGAAATGGAACTGCTGATGATGATCAGAACAGAACTCTTCAAGGTCGAAAAGTTCACTTTTGACGATTTGTCCTCCTAGCTGTGTTTGTTAAGCAAGCTCTATTTTCACGATTGATTTTTGTCATGCTCGAATCCTGATGATGGGATCCATAAGGAATCGAGGGAACTCCTCAAATGTGAAAGGCACACATATAGTGGTTTTAGTATTTATATGAACTAATCAAGCATTTTCATTCAAAAATGTGACATTTGATAAAGTGGAACTGCTGATGATGATCAGAACGGAACTCTTCAACGACGCATAGTTCACGCTTGGCGAATTATCATCTTGCTGTGTTTGTTAAGCAAGTTAGATTTTCAAGACAATCATTTTTCAAGCTCGAGTTCTGATGATGGGATCCATGAGGATAATTGAGGGAACTCCTCAAATGTGAAAGGCACATATATAGTTATTTTAGTATTTTCATTAACAAATCAAGCATTTACATTTAAATAAGTGACATTTGTTGAATTGGAACTGCAGATGATGATCAGAATGGAACTCTTCATCGACGCAACTTGCAGTTCACGTTTGGCGATTTGTTCTCTTCGTTATGTTTGTCAAGCAAGCTATGTTTTTAAGACACATTTTTGTCAAGCTTGAGTTCTGATGAAGGATTTCCATGAGGAGTTGTGGGTTCTTAGTCTTCTACCATTATTAACATACTTATAGCCATTTTTATTTAATTGTAAGTATATAATTAAAAAATTCACCATCTAAGTATAAAAATCTTTCACCGGCGTCCCCCATTGAAGTCGGTTTTTTTTTTCTTAAAATTATATTATACCGTTTTGTCGGTGTGATTGATATGTATACCTATGCCGAATAATCATTCTATGTTGTAGTAACTAAGCCCTGTTCTAAGCTAAGCCCTGGAGAGACGGACGGACGGACGGACGTGGCGTCCATAAAGGATAGATTTAATTGCTCCAAATTATGCGATCTAAATTATTCCTACTCAGCATCGAAAACCGTATTATATAAACCAATACACAAACTTGAGTACTTAACAACTAAAAGGAAAAGTTGTAATTGCTTGAAGACCTTCCATTTCTGGATGAAGACCTCCTCCTGGGTTTTTGATTACGACTCCAATTTCCCACTGTATAGGTCGTAATAAATATAATAGAAACCGATTCCAGTGAAATACGTTACCTACTGAATAGGTTTTCTAGTCTAAAACACGTTCTAAAAAGGATTTCGTGAAGGGTCTTAGAAAACATTTAAGAGTGTCTACAGACCGTAGCGAGTAAAGTTTTAGAACTAGGTTCAAAGGCAAACATTAAGAGAAAGCCTTTTTTAAACTGTTTGTGTTGAATAAACATAAGTTGACTTACTGGCTTGGCGGGGCGGGACCGATATGTGGTAGGTATTTTGTCAGCGAGCTTACTGATGTGAGTGTTCCTCGCTTGAAGAAGTACTGTCAGTATCACGTTTGCGCAGTAGTAACACCATGCGCAGAAGCGGAGCAGGATTGCGTTCGTATATCGGTTGACACTATGTTGCATACTAATAGAAATCCAATTATTTTGTGATCTGCTGATACTTGATATGCAAACTTCACAGATATGTTGACACTGACCGCTGACAGTTTTTTCATATCGTACCGCCTCCGCGCCGACAAATTAGGAAATCGCCTTAGATGAATAGGCTTTTATAGGTATAAATATCTTATGACCTAACTAATTTTAGCCAGTCGAGTCTTGGTTAAACTATAATGTATTATGTAATTGCTAATGATGTATGTAATATGTATCAAATATCATTTCTCTTAGTTATGCTGTACATTTATTATATAATTCACATGTGTGGATACTGTGGTATTTAATGTTCTGGGGTAGATACTATTTTTAAAACTTAGAGTGATAACTATCCGTCTATATCTTTGCTATTATAAAGAAATAAATCTTAACAAGCCAATTCAGTTAAGAATGTGGTGTGTTGTTGATTGTGTATTGTATTGGGTAAGGTTACCATAACTCCCGGAAAAGAGCTGTCTTGAGCTGGGATCGAAACCGGTCAAAACCCCGAAATAGCCAAATATTTTGTATTAATTTATGCGCTTTATGTACGCAATAATGTTTATAGGTATTATAGGTTTATTCGTAACACTAGATTGCCTGATTAAACAAGAAATAGTAAATGAAAGAACGAAAAAAATACCGATATTTTTGTATGAAGCGAATACTGCTTTCCGATACCTGGTGTTGAGAGTGAAGGACCACTCTGCTGTCTCCTAGCTGTCAACACAACGACTCCTTTAGCCAATATAGGGTCGGCAACGCACTTGTGATTATTCTGGAATCGCAAGCGTCGATAGGCTATGGTGTCTGTTTACCATGATGCTGGACGTAAGCTTTTTGGATATAGTGGTTGTATAAAAAAAATTAAAACATTGTGACATTATAGAAGAACGGTAAACATAACGTTTTTTAGAATGATCAAAATGTCATTTTCCATGTTATTAAAAATAAGAGTTAGATTCACCTAACATAAATTTGACTCGTAACGATTCAATTAGCTGGCGAATCTAAGGATATATCCGTAGTATTTATTATACATCTACCAAGCATATCGACGCCACATGTATTAAATCCTATACCACAATACCATCGATAAAGTGTGAATGTATTTTCTTCCATTCAAGATTAGGGTATTATTATTTTGCATGTAAAATGACGGATGAATCCCATGAAAGCGTTAAAGTGAACCGTTTAAGATAAGGCATGGACCACAGATGTGACAGCAGATGGGGAAAGCTGACTGATGGCCGAGCTTCCTCCGCTACGAAACAATGCCATATTATAATTGAAAGGTCTGTGATGTTACGCCGTTTTACCCAAATTGAGGGAAAGGTCTGCCCTCAGGGATACGACGGATGCCAGCCAAGCTTGAATGTGGAAAAAGCGTTTTGTCTGTTGAGTTATGTTTTTATTAAAGATTGATTTTCAGTAGCAACATACGACTTTCTGCTTCGCATTTTCTCCCAACTTCCTTTCTCTTTGAAGACATATAAAAATAGTTTCGGTATTGTTGCTAATGTGAATGCAGTGAATGAATACAATATTACAAATACTCTATATTGCACACCTCCCATAAATACACCAGGTAAATAATTATAATCAAATATATACACAATGCATTTTATTTCTATGGTTTTGGTGTTAAGGATTTTTTTTTATTAATAATGGGATTGCTCTTGGCCAGCATCTAGCCAGAGGGCAAAAATAAAAATAATTAAATATGATGCGTTTATAGAGATAGAAATATGAATATAAATCTTTATTGTTTTGTTTTGTATAATCTTTAATTGTATAAGTGTACAAAGTTGATGGTAGTACAAGGTATAAACAGCTGCCCGCTTCAGGCATTAAATTACAGTAAATTTATAGGATGAAAAATAACTATTACAGTATTAATCTAGAGGTTAACTGGGACGGAAAATGCCATATGCCATCACCATACCAGCCCAAGGACGTCCACTGCTAAACATAGGCCTCCCCCAATTTTATGCTAGCATTTTTGTGTTTTTGTATATGTACCTATTGGGACTCGGGTATGTCCAAGACCACCGTGGGATGGGCAGCTTGGTCGTTTTGGGATGCTGCTGCATCCCTGGAGTGAGGTGAAGATACTGCGATCGCCAACCCGCGTGCCAAGCGTGGCGATTATGGCATTTACCCGCCATGAATTGGGGGAGGCCTTTGTCCAGCAGTGGACGTTTTTGGGCTGATATGGTGGTGGTGGTAGTTTTAAATGATTGACACTTTAATAATGCCAAGTAGTTGTCAACAGATCACGTCTATTGGCATGATTATAAATGAGGGTGTCAATTACTGGAGCAATGTCCAGCACTAGGCGGCATCAGTATCACGCACGTTTGCTTTGCATTGTCACGTTTGTTCTCGCCCACTCAAAAAATGGCCTATATTTTCGTCCTTAACATAACTTATTTAATTTATAAATAACTCTAGTTTCACACCGCGCATTAACTAGGTCAAGTGCTGGACCAACACATGAAAAGCAATGCATTTTAATAAGGAACATAAAAGGCTTACAGGAGTCTTTTTAAGCTCGCTGCAAGCTTCACTCGTTGTTTTTTTGCTTTAAGCACCGGAAAAGCTGTTTGGTATAACTTTGAAAACCAACTTCGTTAATTGGATTACTATGCAATAAAAAAAATCTGAGGGAAATTAAATTAAATTATAAGGTCAAGAGCAAATAAATTGGATACACTCTTTTCACAGACTTACCCGTTTTAAATTCACTTGAGGGTATAGGTACTATATGTTCGTATAATTAGCAGCTTTATATATCGGTCATTCACAGATCTAAGGTACGCGTTTTTTCAAACATTATCAAAGTTAGTATAGAGCCCAATTTACTGTGGGACTCGTAATCCGCATAAATCTTAGGTAGCAGTTTCTAAAATTTCAAAAAATGAATAACTTATGTATATGTTAACTATTGTTGCCCACACGGGTAGGCCTCTCGTATGCAATATTTTCAACTATTGACTACATAGACCAGATTCGATTTCTTACGTATTAGTTAGTAATACGTATTAGTTAATAATCCTTTCCTATTCCTTATCTACATAAATGACTTGCCATACCTCGTAAAGACCCACCATGATATAGTATTGTTTGCAGACGATACCTCTCTTATATTCAAAGTCAAACGACAGCAACAAGCTAATATAGATATAAACAATGCTATTTCTAAAGTAGTTAATTGGTTCAATGTCAACAATTTATTGTTAAATGAGAAAAAGACCAAATGTATCAAGTTTGTCACGACTAACGTTAAGCACAATCAAACAAGTGTCATTGTGAAAGATGAGGAATTGGAACTAGTGGATAGTACAGTTTTTCTTGGATTAACATTAGATTCCAAACTGCAATGGGGTCCCCATATTGCTAATCTCTCGAATAGACTGAGTTCAGCAGCTTTTGCCGTGAGCAAGATCCGCCAACTGACAGACGTGAAGACAGCTCGATTAGTATATTTTAGTTACTTCCACAGTATTATGTCGTATGGTATTTTACTATGGGGCAGTGCTTCAGATATTAATACCATTTTTGTTCTGCAGAAGAGGGCTATTCGAGCAATATATAAAATGAACCATAGAGACTCACTTAGAGATAAGTTCAAGAACATTAATGTAATGACATTGCATTGTCAATACATCTATGATAATATTGTGTATGTACATAAAAACATTGTAAATTTCAGGAAGAACTGTGACATACATAATATTAATACTCGAAATAAACACAAATTCGCGGTGCCCACCACTCGCCTACAGAAAATTAGAAAATCATTCATGGGTAATGGTGTGAAGTTTTATAATAAGCTTCCAAGAAATGTAACTGAATTCTCTATTAATAAATTTAAAAATTATGTAAAGCGTCAACTCATATCGAAAGCATATTATAGCACACATGACTACATGAATGATAAAACACCGTGGGATTAATTGTGACTGAAATATTAATGAATTAATCATTATGGCGTTAGATATTAATATGATCTTTTTTTTTGATATTTTGATTTTAATCTAGAAACTGTCTAGATTTCTATTTTTTATATATTTTTCTATTATTATTATTATTTATTTTTTGACGATCCTATTGTGAATTTTACTACAAAATAATTTCTTACTTTGACATGTCTACAACAACAATATTTATTTTGAAGAATAATAATAGCATCAATAAATTGCTCTAAATAATTAATTAATATATATGTTAATACATGTTATAACTGACGATTCGAAAGTGCTTGTTGCTAGGCCTATTTGAATAAAGAATATTTTGACTTTGACTTTGACTTTAATAACGGCACGTGAAAATTACTTCTCCATTACATCGGGCGCACCCTGCTTACGACTACCTAGTTTTATATAGGGATGATTACATTAGGTAGATCTAGATGTCATTATTTTCCATACTAAAAGACAGATCTACATATGAGTAGGTAGTCTAAGTTTGACACGTTACGTTATCTACTAGCAGTTCTTTGAAAACGATAGACCAAATCAGAAGAGCAGTGACGAGGTGACGACAGACATTGCATACGCTGTAAGCTAAGCAAGTCACAATTTTCTTATGTGCCCAACCATAAAAAGAGTTCTAAGTAATTTTGAACGTATGCGGAGGTGATATAGTTGAATATTGCCTACATATTCAGACCGCGTACCTAAACGACCGTGCCTTGCAAACGTAACAAGTGAAACTCGGGGTTATCCTTTTCGCGTGGTACTTGAGACGCGCAATTAGTAAGCACGGAGCTCTTTTGCGGCATGAGGGTTTTCGTCAGTAGAAGGGTTGCAGTTCCGCATAGTTCTGTAGATGTTTCAACTCATCTTTGGCGACGACTGTGTCACTGCCATCCACACGAACCAAACCTGCACGCAAGCCACCGTCACACATAAGCCGCGCGTAGAGATGAGTTGAATTATCAAAGGACTATTCTTGTTAGTTTGCAAAGGGTTTAATATGCGCGAACGTGTTTTAAACACACTAGCTACTAGTACACACTTAAGTAATTTCATAATTTGTCGGGGGTACAGATATCACGTAGAGATGAGTTGAATTATCAAAGGACTATTCTTGTTAGTTGGCAAAGGGTTTAATATGCGCGAACGTGTTTTAAACACACTAGCTACTAGTACACACTTAAGTAATTTCATAATTTGTCGGGGGTACAGATATCAGAGTAAAGCAGATCCGCTCATATAAGTTGAACGATTTCTGTACATCTGATCTATTCTCACTAATGCACAAATCAGTAAGTTTGAGAGAGAAAGATAAGTGATATCTGACAGATCTTCACCTGTCAGTGTCTCCGTTTTCATAACTGCAAATTGTAATGAACTGCCGTTTTTGACGTTTTAGCTAATATGGGATTTGACATTTTGGTGTGCTTTTAAATTGAGACAATTCGTTAACAGCCGATAACAATCGTACTATCTGTCCCGTTCTAACTCATCTTGGTTGACTAAAAGAATTCAAAGAGTTAACTATATGAAAAATATCCTGCTTAATACTACGGATCTGTTGGTATTATTAATCTAAGGTCAAGGGGAAGCGGTACGATTTGAGAAAACTGTAAGTCGAGTTAGTACCGTTTTTTACTGCGCCCCCACATTTAAGGTTTGGCCACACCGCACTGACGCACCGCCAACGCAGTGACGTGCTTCATGCGTGAAGTTTTTGACTCATAAATATGTGTATAAATACGTATGTCTTGTCTTTTGTTCACTTGCGATTCCGTATCGCCACCGCATTTTGAGCACCTGCACCGCACCGCATTGTGGCCGGACCCAATACCCTGTACTTCCTGAGCAGAGCGGAATGCGCGGGAGCGTACAATACGAATATTGTACTGCCCCGCTTCTGCGCAGATATTACTACTGCGGAAACATGATACTGACAGTACCTCGACAAGTGAGGAAATCTCAGTGACATCAGTGAACTGCCACATATCAATCCCGCCCCAACAATACAACCCCGGAAGTCTAACGTAGTAGAACGACACATTTAAATTAGAAATCAAATTATGCAGAATCAAATTATTTGAACCTGCAAGATAGTCTGGAATTGAAAAACCACATGCTTAGCAAAGTATCCACCTGGCTCTTTGAGGTGAAGACTTCGCGTTTTTTTTTTAAACGAACGTCTTCGTTTCAACTTTGGCAAATATGCTTTCTTGTGTGGCCGGCGGATGGTGGCTTTCCGGACTTCTGGATTTTCTCCTCTACAGGTCGCATTGCTCAACGTATTCTCTGGTCGGCCTATTTAGCCTAGTTGGTAGTGACACTGCCTCCGAAGCTAGAGGTCCGGAGTTCGAATCCCGGTAAGCGCATTTGTTTCTGTGGTGAGCAGAGACATTTGTTCCTGAGGCTTGGATGTTTTCTATGTATTAAGTATACTATATCTATTAAATATATCGTCGTCTAGTGTCTAGTACCCATAACACAAGCTTTATTGAGCTTACTATGGGACTAGTTCGATCATTTTCGTGTTCAAATTCTCGTGAAAATTTGTGAGCAGAGAGTATGATAATTTTATATATTTTTTTGTCGAGTAAACTTTTAGAAATATTAAACTTTGAGACAGAAAAATCGCGAAGTCTGAAGCTAACAGAGCCACAAGTAATTTAGTTTAGATGAATTCCTTTTCTCAGTTAAATTGTTAATCTCATCTCAAACGATAAAGCTGCCACATGAATGTGTTTTACCTAGAATTATTAATAATTTAAATAACCATAAACTTTACACTTCTCTAGACGCTAAGTTACGCATAATCTTGTTGTAAATTTAATTTAATTTATAACTGCTTCATGAATAATGCCCTTCACGAGAGTCAATTGCTTATTAAAACGCATTTAATTAAGTTTACTCTGAAGTAACTCACTTATCTCTAAAGACCATTTACGAGGTGCTTATTAAAAAAAAGGAGATTGGGTTTGGAAGTTCTAATTAGGCATATTACATGCACCTATGAATCATCAAGTCAATAAACTACCACCGGTTCGGAAAAATAAACCTCTGCCACGAGAAGAACCGGCGTAAGAAACGCGGCGAAGTGTCATTTTTACCCACGACGGAACGGAGAACGTATATGCGTTTAGGGTGAGAGGTTGTTTGCACGGATCTATACCTAAACCGGATTGAGTACAAACTTTAATGAGCCAGTCAAAATTTAACCATATTTCTGCGTAATACAGTTAATATCCTGTTATGACAGACTAGAGAAAGCGGTCCGAGCGAGAGCAACCAACCGGAGGACGGTGTCCCACTCGCACAAGTTGCCTATTTAAAAAATATATATTTTGTGGTATTTTAGAATACTGAAAATAATTACTTGCTTGTACTAACTAGTGCTGCATGTTTATTAGGGATAATTTACATTTGACCTCATTTGTAATTGTATAAAATATCAACATTATTAACTGACTAAAACCTATTATTGCAATAAATATAGTTGCATTTTTTGAATATTAATTGGTATCCTCAACTTTAATGGTGTTAAATTTGAAATTATGAAAATAAGCGGCTGATGAAATTAGTTGAAAATAGTGAAAACATGTTGTATAAAGGGTTGTAAAAGTGAAAGTTTCATTAATTGTGGAATATCATTTCACAGGTAAGGAACAATTTGTTATATTTTAACAAAAACACACACACAGTGTTTATAAAACGACAAGACAAATGTCAAACTGATTAGGGTGACTATGACTTGGGCTGGTTTTGCAGAAGTATTCGTTATTAAGTGTTTAGTGAGAAAACTTTTTCTAAAGGTCAGTTGAAATTCAATCTTTTAACAATTTTGTTATCATTACGAGCTTTTGTTTAACTTGGACTGTATCTGATTAAACTGTGCAAGTACTTAAGTTATCGTTCCAATTTTTTAACCATTTTACAGCTACTTTCCGGTATCCAATTGAGCTGAAATTTAGCATACTTATGTACAGTATTCTAAATTTCAGCTCAATTGGATACCGGCAAGTTCGGTAACAATGATATTATTATATTGTTTTGTAACCTACCGAACTCGTGTACCATGACACCACCGTGCTGATCTGGTGAATTAAAACTCTTCCTCGTCTTTTTTTTTAATTTACGCATGGCTCATCGCGGGAAAACACATTTGTTAAGAGATTTGGAAAATAAAGTAGAGCTTAGGCAAAAATTACACAAGATTATATTGTTTAACAATGAATGGATACACAAACTTGTAATTAGCAAAAATAAATATTTCTTTGAAAAATATTCTTATTTTATTTACTACCTAATTTAGTTTAAATTTCATTGTACATAGAACCTATATTAGCAATAATCCTCATATCCACAGATGTAGTTGGTCACCCTAATTAAAACGAGATGCAATCCTCGAGTTTGGCTTCTCTGTCGGTCACACTTTTTCGTCACAGTACTCAATCCGGTTTAGGTATAGATCCGTGGGTTGTTTGTTTGTTTGTGTGTGCACCTCAATATCTCCAAAACGGCTTGACCGATTTGAATACGGTTTTCTGCAATGTGTTTGTGGTTTATTCAGGACGAACTCCCAAAAAAATTTACGACCATAACTTACCAGGGGGCGCTGCAGTTAACATTTTAGTCTTGAAAGTGCGTTTGAACGATTTTCTCCGGAACTCTGCTTGACCAGCATAGAAGATTTCGATAGCGCTTGGTGAGGAGTACATGTAATTGAACTTTGTGGATCACGATGGAGCAGAAAAACATGATAGGGAACTGTTAAGGGGTTAGATATCTTTATGTCTGTTTTTGGGCGCTTTTGTTTATGTTTGCTTAGCAGCCGTTGTAAACGAACTTCTGAGGGTCTGATGATGGAATAGAATAACATCACACAGAACCTTCCGAAGGCATATAGCTACTTGACCGTGCTTGGGCTCATTTCATCGTGTTTGCTGAGTAGCTTCTGTACATGATCTGCTGAGCGTCTGATGATGGATCAGAACAATATTGCAGGGAATCTTAATCAGGTAAACCGTGAGGTAATTCAGTAAACTGTGTTTTGACTCTTTTGATAGTATTTATTGAGAAACCTCTTCTCCTGAAATGCTGCAGGCCTGCTGATGGAGCAGAACATCACCCTAGGGAACTTTGCGAATACACATATGTGTATTACCGTGTTGTGATTATTTTGATAGTGTTTTCTCGGTAGCTTCTGTGCACGAACTGCTGAGGGCTTCAGGTATGATGAAACAGAATAATGTAGTAAGGAACTTTGTGAAGGCTCATAGATAGAATACGCCATGCCATGTCTGTTCTTAATTTCATAAAACTCAAGATACATTACATAATACAGCAACTTAAATCGAGATTACACAGACCACATAATCTTACTTCATTTCAGGGTAGGCAAATCAGGCAATGGCAGCCCCCGACGGATTTTTCTGGGTTTGTAACTATACCTCGCAATCATACAACCGTTTTTGAAATCTACTTTTATCGTTATGTACTTACTTCGTATATGGTCGGGGGCTTTCAATTGTTTTATTTTATTATTTTGCAATTAGGTAAAACCGTCGTGGGTTTTACAATTTTTTTAATTTAATTTTATTTATGACTTCTTTGGGGTCTCTGGCCGTTTCGAGTGTGTCACAATATCGATATCGTTGGTCGCGAGTAGTATGAAACATAATTAGATTGAAAATGTTTAGTTTATACCTTAAACATAACATATTTCCGTATTTGGCATTTTCAAAACACAATAGTCCATCATATTCTTATTAGACATGAGCTACGTGAACAAATAAACAATTCTGCGCAATTCTAACTCATTAAACATTTTGTATGTATTCATGAACAACAACATGGGTTACAACGTTATAAAAGACTCACATATTGTTTTATGAAAAATATTGTTATTCACTTACACCTTACTAAATATTCAGAGAGTAATTTTGGATGTGTTATAAATTCAAGGCATTTTAAGGCATTCCCCAGAGTTAAAATTTGTGCTTGATCTCTTGTTGTTAAATTAGTCATAGATAACTTTAATAAAGTTAGCCAATTGTTCAAATTCACACCTTATTTAAATTAAAGCTTAATTTAAACAAGGTGTGAATTTTAACAATTGACTACTTGGGTTTTCTTTTTTCGTGTTGCCATTCAAACCAGTTTTTAGAGAGGATCATGTCTATGTATATGGGACCAACAACGACTAGAGCACAATATAAGGCAAAAATGAAAGTCGAAATCAAACGTTGCTAGCCGTTTCAAAAACGACTCATACTTATTAACACGCTAAATATGACGACCCAAATTTTAATTTTAATCATTCTCGATGATGTCTAAAAAGTTTATTTGTATCCGAACAATGCTTTTGAGGCAAGTGACCGAGCAGTAATCGGTACTTTCCAAGATACAGCCTGAGATGTTTTCCTTGACTAGTACTGCGTTCGGAAATATGGCGTTTAAAAAAGCGCTGCTGGTTAAATAGTTCCGCATTATATTCGGTACTTAAAATTTCGTTATATTCAGGCATTATAATAATTATTTTTATTGGGAGCAACCTTACACAAATCGACTTAGTCCCAATCTAATCAAAGCTATATGCATCGACGGTATACTTCTACATATACATAAATACTTAAATACACAGAAAACATCCAACACTCAGGAACAAATATTAGTCCTTATCACACAACTAAATTCCGTGACCGGAATTCGAACTCGCGGTGGGAACTCATTGGTTTTGTGGGTATGGTCACTACCAGCTAAGGCAAAGTGGTCGGCATATTTGATACCTATTTGCTATCTCTAATAGTAGCGAAGTTAATGAAAAAAAAGTATTTTTTTCTTCTCGGTTTTAATTGTCATGAATGTGAAATTCATACACCTACTAGTCCATTTGTGACTGTGATTAGAAGGTAAGCCATAAAATGTATGTTTATAATACTAAGTTATTCCTACACATGTTACATGCTTTGCACGTTTTGCCAAGCAACTGAGCGCTATGGAGCTTGATTGAGTACATTTGTATAAAACATCGCGGCATACACTACCTATGACCTCAACGGGAAACCAACGCTCAAACAAAAAAGCAGCGTTTTAACCAAGAGTGCGTGATATTTCACAAAAGCATTCTTTAATCTCTTGCCGGACTCGCAAATGAGGATTGCTTCGAAATAAAAGCCTTCTCTACAACTCCCTTTTTGTTGCTGCCGTAATTTGTACATTTCAGACGGATTGTCCTGCCACTTCTGTTTTCTGTCAAGTGTGTGTTTTCCTCAAGCTTTTAAGTGAGTCTCAGGGTCTGTTGGTATTTTTTTTTAAATCATCGTAAAAAAGAATGTCCCTCATTCGGAACACGCTAATGTCGTAGATTTAATAATCATATTGGTATGTGTGCATACGCGTATCTTATTGGTCGCGAGTTGACCATGGATGTTATGATACATCTGAAACGTCAGGTAAATCAAAACAAAGAATATAATTTTACAGTCGAGTTCATAAATGCATGGACAGATGTCAGCCATATTGCTGTAGTATTAGGGTTCAAACATGTCCATGCACACTTGAACCCACTGTAGGTACATGATAAAGTCGGGTTAGCTAATAATAATGTGGGAAAATCGTACAAGTTATCTATATTAATAATTTCGTGCAGGGGTACGGTAGACCCGAACGAGACCTGTCTCAAATTGAAGAACGTATAAAAATAACGATTTCGAGTTGAACATATGTATCCGCAAAATTCGGATTGTCGCGTATTTTGCATTAAAAAGTGTTAATTTTATGACAAAAGGTCGGCCATATTAAATTCGTTGTTTGACAGCGTCGGGTTGGGTACGTTCGGAAATTGTAAACTATGTTTGCGTCCGGTGTGTTGGCCTGGTTGCTGGGCTGCGTTCTGGGTGATGGGCCATCATCGCCCATTGTGTGGATTCGGCTAGCCGCGTCTGTAGCGTTTTGTTTTTGTAGTTTTCAAGCGTTCTATACACCTATCAGCCTAGCTAGCACGATAACTTATACCGTCACGTTATATGGGCGAAATGTATTAAAACGTCACATAAAACGTAACGGTATAATCTATCGTGCTAGCTAGGCTGATTGTCACAACAACCGCCTTGAAAGTGAATGTATGGGGCCTGTTACATGGTTATTATTATCACGTGATACATTCATATCACGATAAGTATCACGTGAATATTGAAGCAGTATCCATACAAATTTGAAAACTGCGATAATATTGACACCCCAGTATTGTGATAATATTAATCGTGTAAAGGGCACCACTTGAATGTTTGCTGAGTCTGTCCGCCATCTTAAAGCTGCGTTTCTATTTTGTTGTGACAAACTACTAGGTGACTTATGGCTTTTAAACGTCTAGCAAAATTCTATCCCTATCTCGCTCTTCTTCTTATGTCTTATAACTTAGTGGTACTGGGGGTCTACTCCAAAATTCGAAATCCGAACTTCGTATGGTGCCGTCCCTTTCACTCATATAGTCTATGACAGGAGAGTGAAAGGGACGGCACCATACGAAGTTAGGATTTTGAAATTCGGAGTAGACCCCCAGCTCATGCCGTTCGCCGCGCTCGGACGTTAGAGGCGCTACCGCGAACCGAAAACGAAGTATCTGCCTCTCTCTCGCACATGTATATTCGAATGACAGAGAGGAAGATAGTTCGTTTTTGGTTCGCGGTAAGCCCTCAGGCGTCAACTTTAAAACGAATAGGGTATTTTACTATAAGAGAAATAAAATTCAAAATGTAATAAAAACCAGCCAAGTGCGTCGAAGTCGCACACTGAGGGTTCCGTACAACTAAAAAACAAATGTGATTTATCAATATATTGATATTTTTGGTAAAATATACTTCATAATAAACATTATCACCTAATTTCAAGTACATAGGTCGATGGGAAGTTAAAAAATTATATGTGTGACAGACAATACACGGAATGTTCTTTGACTTTCTTCGACCGTCCGCCGCGCTCGGACTAAAGTGCTACCAACCGAAAACTAAATATACATGCCTGTCTGTCGCACTTGCATATTCGAGCGCAGAGGGAAATACTTCGTTTTCAGATCGCGGTAGGCCCTCTGGTCTGACGGCTCCTATTCCTGGATGGTGCGCGTATCGGAATGTGAAATACCTTTAGCAAAACGGAACAAGTTGTTAAATAGCTTCCATTAATTGGAGAAAATATTACCAACTGTTATTATTATCACGCGAAACACTGAATATTGAAGCAACATCCATAGAGGCCTGTTACATGGTTATTATTATCACGCGATATACTCATAACACGATCCGTATCACGTGCAATGAATATTGAAGAAAAATCCATACGATTTTGAAAACCACGATAATATGGACACACCAGTTGTGTGATATCTAATATTAGCGTGTAACAGACCCCATACAATTTTGAAAATCGCGATATTATTTACACATAATATTGAGTGTAAAGGGCCCCACTTAATAGAATTTGGCGGAGAATAGAGAGCTGCTACCGCGAAACGAAAACGAACGAACATCGTGTATTTCCTTCTGTGTCGCTCGATTTTGCAAGTTCGACAGAGAGGAAGATACACGAACTTCATTTGTTTTCGTTTGCGTTAGCAGCTCTGACTTCGCACTAAAAATACTGACTGGCACATCAATATTTAACAATTGCACATCTGAACTGAACTTTAATGAACGATTAGTTTTTTAGCTATACAAATCAGTACTGATTACGGTGTCAAATTTTTTATGTGCCTTTAAATACTACCCTTATAAAAATGCTTAGGATTAACTTGCAAAGATACTAGCCTTTGCCCGTGACTTCGTCAGCGTAATCTTTTACTCCTTATTCCATATGTTAATCCAGACTACAGACTATATTTCTATACGAAGTTTCATCATAATCCGTTGTTGTAATGTTTTTATTTTATACATTTTTGTACATTATTTCTTTCGTCGTTTGCATAACTGTCACGAATAAATGTTTACTTTATTTCTTTCTTATTTATTTCACCCGAGCGAAGCCGTGCTTTCATCTAGTTATCAATATAATGTCTCAATCAGTGCATCAGTTCAAAACTTAGCCCAAGGTGTAGTGGTTCTTTCATATGTGCCATATGGACGTGTAAGAGTAAGCGAGAGAGAAATATGGACCAGAATCCTATTGTAAACTAAATGCTCACGGCTTGTACTGATATTTACTTGGCAACCGACGTATTAAAAAAAATCTTACCCTAGTAAACAAGCTTGCTGGACCACTATAGTCGGGAATAGCTGGTATAACAGGTAAGCTGTCAGTGTAGAGTGTAGCCTATAGACGTTTGCAACTCCATGGGTGTTACCTGCCAATATCGACCCTCTACGGCATACCAATTAAGTTCGATGCACCTTAAATCGTATGATTTAGATGTTGTGATTAGTATTAAGTAATAGGATAGGTTTTACATACTTACCATAGGCAGTCACTGTAGTTATGACCAGAATATCGTTTTCTTTTCTAACTAAAATACTTTTTTTTTATGACCTATCAGGTGTTAGGAAAGGAGAAGATAGGTCCAAAGTAGAATTTTAAGTCCTTAATCGTGTTGTAAGAAGAGAGTGATGTAATGTATGTACATAGCTATACACAGTGCATTCGGGTGCGCCATCTGTATGTCGATTACGATTAGTCTCGAAATAAACAGCTAGTGAACGGACGTGTGGGTATTTCATTTACTCATATATAGCAGTTAATACTGCGCAAACGTAATACTGACAGTATCCCGACAAATGAGGAATTCTGTGCGACATCAGTAATACCATCATTATATCGATCCCACCCCGCGAGTCAGGAAGTCAACTAAAGTGACTTCCTGATTTGTTGATGGGGAGGCGGTACGATATGAGACTGCCACCACCAGACTGTCAGCTGTCAGTGTCAACCGATACAAATGCAGTATTGCCTCACTTTTGCGAATGGTATTACTACTGCGCAAACGTCAAACGTCAAATGAGGAAATCTCACATCAGTACCTCTACTATGTTTTTTTTTCGAAACATAAACACCAACAGCGCGTTAGCGTTTAGTCTTAATTTGTATAACGACGCAAACAGCGCCTCTGACGGCCTTTGGTGGTTGGTGGTAATAAAATAAAATAAAATAAAATAATAAAATTATTTGTTGCCATACAAAATTGAGACTAAACGTAAACGCCTTCGTTTATGTTTGTGTTTCGAAAAAATATACTAGCGGTACAGTAAGCTGACGTCAAAGAACCAAAGACCTACTAATTATTCCTGGTCAAGTCAGGAAGTCGCATAAAACTTCTAAGTAAATTGATTTACTATAATAACTTTATAAAAACAACATTCAAGCAAAAAAATACAAATTAATTAAAAACTAAACTAACTTAATTTACCCAGTCATAAAAAGAAGACCCTGTCTAGTAGTTCCGTCTGCGGCATGGAGCTCATAACGCTGGCGGCGTTACCTCTCTGTATTGCTAAAGAAATACGTTGTGAGAGGTAAGCGCCAGCCCTATGGTCCCCTGAAGCGTCGACGAGACGTCTACCCATTGCCTTCATAAAACTTTTCATGTCAGCTGACCAGGGACCCAATGTTTCCACTGCAAGCGCCGCAAACTCTTACCCCTTTATTCATAAACGTCCATCAAGCCTCTATTAGTTAACAAGCCGCTAAAGTTGGTTTGTCCTTATCTGTCACTTTCACATTTATGTTTGTGAGAAAGGGACAAAACAACTTATAGTTAACAGAGGTTTGTTAAGTTTTATGAATAAGGGGGGTAGTCTTTAATTAAAGATGAGTATTTGCGGCGCTTCAACACCTGGGCCCGGTCAGCTGCAGAGCCGACTTTAGAGCGAGTCACCTGGATGTGGGACTGAGCAAACGTATCCGCGCACGTTACATCCCACACCAAAGCTCTACCCAATCTCCACGGCACTAATGTGGAACCATCAGGTCACTTGCCATCGTCTCTTGCCAAACCTGTAGGTTCGAGGATAGCGGGCACAGACACGGTGGCAAGCGAACGCCGGACCAAATCGTTTATAGTGCCGTAGCGGCCGACGCTTTTAATACATGAGAGGCCATGCCTACCTGACTCATCGACGCTTTACCCACAGATGCATGTGTGAGAGATACATATTCTGGCCCCAAGCCTCAAGGAACAAGCGATTCTTAAAGTGCCTGGGTCCAGAACGGTGCATATCTGTCGCGAAGGAAGTGCGTGTAGCCAGTGTCCTGACTCGGGGGAGGAAACCGCCAGGAAGCGGGCACGTTCGAAACGTCCGGGCTACCTTAGCTCTAGCGGCCGGAATGTCCGTTCCAGGGCATGAGTCACGCCATGCATCCCTGGACTCCTTCAGACTCGCTACCTCATCGTCGATTATCTGGGGAAGGTTAAGAATGATACCAACGAGAGACAGCGAGCCATAAGCAGATGACAAGAAAGCAGGCAAGGCTACGCTGGCCGAGGCTCGAACGCCCAGCCCCCCAAGCCTTATTGGGAGAACCGCTTGAGTCCATGGTCTGGTGCTGGAGTATAAATTAATATTGAGAATTTTGGAAAGTGTTGCCTGAAGGGCGGAATCAATGGATGATAAAATAGTGGGAAATTTCCAAATGGGACAACTGCGCAATAAATACATAAATTTAGGAGTGAATAAACAAAAACGAAGAATGAAAAGGGCCATATGAGGATTGATGTGAAAAAGTAGGTCGGATTCTTGGAAGTGTGTCGGATTCTTGAACAAGTTTAATTTACAATTAATGACAGGGTTGATAGATAGCATCTTCAAACGGACCACATGTGTCTATTACATTTTATGAATAAAGGTTAGAAGTAATTTTGTCAACTCACATCACCTGACAACTTTTCTTTCAGAACATACCACTACAAGCTAGAGACTTTAGGTATTAGGGGAACTCAGCTCAAACTCTTTGCAGATTATCTAGGCGAGCGTACTCAATGCGTAAAAATAGATAACGTGATCAGCTCAGATCTAAAAAATACCCCCTTCGGTGTCCCACAAGGGGGCTGCTTATCTTCGACGCTATTTTTAATTTACATAAACGACCTGTGCAATCTAAAAATAGACAATGGCAAAATAATTTCGTACGCCGACGACACCGCCCTACTTTTCTCTGCAAAATCAGCAGATGAAGTATATGCACATGCTCAACGCGGACTTAATATCGTAACTAACTGGCTTCAGCATCACCTACTAACGCTCAACTCGGAAAAAACTAACTATATAAAGTTTTCGATGCGCAAATCAAATTTGACCACAAGCAACCATAAGATCTATGCACATAATTGTCCTAACCCCACAAACAACCAATGTGAATGTCCAACTATAAACATCACTGATAAAACTAAATATTTAGGAATCATAATTGACGAATCCCTCTCTTTCAAATATCACATTGAAGCTCTGTGCAATAGAGTTCGCAAGTTAATTTTCGTTTTCAAGAAACTTCGCACGATCGCAGAGCCGCATTTAATCAAAAAAGTATATTTCGCGATATGTCAATCGATATTAACATACTGCATTTCTTCATGGGGTGGCTCAGCTAAAACAACACTACTTAGCCTAGAAAGAGCCCAAAGAGCTGTCTTAAAAGTTTCAACTTTTCGTACTTTTCGGTACCCCACCAACCTTCTTTATGAGTCGTGTAAAGTACTAACTGTTCGCCAACTATTTATAATGAGCACAGTCTTAAAACAGCACGTCGCTTCACCATACAGCGCTGAATATAATAAAAGAAGGCGCAAAGATGTGGTTTGCACTCATAATATACAACGAAAATGTGTATTTTCCTCTAGATTTTTCATTTTCTTGGGAATGTTCCTGTACAATAAGTTAAATGCTAAGTTAGATTTATACCCTCAGAGCTACTCGAAATGTAAGAAAATTCTCCGAGAAGCCCTTCAATGTATGTCATACGAAGACACAGAGAACCTATTAATAGTCGTAAAATGATCACTGTTTTAGTAGTAAGATAAGAACCATGTTTAGTTAATTAGAATAGAATATTATTAAAATATTTAATCATAATTTGAAAGTTTAATGTTTAAAAATAGTTATATTGGTCCTTTCTTTTGCCTGAAACACAGGGAACCCTAGTTCAGGCCCTTGTATTCATCCCTTAATATTTAATTTTAGTATGTACATATTCAAATTTCTGTAAAATACGTTTTAAATAAATAAATTATTATTATTATTATTATTATTATACCTGCACCGGCATAGCTGTAAGCATATTTTACATTAAACTCTTTCCTCTTCCAAACTTATTCGCCTCATAATCTTTTAGACGAAAACTGGGTGCTATAAATTTTAATATGAGCTCCTATTATGAAGAAAGTTCGGCCCTCAATGTTGGTACTAAAAACACCGTATATAATTCAACCTTAGAAAAACGTGAGGTCGACCCGTGCGGATCCACAGTAAATTAGAAAAGGGCTCATCACGTGCGTGAATATGTGTGATGTCTTTAGTGATTCTGAGAATACTACATTAGAAAGGTTTATCTTCATGTCCGTACGAAATGTTAATGGTATGTTATCTTCGTACTTTGTTTACTGATATAATACTGACAGTATACCGACAAGTAAGGAAATCTGCCAACAACCGTACGTTCTAGGAAAGTACAAAATATCGCTGCGCACATTGATTGGCCCCAACAAATGCGATAGTGGTATACAGCGTGTAACATTTAGATCGCAGTATGGGAAAGTCTGAAACTAATATAAAACATACGAAGACCTGCTTCTAGGAGCCATTATGTATTTTAGTAACAAGGAAAACTGTATTCATACATTTTAATAATGGTAGTAATTTCGAACACCAACTAAAATAAATTAATGGATATTAAAACAATGCATTTTATTAATTGTAGACGTCATGTTTCATTTACTGCTTACGAGTACCTGTCTGTCCTCTGAGTCTGAGTCCCGAGCTGAGTACCTACAGGTTGCTTTAAATGTATGGATGCAGTTTATTTGTTACTAAAATTGATGATATGGTTCCTAGAAAAGATCTTCGTATGACTTATAGTTTCAGACCTTCCCATACTGACCGATCTAAATCTTACACCCTGTATATCAGTACAAATTGCTTACCGCACTGCGCGCCCTCGTTTCAATGCTTCGCTGGAACGGGGCGGTAGCAATGCAGTACTGCATGCCTACAGGCTCTCGCAATGAAATACTAGTCCGGAAATATAATACTGATACTAACAGTATAACGATAAGTAAGGAGTCTATGGCGATATGTGATGTGATAGGTATTTTGATGTGAGTTCACTGATGTGAGATTTCTTCACTTGACAAAATACTGTCAGTATTACGTTTCCGCAGTAGTACCACCATGCGTAGAAGCGTCATAGGTACCATGCGTCATAGGTATCGTACCGCCTAAGCATCGACTAATCAGGAAGGCACCTAAGGCGATCTGGGCGAAATCAATAACCTCTCTGTAAAGTCCTGTCGGTCGGCCTGTGGGTCGGCCTGGTTAGACTAGTTGGTAGTGAAATTGCCTACGAAGCTGGAGGTCCCGGGTTCGAATCCCAGGAAGGGAATTTATTTATGTGGTGAGCAAAAGCAAAAAAAAAAGTTCCTGAAACTTTTAGATGTTTTCTGTGTGTTTTAAGTATATATCTAACAAATACCGCCGTCTAGTACCCATAACACAAGCCTTATTGAGCTTACTATGGGACTAGTTATTGTTTTTTGTAAAAATAGCAAGTATAGTAAAACAGTAAAGTATATATCAAATCCGCCCTGCCAATCTTACAGTCGTTTTTGCACGGATCTATACCTGAACCGGATTGAGTACTGTGACGAAAAAGTGTGACCGACAGAGAAGCCAAACTCGAGGATTGCATCTCGTTTTAATTAGGGTGACCAAGTACATGTGTGGATATGAGGATTCTTTCTAATATAGGTTCTATGCACAATGAAATTTAAACTAAATTAAGTAGTAAATAAAAAAAGAATATTTTTCAAAGATATATTTATTTTCGCTAATCACAAGTTTGTGTATCCAATTATCCATACATTGTTAAACAATATAGTCTTGTGTAATTTTTGACTAAGCCCTACTTTATTTTCCAAATCTCTTAACAAATGTGTTTTCCCGTGATGGGCCATGCGTAAATTAAAAAAAAGACGAGGAGGAGTTTTAATTCACCATAATCAGATCAGCACGGTGGTGCCATGATACACGAGTTCGGTAGGTAACAATACAATATCACATTGTTACCGAACTTGCCGGTATCCAATTGAGCTGAAATTTAGCATACTTATGTACAGTATGCTAATTTTCACGCATACTGTACATAAGTATGCTAAATTTCAGCTTAATTGGATACCGGAAAGTAGCTGTAAAATGGTTAAAAAATTGGAGCGACCACTTAAGTACTTGCACAGTTTAATCACATACAGTCCAAGTTAAACAAAAGCTCGTAATGTAAACAAAATTGTTAAAAGATTGAATTTCAACTGACCTTTAGAAAAGGTTTTCTCACTAAACACTTAATAACGAATATTTCTGCAAAACCAGCCCAATTCATAGTCACCCTAATCAGTTTGACATTTGTTTTGTCGTTTTATCGTAAAATATAACAAATTGTTCCTTACCTGTGAAATGATATTCCACAATTAATAAAACTTTCACTTTTACAACCCTTTACACAACATGTTTTCACTATTTTCAACTAATTTCATCAGCCGCTTATGTTCATAATTTCAAATTTGACACCATTAACGTTGGGGATACCAATTAATATTTGAAAAATACTACTATATTTATTGCAATACTAGGTTTTAGTCAGTTAATAATGTTGATATTTTATACAATTACAAATGAGGTCAAATGTAAATTATGCCTGATAAACATGCAGTACTAGTTAATACAAGCAAGTAATTGTTTTCAGTATTCTAAAATACCACAACATTTTTTTTTTTTACACTGGCAGCTTGTGCGAGTGGGACACCGCCCTCCGGTTGGTTGCTCTCGCTCGGACCGCTTTCTCTAGTCTGTCTGTCATAACAGGATATTAACTGTATTACGCGGGAATAAGGTTCAAGTTTGACTGGCTCATAAAAGTTTGTACTCAATCCGGTTTAGGTATAGATCCGTGCGTTTTTGACAAATATTCATGGGATCGTCTATATGACACGTGCCAGTTCGTTAGGTAAAATTACGTTGACTTAGTTAGGCAATTGGGACGTTCTACTTCAAAATGCACATAATTTTTCGACACTCTTGCTTAATATGCATATATTTTGGAATAATGGACCCTCGCTTAAATTTTCTGTTTTGTTATTGTAAAAGTGGTTTAATTGGGCTATCGATGTCGGTAGTTTTGATAAATATCTAAGTTCTGAAAAAATCTCTTATTCGAGGAATACAGTGGTCATTGCTGGCCCCCCGATTTGTATGAAAAAATGTTTTACCGGCTTTTTACGGCAAAATATATCAATTTATGCGTTTTCACTACGCAATTACTTTTAAATGGTTAAGGCACTATTTCCAAATATATTTTTTATTTACTTGTTCAATACGTGTCATATTATTTATCGTTTAAGAAAAATGTGCATTTTAAAGTAGAATGACTCAATTGCAATTTCCGATGTGCATTTTTTTTTTCAGAATTTAATTTGTTTGACCCAGAATCATGACCACTAACCACCACCACCACCATATCAGCCGAAGGACGTCCACTGCTGGACTTAGGCCTCCCCAATTTCATGGGGGGTAAAAGCCATAATCGCCACGCTTGGCATGCGGGTTGGCGACTAACAATTTATTTTTATTTACCGACTTCAATAGAAGGAAGGAGGTACTCAGTTCGTCTACATGCTTGCTTGTTTTTTTTTATATACATATGTGGCCGATTTTGATAATTCTTTTTTTGTTTCAAAGCAGGTACCCCGACATTGGTCCAATATAAAATTGGTGAAGGTCTGATGATGGGATCTAGGAGGAATCCAGGGAACTCCTCGAATTTGATAGGCATGCATATGCCGATTTCGGTATTTTCTGTAGGTAACCATGCATTGGCTCACGGAAACCACAACTTGTGGCATAGCAAGTACAAAATTGGATTCGGTTTTTTTTCCAACGGCGGCAAACAAATTTTCGGCCTGCCTGATGGTAAGCAGATACCGTAGCCAATGGACACTTGCGACTCCAGAATAGCTCGTTGCCACCCCTTTATTGACTTTAGGATGCGTTGTATTGACAGCTATGTGGGGCGTTCAATAAATTCTCAGTATTGACATAGTAAAACCTTTTTAGTAAACTTTTTAATACTGGCCGGTAAGTGCCATTCATTAATATAAAAGAAAAGTAAAATTCAACGCGGCGATGGTTTTTTGTTTTTCTGCAACTGTCGCACAAACAACAAATATGCCTAGGTCTCTCTCACTCTCAAGTCTCTCAACACAGCGCATCGTTGGGAGCTCTGGCGAACTTACTCACCAACAGGAACACATCATTATTTAGTTTATACCAAAGAAAAAAAACCTGCTGCTGCTGGTGCTAAGAAAACCGCCGGCGCTATTGGTGCTCATGATTAAGGACCGCGAACCGGTCTGGAACATGTCGAGCGATATTCGACTTTAAGACGTGAGTGACCCGTTTCATTATATTTAATGTCTCAAACTCACGGGAGTTTACTATAAAAAAAAAACCAACTCCAATTTTATACTTCGCTATGCCACAATTTGTTTCCGTGAGCCAATGCTTGGTTACCTACAGAAAATACCGAAATCGGCATATGCGTGCCTATCAAATGCGAGGAGTTCCCTCGATATCTCCTAGATCCCATCATCAGACCTTCAGAGCTTGTACTTTGAGACAAAGAAAGAATTATCAAAATCGGCAGACGTGGTCAAGAGTTATCGGGGAACAATATATAAAAAAAGAAAAACATGCCGACGAACTGAGAACCTCCTTCCTTCTATTGAAGTCGGTTAACAAATAACCTTGCGCAAGTAGTGGTGCTACTATATGGCTGCGGTCTTCACAACAATTTTTATGTGTCTGTTTTTTAACGAGCCTTATACTTTATCAGAAAACGATGCCACAAACCTATTTTTGTGGATACTCTTTTTCGTCACGGCAATAAATAGTACTCGTGTTTCTGAGTCATTATACCCAAAATTACCTACTTATTTTTAAATAAAAATCCACAGTTACGTAAAATCTGCTCAAGTTTACATATAAGATCATCTCATTACGTAAAGGTCGTGTTCGGTCGACACTCGATACGTTAGTAACATGACGACTGCTGTGGACCGCGGCTCAACCTTCGCGAACGTATCATATTACCGGTATATGATACCGACGCATCTGGAATAGAATGGAATCATGCGTATTACGGTTAGGAAGATATCGATTACCGATATTATTTTTATAAGAGTTAAAAGGTAAGTAAATCCATTTTTAAATCATTAAGGTATAGATAGTGCAAATTGTGAAGTTGCATCCTTTGCTAGAATATTATATTTTGTCCATTAACATATTGTATCTCCTGGGTTATAAACCTAGCTCTTAAGGCAATAAGAAAATCATCGATCCTAATGGATAACCTACCAATCGATGAAGTCGTTAATGAAGCATGTTTACCTAGAAAGTGCCTGTTCATTCTCGACCCGGAAAGTTCAAAGTTTATTTCTAAGGAAAATGAAGGCAAAAACAGCTTCACTGGAAGAGGTAGGGTTGGCAACTTGTGTACGCAGATTTGCGGAGCGTTTGTAGTATAAATGCGAGGCGTGGCTAAAAATGCGAGACTCACTTCACCTGTTTAACTTACGTGTTAACATTGTGTTAACGTATAGCGGAAGTAGTAAGAAATTTCCAAAATATTTCGTGAAACGATCTGATATTTGTTCCGGCAATCCAAGATTTCAATATAATATAAAATAAAATAAAAAAGCCTTTATTTCTACTACCAATACCACTAATTTACTATAAACTATGATACAATTATCTTCAATACTAGGTAGAAGTCGCCTCTGCGGCGTAGGCCTCCCCCATTTCCTTCCAAATTTGCCTTTCTCTGGCTATTCGCATCCAGTCTGAGCCGATCCGTTGGGAGAAGATATCGCGCGATCTTTTCTTCTGGCGTCCACGTTTCCGCTGTTCGCCTCTCGGTATCCACTCGGTTACTCTCTTCGTCCACCTGCTATGTTCCATCCTACAAATATGTCCTGCCCAGTTCCATTTTAGTGATCTTATCCGTTTTACTATGTCAGTTATTTTTGTTGTTTTCCTGATAGTTTTATTATTTATTTTGTCAGAAAGTTTAATGCCAAGCATGCTTCGCTCCATTTTACGCTGACAAATTGCCAATGCTTCTTCATCTTTTCTCTTGAGGGCCCAAGCCTATTGAAATCTTTTCTCTCAAGAGAAAAGATTTCAATATAGGGATCTCTTAATTAAACCACGCTGTGAAACTGACATTTACAAAAGAAATGCTTATAATATGAGTATCAGTATTTATAATAAGTTACCAGCACATATAAAATCATTAGAGTGCAAAGCATTCAGGCGAACCTTAAGAACGTGGCTCCTAGAACACTGTTTTTATAATATGAATGATTTTATGAACTACAACGCTGATTAAGATTAGTAATTACAAATTTTACTGTCAATACTTATATGTAGCAGTGCAGCAGTAACAATTTAAAGTATATTAGTATACTAGATGGAAGCCCGGCTTCGCTCGGGTGAAATAAATAAGAAAGAAATAAAGAAAACATTTATTCGTGACAGTTATGCAAACGACGAAAGAAATAGTGTACAAAAATGTATAAAATAAAAACATTACAACAACGGATTATGATGAAACTTCGAATCGTATAGAAATATAGTCTGTAGTCTGGATTGGGAATAAAAGTATGGAATGGAATTATATGGAATTGGGAGTAAAAGATTACGCAAACGACGTCACGGGCAAAGGCAAGTTAATCTTTGCAAGTTAATCCTAAGCATTTTTATAAGGGTAGTATTTAAAGGCACATAAAACATTTGACACCGTAATCAGTACTGATTTGTATAGCTAAAATACTAATCCTTCATTAAAATTCAATTCAGATGTGCATTGTTAAATATTGATGTGCCAGTCAGTATTTTTGGTGCGAAGTCAGAGCTGCTAACGCGAAAAACAAATGAAGTTCGTGTATCTCCCTCTCTGTCGCACTTGCAAATTCGAGCGACACAGAGGGAAATACACGATGTTCGTTCCTTTTCGTTTCGCGATAGAAGCTCTCTATTCTCCGCCAAATTCTATTCAGTGGGGCCCTTTACACTCAATATCATCGCGATTTTTAAAATTGTATGGGGTCTGTTAAACGCTTAATACTATCACAATACTGGTGTGTCAATATTATCGTGGTTTTCAAAATCGTATGGATTTTTCTTCAATATTCATTGCACGTGATACGGATCGTGATATGAGTATATCGCGTGATAATAATAACCATGTAACAGGCCCCTATGAATGTTGCTTCAATATTCAGTGTTTCACGTGATAATAATAACAGTTGGTAATATTTTCTCCAATTAATGGAAGCTATTTAACAACTTGTTCCGTTTTGCCAAAGGTATTTCACATTCCGATACGCGCACCATCCAGGAATAGGAGCCGTCAGACCAGAGGGCCTACCACGATCTGAAAACGAAGTATTTCCCTCTCCGCGCTCGAATATGCAAGTGCGACAGAGAGGCATATATATTTAGTTTTCGGTTGGTAGCACCTTAGTCCGAGCGTGGCGGACGGTCGAAGAAAGTCAAAGAACATTCCGTGTGTTTGTCTGTCACACATATGATGTTTTAGCTTCCCATCGACCTATGAACTTGAAATTAAGTGATAATGTTTATTATGAAGTATATTTTACCAAAAATATCAATATATTGATAAATCACATTTGTTTTTTAGTTGTACGGAACCCTCAGTGTGCGACTCCGACGCACTTGGCTGGTTTTTATTACATTTTGAATTTTATTTCTCTTATAGTAAAATTCGATTCGTTTTAAAGTTGACGCCTGAGGGCCTACCGCGAACCAAAAACGAACTATCTTCCTCTCTGTCGTTCGAATATACATGTGCGAGAGAGGCAGATACTTCGTTTTCGGTTCGCAGTAGCGCCTCTAACGTCCGAGCGCGGCGAACGGCATGAGCTGAGGGTCTACTCCTAACTTCCTATCCTAATCCTAAATCTCCTATCCTAAAATCCTAAATCCTAACTTCGTATGGTGCCGTCCCTTTCACTCATATAGTCTATGACAGGAGAGTGAAAGAGACGGCACCATACGAAGTTAGGATTTTGAATTTCGGATTAGTCCCCCAGTACCACTAAGTTATAAGATAGAGCGAGATAGGGATAGAATTTTGCTAGACGTTTAAAAGCCATAAGTCACCTAGTAGTTTGTCACAAACAAAATAGAGATGCAGCTTTAAGATGGCGGACAGACTCAGCAAACATTGAAGTTGTGTCCTTTACACGATTAATATTATCACAATACTGGGATGTCAATATTATCGCAGTTTTCAAATTTGTATGGATTCTGCTTTAATATTCACGTGATACTTATCGTGATATGAATCCATGTAACAGGCCCTATACATTCGCTTTGAAGGCGGTTGTTGTGACAATCAGTCTAGCTAGCACGATAGATATAAATTTGCCCGTACTCGTAAGAACTTGCAACACTACAAAGTATCCCAAAGTAAAAGACACAAAAACAAAATATTTTTACCAATTGAAAAAATTAAATTGTGCAGAAATGACCCCTATCATGCTGCTGTACAAATTTATAACAAAATACCAGATAGCATTAAGTCGGAACAAAAAGACACTATATTTGTAAGTAAGCTAAAATCGCTCCTAATCAAAAATTGTTATTATTCTGTAGAGGGTTTTCTGTCCGATGCTATTGTATAATTCAGAAGTATTAAATATTAATCTTGATATGTTATATAATAACCATTTCGATATAATCTTAATTTCTTTTCAATTCATTTTATTTAATACAATTTTTAGTGGATAAGCAAATATTGTAACACCTCTGCTAGAGGTAGCATGTATGACACATTAGTTTAATTACTTTGCAATAACATCTGCATTTATAATTATATACATGTAAGCAATAAATAAATAAATAAATAGATTATACCGTTACGTTTTATGTGACGTTTTAATACATTTCGCTCATATAACGTGACGGTATAAGTTATCGTGCTAGCTAGGCTGATAGGTGTATAGAACGCTTGAAAACTACAAAAACAAAACGCTGCAGACGCGGCTAGCCGAATCCACACAATGAGCGATGATGGCCCATCACCCAGAACGCAGCCCAGCAACCTGGCCAACATACCGGACGCAAAAATAGTTCACGATTTTCGAACGTAGCCGACACTGTCAACCAACGAATTTAATATAGCAATCAAAGAGAATATAATCACTGCGTATAGCAATATAGTCTGTGGGCAATATGGCCGACGTTTTGTCATCAAATTAACACTTTTAAATCCAAAATACGCGACAATCCGAATTTTGCGGATACATATGTTCAACTCAAAAATCGTTATTTTTATACGTTCTTCAATTTGAGACAGGTCTCGTTCGGGTCTACCGTACCCCTGCACGAAATTATTAATATAGATAAGTTAATAAAGTTTAGTGTATTGTTTAATTGTACCCATAGATGATAATCCATGTTTATCTCTGTGTAACATAATATTTGCATGCTGTTAAGAAATGGCTGAAGAAGGCTGAACAATTTGTTAACCCAAGACTTGTAACACACCCTTTTTTCTGCAAATAAATTTATTATTATCTATTTATTCATTTATTATTATTGTATGTCTTTTCCGCTCATGGGACAATGGTGTCCCTGACCTTTGGAAGGCGTGCGCGGAGCCGCAGTACCGAGGTACCGAAGTACCAACCGAGTACCACATAGCCAACACGTTGAGGCCCTTTTGACAATTTAATGAAATGCAAGGGGTACACCGAGCGGATGCTGTGCCTGCCCGTGTCATGGGACGCACACAGAGACAGCACCCGCCAGGGTGTACAGGGACTATTGCTGGTTGATGGAATCTAAATGAACCGGACTATTGGGTGAATATGATGGACTAATGGCTGGGCTATTGAGTGAGACAACGGACGTCTGTCTAATAAAACTATCTCACATTTTTATCTCAGGCAGGCAGACGGTGACTCGCCCTCTGCTAGATGGGCCCCTATAAATAGCGACATTATAAAATGGCCTAAGGGCAACACCGGTGCAGAGGGCTAGGGGCGGTAGAGAGGTGGCACTGGACTTTAAACATATAGCCAACTCGCCACTTAGGTGACCACATCCACCCCCGAGCAACAGCTCTAGCGACTCCACTCTGGACAGCCGGTTAAGGCATGCCAGAGGCGGGGGGCCTGTTCATACAACCAACCTACATTACACCCCCAGGAGCACTCAGATACATAGGGTCGCTGCTCCCTAACAGCTCGCCATAAGCTGCCCTACGTTGACTGACTGCACTGGAAATCCAGTGGGCGATGGGGTCGTCACATCCCTATTATTATTAGTATTGTACGTCTTTTCCATATCTCGGGACCATGGGGTCCCGGACCTTTGGAAGGCGTGCGTGGGACTGAAGCCAACAGCGCAGAGGCCCTTTAAGACAAAAATAATCTAAAAGTAAGGGATACACATGGCGGATACCATCTCCGAGCGCACAATATGATGCATCCCGAGATAGTCCCCGCCAGGTGCAAAGACTATTGGATTGCAGCACTTTGGCTGTGATGGGAGCTAAGGTCATAGGGCTATTGAGTAGAATATTGGATGGGCTGGATAATGGGTTATGGGAGGAGACTAGCGGACACCTACCGTGACAATTAGTCTCAGATTGTAAAAAGGCAGGCGGTGACTCGCCAGCTCGCTGTTATTATTATTATTATTAAGTACAGAGGACGGGTGACGCCTAGTAGCGTAAACGCATTGTGTGCGCGAGTGCTATTTACATCAGACTCAAATTGCTTGATCTTTACTAAAATAAAACTTACGCATATTTCTAAAAAATATTTCTAGACCTGACAACGGGGCAATGATATTTATTTATTCGTAAATCTATCTCTAAGAGGAAAGAATAAGAGAATCGACGTCCCGAGGATGCGGACATCCTCTGGGGTGCTGGAAACGGGACTGCCGAAGCGTTGGCAACCCTAAGAAGAGGCAGGGAGCCCTGTGCGATGACTTGACTCGACACGAGATTTTTAACTTATAAGTAAACATTTTTTGCTGCAATTAGATTGTGCGTTTAGATTTGGTTGTAGGCCATGTCAGTATGGGACTCTACAAAAAGAGATGCATACTTTTTTCCCTATATCCCTGGAGTTGCAAGCGCCTATAGGCTATGGTGACCGCTTACGCGCAGTACGCATGTTTGCCATCGACGCGGTATATAAAGTGTCATATGTAATTAATGAGGATTGCAATTATTTACGTTAAGCTTGGGATAATTAGGTAATTCCATGATCGCTGGGGCGTCCTTGCGAGAGGAGCGCGCAGCTTCAATATTTCCACGAATCACAAAGAAGTATTTTACGGCACGCGGCGAACTAGAATTTCAGCTTCAATATTTTTAAAACTAATCAGATCACATACAAACTTATAGCTCCGTCGGGAGTTATGAAAAGGGTTATAAAAAACATAACTCCCATAGCAAGCATCACTTTTGAGCAAGTGTAATGAAAATATTATTATTCGTTCTGTGGTCAATAATGTTATGTCAACACTATAATATTTGTGTTGTTTTTACGGTCGTTTGCGTAATACAAGTTATATGGGAAATCCAACGCTGTGGAAACATAATATACAAACTAAACTTTATAACGAATATACAATACAGGAAGAATAAACATAGTTCAATAATAAAGTATAGAAAAGCGGATGGTTGGATATCCAATGTTTGGGTTGAAATTAAAACTTTGATTATTATAGGCCGTGCATGGCAATTTATTGTTTAGGTCTGACATATTGATCCGTGAAAATATTAAACATTCACGGAATTTTATGGAACTTCACTATTTACCACCTCTGAATTATTTTACAACTAATATACCGAGAGGAAAGAACCATGGGCAACTTTGTATGGATGGTCCTAAAACCAAATATTCCTCATAATCGTTCGTGCTGCCTAGGCTGGTGTTTAAACGTACCTGTACTTACGTGAACGCAGCCTAATGTACATCGTGAACACGCCTGTCTGTCACTGTCTTTATATGCAGTCTGAACAAGCCTGCACGTGAATGTATTCTAATGCACACAGCACTAGGCTGCGTTCACGTAGGATAAAACCCGGATAGATGCCCCACTGGAATAGATGCCCTATTTCCTAAAAACCTAACTTCCCAATATAGCAACAAACAAATATCGGATGCGCTAGCGCCTCCCACCTCAGTACCCCGCAAGCAGCTGAGCAGAATGGACTCATACATACACGCGGTATGCCGTGGGTTCTTGTCAAGCGCACTGGATTTCCATACAGTCTGACAAACGCGCGCTACGTTGCTTGAGGCACTGCATACATTTACTACATTGAGTCCTTACCTTATACTACATTGGTCCACGCAAGAAAAGAGTTAATACAAAAAACTGCACTCTATTCGGTTCATCCGTCGGGGACAACGACGCCACAAACAGACACACAGATACACAATCATGTTAAACTTATAAGTTGTAACACACCTCTTATGCGTTGCGTCGGGAGTTAAAAAAAATCTTAAGTATACCCATTATTTGAAAATTAATATCTGTTGTTCACTCTGCTTAAACATTTGCAATAAGGACTTCGCTCGAACACTCGCGATCACTCACTTTAAAAAGTGAAACCCTCTTTTTCCCAAGAATCTTGTACGACAAAGCAGTGGCACTTTGTGATATTTCCACCCGAGGTATAAAAAGAGGTATATCGTATTTCAAGAGGGAAGTTGCCACATCTGTGGCCCGCGGTGTTCAAACTTTCTCACCAAACTCGCTACGGAGGGTAATATTTATTTTTTTAAAGTGAAAAATAAGTGGGAATTTTGTAAGAAAGATAGATAAGTAAATAGATATAGGATATCGTTTTTCCAGTCTCATATTTATTGTTTTTTTTTTATTATAGAGCGTCGGTGGCAAGAATTTTCACGTCCTGCCTGATGGTAAGCAGATACCGTAGCCTAGGGACACTTGCAACTCCAGAAGAATCACAGGCACGTTGCCAACCTTTTTTATTAACTTTAGATTTCGTTGTTTTATTATTTATTTATTCTAGGAGTTCCAACAATAATACTCGTGGCCTTAGGAAAAGTAAGTTGCTTTATTTTTTATTTATTAAAAATGGGATTGTCTTTGCCAGCATCTAGCCAGGGGGCAAAGATGAGACCGACGATGAAGCGAGCTCACCCAAAAGATGCCTATTTACTCGTGCCTTAAAAAAGTCTAGGATTAATCGCATTATTACGTATACGTTGTTCGGCTTTAAATATAACGGATGAAAAATTTAGCACTAGTTCAAGGTGTCAACTTGTTTAGACACGAAGCATAAAAAGCAATTAAAACTATTGTGAATTATTCAAACGTGGATATTATTTTTAGCGATTTTTCCTATTTCTACGAGTTCCTATTTGAGCAGGTTTCTATTTCTACAGATTGTCATCAGGACAGTTATACAATTCTTAAGATTCCTATTTAATTTCTCGTACAATGCTCAGACGCGCGGTCATAAAAATAATTTCATGAAATTTGTTTTTAATTTTTGTTGGGACGTACGCGGCTGAATGCCAAGAGCAATCCTGCTGAGCCCAAATGCATGGCGTAGCCGGACTTCGTTGGTGGTTTTAAACGGTAGTCCAAGGTTCTCTAGCGGCGGTTAGTCCATCATACCAGACCTTCCCGACAGGACGGGATGCGTGAATATATTTCTCCAAGGTTACAAAAAGGTACCTTTAAAATTGCAGACTTGGTTCTCGTAACTATTTAAATTGCGGTCGTTTGATAGTAAGGGCATTATATTTGCTCTGTACAAAGCTTTACCTTTTAAATTCCCCAAACGTTTTTCTCCCAAGACTAACTACGTCATGTTTTCACATTTTGGTTTGAGTACCACCTCTGTCGTATTGTTCTTACCAATTTTGCACTGACCTCGCACCGCCAAATGTGGAAGCTTGTAGCCTAATCCTTAATTTACGTAACAGAGACTAAATCTGACATTACAAAAGCATATTTCGGATGAAATTAAGAATTCAATATTCAAAAAATCCACGACAAAAGGAAGCCGTAAAATTTCAACATTTCTCGTCCAATGATTTGGGGTTAAACAAGGCCCTCTCGTACTTTAGAAATGTTTAATTAAAATCTTTGGATGTTTGAAGAATTTACGAGAATTTTAAGTTTAAAACTTTTATCAAATAAATGTGTAAGTATGGACGTAATGCTGTTATTACTTCTTCGGTTATTTTAGTATTTAAATTTTAAGTTTAAATGTGTTTTTATACGTATGTAATGCGATACATTAAGTTCGTACTGTAAAATGAGCCGATATTACTAGGATCCGAAAATACGAGAAACCGATAATAATTTTAATCTTGATAGATACTACAGTTTTACGTGCAAATTCACATACCTGAAGCATCCGGGTCTGGAGCTCGTAGGGCTCCTCTGAACGCACTCTTCGCTACTACACAGTAACGTGCAGGCCTGACTTACCGACCGTGTTTCGCACCAGAGATACCTTTCTCGACACAGCCCACTCACGCTCTTGATGTGATTTGCACTTATTAATCTATGTTCTATTTAAGACGAGGGATCTTTACACAAATATTGTAACAAATTGGACGCTCCTTGTGTCCGTCTTCGAAAGCAAGTTTTTTGTAAGTAATGGCTACAGGAAGTAGTTCTACCTAGCGTTGCCATATGTAAAATGGAAACAATATTAATTTTACCCTATAAAAAACCGATATTCGAGACGAGGATTGAACAATATGCATTATTACGAATTCTGCTAAAGAATTGTTTTTGTGCTTTTTTTTCACTTCTTAAACATCTCTATTTAGGTATAAGGATTCCAACCTTCATCAAAATTATTCTAATCTTAATTTAACCCGCCATAATTTGACTATTTGAGGTTTTTATTTGTTGTATTGTCAATATTAAAATATACCTTTGTATGAGATTAAGCGTCACCTACGCTTCTCAATTTAGGAGCGTGATGGGTATTTAATATGCTACGGTAGCTTATTTTTATTAAAATAACATTACTTTAACTTGTGTCGTTTTATAATGTTAGATTAACTCATATAATTTTAAACGTCATTTTCTATTCACAATTTTATCGTGACAAACACGTACAAGAAATAAAAAAAACTAACAACGCAAATAAAACAGAAGATACTTCATGCATCATTCTCAAATTATTTTTCTTCTATAATAAAACCGATTTACTTTCCTGAATATCATCTGGCTCATTCGTTGTCATTTGACACGTCAACTTTGCTTATGAGGGTAGTGTTGAACTGTGACTGTGATATCTTTCCAATCCATCTCAATGTCGACGAAGTTTCGGCGTGAGATGAATAGAGATATTGATCGGTCCATTGGCGACATTGGGATACGGCATAAGTTTTGTGATAAGCAAGACATGTGCCATTCGAAACTAGGTGTGTGATTATTAGGGTTTATGCTACGATCATGAATCATGATAGATCTGAGGATCTGAAGGACTTAATGTGTTGACTTGGTATCGGTCGGATTTGTCGCAGTCGCAGTTTATGACCTTTTTTACTCTGGATAGGTTTGTGCTTGACCACATATGACCTGATGGTAAGCGATGTTGTGGTCTAGGATGGAGCGCGTTTACCTAGTAAAAACCGGTGCACTCTCGTCTTGAAGACCGTAAGGTTGCAGTTTACAGAGAACAAAGATTCTGGCAAGGAGTTCCACAGCTTGGCTGTGCTCACAATAAAAGTAGAAGTGAAGGTGGGTGATCGTGCGAGTTAGTTATGGTTATTCTGTTTTGCAGGTCTTCTTTACGGAATCATAATTAATTCCTCCATCACCACCATATCAGCCGAAGGACGGGCACTGCCAGACATAGGTCTCCCTTAATTTAATGGGGGGTAAATGCCATAATCGCCACGCTTGGCATACGGATTGACGATCGCAGTATCTCCACCGCACACCAGGGATGCTGCTGCTCATCCCCCGGTGGTCTTGGTTCTAGTTTTAGGACATACCCGGGTCCAATTTATTCATATTTATATTTATTTATTATGTTGTCTTTCTTTTCTGTCACAAGAGAATTTCCAACACTACCGTTGAGCGTAAGCAGTGGTCGGAGGAATAAATGAATGAATGAATCGTTAATTACATGTTAAATCCGTCCGAGGAGTCCGATGAAAACCAACAATATAAAACAGGCTTATAGAGCTACATATACAACCACAACAACCACTCCAGAAATTATGATTTTTTTCCCAAGCAGCACTAGCATAGCATTAATCCATTAACATACTGTACCTGTTCAACGTTCGTTTCCTTAAAAAAAATGTAACCGCCCTTACACCTTGATGTTTTTATACCAATCAGATTGAGATACTCAATCGCTCCCCCTAATTTAGAACACGTCCTACCTTAGCTCGATCTCGTAACAAGCCCTAATTATACATTGACCGAGTCTAAATTACGTTAAGATTTAAGTTGAGCGGCTAGGCTCCTAAATTTGGCAACGTAGTTTTAGGTTAATTCAGTTAAAATATGTATGCTAATGGCTTCACAGTGCGGAACGAAGCTAATTAAGGCTGTATGTTACGGTTCTTAGACTGGGCACTTTGGAAATGGTTTATTTAAAAATCATATCAACTTGTCTTAACTTCTTGTAAGACTAATCGTCAGGCTAGTACCGCGATGCCCGTAATAATCACGTAAATAAATGGGGGCTCTATATTCAAGCGGTCAAGTATGTATGTAACTGTAACACACACTTTTCTAGTTATATATGTATAGTCCCGAAATGAAAAGGTTTGTCTCTTTTTGACCTTAACAGCTTTAAAATGGAATAGAACAGTTTTCATTCCTCGACTGTACCTAACCACATCGGCCTGGGCATATCCCGGTATGTTACTTGCTGTGAGTTATCCTTTTGGGTGAATACTTACCAGAGATATTTTTTGAAGGAAAATAGCGTGTCTTTTTACTACTGAATCCTTAGAATATCAATTGGATATTACTTCTCATAATTTTCAAATTTCATCGATATCAATCAATTTTTGAGAAAATTTTTCGACTGTAAGTGTGTTGGCCTCGTATTTAGATCATACTCGTCCAGTATGGCTTACTTACTGGTCTCTGCAGTAAATAATATCACTATAAATAAATATGTAAATAAATAATACGGGCATTACAACATTACAATTATTGTAAGTCGCGGCTGCGTTGCTCCGATGCGTTGTGGCACTGGGATGTGTGCGGTGACGATCAGATGTCATACGGTTGGTGCCGGTGACGTAAAATTGACGTCACACTGCATATAGGATGATTCCAATTAGTCTTATGGTAATTAATAATTATAAATCTTTAATCACCAATCATTTAATCATTCATTTATATATATATTTTCAAATATGGCCAATTACATCCGAGGATCCAAAGATTAGAAAGGAGGCTTTTACTGGTTTAAAAAAAGCAGATGCGGAAATCATGACTTGAAATTTTAAAACATAACATAGGAGTGTTTTTATTCTAAATATGAACTTACGAGTAAACTCTCTATGGCAACGAGGTTTGTTAAATTGTTGAGAATTAAATGGTATACGGCGGTTACATTCGTCTGACAGAGCGGGGATTCTGACGTTTCGCTAACATTTGGATATGAATGAAAAGCCCGGTGCGCGTGGTAACGGGTATCAATGTCGCATTTTCATATACGCAATGTCTGTGTTTTTACCTTTCAACATTTGGAAATTCTTTTCCCTACAGACCCTTTGCCACGTTCATTGGTTTCTTTGCCGTGGCCCGGTTTATCAACTCCTTTGTATTTGCATAGCCCAATACACAGTATATAGAGACCTTTACTTCCGATTTTGCTGGGAACATAGTCTTATTTTACTTAAAAAGGGTCTAGCCTCGTATACAGTTAAGTTGGAACAGTAAGTCAACATCGGATATTAGAAACAATACATTTGGTTGTCAAGTATTGCGCACTTATGTAAAATGTAAAAAAATATTTGTTGTTTTAGAATATCCTTCAAGATAATATCTGACTACTATCAAACAGCTTAACCTTTCTAAACCGGAAACCTTATAGACCTATAACCTTTTTACCTTATAGACGAACCATAGTAAGACCATCGTATCGTATCGGGATGTTGGGCCGCAAATGTGACGGATGAAAGTCTCTGTTGTCTTTTGACGGATGAAAGTCTCGTGAGACGAGAATGTTGAGAATGATGAGTGGAATGGAGATCTGGCATCCTTCCTGTATGTAAGTCGTGAGATGATGAGTGAGATAGAGAAAACATGCTGCGCCGACCCCAAAGTTAATAAGATAAAGACAAGCGAATTAATCAGACAAAAGAACCATTTTCAGCAATTTGCTTTTTAGATAGAGATTTTCTCTCTGATTCAGTATTGCTTAAGAATGAATGAATGAGTAACATTCAAATCAGATTAAAATCCATATTTTTGTTTGATTAAAGTACTACCAAAACTTAAATTAAATATGTTGTGCTCTCCTCACCTCTTTTGGGAATACAGGCGTGTGTTTATGTAATTTTTTATGTTAAACAAAGAAGGTAGCGCAATTTTAATAAGTGTACGGTACAACGCATCAGGGTCTCAACACCTTTGTACCTTGTCACTCTAACCTCATATTTAAAATGTTATACTAAATTCCCAACGGGTGAGAGCGACAAATTTCCTAAGTATCCAGTTAGTTCGACCGTGCGTATAAACATGTGGGCAAGTCTGGTTTTTTCTACAACGAGTGTGTTTATCGGTCCGATAAATACGTACGTGAAAATTGTTAGATTTGTCTGATTTATGAGAAAATAATAAAAAATGTTTTACCTGAAGAGGCCTTACAAATTGTTTAATGTTTTGAACTCAACTTATGACAAAATTATTGATAATTCCAAGAAAGCGATTGAAGGATACGATGCTTTCACTAAAGTTGTAGATAGTGTCAGAGCAATATTTTTTATTCCTTTAAGTAGAAACTAAAAAAACCGGTTTTAGTTTGACATTTGTCGATTAAGGGGCTCCGTACGTTTTTCGTCGATTTTTGACTAGTTTTGAGTTGATATTCCTCCGTAAAAATTAGAGTTATATTTATGGAACAAACGGTTATCGGTTCTAGAATCCTTTGTCTTTCAAAAACCGAAATTGGAAATTCGGTCTTTGAAGGACAAAGGATTCTTATTTTTCATGATTTATACAAACGTGGTCTAAAAAGCACTATTATCGATATTAGTAGGTTGATTATGCACTGTAATATTTGTATATATGAAATCTGCGTATAATTGTTCCTTATTGACGTCGTTAACAATTTAAGAGATAATTTTATTTCTTTTCACAGAATTTACGTCCAAAAATGTCCGAATAATTGAAAGAAAATGTCAATATACGTGTCAATGAACATAAAAAATGTCTAAATATATAGGCGTTTTTAACTAATAAGGGCCCCAAAGTACGAAAATGTAAGCCCTAATTAAAGTACTCTGAGTATATGAAGGTTATATCACATTTACAAATAAGTATGTACTTACACAAAATACCTTCAACTTTGTGAATATGCCGACTACAAAAGATGTTACATTAGCAAAAGTCAGTGAGTCTACGTGCGACCTATTTAACGAGAACAGAAATGAATATTTCGCGAAGCAGCTTCGTCTCAAACCTTTGTTTAGAGTAGTATCTCAAAACAAAGTATAACAAGGTACGGCCTAAAACTAGCTTTAGTACAATGGAGAAAAAAGGTATTTAATTATGACGATTTTAAGGATAAAATAGTACATTACTACAGGGGCTGTGATGTAAAGGGATTGCCGGACGCGTTTGGGATAAACGAGTCCTGCAATCCTTGTTCCGGCCTAGGATTGTATAGTGCTTTTCACATATTCGGAAATATTAAAACAAAAATTTCTACTAGGGAATCAGTAATTAAATTTATTTAAATATAAAACATAATAATAAAATAATGTTTCAAAAAACAAAAGAATACCAAAAAGCTAAAAAACAATACGAGTAGTACTAAAATTAATATTTATTTACAAATAGCTTTAATATCATATATCACCATCTAGTTTTGTTTAAAGGTTCTAGCAGGCTAAGCTAACAAGAGTGGCCCCGCAAGGGATTTGGTTGTAATTTGAGGTGCAGTAGTGGCAGACCTAAGAACACTGTATGCGTAATATCAGCCTTCGATCTTCTTTTGTTTCAGACTTATTCACGAAAATGTCAAAAAATCAAGGTAAGTTATAAACTGTTATTTTAGCTAAACTAAGCAAGCGAGAGTAACCAAATAAATTCAGAATTAAGGAGCATAAAATGGGGTTCATAATGCATGTGACACCCCTGGAGTTGCAGGCGTCCATAGGCTGCAGAGACCGCTTACCACCCGGCGGGCCGTACGCCTGCTTGCCACCGACGTGGTATAAAAAAAATCTTTACAGACATTCATATCCTTGAACTAGGATGAAAAAAAAAACAGTTTTTTTTCACTTCATTTTTTTGCTACTTCTCGTGGAGACACAACTATCAAATAAAAAACTTAATAAGCCACAATTGTCAACTACGTACGTACACATTTAAAAACGTTTTGAAAAATAATGGTGCGTCATGTCAAAAAAAAAACTTACGAACGTATGTTTACTATATCATATCATATCAATAGAGTAGTAGTGGCAAATCAGTCTGTAGTAGGTATAACATCCTCTTTCGTTCATTATGAAATAATTAATTGACATTGATCATTGACAAGGATATGAATGTCTGTAAAAATATGCATTATGGACCCCATTTCATGGTCCTTAATTCTGAATTTATTTGATTACTCTCGCTTGCTTGGTTTAGCTAAAATAACAGTTTAAAAATTACCTTGAATTTTTGACATTTTTAGCTTAGTCTCAGTCACTCTTGTTAGCTTAGCCTGCTAGACCCTTTACCTAAACACAGTGGAATCGCGTTTAGTTTATAAGCGATGATTAGTTACAATTGCTTCATTTCTGATAAACATTCTAGTATTATTATTTTTAAAAGCAACGGTTTGTATCGGTACAACCATAAATGACATTAAAAGGATACTTCTTACGTTGCCTACATTATTCACTAAATAGAATAACAATCAATGTAGATCATATATATTTGTCACCTTTCAAACGTGACTACTAAAATAATAGATTATAGGTTTATGATAAAATTAATTGCACTCGTGTGAACGGTGTAACAACATGATATTTAATATAACAATCAATAGGGTAGTTTCCTCATATTAAACTTTATAACATATTGCCGTTACATGGATAGTATAAGATCAAACTAACACAATAAAATGAGAATAATTGATACCAAAAAAAACCGACTCCAATTTTGTACTTGCTATGCCACAATTTATCGTTTCCGTGAGCCAATGCTTGGTTACCTACAGAAAATACTGAAATCGGCACATGCGTGCCTATCAAATTCGAGGAGGTCCCTCGATTCCTCCTATATTCCATCATCAGACGAATGTCTGATGGGATGGGATGATGTTTTTTTTTATCATCTAAAAAGGCTACCAAAAGAATTTACTTGACTCAATAAAACGGAAATTTTACAACAACTATATTCTTAACCGCAATAACCATACAACGTTACTTCGGGGCTCGTGCGTGTTGACGTCATAACTTTCTGTCAATTAGTATGGAGCGTTTTTGGTGTCCTAGAACAATGTGCACCTTAGACCGTAATTTGCGGTTTTTGTTGTGCTTTAATCGTAGTTGGTCCCATATAAACATTTAATCCGCTTTAAAAACTGGTTCGAATGGTATCGCTAATATTTTATTCAACTAGGCTATTCATCGTTAGACATCGACTTTAAAAATATGAGATATGACGACTCCATGGACTCTAGAACCACGGTATGCACCCAATAGCTCGTAGTTTTTAAGTACGAAATGCGCTAAGCCCGCTTAAACTTGCCTTACTGTTCCTAATATTACTAGCACTTTGCCGTAATGACGCGTCCCGTCGTGCGGAACTCATTTCGTTGTTTTCCTACGGGACCCTAGCCAATAACCCCAGACTGTGATTCTTACAAAAATAATGTTTTTCTTACCAAACATAATGAAACCTTGTTATCGTATCATACCCACGAAAATGATCAGCGTAGTTTGAAAGGGGGACGCGATTAAATATTCAGAAGATATCTCTAGGATATCGCCTTATAAATCTTGTAATGTAAAAAGAATAACCCATAGTACAAGATTTGCTTAGTTTGGGACTAGGTCGATTTGTGTAAGATTGTCCCCCAATATATATAATTTTTAACTTAAACCGGTAAACCACCTATATCATATCTCGTAGCTCGACTCGGACATTAGGGCGGTTACACATAGTAACGACTACTAAAGCCGATCCACCATATCAGCCGAAATATGTCCACTGCTGGACATAGGCCTCCCCGAAATTCACGGTAATCCATAATCGCCACGCTTGGCATGCGGGTTGGTGATCGCAGTATCTCCACCGCACTACAGGGATGCTGCTGGCTATCCTCTGGTGGTCTTCGTCGTAGTTTTAGGACATACCCTGGTCTCGGGAGCCGATCACAGATATCAAAGTTTTCTGATGTCTATGGAGACGATGACCATTAAATATAGTGCCGATCAATATAAGCTGTCAGCTGTCAGTCGTGTGGGTACAAATTATTAACTTCGCACTTACTTTTTCATTCAATGCTTCCTAAAAGGGTATTTCACAAGACCGAAAAATATTTTTTACGCTACTAATAAATAGACCATATGAAAATTTTAACATTTTTAAATACATGAACTTGAGAAAAATGATGCAGTTTGAGTTAGACCATAGAAACTTGTGACGTCATTAAGCACATTTCCATACAAACTTCATACTAACCGAGCGTTTTTGACATGCGATGCAGTGTTTCTAAGTAAAATAAATAATCGATCCATCAATCGATTTTTTTCTCGATTTGTGTAAAAATTGTCCCTTAATATTTAAATATTTAAAAAAAAATCTTAAAGAAATCGGTTAGAGTATGGGTGTAAACTTTTGCCGTTTATTTTATAACTGTAAAAGATATTTGAATTGTTATTTATCTTACGGATTGCTATGAATATCGTTCAAAAAATGTTGAAACAGAACAATTTGATGTTAGCTTATTTTTGTTGATATAGAGAATTTCGATAATTATTTCCGCTAAATTACTTTTCTTCTTCTTTTTGACAGATGTCGATAATAAATATTTTTAATGAGCCTGGAATAAGAATTCGTGGATAAATGGATGTCGGACGTAATGAAGCTGAACTGTAAAAATAGATACGAATCCACGAATTGCCATTCCCACTGTTGCATACATTAGTGCCATTCTTCAAAAAAAGCGAGCAAACCAAATATAACATTTTCAACAATAATTCAGCATAATCATAAAATTTGAGCCCCATATTTTTCAGTCTCTTATTATCTTTATAGGGGAGAACTAGACTCTGGCAAAAATAGGTCTACGGTCTCCCGCGTCTGTCTTAAAAGGCGACTAAAGGGGGTCACCGGGGTTGCGAGGACACCACGTGGCGGGGACCACAGTACCCGACTATCAACCCCAGGGAAGAATTTATAGGAGCCAAAAGGAGTAAAGCGCAAGGATGGCGGTGGGTCTCCAGTGCTTCCAGTAGTGAGATCATGGGGTCCTCCGCAGTAGAGCGCAGATGGCGGTCACCGTGGAGTTTTTAGTGGATAGAAATACCACATAGCCCAGTCAGTCCCCGATGGCTGGGTACCTGGATCGCAGGTTTTCTCCACGGCAAAAAAAGAAAAAAAAGGGGAAGACTTCTAAAACTGGTATCCAATTTTAGAACGCTTTTTGCCAATAAGACCGCCTGTTATGTGTGACTGATTTTTGTTTTCTTTTGTGCACTTTCCCTTATACATTAAAAGACTTAAAACTATTACAAAATTTCGCCAAACTGCGGAGCAGTTTGTTGGCGAATAAAGTATACACTCTTTCCTGAACACCTGTCTGTGCCAACAGAAGATACTTATTATTTCCTTATTCCTAAACGTCCACTAATCAAATGTTTTAAATGTAATACCTTAAAATTCCTTTTTCTTTATCTGGCAAATTGAGATTTATGTTTGTAATTATCACATTTACACAAAGTTTAAATAAGTAAAGCGGCTATCTAAGGTTTATGAATAAGGGGGTTTACATGTATTTTTATTATAATGCAATAAACTTTTTACTAAAATAACTTAACTAAGATTCACTAAGTACGGACAATTATTCAATACCGAGATTACCTATTAACAATGCCTTGAGTTTTTTTTTATACCTATGATGAGAAATGACAAATATTTGTATTGTATTACATTGTAGACACGCAAATTGCATTATTTCAAATTACTTCACGTTAAATTTAACACACGAAACATAAACGACGTAGCTCAACTCAGTACCCGGCTATTAGTGCAGCGAGTCACGATATTGTCATTACAAAACCCGTTTATATGTAAATAATACCTATTCGCCGTAAAAGCAATTTGGGAATTAATTGAGATATTTTTTCACAGCGGAGAACTTCAATTGACTAGCGAACGATTTTACAACTGTTTGGTTTGTTTTTGTAATAAAACACTTAGGAGATTAAGGATAAAAGGTAAGTTGCAAATTTATGCTACAAAGGTTAAAAAATATAATTGCGTAACGAAAGTAAACCATAATAAACAGTTTTTTTAATTGGTGATCCACCACCACCACCGTATCTGCCGAAGGACGTCCACTGCTGGGCATAGGCCTCCCCCAATTTCATAGGGGATATATGCCATAATCGCCACGCTTGGCACGCGGGTTGGCGATCGCAGTATATCCACCGCACTCCAGGGATGCCGCTGCCCATCCGCCGGTGTGGTCTTGGTCATAGTTTTAGCACTTACCCGGGTCTAAAACCCGGGTCCGGGGGCAATTGGTGATTAGGAGTCGAAAAATATTAATAGCTAACCGCAACACATTCCAATAGGTAATATCTATTCGCTGTTTGGTTAATTAAAATTCATAATAATGTTAACATTTGAAAATATTACTTTCGCTATAATTAGTCAACTATTTCGGTGCAGTGCAGTGAAATGACAGCACCTTTCACGATCCTGCGCCACTTCCTGCCTTGTGAACCTGAAGCATCTACTTCCACACTGTCTTCCCAGTGATACCAGCGGGCCTATGATGGTTGCCATTTTATCACTTATCGTCGTGGATAAGACATTCGCCACGTTCGACAAGTATGCGAGTGCGAGAGTGACGGGCGTCTTATCTACGACGATAAGTGATAAAATGGCAACCATCATACGCCCGCTGGGCTGGGTGACTGCGCCGCGACGTTTCGTCGACCCAAAATGTCGCCTAGTAGCGATATTATATAAATAGTGAAAGAAAAAAAAACTAATATGGCTTGTAACGGGCAACTTAACTAAGGGGTGGTCGTAAAAATAATAACGGTGTAGTTTGTTGGAAATGATTTCCGGTTTTATGACTTCCTCAAACAAAATACTACATAGTTTCCCCAGCTGGTAACCAACAATTTTGTGGACAGTTATTAAGTCATAATGATATAATTATAAAAAAAATTAATTGGAATGAAATACTGGTTTTTAATATGACGACAGTGGAAATAAGGCGTGCTGGGGTGTTATTTACAAACCGACTCGTTCTCACCTGTCACCTCACACCTCCACCTCACGCCTCACCCGTTTTTATACGGAAACTGACAAATTTTGCCAGTTTTCATATAAATAGAGCAGCTTGCCTGACGGTAAACGGACGCCGTAACCTATAGTCGCGGTGGCGACCTTTATTGCTTACTTTCACCGTTACTCCCTTATTCATAAAACTTAACAAACCTCTGCTAACTACAGTGTAGTAGTGACAGATAGGACAAAAAACTAGCGGTTTGTTAACTAATATTGGTTTGATGGATGGATGGAAGGGCGTTAGTGTGTAACTAAATGTGTTTTTGGTCTCGAGTGAAGTTTTATAAAGCTACTCGTACCCGAGATTGTAAAACTGCGAACTGGGAATCCATAAAACGGAATTTTATTTCATGTTTACCGAAAACTGTTTTAATTTATAAGTTTATGTGGGTAAATTCTCTTTAATATTCGTTTTGAAATTCTTGGACTGTTAACTCATGTTTTCCTTTCTCGAAGTACTTTGTGGCAAACATAAAAAATTACTCCTTTTATCCCAAGCGTGAAATCTACTTTCTAAAGAAATATCTTCATTCTATCTCTGTTTATATTGTACGTAATTAATAAAAAAAAATTGGGGGACAATCTTACACAAATCGACCTAGTCCCAAACTAAGCAAAGCTATGGGTACTTGACGACGATATACATACTTATATAGATAAATACATACTTAAATACATAGAAGACATCTAAGACCCAAAAACAAATATCCGTGCTAAATGCACAAATAATGCTTCGGAGGTAGTGCCACTATCAGCTAAAGTAAGGCCAACCAAACGAGATAAAGAATGTAAACAAAGTTTCAGGGGTTCAAAACATTTTTATTTGAATAAATTATTATAAAGTTCGAATTTTAATCGCTGTCGTCTGTACTAGACAAAGATGATTCGTCGGAAGAGTCCGAGTCAGCTGTGTTTATGATAAAACTATCTATTGTATTATCAATCATGTTGTCAATATTGCTATAGAAATTGTCCTCGACTTTTATTACATGATTCACACAATTTCGCCATTTATCAGCAGATACACCTTAGATCCCCTCTTGTAGCAGTTTTTTCACATCTTCAAATTTAAATGTAGTATTATTGCGAGCTACGTGTCCCTTTACGTCAGCCCATACGAGTTCAATGGGATTGAGCTCGCAATGATAAGGTGGCAGTCTTAGGACTTCCACCTTAAATTTTTTTGCGAGCTCATCCACAGCGTAACTTTGGTAGTTCGCCTTTACGTCATTCACTCTCTTTAAAAGTTCTGTCTTTACGTCTTTTTCATCATAGCTTAGTTCTTTATTACGCAGCCATTCTTGAATTCTTGCTTTTCTCCAAGCTGTGGTGGGTGTTTTTTCTTGGCGTCTTGAGTGGTAAGGAGCATTGTCCAGTACCACTACCGCATTTTCACCAAGTTTTGGTAAAATGTTCTCAAACCACTGCTCAAAGCGTTTCGCGTCCATTGACTCGTGGTAATCACCTGTGTTTTTCGACTCAAATACATCATCAGCCCCCTCTATGAAACCATTTTCATTTCCCATATGCACCACAATCAGCCGTCTGCCCTTTGAAGTAGGGTTCTTTGCACCCGTACTCAGTCCCTCCATAAAAGCTTGCCGTTTTGAAGTTACTGTCGTGTCCACGTAAGTTTTTGAAACAGTGTGCCCTGAAAACGAAATGAGTGTTGTGCTTTTATTATGTTAATAAAATAATATTATTAACATAATAAAAGCACAATTATTTGACAAACCTGCATTCACCCATGTTTCATCCATATAGAATATAGGGCGATTCTCCGTTCGGTATCTTTTAATCTTTCTTAAGTAATTCATTTGCCATAGTATAATGTCGTCTCTGTCTATTAAAGCATTGTTTCTTTGTCGTTTTATATACTTAAATTTTAAATGTTTAAGTATTTTCTGAAAATGTTTCAAGTGCAAATTAATTAATAAGTTAACTTACCTTTTGACGCTTTTTGCGTGGTGAATTGTTGTCTTTCAACGGTCGTCTAGAGCCGCCAGGCTGTGATTCCATAATTAAAATCAACGACTACTCACAATAACAGCAAAACACAAAAATAAAACTAACAGAAACGGAATAATAACAACAATAACCTAAGTAAATACGGAGACGACAAAATATGTATCACTTCGAACGCAATCCAAACAGGAATGAACTTGTTCAAAAATGGCGGACCAAATGTTGACAACTGCGGTACTGACTGCTTTCCTGTACCACGAAACACACAACGACAGCTGTCGTCTACCAACTGACGCCAGTGACGCCATAACTGCGTGTACGAGTGATAAGGACAGAGATAATAATCCCTGACTATCCCAATGTAACTCAGTAACGGTCCGCTTGTTTACGTTTTTTATCTCGTCTCGTTGGCCTTACTTTAGGCTAAACAGGCCGTCATTCGTCGTCATTTATTTATTTATTATTATGGTACTTAAATATTTCTTTTGCTTTCAGGTAAAATTGGCAGTTTTTTCTTTACACTATACAATAACAAAGGTAATATTAATTAATTAAGAGTACTTACATTTCATAATATTAAAAAAAACTCCGTTTTTAGGGTTCCGTAGTCAACTAGGAACCTTTATAGTTTCGCCATGTCTGTCCGTCCGTCTGTCCGTCCGTCCGTCCGCGGATAATCTCAGTGACCGTTAGCACTAGAAAGCTGAAATTTGGTACTAATATGTATATCAATTACGCCGACAAAGTGGTAAAATAAAAAGTGGAAAACAATATTTTATTAGGGTACCTCCCCTATACGTAAAGTGGGGAGTGATTTTTTTTTCATTTTAACCCTAACGTGTGATATATTGTTAGATAGGTATTTAAAAATAAATAGGGGTTTACTAAAATCATTTTTTGATAATGTTAATATTTTCGGAAATAATCGCTCCAGAAGTAAAAAAAAATGTGTCCCCCCTCTAACTTTTGAACCATAAGTTTTAAAAATATGAAAAAAATCTCAAAAGTAGAACTTTATAAAAACTTTGTAGGAAAATTATTTTGAACTTGATAGGTTGAATAGTTTTTGAAAAAATTACAAAAATAATTTCTGAAATAAGTTTGTAATTTAACCGTATAAACAGGTGTTTATTGTACCTGTCATTTCTACAAAATCACAATGAAATGACGTGCTTTCAAATAAAGTAAAACTGGTGAAAATCGGTTCACGCAATAAAGAATTATTCCATAAAAATCATCTTCCATACTTTAAGCTCGCGCGCAATAGTTTACTTAATTTGCCGATAGATGTCGCTGTACGTGGAACGCTCATTTCTACATGGCTGTGTTAAGATTTTTCCTGATTTAATGGGGTCTGAGCAGGTGCGACCATACATTAGGGCCCGTTTTTAGGGTTTTGTGTTTCTGTACTTAATATGTCAACTTAATGTGACGGACGGAAAACTACGGAACCCTACACTGAGCGTGGCCCGACACGCTCTTGGCCGGTTTTATATCTATTTTATTCGTGTATGACGTGTTAAGTTAAATTGATAAAGATTGTCATTAAATTGAAAGGTTACATTCTTTTTAATACAGTTGCTCAAAAAGTGCTACTTTACGTAGCTGTTTAGCGTGCGGAAAGTTGGTTTTCGCGCACTAGTGCTTTTCACTTTTCCATTTTTTTTAAATTTATGCTTGTTCCAATGCATGACTCCTTATTGCTGGGTGTTAAATATTAGTTTCCTTTAAACGTCGTAATCAACATAAAAACCTACTGTTAATATCAGAATACGAAAAATATACACATTTCATATTTAATTACTTACCTCTTCATCATTATAACACGTTTATTTTTTAATATTGAATATTGAAAAACCGTTCTTAATAAGTTGTCTGAGTGGAACGGAATAGCTGCCGAAACGCCTGTCAAAGAAGAGGCGTTTTTACTTACTGCAAGCATGTTTTAAGTTTCTAAAGGCAACATTCGATATTGTTTTTATAAATATTACTTGTTGTTTTTCTTATTTTTTCGCAACTGTATTAAAAAACGTCGTTCAATACACGTGCGGAAATGTCATTCTTCACTCGTCCCGAGTGTTGCCACTCGCCTGCGGCTCGTGGCATCCCTCGGTACTCGTGAAGAAATGACATACTTTCCGCACTAGCATCGAAATGTACTATTTCCGTGTGGCTATAACACATGCGCCTTTTTCTGTAGTCGCCTCTCTACACTCCTTATACTTTTGGCGACAATCGTACACAAATGATCTAGTCCCAAAATAAGCAAAGGTTACCATAGTAAATAAATAACACAATCATAAATTTTCAAGGTTGTTGTGAGAGGGAACTCCTGAACGATTTCGTGCCTGAGCTTGATTGTTCCAATAGCTCAATGGCTAGAGCGATTGGCCGCGTATGTCAGGTGTCGCAAGTTAAAATCCTGCTCGTAGCACTAATTTTTTTCCATTTTTGCCTTTAAATTGTGATGGTTCACTAGTTAGGCAAATTTATTGCTTTGTGATTAAAATGTTCTGGTGTTACCAAGAATGGATAAAATTTCACATTATCGCGGGATTCTAACTGCACGACTCTCATTATGGACCTGACTAAAGTGACTAATGTCTATGGGTAAGTACTAGAAGACGATATGCAATTGCATAGGTACTACTTAAGATTAATATTATATACTTACAACTAGCGACCCGCCCCGGCTTCACACGGTTGCAATGCTGATATAAAAATATACTACAGAATGTCTCTTTATATACAACCCGGCCGGTACCGTCGCAAACGCTTTGTCCCTGCATTTTTAATCTGTTTAATTTCGAAAATATTCATTTAAATTACATGCTGTAAAGGGCCATATTGATCTGTATTAAATGCATAATATATATAAGGTACCTAATTGGATAAGGATTAATGCTGTATTGCTTAAAATCGTTTCGTAAATAAGCCATTATTTCTCGTAAAAAGTAAAGGACTATAAATAGTTTTTGTGGGTTATCCCTAAGAAATAGACATATACCATCGTGGACTTTTTTGTAGACCTTTTTAAGGTGTACAATACTGTAGTGCATTGTTTTGTCTCGTAAGGTTAGGCCAGCGTTTGCAATGAAAGCGCAATAAATTATACTATGTTCTATACTATACATGTATAGTGATATAAAAAAAAATCCAAATTCCAGGAACAAATAATCGTGCACATCACACAAATAAATGTCATGACCGGAATTCGAACTCAATACCTCTAGCTTCGTACTTGTGTCGTGACGTCTGTGGCTTTTCCCTTCCTCTTTAAAAATGCGAAACGTTTTATTACTATAAGTAGTTTTCTACGTAATTATAATTAACTAAGAGTTTAAAACGAAAACGATGTCATTTCATCAATAATATCATACATTTCTGTTTGTTTTATTACCAGACGAGTTACATCTATAGGTACTTCTATTTTTAACCGACTTCAAGATTTCAAAAGAGGAGGTTATCAATTCGGTTGTATGTTACTCCATAACTCCGTCATTTCTTAACCGATTTGGAAAATTCTTTTTTTGATTGGAAGGATATATATCCAAGTTGGTCCCGTTTTTGTCAAAACGCAGTTTTGATGATGGGATCTATGAGAAATTAAGGGAACTTCTCAAATCTTAAAGGCAAACATATAGTGATTTTTGTGTTTTTATCAACAAGTCAAGCATTTTCATCCAAAAATGTGACATTTGATGAAGTGGAACTGCTGATGATGATCAGAACAGAACTCTTCAACGACGAAAAGTTCACGTTTGGCGATTTGTCCTTCTAGCTGTGTTTGTTAAGCAAGTTCTATTTTCACGATTGATTTTTGTCATGCTCGAGTTCTGATGATGGGATCCATTAGGAATCGAGGGAACTCCTCAAATGTGAAAGACACACAAATAGTAATTTTAGTATTTTCGTGAAATAATAGCATTTTCATTCATAAAAGTGACATTTGATGAAGTGGAATAGCTGATGATGATCAGATATGAACTCTTCAACGACGCGTAGGTAGTTCAAGTTTGGCGATTTGTTCTCTTCGTTTTGCTTGTCAAGCAAGCAAGATTTTTCCATGATTCCATGAGGAATTGAGGGTACTTAGTCTTCTACCATTATAAACATACTTATAGCCATTTTTATTTTATTGTATGGAATCTAAGAGTGCACCATCTAAGTATAATAATCTTTCACCGGCCTCCCCAATTGAAGTCGGTTTTTTTATATTCCTTTTTCCTACCGTCTTTGAAAATTCCCTTCTTTCCGTAACTTTTCTCGATACTTCTTCATTGGTGGATTTTTCTATTCAATCCGAAATAATGGTAATCTATTTATCACCAGCTATTGCCTGCGACTTTGTCCGCGTGGGATTCGCCTATATCGTAATTTCCATACAAACTTCCGTCTTTAAAGGATGATTTCAGGGATAAAATTATCACATGTACTTTCTCGGGATACTTGCTATTTTCAAGCAAAGTTTCATTTTAACCGGTTTTGTGGTTTAAGTGTGAAAAGGTTACAGGCAGACTGACAGACAGAGTTATAATTATACTTCCGCATTCATAATATGACTATAGATTGTTTATTTAAGCCTCCCTAAGTACACCAACATAGAATACAAGTTATAACACTATTTTATAGAACATTATTTCCAACTTAGTGCAATGAAATATTAAAGGCAAGATTCTCTAATATTCATGAGAATCGGCGGTTTAAGGTAGGGCGCGTAGCGATTTGAGGGCAGTTAATCACTTCACCAAAGCTAGAGAATGTAATATATTATTTACCAGGGCCTCAGTTTGGTTCATCACTTTTGCATAACAACTGCATTTTATGTGCCATTCGTGGTAGCCAAATTAAGTTACTTCCGCATTTGGTGGTGCGCTGGGCGGTGTCAGTAAGCTGTCAATTGTCAGTATTAATTGTCAGCTGAGTGGGTATAGATTATTTATTGAGAGTCTGCATTTAAATAGGTGGCTGATTGGCCCAGGATACGCGGATATGCATTAGTATAGAAATGCGCAAATTTCAATCATATACCTGAATATTAAGCGAGAGTTAGCAATCAGGAGCAACATGTAACATGATCATCCGTAGATTTGCTCGATATACATAGGACGTCAAACTAACACTTTTTATTACGTTTTTTACACGTGCAGTTTATGGGTGAAGTTAATTAAGCTGAGTTGCACCAACTTACGATTACAGACCGAACAACGTTAATATGGCGCCGGCAGCCGTCGTCCCATAGAATTTGTCAAACTTTCCATACAATCAGATTTTAAGGAACACCGCTTCCGATTACAGACGGTTTGGAGCAACGAACCCAAAAACTACGATTATATTTTTTTAAACCACGCCGGTGGCAAACAAGCGTACGGTTCGCCTGATAGTAAGCGGTCAAGGCAGCCTATGGACGCCTGCAACTCCAGGGATCAACACGCGCATTGCCGACCCTTTAAAAAATGAAGAGCTCCCGAGGGGGCTCCGTGTTGAAAGATAACCTACATTTACTATCTGTCAGCAAAGCGAATTCTCAAATCGGTAAACGGTCAAAAGCGTGGTTGTGACTATTATAAAACGTCAGGCGTTCATAGACTACGGTGTCGACTGTATGTATTATCAAACAAGTCATTATTATATCAAGTACTCGTAAGGGACCATACCCAAACTATGTGACCAACTTTTTACAGTTTTTTACCCCCCTCCCCCCTCCGGTGACCAAGCGTAGTATATCATATCATAATATCATATCATATCATTTATTTGCATTGATCATACATCGTCATACACAATAAACATGTCAAATATATACACTACAGGCTACATAAATTGACAATTAAATTAATATAGGTACTAATGAAATCCATAATATTTTATAAAAAATCCAATACGTAAGTCAAACACAGTAAATTACTTATATAAATAATGGCCCCTGTAAAAAATCGGTAACCGAGTAAAAGACCAGGAAACACTTGAGCTTACGTGCGAAAATGACATCTGAAGAAGCATCTTTTATTTCGGCAGGTAACCTATCGAAAATACGAGGCCCCATAATTTGAAAAGAGTTACATGTCTTTGTAAGTCTACATTTATATGCCAAGACCCCCATCCTCCCCCTCTAGTTTTCACGTAGCATAATTTATTAATCAATTTTTGCGGAAAGTAAAAGAGAATGGCTCTTGTTTGTATTTTCTCATATGGCCCTTAATGCATGTCGTCGAAAGTGCATGCGTAGGTAAATTGTAATTGTATCGATACTGGAGAAGTTTTAGTGGTGGGGTAAGCCGTGGCGCGTGAGTCCGCTTCAATTAGAATGTTTCTCAAAAATATTCCACTAGCTACGTGACGAGAAGCTACCCCCTCCCTCCTCCCGGTGACCATGAGTGGTATTTTGACGACCCCCCCCCCTTAAACGAGTCACGTAGTTTGGGTACATTCCCTGAGTGTAATTGTATATGCACTTGTCTACTTACGTATACATCAGTTTCAAAATTTACTAAGATAATAAAGAAATGATTTTTTGATATATTTTTTAGATTTTAGTTAGTTTTTGATTTTATTTATATTATTTTGGTTAAGTATTCTTATATATATTTTCTTTGTACATAAATAAATGAGTTATTATTTAATAACTGCAAACGTTTTCGTACTCCGACTCTACATTCATATACTTGTTACAAAATTGTTATGCTCTCATCACACGAATTGTTCAAATATAATACTGTGAAGTATTTTATAAACAAGCCATTCATCATGATATCGACTATGATTGTCAACATAAACAATTGAACTGATACGTGACACGCAACCCTATTTTGTTTACAGCTATTGAAATGTATTCTTCTATTATACCGCGATAAAAGTCACTTATAGACATTAAAAATTGATAAAACCGTACACGGGTGTTTTCTTCTATGAATAAATAGAGGGTCATAATATTGCCATGAATAATTACTTAAAATGATATATTGATCTCAGATATGAAATGTCAGATATTGAAATATTTGTTTTGGTGATAAACTACTTAAAATAATGTCATAAAAAATCATACATTTATACCCAATAGTTGACATATATGATGCTTCGCGTCTATTAATACTAGTGGCTCTATGAGCTGTAAGTATGTAGACCTCGCGATTTTTTTCCCAATTACAAAATTTAAAAAGAAGTTTAATAAGTGGTACCCGTTTAGAATAACACCACCCCCTTTCTTCCCACGGGTGATTCTGATAAAATTGGGATTCTTACCCTTATTTATCACTTATTAATGATTGGCAGAGAGAAGGATCCCGAGGAAGATTCTGGGACCTACAAACTGGGAAAATTGGTAGCTGGAGGGTGAGGAAGAAAATTGGTAGCTGGAGGGTGGAAGTGGAAGCACTAATTGCCGAGCCCAACGTTATCGGAAAGAGATAATCTGACCGGCTGCGCTGGCTCGGCCACGTTGAGAGTAACGTCCAAATGGTCGACGCCCGATCGGCGGACCAATGTATCGTTGGATGGACTAAGTCTAAAAAGACCTCTGCGAGCTTCAAACGACTCAGATTGGCGACAAGCTGCCCAGGACAGAGCAAAGTGGCGTGTCTTAGTGGCGCAGGCCAAGATCAACTTTGGGTCGCTGAGCCAGCGCAGTAAGTAAATACATAGAACCTATTTTCAAATAGCTAAACATATTACCATTAGCATGTATGTATTTATTTAAGATCTTTGTTAAAACAGTACCGATCTACTTTACCAAACGTTCTGACTTAAGTTCTGGAGACATAAGATCGCAATACAAACATCTCCTACATATTTAAGCCACGCTGTAAAACTGACATTTACAGAAGTAATTCATATAATATGATCATACGTTTTTATAATAAACTAGCTGCCCCGCGCGGCTTCACTCGCGTATTACAAATAACGCAAGGGATGCTGCGGATTAAAATATAGCTAAGTTTATCCTTCCAAAAGGTCCATTCTATACACACATTTTTTTTTAAATGGAATGGTTTATTTCGGACATTTTCGGATATATTATTATCAACCCTTTCAGACACTTTATTACGTGAAAGACATATTGTGGACAGCTACAAAAGACGATCGTAAACTGATCGTAAATAGATAAATCTAAACTCCCATAGACTAATATCGTAACATTGTTGAAAATTCGACAAAGTTTGTTAAAATATTAATCTAGGTGACGCGGCTGAGCACAAAATCAGGAATTGACTATAATTAAGAATAAATTTCGGTTTTTGCAATACAACATCTACAATCCGTTTCTGACGCTTCGCGTTATCAAAAGTAAAAAAGGCCCTAATGTCTATGCACACAATAATTATCACTGCCGAACGCCTATGTACTCATACGATGGCCAATTGGCCACAATGCCTTCTGACGATTGAAGGTTTGGCTGTGCTGTGTTGGTCAATTAGGCCCACATCTCTCTCAGCCCGCGGGTATTACCCCTAAATTACCCCTATAAAATTTGTTTATATTTTTATATTCATACCTAGTCAACTCAACCCACGGATCTAAACGACTACAATGAAATATGTAGACTTAACTTGTGTCCGAACTCGAAAAAAGAGAGAGATATTAAACAGAATTAAATATTAATCTCGTTTTTGGAAGTTGGAGTTTTCCATTCAATTTTAGCGGAACCTTTATCAAAGTCTACAATATTTGTATATGGTTTTTAATAAATAATTGTATACCAAATTTGTATATTTTTGTTTTTAGGATATAAATGTTTGTTGTATATTAAATTTTAAGAAGACTGTAGTTTTAGAGGCTTCCTGAAGCTTACAGTTATATAAGTCAACTTAGAAGTGAGAACTTTTCTAATGAGTTGTTAGTTAAACTTGTTTGTAACAGATGTCACTTTGTACTATCTCTATCGCACTTGCATATTGAAGTGACAGAGATGCAGTGGTCGTGCGGTTAGTTCTTACTAAATACCACATCGGCGCTACCAAAGACTACAATTACACATGTCGCTACGATCTATGTGGAGTATTTAACTGATATCTCACTCTCAGTACATATATATATTGTACTTTCTGAAAATAGGCTAAAATGAGTTTGTATTTAGTAAAGATGATGTAGAGATGACAATTTAATATTGACATTTAATAAGCCCATTGGGGCCTTTTACACTGTGATTATTATCTCGCGATACACTCATATCACGATCCGTATCACGTGAATATTAATTAATATGGAACACAGATATCAGAGTAGGTAAAGCAGATCCGCTCATTTTAAGCTGAACGATTTCTGTACATCTGATTTTTTCTCACTAAACCACAATCAGTAAGTTTGCGAGACACAGATAAGTGATATCTGACAGGTCTTCACATGTCAGTGTCTCCATTTTCATAATTGCAAATTATACTGAACTAACGTTTGTGACGTTTTGGTTTGCATGCGATTTGACATTTGGTGTGCTTCTATATGGAGATAATTCGTCAACAGCCGAAAATGATCGTACTATCTGTCCCGTTCTAACTCATCTTAGTTAACCATAAGGATCCAAAGAGACAACTATATATGAAAAATCATCTTGCTTAATACTACGGATCTGTTGGTATTATTAATTTAAGATATTGAAGCAAAGTACAAACAATTAGGATAACCGCGATAAAATTGACACCCCAGCATAATTGAGATAAGATAATATTAATCGTGTAAAGGTCCCCATTAAAAATAAATTAAAAAGTGACACACCACGTCTGTCATTCATGTAAACATTGTAAACAGACCGTTTATTTGGTGATTAGTTATTTTATTGGTGATGCGGATATATAAAGACGACTCAAAACTCATATTCTCTTTTGCTGCCGAGCTTACTACAGGTTTGAGCTCTATCATATTTCCCTCAATTTATTCGAAATATGTCAATGAGGCAAAGGACTTGCACATGTATTATTGCGTCAAATGACAAAGAATTGATATCAACGCCATCTATAGTACAGAATTGTTCAGCAGATCCGTCTTTTCATGAAAACGCGATAACGACGCCACCTCCCGGGTCCAATTGTATTTTCAAACCATCCAGGAATCCACTCCAATATACACACAAAGATTCATCCAAATCGGTCCAGCGGTTTAGGAGGAGTAAGGTGATTACCAGCCAAGATATAAGCACTAGAGGCCAAAGAATTCAAGCGAACTCTAAGAAGTTGGTTGCTTGAACACTGTTTTTATAATGTTAATGATTATATAAATCACAATAAATGACTCTATGTAAAAGTTTCCCGCACGCGGGCTTTTATAACGGATAATAATAGGGTTCATTAGCAATTGTTTGTATGTATTAGCAAGTTATAAATATTTTTGTAGTAAACAGAACATAACGAGTTGTCATTTGTACTGTCTTGTCAATTTACTTTGCTGTACATTGCAGGCAATTTCAATTTTGTTAGAAAATAAATGAAGACGTAATTTTTAGTTTTATAATTAAATAAAGCTCATATTTAGGTTAAGAAACTATGTTTCCATACCCTACTTAAAGAAAAGCTCGCATGCCGGTAACACACTGTATAATAATTTAATGTTGGTAAAACTGTATCGTTTTTAGGGTTCCGTAGCCAAAATGGCTAAAACGGAGGTGGTGGTCCCGGGATTTAAACCCGGGACCACCACCTCCGTATGCAGGGTAAAGTTGCTGAAGAGGACTACGCCACTCCGTTTTGCGCTTCTATTACCGCCCCGCTACGATACGATACGATACGAATAATCTTTATTGCACACCTCACATAATGAAATATTACAAACAGAAAATAAAAACAGTAATATGTAGGTGTAGGTAGAGGTAGACAATAGGCGATATAATCGCTATAGAGCGATTTCTTCCTGACAACCTGAGTAAGTGGTGCAGAGTAATATGAAACAATATACAACATAATTTATAGTAAAAATATTTATAACATACCTACTTATATAATTACCCCGCTACCCGCTTCGTTCCCGCACCATTTGACATAAACGCCGTGTTTGTAAAACGTCATATTGTCGCCGCCTGGCACGTGTTGAATTTCATGAAGTATTCAAATGTGACACTGAAAATATGAATGGAGAGCTAAGTAATTTCGACTTTTAATCTTTCGTACCCTTTTAACCTTTTCAAATAAGTAGTTGCACCGACGAATAGGGTAAGTGTGCACTAAATATGTGCGACACTTTTCATATACCTATTTGCAATCTAACTTGACAGTTACGACAGACTACGAGAGATAACTGTGGGCCTCATAAGAAGGCTTTGCTGGGAAGAAGCTGGGAGTTTCTCTGCGTGATCGCATCAGGAATGAGGCCATCCGCAGCAGAACCAAAGTGACCGATATAGCCCTCCGAATCACTAAACTTAAGTGGCAGTAGGCGGGGCGGAAAGGTTCTCGAGTGGCGACCACGTACCGGAAGGCGTAGCGTGGTCTGGCCCCCCACACGGTGGACCGATGACCTGGTGAAGGTCGCGGGTGTCCGCTGGATGCGGGTGACGCAGGACCGGTTGTGGAAGTGTTTGGGGGAGGCCTATGTCCAGCAGTGGACGCCTTTCGGCTGACATGATGATGATGATGACGAGAGATAATATTAAAACACAGCTATGAACATAACGCATGTCTCTAGTAGATATACTACACCCTTAGGGGGGCTGTGATACAATTACATTTCACAATTCGATTTGATATCAATGTTGGGCAGGCTTGTTAAAAACACTAAATATGGTAACATAACACGTTAAATAGGTGCGCGTGGGCACAATCTAAATAATAAATTGGACGCGAAATATTGGTGTTAGATTGAATTTTATTTTATTCGTTCATTATTTTTTGGCACAATGCTGCGGAGCCAGTTTAGATTTATTTTATTTTTAGGTTTTTATTATAAAATATATAATCCGGGATATAATAACCATCCATTTTTTAATGTAACAATACATGTTTAATATTAATAAGTTAGAATATAAAACTGAAACTAACTACATATAAAATATTTAAGCTAAAAATTAAAAAATATAACGTTAATTGGTTTTGATTTTGTTGTAATTAGTTTTATTATCGGTACTGGTACTTACTATGTTTTGTATGATATAGTATTTAATTAATTGAGTAACAAAGAAGCAGGTAGGTACACAGTAACATACTAAAAACTAAATGGATTTAAAATTACAACTAACACTAAAATAAAGAAAAAGTTTTAAAAAGTTGTATATCTGTTAAATAAAAATTACTTCTCATTTTTCCGTAAATGAGCCAATTTAATAATATTTTATCAATAATCTGGACGTCTATTTTTTTATTTTTAAGAGTAGGTCATAAAATCTTGAACCATGCCTTTTTTACCCGACTGTGCCAGAAGGTTATGTTTTTCGAGATTATGTATGTATGTATTATGTAAGTTTGTGGACATAGCGATAGTCTTACGACCACGTTTTTAAGTGAAAACACGTTATAAGACGATTACTCAACTTTTATTTGCACTTCACGATTTATAGGTTATAAGCACTAGTTACAAAAAGCGAGTTATCACACTAAGTACACTTAAGCCATTACTGGATAACTAACTATAAAATAATTTTAAACTAGGTTTAGGATACCTAGGTATAAAGAAGGAAACTGTCAAATTTCTGGGCGTGGATGTTGTCCCGATTACGACTGAAAACTGAATGTACTCCTCCCCAGTCCGAATGTCTAACCTCGAGACTAATCCCCGCCAAGAGCCATGTCCAAGCGAGGGTGGGGTACTTTAGCCAATCACAGTAGAGCGATCACCCTATCGCTTGAGTTTCCAGTCAATCAACTTTGAAATAATAATCAAAAGCCAATCAGAACAAAAATAATCAACGGAAATAGTGTACAAATTAACTAACTAAAATCTAAACAAAATTGCCATTCAAATTAAGGTTAAGTTTAACCAATAAAACAAAATATTACTACTATTAACTGAACTGAATTAATGGCGGTATCCGTCAAGTAGTGTCGCCAGTCGCCACCTTTTGACAACTATACGCAATAAAAAAAATTTTTTTTGAAATACGGATATCCGTTTAAAAAAAAAGAATAATCATTGTGAACTGGTGGCGCCGCCATCACAATTCGACATAATTATTTGACACGCTCTGCGGCCTGAAAGGCACGATGGATTTTAGCATAAGAGGTGTCGTTATATTCGTATTTACTGTGATTCGTACTTCTCTTGTTAACATAAACGTATTACGAGAAGTATTTGGGAATTGTATTAACATATATTTCTGATTTTATGACCATATCACTGATACATGAGTAGATACTTTGGAAGTAGTTTAGTGATTTATTCAAAAAGTAGTTTTAGTTAAGAAACTGATATCGTACTTAAACTTTAACTGTAGTCTTTTACACTCAAGAGCAAATAAAACGGGTAGATGCACTATATTATGGTAATGCGATACGAAGTGTATCCGTTTTATATTGTCTTGAGTTTAATTTCAATTATATAACAACAATATGAGATCATCGTTCTCAGCGTTAGGAACTTACGTCATACTAAACTAAGCGAAATCGTCCAACGAGTGACCGCGATGTTTTTATCAAGTGAAATGCGACCGGCGGTGAAGTGGGGTTCAATTCTCAATGACGATTGGGGGAGCTTCTTAAAGCGATAAGATAGCCCGTTGTTATATGTGTATGTGTTGTTGTGATATGTGTAGATAATTATTTTAACGAAGAGTTGAAGGTGCTCAAGCAAAATAAATATAAAACAAAAAATATTAGACTAGGGAAATATGTGAAAAATTATGTTAACAATTATTATGGTAGAAGAACAAATGAGTTCTTGGTCCCGATCATTTATAACGATATCAACTGGTTAAGAAATGAGAAAAAAAGTAGTTTAAATGTAGTTAAAAACAAGCTAAAAAAGATATTTTTGGAAAGATTACCTTAATCGTCAAAATAATGAGTTCAGTAATTTATATTATCATTATATTTCAGTTAACTTAGGTGCACGATAGATCCGTTAGAAGCGCGGCCTCGCCAGCAAACTGTTTCGTCAGTTTGGCGATCAAATTTAAAAATGATAACATTATGTACCCATTTTAAAAATAATTTGAAAAAAAAAACAGTTACCATCATAGACCGTGCCAAACTCCTCTCTTTTTCTTGTGTGATGCAATCAAGAATATTTTATTGTTGTTATTATTTCCATTTCATCTTAATCATCATCATCCTAACGTTATTCCCGGTACAGTTGCATCCTGAAGGATGCCCGGGGTCCGCTACCTAATCCCAAATTGGCGTAGGCACTAGTTTTGTACGAAAGCGACTGCCATCTCACCTTCCAACCCAAGGGGGAAAAACTTAATTGGGAATTAGGCTTGTCAAGTGAGTTTGCAACTTGACTATTAGAAGTTCTCAAGCCGCCCAAAGGCCTCTAACTTGATTATTATTTCCATTTGTGTCATGAAAATACAACACATTTTAATATACTTTTATCGATTTAAAAGTAATTAGTACCTAATCCAACAGTTTGTTTTATTAATTAAAGTAGCCTTCCACCCACCCATATTCTCATTATACTAGTGACAGGAATAAAAGTGAAAATATACCGATTATATCCTCATACGTAGCATGTAATGAACTCGTATTTATAGACTTAACATCCATTTTCGACAAGTAAAGCAATTAAAATGTGACATAAAAAGCATATCTTCATTTTATAAGTAGGTGTTAATTTTAAGTCTTAATTAAGAGCTTTTAACGATCAAAGAGAAAATTAATGTAAGGAAGAAAATTAAGATCGTAAATATTTAATGAGGGTTTGGTTTGTTTGATAGGTTTCATATTTAAATACGAGTAAGTATAACGTTATTTTTTTGGCCAAATGGATGTCCGGTGAATTCAGGATTATTACGAGATTGGTGGTTTGAAATTGTGAGTGTAGTTTTAGTTGACTAAAGGTAATTTAAGCACGATCCACACGTCTTATCAGTGGAAACATTAGAGACGAACTATTTGGTAGCGTTTCCATAAGGATCATTTAGGCTACTTAAACAATACGTGCCCTAATTACGGGATCTCGGAGGGCTTGACCAGTAGATGTAACTGTTTTTTTTGTATAGAAAAATGCATTTCAATCAACTTTACACACATTACGTATTTAACCCTCAGAGGCGTCACGCGGGACAGCTTAGAGTATCATTCGGTTGCGAAAGCCGATGTACTCGCTGTCCACTTTCAATGCTTTTTTTTCTTCTTGACCCACTGATCCCTGACCTACATTAACATATTTATTTAAATAAATAAATAAATAAATAAATATTGGGGGACAATCTTACACAAATCGACCTAGTCCCAAACTAAGCAAAGCTTGTACTATGGGTACTAGGCGACGATATACATACTTATATAGATAAATATATACTTAAATACATAGAGAACATCCAAGACCCAAGAACAAAATCCGTGCTAAATGCACAAATAATGCCCTGGCCGGGATTCGAACCCAGGACCTCTAGCTTCGGAGGCAGTGTCACTACCAACTAGGCTAAACCGGCCGTCAAATTCATTTATGATTTCCCTACTTATTACAGTTTCCCTACTTACTACGGGCAGTTGATACACATAAATACTTCAACAGTTCAATCTGTGCGCAAATTAAAAGCTCAAGCAGTCATGCGGTAAAAATCTAAAGCCAGCCATGTTTGTCATCATAACATAATCAATATGTACTCGTACATCTTACCATCAGGCGGGTCGTACGTTTGTTTGCCACCGACGTGGTTTAAAAAAGAACAGCTATAGTCCGTCCACTGCTAAACGTAGGTCGCTTTCATGATGTGCCATAATAGTTAACTCAGGGAATTCTCGTAACCACTGCCAGCAGACCTCTAAAGGTCGTCAGTCTAGTGAGTTGCAAACCGTAGTTAACAACGATAGTTTGTAGGTGTTATTGAAATTACTGTCTTCATTGTCAAACGGTATGTTGACCTGCTTCCGTTGACTACCTATACAATTATTTCTTTACCTTTAAACCTAACAGTGTTATTCATGCGAAAAACCAGAAAACCACGAATCAGTTTCCCGTTAAAAAAAGGTTTTTGCCGAGTGATTGGATCACCGTGCGCTACGATTTTGCGCAGGTACAACGGAAAATCTCACAAACAAATTCAGATTTTCAATTGCATGTGGTGCAAACGGATTTAGAAAAGCAACAGGGCGGATTGGAACACGGTGTCTGTCCAAACAAAGATTTTAAATGCTCTAGGCTTTCTTTGAATAGGTTCACACAACCTACAGATTTTCTACTATCCGCCTACATCCTACATTATCTAGAGGAATCCTAAATTCTACTTGCAGCCTAATCGCTATTATTGGCTCGGAGTATGCACTAGTATATCCTGAAAGTGCCATGCTATGGCAAGAATTAATGGACGTGGAATTACCACACACTTAAATCTGTTTAATACATAGAATATGGCAAACAAGCTTACGGCCTGTCTGATGGTAAGCAAACAACGAAGCCTACGGACACTTACGAAACCAGAAGAATCACAACTGTATTGCCGATGCTTTATTTAATTGAGGATTCTGTGTTAACAGCTAGGGACATATGCAGGTCCCTTACTCTCAATCTCTTCATCTCCGGAAGCTCTGGCCACCATACTCACCGCAAGGAACACAACAGCACATACCTATCTAAGGATGAAGTAATGATGTTATTATGACTGCGGTATTCTCTAAATTTGAGCGATATGACGTTCCGCAGTGCCATACCTCTCTCAATTTACACTTGTTCCGAGGATTGCTTCTTATTCTTATCTCATACTCTCCAATAGCAACTCGAAATAACACATATTTATAAAGAAAAACAGTCGAGCAAAACTACTTTTATCCACACGCAAACTATGCATGGTAACGCTTCGAATTCTTCGTTCAAAACAGTTCAAAATACTAGCAGTTGTCACAAGAGTTTGAAACTTGCAAAAGCAATATCGGAACTATATTTTCGCGACGTTGCAGTTTTATTAAAGATATAAAACAAAATGGATCCTCATTTTATTGAAAGAATTGAGTTAGTGAATCAATTTGGCTCGTTTGACGTTTATTTCCCGATTCTCTCGTTCTAGACGGATATCCTGTTCGTTGGTCAAATAAAATGACGGTAATTGCAAATAAAAGAGGTTTTCGTAGGTGACATATATTTCGTAGGGGATGTCACATAAATTGTATATGAATGATTTGTTTCCAGATTTTATGTAGGAAATGTGACATTGGTGCTTTTTCCCCTACCTACCATTGACTTATAAACGTCTAAATACAGTATGTTTCACTATATTCTACTTACACATTTGTTCATAATAACAGGAATGCTTTCTCAAGTCAAGCTTAGTCAATTGTAGTTCTCTCAAACATCTTGTCCACAAAATTTAACAGTTGTTTCCGTTCGATTAAATAAAATTGTTTTTATACGAGTAAATATGTTTATGTATTTTTAGTATGTACAATATGTGTGTATTTTTGAGGTGTGCATAGTCTATTTGTATTGTATGTACAACCACCAATAGCAATGTGCCAATGCGTTAAAAGTAAACGAGATACATGTACAGTCAAAAAAAATTAATTTGGGACCCTGGAACTGTCAACTTTCAGCACTGACAAATACAATAGATATTCATAGAATATTTCTGCGAATTAAGTCTCAAATTAAAGAGCGCAACCATGTGTAACTACGAAAATATTTCGACGGACGTATATGAAAGGTTGGTTAATTAAGGTACCGAGAACAGTAAAATGGCTTAGCGCTGAATAAATCAACCTACTTTCAACCTACGACTAACTAATTTGCCGAGGCATTGACCTTTATAAGACTCACGCACATTCCCCCGGGGGGTCAATTTGAGACGAACATCGCATTAATTCTAACAAATTGACTTGTGGCATAAAGCGCACGACTAACATTAAAATAATAATGGAACACGAAATGTGAGTGCCAAATTGGCTCCCTATTTTGCCTCATGTTAGCTTACCCCAGTTCCACGCAACTGCGGGGCCATCTAAATTCTGAAGTCACGTATGCTTATAGAAAACGCACGGGTCATTGAAATGTCCATGGACTTACAACCTTATATAGAGTCTCGATTCGATTCATCTATTTTACATCCTATTTGCATTTCAATATGTGCGCGCGGAAGCGACCACGCGAGATATATTGAAATGTGATAGGTATTGGAGGTAGGAAAATAGCTCTGCGTTCATGCAAATTCCCGGGAACCTTCCAGGTCAGACGTTTTCGTAAAACTAATGCCAACACCAAATCTTGGTCATGCATTTTAGGAACATGTACGAGTAATGTGATGATCTTGTTAAATAGAGGGTAGTCAATTATATAAAATGAGGGTAAGGAACAATATTGTCTGATGATTTTGTAAAATAAAGGGAGCGTGCGATATACGAGATTATGCAACTTCGACCCAGGTCAACTCTTGGATAGCTCTCGCTTTGAGTGGTTAAGCCAAGTCAAAGTCCTTTGCGCGGCTTGAGAACTTCTAACATTCAAGTTGCCCACTGACTTTACAAGCCTAATCCCTATATTAAGGTGTAGTTTCCCCCCTCAGGTAAGGAGGTCAGATAGCAGTCGCCTCCGTAAAAAACTAGTGCCTACGCCATTCTTGAAATCGGTTAGTAACTCCGGGTATCCTTCAGGATGTAACTGTACCGCGATAACGCGAGGATGATGATGATGATTTTGTAAAATGAAGGGTAGTTTAATCTATAAAATGAGGGTAAGCAATAATATTGTAAAACGAGCTTGGACTTTTGATCGTGACTGCCTACTTTTTTAGGATGGGAACACGTCAAAAAGCCGGTGTCTGAACAGATATGGTCGATTCGTTAACGAGAGCTAGCAATAAGTTGAGATCTAGAAAAATATTTTATTTAAAATCATAGCTTTCATGGTCATTCTTGCAGAACTGTATCATTGGATATGAACCCTGTAACGTCTATAAGTGTATTTTGTAAGTTTGAAGTATATTTTATTTTATCTACTAAAAGATTTTTATTTTTATTTTTAAGAGTTTGTGTTTAGGAAAAAAAATTGTGCCTCTAACATTCAAAGAACTAAAATTTTCGTCAAAAACATTTTAAGTGCATACGTACTTAACTGTTCGAACACGGTATTTAATATTAAAGCAACTGCTTATAAATACCAACTGAATTTAACGAACTGACTAATGCTAAGCTTTCAGTGTCCCTGAATGTGAATCTGTTCGTTAGTTTCAGTTGGAGTAACTGGTGTTATGGTCTTTCCATATAGACAAAGGTTTATTTTAAATCTATACACACAACACACTAGACAAACTATGTCGTATAGACAAACTATGTTGTATGTATTGTCGGCCTATTTAGCCTAGTTGGTAGTGCCACTGCCTCCGAAGCTAGAGGTCCCGGGTTCGATTCCCGGTAAGGGCATTTGTTTCTGTGGTGAGCAGAGACATTTGTTCCTGAGACTTGGATGTTTTTCTATGTATTTATGTATATATCTATCAAATATGTCGTCGTCTGGTACCCATAACACAAGCCTTATTGAGCTTACTGTGGGACTAGTTCGATTTGTGTAAAAAATTGTCCCAATATATTTATTATTTATTATTATTTATTATGTAAAACTGCTATAACAGGATAGACGCCGAGGTAATTCCATTCCAGTAGTGTACCACCATTTTTTTTTTCAAATTTTATTATGATTTAAAAATGGTCGACTATTGTTACCTATTGGTAATATTTTTCTTGATTTCGCACAGACGGGGAGAAATCATCGTACAAAATGCAGAATACCGTAAAGCATTCTTAGCCATAGGGAAAATCACATAACTTGAGATATGCATTAGCGATATTGAATTTTTAGGAAAAGAAAACCAAACGCTAGTACGGTAACGCAAGGAAAATTCGAATTTTATGTTTTGTTACCTACATTTGTTCCACCAACCAAGAGAATTATGATTTATTTTATACCGTTAGTTTGTAATCCGAAGTAAAAGCTTCGTTAAAGTTTGATTAACGGAAATTGAAGGAGCCAAGTTAACGTTTCGTCATTGGAGCTAATTTCATTATTTTTTAAATAATTAACGCTCTTTATTTGGTTGGCTTGGAGTGTAGCTAAGAGCGAAGTTGAGGGAGAAAGCAAGGAAGATAGATCCCACCACGCCTTATGTCTCTTTTTGTATTGTGATAGGTCAGTCTGCTGGTCGTAAGCCTGCATGAATTCTGACACAAGAATAAACAAGGATACCCAACATATACTCAAAGATTAAAACCAATCTAAAACTGAACGCCCTCCTGGTACATTTCGGCTCACAAAAAATGCATAAACATGAAAGAAAAGGTCGCACTTTGACCATAGAAATTTGCCCCACGTCGGGCATACCTTAAAAAAGGTGAATAAATTTCAGTTTTTTTATGACATAGGAGGTAAACGAGCAGACAAATCGCCCGATGGTAAGCGATTAGCGCCGCCTATGGACACTCGCAACACCAGAGGAGTTGTACGCGATTAAGTTCCGTTTATTAAGTAATTGATAAAAAAATATTATTCGATTAAGTAATTGATAAAAAAATATTATTATTGATATTTTTTTATCAATTACTTAATCGAAAAATCATTACACTAAGTCAAATAATTGAAGCTTGAGATCTTTTGAACTTGTTGGGAACTTGAGTTTTCTGCAGAGTTTCGAGTGTTTCGTTTACACTCAAAGCTTCTAGAAAAGCTGTGTTATGATGGGAACTCAACTGTACGTGTACATACAATTGTTTCGCGACTTACTCATTAGAGTACAACTCAATACAAATACTCTTTATTGCCCATACCTCACCGCCTCTGCATACAAACTTCTATGCAGGGAGATCACGTTTTTCTGCAGCTCATTGTACATACCTCACACAAATGAAACAGGTAAGTATGAACAGAAACAAAACAACAACGTAGGTAGGCAGGCGGCAATCAGAATAGTTTTTGTACTCAATTCTGAGTGTATAACATCATTACCTGACACCTAACCACCGCATCTAGAACTCGCACTCATATTAATGGGACTCCAAGCTTAAGTTATAACTGTAAGACTTCGCCAGACTAAAATATACCGGCCAAGTGCGAGTCGGACTAGCACACGAAGGGTTTCGTACAATTATCTATAAAAACGGCAAAAAATCACGTTTGTTGTATGTTGAGCCCCCTCAAATATTTATTTTATTCCAATTTTTAGTATTTGTTGTTATAGCGGCAACAGAAATAGATTATATGTGAAAATTTCAACTGTCTTACTATCACGTTTTTGTGATACAGCCTGGTGACAGACAGACAGACAGACGGGTGGACAGCGGAGTCTTAGTAGTAGAGTCCCGTTTTACCCTTTGGTTACGAAACCCCAAAAAGGACTGAACTCTAGACTCATAATGTTCAGAAGTCTTTAAGCTTGGAGTCCCGAAAATAGTCGAGTTCTTTAAATCCAGAGGCCAAAGACTCGTCTTTATAGGGGCGTTTTTTGTCCAAAAAATTGTAAAAGTTTGTATTGTGCTATAAGGTTAAACTATACATAAATAAATTTAATATTGATTTTACTCGAATCGAAATAAAAAACTCTATCAAACATGTCAACAGATTGTTTGTGCTTAATCTAACGCATAAAAGTCCGCAGCAATAAATTTTCGCGACGTATAGAGGGTTATAGAAAAAGTTTATTGTTGCGCCGGAATCACTAAAAATAACGAATCCAACATAAAACTTATCGGAATCAGAATTTCATCAGCACCCTATATCCTTCGGAAAATAAAAGATTTTTATCAAGAACGGCCTTGCTCTTAATTTGGAGGGTTCCGTGATGGGAGACGATATCGGCTTTATAAAGGGCAAATTGTGTTGACCCCAATTGGTTCTCTCGTTTTTTAAATCTGAGGAACTATTGGTAGAGAGAGACAGAAGTATAGTCAAGTGAAAAATATGCATCAAATTAATGTTTTCACAAATATATCATCACTACATACTTATAGTATAAAATAAAGTCGCTTCCCGCTGTCTGTCCCTATGTATGCTTAAATCTTTAAAACTACGGTACGGATTTTGATACGGTTTTTTATAGATAGAGTGGTTCAAGAGGAAGGTTTATATGTATAATACATGTATAACATAGAAGAAAAACACTGATAATTTTAGAGGTTTCTAATGTGATGTCGTAAATAATATTTTTTTTGCATTCTTATTATATTCGTATACGGGTCTAACACGATATTTATTAACTTTCGTGTTGTTTGTCGTGCCCTAGATGATTAGTAGCATTATAATAATAATAAGTAGCATAATGAGCGGGTAGAAAACTTTTTCAGATCTACCCTTCGCATTTTTGTAAACTATTGTAAATGTTGTGTATCCATATCTCCGTTGACAACTTGCTGGGACGTCAGTCTGCCCGACCATGACCGGTGCATCCCGTGTCGGAACGTCGTTAATTAAGGTAAATAAATAAATTCGTGTTAGACCCGTATACGAATATTTTAAGAATGTGTACAAAGCGCGAGAGTTTAAAGTGTAACATTTTTTGCGCTTACATTGCAAACGCTGGCTGAACCCTACGAGATAGATCAAAATAATGTAGTACAGTATTGTACATCTTAAAAAAGTCTACAAAAAAGTCCGCGATGGTATATGTCTACCTCTTAGGGATAACCCACGATAATATTTTTTTAGCCTTTACTTTTTAAGAGAAATAATGACTTATTCACGAAGCGTTTTTAAGAAATATAGCATTAATCCTTATACGATTAAGTACCTTAAATACATTGTGCATTTAATATAGATCAATATGGCCCTTTACAGCATGTAATTTAAATGAATATTTTCGAAACTAAATTTTTAATCACAAATGGGATTGCTCTTGGCCATCATCTAGATAAGATATCACAGATTTAAAATGCAGGGACATAGCGGTTGCGGCGGTACCGGTCGGAGGGCCGGCGTCGTAGGCCGCGCTTCGCCTAATAGCACTTTATGATTAGCAGCGATCGCACGCGTTTATCGGAGCTCTCTAGCGAAGAAAATAACAATTAATGATTTTACATATAATAGTTAATATAAAATAAAGTCTCCCGCCGCGTCTGTCTGTCTGTATGTTCGCGGTAAACTCGAAAACTGCTTAACGGTTTTACAAGCAGCTTTCACTAACGTGTAGCTTGATTCTTCCGGATGGTCATGGTGTGTAATTTATGTATATTTCTCATATAAATTATATTGTAATCCGTGCGAAGCAGGGGCGGGTCGCTAGGACCATATAAAAGCCATGGGACATATTTTGAGTAAGTTGTATGCACTCATATTTTTGCACTTGGTTGTACGAAGAGGCCAAAATAATGTAATCGCTTTTATACTAAGTGAATAACTTGTATAGACAATTTTGTGTCCTACGCCCGCTGCTACTTCTGCTGCTGGCTGTGCGAATAGGTACAACGGAAAGTTGTTACATCTCTAGACTATTCCGATTATGCGGTTGCATGATTTTCACGTTAATTGCTTCTCAGGGAGGTCTATTTTTGCTCACCACTTCGCATTCTTTCCGCATTTTATTGTTTCGCGAGTTTACTTCCACGCGCAGGGTAATGTAATAAAACAAGGCAGAACAATCACAATGACAAAAAGTAGAATTGCAGACAAAAATCAACAAAAACGTATAGAACCTTCGGACCGCAATTATAATTAGTATTTTCACAAAATAATCTTACTGAACCCTAAAAAGACTTAAGATTTCGTGCCGTCGCTTATCGTAAAAGTATACACCTATCTGTGTGTGTGTATGTAATAAATCCCCGTACACACGCGAGCCTGATTTTTCACCTCGTAAAATGCAAAGTTGATGTCAAAACGCGACTAGCGCAGACGGATTAAACGTTTATTATTTTGGCAGACGGTGTAAAGTCGGGGTAGGATTCGTCACCTTAAAGTCGACATTATTTTGTACCAAGGCAATTATCAGTGCTGCCAAGAAATATTGACTTTGCAATAACAGGCTAATCGACTGATAGTGACAGGATTACAATAGTAAATATTGACACTGATAATTAAATACAACATATACAGCCTTGGCCAGAAGTATTAAGCACCCCTTATTTTTCTTTGTAACGTATAAAAAAACTATTTTTTTTTTAATTACATAACACGACGCAAAATAGAAAAATGTATATAAACATCTAGAAAACTTTAGCAGATATAATTTCGAAGTAGCTATTTATCCTAGAAAACTGAAAACTAAAAATAATCGGGTTCGCAATAAAAGGAGCAAATTGCATTATTAAGTGCAATTATTTTTAATCAATGAATAGCTAGTGTTATTGAAAAATATTAGAATTATCTATAATAAAAGATATAAAATGCTTTATTCAAAGTTTTACTTTCATATGAAAAACGCGGCGGTGCTTAATACTTCTGTAGCATTACCATGAGTTTGCAGTGACCGTACTCGCTAGCGACTGCGTAAACAATCAGTATGGAGAATAAGTACAGCGCCTCTGGTGGTCACACATAGAACTACAAATCGGTACTCGTACCATGAGTCAATTACACGTTTACTATACTCGCTAACGTTAACTCGATTCATCGAGTAGTTTACGTTACGATCGGAGTGACGTGCCTAACTTCACAGCATACAAAGCTCTCTTTCTAACTATACTGAGAAGACAGAGCAAGGACGATATTGGGCAAAAGGCTAAGTACCCAAGGCTTCCTTTCAAAAGTATAGAAATAAACCTGCTAATTTAAAGTGTCGTAGAACAGTAGCACAAGGTCAAATGTTAGTAAATCTTGTATTTGCTTTGGTTATTTTTGGTTATTATTGCCATACCTATAAACTGAGTGATGCAGTCTTCCCAGTTTTTATGATGTTTTTTTTTTGTTTCATGTGATTAGATGTACATAGATTATATATAATTAATAAACCTAATCTCATTTTATAGTATGTTGAAGTGGATTTTTTTATTTATTTCTCATATCAGCCTGAATTTATCTCTGTTATTTGTCGTTCATCTTCTTACGCAGCCGTCGCTAACATATTCCACACAAAATAATACCTTGCCGATATTATTTAGATAAATAATTATTACAATAACTTATGAAACAAAATCTCTAATAAGCTTTCACGCTCCAATTTGCTAGTGAAATAGTTTACTACAGTCGATACGGTATTTTTCGATAGCGACTGTCAATTTGGTGACTCATGGTACCGATCTACGGCAACCGCTACAAAACGTTAGTCGCTAGCGAATATTACGTTAGCGTATGGCGGGCGCAGTGAACGCGCGGTTGACTCATGGTACGAGCACAATCGAAATCTACTCGAAACGCGTTTTTTCGGTAGCGACTGTAGTAACGTAATGTATATTTTCGATAGCATCTCATGGTAGCGGTACTGGCCAAGGCTGTATACTTGATTGAAACGGTGTTGCGGGTGTCCATGGGCGGCGCTAATCGCTTACCATCAGGCGATTTGTCTGCTCGTTTGCCTCCTATTTCATAAAAAAAACTCTTAAGAAGTTGTTTATTTGAATTTGTCAAGGTCATTATAAAGGTTTGATGTGAATATGAAACTGGTTACAGGTCGGAGGTGTATACAATTTTGACTGGTTATCTTATTATGTAAGTGTAATTTTATATGCACTCTACTTAGTACTTTAGTTTCAAAAGTTATTAAGAGTCTGTGACTTATCAAGAAATTAATTTAATCACTGACGAAGGTTTTCGTAGCCTAACTGTACATTAGGGCTAGGTTCCGAAACGTGATAACGTGTTTTTAACGATTCCTCAAAACAAAAAAGCGTTGTATGTAGTAGTAGAAAAACCCTTTATTGTACAGGATAACAAAAAGTAAAGGGATAGAACAAAGGTGGACTTAAGGCCGTTTTAGGAATTACTTTCAAATGACCTAGGTCCTGAACTCACGAGCCACGGTATCTGGTTTGCTTACCCTCAGGCGGGCCATATGATCATAGTATATATATCTATATTTTTAAATGCAGGATACCGCTTTAAAGTGATTGGACCGCATATTGTTACCAAACTGTTGTAACAAGTTTCTTGACGCTTTGTTTTCGTGTTTTTTTTTCGTGATGCAATAATAGTGTTTTAACCTATGCAACAGTTACGTAATAAACGTCCTAGAATACAAGTGTGGTTTTAGGAAACGAGCTGCAGGCGAATTTAATAATAAGATCACACTAGTGTTTTAAGACATAATTATGTACAGTCGCATGCTTTACTTGAGCTACATATACTATAATTATAAAGAAATTACACCATGCCGGTGGCAAACAAGTATACGGCCTACTTGATGGTAAGTGGTCGCCTCAGCCGATAGACGCCTGGGATGCCACATACGCATTGCCGATTCTTTAAAAACTATACATTATTGAAGAACCCCATAGAAACACAATGCCCTCGAGAAAACCTCGGCAGGGAGCTCATTCCACAACCGGAGCGTCTGAGTGAGGAAATTCCTCTAAAACCGTACCGTATGCGACCATTTAGATATACTACGCAAATCCAAGGGATTATCTGATAGGATTAGAACATCTTATTACCTGATACAATTATAAAGAAACATGCAAGAACAAAAGACAAAACCTTAACTATCAGGAAGCTCAAATGGCAATGGGCAGGCCATTCAGTGAGAGGGAAAGAGAAGTAGTCGAACAAAATAATGTACTGGTTCACTAGAAATAGAAAAAGGAAACGTGGTAGACCTCTTAGAAGATGGGTCGATGACATCTTTGAACCAAAAAAACAGTTGGCGGAGGCCTTCGCCTATAAAAAGTATACAGACAGGATAGTCAAGGCATAGAAAAATAAAAACAAAAGAAGAAAAGTGATTTTTTATCATTTATCAAATATCATAATTAAAAGCTATTTATAAAACATGTACTTAAAAACAAATATTGTAACTGTCTGAATAAAAGCTTATTATTATTATTATTATAAATCCAAGGGGCTCCATACGTTTTTCATCGATTTCTGACGATTTTGAGTTGATATCCCTCCGTCAAAACTAAAGATATATTTATGGCACCTGTCTGTTCTGTTAGAAAACAGTATTCTTACCAATTTTAATGTATTATAATGAAAGATAGCTTTATGAACTTTTTTCAATTATTAGTTTAATTTAGAAATAAATCTACTCTAATCCATGGATTGTTTTGCCATTTTTAATATGAAGTTTAAAAAGTAAGATGCCTTTTTTAACTTCATATTAAAAATGGCAAAATACATATAAATTGACATCATACCGGTATGCAAAATAATAATATGTATTGTATTTAAAGTCTAAGAGAATATCTAAGTGGAGCACTCTTTTCGACTTTTAAATATAGTTTTTGGAAAATATATACTAATAACTAATTTTAGAAAACAGACAAAAGCTTGCTAAAATTTTTAGCTCAAATAAACTCAAGCACTTACCGTACTACTGAACGTTAAGTACTGAACTAGCGTGTTATACGAGTACCTGTATCTCTTTAGCGTTCCAAAGTATCTCATTTCATACCTTGACTGCTCGATCACACTCTCTACAACCAATATTTCGATTTTTTACCGTAAAAGAGCTTCGCTCTCGTTGTGACGCAAGTAGGTTCAATTACCGCCGTTCCTATTCACAAAAAATATCCACCTTTTGTTGTACACTTTACTAATTAATCTCTTGCAAATTCAATTCGAAAAATACAAAAGCGAACAAATGGCTCATCACTGGAAAATAATTGGTCCTTCCAACCGGATTTGAATCAATGATCTGGAAGCCGATTAAATCGTTACGTTTTGCAGTAAATGTTCATTTGCGCTTGCGAAAGTGTGAGAAAAAGTGCGTGAAATACAAATCTTATTTCAATGTCAAAAATAGTTGACGTCTAACATTTATAGATAGGTAAAAAAGCTTAACGCTAGGATTTATCTCTTTGACATCGATCGTACATAACAATATTCGGTTTTGTATTTTTCTCTTATTTGCTCTATATTCTTGTGCAAAAATAATTTCATCCCGAACCTGCAGAACGTAACCCGAAGACTATTGTAGGAGCTAACGAACAAACGGACCTCTAACGTACTGCACGTTGGAGATACACGCATGTTAAATTGTGTCCGTTTTGAAAGCATTAGAAAAACTGGATGCTAAGCACCTTATAAGCAATACTCGGCCGCAGTCCTCGTATACCCACAACTTAGCTCACAAGCAGCATTGAGCACCGTGTGACCGCATCTTAAAAACCAAGTGAGGATTTGCGAACCACGTCAGGGCGTTCTATATTCCCAAATAAAACAGTTGACGGAGACGCTGTTGCTGCATACGGCGCGGAGGACTATTATAAGCACAAGAAAATATTACAACAACGCGTTCCGTGAAAGGCTACATAATTTCGCTAAGTCGACCATTCTGATTGTAAAAATATTTACAGTCAGAATGGGGTAGCACATTGTTACTACCGATTCTCAATGTAACTTGATATGTTGGTGCCGTTTCAGAAGTTGTAGCAACTTCGCGGTGCATATCACTACAAGCCTTCCTACGGCTTATGTATGTATGTATGTAAGCACTTTATTGTACTTATACACAATTACAGGTCGAAACATAAAGATGTCACAAAGCATTAAAGTAAGAGTACAAAGGCGACAGGATAAATTAGAAGAGTAAACTGATTGAAAGATTCGTTGCCACGATCGATACCCGCGGTAGCTCATTTGGTAAGAGTGATGGACGGATTGCAGAGGTCGTCGGTTCAAATCCCGCCCGGGGTGTTACAATTCATTTTCACTCCGGTTCGAAATTATAATTTTGCTAAGCTTCTTCTTGTAAAAATACTGTGCGGTGCGACTGGTATATTTGCTGCAAATAGAGTAGACGACTTATATCTATTAATGCGTAATCTGAGACACTGGTCCATTGCCGGGAAAGTGAGCGATGGATATGCACACGATAGATGGCCGAGTTCTCTGTCATTGACGAAAATGTCTTGGAGAGATGGCGAAGGCTCCTGGCGGAGAATAGGAGTTGGTGTTACGGTATCTGAGAGTTGAAATCATTAGTTCGTTGTATTTTGCTCGACATTTGTAACAATATTGAAGTTGAAGTAAATTTTGTAAAATGAGTATCGTATTTTATAAATCCCCAACGAACCTCTCGACATGAACCTTCCGTGATGGAATACGCCCACGAGTCGATAAATCCGCTCGGATCTCCTCGAATAGCATTGATAAATTATGATGACATATAAAATGAAGGAATATTTATATTTTCTTTCATTCTATTACATTAAATGATCTCTTAATACTTTTTTGCCGCCGTCGTTGTATAAAAAATCTGTAAATCAATTCTTAATGTGTCCTAATCTGGCAAGAACGGAGTTTCAAACAACGCGATATTTTTCATTGCAAAGCCTCAAATCTGTGATAGCGTCGTAAACGCTACTCAATCTGTTGCGCTTAACGATGTTCCGTATGTTATCATTCTATTTTTTTTAGCGTAATTTTTATGATGTTGTTTATGAATAAGAATGTGATAGGAACGAGGGGGGCCGTTACTTGATCGTAGTAAAAGAAAATTAGACGGAAAAATAAATGTCGACGTAAAGAATGTTTTCTCTTTAGACAACTTCAACTGCTTAAGAAATTGGTGCCGTAAAACAGGGTGCTGCGGGACAAAGCCGACACTCAAACCTCGATAAAAGTTCATTTTTACATAATGTGGCACGTGTGATTTCTAAACATAAATAACATTATATCTTTCGTTTAATTTCATAATATTAATGATAAACACAAAATAGTAGGAAATCCCCCCTCATCCCGTAGTTGGGGTTAGTAGGGATAGCGATGAGGTGAGCTAGGAATAGCAATGAGATCTGTTGGAAGAATTAATTAGGTACAGATGTAGTAAATAATACGTTCCCATCGTGAAAACTAGAAATACGACTAGACCCGAAGTGGCTATCAATTATCGTATTAAATGATTGACAAATTCATGTCTTAAAGCCGATTCACACCAAACAGCCGGAGTCGGCACGCTCGCCACCAGAGTCAAAGGAATTCGAACCCTCCATACGGAAGCTAGACTTCGTATCCAAACGGCAGGCTCCGACCGGTTGCCCGCAACCCATTCAAATATGAAATCTAACTTCTGTATGGAGGGTTCGAATTCCTTTGACTTTAGTAGGGTGCACACCGACTCCAGCCGTTCGGTACGAATCGTCTATTAATAATAATAATAATCATCATTTATTTCAGTAATATCCATATCTTATTAGTAACAGTGATCCTTAAAACTATGTTAGTAATTAATATTAACTTAGTCTAGGTGACAGATGCAAGGCATTCCAGGCTTGCAAGATGGCCCCATCCACTCTGTCCGCTACTGTGGCTAAGAGGCTGTTGGTGCTGCCGCGCACACGCCGCAGCAGGGACGCAGCACGCTTGCGCATGATGGCGCTGAAACCGTCGGTGCGCGCCTCCGCAAACATGCCCGACGCACTACAGTGGCGCGGCAGCCCCAACAACATCCTAAAAGCGTCATTGTACTGGACGCGTAGGGCGCTGTAAGCTTTTTGAGTAAAGTTGATCCATAGGCTGCAGGTGTAAAATGACTGGCAGAACGCCTTGAAAAGGGTAGTCTTTACAGAGTAAGTACACCTTGCAAACCTACGTATCAACATATTACTCCTTACTGCCAGCGCCCTACGCTCCCTTTCCAAATCCATCACTGAGCGTTGCGGTGACCCAATGACCCAGGTATTTAAACTCTCTGACTAGTTTGAGAGGAGTGCCATTAAGTCTGACCGGTGGTATTAGGTTATCCAATTTAACCCCTTTCCCCTTGAAGACTAGCAACTCACTCTTAGAGGCATGGTACCGGAGCCCATGGGTCTCCGCATATCGCTCACATACACTAACTAGTGTCCTGAGGGCGCTGATTGACGGACTCAGCAACACCATGTCGTCGGCATAACTGATGTTGTTTATGAAGGTTCCATTAATAGAACAACCGACCATGGTGTTGCTGAGCTCCTCGATCAACCGATTCATATACAGGTTGAAGAGTCTGGGTGATGTAAGCCCACCCTGCCTTACTCCACACTCCAACCCGTACGAATCGGACAGCGAGCCAGCCCATCTAACAACATTAGTTTGGTGGCCGTACCAGAACCTGAACAGCTCAACCAACTCACCGGGCAGTGAAGTTTCTTCATACAGTTTGTTCCATAGTTTACTATAGGACACCAGATCGAAGGCTTTCGATAAATCAAGAAAACACGCGAATATTGGCGTTTTCCTGTCCGTGTAGTACTGCACAGTGTGCTTAAGACATAGAACAGCTGTTTCGGTGGATAGGCCAGGACGAAAACCAAATTGTGCGTCATGAAGTTTGGTATGGCGTTCCAACTGTTTGTCCATTAATGTAAAACCACCACTATTACTATTTAATATTTTGCCATCTGAAACGACAGATGATAATTAAAACTGTCTTCGTATCGCCCCGCTTTAATATGTAATTTACTACATACATACATGTACATACATATAATCAAGCCTGTTTTCCAGAAGGGTAGGCAGAGATCACGGATTTCCATTTGCTACGATCCTGACATACAACTATCGATCGCTTCATGAACTCAACATTCTTCATACGAGTACATGCGTGCCGATTTAGGGTACTTTAGACCTGGCGTTTCTGCAGAATGTCTCCGATTTGGTCGGAGTACGTTCGCCGAGGTGTTCCCCTTCCAACTTTTCCATCCACTCTTCCTCCATACACTCGTTTTGTCAATCTTCTTTCATCCATCCTATGTCCAAACCATCTTAGCATACCTTTCTCAATTTTCGTCACTATATCTTCATTCACTCCACACCTCCATATTATAACGGTGTTTCTCACTCTATTTCTCAAAGTAACGCGACACATGCTTCTCAGTGCTCTCATTTCCACTGCATTCACTCGACTCTGATGTTTCTTCTGCCACACCCAACTTTCGCTACCATACATTAGTGTCGGCAGCCAGCCGCGCCTTTTCTGATACTTTCTGGCTGCTCACAAAGGCGTGAAGTGCCCAATTCACTCGATTCTCAGCTTCACTCTTATTTCAATATCTCCCTCATGCTTACTGTCTCTCGTGAACAAAGTCTCCAAATACACAAACTCATCCACTTACTCCAACCTCTCTCCATCTACCGCAATTTCACAAACTAGGTAAATTTTAATTATATTTACAAATGCTCAGTGGTCAGGCCACACCCGCATGTTGGGTATCTGATGTGAAATGGGCTTGAGCTTTTGTTCGGTGAAGAAGGAATCTTTTTGAATCAGGATATCATTTATACACAAAACATCTATGGAAACCTTAGATTAGTCGACTGGAAAATAAAATGGATTTTTCTTACAAAATGCCATTTTAATTTAATACAGTTTTTATTTTATTTTAATACCACTTCGATGGCAAACAAACGCACGGCCCGCCTGATAGTAAGCGGTCACCGCAGCCTATGGACGCCTGCAACTTTTAGGGGTGTCACATGCGCGTTACCGACCCTTTAAGAATTTTTGCACTCCTTTCCTGAAGAACCTCATACTGTAGTCCGTCGGGACAACCTCGGAAGGAGAACTCTTTCCACAATCGGAGCGTTCATAATCAAGTAAGTTTGCTTTCTGACTAGAATCTTTCAATAATAAAACTACGTATATAATATATTTATTCGTTTTATTATTTATGCTTACGATTGTTGAAGGCCATATTAAGCGCCTTATCACAGTTAGCGATTTGTGATCGGTTAGTATATATTCGAACCGAACCATTGAGTAAATAGAATTCAACCGCGGCAAACACGCTGCGACGTGTGTTGGTCCTCGTCGTTCGTCGTCAAACCGCTTACAAATCGCCGATGAGATAAGGCCCTAACGCACAGGCGACATGTTCACAACGCAATGGATTTCCATACAATTCCGGCAAACGCGCGCTAAATCGCGTGCGTTTACGCGTGACCTCCTGATTTGTACATGCGGAGGCGGTACCGGTCGGAACGGTATGAGAAAACTGTCAGCTGTCAGCATTAATTGTCAGCCGAGTCAGTACCGTTTTTTACTTCGTCCCTACTTATAAAGTTAGTCATTCCTGACCGGCACGAGGTGCATGCGCGGAAGCGGGGCGATATTAAAGCAGTACTACTCCGCTTCTTCACATATGATATTCATCATATATATCAGCTGAAGGATGTCCACTGCTGGACATAGGCTTCCCCGATAGAGCGCTACAATTCCCGATCCTTCGCCACGCGCATCCAGCGGACTCAAGCGACCTTTACCAGGTTATCAGTCCACCTTGTGACCTACCATGTGATATTACTATTACACAAACTTTATAGTGACATCAGTATCTCGTTAAGTGAGGAATCTGCGACATCAGTAAGGTCACGTCAAAGAACAAAATACCTCATATCGATTCCACCCTCCAAGTCAGGAACTCCCTTTAGGCTGGATCCACCACCACCACCACCATATCAGCCAAAGGACGTCCACTACTGGACATAGATCTCCCCCAAATTCACGGGGGATATATGCCATAATCGCCACGCTTGGCATGCGGATTGGCGATCGCAGTATCCCCACCGCACTCCAGGAATGCTGCTGCCCATCCCCCTGTGGTCTTGGTCGTAGTTTTAGGACATACCCGGGTCCTGGAGGTAGGCTGGATCAGATATAAATAACTACATAATAGTCCTAGGTTAATCGTCAAAATAATCTTGTGGTTGGAATGCTTCTTAATAAAAATTGATCACAATATCAATATCGTCATTGTTCTATTTTATTATATACGATAGAAAACGTAGGTTAACAAAATGAAAAAAAAATTAGGATGTTGGAATTTCATATTATAAGGCTTCCCACTGGGTAATAAATAACAGAATTAAGAATGGAAGATCACCAGGCCCAAATAATAGGATTTGCCACAAAAAGGGTCCCCGCCCGCCCTGGATAGGTTCGTGAAACTTTTGTGCTAGGTACAGTTTTATAGCTATTACTAGGTTCCACCCGCAACTCTGTACTTAAAACCAAGCTGTCGAAAAATAATTAAAATTGAAGTGGTTTATGCTTGAAATGTGGCCAATCAAGCATTCCGTAGCTGTCCAACCATGAAATTATGCGGACTTAAAATAACATTTGTAACGTGACTATCAATAATACCCATCAATAATATCGACTCAATATTACAGTGGCAACACTGTACTCGCGTATGTCAAGTGAATGAACGGATAGTGACGTCACTTGCAGTCGGTCGCCTTCTTGATTTTGACTCACTTCGGAACGAGACGTCTTCGAGTAAGGTTGGTGACTCTTTGATTATTTATATTATAATGAATTTTCTGTTAATAAATACTTATGTTGTATTTTCTCGTTTGAATTATTCTCCCTTCTGAGATCCTTGTAACATCTCAGAAGTGGGATATTGCGAATAAATATGTTCGTTCCACGCCATTTAAAGCTCGACCATTGTTAGAAATCCACATTAAGAATTAGTAAAAAAAAAACCAAAATAAACGTGAAAATATAAAGATATGTAAAGATCTAACAATTAAGTAACTATTAACTGTGGAAATAATCTATCAATCAGCAGATGGAAATGGATTACTAATGTAAAAAGAAAGTGACGGTAGTTCCTTATCTTCGATTTTTTTTCTTAGTTCCTTATCTTCGATTTTTTTTTCTGAAAGCGACAAGTAAATGTAAAAATAATCACAGAAATTGATAGAATAAACATGATTGTACAAACTTAAGACCATTTTGTGTAAAAATTATTCAATTATAGGCGGATGAAATCAGATTACGAATTAAAACATGATAAATGTTGATATATTATCTTTAGTAAAAATGAATATTCTTTAAAAATACATGTGAAAATTGGAACAACAGCGTAATTTATATAATTAAATCACCTTTTGTCACGAAAATATGCTCCAGATAAGCAGATGGATATCGATTTAAAACCAAAATGGCGATGGTTAAGTTTTTCATGATACCAGCCCTAAGGAAATGCACATTAAACATCACTTAAAATTAATTATTAGGTTAATTGTTCGATTCTCGTTCGTCTAAACGTAGGTAGCAAGGATTTTTGCAAGCTCCTGCTAACATAAATAAATATGAGTTTCAGAAAATGAGCGACCGAGAAAGTGATCGGAGTTTGCGGGGAAGTCCACGGCGTAGTCGCGGGCGCAGCCGTGGCGATGACCATGACTCGCGTACACGGCGCAGCAGCCGCAGCCATCGTGATCCTCGTTCCTCGTGGACGCGGCCCAGTCGCAGCCGCAGTCGTCGCGGTCATCGAGCTTCGCGGACGAGGCCGAGTCGCAGTCGCAGTCGCAGTCGTCACCGGAGCCGAAGTGACGGCCGCACTGAGCGAGAGCTGACACGGAAGCGAGAACAAGTAAGAGCCCTTGAACACGAGTTATGTAGAAAACGTGCACGAGTTAGTGATGACGGACGTGACATTCGATCTTTAACATCGAGAGTATCCAGACCCAGCCTTCTTGGCCATACAGATAAAACTGCGCGTCAAGACCGTTACACTCGTGCCCGTTGCCTCAGAACCCCAACAAAGGAACGTAGATCTGCTGACCGTAACGAGAATAAGAAACAGAGTGAACGTAGATCCGCAACGGTTTTTTTTGAAGAGTTTTTAAATGTATTGAAAGCAAAGACAGGAAATAATGAATCGTTCTCTGGGTCATCTTTAAATAATGTCATACCAGAGTATGACCCGATGCTAAAAGAACAAACCATTAATATCTGGCTTGACAAAGTAGATGAATGTTCAGAAATTTATAACTGGAACGAAAGACAAACGATTCATTATGCCCTGCCTAAACTAACTGGACTCGCGAAAACCTGGTACCAGGGTTTGCCCTCAATTAAGCATACCTGGGGTGAGTGGAAAAAAATGTTGAGAGAATCATTTCCAGCCACTGAAAATTATGCCGAGCTGTTAACAGATATGCTTAATAGACGGGTGCGCCCTGGAGAATCATTTGAAGTCTATTATTTTGCGAAACTTAATCTATTAAACAGATGTAAAATATTTGGAAAGCAAGCAGTGGACTGTTTGCTTTATGCAATTGATGATAGGGGTGTACGCGTAGGTGCTCAGGCCGCTAAATTCGATAAGCCCGAAGACGTATTAGAATTCTTTAAGACTGTGAAATCAAATAACCGGAACCAACTAGACACTTTCAAGGATATGAACCGCGACAAACGTGTAGGCAATAATACAAATTTCAATAATAACCCAACGAGGTCCTCTGACACTAATAGTGGTACGCCCAAAAATAATAATAAGGGTCCTATTAAATGCTTTAACTGTCAGGGTGTAGGCCATCCTAGCTTTAAGTGCCCGAAGCCAGTACTTAAGTGCACCAGTTGTGGTTTCCTTGGTCATGACTCCTCGCGTTGCTCAAAATCAAAAGAAAATCTAGCACCTAAGGATAATAGTAAAAACGTTCTTGAAGTTTCCGTTTCTGAAAACACGAATGATAAATACAAAATTCTTATAAACTTGAATGGTTTCCCTATAACCTGCCAGGTTGATTTAGGTAGTGAAGCCACTCTAATTCGTAAAAATACTGCCTTGGATATGGGTATGACTTGGAAGGATGTTACCGGTCCCTTTTTAAGAGGATTGGGTAACATCCCTTACTTACCATTGGGCTCCACGTTAGTTAACATCGAAGTTCAGGGCATCCTGGAAAAGGATGTCGAAGTGTTTATAGTGGACGACCATTTGATTAACTGTAACGTATTACTTGGCCATACCTTTACAGAGAGACCTTCACTTATGATTATTAAGTCGTCAACAGATCTGAGATTTGAACGAATGAAACAGGAACATGATTTGAAACTGCAACTGTATACAGGCTGTGATGTGACTATGGATGTAGGTGAAATGATATCTGTTCCTGTTAGGGCCGACGTATCGTGCCATGGTAGTATTTATGTTGGTGGATCAGTCAGAGGCTCTGCAGGTCATGAATATTACCTTTTGCCGGGCGAATATCAACTCACAGGCTTCGATTGTAATCTGCTTATACAAAATGTTAGCACAACACCGCTACAATTCAAGGCAAATACTCTCATTACCCGAGCTAGATTCATAGGCACTGGTAATAGCATTATGAGGATTTCTGGTGAATTTTCCCCTCAGACACCCGTGACTCCCAAGTGGGGTGATCAGCTATCACGAAGCCAAGTAGAACAATGCAAAGAACTGCTTGGCAAATACAAAAGTAGTTTTTCCACTGGAATGCATGACTTGGGATTCACTAGTGTGACTGAGATGGAAATTCATCTCAAGGATACAACCCCGGTAGTTTATAGACCGTATCGGTTGGCCCATTCTGAGCGTAAATTAGTCCAGGATATGGTGGGAGATATGTTGAACCACGGTATAGTGCGGGAGTCCTCATCGCCATACGCTAGTCCTATTGTACTGGTTAAAAAGAAATCGGGGGAGAAGCGTCTTTGCGTGGACTACCGCGCTCTCAACAGTCGCACCAAACGAGATCATTACCCCTTACCACATATAGAAGACTTATTAGATCAGCTTTCTGGCCAATCGCTATTCACTTCCCTGGACCTAGCCTCAGGTTACCACCAGATCCCGATTGCTGAACAATCACGCGAAAAGACTGCATTTGTAACGCCCGATGGGCTTTATGAGTACAATCGTGTACCTTTTGGGCTGGCAAACGCCCCTGCAGTTTTTCAAAGGGCAATTCACAAAGTGCTTAGTAAATCTAAGGTCAATTACGTAGTGATTTACATGGACGATATTTTAATACCGTCAAAGACTTTTGAGGAGGGGCTTGAACGTCTCGAAGAGGTACTTGGGTTGTTGAAGGAGGCGGGTTTCACTCTGAAGATGGAAAAATGTAATTTCTTTCAAGAGCGAATAGATTTCCTTGGGTTTGAGATTGATAAGAACGGTGTTAGGCCTGGGCACTCTAAAACCGAGGCTGTAGCCAAGTTCCCAACGCCGACTAATCAACATGAGGTGAGGAGATTTCTCGGACTTGCGAGCTTCTTCAGGAGGTTCGTCAGGGGATTTGCAATGATAGCGAGGCCCTTGACGAGCCTTTTGAAAAAGGACACACCTTGGAAATGGAGCGACTTGGAAGCCCAAGCTTTTCAAACGATTAAGGATAGACTAACAGATAGACCCGTCCTCGCATTATACGACCATACCGCAGAGACCCAATTGCACACTGACGCTAGTAAGTTTGGCTTGGCAGGAATATTGTTGCAGAGAAAACAATCCGACCCATTGCGGCCAGTCGCATACTTTAGCCGTCAAACTCAACCCGATGAGATGAAACTTCACTCATTCGAACTTGAGACACTAGCTGTCGTTAGCTCACTCAGTAGATTTCGTACATATCTGATTGGTATAAAATTTACTATTGTTAGTGATTGCAATGCCCTGCGGTCTACTTTCACCAAAAGGGACCTTATCCCACGGATATCCCGCTGGTGGATACAATTTCTCGAGTTCGACTGCACTGTCGAATATCGCCCAGGTGAAAGGATGTCCCACGTTGATGCCCTCAGCAGAGGACCTGTATCAGTGGAGCCAGAACAGACACATACACTAGATGTTTTATCAATTGGTACCGAAGACTGGATCTCCACGGTACAGTCCTCTGATGAAGAAATCAAACGCATTAAGGACATCCTAGAAGACCCAGTGACACCGAAAATTGTCAATGCTTATAAAGAATATACACTTAAAAATGGGCGACTTTTTCGTATATTGAAGGACGGTGTAACGAGATGGGTGGTTCCAAAGGGAGTACGTTGGCAACTTTTAAAAGCTAACCACGATAACGTGGGCCACTTTGGCTTTGATAAGACACTAGAGCGGATACGTTCTTTGTTTTGGTTCCCAAAGATGCGTAGATTCATTAAGAAATACGTGTCCGCTTGTTTAGAGTGCGCGCACCATAAGTTGCCATCGGGCTCGCGAGAGGGACTACTTCACCCGATCCCAAAAGTTGACATACCGTTCCACACGCTTCACGCAGACCACCTTGGTCCGTTCCCGAGGAGCAGACGAGGCTTCACATACATATTAGTGATAGTAGACGCGTTTACAAAGTACGTAAGTCTATTTCCGGTTAAAAGTACTAAAACTAAAGAGAGTATACGGGCATTCAAAACTCTCTTTAGCTTTTTTGGATCTCCAACTCGGTTGATAACAGATAGGGGAACAAGCTTCACAAGCAAGAACTTTAAAACCTTCGTACAGTCGATAGGTACGAAACACGTTTTGAATGCTGTTGCCACGCCAAGAGCTAATGGGCAGGTCGAGCGTTACAACAGAACGATCTTGGCTGCCCTTGGGTCCATGGCGCATGACAAAAACAAAAATACTTGGGAAGACTTTCTCCCTGACGTTCAGTTAGGATTGAACACGACAGTACATGACGTGACAAAGAAAACACCTACTGAACTTCTCCTAGGTAGGACAATAACAAATCCATCTCAGGGTATTTTAAATGAAATAGTGGACGAAGTTAAAAACGATGATGCAGGAGATAAGTCGATAGAAGAAATTAGAAATGAGGCTTCGGACAGGATAGTACAAAACCAAGAAAAGATGAAAAATCGATATGATAAAAATAAAAAAAATAGTACAACTTATAAAGAGGGCGATTTAGTGAGGATTGCTAGGGCAGTAGTGACGGTTCCAGGGCAATCAAAAAAGCTAGAACCAAAATGTAAAGGGCCATATAGAATCAAAAAGATTTTACCAAACGACCGTTTTCTCGTGGAGGACACCCCGTTGACTAAGAGGGGGGCTAGGTATGAAACAGTCGTTGCTATCGACAAAATATTCCCATGGCTTAGCTTCAATTTCGCTGCTTGCTCTTCAAGTGATTCGGATAGTGACAATGATGAATGTGTGAACGAATAATCTTAATGTTGATTGTATGTAATTTAATTAACGAATATTGGATAATTGATGATAAATTGATGTAAAACGCAATTAGAATTGGAATAGGATATTAACGCGATTGTTTTATATTCACGGATTAGTGGAGGACGTTTGAGTCGGGCATGATTGGCGTATGAACTCGCCGCCCAGGATTGGCTCATGTTCCATGATAGTTTAAGGATAATGTGAAATATTGAGTCGGGCATGATTGGCGTATGAACTCGCCGCCCAGGATTGGCTCATGTTTCATGATTAGGTTAATGAGGATAGTGTAGAATATTGAGTCGGGCATGATTGGCGTATGAACTCGCCGCCCAGGATTGGCTCATGTTCCATGATAGTATAAGGATAGTGTAGAATATTGAGTCGGGCATGATTGGCGTATGAACTCGCCGCCCAGGATTGGCTCAAGTTCCACGAACAGTGACAATATGGTTGTGAAGGAAGTAGCTCCCACACTGTTACTGACTAGTGAATAATGACTTAGGGTGTCTTGGGACCGGGCATGATTGGTGTAGGAACTCACCGCCCAGGAGTGGTCCCAAACATCGCGGTTATGATAGTGGGACGGTTTGAGAAGCAATAAACTATCTCACTTCATGGCTATAGCTAGAAAATTAGTATAGTACAAATTAGATATACATGTAAAAGGCCTTTCGATTAACTGACGTAAGACTCAATTTTGCCATTATGGACTGTTATTTTGATTTTTTTTTTCTATTAATACGGAATCTCTGAATATCCTTAGAGTTTAATTGTTATTTAATTAACTACAGATTTTGTATACTTGTCGTGTGAGCATATTAAGTACGTCCCTAAATAGAGAACTTAGAACGAAGAGACTCGTTCCTAGAGGATGGCCGACTGTAACGTGACTATCAATAATACCCATCAATAATATCGACTCAATATTACAGTGGCAACACTGTACTCGCGTATGTCAAGTGAATGAACGGATAGTGACGTCACTTGCAGTCGGTCGCCTTCTTGATTTTGACTCACTTCGGAACGAGACGTCTTCGAGTAAGGTTGGTGACTCTTTGATTATTTATATTATAATGAATTTTCTGTTAATAAATACTTATGTTGTATTTTCTCGTTTGAATTATTCTCCCTTCTGAGATCCTTGTAACACATTATATCTAAGTAATCTATAGATATTGTACGAAAGTTAGCTTTTCCAAGTACATTTCTCAAGCTCAGCTCTCTTAATCTTCAATGATATTCATTAATTTGATACAATGACAATGCTGTTACTCTGTAGCAATTAGTAAAGGCAAAAACACCCTTTATTAAGTACTTTTAGCAACAGAGTCATGAGCAGATATCAACTTTTCTGCTTCTACATGAATTTATTTTCATAAACTTATTTACTGCCTCAAATATAAAACCGATAGCTTGTTTACCTATCAATGCCCAGAACCGAATATTTACCCACATAATGAAAACCAAATATTTACTGGAGCTGTATAACTCGAACTATACAAACCACCGTACGTTGCGTGACTTGCCTGGCAGGGCCTTCAGGCACAGAGGGCCGTAAAGCGGTAAGGAGGACAAATGGAAATGAGCCTTTTTGCGGATCGGACGGAAAGTGGGCGATTTAACGCGGACGCAGTACAATCGGCTTGAGTTATGATCACCTGTGTTGTGATGCAAGATTGATGGTCATGTGGTTTATTTCTTTATTTACTAAGTTACAATGCTTCCGGGCTGGAGGCTAAGCCCAGCGGCGCCTGCGTACCACGTGCGGTATGCGAGATTAAGCAACGTCGGCCCAGGTAAACTCTTATGGTTGACCGCTTTGAGTGGTTACTAACGGAGCGCTACCGAGCTTTGGAAGTCACTCTAAGCTGTTAATCCCGGCTGCTGTCTATGATAGCAGCCATTAAGCCAAGTTAGAGGCCTTCGGGCGGCTTGAGAACTTCTATCAGTCAAATTGTCCAATCACTTAATAAGGTCTAGTTTCCCCTTGGGTTGGGACGTCAGATGACAGTCGCTTCCGTAAAAACCTGTGCTTACGCCAATTCTTGATATTATGTAGCGGACCCGGGTATGCTTTAGGATGCAACTGTATTGGGATAACGTTAGGATGATGATAGCAACTTCTCTCCTTTTGATGTCGTAAGAGTGGAACCAGGTTGAAGTGTGTTGTTGGCGATGAGCTAGTACCCTGTCACTGCAATATCACATTTTCTTGCTAAATGTGGCACTGAAATGAATTTTCGTGGGCTCTGCCTATCCTTTTTGGGAATATAGGCGTCAGTTTATGTTTGTGTATGTGTGCATAACCTTTGCCGATTGGCAAGTGGACATCTGGGACAAATAGCAAGGAAAACTAACAAAAAGTAGAAAAACCGGGATGGACAACAAGAGGCTATAAAAAAAATGTGTGCATAAAATGAAATGAAATGAAATGAAATAATTTATTATGCTTGATTTTAGGTACAGTAGGGTGACACAGGTTCAATTATAAGTATCACTAAAATCGACATACCTTACAGACATGCAAACTTATTTTTATTTACTTAAGTATAATATAATCTAGAAATTCCTTAATACTATAAAAACATTTTTCAGCAAGCCAATTCACTATAGTAAATTACGATACAAGGGTTGTAAAACAAAGGAAGTCCGATATCGCAGATGTTTGCGGCCCGAGCCGCAGGCGAGGGTCATATATATGCGAGAGAGGGCTTTCTGTTTTACGACCCGTGTTTTGTTCACAATTTTACGTCACCACCTGGCCAAAAAGACAAGCGTCCGGAAAAACCCTCTGTTTTTCCGGACGCGCAGCGTGCGAAAAAACGCCCTTTTTGGCAAGGTGTGGTGTAAAGGTTTTTTATAACCGACTTTAATAGAAGGAATGAAGTTCTCAGTTCGTCTGCATGTTTGTTTTTCTTTTTTTTTTATGTATTCCCCGATAACTCTTGACCACGTCGGCCGATTTTGATATTCTTTTTTTGTTACAAAGCAGGTACCCGGAAGTTGGTGCCATATAAATTTGGTGAAGGTCTGATGATGGGATCTAGGAGGAATCGAGGGAAATCCTCGAATTTGATAGGCAAGCATATCCCGATTTCGGTATTTTCTGTAGGTAACCAAGCATTGGCTCATGGAAACCACAAATTGTGGCACAGCGAAATACAAAATAGGATCCAGGTTTTTTTTTTGTATAAATTATTTAATTTTATAAAAGGTAAGTCTTTTGTCATATCAGGCACTTTATTGTAAATCCTAATACACATAATGTAAGAGTTCTTTTGTACTAGTGACAGTTTTGTTGGAGGAATATACATTTTGTTGCGATATTGCGATCGAATAGGATTTCTGTTAAACTCTTTAACTTGCTGAAAAAGATGACCATGTCAATATACAATGCAAGCATTGAGTTTATAGATACATGGAAGAGATAAAATTTTCTGATTTATAAATTACGGTTGACATGAATTTTTATTTTTCAGCCCAAAGACAGGCCTTATAATTTTTTTAATGAAATAATGAAAACATCGTCTATATCTGTGGATCCGCCCCATATTATAATTCCATACTGTAGTATTGAGTGAATGTACCCATGGTAAACAATGAGAGCCGCTTCTTTGGAAACTACTTGTCTTAGTTTTCTTAACGCAAATACAAAACGGTTAATTCTTGAGCATTGGTTTTGTAGCTCTTCCAACTACAAAACCGATCAAGGGTAACACCTAAAAATGTGAAGTATTCCTCATCAATATTTTATATTTTGGCCATCATAAGTAATGTATGATGATGACAATACTTCCGGGGTAGTTGGGGTGCTCGACTGCTTCAAATGTGTGTAGCCTTTACAGCAGGAGTCGCGGAAGGTCTCACAATCCGCTGTGGTTCTTCTCTTATCGTAACTATTCTTGTACATTTGGGGAGACGCCCATTGAATGCAATTTATAAAACAGCTCATTGCATACTAGTTTGTATTGTTGCCTATAGCAGAGGTAGGAACGTGGTGGTACAATCGCAGTTGGCGAAAACAACTGTTATTATTAAGTTTTCAAAGTTAACTACTAAATGAATCAATTACTAAATGAATGGTATTAACTCTATGGCATAAAATAGTATAAATTTTGCTGTTTTACCCATTTTTTCCAACATTTAAACATATACTGAAATCCCGAGGGCACTCTGCCCTTAAAATAGCCCCAAAACCGCTCTAATTACGCGACACAGACGGAAACAGCACCGCTTTTACAATATTAAGCTTAATGAAAGCTAATAAGCGCCAGTTCACAGACACAGGGACGAGTCCCAAAGCTCTAAAGTTGATTGGGTTGATTTAATAATGTATGAATACGTACTCTGAAAAACATGTCAATTCGTTTCTTAAAGTTAGAAAATGTGTATTGTATTTACAGTTTCAGCGGAATTTCCTTCCTCAAACGCTACGGGTTGTGAAATGAGGTAAGTCTGGAGTAAGGATGCCGAGGTTTTCCTGAGGGACTAGTGTGGGATTCTTCAAGAAAGGAGTGTATACATTTTTTAAGTCGGTAATGCGCATGTGACATGTACGGAGTTTCAGGCGTATAGACTTCGGTGACGGCTTACCGTCAGGCGGGCCGTACACCATCGACGTGATATAAAAAACCGGGCCAATTGCGAGTCGTACTGAGAGATCCGTGCAATAAACATTACTATCAAATTTAAGTTCATAAGTCAATGGGACATAAAAAATCTTCAGAATAAAATGTGTGACATGTGTGTCCGTTTGGACCCTTATGATACTAACCCTAAAAATGTAAACTAATTTTGTATTAAGCTAAGACCACCAGGGGATGGGCAGCAGTATCCCTGGAGTGCGGTGGAGATACTGCGATCGCCAAGCCACATGCCAAGCTTGGCGATTATGGCATATAACCACCGTTACGGCCTATGAGTATGAGTATGTCCAGCAGTAGACGTCATCCTGCTGTCATGGTGGTGGTGTATACAGAGTGGAACAGAACGAGGGGCTTTCCTGCAAGTAGGAAATCTGTTAGCCTTAGTCATTTACTTTTGTGAAATAAAGTATGATAATATCGTAACCATTCTCGAATTATAGCTTCTTAAACATCAATTTAAAAAATAAAAAATAAAATTAATAAACGTTTCAACCCTATTTTATAACAAAGCTAGTGACATGTGTCACTTCAAAATGTAAATACTTAAATAGTAATGTGGAAGCAATAGGGTACTTATGAATATTTAAAGGTATTGTTTTCATGATTATGTTTTTCTTTTTAAGACATGCTTCTATTTATACAAAGTCGATTATACAATATGTAACGTGCAACCGTGTATGATAGCAAGCTGTGACGGTTGTCAGTCACTTGAGTGTGAGAGCGACTTGACGGGCTCGTAAGAGTCGTCCACACTTGATGTCATGCACCGCACTAGCTAGATTAGGTAGAGAGTCTCAGGAGGTAGGTACTTTCAGGTTTTCAGCTGTCACCAAATAGTGCTAATAGAAGAGGGCGCCACATAGTTTATCACTCAAAACTATGAAAGAGTTTATATAGGAATTACTTACAGGTGAGAAAAATGTAAACAAGTTTAGTGTTCAAACCAAACGGTATGTATAATCAGTACACACATTCTCGGCTTGTACAAAGAAATAAAGTACCTTAATGTAGGCTTAATGCTAGCATGCAAGTCACAATGTTTTAGGCAGGGCTTTCTACCTAGAGATTTACACTATGTCTCTGACCGAGGACGGATAAGGATTAACTTTGAGTTTAAAAATAAAATATCAGATGAGGCCGGCTTAGCGCCTTAGTTTAATCTAACGTGAATTGTGTTTGTGTGAAGCTTGTTATGACTAATAACACTACCAATATAGTTCGTAACCCTACGTTGACACGTGGCATGTTCAAGAGAACGGAACAAAAGTTACGGATGGATATCACCTTAAAAAATTGCGGCGCCAGCATGCAGACCCTCTGCCTGTCTCTCCTCGGTCCACGAAGCCTCAAGAAGTGACTCCGCGTCGCGGTGACTTTGGTGGGCCATGCAGAGACGTCAGCAAAGTCTCGCGCCACGCCCTTCGACCGCTCAATTGCCTATGTTGGCCCGCCGGTAGCGGCCAGCACAACAATCACTGAAAACCACAAATCATTTAATCTTCGAACTACAACCCCGTGCACGACTTCTCAACGCAAACCCTTTGAACACTACGTAAACGAAATCCTGCTCATCTCACCTGGCAAGAATTCAAGTCTAGGCTTGGTGACGGTCCACACGCGACCACGATGTCCTCACTTCATTTCGTCAAAATGTTAAAATTAGGCTGCGACAAAAAAACAACAGATTTCGTTAAGATCGGCCTTGTAACCGCAAAAATAACACGATCACTCGATTCACGACAAACTTCGACGCACTCACCTTTTGTTCACTGTGTCGTTGGAGTTATTTTCAATGAGATGCGATTGGGTCTAAGCACCCATCTCTAAATTATAAAAATGGCCGAAGCCTTAGCGAGTGCCCTCAGAAATCCGTGTGCACTGCTCACGGCATCCTGACAGAGAGTGACAGGCCTCACCGCTCTTTCTCCAGATGTCAAAATCAGAACGGATGCGTTCCGACGCGTTCCATTTGAAGACCATTACAGAGTATGGGCCATTTACACCAAATGCGCTCACCGCAAGAAGACAAAAATTATTCTCCAATTTTACCACGATAACTTTTAACAAACTAATAAACTGTGTAGGCTTAAAAATACCTATAATGTACTAGAAAATACATTAATTATTCGCCGTACCAACATTACAACCGAACGCAGCTTTAGGGCAAACTAGAATTTGACGTTATGTCACTGCTCGCCATACTTCGCCGGTAGATGGCGCTGTGAGTCTCAAACGAGATATCTAGGAATGAAATTAACGCGTAACAAATACATCATTTAAATAACAACATACTTTTAAGAAAACCCATGGTATCGCACCTGTCTGTATATATAGGTGCGCTAAGCAAAGAACAAATTCGAAAAATATGGGTATTTTTTGATTAGATACAACTCTACCGCCATGTTTGTCATTCAGGAAATACCGAATAAAGCACAAGTAACTGCGCATTTTTATACTAAAAATACACGCCAATTCATGATAACTCCGACGAAAATAAACTCTCTGTTGTTATGCCAGCGTCATAAAATATGATATGACACTGACATGGGTACAAAAACAGAGCGCCATTTTATAATGACATTTAAAATTTGACAGTTGGCTTGTCACTTGTCTGTTTTATGCACGCTTTTGGGCAAAGGTCTTTGTTGTTGACTGTTTATGCATTTGTTTTTTATAAGATTGGAAAGTTTCTTGGTGGTAAGTACTTCAAACCACAAATATTCGGTTTGAATAAGTACCTATCAGATGCCAATTTTAATAAACACAAACATGTCGACTGCCACATGATACGACCTTCAAACCTTCAAGAAAAGAGCGTCCTCCCATCTTAAAGGCCGCCAAAGCACTTACAACCCCTCTGGTGTTGCGGGTGTCCATGGGCGGCGCTAATCGCTTACCATCAGGCGATTCGTCTGCTCGTTTGCCTCCTATGTCATAAAAAAACAGCGATAAGTAATTACTACGTTTTTTTGACACAATGTACAAACAGTATGCATAGTAATTGGTGATGGGAAGCTTGTAAGTTACGAAAGTGAAACTTTCATTCAAATTTCATGTACTTAAGTTACTGTTAGTTACAAATGAAAAATTTCTGTTAAGATTCTGTAGTTTTCAGGTGTAAATTGTACGTTTGTGTATAATTTATACTTCCCGATAAAGAACAACATTGTTATTAGTTATCACAGCAACCACTTTAATTACTCTGTAATATATCATGTTTTCTATTACAACAAAGATAACATAATATCAGAATAAAACAATACAGGTATACACGTCACATAAGAATAAAGTACAAATACCACAAAGGTGAACCCTTCCCTATGAGGGATAAATCTCTTCTAGAGATCTTTTCTTTTTATTCTTTAAATTATAAATTGTTATAAACATGTTGTGCTTGGTTGTCATTGAAATGTAAATTTAATACTGTTTTTTATTAAGCTGTTTAAAATATGTTTAGTATAATTATACATACATACATATACATTTTGTTACCTTGCCTAAATAATTAAATAAATAATATACCTACTTTTAACGTACAAAACAAATACTGGCCAAATAACAGTCTTAATGTCATATTTGACTCATGATTGTCATAGAAACTTTGTAAAATCTAAGGTAAAAATGAAACCGATAGGTATTACTTACAATTGCTTTCGAGTTTCACAAGAGGAAAATAAAAGAGTATATTACTGTAAATATTGTGAAAAAAAAATCGACTTTAATAAAACTAAACTCGGTTCTGAACTTTCGTCCTTCGTATGACAGCTGGGAACAGATACGCCTAGGCCAAGCGGCCACTGACATATAGTTTCGAATTTCATAATCATAACCCGTTCTACTGACGTCAGAAGTAGTGGAGAAGTGACATGAAATTTAAGTGTAATTTATTCGGTAACATTACTGTCAGAAACATATTTTCAAAAGTTGAAATATGTCACAGTTAAGGTAATATGTGAAATCTTTCAGAAATTGCCCATCGCTAATAGTAATACAGTGTGTTACTGGCATGCGAGCTTTTCTTTCAGCAGGGTATTGAAACGTAGTTCCTAAACCTAACCATGAACTTAGTTTTATTGTAAAACTATAATTTCAATTTCCTTTGTTTTCGAACAAAATTTCAATTACCAGCAATGTTAAGCAAAGTCAATTGTCAAGACAGAACAAATGACAGCTCTTAATGTTTTGTTTACTAAGACGTCATCTTAGGCAAGTGCACCTTGTACATTGAAGGTGCAGATTTAAGAAGTTTAATTGAATAGTTAATTCAAATAATTATGATTTGCTAATACATGCAAACAGTTGCTAATGAAACATACTATTGTCCGCTTTGAAAAAAGCCCCTTGCCGGTAAACTACTTCTTCTAAGCGGTCCGACTTTTTAAAAATTCTGCCATAAAAGTTTGAATCATCTTGCTTCGTTTGTAAAATCGCTTTTTCAATGGTTAGATACAACTCTGTCAATTCAAATGATTTAAAGCATACTTATTCTAAATTTTCATGTAACACGTAGGCAAATGCCATAATTTTATACTTATGGGCGAACAACACAAAAATTTAGCGTCTTAATCACAGGGCTAATAATTACCAATCTATACTTCCCACAATTGTCCATGACGCGGCGTGTTCCTGAGCCTACAATACGCTTGTTGGTGCCCGGTTCATTAATCCTTGGGGCTCTCATTAACACTATAATAGGCCATTCATTCAAATAAGGTTCGCCTCTGGGTATATGCATCGAAATTTAAGGACGAAGTCCGTGTTACTGGAACATATTCTTTTGCTATTCCAAGCAAAAACGTACAGGGTGTATTTTGGTAATTTATTTATATTGATTTATTATATTGAGATGTTCCTTGTGTATTTTTGCAAGTAGTGAATGTTTCCATTGTCCCATCGTACGTGCAAACATACAAAAATACCCATCTATCACGAAATGTACGAAAAGCAAAATGTGTATAACGCCCAAAGTGAACCAACTAATAAAAACTACAATGCGCGAAATTTACATACACAGCGCAAGATCCGATGCAAGTGGAACACACAAAAATATTAACAACTAGCGGCCCGCCCCGGCTTCGCACAGGTATTTAAAATAATAATAAAAAATATAATACACACCAAGAATTCTAAAATAATATAGCCTATGCCACCCGGGAATAGTGTGGCTTTCCAATGGTGAAAGAATTTTTCAAATCAGTTCAGTAGTTTCGGAGTCTAATCAATGCAAACAAACAAACAAACATTATAATATTTAAAGTTCTAAATAACTGATAGACTATAAACACTCATTAAATAAAATTTCACCTTTCGTTCTTAGTAGTAGTCAGCAGAGAAGGAAATTTAGAGATAAATCTTACTAGAAATTTTGCATTCTAATGTGATATCCATATGTTTCGCGCTCGCTTTTACGCGCGACCTAATTAATGCGTCAAATCAAGTGCATGCAATACGATGATATCATATCGAAATATGAAATGTCGAGTCAAATTGTACTCTAGGAAATATGAGCAAATATGGAAGGGTGCCTATAGTCTCAGGCAGGGACTTACCTGGCAAGCTAACTAAAACATAGTGCGAATCTGGCTTGTTTGAAGATTATCAGTTATTTGATTAAAAATCTGGGTGCCGCAGAAGAAACAACAAAAAATGCTATTGTGTAGTATTTTGTTGCTCTGTTATTCAAATTTTAATAACTAATATACGTTTTCTATGATTTTGCTAAAAAACATCCTTAACCAACAAATATGCTATTATCGAATTATTTTCTAGAAATACCTCCTCCAACTTTTCAATAATAATATCGTGTATATAAATCTTTAAATAACCGATGTAAAATATTGTTAAGGGTAGCCCAATTAATTTAGACCAATGAAAATTTGCCCGTGAAATTGATAGCAACGTTATTTGCGTCTTGTTAGAACTAAACTATTAGTTTCCGCAACTTTCGCTTTAATACGATTTTATAGTAGAACTGTGTACGTGTACAGTTAAGTAAAGTATCTGTGGATAGGTTCTAATTTATCTTTCCCGTGGTTTACAGTTAAGGACTTTGGAGTATACAAATAATTTTAAACTATGTATGGGCCGAAATCCTATCAACTGCGTCAGTGAAACCGGTCAACTCCAAAAAACTGGCTGGTCGCTGGTCAGTTTATCATAAAAAATGTATCCTTTTTTTACCTTATTCCCACATAGGTTATAATTTGAAATAATAGATACTTATACACATACATACGTGTGTCTGTATACATCAACGTGTACGTGTGTCCCTATAAATATACAAATACTACTACAATGCAAAAACTTCTCGAAAGCAATTTACCTGTAAGTGGTTACAAGTGAAAAAATACGGGTGACTTGTTGGTAATAAGTAAGGGTTTTACTCTTAACGTCCTGCGTATTATGATTTATTATTTTCTGGTGTTAAAAATGTAATATTTTATGTATACAATCGTTACAAAACTACTTATTTTTGATATAATTCACGAATGAGCAGCCTTAAATAAAGTTTTCCCAACTGAACTCACATCAGTTATCACTTATTATTCGCACGTATGCGTGTCTAAAGCCCATAAATGCAAGGCCACTGCCAGGCGCAATAAATATGTGACGGCACCTGCCTCAGTCGGAAAGCCTTATGTTTCTGTGACGGTCTGTACATATGGCTTTTTGGTTAGACGAAGAGTATGGAAGAATGAATAGTGTATCAGCGTGCGCGGCCCTATACGGGGCCGAATCCGTTGGGAAATTCTGATCTCTAAGATAGTCTCTCTCTCGATCGTACTAATATCGTACTTAAGCACCGCACACATACTGTCTTGGGCAAAAGTATTGATCTCCCCTTATTTTCCTTTGTAACATATACATAAACTTTTATTTTTTGTATATGAAATACATAAACTTTATTCTGCGAGAAGGCCGCAATGGCACGTTTACAAATCAAAATCTATTAGCGTTTCTGAAAAAGAAGACCATTGCCGAAACGAAACGAAACGAAAAAAAATATGCTGATTACAATGATTAGTACTTAACTTACTTAATAGAAGGCAATCTGAGTATGGATACAAAAAGAGGAAAAATATTTACAATACGACGACGTAGTATAAAAAATAGAAGTCTATCTAGATTTTAGAATAAAATCAAAATGTCAAAAGAAAATAATAAGTAATATGCTTTCTTGCAAGAACTGTGTACTTTCCTGGACGTGATACAATGAAAAATACATATAGAATTTAATTGCAAAAATACACACGGATGTAAATTACTTATATAAAAAGTTATTTAAAAATTTAAAAAACTTTAATAGATATCGTTTCAAAGTATGAGTAGCTATTTATCCTAGAAAACGGAAGGCTAAAAATAAACGTGTTTGTAATAAAAAGGACCAATAGCATTTTTTTCCGTGCTATTATCTTTAAAGTAAACGAATAGCTACGTGTTTTTGATAAATATTAGACTTTTCTATACTAAAATATATAAAAACGCTTAATTAAAAGTTGACATTTAAATGAAAAACGCAGGAGGGCTCAATACGTATTTTTGGCCAAGGCTGTACGTATTGTTTTTGTTGCCTATGTTTTTTACGTATGTTCGAGCGCATAAAATTGTTCATGCACTCACCGGCATACGCGTAGGTATAGTCCATTTCAAATACCATGGCCCGATTGCACTTAAAACTTAACAATAGGGCTCATAATATTTGGCTTTTGTTTGCTAATTGCTTTACTACCCTAGCACTTAAAATTGGCACGCGTCGGTGCAATCTGCATACAACTAAAGCGTAAAAAAATACCACGCTGCAAAAGGGTCTGGACAGGTATCTTTTGTTATCACTAATCTTATTGTTAACGCCTAATGACCGTCTCAAGTGGAATCGGGCCATGTTATTTGAAATGGACTATACCTACTATTGTGTATATTTGAATAAATCAAGTCTTTTATTTTAATTATTTAATAACACAAATTATATTGAATAATGTTTAAGTAAATTCCAAATAAGAAATCTTTATCCCCAACATATGTAATTGAATGAAATTGTAGATGGTAGTTAGTATGGGAGCTCACGCAGTTAAATGTATTCCTAAGAGTACTTTGAGTTAATCTAAGAGCTAGGATACACTGATTGAATTTTATCACTTCCCCAAAAGATAGTGTGGTCTACGGACGAACTGCGCAAGGTTTACCACTAAATGAAACCTCAGCACGGAAACACGAAAGTTTCTGCATGCGGGAATAAAATTCCGCGTCGTAAAGCAGCACTTTGGCCCCCATCCTATCCTTAATGTATTCGTTGTTATGCCTTAATATCAAGGCATTAGCGGTTCACACGAGGCGATGTGGAGTGTCTGCTATCTAGCATAGTTGCTAAATAGACTTCCTTAACGTGAGTGAGACGTTGCGTTATTTTCAGCCAGAGACGCTATGCTCGTAGATACGAGTGATGTCCGTTAATCTAACAGACTGCTAGACTGCTAACCACCTTCCATTCGTAGCATACGTTACTAATTCTGATTTGATTCTGATCTGATTTCAACGTATTGCGCGTCAGAACAGTAGAACACGTCAGCTCAACACGCGTGGATCGCGCGAGCTAAATACATTGAAATCAAGGCTGGAATGCGCTATGTATGTATTGAATAGACCTTCAAGTAAATGTGAGTAAGAAAGTTAGGAATAAGTACTGTATTTATTGGCATTAATTTAATAATATTTCAAGTTAACATAGTCATTAATCTTCGAATTACTGTATTTACGGGGTATTTACCATGTAAGTTAATATCAATTTGATTTGTTACCAATGCAAAGTATCAAAACTGTTCTGAGGACACTTTTTAGGGTTCCATAGTCAACTAGCCCTAATAGTTTCACATGTCCGTCTGTCTGTCTGTGTGTGTCCGTCTGTCTGTCCGAGGCTTTGATCTGTGATTGTGAGTGCTTGTGAGTGCTAGAAAGCTGGAATTTGGTATGGATATGCAAACGGTTTGGTTTTTAGGGTTCCATAGTCAACTAGCCCTAATAGTTTCACATGTCCGTCTGTCTGTCTGTGTGTGTCCGTCTGTCTATCCGAGGCTTTGATCTGTGATTGTGAGTGCTAGAAAGCTGCAATTTGGTATGGATATCCAAACGGTTTGGTTTTTAGGGTTCCATAGTCAACTAGCCCTAATAGTTTCACATGTCCGTCTGTCTGTCTGTGTGTGTCCGTCTGTCTGTCCGAGGCTTTGATCTGTGATTGTGAGTGCTAGAAAGCTGCAATTTGGTATGGATATCCAAACGGTTTGGTTTGGTATATATATATATATATATATATATATATATGTATATATATATATATATATATATGTATATATATATATATATATATATAGCGGACATCATCAGTTAAGCCGTTTTTGAGTTATCGTATTTAACGCTTAAGAGAAATTATTTTTTAATTACTCTTAAGCGTTATATTGTAAGTATTTTCTCTCCATATACCATGGCCCAAGGCTCTGTATATGTTATGCTAATATTTATTATGCTTAAAACTCAAATTCATCTTAATTTACACGAGCAGAAAGGTTTTGCATAAATTATATTAATATAACCAGGAAGAAAGGCCCGCAAACATGCTGTTATTATTATTTTATCAAGCCGTCCTTTCGCGTGTGTCCAGCCCACACAGAATTTTCCTTCAAGCCCGAATAATTACAAAAATACCTACAGAGCGTGGGTCTAAAATAAATAAAGTTTCCATATAATTTACATTTCGCCTTGACCCGCCACCTGTTTTTACTTCTCTAATTTATCTCTCATGTGTTTACACAGACGCAGTAAATTTTGTGTAATCAGTAAGGTTTTAAGCTCACTCACTTGGCTTAACAGGATGCCAGTTTGCAGTCACTCCCACAGTCATTTAGAATATCAAAAAAAAAACGCACGGAATTCCTAGAATAATTCAGAAATTATGTGTACGGTGAGAATCAGAACTTAGCAAAGCTTGTACTATGGGTAGCAGACGACGATATACATACTTATATAGATAAATACATACTTAAATACATAGAAAACATCCAAGACCCAAGAACAAATATCTGTGCTAAATGTACAAATAATGCCCTGGCCGGGATTCGAACCCGGGACCTCTAGCTTCGGAGGCAGTGTCACTACCAACTAAGCTAAACAGGCCGTCAAATTAGAGCACCACCATATCAGCCCAAGGACACCCACTGCTGGACATAGGCCTCCCCCAATTTCATGCGGGTAAATGCCATTATCGCCACGCTTGGCATGCGGGTTGGCGATCGCAGTATCTCCACCGTACACCAGGGATGCTGCAGCCCATCCCACGGTGGTCTTGGTCGTAGTTTTAGGACATACCCGGGTTTCAATTAGAGCACAATAAAGGGCAACTATTAGGTACAAACCTAACTAGACGCTTGTGGCGCCCGAAACAGCTTTTACAAATTGACACTTGAAGTTATCGAACCAACCACTGTATGAGATAATAAATATTGTGCTGTTTTATTCGTCATATACTTCGTTAACGTACATAGTTTTTACCTAATTAATTTTTACATAATGGATTCTATTGGTACATTTTATGTGACTTCTGAACTAATAAAACAAAATTAAAACTAATAAAACAGAACCCATGATAGATTAACCTAATTGAAAAATTTTAAAATAAAGAAATTGAGAAACCTTCGACTGGGTATATACGAAGTAACTAAATAAAGATAAAAAAAAAACAAAAGCGGTTGTATGGTCGCGAGGTATAATTACAAAGCCAGAAAAATCCGTCGAAGGCTGCCATTGCCTGTGCCAGAAGTAAGATTAGGTCTGTGTTATAGGTAATTTAAGTATATTATTATTAATATTTTAATGAAATTAGGTACAAACATGGCAATGGCAGCCCTCGGCGGATTTTTCTAGCTTTGTCACTATACCTCACGACCATACAACCGATCTTGAAACCTTTTTTATCTCTATATACTTACTTCGTGTAGGTATACCCAATTTTTTTTTATAATTTTTCAATTACGTTACTTTAATCCGTCGTGTGTTTTCCATTGTTTTCCAACTCGATGGTTATCTGAAGCAAATCATTTTTTTAGCTATAGACCGTTTTTTGAACATAACTCCTGACAAGTTCAATAAAGAATATTTGTAATATGAAGGAAGGAATCCCAATACCTTTGATTTATATTTTCGGCATTATGCTGTGACATTGTAAGCTTTTTTGTTTCGGCATTTATCTCTATGCATCTTCTAATTTAGTCTAATACGTATAATGAATAAATCTCTAATAGTCATTCTTTTTCGGGAAGCTACGGCACATCTTTTCGTCCAATATTCCGCAGTGTCTCTAGACGAAAGTCTTTGACCAGTGTGTGTTGCCAGTGATGAGTTGACATATGATACTGAAACGTGATCGCTTACTATGGGCCTCATAAGAGGGCTCAAAGTCACCCAAAGAGCAATGGAGAGGGCTATGGTAGAAGTATCTCTGCGCGACCGCATTAAAAATGAGGCTATGCGTAGTAGAACCAAAGTGACCGACGTAGCCCTTCGAATCGCTAAACTTAAGTAGCAGTGGGCGGGTTACAATGCACGTAGAATCAATGAACGTTGGGGCGGAAAGATTCTCGAGTGGCGACCACGTATTGGAAGGCGCAACAAGGTGGACTGATGACCTGTTAAAGGTCACAGGAGTCCGCTGGATGCGGGTGGCGCAGGATCGGTTATTGTGGCACTCTTTGGGGGAGGTCTATGTCCAGCAGTGGGCGTCTTTCGGCTGATGATGATCATGAAATCAACGAAAAAATAAGAATATTATGTTTACTGTCGCCGAAGGGACTACTATGTCCGCCGTCGGTACATCCGTTGAAAAACAAAAGTTTTAAGTGCCGTTTCACAGGTTAACTTCTAAACACCGTGTAGTTAAAAAGGTCTTTTCTGTACCTTTTTCGAGTGCTATTTGAACGTGCGGTTCACTGGACTAGAGAATCTATTCGAGCTGATATACTAGTTAGTGTTGAAAACAGAGACATATTTTATTGAGTGAAACTCAGGACCTTCAGATAATTTTTTTATACAACGACGGTGGCAAACAAGCTTAGGGCCTGCCTGATGGTAAGCAGACACCGTAGCCTATGGACACTTGCGACTCCAGAGGAATCACAAGTGTGTTGCCGACACTTTTTTGACTTTTCGGATGCGCTGGGTTGAGAGTGAGGGATATATGCAGGCCCCTCACTCCTAACACACCGCATCCTCGGGAGCTCTGGCGATCTTACTAAGATTCGACAAAAAAAAATTCGTATGTCCTTATTTCCGGTTATTTAATATTATTATTTTTTCTTTACAGGTTGCAATTTCTAAACCGATTCTCGTGGAATTCTGTGAGCAGGTTCCATAATTATATATTAATTTATTTGGTCGAGTCAGCAACTGGAAATATGAAAAAATAATATATTTTCAGTCACTTCGGATGTTTCTGCAAGCGGATTGTGGTTTGTTCTCCTATACAGATCTCATTTCTCAACCGATTCTCATGACATATTGCAAGCAGGCTCGATTACTTTTTAGAATACTTCTGTCAAGTCAGTATCTTGTTTTTTTTTTTAAATTCGAATAAAAATTCCGAGTCTCTAGCTCACAGAGCCTCTAGTTAAATTTTCTATAAACTTCAAAGATCAAACTGTTTGAAAATTAAAATGATTTTACTACTTGAATAAGTGACAACTCACTGTTCAGTCCCGAGCGGTTTATTGGTCTCACGAAACAAAAGTTTACATACAATGCAAAAAAAATCTTAACATCGAGATGCAGAAATCCACTCGAAGGGATCAGCGACATCTAGCGCGTCCTTGGTAAAATATCTATTTATATACTCGTAGTACAGGTTCTTATACACTACTGAGATTCAAACCTGTACCTTTGGTTTGCCGGACTAACGTGTTTAATTTTTTCTTCGTGCTATCTTTGTTGACCGAATAAGCGAAGTGTCTCCGTTTCAACTTTCGAGAAAAATCTTTCGTATGTCTGTCTGCCCGGATGTTCTCCTCTACAATTCGCATTTCTCAACTGATTCTCGTGAAATTTTGTGAGCAGATTCGATAATTATATAGATTTTTTTTGTCGAGTCAGTTCTAGGAAATTTTGAAATTTGAAAAAATAAAATTTGCGATATCTGCAGCTCACAGAGCCACTAGTACTAATGGAGCTATAAAACTGTAGTGCATTTCCTCATTACAAATCAGGAAACAAATATAAAGTACGACTCATCTGTTCTCAACAGCTTTGAAGATAAATTTTTAATAAGCAGTTATACATGTTTCATTTTCCATGCAGTATATTAATATCACACTTTTCCTCCTAAAATAATAAGCTCCGCTTTTCCGCCTATATTTCTGGCCGGTTTGCCTCGCAATACGACACAGTGCCACATTAATTTATACGAGTACGTAGGAACGTTATATGACTATTATTTCATGTCTAGTTTCTATTTCCCGCGGTTTCATTTCTAAGATATATGGTCTATTCTTGGGCGTCTTTCGTTTGTTTACCTATGAATATTATTGCTTTGTCTAAAAATTATTACAATATTATGTAACTGTTTCGAAAAAAATATCAACTAACAAATTTTACAATAAAAGCGTTAATTCTTGGGCTCGCGGCGTATTCTACAAATGCGAAAAACCAGACGAACTTGATAAATCGAAATTTATGTATCTTCATATACAGTAAAAAAAAAAGTAAAAGTAGTTTATTCTTCAAATTAGGCATATTACATGCACCTATGAACGTCAATAAACTACCACCGGTTCGGAAAAATATACCTCTGCCACGAGAAGAACTCGGCGAGGTGTTATTTTTTCAAAACAATATACCTATACATGGTATAGTTAAATATAAAATTACAGTGTCAGCTACTACATAATAATTTAAATAACAATGCTACAGTAGAAAACATATTTTCGCGATAGATTATCCGTGCAGGACGCTATCACTGCCAAACATCCCTATCCATGATGTAATCGTTTATCTTATAATATGCTCTTGAAATACTTAAGTGTTTGTTTTACTACAGATTTGAATTTAGAATTGCTAAGTTCAGTAATGTGTTTAGGAATTTTATTGTAGAATTTGATACAATTTCCCAAGAACGACTTTTTCGCCTTTACTAGTCTATAGAAGGTTATTTTGAGTTTCCCAGTATTTCTCGTGGCTATTGGTTTATCAGCGTTCGTTGGAAAATTGCCCAAATTCTTCCTAACATACATTATTATTTCAAATATGTATAGGGACGGCAGGGTTAGAATATCTATTTCTTTGAAAAAATCTCTTAATGAGTCACGCGACCCCAAGTTATAAATTGCTCGGATAGCCCTTTTGTGCAAAATAAAAATAGTTTCAATATCTGCAGCTGATCCCCACAAGATAAGACCATAAGTAATTATACTATTAAAATAAGCAAAGTAAACTAACCGTGCCGTTGCCACATTGGTAAGCTGCCTTATTCTCCTGACTGCAAATGCAGCAGAGCTCAACCTACTTACTATCGCTGTTATATGGGAACCCCACTGCAATTTTGAGTCCAATGTAATACCTAAGAATACAGTAGAAGTAACAAATTCTAATGTTTGACCTTAAAGTTTAATATTTGTATGTAAGTTTCTGTTTGATGAGTTCGCTAGAGAGAATTTCATACATTTCGTTTTTTTCGGGTTCAATACTAAGTTATTGGCAGCAAACCAGTCAGATATCATGGAGAGGGTATTATTTGGTTCAATGAGTTCAGTATCTCTGCGAATATTACAATGTCTGATCTTCGGCTTACCATATATGGCAGATCATTTACATAAACAAGGAACAGGAACGGACCTAGAATAGACCCCTGAGGTACTCCCATCTCTACCACTGTCTCTGACGAAATGGCTTTATTTATCGCTACCTTTTGATTTCTCTGTGTTAAATATGACTTCATGAGATGACTTTATGATGCATGCCCTCTGATGCCATAAAACTTAAGTTTTCAAATTAGAGTACCATGATCTACACAATCAAAAGCCTTGGAAAGGTCACAGAACACTCCGATGGCGACGTGCGACTCTTCCCAAGACTGCAAAATAAATTTTAATAAACTTGCACCTGCATCAGTAGTTGACCTACCCTTCGTGAAGCTGAACTGCTGTGCGTGCAAAATATTGTGAGAATTAAAGTGAGAAACCAATTGCGTAAGCATTATTTTGCTAAACGCAGGTAGGATAGAAACTGGACGATAATCAGAAGGATTATCTCTATGACCTGATTTGAAAATTGGAACTACTTTACTACATTTCATTAAGTCTGGAAAAATGCCATAGTCTATACAGTTATTAAAAATGAGAGCTAGAGTTAGTGCAACAACCTCCAGAATAGATTCCAGTACCTTGACTGACACGCCCCATAAGTCCTCAGTGCTCTTTATTTTTAACATTTCAAAGGACTTCAGTACATCTAGAGGAGAAACATGATGAAATTTGAAATTATTTAGTGATTCTAATATTACGTTGTCATTCAGAAGGGATTCAGCTTTTGTGGTAGACGATACTAAACTTTGAGTAGTGACTATAGGAATTTTAGAAAAGAAATTATTTAATTCATCAGCTACTTTTACTGCATCAGTTATTAAATTATCCTTTACTTTCAAAGAAATTGTGAACTCTTTATTATTTGTCTTCCCAGTCTCTGTGTTTATTATTTTCCAGACTGTCTTGGCTTTAATATCCGAGGACTTAATTTTATTATTCAAGTGCATTGCTTTTGCTTTTGTGCACACTGTTTTAAACAATTTGGAATAATCCCTAACATACTGATGGAAACATTCGTCAGTGGTGCAAGATCTCCTTTCATAAAGTTACACGCATTAATTACATACTACAATTAAACACAGACACATATATAAAAGTACAAATTGAATCGACACAACTGATAGAAGTGAGTGACAATTTACATCCAAGATTTGATTACAATGTAACATACACATCTCAGTTAGTTTAAAACTGCATCAGTTTAAAGAAAAGTCACTACAGAATGTGGGAGACACAATCTTACACAAATCGACCTAGTCCCAAACTAAGCAAATCTTGTACTATGAGTACTAGGCGACGATATGTATACTTATATAGATAAATATATACTTAAATACATAGGAAACATCCAAGACTCAGGAACAATATTTGCGATTATTGCACATATAATGCCCTGAACAGCTTCTATAAGAAATAGTTTCAACACTGAAGCATTAAAAACAAATAGAACTGAAAATCTGTACATAGAAACATTGAACTGCTTAAAAATCAGAATCAGAATCAGAATATTCTTTATTGCCACAATTAACACCAAAAAGAAAAAGCATGGTAGTTACAAAAAAGTCATAGAAAATAAGGTAATTACAAAAAAAAAACAAGGTAGTTACAAAAAAAAAGGCTTAAAATTAACAAAAGTATAGCAGAGTAAGTAACTATGAGAACAAAATTAATAACATGAGGCAATGGGTCTCAGTCTCAGCGTGTGCTGACCCCAAAGGACCAGCGCTGGTTTTCAGACCGAGCCCTAGGGTTGTCGGTCGCAGGAACTAGGAAAAAAAATATGTTGGGTTTGGTTGGTACTGTGCTTTAAGGAGTGGCATGGTAACAAAGTAAAATAAATAAATAAAAATTAAATACAACAGAACAATATAAATATATACTCGTAGGCAAAGGAGAATGTAAAACAGTTAAATAAAATAAATCGCAACCAGTAAATGTGTGTGTGTGTGTGTGTGTCCATGTGTTTATGTGTGTAAATTAAATTATGTGCATATGTTAACACGAAGAACTTAACACTAAGAGCTTAACACTAAGAACACAAGAGAGACTTGCCGAACTAGAGCTAGGGCTTTCTAACATAAAATGGGATATATTAGGCTTAAGTGAAGTGCGAAGATTAGGGGAAAGTATTGAAGACCACCAAGAATATATACTCTTTTAGTAAGGAAGGAAAATGGACCAAAATAATTACAGACTGGCAACCACGAGACGGTAACAGAAAAAGAGGTAGACCAATTAAAAGGTGGATGGATGACATCAAGTCTATAGGGGGCGCCACCTGGACCAGGAAAGCCATTAATAGAGAGGAATGGAAACAGCTGGGAGAGGCCTATGTGTCAGAAGACACGCTGAATACTAATCCAGACAATCCGATGTGTTAGTTTTTAAGTAAATTGTTTATAAATTAAATGTAATACTGCTTTAGTTTCAGCAATAAAGGCTATTATGATTATGATGAATGCCCTGACCGGGATTCGAACCCGTGACCTCCAGCTTCGTAGGCAGGGTCACTAACAACTCAGCCAAAGCGGTCGTTTATTTGTTTAACAGTACTTTTCCTAGAGAGTTGAAGATCGAGTCAAAAGGAACGAAATCCGCAGAAGAACCAAAGTACCTAAACGACCTCTCTCGAAGAAATACCAAACTTAAGTGGCAGTGAGCGGGCCATATTGCGCAGAGAATCGAACCAGCGAGTTCTCGAGTGTCGACCACATACCGGACGATACAGCGTTGGGGGGCCCTCTACGAGGTGGGCTGATGACCTGGTTAAGGTAGCGGGAGACCGCTGGATACGAGGAGCCCATGGCTGGTAATTGTAGCAGTCTCTGTGGGAGTGTCCAGCAGTGGAAGTCTTACAGCTGATGGTGGTGATGATGACTTTTACCTAAGCGCATAGTCAAATCGTATGTGAGCGAGGCACTGATATTAAGATAGGATTGCAATAAAGTCGTTAGATGCAAAATGGGCGCCCAAGTCTAAGCGCAGAGAAAATTACATTCTCCTTTAAATTGTATGTTCTAAAACGGAACGCGAGATAGCAGTTTAAATATTTATATGAACTCCGCTTACTCACAATGTACTCTACGGCATTGAAATAGGGTCTATTTCCGAACGAAAACAAGTAATGGCAAAAGACATTGTGTACTCGTAAATAAATTGGGGACGCTTATCACATTCTAATTATCTATGAAAGGGCTTTATTTAAAAATAATCTGATGTTTTATAACTTAATGCTAAAAAGGTTCAGAAGGTGGAATAGTAGCACATCGTCAAAAAGATTTTAATCAAAAAGCTTTCGCCAGTCCCTGACCTATGAGCAGAATGTACTGCCTAGATATCTATCTGTCTCCACGCAAAGGTTTGGCGAATAAGAGGTACCTATACAACTCTAAAACAATATGATTTTTTAAAAAGTGATGTAGGATTGCCATTTTTTTCTGAAAGTACTTATATTCTCAAGTTTCTGCAAATATGGATCGAAATTAAAATCCGCCAAATATCCGGCTAGGGTAAGTATTTAATGATTTTTTGCAATTCCGAGGGTCCCCTATTGACAACGAGTAAAATTTTCTACTGTTCATGTTTCAGGTTTCTTAATATATGTAGGCACGCTTACTTGGTCACCCTACCCCACTGTCAACTATCAGTCAAAGAGAGTAGAGTAACCATGATTGTTTGAGATTTTGTCATCAAAATAAATTAAAAAAGAAATGCGTTTGTTAAGTGTCACTACAATTTTATTGAAACGGCTAACAGATACCAAGTCGGGAAACTGATTCTTGCTCCACGACCTTCGGGTGGCTGGGTGCGATTTTGGAACTACCCTGTAGTTGTATGCAGAAGGGGTTTCTCTGCTGCAGCCGACTGTACATTCATTTATGAATAAGTATATAAGCACCTAAGTTATGCATATAAAATTGTTAGTAACACTACTATAATTTAATAATCTGTTACTAACATATTGATCCTCGTCGGTCGTAAAGACATACATTATTATTATTATTATTTGGATTATGAATTCTGGAACAACGGATTGGAAACATAATTATAAAAGTCGATCATCGCCTAGAACGAGCAGTATCATGATGACTAAATAACAGTCGAATCGTATTTCGCGAGTGCAGTGCAAACCAGGCCTAATGGGATCTTATCTCCAGATTTTGTTTAAACTCGATGCCTTTAGTCTCTGAGCCTCCCACTTTGAGGCGCTGTGCCCATCTCTTTGACGCCTAGTCCTTCTGTTCTCATGTCATCTAGCAACCTGCTGGGAGTCTCGCCGTCACTTCGAATCGGGAGGTTAGCGGGAATCCTGCCGTCACTCTGATCTGGGATGTTACCGAAAATCCTGCTGTCGTTCCGATCTGGGAGGTTACTTCGAATCCTACCGTCACTCCGAACTGGGAGGTTGCCGGGAAACCTGCCGTTACTCCGATCTGTTACCTGGAGTCCAGCGGTCATTCTGATCCGGGTTCGCGACAATCCAATCTGATTTATTTATTACTTTTATTCTTAATTACTTTAATACTTCTCTGTAAAGTGCCAAGACAACGGCAAAGTACCAATATAAGAGACTGGGGAAGGAAGGTTAACTGCGGGGCATCAATATCTTCAGAGTTGCGCTTATGTCCATTGTCGGAGGTCACCAATGTAGATTATGGGATTTGCTACCCCTAGGTAGGATAATATACAAGGTTGTAAATATACAGGAAAGGGTTATTCTACAAGCCATACACAAATATACAATAAATACGAGTCACAAGGTCGGAAGTTATATTTATTTATGCAGCTGATTTTTAGAAACTTTATTAGCGCGTTGCAGATCATGTCAGATGCCAGGAGTGACGCCACAAATCCAAGAAAAAATTGCGCTTTAAAATTTAACATCACGCAAAAGGATTCCTGAATCAAAAAATGGTTGAAGAAAACCCACATATTACTATTACTTTTAGGTGAGCTTTCCAACGGGGTTGGGGAATTCACACACACCTTATAATTTCGTCGCAGATGTATTCAGGTTACCCACGATCCTTTACCGAAAAGCTAACGGTTAATATCAAATGACATTCCGGATATACTGGCAAATTCGATAAAACTATTTGGCACGAGCCAGGATTCGAACCCACGATCATTAGGCTACCGTAGCTGGCGTCCAATAAGTAGTAGACAGCTATTTTTCAGGGAACAAATTGCAGTACATTTAGCTCCATTGCATAACCACCAAGCAGCATGTCAGAAGGAACGTTCGAAAATACAAGTACAGAATCCCGATTCAACAGTTAATTTAATAATACGGTAAGCGCACTACGAGTAGACCTCTAATAAAGTTCACCCGCAATTTCCAGATATTGCAAGAGCTCAATGTATGTTACCTTCACACAACATTCTTACCTTTCGACCCCTATCTATTCTCTCCACTCCAGGGAAAAATACTAAGTAAATACACGCACCAAATATTAAAAATTGATGTCCCAGTGCGAACACTAATTGAATGAAACGGATACAAATTAAGCTAAAAGGGATTTCGCTGGCAAATAATCAAGCGAGGGCGCATTCAGGCGGAACAATCGAAACCGCAGCGTGTCGACTGAAAAGAGAAATACTTAGTACAAATACTAAGTACAAATACTTGTTTATATGATGGAAATGGCAAACTAGCATACGGTTTGCAAGTAAATACCGTAACCTATGGATGCTTACAAATCTAGCGGAGTCAAAAAGGCGTTGCTGCGCCTGTATTTATGATAGGTTTTCATTGTTTCGACAGCCGGAGACAAAAACTATTTCTATTATGTATTCCTAGTATTGTAGGCACAGCAAGATTGTTGATTTTTTTGTTTTGTTAGAGGTAGCCTTACTAATTAAGGTACCTCTATATTTTTTTTCCTAAAGTGTTTTCAATTCAATAACCTCTTTATCAAAATTTATAAACTACCTGTCCCCGCTATTTCGCCGTGGAATAAAATATGATTTTTGTCCACCCGGCATTTAAATAAATAAATATTAGGGGATATTTTTTAAGCTCAATAAGGCTTGTGTTATGGGTACTAGATAATGATATATTTAATAGATTTATACTTAAATACATAGAAAACATCCAAGTCTCAGTAACAAATGTCTCTGCTCACTACAGAAACAAATGCCCTTACCGGGATTCGAACCCGGGACGAGGCAGTGACACTATCAAATAGGCTTAACAGGCCGACACGATTCCCATTATACTGGTTGAATAATGTCCCTGGGGAGAAATTCTAGAGATTACCCTTAACAACCAACAAACCTACGAAGTCTTAAACTTACAAACTTGTTCTTTATAATATTTGTATAGTGAAGGGGTAAACGAGCTAATGTTTAACATCTTTACTCTCAACAGTTGGCAAATATTGTTCACTTTTGATGTAATTTATATAAAATATTGACACTTTTAACTTAGTTAAAAAGTATTTTCCCTCCACCAATATCTAGTATTTCTCAACACATGCACCCCTAGCTCGACCAACCGTATAAAGGAAAAGGGGTGCTTTTTTCTCCCGTCGGCCGATACGTAATTGACTCGGAACAACGTGTGGACTCGATAAAAGACCTCTTGATTGTGAATTTCATTAGTGTTCACGTGCAATAACGTTTTTATTTGAATTTGGAATTCCTTTTTCAATTTAAACGAATTTAACGTTTTATGTTAAATACTTTGATTATGCTGGGACTGATCACTAGTCAAACGAACTAATTCACCAAAAAAATTAACACTGGCTATAGTGAGCCTATTGTCAAAAAATAACCATTAGTAAACTTCAAATAAAGCTCTATAGTGGACCCATAATGTCTCTTTAACGCTAGCCATTCAATAGCAAAGGCTTGTTGATATATTCGATTTATTATGTTAGCAGCTTCGCACTAGTTCCGGTTTGAAATGTCATAAAGATATATGACTGTTTCTAATTTAAAAAATATATAAAAAAACTGTACCACTTATTTGTGGTAGGAAAATTTACCTCTGTATACAAATAGAGTATTTATCTTAGCCGATTCATACATGTACGGATATCGTAGAACAAAACTAATCAGCTGTTGGAAATTTCGTCGGCCATCTTGGAAAATGTGACGATACTCGTGAAATAGGTTTAAAGAAGGGTCCACCTCCGCTAAGTTAGCGAATCGTTAAGAAGACATGATGGGCCCACTATTGAGCGTTATTTGAAGTTTACTAAATAATTATTTTTTGACAATAGGCTCACTTAGTCAGTGTTAAATTTTTTGGTGATTTAGTCCGTTTGACTAGTGATCAGTCTCAGCATAATCATAGTATTCAAAATAAAACGTTAAATTCGTTCAAATTGAAAAAAGGAATTCCAAATTTATTATATCTTTAAGACATTTCAAACCGAAACTAGGCCGTAGTTGCTAGCCGGCCATTCAATAGCAAAGGCTTGTTGAAGGTTTATAAGTTATAGTATAAGTCTTTTAACAACCAGTCAGGCGCAGGGACCCGTGCCAGCAATTGGATACGTCTATAATATTCCAGCCTTTAGGTAGCTAAACCAGATGCGCGTTGAACTAATATGTCTAAACGGTCTGCCATAAACACAATGGGAATAAATATTTTTGATCCGATTATGGCCGAAAAATTTATGTCTAAAATTTCCTCGTTAGAAAAAAAATATAAATTATGTCTTTATTTCTTTTTTACCCTAGCCTACTAAGACCAAACCTAATAAAGGACACAATAAGTTAAAATGATAAATATTATCGAAATTTTTGTAGTAAGTTGCATTTCATTTCTAGACCGTGGAAGACAAAAATTTGTCTCTTATACGCTTCCGCGATTAGTTTACACAAATTGAAGCATCTCCTTAAGGAGATGCTTCAATTAACTACTAATAGTTCGAAGTTTTGAAAACTACTAAGTATTCAATAAATTCAACGAAACAAATATGTTTCTAACCAGTAGCGAGAAAATCTTTTATATGCCGATGCAAAAGGTTTCCATTGCACTTTCCGCCCAGCTCCGAAGCTCAATGAGTGTGACTTGAAAAAGGTCCATACTATTCCGAAGAAACAAGCTTTTCAAGATTCTAAACGAGCCATTTCGATCGCTTAAACAACTTCACCGGTTTTGCCTGCTTAGAAGACTACATTGAACATTACTTTTATGGATGATACGAGTAATTGTGTTTTTCTCATTCTACCTTTTGATCAAGAATGCTGTAAAATCTTTATTAAAAAACAAATATGAGCCTTGTAACATGATATCGGAAACTTATAGGTACGTAGCTTGGTTTCGGACCATCTTCGAGGAAAACGTTCTGCGAAAAATTAAAAGATTTTCTAATATTTTAGCATGTTACAGTGAAATAGAAAAAAAAATGTGTTAACCGCGAGCTTAACGAGCTTTTTCTCGAGATTGTGAAATAAATACTACTTGATTTCAATTGACAACATTTCATTTTTTTAAGCAGGCTTTTTTTCCGATGAGATCAAATAGGGGATAAAAAGTTAAGTAAAACCACATTTTTAAATTCTCGATTATATCCCGAATTTCATATAAATAAATCAATTTCAAAAGTTCCTCGTTCTAAAAGAGAGTACACTGACTCTTAAGTTTAGCGGCAAAAGAAGAGTATTAGATATTAATGTGGATGGATTTAAGAAACGAGGAAGGTCAAAGGAAAGGTGGATGGATTGTGTGAGAGATGATATGACAGGAAGGATATTATTGATTTCATGACGCCTGACAGGCATGTATGAAAGAAAACGACAATTGCTGCGCCTACACTAAATAAATGAGCGCGCGAATGATGATGGTCTGAAACTAGGGTGTAACATTCCGGTACGATGTTCAAAATTTCACCGACGGTGCCCGGGGTCTGCTACCCAATCCGAAGAATTGGCGTAGGGACTAGTTTTTGCGGAAGGGACTGCCATCTGACCTCCCAACCCAAAAGGAAAACTAGATCTTAGGATTAAAAGTGCAAAAAGCTTTCCTAATGTTTCTGTACAAGAAGATTTATGGGTACTACCCATTCCTCTATTCAACCAAGTACCTGTTAGGTACCCTCGGGTACAATTCATTAGAGGTCAGACGGACCTTTACTTTACTATTTACTGCGTGTCGAGTCCTTCGCGGCGAGTCGGATTGTCCTGAACTAGTAAGCCGCCTAGTGCGACTGTTTGTGCCAGACGTCCCCAAAATAGCTCTCAGGCCTCGGCAACGCGTTCTTCTTGCTGTGCCGGCTGCTCGGACTGTGTCGCGTAATAAATCCCCACTGCCTCGCACTCTCTCACTACTAAATGCGCTCTTGGCGTCAGCACCGGAGTGCGATCTTACTGCATGGCGATGGGCAAGTGTGAGAAATGAATGTTTGAAGTTCTGTGAGGTGATGGATGCCAGGTCCTCGAGTGTAAGGTAATATATTGTGTTCGTTATTGTATGGTATTGTGTTATTATTATTATGTCCTATTGTTTGATTTTATGAAAATGTTAAATTTTAGTTGCATGACGCATTAGATACCAATCTGTAATGTCATGTTAACATAATAAAAAAAATATAGGCTTGTCAAGTGAGTGGGCAACTTGACTGTTATAATTTCTCAAGCCGCCTTAAGGCCTCTAACTTAGCTTAACGACTGCTGTCACTCACAGCAGCCGGGTCAACGGCTTAGTGTGCTTTCCAAAGCTCAGGAGCGTGGTTACTAACTGTAACCACTCAAAGTGGTCACTCGTCCCAGAATTGACTTGGGCCGACATTGCTTAACCTCACACACCGCACGCGGGCGCCGATTGGTCACGAGTGCTCTCTAAAGATGTGTAATGTATAATGATATGACAATATTTGAAAGTGCTTGTTGCTAGGCCTATTTGAATAAATAATATTTTGACTTAAAAATAAAAAAATCGTACCATCCTGTTGATTCCATAATGGTATCACAGAATCAGATGTACTACTTTTTGAGTAATGATTGAAATGATAACACAAGAAGCCACGCCCATTCGACAGCTTTTTTTTAGGTTTATGATCAAGGTTTATACTTTAACACCATAGATACATAATGTTTAACTTAATTCTTTTCTTTTAAGAAAGAAAGAAAATACATTTATTAACGTCTATATACAGCATAATAATTACATTTTATGAAAAAAAAGAACAAACAAACGACGCTAAAAAGGGCGCCACTCAGCATAATGTCATGGCAAGCCATGACGCTGGTTTTCAGTGGTCTTTTGTTTAATAACAACTTACTCGCATCTCTGGATCATAAAATAATCCGCACTTTTGTACCACACAAGCACCTCTCAACATAATTTATTAAACATGCCATTAGCAGCTAATAACTCAGTTTACCCCGCATTTTCCCAACTAGTGTGAAAAAGTGGTTAAACTTAAAAGTTTCCTGAAACTGACAATAAGTAATGCAGTGGAAAATTCACACAAAAGAACGTAAATTACCGCTTAGCACAAAAGCGAGTAACAATTTACCCGCCAAGTTGTGGGACCATGTTAGTTTGTAAGCCATCAGATGGAGCGATGAACATAAAATCCCATCGGAGACTTTTGACTTCTCCTCAACCTGAAACTGTCTGTATGTAGCATGTACCTTTTTAGGGTGTACCTCGAAAGGAAAAAACGGAACCCTAACAGGATAACTTTATTGTCCGTCCGTCTGTGTGTCAAGACCCTTTTTCCCAGGAACGCGTGGAGGTATCAAGCTGGAATTTATATAAAATACGCAGGTCTACTGTCACTTAGAGCTGTGAAAAAATCAAACTTCTAAGCCAACGCAATCAAAAGATACAGCCGTTTATGCCGCAAAATTTCGACACTCGCATGGGAATCAAAAACTACAGGGTACTTCCCGTGAAATCAGAATCTTGAAATTTGGTACGAAGCGACGTCTTATAGGACAGATAAAGGGAAAATTGCGAAAACAGTAAAATTTTAGTTACATCATATAATAATAATATTTTCACGGAACCCTCGGTGCGCGAGTCCAACTCGTACTCGGCCGGTTTTTTTTTTGTATTTCGCGAATATTTCCTACACGAAATTCAGTCATGCTGTACACGGTATAATTCAATAACCAGTATTTAAACTGTACAGTTAAAATACTTACAGAAGCAGGTTCTAAAATGTTGATTTGACCTTGAATTTAAACATTTTTCGCAATTTACCTGTGCTGTATCAATAACCTGTCAGCTGTCAATATTTACTGTACGAGTATATAAGTAAAGTCCACAGTCAAATCAGTACAAATTCCTTACGACCTTACTCCTGATAGGCGCGGGATACGCTGGATCGAGGCGGTACTAATGCACTCATACTGCCCCGCCTTTGCGCAATATAATAACACTGCGCAAATGTAATTTTGGCAGTAAATTGACATGTGAGGAAGTTCCGACGACATTAGCAAAATTTCAGTAGAGTAAAAACCGATACCAATTTCACGCCGCCAAGTCAGGAAATAGTCTCAAAAGTTATACAGATTTCTAATACATCTCTCGGCCAATATGCGGCTAGTTTTATTGTATCATGTATTTTTATTCTTAGGGCGGGTTGAATCAATTTAAGATTACAGGCCGGTCAACATTAACGTTGTGCTTCCACCAGAGATGTACGAGGAAGCGTAGCGAATTGTTTTTGTTAATAACCAATAGGATCACTTGATGCGCGCTGCGCTGAACGAGGATAAGTGGATGAAGTGATTCTAATGGTTCTTAAAAAACACAACCCTCGCTTCGCACCCTCGCACATTTTTGGTGAAAACGTAGCCTAAATACCTGCCTGTGACTGTCATACCAAAGAAAATGGTCGTACTTGTGATACAATTATGTTTTAACGAGCACAGCTTGGACTAGGGTATGTCCTGAAACTACGACCAAGACCACCGGGGGATGGGCAGCAGCATACCTGGAGTGCGGTAAAGATACTGCGATCGCCAACCCGCATGTCAAGCGTGGCGATTATGGCATATACACCCCCGTGAATTTGGGGGAGGCCTATGTCCAGCAGTGGAAGTCCTTTGGCTGATAGGTAGTGGTGGTGGAACACAGCTTACGATTATCGATAGTCTAAAACAACCTACCCAGGGCGAGTTATACAAACTTGAATTTTAGACGGTTCCAATTTAAATATGGCACTTTATATAAATTTGTCAAACTAGCCTAAAAACCGATTTTAACGAACAAAGCTTACGATTACAGACGGTTTGGTGCAACCCACACTTAATTACGTTATTATAAACGTATTTTTAAAACTTTCACAACATAGGTATAACTGAGTCCTTTAGACCTACTTGCAGAATAAACGTAGGATTTAGAAATGACCTTTTCATTAGATACTTAAGACGAAGCGGAGTGTCATCGCCGTGTTTTACCCGTGGTACCACTGGGGGACCAGGGGTATTTTTTTTTACCCGTTGTCCCACCGTTCTTAACAGTGTTCGCCTGTGGGTCTACGGGTAATTTACTTTTTCCCATGGTCCAGCGATGCGATGTGTTCGGTTCTGGCGCTTCGCCGGCCGCTGCCGCGGCTCGCGCACTTTAGGGTCCCAGTTCTACTAACACTCCTCCTCGCTCCGCTCGTCGTCGTACCTAACTATTCTGTAGAATAAATGTAGTGAAAACAAACATTTCAGTAAAAATTACGAACATAGACGAACCATGGTGGGACCATGGGGAAACAAATAAATTACCCGGAGACCCACTGGCGAACACTGTTTAGAACGGTGGGACAACGGGTAAAAAAAATTACCCGTGGTCCCCCTGTGGTACAAAAGCAGTGGTACCACGGGTAATACCCCGTCATCTCACTCACGTGGAATAATCCCAATGGACACCTTTCAGAAGTTTATCATCATCAGAAAATCACAAGGCATAACAATATTACAAATTTATTTGAAGGCAATTTAAATTGCATTCTTATGGTTGTTCAGCCGTGTAGCATTTTACCATATTAAACTTCCCTCGGATGAGATTTAATACAGTGTGTTAACTAGTATTCAGTGGTATTATTTTGGGACCCCTCTGAACAGTGGTGGTAAGTAAGTAAGTAAGTTTACCATCAGGGCTCCCAAGCACTCACCGTGTCTACTTCTACCAAATCCTGGCCTAGCTTACAACCAAGTACCTAACTCGTGTAGATGCATTAAGTATCTTACGAGAGACATTGGAAGCTCTCGTTGCGCGGGTTAACGGCTATTTTAAGAATTTATGGACTTCGACTCGGGTGACTTCAAGCGCTTCTAAGCTTATCCGCGTACGGCCAACCCACTTTTGGTGAGATAAAACATTGTTACTGGGTGAGGTGACGACATAACTGACTCAATTTTAGTGCATAAAATTATTTTACTGGTTGTTCTGTGAACTGTCGACTTCTCGTTTTTTTTTATTTTTAAAATGTCCATAATTGCTTCGATAAAAAAATATAATCAATTAACGAATCTGCTCACAAAATTTCACAAGAATCGGTTGAGAAATGAGATCTGTAGAGGAGAATAGAAACAGAAACTTCCTAAAGCTCCTGTCAAAAAGTGTTGTGTCCATGATTAAAAGCAAAATAGAGCATCCTTCATTTAAAAAAACCCATTGTTAACTAATAGAACACAACCGAATTGAGAACCTCTTCCTTTTTTGTGACGTCGGTTAAAGTGACTGTTTTACAAATCAATATTAAAAATATAGGTAGGTATACGATTTTTAAAGGTCGTTTAACTAAAATAGATTTAATTAACGTTTAAAAATAAGGCCATTCGAATTTATTTCATGGAAAAGAATAATAATATAATTTTCTTTGTTTCAGGTAACTGCATTACCAAAACAATATGGTGTGGATCTGGAAAGGTGATTTCAGATTTTTTAAATGATAATTAGTATACAGTTTATTAAAATTTCAGATATAGTTCAAGCCGCCTGTATCTTGCGCCAGATCGCGTGAACATGCAAATTCGGGAACCGAGTTCCTACCTACTTTTTATGAATAATGCCTGAATTATATCGTATGGTAATCCACATACGGTGTAAATGTGGAAGTTTTGTTACGTATCGAACGGTGAATATTAATATGTAAAGAACCTTTTTAACGTACTTTGTATTTTGTGCGTGAGGTATTTTTATTATTTGAGGGACATGTTTAGAATATTTTTGCGTGATGACTGATTGAGAAATTATTCGGAAATAAAATTATTTGGAAGCTTAGAAGAATTTTACATTATTAGTTGGTGTAGTATGACACCCTTGTAGGTAATAACGTTCGTTGTTTGGTAATATGCATTAAGTATTTCATTTTTTTATTTGTTTAATTTAACGAGCGTTATCTTCTTAAAGTTTACAATATCTGCCGAACTACGTAGCGGTTTGTAGGCAGAAAACTCAGTTACCTAGAGGGTGACCACTTCCAACAATGATATAGCTATTAATGTAGATAATTAAGTAACGCGACATAATAACTATAAGCACAAAAACAACAACATACATATGGAATGGTATATCATCAGCAGAAACAAGTTAATTTAGCAGTTCTTCAACTAGTTACAATGGAATTAGGTGGGTACAAAAGTGTGAACCCACATTTGACGCTGACTGTACAAGCAAGTGCTCATGCTACGCGAATGCCACTCTTCACAATACTTTACAACAAGAACACATTCCAGCACTAGTGAGATTAAAACTTTCATGTTATTTGTTCTTATGGTAAATCACGAACTTAAAGGTCAACTGGAAAAGATCCCTTACCGGAATAAGTTCGCCCTTTGTACCGATATAACAGAATTTGTTTGCATTTTTACCTGTGTTTTGTGTACAATAAAGTATTTACATACTTACATACAGAATCTTTTAAAAGATACAGACCTTCCCTAATCCCAGAGCCCTACACAGTAATAAAAAAGTGATTATACCGTCTATACGGCGTCTAGGCACATCTGTTTTAATTAAAAGTAGTATGGCTGGCGTAGTCATCCGGATAACTGACTTGGGTGATTTTAGCGACTGCACTTATCTGTTTCGGAAAATTACTTTTTATGTTAATTTTCTTTTACATTGCTGTGCTGAAAAGTAAATCTCTTTTATTCAATGTTGATGGCAAACAAACGTACGGACCACCTGATAGTAAGCGTAAGCGGTCACCACAGCCTATCACGCCTGCACCTTCAGGAGTGCCACATGCGCATTTTAAAATTTATATACGCTCCTCTCTTGCAGAATCCCATACTGTAGTCCATCAGGAAAACCTCGGCAGGGAGTATATTCCACAACCGGATCGTCCGAGGTAGGAAATTCTATTTAGTGCGATCTCAGCCTTTCGTATTTACTAGCATTTGCCCGCGGCTTCGCCCGCGTACTAAACGAAATTTTTAACCGTCTACAAAAAACAGGTTCGTATATTTGTATCATACATTTCCGAGAGGCCGAAGGGGAAAGGGCCGATGAAATAAAAGCATGTCTTAAATGGCCCTTAGTAAAAGTATCTGTGTACTACAGTAACCAACCACCAACCACCAACAGACCAAGCAGCGCGCAGCGGTCATAAACTCTGGTCCTTTGAAGTACAGAAATACGGCTAATTCAATATCACGTGTAACCCTTAATTTTCCTAAAATTTAATTTATTAGGTAGGTTTTGCCAGTTCCCATTGGATCAACCAAAAAGAAAATTTGGCCTCACTTTCATTCGCACTCCTTACCGTCAGTCCGTCTGAAGTTGCTTTTACTGGACCGATTGCATTGCAATTTGGCACAAAATATCAAGAATTTAGAGCGCTCGTGGCCCAGCGGCACCCGCCTATCGCGTGCGTTGTGCGAGGTTAAGCAATGTGGGTGCAGGTCAGTTCTTCGATGGGTGACCGCTTTGAGTGGTTACTAACTGACTTGGAAGGCACGCTAAGCTGTTAATCCCGGCTGCAATCGTTAAGCCAAGTTAGAGGCCTTTGAACGGCTTGCGAACTTCTAACAGTCAAGTTGCCCACTCACTTGACAAAGGGGGGTCGAAGTTGCACCACGTCCGTAGGGAGTACCCACCGTTACCCTACACTGGGTGGTGCTAAAAGTGCAACAAAAACTGGCAACCGTACTTGTCTTCTCGAAAATCTCACGGTTCGTAAATAAATGCCATACGATAAAAAAAAATCTAAAGGTTGATTTAAATGGAAAAAAAATATCAAAACCTCTATATCTTTTTTAAAAGTAAATCCATAAATACCCCATACGCCTAAATAGAAACATTAAACTTTTTCGAATAAAATAGTCCAGCTAATCTTGTTTCCCCATACAAACTTCGGACCCCCATTTCACCTCCTTAGGGGTTGAATTTCGAAAAATCCTTTCTTAGTGCACTCCTAGACCTTATAAGGAACCTACATGCCAAATTTGGAATCTCTAGGACCAGCGGTTTGGGCTGTGCGTTGATATGTCAGTCAGTCAGTCAGTCAGTCAGTCAGTTTCTTCTTTTATATATTAAGACTAGCATTTGCCCGCGGCTTCGCCCGCGTACTAAGCGAAATTTTTAACCGTCTACAAAAAACAGGTTCGTATGTTTGTCCACGATTATCTCGCGTTTGGCTGAACCGATTTAGATGCGGTCTCCAGAAAAGTAGTTATTACATTCTGGGGTTTCGCTATACGAAGTTTGGTGATTGTGATTCATTAACAGATGAACAGATAAAAAGTCAGTATACATTCTGAGAACCGGCAAACTGTTGAATTTCATTTGATTTTGGAAAAAATAAGGATCGAAAACTATTATCATACATTTCCGAGAGGCCGAAGGGGAAAGGGCCGATGAAATAAAAGCATGTCTTAAATGGCTCTTAGTAAAAGTATCTGTGTACTACAGTAACACCAATAGGTCTGTAAGCGACCTAACAGCGCGCAGCGGCCATAAACTCTGGTCCTTTGAAGTACAGAAATACGGCTAATTCAATATCATGTGTAACATTTATTTTTCCTACAATTAAATTTATTAGGTAGGTTTTGCCAGTTACCATTGGAGCATCCAAAAATAAAATTTGGCCTCACTTCCATTCGCACTCCTTACTGTCAGTCCGTCTGTTACAACCAAGTTGCTTTTACTGGACCTATTGAATTGCAATTTGGCACAAACTATCAAGAATTTAGAGCGCTCGTGGCCCAACGGGACCCGCCTACCGCGTGCGGTGTGCGAGGTTAAGCAATGTGGGCAAAGGTCAGTTCTTGGATGGGTGACCGCTTTGAGTGGTTACTAACTGACTCTCGTGCTTTGAAAGGCACGCTAAGCCGTTGATCCCGGCTGCAATCGTTAAGCCAAGTTAGAGGCCTTCGAGCGGCTTGCGAACTTCTAACAGTCAAGTTGCCCACTCAGTTGACAAAGGGGGGTCGAAGTTGCACCGCGTCCGTAGGGAGTACCCACCGTTACCATACATAGAACCCCTGGGTGGTGCTAAAAGTGCAACAAAAACTGGCAACCGTACTAGTCTTCTCGAAAATCTCACGGATCGTAAATAACTGCCATACGATTAAAAAAGAATTGAAGGTTGATTTAAATGGAAAAAATATCGAAACCTCTATGTCGTTTTTAAAAGCAAATCCATAGATACCCCACACGCCTATATAGTAACATTAAACTTTTTTGCATATAGGTATGAATGGAGTGCCACATTTTACCTCAGATTCGTATTAAGAGACCTCTCGGACACTCAGATATCGATTTTGAACGAAATCGGGACGAAAATGAAGAAAATCAATATGGCCGCTACTTTCACAAATTTTACCTCGGATTCGTATTAAGAGACCTCTCGGACGCTCAGATATCGATTTTGATCGAAATCGGGGCGAAAAAAAAGAAAATCAATGACTGCGACTTTTTCCACATTTTACCTCGAAGTCGTATTAGGGACCTCTCGGACGCTCAGATATCGATTTTGAACGAAATCGGGACGGAAATTAAGAAAATCAATATGGCCGTTACTTTATTCAAAGTTTAGGTACCTCGGATTCCTATTAAGAGTCCTCTCGGACGCTCAAATATCGATTTATGTCGAAATCGTATCGGACGGCACTGATCAATAAAACCATCTACAATACATTGAATCAAAAAAGGTCGTATCTTCATAGGGAACTCACGGCACTTCATGCACCTTTAGACCTTATAAGGAACTTACATGCCAAATTTGGTATCTCTCGAACCACCAGTTTGCGCTGTGCGGTGATATGTCAGTCTCTCAGTCAGTCAGTTATTTCTTGATATTTGGCACAATTTTTTAAAAGTTTTCATGACCACTATATTAAATTTCAAAACCGATGCCATTTTCGTAATTAACGTCCCAAAAAACCATAAAAACGACACCCATATTAATATTTAGACATTTCATCCCCCTCGGACCCCAACAGAGGGGATGGTTTTTCACGTCCTCCACGTGGGATTTTAAAATCATTGTTGTTTTCGTAATCAGCGACCCAATAAACCATGGAAACAACACCCATATCGATTTTCAGAATTTGTCACCAGATTTCCCCCTTTTAGGGGTTGATTTCTCAAAAAACCTGAAACACATGTTTACTCATTTATCGTTAGAAATACTCCTGTAAAGTTTCGAATAAAATAATCCAGCTAATCTTGATTCCCCATACAATCTTCGGACCCCCATTTCACCCCCTTAGGCGTTGAATTTTGAAAAATCCTTTCTTAATGCACCTCAAGACCTTATATGGAACCTACATACTAAATTTGGAATCTCTAGAACCACCAGTTTGCGCTGTGCGGTGATATGTCAGTCTCTCAGTCAGTCAGTTATTTCTTGAAATTTGGCACAATTTTTCAGAATTTTTCATGTCCACAATATTAAATTACAAAACCGATGCCATTTTCGTAATTAACGTCCCAAAAAACCATAAAAACGACACCCATATTAATATTTAGACATTTCATCCCCCTCGAACCCCAACAGAGGGGATGGTATTTCACGTCCTCCGCCTGAGGTTTTAAAATCATTGTTGTTTTCGTTATCAGCGACCCGGTATATCATAAAAACAATACCCATGTCGATTTTCAGAATTTGTCACCAGATTTCCCCCTTTTAGGGGTTGATTTCTCAAAAAACCTGAAACACGTATTTACTCATTTATCGTTAGAAATACTCCTGTGAAGTTTCGAATAATATAGTCCAACTAATCTTGTTTCCCCATACAAACTTCGGACCCCCATTTCACCCCCTTAGGGGTTGAATTTTGAAAAATCCTTTCTTAGTGCACCCCTAGACCTTATAAGGAACCTACGTGCCAAATTTGGAATCTCTAGGACCAGCGGTTTGGGCTGTGCGTTGATATGTCAGTCAGTCAGTCAGTTTCTTCTTTTATATATTTAGATTTGATTTCGCTTCAATTTTTCTTAACTGCGTGTTCTGTTAGTAGTATATTGCCGTTATCCCGGAATAATACAGCTCAGGAGATTTGGCCCTTTGCTATTTAATAAGAATAGCCGTAAGGACTAATTACCTCGTGTGTTCATAAGTTTTGAGACGGCTAAATACTCGATGTTTTCACATTTTTTTTTATATTATACCGATAAACGCATTGTTAATTTTTCTTGACAATAGTTTAATTAATATACATACATAGGTATTATTTAAACTGCGTTCCAATATTTAATGTTAGATGCCATTTATTGCGTCGGCTACACCTAGATAATGACCCCGCGAGACACGAAAGTTTTCATCAGGGATTCTCTTGCGTCTCTTTCAGTGGCTCATTTGTGAGTAACTATTTTTGAGTAGTATTTACGGCAGTTTTTTAGCTCTAAATTGTGTGTTCAAAAAAGGTAATTTTGTCCAAAAAGACTAATCAGGAGTATTTAGAGCCAGGCTCGAAGAAAGTTACTTCTATTGACTGATAAAAGACATACATTTCTCTTTTAGCCGTTTTCGTATGAAAATTTAATTTTGTTACGGATTTGTCTAAAACTTTGTCAAAAAACCACTTATTTTGATGAATATACGTGTCAAATAAACTTTAACAAGTGATTCCAATAGTCCATCTGGTAAATGGATAATTTTAAGGCATAGTTTGAGCATCTAGTATTCAAAATAGAAAGAAAAGGCTACCTCATACGTAATAATCGCCCGTATCGTGAACATAGTAGGGTGATAAGGTTGCAGTACTGTCTATGCAGTAGTTGGAACATCTGTCTAGATTTTGGGGTACAATTTGTCGTTCCAATGCCTTAACTTTCTTTCTACCATAGACATTAACTTGTCAGTGAAAAAGGCGTTTTTCGTTTCGTGCCGGCACCTAAGAGAGACCATCGCATTTAAAGGCCTAAATCAAAAATATTGAAAGCCAATTTAAATAAACTCTATTTACTTTTATCAGCTACAGTACAGTGATTCAATGAAAATAATAACATTGACAGAAATATTTTCTCTAATTGATTTATTCAAAACAATATTCGTCTCGAAACTTATGAACACATGAGGTACTATGGAAATGACTGCCATTAGGCCAAAAATTCGAGATGCCATACTAGATATTTTTTAAATGAGGCTACGAGACACAGGTTTATTTTGTACATACTTATTCGTATAATTCTTTGTCTATCTAAGTATAATTCATCACATCCCTCCCCTATGCATCTACGGCCTCTACGGCTATTGCAGACCCTTGCATTGCTGTTTAGACACCGTTTTTGGTAACTAAAAACTAAACTTTAGGGCCAGTAGGTAATGAATCCCTATTTTAGAGTCTCTTCTATTTTCATAATTTCTTACAGGTAAATTGTATTTTCACATAATATAATAATTCTATTGTGTTATAACTGAATGCCCCTTAAAACATATTTATATGACGCGGACCCTAATTTTCAAGGGTTGTACGGACCCTAATCCTGCTTAATATCCTTGTTGGTAATATTTTTAATGCGATCATTTACGACATCTGTTGCAAAAGGAGCGAACGCATTACGACCTCATGAGTATGACTGATATTTTATAACTGACCTTTAAAAAGTACATATTTTGGGTTATATTTTTATAAATTATACTTGACTTGGCAGTCTGTGCACCACCGAGTCATCAACTTAATGTATGTATGTAAATAAATAAATTCCTCTAATTCGAACCAAGCGCTTTGCATCTTCTTTTATAATGCGCACTTCTAAGGTTTGGAATTCTCTGCCGGCGTCTGTATTTCCGAGTTCATATAACCTGGACCTTTTTAAGGCACGAGTGAATAGGCATCTTCTGGGTGAGCTCGCTTCATTGTCGGCCTCATCTTTGCCCCCTGGCTAGATGCTGGCCAAGAGCAATCCCATTTTAAATAAAAAAAAAAAAAATTCGTGCACAAAACACAGGTAAAAATACAGGCAAATTAGGTTATATCACACAATCGGATCGGTTTTATTTTTAAAAGGAAATTGGTCAATAGAATCAAGAAGTTTTAGAGTACTAAGCATTTTAATAAAGTCCTTTTTATTTATCTTGTTAAGTTTTTACTAATTAATAATAATATTAAATTGAGTCGGAACTTCTCATTTGATTAAAAAAATAGTTTAACTCTATGAACAAGGAAGACTGATGGTAACAGGAAAGGTAAAAGGCCACGAGGCCAAAGTAGCATTTGATGATCAGACATTTCATCAGCTGGATGTAATGATAAGTGTTGACTTGGATCAAAAATATTGCGCTGCACTTCACAGAGTGTCTGAGTAAGTAAGCGTTTGTCTGATTGACAAGATCACGAAGAATTATCCTCAGCAGTGAGCGAACAATCAAGAACAAGATAAATCGTAAATATCGCACCGATACCTGTCATCTTATAAAGAACTGTCAAAGTTCCTATAAAACCAATTTTATAGAATGTTTCACGGACTCACACAATCGAGCCTTATTCGAGAAGTTTTAATATGACTTCAACGTCAAAACAATAAAAACGTGTCTGCTGTGTCAATCTAGCTCTCGTATCGCCTTCACGTGTTTCGCAGAACAAAGATATGAATAAAAGATCGTTGCTAGGCTCATCACGAATTATCCATGACAGTGATATGCGATACACACGGCTGTACTGAAAGACGCACATTCTTAGGCTCAATTAATATACGTAAATATATGCGAAACTCTTTTTGATTAGTACTCAAATTTTATGTGGAAGAAATCGCTTTTCAGTGATAAAACCGCTTGTTGTCTACCATTGTTTATAAATGTTTGCTTTAAATTTATTTTATCTTGTGTATCTATAGGAAGTTATAAACTCTTTAGTGAGCACCTATATGGGTACACCCATATGGGTGTCTTACAGCTGAGCAATGAATGACCTCTACCTTTGCTTCTCTGTGCTTCTTCCGGCAAATCGCTGTGTTTGGCCTGCCCCTTCCGCGCCACCCTTGCGCCATCCACATAAAAAAAAGTAAAAGTAATTTTATATAGAAAACTCCCGTGAGTTTGAGACATATTAAATATAATGAAACGGGTCACTCACGTCTTAAAGGTCGAATATCGCTCGACATGTTTCAGACCGGTTCGCGGTCCTTAACCGCCGCCGCGATAGGTGCTCATGATTAAGGACCGCGAACCGGTCTGAAACATGTCGAGCGATATTCGACCTTTAAGACGTGAGTGACCCGTTTCATTATATTTAATAAAAGTAATTTATTCTTCAAATTAGGCATAATTACATGCACCTACGAGCTAGTGGCTATATTAGCCCACCTATCTGGAAGCAGTGCAGGCGCAGTTCCAGTTGAGCCTGGCAGTCTTTTTCGCCTATATCAGCAATGTGTGTTTTGGAGCGCAGAGCAGTGTTCCGGATGCTTTCAAATTTAAGATGGAGTTTATATGGAAATATAATTATCGAGTTCGAACTATACACGGACATCTCCCTCATATATCATATCAAAGGCCACTATCGCATTTATCGGCGAAGTGTCAGTTACTTGCTAGCTATCAGTGTCAACTGTCAATCGAGTCAGTAGAGATTCTTAACTCCGCGCGTACATTTATATGAGTTAGCAGAAGCAGGCCTGCACGCATACGGCCCCGCCTGCTCGAAATACACGGGTGGGCAATGTAACAGGAGCAAAAAATGAAACGGTCCACTATTGAGCAAGCCAAGCAATTATTTCAAGTGGTCCGTGTTGAAAAAAAAGTATTTTCCAGTTTTTTTTTTATACTCTTCTTGAGTCATATTAATAACTATTTATTTTAAAAACAAAAAATATTTAAAAATATAGAAGATCGGGACACAGGGAGTTACTGCAGATGCTAAGGAAGCGTCCTTTTAAATATTTGCTCCTGCTCCCCCTCCCTATTATATTATAACATAAATGAAAACCATATTTGGTTAATTCGAAAAAATTATGTTTTTGCACGTTATTCCGGGACTAAATTTTTATTTGAATTGATATAAAATTGACGAATATGTTCATGAACCGATCCACGTCTGTGTCCCTTTTATAAAACGTCAGCCGCCATCACTTGAGCCGTCTCTTACCGCGTCCAACTCATTTCGCGCCCCGACGACTCCCTTTGATACCCTTCATTATCCCGGCGTTCAAACTAAAACCGATTGCAGGAAAACATGGCGAAATACGACCAAACGGCCGTGAATCTATCGCAAGGAATGCTGATATGCCGCAAAAATACTGCCACTGGGAACATTTCATATATCGTTGCAATTTTGTCGGCACAAGAAACGTGAATATCAGAATCAGGATCAAAATCAGAAACATACTCGTATGTGATTGTCATTGGAAATTAAGATTGTAGTGCCGTATGTTAGTGCGGTGAAAGGCAATGGGATATTTAGCAAGAGTGGGAATAAGATATTAGTTCAAAGCATAGTTAAAATTTTGTAGAAAAGAGTGTTGTCTTGCTTTGCAGACTGGCGAAAATGTTTCAAGTATTTGTTACTATATCATGTGACTTAATAAATTAAAAAATATTTATTGCAAACCTTATAGACTAAAACGTGATATTTACTGCCACAGCCACCACCACCGTATCAGCCGCCCACTGCTGGACATAGGCCTCCTCCAATTTCATTTTATATATACACACATACAAAATATAATATTTTCTTAATTTTAATGGTAAGATACTGTAAAGGTAAAGGTCGCCAATTGTCTGTCACAAACATGCCGGTACCAATGATCACATCACTAGCAAGGAATCACTTTAATCTGTCGCTTTGAGGCACGTAATATATTGAAGAGTCGAGAAAATGAGTTGTGAAAAAAGCTTTGATGACATTGATGAGCACATTAAGGTTTAACAACCAGTCGTCAATTTCCCGACTCGCACCATGCAGTGCTAACTCGCGTACTTGACGCGCCTATTTCACCGCCACCTTTCCGTTGCTCCTCCAAGGGTTTTTTTACTTTTTCCCGGTTGTATCTTGAAGGAGCTCCGGATCTGATTTGGCTTGGTAACCATACCTTTGCGAAGGCACTAGTTTTATTACGACTGCCAGCTGGCCTCCCGGTAAAGAAGGAATACTATAACCTAGTTCGGATTCGACTTGGCTTTTCAAGATGTATTTCCTCCATCGAAATGCCATTGTAAAATATCAATTGATATTTCGTACACACGTCACATGCTGGAGGAATGGAAACGGGCACCCCTTAGGTTAAAATCGCATACCGGGCGGCCGTTTTCATTCTTACGAGCGCGTAATTTAAATACACTTTAATGTAAAAAAAGATATATGCCCGCGCGTTGAACTAATATATCAGAACAGGAGTGTGGAAAATACAATGGGAGTAAAGAACTTAATCGCGCATATCATGTATTAACGTTAATTATTTACAAATACAATACAACACCACACGACGATGACATACGATACTGAACCGTGCCCGTGGTCGCTCACGATGGGCCTAATAGGACAGCTCAAGGGCATTCAGAGGGTGTTGAGTTTCCCTACGAGATCTACTTTATCAATCAGGAATTCCGTAATTTCAATGTTGGGTTGGGGAACGGCTGTTGGGTTGGGGCAGAAAGATTTTCTGAGTGGCAACCACGCACTGAAAAACGCAGCCTTGGAAGCCGATAAATGTGTATAGGTATGCTGTAACTACCGTGAAGATTATATTACTTGCCTTACATAATATACATCACTTTTATCAAGTGATAAACGACAAGTAAAGTAAAAGTAGTTTATTCTTCAAATTAGGCATATTACATGCACCTATGAACGTCAATAAACTACCACCAACCCAAGATAAAGGAAATGCAATGTATTAATCATAATGTATGTCACCCTCTTTCAAGTCGTGACACGCAGAGCCCAAAGCTTGTCTTTGTCACGAAATGAATGACCATACTGGATCGTCAGCTTATCAATATCTCCAGCGTATCGATCGATAGCGGCTGATCGCTTTCCCAGCAGCGGATCCCCTTTGTTAATAAACTCTTTGTTTTATTTATGCCTGCAGGGGGATAGTACAATAGGCTAGCTAAATTTATTGCAGCAGCATGCCTATCTTGGCAGGAAAACTGCGGCATTTAAGGCATTATGGAAGAACTTATCTGAGATTTACGAGTCATGAAACTTTGCTTTTCTTGTTGGCCAAGTGAATAGTGATCTCTATTGAGGCCTGTACTGTCAGCGGTAAAAACGCAATAAATGACAGCCGTTGTGGCAGGAAGGTTCTCGAGTGACGTAGACGTAGAAGGAAAAGAAAGACATACTCGTAGTATGGTAAGGCCCTCAACGAGGTTGACCAACGATCTAGTGAAGATCGTTCATTGTGGAAATCTTGGGTGAGGGTAGTAGTGGACGTCTTCTTACTGAAAACCTCACCGAAAACAGCAGCCATAAGAACAGTATTGTTTGCTCTGGTAGGCATTGGGGGGTGAGTAAAGACACTAGAGCTCCCGAGAATGCCCTTTATTGAGAGTGAGGGACCTACATTTGTCTCTAATTGTCAACGCAATTAATTATCATATCAAAGGAAGTGTTCTGCGGTCATAAGCGTCCATAAACTACGGAGTATTTCGTAGTGGTATAAAAAATATCCTTCGTAATTCAAGCCAATGTGTGGGCTAGATCGTACTCAGCGTTTCAGATTTGCAAGATGTGTGTATTGAAGCGTATGGTATCTTGCCAATGCAAGCTGTCTAAATGGTTGGCCTCGAGTCGATACACAGCCGCAACGCGATGTTCACGTAGCCAACATTGGCTGGGTGTAGCTTGTTCACCGAATCGTTGTAATGTAACTCCGACACAAACTTTTGAATGATGATAACACGAAAATTTTGAGTTTCTATAAAAAGGAATTGCATGTCGTCGAGGAATGAAAGCTTTGTCGCTTTGAAATCTTAAGAGGGCGCAGCACGCTCGGTCTGGCTCGGTTCTCCATACAAACGTATTTAGGCTCTCATTTTAAAACGCCATGCTAGAGTAACATGAAAATTTGTATACACAATGGGATCCGGCATATCTAGGTCGGAAATTAGTTTTTGTTGCTAGAAATTGTAAAAGAAAAAAAATACATCGGTTTTTTTATTTTTTTAAGGCTTGTATGAAAACCTTAATAATCGCTGTATTTTTTCTCCATTATAATTTCAAGCAACAGAAACTATGTTCCGACCTAGATATGCCGGATCCCATTGTGTATACAAAGTTTCATGTTATTCTAGCATGGCGTTTTAAAATGAGAGCATAAATACGTTTGTATGGAGAACCGAGCGTACTGCGCACTCTTAAGGGAACTGAAATAGTTCGAAAGTGGCGAACGTTTTAATTCAATTCATTACACAAATAGCTTATATTTGATACCGTTCCCATATGCTTTTCGATGCACGTTTTAATGATTGTCTTATCTGTGAACACATAACCCTGTGTTGTGAGTACGAAACTGTAAATTTATTCTAGAATTAACTAAACAGAAATAAACTGAAACTACTTTAAATCATCCTGATTGCCTCAGGGAAAAAGAACTAGATCCGAAGCAATGTTAATGTTTTAAAGATCCGGATCTGAAACTCGACAAATGGGCAAAAAGATACAAACGAGGCTTAGCCTGACTTGTGTCGCAATGATCAGAAATAAATCAGTAAGGCAGCATTCACGTATAGGATGCTACGATGACTGAGCTACGGGGTAGAATTAACACGTCTTAATCGTTATGTAGCTTATATATTTCCATGCACAATACAATCAATCGACCTCTCTTCAGGGCGGACACGCTTAGTCTGACGCCTTCAACTATTATTCCACTAGACAGAAACAGTTGATATTCTAAATATAATTTGAACTAACTGCCAGTCCCCGTCTCAGAAGTAGATCTGTAAATGTGGTTATACAACCTTTACAGTACTTATTGAACTTCTATTCTGTGCTATAGTGAGGTCGGCAGCGCGTGAACAGTCGGCTTATGCGGCAACGTGCCTACATCAAGTCGCCCATACAGAAGGTATAGGTTATAGCGTTGGTTAGCAGTGTTTCTGAACTGGCATAATCGTTTACAGACTCACTAAGACTTAAAAATTGCCCAAGACGGTAAACTTTCGGACCACAGTCTCGTTATGGAGGACTTGCACAAATTGCAGCCAAGTTGTGTCACATGCAACTTACGAACGCATGTCTCACTCGCCCTGTATAACTCACATCAATATTAAATTTGAATGCGAAAGGTAATTTAAATACTTCCAGGAAAACAATGATAGGCTAATGTGGTGTAGTGCCTGCAAAGTGACATCACTATGTCTTTCACATGTGTATATCGGTCTCAATGAGTGTCTCACACCTTTTAGGGCCCCATTTTTCCACAAAAAAAGAAGGAAAAAAATAAGAACAATTTTCTGTTCAGTTATATGAGTATACTGTGGATGGAATTTTATTAACTACGGATTACTGTATTCAAGGCGATTACTGTACTTGTCTTGGGTATTAAGTTTGGAACATTCTTTACGAGTCAAATTCTTTTGTATCGGCCTTTATTCGTGCCAATGAGGGTGAGGGATATTATAATCGATACCTTTTATATCTTTTCAAAACCTCTGAATAAAAAGAATGCAAATGGAAGTAACGATTTAACAATACGAGTACAATACAAATTTTATAGAAAAACAAAATTAAATCACATATAAACATGGTAGACAACACGCGGTCTTATCGCTAAAAAGCGACCTCTTCTGGACAACTTAACAAAAATTGATTACACCAAATTCAAATAAGTATTCGATATGAAGTCCACGTTATTCTATTCATATTTGGTCAAATGAATACTTGTTGGTGGTACACAGGGGCTGTAATAGGAGCAAAAAATTTAAACTGTACACTTTTGAGCTCTCTAGCAAGTATTTCCAAATGGTTTCAATTGAAAAAAAGTATTCTTTGGATTTTTAATGCAAATATAGGTATAGCTTACGTGTACTTCTTTACTCTACTGGAGTGATATTAATTACCACATATTAATTAAAAAAAAACACTAAAAATTTATTTTAAAAATTAGAAGCTCCCAAAAATATCCTTTAAAGCAAAAATGCAATAGTTTTGACCCGCTTCAGAGACGTGCTATGCGAATTGTAGACGATTACAAACCCACAATCCATATTGAACCGTTAAGTTTAAAGAGAAACATTGCCTCCTTGTGCGTGTTCTATTACTTATATAATGGGTTGTGCTCCGAAAAACTGTTCGACATTATGTCCACGGCCGCTTTCTACCGTCGCACTGCTCGCCGTCGGCAAGCCATTCATTCTCACACCTAAAATATAAATGATCGCGTACGGTACGGTTTCAGAGGAATTTCCTTCCTCTTATGCTCCGGTTGTGGAATAAGATCCCTGCCGAGGTTTTCCCGAGGAACTATAGTATAGGGTTCTTCAGGAAAGGAGTGTATGTATAATATTTACAGGGTTGGCAATGGGCATGCGACTAACTCTGGTCGAAAGGCCCATTGGATGTCCTTTGCCTAAGTGGCTCTAAAATCGGACATTTAAATGAGAGCTTCTTAATAGGCGCGGGATGTGCAAAATCGGGGCGGTACGAACGCAGTACAGCATCCATACTGTGCTACTTCCGCGCTTTGCTCTTTTACTGCGCAAACGTACTACCTACTGACAGTAAACAGGCAGGTGAGAAAAATCATATCAGACATCAGTAAGGTTTCGGTAAAGAAGTAAATACCGGATATAGATTGCGCCCCGCCCCGCCAGGCCAAGATGTAGACTTATTTTTCTTCAAATTAAAATTAAAATTCAAACATTTATTCTGCAAGTAGGCCTCAAGGGCTCTTTTACATGTCAAGGATTACAATATCATTTAGTGACATGAATACAAAGCAGTATAAACCAACACATAAATACCTGGGCACACTTTCGATGAACTTATCCTATAAAATACAGAGATGTAAAGAGTCTCTATGTTGAAAAATATTATAAATAAAAGCGGAGGTGTAAAGAGTGCCCATAGTCAAAACATTAGGTTTTAGAGATGTAAAAGGTCTCTAAAGGTCAAAATAAAAAAGTGGATATCAGAAATAACAATTTCGTGTCAGGAGACTGTTAAGCTAGCAGTCTTTGAGCTAATGCTACGGTATACATAACGTGTATGTAACCATTATGTCAAATATACAATATAAGATGAAAAAATTGTAATAAAAGCAAACAAAAACATATTACATTGAAACAAGCAGTAGCGGCAGCGCGACAAGCAGCAAACATTGGTCTCCGGGACACTGCTAGAAAAGTTATGACGGCTTTGGAGATCAAACGCTTGGCCATGTTCTTTTGTCTTCCATAAATTCGTCGATCTTGTAATATCTTTGAAAAGGTATGTTTATATATTCTTTGAATGAAATATAAGGAAGTTCCCATGCATCTTTAGGTACTTTGTTATAAAACCTTATGCTGTTACCCAAAAATGATTTTTTCACTTTCTGCAAACGAAATTTCGGGACAGCTAACTTGTACCTTATTAATCAAATTAATGTCAAATACTCGATACAACATGTATTGTAAATCTTGAAACGATATGCTTAACGACCTATAAAAGGAAAGATGAATGGCGAGTACCGCGTTTTAAGTCGCAGCTTTCGACAAGGATCGATGGACAAAGAGATAATAAAGTACAACACGTCCAAGTCGACATTTATTTATTTACTTTATTTGGGGCATCAACAGCAATACAATATGAAAAATACAAAACTTAAACTACAATAACAATAGCCAATGACAGATGTCCACAAAAAATGCAAAACATAAATCCAACCTTAGTGGTAACACAAGTCAATATACTCGTATTGTGCCGGTATATTTTTCTATGTATATTTTTGAGTTGTAGGTTACAATATTTCCCAAAAAAAGATTTGTTTCACAAAAACTTGAATAAGCATATGAGCCATATAGAACAACAACAAAAACTTCTTCTAGTTTGACGACCACTTTGGCTTCGTTGGTAGTGACCTAACTACGATGCCGGAGGTCCCGGGTTCGAATCCCGGTCAGGGCGTTATTTGTGTAGTTAGCACGAATATTTGTTCCTGAGTCTTGGGTGTTTTCTTTGAATTTAAGTAACCATGGTCGTCGTCTAGTACCCTACCCATAGTACAAGCTTTGCTTACTTTCGAACTAGGTCGAATTATGTAAGATTGTGCCCCAATATTTATTTAATTATTGACTCTTGCACCATAATGTTGATGTAACACTACAAGACTGCATTAAAAATTGTGACAGTTAAAAATTGGATGTTGCTGACTTTAAACTTAACCACTACAGTAGTCACAACAGAGCCAAGAGGCTTTCTATCTCCACTCAGAGGCTCATCGAGGAAAGGAATGAGATGATTTTGCAGTCTTCAGCCGATGCGACATTATACAGGCAGCTCAATAAACAGATCTCCAAGTCCCTTACCCGCGATCTGTGCCAACTCAATACAAATCGTATTTAAGAGGCAATCGAGCAGAATAAGGGCTCTAAAGTGTTCTCGAGAGATCTGTCTATTGGGCAGAGCCAGCTCGCCAAATTAAAAACTGAAGATGGTAGAATCGTTTCATCCAAACCTGAGCTTCTGAGTGAGATAGAGCGCTTTTATGGACAGCTATACGCGTCAACTAGCAGACCCGAAGTTGGTCTGGCGGAAGACCCTAGAGCTAGATTAACCCAGCACTATACCGAAGATATCCCGGACATCAGCCTGTACGAGATTAGAATGGCTCTTAAACAGCTAGAAAACAACAAGGCACCCGGTGAAGACGGAATTACAGCTGAACTCCTGAAGGAGAGTGGAAAACTGGTCCTTAGGGCCCTTCAGAAGTTGTTCGACTCCGTCTTACTGGAAGGGAAAACTCCGAAGGCATGGAACAGAGGTGTGGTGGTGCTGTTCTTCAAAAAGGGTGACAACGCCTTATTGAGGAACTACCGACCCATCTCACTTCTGAGCCATGTCTATAAGCTGTTTTCAAGAGTCATTACGAACCGTCTCGTACGCAGGCTAGATGACTTCCAGCCTCCCGAATAAGCCGGCTTCCGAAGAGGCTTTAGCACCGTAGACCACATCCATACGCTCCGTCAGGTTATACAGAAGACTGAGGAGTATAACCTGCCCCTCTGTCTAGCGTTCGGGGACTACGAGAAAGCCTTCGATTCGATTGAAACCCGGGCTGTACTACAATTTCTACAGCGGTGCCAAGTGGACTACCGCTATATCGAAGTGCTGAAGTGTTTGTACAGGAACGCCACTATGTCAGTCCGACTCCAGGACCAGAACTCGAAACCTATTCCACTGCAGCGGGGAGTCAGGCAAGGAGATGTTATTTCACCTAAACTGTTTTCCGCTGCACTGGAGGATGTGTTCAAGACTCTGGACTGGAGAAGGCTAGGCATCAACATAAACGGCGAGTACATCACTCATCTTCGGTTTGCTGACGATAGAGTAGTCTTGGCTGAGACCATGGAGGATTTAAGTACAATGCTCAATGACCTCAGTAAAGACTCCGAGCGAGTTGGTCTAAGGATGAACATGGACAAGACGAAGATTATGTCAAATTTCCATGTAGCACCAACTCCCGTAACAATCGGACACTTTACGCTCGAAGTTGTAGACGATTACATATACCTAGGACAGACTGTCCAGTTAGGTAGGTTCAACTTCAAGAAAGAGGTTTATCGTCGAATCCGACTCGGCTGGGCAGCGTTCGGGAAGCTACGGCACATCTTTTCGTCCAATATTCCGCAGTGTCTCAAGACGAAAGTCTTTGACCAGTGTGTGTTGCCAGTGATGACATATGGTACTGAAACGTGGTCGCTTACTATGGGCCTCATAAGGAAGCTCAAAGTCACCCAAAGAGAGATGGAGAGGGCTATGCTGGGAGTATCTCTGCGTGATCGCATCAGGAATGAAGTTATCCGCAGCAGAACCAAAGTGACCGATATAGCCCATCGAATCGCTAAACTTAAGTGGCAGTGGGCGGGACACAGCACGTAGAACCGATGGCTACCACCACCACCATATCAGCCAAAGAACGTCCACTGCTGGACATAGGCCTTCCCCATATTCACGGGGGGTATATGCCATAATCGCCACGCTTGGCATGCGGGTTGGCGATCGCAGTATCTCCACCGCACTCCAGGGATGCCATGCAACCGATGGCCGTTGGGGCGGAAAGGTTCTCGAGTGGCGACCACGTACCGGAAGGCGTAGCGTGGGCAGGCCCCCCACACGGTGGACTGATGACCTGGTAAGGGTCGCGGGTGTCCGCTGGATGCGGGTGGCGCAGGACCTTTTTTTTAGGGGAGGCCTATGTCCAGCAGTGGACGTCTTTCGGCTGACATGATGATGATGATGACTACAGTAGTGAACATTTGTTATTTTTACAAAATTCAGGGTATGTTATTTACCATTGTAATTTTACTTGTAACTTTTTAATTACATAACAATTGGGGCTAATTTTAAAATCAAAATCTGTTTTTAAAATTATTTAAAACTATTTTTTAAAGTTTTGCAAATGCAGGTTTAAAATGGAAGTCAATCACAGTGTACCGACCACTTTAATTCATTCTGTTCAGGCATGGGTTTAACAGGATCCGTTAGGTCTTGTCTTGGTAAATAACATGTAAATAATGTTGAGTTGTTAAAAATGTACAGTTATAAAGATTGACCAAACCGTCCAACACATCATAAAAATGATCCTCGATCGGTGATAAATCTGTTCCTCTGACACCGGCGTTTTGTTATCCAACGCTGTCTACAGCACAGATGCGCCCGTGCACTTACCTAAACGCGTCAGATTGAGGTGCGCGGGCTTGGTGCAAGTAGCCGGATGGTCTTTCCTTATGTTTGCGTTTAGCCTACGTCCCACCATCCTTCTATTTTCCACCACTCTAGTCCATAAAGACTTGGCGATCGCATGAAAGCGAATGAAACAAGCAATACCAAACCAATTCTAACTTGACACTTAACAAAACACTAGTAATGAGTGATGACATGAAGTGTTACAACTATCCACTTAAATCGTGAAATAAAAAAGCATCAAATAAATGTCGTGCAGCCGAAAAACTGGGCGAGTGAATCCCCAATTGACTGTTTTACACACCCAAATTATAGTCGTCGAGTTGTTATTTTACCTACTCCACAACGTTGTATTTATGGAAGTATTCTATTAAAGGTTTAAGTATTTTTATTCATCGCTTCCGATTTTAATTTCATTTCAACGGATGTGTGTTTGGGATGGGCAGCAGCATCCCTGGAGTGCGGTGGAGATACTGCGATCGCCAACCCGCATGCCAAGCGTGGCGATAATGGCATTTACCCCCTATTAAATTGGGGGAGGCCTATGTCCAGCAGTGGACGTCCTTGGGCTGATATGGTGGGTGTGTGTTTTATATGATATGGAAAAAGTTTAGACAAATATATTCTACGTTTGCTGAATAAACCGAAACGCATATCAATCGCTTAATTATGGCCGAATCCAGCTAATGTCAAAATAATATTAAATAAAAAATAAACCAACACTACGAGTAGTAGCTGGTCATCATGCATATGACTATAGAAAATGGTACTCAAACTAAGCTTTGTCGGTCAGTTTAACCTTGTTAGTAGTCACACTGCCTACGAAGCTGGTGGATCCGGGTTAGAATCCCGGTAAGGCCATTTGTTTCTTTGGTGAGCAAACACATTTGTCCCTGAGACTTTTTTTATTTATTTAAGTATATATATCTTAAATATATCGTCGTTTAATGCCCATAAGACAAGCCTTATCGAGCTTACTATGGGACTAGTTCGAATAGTGTAAAAAAAATGTTCCCTAATATTTATATATTTACCTGAGATAAATTTGGAATTATAAACCAATGCTATATAGAATCGTCTCAACAGATAAAACTTTCAATAAAAAAACGGACCGCATCTGTTAATGCGGATATGCACATTATGCACACAGCTACGCATAACCTTATATAAGTCAGTGACTTTTAGTAAAAACAAAAGAGTTATTCAATTTTTTTAATTTTTTTTTCTACATAATCTCCGTACATTTCGATACATTTCGTCTAACGATGTTCCGTTTTTGGAACTCCTCGAAAAAGAGCCATTTCTTCATATTTGGGAATTAAAAAAAACCCGGTGCCAAATCCGGAGAATAGGGTGGGTGCGGCAGTATTTCATAACGCAATTCTGCTAATTTGGCTGTTGCGACTGCCGACGAGTGTGCAGGGGCATTGTCTTCTTTGACATATGTGGCTGTTTTTTCACAATTTCTCCAACAAAGCGGCATAATAAACGCCAGTTATTGTTTTACCTTTCTCCAAGTAATCGATATAAATCCTTGACTGTCCCAAAAAACAGTGGCCATTACCTTTCCAGCCGAATTAACGGTTTTTGCTTCCTTAGGGGCCCGTTCGCTAACAGAAGTCCACTGTTTTGAGTGATTTTTCGTCTCTGGCATATAATGGTGAATCCATGTTTCGTCCACCGTCACGAATCGACGAAAAAATTCATTGGGATTACTCTTCAATTTCGCTTAGCATTGCTCGGAAGTTCTTACACGAATTCGTTTTTGGTCCGACTGTCAGCAGCAAGCGCGGAAGCGCTCGTTCAGATGAAATTCGTACAATCTCGACTATCTCGCGTATCTTCATTCGACGGTCATCCAAAAAAATATCGTGGACTTTATTCACCAGTGGTCACTTCAATCGGCCTTCCAGTGGGTACTGCGTCATTGGTGGTGATACGTTCACAACGAAATTCTGTAAACCACTTGTGTACTCCATGAGATGGAGCAGATTCCTCATAATATTTTTTAACCGGTCTTCAGTCTCTTTGATAGTTTTTCCACGTAAAAAGTAATGTTTAATTAGCACACGAAATTCATTTTTCTCCATTTTCCAACAATTTCCCGCTCTAATCTGACATATGACTTGATTTCTTTTTTATTTTCCCAATATTAAAAAAGTAATAACATCCAGTAACCAAAGAGTTAAAATTTAAAATAAAAAAGTTTATTTGAGAAAAAAGATTTTTTTTTTCTAAAAGCCACTGACTTATCAAACCGCCCTCGTAACACACTGCTTGGTGTCGAAGCTTTAACTGTAGCTAACCTTACGCTCCGTTTTTTCTACCTCTTTTGGACCATTTGAGTTCATTTGATTTGAATGATATACATATCTATAGGATGATAATATACAACAAACACCGATAAGTTCCATCAGCAGTTTTGTTAGCCAACCATTAAGGAACTTAAGCAAATAAGAGTGAAAATCGCATAGCAACACAACAAAAAGGAAGTGAATGAGGCAAAAGCACAACCCTACTTGAATTCGGTGGCTGTCATTGTTGTTACATGGGCTGCCAAGTCATGAGAATTTAACCAAATCATTTGTGTCGAGATTCCTCAAATAAGACATTACAAATGGTAATAGCATTTAAAAAATTGTAGTTCTTACGTACCAATAGGCAGTGGCGGTGACAGTCATGGCTGACGGGGCTCTCCTGAGGGACTTGTATGACCAGTCATGTTCAGACGTGCCTGTAGGATTAGATCTTTTGATATGATGGAAGCGAAAGAAGTATGTAAGGACACTTATTAATTGGCATTCTTTGGTATCCTTGTATTTTTTTTAATAACTTAAATAAAAATTAAAAAAAATATCATTATTTTATGAAGAGAAGAAGAAATGTGTGTAAATATGTGTATATTGCATTGTGTATCCCTAAAACGTAGGCAGAGCATGTCACTTCTAAAGGGCTTATTTTTATCTTGGCGGTACTTCTAAAGAAGACCTTGCTTAGGTTAACTTAAGGTCCAGTTTAGAAATAGAGTCACAGAAAAAAGAAAACCTTTTGAAAAGACACTTTGTAGGTGGATGGAGAAAATGTAATATTGAGTAAGCCTATCGCCCACGCGCACTTTAGTCTTATTCGTGTAATCGACTCCATAACTAGGAAGTCGTGTGCAGGGTACGCACGACGTAATAGTGGGCTATTGTCTATACCTTTAGTCTAGAACGCCACAGTATGCATCGCTAAAGTGGCTTAATTTTTTTAATTATGTTTTTTACTTAAACCGGTGGAGTTAGTGTTTATCAAACTTACTTACTTTTCACTTAAATTTGGTTATGTTCACGTGGTGTGGAACTCAGACGAAATATTTAAGTGAAACAGGGTTTGTGGTATAAAAAGAAAAAGGCAGTAGAAAGTGTACCCAAATACGCCTCAGCTCATGCCTTAAGCGCAGCACCCCATTTCTAGCGAATCGACAAAGTGCCTATTAACCTCATTATGGGTTCCGTTCACATGTGGGTTTTATTCCTTTCTGAACAACTTTCGAACGATCGGTCGATTAGCACTTGCTGTACAATGGAGATGTTCATATTGCTTTTTAAGTTCCAACTGGCTAAAAGGACAGGAAAATGCGATTGTTAGAACAATTTTTTTATGGATTTTATAGGGAAACTAGACCTTTAATGCAATGATGAGTCGTTAAAAGGCGGTCAAAGTTGCAAATGTCTTGCGAAGTGTGCGTGATTGTTTCGTTGCGCTCACACGAGCCAAACTAATAAGACAGATTTATAATTTTATTTCAATATAACACACGCCCTATGAAACAATATGCTTAATACCTAGCAGTAACCGCTCATTACACAGAGTTTAATCCGTTTGGGTATTAAAAGGTTTTATAACGAACAGGCATACAGAACTACAGTGGCTTTTATTACGCCCCTGGGCATAATGTTATTTTTACTCATACGTCAGTTATAAAGCAAGGAGGTTTCAACTCAAACTAGGTGTTTGAAAACCGTATCAATTCATTTAAATGTAATAAAAAATATTTCAAGATTTAAACATTATAACCGATAACTTAAAATAATTGGAAACCTCCGACATTTTAATTACAAAGTTCAATATCTGAAAAACGACTAAAAGATTTTGATAAAACATGTCTACAAACTAATGTTACTAAACCTTACCTTTCAAATAAAAATAAACGCTTACAATTCGGTTCTAAAACGTGTTAAGAGGTACGATGCCTCAGACAGACATGCATACACAGAGACACATGTTAAACTTATAACACCCCTGTTTTGCGTTGCCCGTCGCGGGTTAAAAATGTACTAATTATTATTTCTCTTTCTTCTCCATGTTTCCCTTCATCGACAACCTACTGTTTATTTACAAACCAGCGGTACGAGTCGGGGTTCATTTTTAACCGACTTCAAAAAAGGAGGAGGTCCTTGATTCGCCGGAATAATTTTTTTTCTAGGAACCCATAGATTTTCGCCATATGCGTCTGTCTGTCAGAGACTTTGTTCTGTGATTGTAAGTGCTAGAAAGCTGCAGTTTTGCATGGATATAAATAAAAAAAATATATTTTATAAGGCTACCGCCCCTAGACTTAAAGGGGGATTTATTTGTTATTGATTTATTTTAATTAAGTTCACTGGGCAACTACGTAACCCTACACTGAGCATGGCCCGACATGCTCATGGCAAATTTTTTGTAAGCCTTTCTTAAGAATTGTTTTAAACCTTCCTAGCTACAAATTAGCAAAACAGTCGTTGCATTGATGTATAGATAGCTAAAAACCGAACAAAAGAAAATAAAAATATGGCACACTTATTCAGTAAAACTTGAAAAAATCTATCATTATGCATTAAAACTAGTATTAGTGCAGTTTCGCTAAACTAAAGAGAAACAACGTACTCAGTTTAACAAAATAGTGAGGAATGTTATACGGACTCGTAAAAACAACGGCTTATTTTTAACAAGCTTCTCTTAGCAAGAGTCACTTAAAAAAGGAACCTTTTACTTAATAGTTCGTAATGTTTGTTGTACAAATTATTAATGGAAAATGTTTCTATACTCGTAATGTACATTATATGATTATTTAAACGAAACAGCATATAATTGTATATTTAATTGTGTTCTTATTTTTAATTATTTCGACATATATTTCCTAATTGAATATTGTTGCTACATTATTTATACATTTATTGATTTAAATTTCATATGCCACAATGCACAGCATAGCTGTAATGCATTTGACATATAAAAACCTTTATTTTATAGGTATCTATAAAATAAAGGTTTCTATGCTTCTGGTAGATTATAAATAGATCAAAATCAAATAGTGGTAACTCTGTATGTATATTTTTTGAGATAAGATTTACCGGCATAAGAACTAATGGATATTTATACAATTGATCCTATGCCATAAAAAGTATCTATATTTCCCACGCAAACATAATTAGGTACAATGGCAAAAAAGTCAAAAAACTGGACAGCAGTTCATTTTCCGCTGTAATCTACTTAACATTCTAACAAAATGAGTTAATGAAAATTTTAAATACACATAGAATTAGAATTTAAACGAAATGTAAAAAAAACCCCTGATCGCTGCCAGGCGGTAGTGTGCCCAGAAGACTGGCAGCATTGCCACGTTAACTATAAAGGTAGTAACAAGGTAAGGAACAAAGAAAACTCGGCCGTTACCTCGTTTATAAAATATACCACCACCACCACCATATCAGCCAAAGGACGTCCACTGCTGGACAAAGGCCTCCCCCAATTTCACGGGGGGTATATGCCATAATCGCCACGCTTGGCATGCGGGTTGGCGATCGCAGTATCTCCACCGCACTTCAGGGATGCTGCTGCCCATCCCCCGGTGGTCTTGGTCGTAGTTTTAGGACATACCCGGGTCCCGGGTAAAATATACCACCACCACCATATCAGCCCTAGGACGTCCACTGCTGGACATAGGCCTCCCCCAATTTCATGGGGGGTAAATGCCATAATCGCCACGCTTGGCATGCGGGTTGGCCATCGCAGTATCTCCACCGCACTCTAGGAATGCTGCTGCCCATTCCCCGGTGGTCTTGGTCGTAGTTTAAGGACATACCCGGGTCCAATATACATGTTGTACAATATACATGGGTAAAATATACATGTTACCCGTATTTACAGTTTTTCTTGCAATCCAGTTTCTGATGAAAGGGTAATGTTTTCTGGATATATAGTAATTGACCGATCATAGCGGGATTTCCAACAAATGAAGCGGGTGTATGATGGTTGCCATTTTGTCACTTATCATCGTGGATAAGACGCCCGTCACTCTCGCACTCGCATACTTGTCAGAACGTGACGAATGTCTTTTCCACGACGATAAGTGATAAAAAGGCAACCATCATAGGCCCGCAGCTCCCTTGACGACGGCACAACACCGCATACCTATTACCTATCTACAGAACAAGTAGTGTTATTATGGCTCCGGTTTTTTAGCGCAGCGTGTGCAGAATTGCAGATTTGCAATCAGAAATTATTTGATTCTGTTATTATATATGGCACTCGAATTGCGGCAAAAGCTCTGTATTGCGGTAAAAATTAAGCGGTGCTTACCAACAGGCGGGCCGTACGCTTGTTTGCCACCGACGTGGTATAAAAAACCCACAGACTGGACATAATATATGTGAAATGTCTGGCAGGAAGCTTCAAAAAGCGTCAATTTGACTTTCTTGTTACAAAGTGCAAATCTGCGGTCAAGAATACTGCCCGGCATCGGCAGTTCAGTTTAACTGAAATCAGAAATTATTTATTTGCATAGACACAGTATACTTTAATACGGTTAAAACCGGAAGTGATCATCGTTTGGTAAGAGGCACATTAAATATATGCGTCAAGCAAGAGCGCTCTCGACTGATGAAGTCCACGCTCCGTCCAGCAGCAGTCCAAATCCAAAACCCCGAGAGCTTTCAGCTGGAACTCCAAAACCGTTTCGATTGTCTAGGCGGCGATGTGGACGAATTCGACGACGGGTTTGTGGAAGCTGTCCATGGCATTGGGTCTAAGTTCTTTAAGGCGCAACGAACTCAAAGAGCCAAAAGGCTCTCTATCTCCACTCAGAGGCTCATCGAGGAAAGGAATGAGATGATTCTGCAGTCTTCAGCCGAAGCGAAATTATACAGGCAGCTCAATAAACAGATCTCTAAGTCCCTTACCCGCGATCTGCGCCAATTCAATACAAATCGTATTGAAGAGGCCATCGAGCAGAATAAAGGCTCTAAAGTTTTCTCAAGAGATCTGTCTATTGGGCAGAGCCAGCTCGCCAGATTAAAAACTGAGGATGGTAGAATCGTTTCGTCCAAACCTGAGCTTCTGAGTGAGATAGAGTGCTTTTATGGACAGCTATAAACGTCAACTAGCAGACCCGAAGTTGGTCTGGAGGAAGACCCTAGAGCTAGATTAACCCGGCACTATACCGAAGATATCCCGGACATCAGCCTGTATGAGATTAGAATGGCTCTTAAGCAGCTGAAGAACAACAGGGCACCCGGTAAAGACGGAATTACAGCTGAACTCCTGAAGGCAGGTGGAAAACCGGTCCTTAGGGCCCTTCAGAAGTTGTTCGACTCCGTCTTACTGGAAGGGAAAACTCCAAAGGCATAACAGAGGTGTGGTGGTGCTGTTCTTCAAAAAGGGTGACAACTCCTAACTGAAGAACTACCGACCCATCTCACTTCTGAGCCATGTCTATAAGCTGTTTTCAAGAGTCATTACGAACCGTCTCGCACGCAGGCTAGATGACTTCCAGCCTCCCGAACAAGCCGGTTTCCGAAGAGGATTTAGCACCGTAGACCACATCCATACGCTCCGTCAGGTTTTACAGAAGACTGAGGAGTATAACCTGCCCCTCTGTTTAGCGTTCGTGGACTACGAGAAAGCCTTCGATTCGATTGAAACGTGGGCTGTACTACAATCTCTCCAACGGTGCCAAGTGGACTACCGGTATATCGAAGTGCTGAAAAGTTTGTACAAGATCGCCACTATGTCAGTCCGACTCCAGGACCAAAACTCAAAGCCTATTCCGTTGCAGCGGGGAGTCAGGCAAGGAGATGTTATTTCTCTTAAACTGTTCTCCGCTGCACTGGAGGATGTTTTGAAGACTCTGGACTGGAGAAGGCTAGGCATCAACATAAACGGCGACTACCTCACTCACCTTCGGTTTGCTGACGATATAGTAGTCTTGGCTGAGACCATGGAGGATTTAAGTACAATGCTCAATGACCTCAGTAAAGCCTCCGAGCGAGTTGGTCTAAGGATGAACATGAACAAGACGAAGATCATGTCAAATGTCCATGTCGTACCAACTTCCTTAACAGTCGGACACTTTACGCTCGAAGTTGTAGACGATTACATATACCTAGGACAGACTGTCCAGTTAGGCAGGTCCAACTTCGAGAAAGAGGTTAATCGTCGAATCCGACTCGGCTGGGCAGCGTTCGGGAAGCTACGGCACATCTTTTCGTCCAATATTCCGCAGTGTCTCAAGACTTTGACCAGTGTGTGTTGCCAGTGATGACATATGGCACTGAAACGTGGTCGCTTACTATGGGCCTCATAGGAAGGCTCAAAGTCACCCAAAGGGCAATGGAGAGAGCTATGTTGGGAGTGTCTCTGCGTGATCGCATCAGGAATAAGGCCATCTGCAGCAGAACCAAAGTGACCGATATAGCCCTCCGAATCGCTAAACTTAAGTGGCAGTGGGCGGGGCACATAGAATGAATGAATGAATGAAGCATTTATTCCAAACACAGACACAACAACATTAATATAAACTACAAAATATGGAAACAAAGGTTACAATGCTGCAAGTGTTTCGGAATAGGATAACACTCAGCATGTGTCGCAGCACAAAGTGTTACGACGCTGATTTTCAGTGTACCCATTGACACGAAAATACAAACACAAAACAATAAAAAACATAAATTACACTAAGCGAGATACAACAGAATGTACAGTGCGCGTTGAATTATTGCGAAAATCATGATTAAAAATATAGGTAGGTGAGGAATAATGATATAAATACTTAATAAACAAATAAATAAATAAGGTCTCCAGCATTGGGATAAACAGATACAGATTGACACAGGCCGTCTAGGTGGAAGTCATTTGTTCCTTTAGCAGGTGCAGTTTTAGTTTATTTTTAAACATTGATAGCGAACTGGCCTTTCTGATTGGCGGAGGAAGATTGTTCCAGCACAGCGTGGCTGCGTACCGGAAGCTGCCGCGGAAACTAGCTGACCTGTGTCGTGGACAGATAAGGCGAGGGGCTTGCCTTACATGTCTACGGGAAATCGTTAGTTTTTCGAATAGCACGTAGAACCGATGGCCGTTGGGGCGGAAAGGTTCTCGAGTGGCGACCACGTACCGGAAGGCGTAGCGTGGGCAGGCCCCCCACACGGTGGACTGATGACCTGGTGAAGGTCGCGGGTGTCCGCTGGATGCGGGTGGCGCAGGACCGGTCATTGTGGAAGTCTTTGGGGGAGGCCTATGTCCAGCAGTGGACGTCTTTCGGCTGACATGATGATGATGATGATGAGTATACTGTCAGCTCAAGTTTCAGTTTCAGTGTCAACCGTTACGAACGCACTACTGCCCCACTTCTGCGCAGGGTATTACTTCTGCACAAACGTAATACTGACAGTATTTTGTCAAATCAGGAAATCTCACATCAGTAAGCTCACGTGAAAGAACAAAATACCTGCAACACATCAATCCCGCCCCGCCAAGTCAGGAAGTAACCTTACCGCCTTAACCCTCCTCTCGCTCTCAAAAGGCTGATGAGTATGCCATGGCTGCAGTATGTCAATATAATTAGTACTGACATACTGCAGCCATGGCATTAACAAGAAATACATAAACCAACACTCCTAAGCCATTATGTTTGCAGTTGCGCGTGTTATGACGCGGGCATCGCGCCGCCAAACGTTCATTTTAAGGACAAGCACAATTTACGTCGTCGTCAGTGGGAGATAACAACCTAATCGATTTCAATAATGTCTTAGTCACTAAACAAACGCACGCCAAGAAATAACTCATCGTAATTTTAATAGGTATAGCAGTTATAAAAATTCAATCTTAATATAGTGTTTAAAGAGCCTTAAAGGGTCGCCAACACTCAATCTGAATTCTGCGCGAGTCAGCGATCTCGAAAATTAATACAGCAATCATCTAATCGGATTTTCATGACAATAAGTAAATAAACCCATTCGGGGGAAATCAATTTTGTGCCATTGTTTTAGCAGCACCGTAGAATAGAAGTTTGTGGACATGCTATACCTCTAAATGGGATGGAATTCATGCAATTATTATGATAAGGTTTCTCCGCAGCTGATTGTACATATATTTTTGGACAGAGTGCCAGCCAATACCATATACGCATGAATATGATATGTGAATGTAGCTTTAATTCTAAGGCCCTTCTCTCACTAGGGTACTCTCAAGCGATTTGTGTTTCGTACGCGTATCCTACGCGTCGCTTGTGAGTGCCCGCCATATTTATTTACTTCGTTTCCCACACGACGAGACGCGTCGACGACGCGTATGATATCAGTCGCACGATACTGTCTTGCTGGTCGCATGCGACTCGAGTCGTATACGCGTTGTAGACAAAATGGCGGCGGAACAAGCTTTTAATATTAATTTTGTTCAGGAGGTGAAAAAATATCAATGTTTTTATTTTGTTTATTTAATATCAATGTTTTTATTATTATGTCTTTATGTTAAAAATATCAATGTTTTTATTAGGTTTTTATTTAATTGGCTGTTTAGCCTAGTTGGTGTCGGCCTGTTTAGCCTAGTTGGTAGTGTGATTGCCTCCGAAGCTAGAGGTCCCGGGTTCGATTCCCGGTAAGGGCATTTGTTTCTGTGGTGAGCAGAGACATTTGTTCCTGCGACTTGGACGTTTTCTATGTATTTAAGTATATATCTATTAAATATATCGTCGTCTAGTACCCATAACACAAGCCTTATTGAGCTTACTGTGGGACTAGTTCGATTGGTGTAAAAAATGTCCCCTAATATTTATTTATTTATTTATTTATAATTATAATCTGCCAGACTATGTCAGAAAAATGTAACAGAAAAGGCGTGGATTGAGATTGGAAAAAATCAATTTATCGGGTCAGTAATAGGTACAGGATGTCCCAGAATCTTCTTTAATGTTTTCGCAATATAAATAGAGAAGAAGATTGTCTTCATCGCTGGAGTCACTAGACACCTTCGCACGAATATTGTTCCGCAAATGATACAAAATAGTCTAATTTGCGTAGCACCGTGTGCGGAAACGAGTAGCATACCAGTAGGCAATCATGGTTTGCATCTCAGTCGCGTAGCATTTGAATCGTCTCATGAGAGAAGGGCCTAAGGGTTGTATGTAGTAGGCGGTAGGTGGTAGTGGTACATATATTTATTTTTGTACTTTTGGTAACGTGAATCGTAAGCGCGTCGACACCAAACGAACGTCAAAATAGTATAAATTCAATACCATTTCTCTTCCGCCACCTTCACGTATTGTGGTAAAAGGTTTATTAAATTAGAGTAATTCAGGCTATTCGAAACCAACCTAGTACAATAGACGGAGTTGGAGAGTTTTAGGCACACGTCGGTTAATAGACGGGGAAACAAAGGTTTGTAGTTAAACCGGGTTAACAGGGCGTAGTAATAAGGGAAACGGGTGTACCAGAAATGCTGTCTCGACAGGCTTGTCTAACTGTCAGTTTGGCGCGAAATGGAGCTTTCCTTTAGTGACCTCCTGATGTCTACGAGTAAGTTGTCAGGGTTAATGTCACACTGAATATTACACATCGCCGTATGCATTTAATTTTATCTTAAATGGTGCAATAACTATAATATTTATTTTGAACAATATTCACTTTTTTACTTTCATGACTAGGTACTCTTCGAGATTTAGATGGGATCTAGGATTTTAAAAAGAATCTAATTTAATGATGATTTGATTGGCTCAAGAAGAAATTCTATGATAAGTGTGTGATGCCAATACTGAAGGTGGCTTACCGTGGGCATCATACGAATATTAAAGAGCAATGGAAACGGCTATGCTGGAACTTTCTCTGCATGATCCCATCAGAAATGAGGCCATCCGCAGCAGACCCAAAGTAACCATATAGCACTCCGAATTCCTAAACTTAAGTGGCAGTGGGCGGGGCACACTGCGCGTACAACCGATGGCTGTTGAGTGGAAGGTTCATAGTGGCGACCACGTACCGGAAGGCGCAGCTCATAAGGTGGACTGATGACCTGATAGGTGACGAGAGTCCGACGAATGCGGGTGGCGAAGGACCGGTCATTGAAGCACCTCTTTAGAAGAGGCCTATGTCCAGCAGTGGACGTCTTTCGGCTGATATGATGACGATGACGCTTGTTCACCTCCAGTGGTATGAATTAAGATTGAGATTGTCAATAATTGTATCAGTGTTAAGTACTGGGACTGTTCGGCCGTAGCCATATTGGATTTGGATTAGAGCGAGCATTAAAAAAAGACTTTCTATAACGACGTTTATTTTTCGACTAATAATCACAAGTAACACATTTGACAAGTAAATTGCACAGCTTAGATAAAATATGCATGAACGAATCTATCTTAACTTCAAGTGCTGCCAACTTGTGGAAATTAAATTTAATGAGTGAACATTCCGCCCACCAAGAGCAGTAATGGTCTTCCTACGGCCCACCATGACAGTACAGGATAATATATTAAGTAATACTAAAGCAGCACTACAGATAATTTAAGCATAATACAATTTAAGATAATATAAACAATTATACCTAACAATCTGGCAGTATTATTTATAGACCTAGAATGAGATCCACAAGAATGGTTAGATCATAGAATTACAATGAGATCTATTGATTGAAATCCGATAGCTACACTTATTATTAAATGACATTAAACATAAGCAATGGTGAGTATTTAAAATTACATCACATTTTTACACATTCTAACATTGCTTGCTTGCATTTACACTACACTTTAATTAAGTTCATCTAAAACCTGAATGAGTAGACTCTACGAAATCAATAAACATTCAAACAAATATAACACAAGTCTCAGTAACAGATAGACTCCGTTTGACACAAATGTTGGAAATTACATTACTTTGTTGTCTATATGTAGTTATCATAAGACAAAAAAACTTTAAGCTTAGACCTACATACATTCTTACATTGGTCTCTATCAATAACATTTTATAACAATGTACCCAAATTTGCAATGGCATTCTGGAATCACCATTTTAAACAGATACATAAATTTATGTGCATGACAATTACCAGATTAGCACATGACAGTTGTCGGACAAAATTCACAATCTTAATACTAATTAGCAACAGGCAGTATAATCAATTTGGACACAGGTCTGACAAGTTTGACATTTTTACATTTTATGGTCACTACGCGTGTGACATCATCTGGACCAGGGTGCATCTCCTCTATTAAACCAAATAGCCATTTTGAGGGTGGGAGATCATCCTCTTTGACAAGAACAACGTCATCTACCTTAGGTTCCGGAGTGATTTTAGTCCATTTGTATCTCTGATAGAGCGTAGTCAGATATTCCTGTGACCATTTACGCCAGAACTGCTGCATAAGTTTTTGAGTCAGCTGCCATCTGTGTAATGGACTGATTACACTATCTTCGTAGCTCCGGTCTGGAGCTGTCACCAGGGCTTCGCCAACTAAAAAATGAGCCGGAGTAAGAGGATTAGCATCGACTTGACCTGAAGGCAACTGGTACATGGGTCGTGAGTTTAGACAAGCCTCGACTTGTACTAAACTGTAGACAATTCTTCGAATGTGAGGGTGGTGCCATCTAGGACACGTTTTAAATGGTATTTTGTGGAAGCTACACCTCGTTCCCACAAGCCTCCAAAATTGGGAGTCCGGGGTGGAATAAAGTGCCACTCGGTACCTTCATTTGCTAATGCTTCGGCAACTTCCTTAATAACACAAGACTCTCCCTGCTGGAAGAGCACACGCAATTCTTTGGCAGCACCAACGAAATTGCTTCCGTTGTCGCTCCAAATCTCCCTACAAGGTCCACGTCGCGCAACAAATCGCCTGAAGGCGGCTAAGAATCCCTCGGTAGTAAGTGAACTTACAGCTTCAAGGTGGATACAGCGAGTCACCATACAAACAAATAATGCGATATATCCCTTGTAGCTTTTACACCCTCTACCCTTGGACATTCTCAAATTGATAGGCCCGGCGTAATCCACCCCACTGCGATTGAACACGCGTGCGACTGTAACTCTAGAACTAGGCAAATCTGCCATAATTTTTTTGTAAATGTAATGGCTGACTTTTTGTGGATTTGTATTTGATACACTTAACACATTTGGATAGAATTTGTCTTATTAAGCCCTTTGCGTTCACAATTAAATACTTGGCCCTCACATAATTGAGAGTCAGCTGGGGACCTCTATGTAGTGTTTTGGCATGAGCATCACTAATAATTAACCTTGACAGGTGATGATCACGAGGCATTATTATAGGGTGTTTGACATTGTAAGAGAGATCACTGTGCTCGATCCTCCCTCGCGTTCTCATAATGCCATCATCGTCCAAGAATGGACGTAAGGACAAAATACTACTTTTCCGCGGTATTGGATTGGCATTTGACAGTTGACTTAACTCGTGGGGGTGCCGCCTGGCTTGCCTTAATGCCTATCTTTAGAGCATTATCTAACTCCTTCGCAGTCAGATAAGGAGGAACGGACTCGTGTCGTAATTTCCTGACGAATCTGAGACAATATGCTACAACCCTAATCGTCCTTGTTAACGATGACTATTTAGTCCAGCAACAAAACTCCTCTGACTGCTCAGAGGTGGATAAAGCAGTGGACAGATGTACCTTAATGGGTTTAGCTTCAAGCTCAGTGGATAGTCGTTCTACAGTTGGATGCGTATACCCTGACTCCTGTAGCCACACTGGACCATGGACCCACAGTTCCAATTGGTTAAAATCGCGGGGACGTACGCCGCGTGAAGCACAGTCTGCTGGATTGTTACGTGATTCTACATGAGCCCATTGTTCGTTGCTGAGCACGGACAAAATTTCAGCTACACGATTGGCAACAAAGGTTGTCCATCTGTTAGGTTGACCCTGAAGCCACGCCAAGACGATGGTGGAGTCTGTCCATGCTCGACAACGGGACATTGGAATGGATAAGACTGTAGCCACTTCAGCTATCAATTTAGCTAGGAGCACCGAACCACAGAGTTCCAAGCGTGGTGTGGATAGCTGCTTAACAGGTGAAACCTTTGTTCGGGCTGCTAGCAAACTGACAGAAATGTCACCTGTACGATCCACTACCCGCAGGTATACAACGGCAGCAAAGGCGTCGTTGGATGCGTCTGAAAACCCGTGTATCGAGACGTCTGAAAAATCTTGCCTCATGCCGATCCATCTGGGTACGATGAACTCGTTCAGGGCTGGTAGCTCCTCTCGGAACTGGTTCCACTCTTCTAGCAGACTGGGATGGCTGGATGAAATGTCTTGATCCCAGGTGACACTTGTACTCTTCCTGACAGGATCCAGCCCAGCAAGGTATTCTGAGCTGTCAAGGCGCCCCGTGGATGACGAACAATTCCAGCTGTCAGGATCTGCCCGTAGACCTCAGCACCCAGCAACATGTCCACATTGCTCGGAGTGCCATAACCTGGATCTGCTAAAACCAACTCTGTCAATTCTGGCCAATCCTGAATCTCAATTGTCTGCGAAGGGAGAGTGGAGGTCAGCCTACTCAATACATACGCCTGGATAACACAACTAAAAGAGCTACAAATGGACTGTATACGGAATTTGACCATGTATTTTATCGACAGTGTCTTGTCTCCCCCTAACCCAGACACGCTACCATATACTGGCAGTTTGTGAAGCTGCAGCAGTTGTACTGCATGCTCGGTGATAAATGAGGCCTGAGAACCCTGGTCCAGTAATGCCTTAAATTTATAACAATTTGTTTTATTTTCAACCTTAACTAAAGCAGTGGCTAACATTACCTCATTATTTGACATTACTGTTCCTTTAGAAAATGAGTAGCAATATTACTACATTCCGTTTCTCTCTGCTCTGAGTTGTAGTTGCCCTCTCGCCGCTCGCCAGCCACAGTTTGGCCAAGCTGCGCCGGAGGTGGATGAGTGTTGTCTAGATGCAGCAGAGAGTGATGACGTCGGCCGCAACGTCGGCATGATGTGTGTCGCTTGCACTGTGTTGATAAGTGATTTGCTCCGAAGCAGTTGAAGCATAATCGTTTCTCTTTGACGAAATCCCGTTGACTCTGGATACTCTCATGGGTGAACCGCTTGCATTGATACAACAGGTGGGCTTCTGAACAGAATGGGCAGGATACTGATGCATTGACAACACTGAATACCTTTGCTGAGCGAACTTCCTTTGGTTCCTTCATCGCTTCTCTCTTTGACTGTGGCTCTAAGAATTCCAAAGCTCGGAACCTCGATTCCAAGAATGAAGAAAATTCCTTGTAACTTGGTAGTGTGTCAGAATAATCACTTATCTTTTGCTCCCATTGTTTTCTGGATTCTTGGTCAAGCTTTTGAGTGACCAAGTGGATAATAAGAATGTCCCATGTTGAGATGTCCACACCCATGTTGGTCAGAGCATTTAAACAATCACTGGTAGTGTCTAAAATTTGCTTAACACCATTCGAAGATTCTGTTGACAGCGCCTTCTGGCCTACTAATCTATTGAGAATACATGATGCAATATAACGCTTGTTATTATATCTTTTCTTTAGCTGTGACCAACATTGTTCATAGTTTGCTTCTGTGATAGGTATGTGCCTCAGTAATTGTTCTGCCTCACCAGAGAGATGGCTTTTCAGATAGTGTAGCTTTTGTACATCAGCTAAAGATGGATTGATGTGGATTAGAGATTCAAACAAGTCGTGGAATGTAGGCCATTCTAAGTAACGGCCTGAAAATACAGGTAAAACTATCTTGGGTAGTTTGACTGCACTGGACTCACTGTGGTTGTGATAGTAGCCGTTGTTTTGCGTGATAGTCGTTGTGGGTTGATTTTGAGGTTGGATTTGACACAACGCTTCTTTTAATTCTGATTTATAATCGATATATTTCTTCTCCACGGTGTCGTACATATTGTCCTTGAAATAGCTATCATTTTCGTCTTCGGATAAAACCAAAATATGCTGGTGATTTGTTTCAAATGTATTCCAGTAGCGATCTAAAAGGTCCAACCTCGTTTCCAAGTACGTAATAGTAATCCGAGTCTTCGGTGTCTTTTTGAAGTTGACCGCGGCTTTGTTTATCTTCTCGAGCGTGTCCTTCTGCAGTTTAACATAACCTATTACGTTCATGGTGGATAATTTATGCTTTAAGTCCAACACAACTTTAAAAAACACGTGGTTACTTGTATAGCGGATATTCACTTTCGTGCTTTACGTATATTCTATACAAGTTCGTACAAGACGACACAGTGATTGCACTCGCGAGTCGACCGCGCGATAACGACACTGATTTATTTTTGTTAACTGTTCGTATTATCACTTATTTTAGCTGTTTTAATCCGGATCGTTTGGACCATGTTCGGCCGTAGCCATATTGGATTTGGATTAGAGCGAGCATTAAAAAAAGACTTTCTATAACGACGTTTATTTTTCGACTAATAATCACAAGTAACACATTTGACAAGTAAATTGCACAGCTTAGATAAAATATGCATGAACGAATCTATCTTAACTTCAAGTGCTGCCAACTTGTGGAAATTAAATTTAATGAGTGAACAGGGATATTAACCGTACCTAAAGCTAACATTACTATGCTTACGTAAGTAAGCGCCTCATTAGTACCTTTTTATTTTTATTTTATTTTATTATCATTACCCTTACCCTATTTCCTGATATTCGAATTGTGTATAAATAGTTCAATTATAGGTTTTATTATAACCTATGAATGAATATAAATGATAAGTAAACTTAAGTAAAGCCTTGATTTAAAGAAATATTTCTTCACACAACAGTTATGCGTAAGAATTTAAAATACCGCCAGCAATATCGGTCCAAGATTTCAATTCATCAAAATTCCCTCGCCATTTCAGAAACAAGGGATTTAAAAAGAGATTTGCAGGAATCTGTACGCATCAAGAGATCCGTTTCGAGACACGGAACAGTAAGTAATTAAGATTTTTATCAACTACGTTCCCTTTTTTTAAGAACAAGGGCGTACCGATTTTATCTTTATATCTTTTACTAATGGTTTTTGTGCTAAAATTCCCTGACCATATATATAGTTAAATGCTACACGCAGCCGTATGCACATAATAAATAATGGTAATTATGTATAGAAGGTCCTCTATCTAACAAAACAGATGTTAGACAGCTAAATCACGTGCTCTTATTGTCTATTAAGTGTTGTCTAGTTGAGAATGTCTGGTTTTGTGTGACACCGATACTGACACTGCTGGCCGTGCATATGCGCGGACATCAGGGCTATCTCTGTCCAGCTTCGGCACCGGTTTCGACTGAATTTGCACCTCGGAGCTGTGCGAGAGCCAAGTTTAGCCGAAGAAAGGGAGGCACACCGGTGGTTTGACTTCTTGCATAGCATAATAACATGGCCATGCGACCGTGATATATCGTCAGTCGTCACACGTGAGTATCAATATCATGTTTTCTATTCGATCAAGCGTAATTACGTAATTATTACAAACGTTTCCATCAGGACATTTAGTCTACGCCTAGTATAATGGCATGGCGATTATATATTGGTAAATTACCCTACAATTACCGATAGTCTTATTTATAAAACTTAGAGTCAGGAAAGAGCTACATTGAGGAGAGTTGTCTGTACTACTCTTATATTTGTGATAAGTCTGATGAGGATGTTTTCATTATGGAATTCACTGAGCTAAATCAAAGCCTCGTTTCTCATAAAATCTTTAATTGAACCAAGACAAGCATCCGCCTTGGCAGCGTGAAACTAATCAAATCTCCAAAACTCTGGCCGGAACAAACCGCGACGCCGTAGTTTATCCCGACCGAATGGACGAGATATATACGCAGTACACAGATTCCTTGGCTCTAGAAATCAACAATCTTGTATTGAGGAACTATATATTATGCCTTATTACAAAATGAAAACTCCTTTGAGTTTCAGATATAATGACACAAAAATCAATTGTAATTCGTTGGTCATAACAGTCGCAAAGATGGTAAATGAATAAAGAGATAGGTAGAGCCAAAAGGGACTATGAGTTAATGACAAATTAGAGCAGCCGATATTTAATTTGACAAATGGAGGCCGACGACGAAAATAGCTTTTACTTACAGAAGTAATAATAAAGTACCACGTCCACTATCATCACTTGATGGCCATAACCTTATAGTTCGAAAATATAATGAGAACTGAAATTACTATCTACCTTAAATAGTTAAACTCTTCATTTAAGAATGACAAGCCCACTTCTTTTCATTATGTATTAAAATACGCACCATACCTCTAGTTCCCACAGCGTTTGTTGAGAGAGCGCCCTCATGATATAGAATTAAAATTTAGCTTAGTTACACGTAGTTACAATATCTGTGCACCTCGTCTCGTGTAGTGACGTCATTACGGAGCTCGCATGGCGTCACATTCCTGTGATGTGCATAGATATTGCAACCGGGTTGGAGATATAGATCATTCGAAGGGGGAAACCACTACTTCTGATGCAAGTTTGTGTTTTATCCATACAGTTCCATACAGCGAGTGGCGCGCTTCTTCAATGATTAAACGATGTATATAATAATGACAAGGGTGGCGAGTGTACGGCGAGAAACATTCTGCGCCTGGTATTGCTAGCTGTTGAAGAAAATATTACAGAGCTCATGGACTGAGAAGACGGATTATACTGAACATTATGATTTTTGCAAATTAGTCTTACTGTTGGTATTCGTCTACAATGAAAGAACAACAAATTAATCTGCTCAGTCGTAAAACAGGCCAAGTCTAACTTGCACCGTTCATTCCCTTAAGTGCACTCTTGGCGGACAGTCAAGTGCTTCCATTGTTACAAGGCGTATGATTTGATATGTGCTTTATGGGGACTTGCCAAGGGTTTGTAGTTATTGTTAATGGAGATGCGTACTCAGTTTTATCGCCTGGTGTTGGTCAAAGTTGTAGTAGATTTGGTATCGTATTGACTCGTCCCATTTGTTTTCCGCGTCATTATTATTTCGCCTCATTATTTATTCGGCTTTATTTGATTGTTAAGTTTACCGCTACTACTCAAAGTCTCCGAAGTTTATATTTTAAGACAGAGAAGATGAGGTTTCAGAGAGCTTATTTACAAAATCCGTTGACTTTTGTATTATGACTTAAAATCTACGTTGTTGTGAATTTAGGAACAAAACGCGTGCGCACGCAGCAGTGTGGCCCAGCCATTAACGTTTATCAGAAGTCAATTGCCGACATTTTCAAGGGTTGAAGTTTTGGGCAAAGTGATTCGGTCCATGGGGCGCCTAAGAAAAGTCCCTCATCGCACGACACTAGCAGGGAAAAACGCACGTGTCTTAGGAGCAATTTATTATGAGCGAATACCATCAGAACTAAAGAATGAAACTTATGAAGAAAAATTTAAAAGTCGACTGAGATTTTTTTTGTTGGCACATCCGCCTTATTATGACATAATTATGTAGTTAGATTTATTATAAATATAGAATTTTATTGACATCTGAATTGTACCTAATAAATATTATTATTATTTTGTTTGAATCATCTAATCGTCCGATTGTTGACGACCCGTAAGGCGATAAATTATTTAAATTTATTGACATCTTAACTATCTATTTTTTTGATATATATATGTATATACTTACAAAATTTTTATATCCACCTAATTTGAAAATGTTTAAAAAGTAGACGAACACAATATAAAGTCCTTTAAATTGACAATGCGTAATTTAAGGTGAAATTGTGAAATAAATAAATCTATTCTAATCAAATCGCAAGCTTACGAATGCGAACGAATCTTATATACGGTTGTATTAAGTTTGCACCTTGCTAGCGAACATGTTACCCAAAGGATACCCACTAAACATAACCGTGTTTATAGGTTACCATTACAAACAGCTCGTTGCTTTGTCAACTGCTGCGTTGGCTGCTAATTATAGCGCAATCTATATCGAGTTATCTGGGATTAGGTGATTCCTTTAGGGGTTAGCGTTGTAATCTACTGGGGCAGTTAAACCCTTTGTTTAATTATTGGCAACACAGAATATTATAATAGTTTACTTGTTTTTCAAAGGTCCACTGTCTGACAAACCTAATGTTTGAGAACAAATAACCCTTATAATGACTTCCTTATTTATCGCATTACATCTCTGTTATCAAGTTTGTTCTGTAACTTTCGAAATATGTACTTCTGTTTTTTTATTTGTCTCAAACATTTTTAATTTTATTTACAAATAAAAATATTTAAAAATTAATATCACGTTGCTATTATTTTCAAGTTTGTATATCAAACGCATCACCCCATACTAACTGTAACTAGCGCGAAGGGGAGTGCAAGAGAATGCCAACCGCGATCGGTTAAATTTCTGCTCGGAGCAACGCCAGATCAGAATATACCCAAGCGATAGACGCTTACATTCGCAAAACAAATTCTGTAACGAAGTCTTCAGTGTTTCAAGCATTTTAGTACTAAGCCAAATCACATTTCGCTACACCCTTTCCCAAAACGATGAACGCGAACATTAACTGTGTGTAACTATTACCATACCTATTGTAAATCGATAAGGTTGTTTGGTCTGAGCTTCATTCTGCCTGTTAAACACTTAGGATCCGGTTACATCGTGTTCGTCTAATCTGTAACCGCAAGCCGCTAATTTGCGGACCCAAACATTTTGTGGGACAGCGAGCGTTCGGGAGAAATGGACGGATTTCAAACGCGTTTCTAATGGGAGATAAGCCCTTTTAAAACTGTGTTATAGAAATCCGACGAGTTACAATGTAATGCGTGAATTGTTGCGTGTATACTTAAGCCTATATCCTAGTGGCAGGGTAGGCAGAAACCAAAGAGTCAAACTTCTGCGATGTTCGCATTTAATCGAAGAGCTGGTGGCTTCCTCATACAACGTAGCAGCATTGCGATACAGCGAAGAAATGCCGCCAGCATCCTCGGTACAATGCCTCAAGGGCCTGTTTTAGACTGAAGTTCGTTTTAATTTTATTTATATTATTTAAGTTATTTTGATTAAGTATTCTTGTATATACAAATACACAACAACATAAACACCATACATTGCTTGGTACATAAAAATGCCATAAAACGCTGAATATTCGCCCCGCAACAACAATTCAAGTACTTGGTGGCTTTGTACTCAGTTCTCGCCATGAGGGATATCGGATATCGACGAGAACTGGCGCTTCAATCGACATGTCAGCATCGATATCAAACTTGTTAATTATGAAATATGCTCAATGGAGCGTCACAGTCACACTAATACCTAATTTCGTGTAGTTTGCCGCGCTTTTGCGTGTCGGGCGGGATCGATATTTTCTTTGATCGTGAGCTTACTGATGTCGCAGACATTTTTTCAATTGACGTGAAACTGTCAGTATCATACACAGAAGCTGGGCATTACGGCATTCGTATGGCTCCTTTTCAGTCAGGACTCGTTTAAATGTAGGGGTGCAGTAAAAAGCGCTACTGACTATTGCTCTTTGATAGTGTTCTCACATCGTACCGCCTCTGTCTGTACTGACAAATCAGGAAGTCGCCTTGTCTACACAGAGTATCTATTCAAAGTAATCTGAATCATGTTGTACCTATAATACTGAATTAACACAATGAAACAGATTGGTGGCTAAAACAGACTTCGCTGTAAGTACTTAATTATACGTAACAGTTAACGTAACAGTAATTAATGGCTTTCATGATCACTTATTGTTTCAACATTCAATTACACACACGAATACCAAGTATTGAACTGTTTGAATGAGGAAGCTAAATTAACAAATAGGGTGTTATTATATGGAATACATCACAGATTGCCGATGACGTACCTTGGGAAGGTACCAATTCGTCTAAGGATTCGGTAAAAAGGTCTTATCCAGCAAAAACCTAAAGAAAAAGAATCCTAGTTTTTATTCTACCGAGGTCATATATTGTTATTACTTAGAAATTGTCGTAAGTATTTCCAGCATTTAGTTTAATGAATCTCAACGTTTTTGCGATGCAAAACGCCAAGGTTTTGCTTCGCAAAAACGTTGAGATGCTGGGACCAGTTGCGGGCGCCGGGGACTTCTAGCCATCAAAGAGGACCTTTTGCATGGGTGGAGCATTAGGACCCAAAAACCCGCCAACTGCGAGTCGGACACGCCCGCGAAGGTTTCCGTACTATTATTATCTACAACATTAGACATTTGATTTAACCTTATTTAATTTGATTTAAATAATAATATATTTAATATGTTTAATATATTGACAGTAATAATATGTTAAATAATATCAAGTAGAATTTTGGTCAAGTGCGAGCCGGATTTTAAGACCCAGCGCCTGATGAAGGCAACGAGCAACTTTTTAAACTTTTTGTATGGGAGCTTCCGTAAATATTTTTTAGTATTTGTTATTATAGCGGCAACAGAAATATATAATCTGTGAAAATGCCAACTATGTAGTGGTAGCTAGACGGTTCATGAGCTACAGCCTGGAGAAAGTCGGACGGACGGACGGACTTCGCGTCATCGGCTTACGTCACACCCCGTCATCAGCATACTTAGTGAATCGAACCACCGAAGTACCTAATATCTGTGATCAATAAAGGCATATCGCCGTTACGACTTGCGGCCAATGCTTACTTCCAAATTAGTTAGGTTATTTATGTACCGTTCGCACCAATATACTCTATTATGTTATTACAAACCTGTTATTATTTACCTTGAGCTTAAAGCCTGTTCATGATGACAATACAAATGAAGCCCAATAAGGGTTGTGGCGGGAAAGATACATTTTATCCCACAAATGTAAGAAAAAATATGTTTACGCGCAAAGATGAATTACTTTGTCGTCTCAGACGTTTCTGTGTTGGTATTGGAAGGGATTGGCTGGCAGGAAATTGCTTACCCGACCGACCTGCACGTTCGGGCAAATTGTAGGTCAGCTATTCCTAAATAGCCTAGGTATATCTATAAACGTGTGTATCAAATGTGTACCCCTTCATTTCTAAAACTTGAGACCCATATATGGTTATGGTTATGGTTATGGACTCCTTTTTCCGCACTTAGTCCGTGAAAGTTGGACCATTGTGCGTGACGTAAAAACGCCGGCTAGGGATCTAGCCAGCCTAACTCCGACCAGAAGCGCAGGATCCTCCTGGTGTCACCACAGGCTTCGCGGAGTGACCTCGGTGCGTTGAGGATTTGAGTCCGTTGTGTAGCTACACCTTCGCATTCCAGGATGACGTGGGTGGCTGTTTCATCGGCCGACAGGCATCCCCTGCATAGGGGGCTGTCGGTCGTACCTAGAACATATAAATGTTTGTTGAGTGAGCAGTGTCCAGTAATGGTGCCTACGATTATACGTAGTGACGCTCTGTTAAGAGAGAGTAGACGCCTAGTAAATCGTGCATCCGGGTGTGGCATTGTTTCCCGGGATTGTCTGCATGTACTGGTATTTGTCCATTGATCAGCGTGTTGTTCAGATGTTCTGTGACGTAGCCATGATCTTATCTGGTTGAAAGGTAGCGGGAGCGTTGGACTAGGGCCAAACGCAGGCCGGCTAGATCCTCTCCTGGCCAGCTCGTCAGCTACGTCGTTACCTAGAGAGTCACTGTGCCCTTTTATCCATTGCAAGGTGACAGTGTTTTTTGTTCCTATCACCTCCAAAGCTCGGTGGCACTCTAGGATGAGCCCAGACTGGATGAGGTTACTGTCTAGGGCTTGTAATACTGCAGCGCTGTCGGACACAATGCGTATCATTTGGTCTCTGATATGCCGCTTAGCTACTGCCTTGGCAGCCTGTGTGATGGCGATGCATTCGCATTGGTAAATGGAACTATGTTCGCCTAAGGCTATTGATATATTAATGTTTATCTCGGGTGAGTACACTCCTGCGCCCGATCCTGTCTTCGTTTTCGAGCCATCGGTGTAAATGCGCAGTTCTTGTACTCCGGACCGATCGTATTGTTCTTCAACTAGCTGTATTGCATAGCTTTTGTTGAAGATATGTTGTTTGGGTACCTTGTCATTAGGAGCGGCTATCATTGGTTGGTAGGTGATTGCTTCCTTAAGTACTTCGGTATGGGTCCCATTTGTTACCCCCCAGAGGTTAAGTGACTTTAGCCTGATGGCCGCCGAGGCCGCCTCCTGCTGGATAAACAGGTCAAGAGGCGGCAGTCCCAGCAGTACCTCCAGTGCCGCTGTGGGTGTAGTTTTCATGCAGCCAGTCACCGCTGTACAAGCTAGTCTCTGGAACTGTCGCAGTTTATTCTTGGCGGTCGTTAGTCTAGTTCTTGGCCACCAGACTACCGCGCCGTAGGTGATTATGGGTCTTATCACTGCAGTGTAAAGCCACATGGTGATTTTGGGGTGTATGCCCCAGGTTCTCCCAAGCAGCCTTTTACACTGCCAAAATATGACACAGGCCTTTTCCAGTTTGTTGCTTAGATGTTTACTCCATAGCAGTTTGTCGTCTAAGGTTACACCTAGGTATTTTACCTCTTTTGTAAGGGATAGTGTAGTGCCTTGAAGTTTTGGTAAGCTAAGATTGTCTAGAGTGCGCTTCTTTGTGAACATTACTAATTCGGTTTTTGATGGGTTCACTGACAATCCATGTTCAGAACACCATCGTTCGACGATTTTAAGTGCCCCTTGCATAAGCTCGCATAGGACCTTTTCAAACTTTCCCCTAACGAGGATTGTTACATCGTCTGCATAGCCAACAGTGTAGAAGCCGGCCTCGTTGAGGGACCTGATCAGGTCATCCACTACAAGGTTCCACAGGAGCGGTGAAATGACGCCTCCTTGTGGGCAGCCTCTGGAGACAATGGCTCGTGTGGTCCCATTCACTGTCACTTGCACTGCCCTATTCCTCAGCATGCAGTCGATCCAACCAGCTGTGGTCTGATCCGCGCCGTGGTTGAGCAGCGCATGGCTAATGCTGTTAAATTGCGTCTTGTCAAACGCCCCTTCGATATCTATAAAGGCTGCAAGAGCAGATGATTTTGTTAATAGTGCGTCTTCTATCGGCGAGATGACACTGTGGAGCGCTGATTCAGTTGATTTGCCTGCACAGTAGGCATGTTGTTGGTGGTGTAGAGGATTCTGCGCCAGTGCCCTGTCTCTGAGATCCCGATCGCACAGTCTCTCTAGGGTCTTAAGGAGAAAAGAAGTGAGGCTTATTGGCCTGTATGCTTTGGGCTGCGTGTAATCGCTCTTACCTTGAGACCCATTTACACACATGCAAGAATCGCATGCAAGTTTAACTACATTGCGGGGTTTGATAGAAGGATGGAACTCATTAGACCTAGGTAGCACGCAATTGACGACCATTTTAGCCTAGTTGTTAGTGACCCTGCTGCCTACGAAGTTGGTGGTTCCGGTTTAGAATTCCGATCAGGGCATTCATTTGTGTGATGAGCATGAATGTATTTCTGAGTCTCGAATGTTTTTTAAGTATCTAAATTATATTAGTATGTCGTCGCCTAGTATCCCATAGTATATGTTTTGTTCAGTTTAGGACTAGGTCGATTCGTTTAGGTGAGTGTCTACAAATCATCATCATCATCCCAGCGTTATTCCCAGTACAATTGCATCCTTAAGGCCTGGGGTCCGCTACCCAATCCCAAGAATTGGCGTACGTACTAGTTTTTACGGAAGTGACTTCCATCTGACCTTCCAACCCATGGGGGAAACTAGCTTTTTGGGTCAGGCTTGTTAAGTGAGTGGGCAAGTTGAGTGTTAGAAGTTCTCAAAAGGACTGACCTCGCCCGACATTGTTTAACCTCGCATGCCGCACGCGGTACGCGGGTTCCGCTAGGCCACGAACGCTCCGTAAAAGTGTCTACAAATATTCTTGCTATAAATTGCTTGCTATTCTTGCATGTGTAAATAAAAAATAAAATCTTAAATTGTACAAACCTTACATTACTTGACTTGATTATTTTGATATTTATTAGGCCATTTCCATTTTTACAGATGCAGGGATGGTCAACTAAACAACATTGAGTAAGTTTTTAATTTATTTTCCGATTGCTAATACATATTTATTTACTAGACCAATGAAAGCTTGGCATGAATCATGCTTTCATTAAGCTGGTAAAAAGTCAAACTCGATAAGTTGCGTACACAGATATCAGAGTAAAGCAATGCTGCTTATTTAACTTGAACGATTTCTGTACATCTGATCAATTCTCATGTGCATTAGCACAGGTCAATAAATTTGAGAAAGACAAATGAGTGACATCTGACAGGTTTTCACCTGTCAGTGTCTCCGCTTTCATATCTGCAAATCTTAGATTAATAGTTACCGACAGATGCGTAGCGTTAAGCAACATCATTTTACATATACAAAGTTGTCTCTTTGAATCCTTATGGTTAACCAAGATGAGTTAAAACGGGACAGATATCACGATCATTTATTTTCCTCCATATAATCCAAAACGTCACAAACGTCAGTTCAGTACAATTTGCCCAAGCTGAAACGGAGACGCTTTGCGCTCGCTCGGTCAATAATTTATTTATTACTGTCTTGGTAGGAATGAAAACTATATTTCAGCTAAGACATTTAATTAATACCATTTATTATCCTCCTGACATACGGCGTCCTACACATAGTAAAAAACTTAAGAAGATGACCTGTTGTATGTAGTTCTAGCGTGTTCGAATAGACATTACCTATACCTACATATTTAAAATGTGCACCACAAACAAAACAAACGCCTATTCGATCACGTCATAATAATTATAATATTAATAATTATAATAAAAATCATTCGTATATACGAGTATCCTCACAGTAGAAAAACAAACAATAGGTACTACAATTTAATAGGTAAGTAGAATATATTATAACATTTGTTAAATTACACTCTAGAGCTAATAAAATGGGCAAAACATCGTATTTAATTTAGATACAAAGTGTACACATATTTTCTGCCCTCGAGTGTAATAGGAGATAGTTAAGGATCCAATTCCTAAACGGTTCTTCAGTAATTTAATCTGTCAAATGAACTCGCGTTAGATTTCAAATTTATACCTTATGTCTAAATTCCCAATTTAGAACTAAATCCCTTTTGAGTTCACTGTCAAATTTTTGAAGTGAATTGAAATGTATACTAGGAAAAACTACAAACACGGGAAAACTGAAAAACGCGACGAAAAATATCAGGAAAAATCAGACGGGCATGTGAAAAGTTCTTCACACCGTCAAAGCACCATTGAAAAATGCCTCTTTAGTGCAGCAAGTCAAACTGAATTTTATTTCTAAAAGGTTAAAGCCTAGTTCTGCTTGGCGGGTTATACTAATTATCACTGCCTGACACGAAAGAAAGAAGTGGCAAGAAGCCTGTGAAATCATGCGAGACGATAACCTATAATTATAAGAAGGCGATTAACGGGCTTCTAGGGCGGAGCCGGTTTTTGTCGATAATAAGGCGGTAATATTTCGTCACCTTTTTAACAGTTTAATATTTTTGAACCGTGTGACCATTGAATTCACGCTTTCTTCGCGGTTTGTGCTGCAAGCCACACGTAAGCCACTTTAATTATCGGGAAGTTGTGTTTAACAACGTACTTGTTAAACACGACTTATTGGGGGGTGGGATCGATATTGTGGTATTCTGTTTAATTGTCGTGAGCCTACTAATGTCGCAGACTTTCTCACTTAACGTGATACTGTCAATAGTACGTCTGCGCTGTAGGAATATCATGCACACTCATTTAAATGTAGCGGCGCAGTAAAAGCGGGGATGTGTCGACTGCCAGTTTGACACGGAAGCTGAAAGTTTTCTCATAGTGCACCGCCTCCGCATCGACAAATTAGGGTGTCACCTTAGCTTTATGTTCTTAAAATTTTCAGTGTGCAGTTAAATTGAACGTAAAGCATCACCGGAATGGAACAGATCCAATTACTCTATCATCGTTAAAACTGCTCATTTTACTACACGCTTCGTATTGTATACTAAGTGCTTGCACCGCTTCGCGTTGTAAGTCAAGTACACTCAGCCGAGACTCGTTGGGATATAACGTAGTAGGATCGTCCGTTCACGATTCTATATTAAAATGCTTCATACGCGTGCGGTTTGAGGTGAAATCCATCGTTATATTTTAGGCAAATAACAAAAGAAACTTCAATTAATTAGGAAGCCAGGCTTATGGGTACCCTCCCCCAAGGTTTCAATCTGGGAGATGTAATTTAGTTTTTATTTTAAGTAGTCTTTAGCATGAAAATAAATACTTTTTCATACGTTTTGTTAACACAGTTTCTACTGAAAAACGAATATTAAAACCCTTGTTTTTCTTGTGGGGAGAATAAACTAGAATCAATAAACTCCTCCACGAACCGCGAAAACAACGTTTTCGTTTTACTTTTTACACAAATATGGCTAAAGCCTAAAGTAAAAATTAGTTTAAAAAAGTGAAACAATGGCCCAAAACCAATAGCACCAGAGTTTGACCCGCAACTATAGGTCCATCCTTTTGAAGATAGGGATTGATTCGCGTTTAATTGTAGTGATTTTTATCGATAAAACTCTTCGTTTTACTACGAGCGATGTCGATACTTGCGCACGCCGCCATAATGTCGAGTACTCTCAGGCTGAGGCTCATTGGAGCGTACTGCCATGTAACTTGCTTTTAAAATATCGAGCGGTGATTGGCACAGTCATTGCCTTGGTCTAGAATCTAGTTTATATAATACGTGTGAATAAAGAGTGTACTATCATTTCACTACCGGTAGTAAAAATGATCGATTAGGTAAAGACCTAATTATAATTTGAGATTAAAAATGTGAACTTCATTCCTGAACGTATTTTTTACTTAACCTAATAATATAATAATCGTTCTTATGGCATTTATTTCCGAGCCGTGAAATCTTCGAGAAGACAGTACCTACGGTTGCCAGTTTGTTCCACTTTTAGCACCACCCAGGGGTCACGTGTAGGGTAACGGTGGGTACTCCCTACGGAAGTGGTATATTTCGATACCCCCTTGTCAAGTGAGTGGGCAACTTGACTGTTAAAAAATCTCAAGCCGCCCGAAGGCCTCTAACTTGGCTTATCGACTGCTGTCGTGGGCAGCAGTCGTGATCAACGGCTTAACGTGCCTACCAAAGCCCAGGAACTCTCAGTAACCACTAAAAGCGATAATTTATCCCAGAACTGACCTGGCCCCACATTGCTTAACCTCGCATACCGCACATGGCACGCGGGCGCCGCTCGGCCACGAGCGCTCCAGAACCTAATGGGAATAAAATATTAGTCGTTTTGGAAAATGTGTGCCCTAATTTGTCTCTTGATTTCGACACAGCAAAACCTCAAATCAATAAAAGGTCAAGAGCGCGCCTCTGGAGTTGCAGGCGTCAATAGGCTAAGGTGTGCGCTTATCATCAAGCGGGCTGTGTACGATGATTGCCACCATCATGTTATTTTCAAGGAAAAGGCGCGTTATGTACGCCGTTAAATATGTATCACCGGGTGTCACCCAAAAGTCACTATGAAATATGTCACTGTTCTTAGAAACCTCGTATCTTAGTAATAAAGCGATGGTGAGATACGTGCTTTACGAGTATTTTATGGAGGTACTCGTTACGTGGAAAGGTTTTCCAGTGGCAATCACGTACCGGAAGGAGCAGTGTGGGTAGACCCTCCACAAGGTGGACTGATGACCTGGTAAAGGTTGCAGGAGTCCGCTGGACGCGGGTGGCACAGGATCGGTTATTAAGGCGTTCGGGGGAGGTCTATGTCCAGCAGTGGACTTTCTAGGTTCGGCTGATGACTTTTGCTTGTCACCCGAAGATATGCTTCTTTTTGCGTAAATGAAATAATATATTTTATTGATAACATAGTTACAGGACACAGATGTTACAGTTATGCTATCGTTCATGCATGTATGTGTACGAGTGCGATAATATTGAGTCACATAATTATTATCATCATCAATCGAAGGATGTCCACTGCTAAACATAATTATTATAGGTACAAATTATTATTCGTGACAACTTGGTCAATAAGGTTAGAATAAAAAAGTTTAGAACTCACAAAGTTGAGCCAAGATTAAAAAAAAACTTTCCTAAACGTGTTTGTTATTTCGCAATCGCTATTTTACACGAACAATTTGCGATGAAATTAGGTTAAAACCGATACCGATAATATGGACATCTCTAATAATGATTGATGACCCACACATTAATGGGGAGTTATAATAACGGACATCCCTACGAGGGACTGACATGCCTACAATGTAACTAAGAATACTACCAGCTTTACAAAAGACTTCAATAAAAATACTACTGGGCCCTATCTGCCTAATGTAGGTATAAGGGTCAGTCGGGCGTGGAAAAATAAAAGTTGATATTACTGTTGCTTGATTTTGGGATGTTACGTACGGCATAGGCTACGTTGCAAAAAATATTCAACGTGCGGCTATTGAAATCAAGAAACATCCTAATTTCATTAGAGAGGATGGGTTTTCTATAACCACCTGCTTGATGTCCCGTAGTCCATTTGATTATATATTGATGCGGATGAAGTTTGTAGATATTTAAAATATCTAGATATAAAGAAAGGAGCTGGCCCTGATGGCATACCTCCCATTTTCTGGCGTAACTGTCGAAGCCAATTATCTAAACCTATAGCTACTCTATTTATGACTTCATTAAAGAACGGTGTAGTGCCGAAAGTATGGAAACAGTCTTATTTAATGCCGATTTTTAAATCAGGAGATAAACATGATCTACAAAATTACAGGCCTATATCGAAACTAAATACTATCCCCAAGTTATTTGAAAAAATAATCTACGATCAAATATTTCCTATATTGAGACCCTACATCGCCACAGAACAACACGGATTTATAAGCAAGAGGTCAATAGAATCTAATCTCTGTGAATTCGTTGAAAAAATATTCTATGCTATGGATGATTTGACGACCTGTTTAGCCTAGTTGGTAGTGACTCTGCCTCCGAAGCTAGAGGTCCCGGGTTCGAATCCCGGCCAGGGCATTTATTTGTGCATTTATCACGGATATTTGTTCTTGGGTCTTGGATGTTTTCTATGTATTTAAGTATGTATTTATCTATATAAGTATGTATATCGTCGTCTAGTACCCATAGTACAAGCTTTGCTTAGTTTGGGACTAGTTCGATTTGTGTGAGATTGTCCCCCAATATGATGACTATCAGGTGGGTGTAGTCTACACCGATTACTCAAAAGCTTTCGACAAGATCACTCATAACCTGCTTTTGAACAAGTTACAGGTCGCTGGTATCCACGGAAACCTTTTGCGCTGGGTTACTACTTACTTAAGGGATCGGTCCCAGGCTGTAGCGTTGAAAGGATATTGTTCTAGCTTTGTTCCTGTCTCATCTGGCGTGCCCCAAGGATCTCATTTGGGACCTTTATTATATAATATTTACGTCAATGATGTTGTGTCGCGATTTCAGTATGCTTCATGTCTGATATACACAGATGACAAAAACATTTTCAAGGTTATAAAAGGCATCAACAGTTGCAAGACGATCTTAACCGATTTTATAATTACTGCCAAACAAATCACTTATATATAAATATCAAGAAATGTAATGCTATAACCTTTACGAGAAAAAATCAAATAATAAATTACAATTATCATCTTGGAAACGAACGTCTGCAACGAGTTTTCACTGTTAAAGACCTGGGTGTATATCTGGACAGTAAATTGATGTTTAACAATCATATTGACAATATAACACAGCGTGCCTTCCGTTTACTGGGATTTGTCCTAAGGACAGGTAAAGAATTTAAAGAGGCTGACACATTATTGATGCTCTTCAACTCATTAGTAAGACCTGTACTAAAGTACGCATCAATCATATGAAACCCGCGATACAACATATACATTAACGCCATAGAGAGGATACAAACAAAGCTTCTAAAATACTTAACTTACAAAGCTAGTAAGTGTGATTCCCAATTTGACTTTGCCAAAATCGTTTCGGTCGAAGACCGGCGCACGTTGAGAGATCTAATGTTTTTGTATAAAATTTTAAATAATGCAATAGACTCCCCTTATTTTATAAATGCTATACGTTTCAAGGTTCCACGCAATAACGCTAGAAGTATTAACTGTTTGTTCAATGTCCCCCTAACACATAAGAAATATAAGGCTAATTCTTTCCTTAGCAGAGCTTTTAAAACATACAATGATAAATTTAGCGAAGCAGATATGTTTCATATGTCGGAAAGCCAATATAAACGTAGATTGCTCTGCAAAGTAAAATAAAATAGTTAAGATGTATAAGATAATGTAATGTTTTCTAAAAGTTTACCTGTAGTTTAAGTTTATTCATTTCCTGCATATTCACTAGGTCTTCAGGCAGCTCTGAATTTTGTTTTTGGTTACCTTCATAACTCATGTCAATATTTAGATGTATCACTTGGTAGTGGCAGCTTTGCTGATCGATTAGCTATAGTTATTTATAATTTTAAGTATTATTTGTACCGTTGTTTGCCCAAATAAACATTAAACATAAAAGAATAAAATATTTGCTTCACATAGCGTACAGTCTGGTTATGTGTAGCTTGTCTTAAAAGCTCATCTGGCATGTATAATCTTAATTTTAAAAGTAATAATTAATGCTGATGTTAAAATTAAAATTAAAAACTAAGGTATTTGATCAAACCCCACTTTTCATCTTTTCTCTGTCCGTATATTCAAAAGCAACGACTAAACGAAATCAACCAGTTATTCTTATACAAAAATGTACCTATAATAGTCTAGTTTAATTAAGATCCATTTTCATTATCTGACTTCATTTATCCACATAATTTACCAACCAAAAGACATTTAATTAGTATTTATAAAACTAGACCTTATAGTTAAATGAAATAGTGTGCCACTAAGCGCCACTATTTTAAAACGATTAACCATTTGATTATAACAGACAGCCTGACTGAGTCGTTAAATATTCATGGCCTAAGCTCAAGCCTGCCTGTGATTGAAATATCGTGAAATATATATGATAAATTAGAATTAATTGCTACTACCTAGTAATGAAATTGTATACATACCCAAACTAAACGACTCTAACCTTGTACTTCGTTCGCTATGCTAACGCACATTTACACCTATTTTTTCCATTTCTAAACAGAACACTAGAATATTATAAACTTTTTTAGTATTATATCACATTTTACACATCGAAAATAATCCATTAAGTTATAGAATTTGTGCCGGTAAGGCACATAATGTTAATTTGATTAGATTATCTCTACAACGTTATTTGGATAAGTTAGAGATTAAGAGCGTGCGAGATGTATGGATGATTAAGTATGTCTGTGTAGCTACTAGTATATAAGGAAATGGAATGTCGAATAAATGATCAGTGTTCAGTATCTGTAGTCAAGCCTTAGTTCTGTCTCTCACTGAGTGTGGACTTCCATAAGTCCACACTCCCACCATCTGCTCCCCCATCAACATCCTACATTGCCAGACATGTGGCCACTATCGCCAACCACCAACCACGGCCTGGCAAAGAATTTAATCGACCGAGTGAAACGACAAAAATGATTTAGTATGTCCGGATGTCCAGATGTCCGGATTTCCGGTTGTTCGCCTCTACATGTTGCATTTCTCAACCGATTCTCATGAAATGTTGTGAGTAGGTTCGATAACTACACAGCTTTCTTTTCAATTCAGTTTTTTTAAATTCTGAAATTTGAAAAAAAAAGGAAACAATTCCGAGGTCTACAGCTATTGTGTTACTTATTAGTATCACTCTTATATAAATTTCATACATATGAAATGGAAACGTTTATTCGTCAGTTATGCGTAGGTCATTGATATATTTGTTCATGAATTCATCAATAGTGTAACAAGTAATATTAACTAGAACCTGTTACTTAATTTCCAAATATTTATGTTATACGTTGTGGAGTTTTTATGCGTCTAGTGACAAAGTACAGTCGGCGTCACGGATATTTTTACACTTTAGAACTATGTTCCTTCATAATCAGGCGAAAAATGTATACATAATGTTCGGCATTAACTGAATATCAGGCACGTTTGATTAAAATTCATTACGATATCTACCCCAGGGAAATACGGCGAGACATGACAACGGGTGATCGGGTGAACGGGTGTCAGGGAGGCGACAAGAGCCTAATTAAGATGGTGTAGTTTGTCTTTATAATAGATAAACAGATATAGGCATTCCAAATTAATCTAACTACGAGTCAAACTTCAAACTCATGTTTGACTCACACAAGTCACAGGAGTGAGAAGGCCGTGGTCGGAATGACAAAGTTTGTTAGTGAATATTTTGTATAGCGGGGTTATTACGTAACCTTTTCGACCATGCGTAAGGTTATTTCTATCTAAACCTTATTTCCATGGTTAAAATGAAAGTAAGATTTACCATTGTGCGTCTGAAAAGTTACGCGATTATCCTTCTGTAGTACAGTCAACATCAAAAGTAGCTACGCATATAAAGGGGTCAAAAGATCTTATTCCCTCATGATACTTTTACTTTTTTCAAATGCGTAGCTACTTTTGATGTTGACTGTACAATCAAAACAGATAACATAGTTAGGAAAGTTTCTATAGGACTGCAATAATTAATAAAATACCTTTAGTAAATCCACACACACATTAGGATGATTCACAGTAGGCCGTTCCGTGTCCGGGCCGGCCCGTTTTCTTCTAGAGAAATACGCCGCCCGTTGCGTTCGCTGTCATAGAAAACGGGCCGGCCCGGACACGGAACGGTCTACTGTGAATCATCCTTAAGGCGATTAACGTAACTACTCGGAATGCTGCGATTCCTTACCCTCACATGCTGTTCAATCGGTTGACTAAAATATGTGCAATTCTTTGTAATTTGAAATAAATGCTAATAGTTAAATGCCGATGCGATACCGATATCGCGGGCTTAGTGGCGTATCCATATTACCATTTTCACTTGATATCCCGCGGTGTGGCATCGAAAATGCCAATCACTGTATATTATGTAGGATGAGATTCACATTCATTTCATGCGCACTAACATGACGGCCTACTGTCTCAGCATCACATAGCATAGGTGTATTAATCCGGCTTTAAAAATGGCATTTTGCTGTGGCAATACAATAATTAATATCTTGCTCAATTCCATCCTAATTCGCCGTCAGTTCATATCTGGGACCGAAACTCAATCCCTGCGAGCGATGGTTTCTATTACCCGTGCTTAGTTGGAATTTCGCAATGTATCAAAAGCAGGTCTCAGTTCTATCACATTTGTTTGCGTTAGATTTAGATATTTTTACTGTTATTTGGATAGGTCACTTACTTATTTTACAATACGCTTTCTTTTACGACGTATTTTATGATACGTTTTCTTTATTTTTGTGATGTATACTGGAAAATATTTGCGTATATGCTTGGTTGAACCTGAATATTTATGTAGGCATTATTGTAATAAATACCTAGAAACTTCGAAAATCTGACTTTCAAATTAGGAGGTTCATTGTTTGTTTCCATTGAATACCTGCCAAGGCAAAAAGCGATTTAACCAGCGGAGTAATTACGCAACGTTTTCGGGCGTACGTAAGGCCGTAATTTTTTTTTCAAACCACATGCTCGACAATGCCGAATTATAGGTCATGTAAACCCTACCGAAAGCAAGACATTAAATCCCTTGGTATTAGCCGGGTTATAATGTTGTACTGAATTTCATTATAACCCGCTGGTTAATAATATGATTTCACTTTTCATAATTCGTATTACTATATGCATAAAGTTTAATTTTGCTAAACACAATTTGTCCTAGGCCATGGCCTACTTGATTTGACAAAATAAATGAAGTTTGCCTCCGTGTGAACCCCGGTCCGGAGGAGCGCGGTGTTCGAAATTCGAATTTCGAATCTAGGACCACGGCTTGTGCTTTCGAATTTGGAACGTCGCGCGCCTTCATTTGTTCACGCGTGACGAACAAATCGAGTACCAAATAAAAACATTACCTTATCTTTCCATAATTGGACTAACGTGTACGTGTTACTATGTACTTTTAATTTGCTAAATAAACATTATTTATCTACTGAGCCTGTTTTTTTGTCTCGCATATGGTGTGAAAAGTAGAGTATACACCTCGGGGATAAGACTGTTTTAGTCTTGGGCGGTTGAACCCCTCACTGCACTCAGGACTCAGTCTTAATTCCCTCGCTTCGCTCAGGAATTAACTTATAACTCCCTCGCTACGCTCAGGAGTTAAATTATGAGTCCTTCGTTACGTTCGGGATTCAATTCGCTCCCGTGACATAAAACAGTGCTTTATCCCCTTAGTGTATAATCTACTATAATACATGGCGTCTGTTAATTTTTTTTTTGTGGTGTATTTTTGTATTTCATTGCATATGTTTGAGAAAAGCACTATACAAATCTCGGCGAGAAACGGGCTGCAGGCTATGCCATATCTACTTAGCCTGCAACCCTTCGTTTCCCGGCCCGGCCTCTATAGTATTGTACTATTAATGTTCAATAACCATCGGTAAATACCAGCTTAACAATATACCCGCCCCCCGCTAGCCCTCCGCGCGCGCAAAAACTACACGATATATCGTATCGTTATGAGATCACGAACAATTATATAGTATGTACAGGGCCCGGACCGCGCGCGCGCGGTGTCTACGGCTAAACTAATGTATGCAACTGTACATAATCAGGCATTAAAACACTTGTGTGATCTTATAATGAAACTCAGCTGCGCCTCGTTTCATAAAACTACACTCGTGTTTTAATGCCTTTCATTATGTAACAGTTGCATAATAGTACATTACGATACAAGTGCAGAGAACAGGAAATTGCGGATTACCTGTTCGCACGTGTATCGTACAACGTTTTACAGTACATATGGCTCTTTAAAGTTTCGACATATGCACGTAATCTGCTGATTACCGCACTCGTGCGGTAATATAGCACCATAAGTACTGTAATAGCTATTTACGATACAAGGGTTGTAAAACAAAGAAAGGCGGATATCGCAGATGATTGAGGCCCGAGCCGTAGGCGAGGGTCATAAATATGCAAGAGAGGGCTTTCTGTTTACGACCCGTGTTTTTTACACAATATTACGTCACCACTTGGCCAAAAAGTGGGATAAACTACTACGACTATGCCGACGGAATTGGAACACAATGTTTTTCCTTGCAAATAGGTACTAAGTAACCCTTTGAGGAAATAGGCGTTATAAATAAAGGCGTGTACATGCAAATCTTCTTTTATTTAGGCATTGTCTAAATTAAAGATAGCCAGCTATTTCTTCTTCTTCTATCTTCTTCACTTTTTGATACCAAACGACCTTAATATCCTTTTTTGTAAGTAGGTGATTTATAATTTACTATGTAGTTAATATTATTATAAGTATGATACCCTAATAGGTACACAGTTAAATATTATGCTAATATCAGCCCGATGACACGATATATTTATTCTACAGTATCATCGAGTTTCAGCATCCATAGTTACAATAACTTCAGCTCAAAATTAACATTAGACAAGTTTTAGCTTTAGTGAGACAAGGACCTATCTGGCTGTGAAGGTATAGTGAGGTGAGCCATTGTCTTACCAAGGGCGGAAAGTTATCAGCGCAAGACAAATAACAGCCTTGTTAGCGACTTGAACTGACATTGGACAAGTTTCAGTGTGATACTAGATTATGCTCTAGTTATGAAACACTTATTACAAGTATATTCAAGAGCAGTGGAAACAGTTTGTTTCGTATCGAGTTTGTTATTTTAGGATTTATAATTGGCTTTTAGTTTCCTTCTAATTACCATATTTCCTTCTAATTACGTATTAGTTTTTAGTATTAATTTAGCTTTATTTATAATTGCTGTGTATTTATTAAATGAAATTAGGAACATATAATTAAATAAATAAATGTAAACAGAATTACCTATTAATAGTAATAATAATATATACATATAATTATCCATAGAATTGTAGGTTTTGTGTCCCTACTGGTCGCCAGAGCTCCGGAAGGTGCGCTGTTTTGAGAGGGACCTGCATTTGTCTCTCTAGTTGTCAAATCATCGAATCATCAAACTTCTGGAGTCGCAAGCGTCCATAGACTAAGGAGTCAGCGTACCATCCGTATATATACCGTACCGTAGTATTAAAAAAAAACCTTGGAGGAAGCCTTTGTCTAGCAGTGGACTTTTGACACATTAGGCTTATTACAGTTGGGTGGTTGTTAAAAGTTAAAAGTGACAGACTGTAAATCTCTGTAAATTTAGTTTCATCTCATCTATCTGTGTTAGTTTTATGCGAAATGTGCGGTCATCACATATGTATAGTCTCGAGCGGGAGAACTCGTAGCCCCAGTACGTAAACGTAAGGTTATTACGAAGTTTGCGCCGCTATGCGTTGCTGTATGCATAATTAACATGAGCAGTACCTTGTGTGCCGGGGATACACGGGCAGCTAGATTGTAGATCAGCTGAGGGTATTTGAATTTCTATCTATTTCTTCGCTATTCTGCTACAAAATTCGCAATCTACACCTATAGTGATATTAAGATGTACTTGCGTAAGTGTGCGTAAGTATTTATAGGAGGCAGTCAATGCTTCCGTCCGCGTGCGCAAACATGCAATTAAATAGGTACATGACACCTCCAATAATGGAATAACCTCGACACGTGTTTCGCCGAAGACGCTAGCACGATGGGTTTTTGCTTCCTTTTACGGCCTAAATGCACTAAAACTTCATAAAAAACATAACCCTGCAGGTAATACTGGCAGGAGGTGTTGCTTGCACCACGTCTAAGAAAAATGTGTTATCAAAATTCTCGAGGGATTTGGTTCATCAGTTTCGCATTGATTTCGGATTGAATGTTTCGCTCGGTCTGCCTGACGCATTAACTAGTCGCGTGTGCGCATGTTTGTATGTCTGCATGTTTGTACCAACCACGTAGATCATATACAGGTTCATTCGATTGCTTGCAAAAATATCAACTGTTTTAGGTTTAACTACCTGCAGTCAGCGTATCCATTCCATTCACACCGCTTGGATTAATACCATGCCATGATGATAAATATTTGGTCTTTTAGACATTACTGTCTGGTCATCATTATGGTACTTTCGATGCTGGAAGGAATGAATGAGACATTCAAACTGTTTCATAGCTCTCATTTTCTGTGAACCCAAGAAAATGAGAAAAAAGTGAATTATGATAAGGAATATTTTTAGCATAAAATTAGGTACATACCTACAAGAGGTATTGTTACTTATTCAAAGTTAGAAACTGATTTTTCCAATCGTGCAACCAGGTTTAGTACTCTGCCGTAGCAGGTAATTCCGGGTTAAAATCCCGGCATTGTACATTTATTTGAATGGTACTGCCAGCTTTACGTAGTATTGTATAGAACTAGGTCGATTTGTGTATGACCGTATCTCAATTGCTCAGCATATTCGTATGGAAATGGAAATGGCGAAAAGAGCGGCTCCGTCCGTTTCTCAGACCAAAATACCTTAGATATGATAAACTTGTCGGCCTGTTTAGCCTAGTTGGTAGTGACACTGCCTCCGAAGCTAGAGGTCCCGGGTTCGAATCCCGGTAAGGGCATTTGTTGCTGTGGTGAGCAGAAACACTTGTTCCCGAGACTTGGATGTTTTCTATGTATTTAAGTATATATCTATTAAATATATCGTCGTCTAGTACCCATAACACAAGCCTTATTAAGCTTACTATGTGATTTGTGTAAAAATTGTCCCATAATATTTATTTTATTTATTATTTATTAAACTTCGTACAATATCAAACAATTTCTAAAGCTGTATGTGTCAGTACATGCGTAGTAATGCAACATGTAACTCTGAAACTAATAACTTGATATGGAACGTGCAGTTTCTGTATAAATAGCTAGCCAGCTCACCTGTAAATGGCTGTGTAATAGTTCTGTTACGTACGTGATACTGGATGGTAATCTAGGCTTGTTCGAGTATGTTTCGCTTGCTTTGGATTTGAATTGAACTCTATTCCAATGTAATAGGTGACGCCGGTTACCCAGAGATACCAAAAGCAAAAGTAAGTTGGCGTACCTGCGTTATAAGTTGATTTTGATTTAATTTTAATGAGTTCTAGGTGGTTCAGCCGCTGTAGCTGAGGCTCTGTGGCCGGTAAGGCCCATGATTTTCAATCTGGAGGTACTTATTAAGAGGGGGCATAACGCCAGGAAAAAAGTAGAAATCACCCGCGCGTCCCGCGACTGGCCCGCTGTGCGTAAAGGCGATGCGTCTGTTGCTGCCTCGCTCACTCGGCATAGTATATGCCCATCCAGACAGATGAAACATGATTATTTAATAACCGATAGTAATGTTTATTTGTTAATTACAATTGGAAATTAAGAACGTCCATAGACTACGGTGTTAATTAGAAATTAAGAACGTCCATGGCCTACGGTGTCAATTGGGCATTAAGAGAAGTCTCCCTGTCAGCCGCGCGGCCGCGTTAGGTATTCGATTGGGATATTGAAGTCTTTATCTCTCGTGACGTAAGCGTTCGCAGCCTTTTGCATTTCCTTCCGCAACCCGGACATCCATATTCTGATGTGTAGCAGCCATATTGAAACGATTACAACCTCTTTTAAAAATGTTATACTTTTGAAGTCATCATAAAAGTTATTACTTACGAGTAGGTAAGTAAATTTATAAATGCTTTTAGGAAATAGTACGTACAGACTAACAATCGTTTTTAACTAGTAACCCACCCCGGAATCTAGCGGATTATTCTTATACATATACAAAGGTAAATGAAGTATAAGTTAATTGACAAAAGCTAGCGCAAAATGTCTGTGAAAAATATGACAGTTTCATACAAAATCCGCGCCAGCTTTAATGAATCGACCTATTATATGGCTACAATAAAATCGGCCAAGAGCATGTCGGGTCATACTCAGTGTAGGGTTTCGTTCGGTATATTCCCAATGAACTTGCTTTAAAAAAATCAATAACAAACAAAAGAGAATACTTTCACAGCGTTTCATACGTCTTTTACTAAGAAGGGAAGACTTTTTACGATATCTGAAAAACAGCTCAACTGATCATGTCCGCTATAGTTTTCATTCAGTCTTTATTAAATTTTACTTTCATGATTTTTTTCATATTTTTTGTCCCATAGTTCAAAAGTTAGAGGAGGAAACATTTTTCTTTCCCTTGGAAGATATATTTCCAAAAATAGTCACTTCTTAAAAAGTGTTTGATGAAGACCTCTATTTATTTTGAAAGACCTATCCATATAGGGTTGAAGCAAAAAAAAAAGGCCCACTTACTTAGTAAAGGCATGAACAGTAGGGTAGACTGGGGACAATAGAAACACGTCATGATTGAAACAAGTCAAATTTCTCGAAAACTATAATACCTATACGCGTCTGACGCAACACTGAGAACATGCGGTCGGTCATGATTGAATCCTTTTACTCTTGTATTTTGACTAATCGAATTATTTTGGTGTCATAGTTAGGAAAAAACAAATGTTTTTAATAGCCGTTGATCAGCGTTCGGGTTTTTTTTTATATATTATATTTGTCATTGAAGTGAAAAACGTAGTGTGGGGACGATAGAAACAACTTGCTTGTGGACGATTGAAACGTTTCAATCGTCCTCGTGTTTTAATCGTCCCCAAAAGTAACCGACTTCAAAATATAAGGTTCTGTATTAGATGCACATGTTTGTTATATTAATCTTCACATTTATTTGTGTAGCTTTTGACCTAGTTGATAAATAATAGATATAAGTTTTTTTTTTAATACCGTAGTTTTTTTTTCAAATACTGCAGTTTTTTTATTTGACATTATGTGAACATTTGTTTTTAACCGACTTCATAAAAAAGGAGGTTCTCAGTTTGACCCGTATGTTTGTATTTACGTTTCGTTGTCTACAATTATCTCGCGTTCGGCTACATTGATCTTGATGCGGTTTTTAGAAAAGTATTTGTCACATTCTTGAGAAAGTTTTTGTGCATGATATTAAAAAATGGTTATTAAGAGAAATGCCTAGCTGAGCAACTTTCCAAATCTCGAATTTTTGAAGCAATATTTCTGTCGCGCTGCTGTTGGCGGGAGCGGGAGCTGTCTATGTGTGAGCGCACGCACACAGGCGCGACCCGCGAGCGCTCGTTGCGCGCCGTTCCGTTGACATCGCCCGCGAGCCGAACAATAGTTATTTGTTCAACAAGAGAGCAAAGTAAATTTTTGCTGCGAGTGTTGATGTTGAGTCCCGAGCAAGCGAAAGACTACAATTTAAAAAAATAGAATCTTGAGCGTAGCGAGGGACTCAAAAACACGAGATGCAAATATCTTTGCTCTCGTGTGATACATACAACTTTTCACCTCAGCGGCGAGAAAATATAACGCAAAGGCATAGTGATAGAGAGAATGAAGTAACTTATACTAACCTACGATATGAAAAGTTAAAAAGTTGGTGTCGACCGAAATATGTTCAAATACTTTATCAGGTACAAAGAGCGTTAAAGTATCTTGAACATTTTTTTGCTATCGTTGCATTTTTATGCCTCTTCAGGGCGCATTTTTCCACTGATTCTCGTGAAATATCCTTTTCTCAAACATGCGCCTAAATGTATGCATTAATGTCACGAATAGAGCACATGAAGTTACCTGTTTATGGCTCTCCGGCTTTTATGGAGAATGTATGAAACTAACATTATTGTCCGTTGCTCTAACTTTTTAAATTTGCTTACCAAAAACAACTGACAAAGGAAGTTTTTTGTTTTTTGATATTTTTGGACTTTAAAAGTTTTTTAATTTTTTTTTGTACTTTTCGACCATTTTTTTGCTTTCTCATGTTTTTTGATATATTTTTTTTAGTTTTTACGTGGTTTATGGAATTTTTATAGTTCTTGCGTGTTTTCTTTTTAATCGTGCTTGTATTTTGTAGCATTTTTAGTTGTTTTTTTGGGAATTTTGGTATTTTTTTTGTTTTTACTCGTTATTTTAAAGCGTTTTTTGTGTTTTTTGATGTTTTTGTACTTTTCTTCAGGTTTCTTTGTTTTTTCATGGTTTTTGTTTTTTTTAATGTATTTTTGGGTTTTAATCGTTTTTTTTTGTGAATTTTTTTTTTTTTTTAGTTTTTACGTGGTTTTTGTTTTTTTTTTTAGTTTTTACGTTGTTTTTGGTTTTTTATAGTTCTTGCGTGTTTTTTTTTGATCGTGCTTGTATTTTGTGGCATTTTTAGTGGTTTTTTGTGAATTTTGGTATTTTTTTCTTTTTTACTCGGAAGCATTTTATGTGTTTTTTGATGTTTTTGCGTATTTTTTTGTACTGTCAGTTTTTCTTGTTTTTTGATATTCTTTTAGTTTTTACGTGTTTTTTGGTATTTTTTTTAGTTCTTTCTTGTTATTTTGTGTTTTTTGATGTTTTTGGACTTTTTAAAAGTTTTTTTGTTTTTTTTTTTACTTTTCTTCAGGTTTTTGTTTTTGGTTTTTTTTATAAGTTTTAACGTGTTTTTTGTTTTTTTTTACTCCTTTCGTGTTTTTTTAAGTCGTGCTTGTATTTTTGTAGTATTTTTCGTGTTTGTTGTTGTTTCCCTCGAGTTTTTCGTGTAATTAAGGTATTTTTTTTAGTTTTTTCGTGTTATTTTTTAGCGTTTTCTGAGCTTTCTGGATTTTTAAAAGTTTTTTCGTGTTTTTTTGTACTTTTCATCAGTTTTTTGTTTTTTTTCATTTTCTCGTTTTTTTGGTATTTTTTGTAGTATTATTCGTGTTCTTTTGCTTTTTATGTTAAATTAAATTGATATTTTTGGTTTTTCGTGTTTTATGGATTTTTTTGGAGCAATTTTCGTGTTTTTATTTAATTTCCGTTATTATTTGTATTTGTTATTTTTCGTGAATGCTTTGGTATTTTTGGGACGTTTTGTATTTTTTAGATTTATTTACATTGTAGTTTTTAATTGTTTTTTTTTAACATGTTTGAGAAAAGTACTATACAATCCTCGGCCGGAACAGGGATTACTGGACGAGTTTGGGATAAACGGCCGAGTCGTAGATGAGGCCGGATAAAACGAGTCCTGCAAAAACTACAATGTAAAAACATCTAATAACTAAAAACTTACTTCACGGCCTCTGCAGTAATGTACTATTCTTTGTTTGTCATGTAAAGTTTTGAAAAGTAAAATAAACACACTCACGAGGTCTACGCAGCTCACAGAGCTACTAGATTAGTGGTTTTAAATGTGGACTGGTAGTGTGTGTGGTGTGGTATATGGTAGGTGTCGGTAGGGAACCCTTCTTTGTGGGTAATCCGACACGCACTTGGCCGGTTTTTTGGAGTGTTTCCGAAAATGTTCACTTTATCAAAAAATGTTTGATGAAGACCTCTATTCCCCACTTTACGTGCAGGAGAGGTACACTTAATTTTTTTTTTTGATTTCGTTTTGCCATTTTGTCAGATTAATGCTTTATAAATCCATGCTAAATTGCAGTTTTCTAGCACCAACAATCAAAGAGCAAAGCCTCGGACAGACAGACGGACATACAAACAGACAGACGGACATGGCGAAACTACAAGGGTTCCTAGTTGACTACGGAACCCTTAAATTTAGTGTAATAATTTGACTTGGAGTAAGACTCATACGTAAGAGAAATTTATCGTCTATTTTTGCATATACTACACACAAACGTTTAACCGAGGTTGACTGCCGCGCAATGATAACGTTGTAATTTGAACTGTAAAGTTTGTTACATAAGGTAGATATTAGATTTTTTGTTGAGAAGTTTTCATCAAACTTTTACCTGCAATTCATAAACTATAGTGTTGGGTTTTATAAACTCTACGTTTTATTTGGGACACACTCTTGTTGATACTATTATATTTACTTCGCAGTCTTGAGCGCTCCCTACACAGTCCTCTCGTCTCAGTGGAGCGATCGGGTCTGGCTCCGCCCGTGAACAGCAACAGCAGATATACTGCGCCGCGCGGAACGTGCGACGGAAGAGACGGTATCGCGCGGAAGAAAAAGGGCTTATGCGCCAAATATGTTTTACCTCAATAACTCAGAAATATTACAACATTTTGATAAATCGCTAATAGCAAAAATTTATTATGTCGTAAGGTATTTTATGTAATTTTTTTACTTCAATAGTATGCAAGGTAACGTCACACAATTGAAATTAGGTGAAAATTAGACATGTTTTGACGATTTTTTTCTATCGAGCCAACTTTAGTCTTTAATGGTTTTGTTCAAACTCAAAAATAGCAAATATGATCTAGTTTTCGTGTAATTGGTTTTTTTGGCATTTAGACTTTATTATGATAGGTAAATATTCAATCTGCGAACTGCAATTTGGCGTGGTACCCCCTCTTTTAACACTTTTTACGAAACAGAAATATAACTGTGTCTAGTTGACCTTATGTCTTTATCAGTTAGGTTGCTTTTTGATATGAAATTTAAGTGGTCTAGACATATTTTTTCCGTGGACCCTTTAATTTGTATAGAATGAAATACTTATAAATAAAATTATTTCGATTGTTTCGGACTTTGTTTTATTCAAATGCCTATAAGAATTTTTTAACAAAATCATCACTTCTTTTTATTAGAAATGGGATTGCTCTTGGCCAGCATCTAGCCAGGGGGCAAGGATAAGGCCGACGATGAAACGAGCTCACCCAGAAGATGCCTATTCACTCCTGCATTAAAAGTAAAATTTTAAACTAGCAATAAATTTTTCGGTGCTAATTAAATCCAGTGTAAATTCTACAAAAAAACATACATATATGAATATATATCCAACGTATCTCATAATAGGTACACAAAACTTAGGTACTCGTAAGCCAGCTCTCTATAGCCTTTATTTCGAAATTTTGATACACAACCTTATCACTCCAAAATTCATGCGTATCCTGCTAGGGTGTACTCGCATATAATTTATTTAAATCGGTTAAAACATTTTTTAGATAATTTTGAAATAAAAATGTAGGACGTTTTTCAACTTTTCTAAGTTGGTTTGTTAATATATATAAAAAAAAAACAATCTAATAACAGAATAATACAGGCGCATATTATTTGCCACCTATTGGGTAATAAAAGGTACAATACGGTATAGAAATCTTCTCATAACCCAAAACGATCCACCATTTAGTAAATCGGTCCAAATCTATCTATTTACACGACCATTTGTATCATCATTAGCACCATCTGTAGCCCATAAACTGCTCTAGTTTTCATTACCAACAAGCGGATAACATTGTTCGCTAGATAAGCTATTAACTCTGGATTAAGGCAATCCTTCACCGAAGTTAATCCGCTGACTATACTGAGTCCGACTGTACCGCCAGATAAACGTAAGTTATGGCTTGTTGCAGCCGTGGGCATACGTGGATTTGCGGCGAAAATATGCATGTTGTAGGGTGGCTGGAAGCGGCAGGGATATACCAATTTTGACTGCCTGCAATGCTTTTCAACCGAATACGTAGAGTTACACAACTCATTATAATTATAAGCGATGTAACATGTAACACGCACAAGGAGGCAAAGTTGCTCCTTAAACTTAAAAGTTCAATATCGCTCGTGCGTTCGGGATCGTCCACGATTCGCACAGCACGTCTCTGAAACGCGCAAAATGCTCAAGCTGGTATCCAGGTGGACCCGCCCGAAGTAAACAGCAATACTGTGTGTGGGGAAATAGAAGTTTTGCCCAGGGGAGCAGTATCGCTTCGCTCTATCGTTATCGTTAGATTCTCTTCTTGTTCAATTACTTGAAGGGAATCAAACACTAACCTCATCATTATCAGCCTATATTTATTTGTTTATTCGGAGATAATACAATATAGATGTTTCCCTAAACATATCTCACTGAAAACATACTTGGTATTAAAATATACGTTCCACTGCTGCGCACAAGCTTCCTATAATTGGCAGTTGTTTCCACGCTTGCCCAGTGCAACACTAACGCACACCTATGACCAAAAGCGAATAAAATGGGTACACTTTGTATTTCCTTACAGACTGACCTGTTTTAATTGCTCCGGGGTGTAGTTTAAACTTACAGTCCGTGAGCTCTTCTCTTAGAACAGGATTTGCGTCCGGTTGAAATTGTTTATTTTGGCATAGGAACGTGTAAAAGTAAGCGAAAGAAAACTACACGCGAGCACAGACCCAAAATCTGTTCTAAGTACTCACCATTAAGGGCTTTAAGGCTTGTAAGATACAGGGGTTCGAGGGGTGATCTGGTTACGTAACATTTTTGAGCGTGCGTAAGGTTGATCTAAGGGTAATTTTCCATACTAAAAATTAACTACAATTGAATTGGACTTATTTTAATTGCCAGAATACTTATAAAATTGTGTAGGGCGTTGAGGTACATCAAGACAGTATTCAGATCAAGATTTTGTGTAATCAATTGTTTGGGCGGTGTTGGAAAGATCGAGTATTGACGAGATTACAAAGTAAATTGCATAGATACTTAACATATTCACGCCCGTATCTCATTGGGATACTAAGAGACCAAATAATGCCAAACAATACGGTCCGTACGTATGTACGCATGTGCATTATTACGCATTTCCTTCGATTCAATTACATCCATACATCTCATATATAGGTTCCGTTCGTCGGTTATAAGGTAAAAAATATGGACTCCATGTGGACAGAGTCCCAGAGTTTCCACAATGCACTGGCCGGGTACTCCATCAATAGCTTCACGAAGCAGTTCTTTTGCGTATTATAAAGATTAATAAAGCTGTCCAAACGCGCCTCCGCGAACATGCCTGATCCCCTGATGCGTTAGAAAAGCGTGATAAATAGTTCCAACAGCGACCTGAACCCATTATTTCTATTGAGATACCAAGCATAACTAGACAAAGTTACACTTCAACAGCCAGCCACGCACTGCGCTACAATTTTAGTGTTATGGTTAGCCTGTCTTCAACATATACATGTGAAAAATCATTCAAGACAAAAAGTAAATTACGTACAAATCGAGTTTATGACACAAATTTTCGTCTTGTTGCGAATCACGCCCGAGACCACTATTTGACTTCGTAGGCGAACACTACCGACCAGGGATGTTATTTACATACCGACTCGTCCACACCTGTCACCTCACACCTCACCTGTAAAAATTTGACATTTGACAGCTGTGTTATTGATATAGCATATATGGGACCCACGCAATTGATTGGGAACAAAAGAACTGTCCTTTCAAATATCTTTATGTCGACGTAGCTTGTTCATACTTTCAACGGTCAGTACCTTCACTATTGCTTTTTTTTTAACGGCGCAGTGTTGCGTTTTGGTCAGAAGAGTGCTTTTAAATGGATATTTTTTACAGAAAACCAACACTGTATTCCAAAATGTAAAACGCGGTAGGGCAACTCTGATTAAAAGTGTTACGTGTGCTAAGTTTTTAAAGTGAACTAACCGGACAGGCCCGAGGTGTTTTGTCGGACAAATATTTGAGAATTGGGTTAATTTTACCCCATTTTTACGGAAACTACGACTTTTTACAGGCTCAATTTAACTTTTCGTATTTTGACGTTAATTCGAGTTGAATCTAGTTAGTTATTTTGTCGCTTGTCTGTAGTCATCGACCTCAGTTGAGTTGTGTAAATAGGGGAACGGGGGCCAAAGTTACACAATTTGCGAACATTAAATTCTTTGGATTATTCCTAGACCTTATTTTTCATTAAACTTTTCACTTTTTCGCAGCAAGCCATTGCCATGTTTTGTAAAGAAATGGTTATGATTGTTAAGTAATATATTTGGCTACAATTCTTTCTTAATCAGTGACCGAAGACCGAGACCGAAGAACAAAATCCGTGCTAAATGCACAAATAATGCCCTGGCCGGGATTCGAACCCGGGACCTCTAGCTTCAGAGGCAGTGTCACTACCGCCTAGGCTAAACAGGTCGTCAAATCGCATATCGCTCAAGCCCCGTCAAGTTAGGAAGTCGCCTTATTTAAATACAGGAGTTTTGTCACTGTTTTGCTAGTAGATCAGTAATTATAGGACAATTATCACATATACACAGTAGTTCTAAGTTCCATATTCGTTTGCCAAACCTCCCAGTTTGTACAGACAGCTGCAGAGAAACCTGATTCCCCTTGCGTAGAAGTTTGTATACAGGGGGAGCAAGTTTCTCTGCAGTTGACTGTAGATGACACTGACCCAATTTAGGCAATCCTTCACCTTGCCAATCCATCAATACTTGACACTTTCAATCCTCTTTCATACCTACCTATGCATACAGGTGAACTGTTGGGTATTAATTCAAAAACGTGTCTCACAATTATCAAAGTCAAACCGATAAACGCTGACCTAGTAACCAGGCCGAAGGACCCCTAACAACCGGTGAGTTTCCGTTGCGTTTATCCGGGTAATAGCCCCCATTAGCTATATCCGGATAGCTGATTTACACGACTATCGGTAGGGCCGGTTATTAATTTAGCCCTAACCGGCATGAAAGAGATTAAGTGTGTTTGCTGTTGTTTATGACTTCGCTATTAACTTTGCCCTAGTTTCCCCTCTGGATGAGATTGATGTCTTGGAGTTTAGTTGAGGTATTTTTTGCGTGAAGGCCTAGGTTAACGCGGGTATTTTTACGGAACTTTCTCGTCCTATTTTGTTTGATGGGATGGTGCTTCTTGGTGCGCAAAATTTACTCAATGAACTAAAGTATATTTATGCCTTTTCTCAGAAACACAAATTTTAATATATCCTAAATAAATATGTCACAAACAGTTACTGATGGTGATGACACAACTGTAATTCCGAATTTGAAAGGCAGAGACATGAAAATAGAAGCAATTTGACTAATAACCCGGGTGGAATATCAGTCCAGAATATTATTTGTCAACTACCTACATAATATCGTTAATTAAGTAGATATGGTGCCTATTTATGAAAGGCCCAAACAAGTGTCAATCATTCTAAAACGTCAAGCGATAAAACATTTTCAAAGTTTTAGTTTCGCAAAGTAATTAATCGTCAATGAAAGCATCGAAGGTGTATAGGTCTATTTTCGTCAATAATCAATACGGCTCGGAGACGGTATGATAATAGGAAGCTGTCAGCAGTCAATCGAGTCAGGACCGCCTTTAATATGGTACGGTCCCGCTTCCGAGCATGATTTTATTACTGCACAAATGTGCGACATCAGTAAGCTTACGTCAAATAACAAATTGCCACACCACGTCAAGCCAGGAAGTGGCCTTAAGCCAGCATTACACTATCCTGAATTTAGCATCCTGAATAGGGGAGGGGAGTTGAAGCTCACTCTTAACATATATAGTACGTCCCACTCTAAAGGTTCTGAATTCAGGAATGTGTAGTAACTCCTTGACTCCTAAAGCTACTTCCTGATGTTCTACTTATTTAGTCAGCTGGCATTTTCTGCTTTCCCGATGCCTCCGCGCGTCTCGTACCAATTAGCCAGCTCTCGCTTAAATGTACGCCTTAGAGAATCAGTAATGACTCGGTTGACAGTTGACAGCAAAGTTAGGCGACTTCTTGACTTGGCAGGGTGGGACAGATATGTGGTGTGATTTTTCTTTGCCGTGACCTTGATGTGCACATATTTATTTCCTCACACAAAATGTCACTGTTGGGTGGAGTGCAAAAAAAGTTGTACATGGTTAAGGTCTTAATTTAATCTACGCTTTAATTTTTTCAGTTTCGTAACGAAAGTTACCCATATAACATATATGACTAATCGTCGTTACGTAACTGAGAAAACTAAAGCGTAGATTAAATTAAGGCCCTAACTATGTACATTTTTTTTGCATTCCACCCTGTTACGTTTGCGCACAAGTAGTAATGTAATATCATGCGCAGAAGCGGGGCAGTACTGCATGCGTATCGCCCCACTTCCGCGCATCCCGAGCCTACTCATTTAAATGTAGGGGCGCAGTAAAAAGAGGTACCAACTTGACTGACTGGTTGACACTGACAGCTGACAGTTTTCTCATACCGCACCGCCACCGCACCGACTGATCAGGATGTACCCAAAATTGTAAGTTGTTAGGTGCGATAGGTACAGTCAACATCAGAAGTTGCTACGTATATGAAGGCACGAGTGAATAGGCATCTTTTGGGTGAGCTCGTTTTATCGTCGGCTTCATCTTTGCCCCCCGGCTAGATGCTGGCCAAGAGCAATCCCATTTTTAATAAACAAAAGGACCAAAGGCTCTGCTCCCTTTGTAATAAAGACTTTTAAACTTTTCAAATGCGTAGCTATTTTTGATGCTGACTGTACACGGTAGGTAAGTAAATATCACGTATTTTTTTTCGCTTAAGTGTTCCTTTAAAACTTTTCACTCAACTTTGAAGATTCATAACGAAACTTAAATAATTGAAATTCTCTTTATAATACAACAGGGACCCAAGTATTGTTGAATACATTGTCGTAATTTTAGAGGATTATGATTCATGTTTTAGAAGCTTTAGAGATTTCGCTTGAAGTTGGTAATTTAATTTTTCTCGGGTATACTAATAGCCATTTCTCTTTTATTATCTATTTCACTATAGGTACAAATCTGCGTTAAGAAATTTTATTGTAGTTAAGTACTTAAGAGCTTTTTTACATATGTGTTTTTTGCCGTTTTAAAACTTAAGTACAGTTGGAACAGCGAATGTTGTTAGGTACATATGAGGCACTCACAAGGTGCTCTTGAGAAACCCAAAAAATTGGTTTGTGTATTACCGTAGTCATTAAAAATAAAATAAAATATATATTTTTTTATAATTAAAAAAAAACATGACTTACGCGTTTTTTTCTTGGAAATATTAATTGCACTCGATCGCTCGCAAAAACAAGGCAATTTAAACGCAAATTTAAGTTTTTTCGAGTGCAAATCAATTGCGTGATTGATATCTGACATTATGAGATCTACCTATCAATAACAACACCCAGACTTTCTGACTTTAAAGTGGCAACGTCCTTAGAAAAAGTACATTATGCACGAAATATTCACACATAATTATTTACAAAAAAATAGTATTTCGGAAACTTAACCGAATCCGGCCAACTTTACATAACTTTTTTTGATTTCTAATGACCTTAAGGGATACGCTGTTATAAAATATTTTGGGTTCCTCGCGAGCACGTTGTATAAGATCTCGAGGGTTTACCTCTACATAATAGTTGGCAAGTTTGCGCGGTTCATCCCACGTATATTACACGTGTTGCTGCCACTTCCCTTGTAACGCTCACTTCAGACGCGCTGGTGAGGATACGAGTAGATGGCTGTTTGATGGCTGCGATGGTGTGGGGCACTTGTATGGTAGTGTAGATACCGGCGAGCTGATGAGGCTTCTCCTGGCCTCCGTCCCAGCGGACGTAGCTGCGGAACCATACGACTCTCTTGGGTTAGTACGGGGAACTCGCAGCGAAGACCCCCGCTCCCGTCCACTCCTCATTGACATCTTCCCACTTTGGTACAATCACCAGCACCAATATCCGCCACAACAAAGCTCAGATAAATCCATACCAATATTATAAATGCGAAAGTCTGTCTGCTTGTGAACGCCGAACTGATTTAGATGAAATTTGGTATAGAGGTAGTTTGAGTCCCCGGAAAGGACAAAGGATAGTTTTTATCCAATCATTCCTTAGGAGCTGAAAAGAGGGTGGAAGTTTGTATGAGAGGGCGATAATTAAGCCTGCGCTTACGATTATTTAATAGCAATTATTTTATTTCTCTAAGGCATAGGTTATCTATGCTCTAAGGTGATAACAAGTTCTACGCAGACGGAGTCGCCGGCAAAAGCTGCTATTTGATAGGACTTTACTCACTCTTCTTTTGTTTCAAGGGCCTTTGGGATTTGTTAGATCTTTTGAAGGGTAGACCGAACAATCTGTTCTGTTCGGTAACGTGTTTGATATAATCTGATTGCCGGTGCCATATTTAACGTTGATCATTTTGTAATCATAAGTTAGTGCAACCCGCCCTTAATGTGGAAGATATAATACTTGGCGCCGCACGCCCCGCATTAACCAACTGAGTTAAACAGTAGGTACATGACTATTAGACACACAAACGCCAGAATATACGAACCGAATGTGAATTGTGACAGTAGACAATAATATAATATTTTTAATTATCTTGTTACCATTGTCATAACTTTTAATAATATCCGCAATAACTATTAATTTTGATGATATCACCGACCTTCTAGATATTCGATGCTACATTAACTGTAGGTTTGTTAAGAAATAAGGGTTGTCAAAACTCAACGACGCGAATTTTATTAAACTGAAAAATCTGTCATATATATAATATATGCTGGTAGTCCCATATAGTTGGTATGACTGGGTAACATTGTGTTGTGAGGTAGAAAATTGAAACATATCGAAACGTAGTCTACCAGCTTGCCACGAGCGCTGGAAATGGCTTGAAGCTTCAATACTAGTACGCATTTGTATGTGACAAAATTCTTTTAAATAGTCTTGTTTAATGAAACACAGTAGAACCGTTATACTGTGGGATTTTTTACTTACGTATAATAATATGCTCAATGTGTCACTCACTTTTTTGAAGTCCAATCAAAATATCGCGAAGATAAAAAGAAACGTAATTGATGACTTATCAGTTGTGTAAACATTTATATTAACATCAGCCTACCATCCAGCAATGCAGCATGTAATTAAATATTAAACATATCACGTTTTGAAACATATCGAGAAAAGTTGGAGCTCACTATAATTCCGTTCTGTCCGTGTCCTCACCAGTGTATCTACCTTCACACTGAAAACCAGATTGAGACAGCCCTAGTACGTGCCTAGCATAACTAGGAAACTTACAACGCCAGTGATCGCGAATTCCTGGATAGTTTTAATTCAGGGTTGTCACGCAAATACGAGTTAGACACGTTTTGCCCTAGAAATGGGATTATGCCACGTTGCCTGTTGGCTGTATAGTTTTTATTGCAGTAATCTAAGTGGAGATACTCACGACTGAAAGGTGGGGCTTATGAAGAGTTGTGTTTTTAATCAAGCTAGTTGATAGACAGTACTTTAATTACTTACCAATATTCGTTTCTACTCAAATTTATTACCTACCTGATTGTTTTTGCGTCGATCAGGCACTTAAATTTCGCATTCCATTTGATAAAAGATATTAGGACTGATTTTCGCATATACATTTTTTTGTTAACTGTGACTGTTTATCTCATTATAAACATCATTGCTTAAATTCTGCTTTATACAAAAATATAACAAAGTTTTATCTTATTTACGACAGGTTTATTTTGCATATAGTTTAAGACGTGCTATGGCCACCTTCTGTTCCCATTATCAGATCAGCTCCGTGGTACCATAATATTGTGTTGTCACGGAATTTATGTATGCCACAGCGCAATCAGATAACTGCTTTAAAATTCAGTTGCAGATTTGACCCGAACATACCAACATTGCACGTAAAAGGTTGTAAAAGTCTATAAAGACGGGTGCGGTTGTACCAGAAGATTTATCGTATTACTCTGATCTTTCTATATTACGCACAGGTGTGTTAGATGTGATTCAAGATATTACTATCGGAAGGATGAGTGTGATTACGTAACGTTTAAGAACGTGCGTAAGATACAGGTAAGTGTAATTCTAGAAGCCTTTATGTATCATGGCTGGCAGTCCTCAACTGTGCTTTCTCCAGAAATTTCCAGTCTCGTACAGCTTTCCGGACTTCTACGACCTTCAAACCTTCAAGGAAAGAGCGTACTCTCCCATCTTACAGGCCGGCAACGCGCTTACAACCCCTCTGGTATTGCGAGTGTCCATGGGCGGTGCGAACCATCAGGTGATTCGTCTGCTCATTAAAAAAAAGCTTGCGTTGTATGTAAGTAAGGTGTCCTCAAAATTTTTAATTCTTTTTAGTCATTTGCCAGTATCCGATTGAGTGGAAATGTGCCATACTTATGTAAGTTAGGTGACAATGCAATATTATGGTACCAAGAAGCTTAATGATGGCGACAGACGGTGGCTATAGCAAAAATACATAAGATACACCTAATTTGATAAGTTTGGGCTCATTGAAACTGGCACAACGACTAGTGGATGACTGAGGAAAAAAGTTACATGAGGCAATAAAAGCTTGTAGGTACCAAAAATTTTTTTTGACAGAAACTAATAAGTCTCTGTTATAAAACATTCATTATTCATTCATTAGGTTTGGCCGTTAGATCTATGTAACGAAAGTTTGACTTGAACCTCTACGTAATTTTTCAGATTTTTGGCGTAGTATTGAAAATGAAAACACTAACTAACCAGTGGGGCTGGTCATAATATTTCTTCACCCTTGAATGCGACGCCCATACACGACGCATATAGAGCACCTAAATGACGTAATAGCTTGTGCGACTGTAAATCCATTAGTAAGATGAACTTGAACTTGATAAATATATTATTATAAAAAAAAGTACATGTAGCAATTGCAAATACGTCTCACTATCAGAATCTTAGTAAAATCTTAACTCCACAATGTCTAAAGAGTTCGATATTAATCAGTGTCTGTAAATTTATTATTGCTTCGAATTAATTAATAAATGCCGTGAGTCAGCTCTAACTCTAAAACACTTAAATGCTGTAATCAAAGAATTCAACGTTTGCTTAATATTGAATTATAAAAGATATTTTCATTGTTCAAAATGATGGATAAGTTGCTTACTTTCATTAGCAATCTTTCTGATATTCATATAAAAAAAAATGTTTCTTATGTATGTATGTATGTATGTATGTATGTATGTATGTATGTATGTATGTACGTATGTATGTATGTATGTATGTATGTATGTATGTATGTATGTATGTATGTATTACTTTATTGTACATAAAACACGACAAAACGATAAACAAACAAAAAGTAGACGTACAAAGGCGAGCTTATCCCTTCAAGGGATCTCTTCCAGCTAACCTCTGAGCAAATGAGTTTATTAAAAACAAATGGAGGATGACGATAAACAACCTGTGAATTATGCACCGAACCAAAGTTAAAACAAAACAAATTAATATTGAATACACATAATTTATAATTGAATACATAAAATACGATTAAATATACTATTATTACTTACAGCTCAAGATATAAATGTGTGTGTGTGAGAGAAAATAAATAATGTGTTTATATACTACGATAACTACGATATACTACGATAAATAGGTACATATACGCGAGTAAAAAAAAAAAAGTTTTTTTTTTAATAGTTAGGAGTCGGACAGCCATAATCTTTTCAATGTAGCTTTGAAGGACGCTACAGATTGGGATTGCCTCACAGACACCGGTAACTCGTTCCACAACTTAACGGCCCGAACCGTGAACGATCTCTTATACGCACGTGACCTATTGAACGGAACGCTCAGAGAGATATTGGCGTTAGAATTTGAACGAAGGCGGTAACCGCTGTTAGATGTCAGAAATCGGAATCTCTCAGTGAGGTAAGGAGGAGAAGCAAGATTGAACAATGCATTGAAAAGCAATGACAGGACGTGCACATCTCTACGACGACGAATCGGAACGACGAATCTTATAAACAATAATACAATTTATGTAGGCACGTTACTTGTTAAGTTGTACAATGTAGTGGGCGATTACTAGTGAGTAAGGTTTAGTCTAGATATTTAGTCTGTTAGGTCGGCCACATACAGATGCAATTCCGTTTTGGAACTTCCATCCGAAATATTGATACGGGATTTCGCACTCAGTAAATCCATACAAATCTATGAACTTATCACATAGTCGTCTAGTACCCATAGTACAAGCTTTGCTTAGTTTGGGACTAGGTCGATTTGTGTAAGATTGTCCCCCAATATTTATTTATTTTAAAGTTCCCTCTGATTCCAAATTCCGCATGGTAACATGTGCATTCGGAATCCCACATGGAAAAAAGTCGTTCTATGTTAGGGGCCGGTCACATACTTACAATCGGAATTTCATTCTGGAATTTCTATTTGAAAAATATCGATTCGAGATTTCGAATGCAGTAAATACATACAAATCTATGGACCTATCACATACATATAGTAGTTTTTCGTTAGTGAAAGAAACGTATTTGTGATCACACAAATACTTCTTTACGGCATCTCGAATCGAAATGCCGAAACGGAATTCCGACTGTATGGGGTCGCCCTAATCTAAGGTATAAAAATACCATTCCAAATTTACTATTTTAATTCGTGCTGCATTCTGTACCGCAAGGAACCCCAAAGCTGTTTAATAACAAACGCCCAGCCAATTCGGTTAGCCAGCGAAATTATACCATTAATGATTCAGACCTCCGCGGCACATGGGCACCTCCCGATCTTGTTCATGCGTTGGACTGCAAAGAAGCTTCGCATACATTTATTACAGTCATGAATGTATGGGACTGGAATGCGAACTGGAATAGATATAAAAACCTTTTTACATATTCTTTTACTCATTGTGGGTTGCACCAAATCGTCTGCAATCATAAGCTGGTTTCGTTAAGATCTGATTGTATGGGAAGTTTATCAATTTTCTATGGGATGAAAGCTACGGGTGCCATATTTAATGTGATTGGTGTGTAAGCTAGTCGAAGTCAAGAATAAGACAACAACTGCCGCTGGCGCCATATTTAACGTTGAGCGGTCTGTAATCGTAAGTTAGTCCAACCCGCCCTAAGGCTAGTAAATGGTAAAGTCTAACAGCGTTTTCTACATTCCGAATGAGTAACATGTTTGTTGGCAACTCTGTATTAATTTAGAGATTTATTTGTGTTGAATAAAAGAGACAAGGTCAGTTAGGCACGGGTTGATAAATCGTAAGTACAGGTAATAGTCAACGACAAATAGAAGAATATGCGAGTAATAATTTGCCAAGTTGATCAAACCAAACTGACTGAAAAACAATAACTTTGCTAGAAGGTTTTAAGTTTGTTATCATTTTAGTTCTCAGGGCTGTTACTATACTCTGCAAGTTTGTTATCTTAGCGTGATCCCATTCACGAGCCTAAAAACTTTGTACAAATAATTGTACAGTCAGATAGCATCAAATTCGACTGCATTAAGGAGACTCACCCAGGTCACTGCAATGCGCCGGCCTACGGTACAATGTGATTGTACTTTTACAATTCAAAGATAGAATTTCCACCTGCCTCGTTTTTCTTTTTCGTTCAGAATTCATTCTTAAATGTGAGATATTACAGCTGGGAGGCTTGCGGCAGGGAATATTATATTATACAAATAAATAACGTATCGTGGCAGCATACAGGAAGCTAGGCCATCTCTTCGTACAATACAGACGTTATGTTTTAGAGAGGTAGGGCACAAAGCGGGACGTCATCTCGCTTATATTTGGAGCAGCCCAACTAGGGAAGTACCTCCACCTTACAGAATACTATACTACTTGGTAAATAGGAGAGATACTGAACTCATTGAACCAAATAATACCCTGTCCATGATATCTGACTGGTTTGCTGCCAATAACTTAGTATTGAACCCGAAAAAAACGAAATATATGAAATTCTCTCTAGCGAACTCATGAAACAGAAACCTAGATACAATTAAACTTAATGGTCAAACATTAGAATTTGTTACTTCTACTGTATTCTTATGTATTACATTGGACTCAAAATTGCAGTGGGGTTCCCATATAACAGCGATAGTAAGTAGGTTGAGCTCTGCTGCATTTGCAGTCAGGAGAATAAGGCAGCTTACCAATGTGGCAACGGCACGGTTAGTTTACTTTGCTTATTTTAATAGTATAATTACATACGGTCTTATCTTGTGGGGATCAGCTGCAGATATTGAAACTGATTTAATTTTGCAAAAAAGGACTATCCGAGCAATTTATAACTTGGGGTCGCGTGACTCTTTAAGAGAATTTTTCAAAGAAATAGATATTCTAACCCTGCAATCCCTATAGATATTTGAAATAATAATGTATGTTAGGAAAAATTTGGGCTATTTTCCAACGAACGCTGATAAACCAATGCCACGAGAAATACTGGGAAACTCAAAATAACCTTCTATAGACTAGTAAAGGCGAAAAAGTCGTTCTTGGGAATTTGTATCAAATTCTACAATAAAATTCCTAAACACATTACTGAACTTAGCAATTCTAAATTCAAATCTGTAGTAAAACAAACACTTATTTCAAGAGCATATTATAAGATAAACGATTACATCATGGATAGGGATATTTGGCAGTGATAGCGTCCTGCACCGGTAATCTATCGCAAAAATATGTTTTCTACTGTAGCATTGTTATTTAAGTTATTTTGTAGTAGCTGACACTGTAATTTTATATTTAACTATACAATGTATATTGTTTTGAAAAAATGACACCTCGCCGAGTTTTTTACGCCGGTTCTTCTCGTGGCAGAGGTATATTTTTCCGAACCGGTGGTAGTTTATTGACGTTCATAGGTGCATGTAATATGCCTAATTTGAAGAATAAACTACTTTTACTTTTACTTGCACGTTAGGTATGTAATAGTGTTGTGTTCCTGGCGGTTAGTAAGGTCGCCAGAGCTGCCGAGCATACGCTTAATTGAGAGTGTGGGACTGAATATATCTCTAGCTATCAACACAACGAATCCTCAAGTTAAGAAAAGGTTGGTAACGCGCTTAGGATTCTTTTGGAGTCGTAAGCATCCATTGGCGACGGTGGTATTTTTATCAGGCAGGTCGGAAGCTTGTTTGCGAATCCAGAGACAAGAGCGTTGTTGACAAAATATAGTTTAGAGGAGATTCGTTGTATAGAAGACAAGAGACAAACGCAGACTATGGCGAAAACTTTCAAGAGATTTAATCCGTGTATCATTTCGACGCCACGCAAAGTATTGGACGGCGAATATTCGCAGACGGATGGAGACCATTCTCAACTCGTTTCCGTAGCATTCTCAACTCGTTCGCATTCCCGACTCGTCTACATTCCCAGTCCAATCCGCGAGTATGAATGTGCACGATTGAACTGTGTATGCTCGTGATGTGTATTAAAGCGACAGCCATTTAGAATAGCCTAAGAATATATGAATAATAAAAAAATGCCTTTGACATACAACAGACCGACGGACATTTGTCGACACTATAAGGGTTTTATATTTTTACTTTCATATCAAATAAAATCAGCTTGATAATACCAAATCACATCATTCAATATACATACGAAGCTCAGCGGTAAGGCACGCACGATGTTTTCTCTCTGCAGTTCGTGGGTTCGAAGTCCGGACTTCGACGTACAGGGTCCAATATTTTCGGTGAAAGAAAACATCGGGAGGAAGGTCTAATAATGCTAACAAGATCTAGTTCCTGAGTTTAGTTTTCCCTCCGGATACGAAAGTCAGATTGCAGTCACTTAAAAACTGGTGTCAATAACATGTCTTTGGATTAGTTGCTAAGGTGGAACTAAGGCTCCTTCAGGGCAATATGCATTTTTTAATCTTTGAATGATTTCAAAATATACAAATAAAATAATGGTATCAATGGAAAATACATTTACCATTAGTTATATCATTTTGATTAAACACTTTCAGGTTACATAGTAAGAAAAGTAAGGCTTATAATAAGGCGTGTAAAGCTTTACTTTTTCCAATAAAATACGATAATATTATTTATAGTTTTCTGACCAATTTCTTAAAATATGGGATAAGAAATAATCTTCAACATCTGCTGGAAACTACTTTTATTTCATCAACCATCCAGGAAGGTATTAGGCTCTATTCCAAGAAAAATAATCCTTTTAATAAAGTGAAGCAATCTCGCAAAATTCACTTACAACGTAAAACCTATTACTCTATTTCCACTTCAATAGCACTGACTCACCCAAGTGCGAGTAATGAAAATCCAGAAAATATGGCGTCTCTATGATATATTTATTTCCTTAGTTGTATGATTTATTCGATTATAATGCAATTATTTGGTCAGGCTATCGTGGTAGAATGCTAGCGATCCCATGGTGCCCCCCTACACGGCAGAGCGGGATAACGCCGCAGAGGTTTTAGTGGGTATTCCCTTCCTCGGATAGGGTGAGTCCCACATACCCCCCAACGGGCCGTCGCCACAGTCCCACGGGGGGATGCATAAACGCATTTCCTCTGCGATAAAAAAAAGGCTATATGATCGTCTATATACTTATGGGTAGTTAATCTGACATTGATAGTATTGGGTATATAAAAAGCCTATAGTTGGGAAGCCCAGAATGCTAAATGTGGATATACTCGAGAGTCGTTGGGACCAATTGGTATTTGTAGATTAGAGAGTAGAAAGAAAAAAGATTATAGGATCTACAGGCGCGGGGAGCCTCTACAGGTAAACAGAGTGTAAGGTATCTCCCTTATGTTCTGATCTGACACGCTCAAATAAATCCTAAAATCCCCTCTTCGTCTCCCTCGTCTTCGTCGTCGTTCCCCTACAACAATGTCAATATATTTGAGCGCTCCTGTAAAATAATGAATCTACGATTTCAAGCTAACATGGTAACGCTAAATAGAAATATCGGAAACTCAACAATATTGACATACATGGTAAAATACCTCGTTTTAAACTGTAATTCTAATGATGAATCTGTTGTAGCTATATGGACAATTGGACACGTTCCCAGTACTGTGTAATTCGTATGATACTAATACCTCTGCTTAATACAATAGGGTTATCTGCTATCTATGAGCTAAACATGTGTTTAACAGAAGCCAGAATTTCAAATAAAACAATGGCACATATATCCATTGTAAAATTAGCTACACCAGTTTCATTATTTTAAAGGAATGCCACAAAGTAAGACATTATTGGCAGTCTATTATAATTTAATAGTATCTGACAGGATTCAGTTGAATTTGCCTCGGGATCTGATAGTTATTTATGAAGGGCGATTGATTAGTTTCATGTTTCATTTGAACTTTAGTGGGCGTCTTGTATGTATGTATGTATGTATTGCTTTATTGTACATAAAACACGGTAAAATGACAAACAAACAAAAAGTGCAAGTACAAAGGCGAGCTTATCCCTTTAAGGGATCTCTTCCAGCTAACCTTTGAGCAAATGAGTTGAAAGAAAACAATGGAGGATGAAGATAAACCACCTGTGAATTATGCACTGAAACAGAAATTGAAAACAAAACAAATTCATTTTGAATACACATTACCTTAATACTAAATAAGAATATAAAAAACGCGAATCAGTATATATATCAATAGAAAATACAACAAAATATATATATTATATTATATTTTGGGTATTATAAAATCAAATACTTACAGCCGAAAAAAAAAAAAAAAAAAGAAAGTTGTGTGTGTGAAATAATTATGTTTATATAAACAATAAATATATAATACGATACTATACTTAATAATAATAAAATAGTCAGGAGTCGGACAGCCATATTCTTTTTAATGCAGCCTTGAAGGATGCTATAGTTTGGGATTGCCTCACGGACACCGGTAACCCATTCCATAATTTAACAGCCCGCACAGTGAACGATCTTTTATAAGCACGCGACCTATTAAACGGAACGCTAAGAGAGAGATTGGCATTAGCATTAGAACGAAGGCGGTAACCGGTGTTGGCTGCCAGAAAGTGGAATCTCTCAGAGAGGTAAGGAGGGGAAGCAGGGTTGAACAACACATTGAAAAGCAATGTCAGGACATGCACATCTCTACGACGACGAATCGGAAGCCAGCCGAGTTGTGAACGAAAGTGGGATACATGATCAAACTTGCGCAGACCAAATATATACCGAATGCAGATGTTTTGCAAGCGATCCAGCTTGTCAAGTAACTCCTCTCTAAGGTCAACAAATGCAATGTCACCATAATCTATAATTGGCAAAAGGAGAGATTGGGCGAGAGTAATTTTTGTTTCAAGGGGAAGGAAATTTTGCAGACGCTTCAAAGAGTGTAACGAAGCAAAAATCTTCCTACTTACTTCCGAAATATGAGGTGACCAGGATAGCGTTTGGTCCATGATGATACCCAGGTTCTTAACAGAAGACGATAAAGGAATGGTCACGTTATCAAAAAAGATATCGGGTATCACCAGCTCGGAAAGTTTGGACACAAAGTGAGTGCTGCCAATAACAATTGCCTGCGACTTCTTAGCATTCACACTCAAACCATACCGCATCGCCCAGGAGCGAATCGACTCAAGATCGCAATTCACTCTGTCAATCAGGGAAGGGAAATCATCCAAGCTAGCCGCCGCATAAATCTGTAAATCATCCGCATAAAGATGATAATTGGAATTTAAATCCTCCGTAATACCATTAATAAAAACGGAAAAAAGAAGTGGAGAAAGAATTCCCCCCTGAGGCACCCCAGTAGAAAGATTACACCACTCAGAGACCCTGTCGTCAACCCTAACTCGTTGCCGCCTCCCGAAAAGGTAGTTACGAAACCAGGACAGCGCAGTTTGTGACACATTTAGGGCACGGAGGACTCCAAGGAGGATATCGAAATCCACCGTATTGAAGGCGCTACTGAAATCCAATAAGACAAGGGCAGTCAGTTTCTTATGTTCGATATTAAAACGAATGTCGTCGGTGATCTTAACTAACGCTGTGACAGTGCTATGCCCGGGACGGAAGCCAGATTGGAAGGGATTCAACAACTTGTGCCTGTTGAGGTGGGAGAGGAGGCGACGATTAACAAAGTGTTCAATAACCTTGGACAGAACTGGGAGGATGGAGATAGGGCGATATTGTGAAAAGGAAGCGGGATTGGAATTTTTAGGAAGTGGAATGATATGGGCACATTTCCATGCAGATGGAAACGTCCCTGACGCGAAGGAAAGGTTAATTAAATCGGAAAGGATAGGAGCAATGGGTTCCGCCACGAGCATAAGCATGTCCAGACTAAGGCCGTCTTCACCAACGGCTTTCGTCTTAATAGTCTTTAAAATGGTAACAAACTCATGCGGCGTAATGCTCCCAAGATCAAAAGCAGGGGAGACAGGGTGAAGCTTATTGGCAAGAGAGGACAGAGTTTGTTGTTTCACAGAAGCTTCTACACTAACCGGGGAATTACTAAAATGCCGGTTGATGGCGTTTAAGTCAAGCACCTCTGTAGAACTCTGCGAAGCTTTTCCCACACCCAATGATCTCAGAAACTTCCAGAGTTTAGCTGGAGGGCATTCGTGGATAGATTTATGGATATAGCGACGCCTAGCATCCCTACAGACTCTGTTACAGCTGTTGCGCGATTTGATGTAATTGAGTCGATTCGCCTCCGAAGGGTCCGCCCTGAGTTTGATGCGTGCCTTATCCCTTTTAGCCATGAGCAACTTAATCTCCGACGTCAGCCAAGGTGCAGGTAAATGCCTCAAACGTACCGGCTTCATGGGAGCATGCTTATCAAAAATCGCAAGCAATGTATCGTTAAATGCCCTCAACATATGGTCAACATCGGCCTGAACTTTATTGCTTTGCCAATCCGCTTGAATAATGTCTCTTTGAAGCGCCTGCAAGTCAACATTACGTAGGTCACGACGCAAAACAATTTTGTGCCTTTGCTTAGGGGGACGAATTTTGAAGGATGCATAAATTAAATCGTGACATGAGAATCCTGCGGCATTATATTGGCCATGAGAAGCAACTAAATCCAAAGAAGAGGTTAAGATAAGATCCAAGAGTGAAGGAGGTCCATTGTGGGCGAAATGAGTGGGGCCAAGAGGCAAGATGTTTAAATTGAGGGAAGTAACAAGCGACTGAAGTTTAAGGGAGCGATTATCATTTTTAATGAGACATGTATTAAAATCGCCCATAACTATGCGGTGGTCGAACTGAGGGCTAAGTTCTTCTAATGTTCTCTCGAGGGAGTCGAAATAATTAATGTGGGAAGATGGGCTATAAAATACACCCAGAAGAACCTTGGAATGATGCAAGGAGACGTTTAGAAATAAATACTCGGCAGAGTTCGAATAGACTGTTGGTGACTGTGCGACAACTTGACAAGCTAGATCACTTTTTAAGTATATAGCGACACCACCACCTCGAACTGTCCTCGTTTCGCCATCATTAGTGCCAGTCCTGTCATTACGTATCAAACGATATCCAGGCAATGAATAAAGAACAGATGGTAGCGTGGGTTTAAGCCAAGTTTCGGAAATAAGGATAGCGTCAATATTGCGGGAGCTAAAGGAAGAGAGTAATTCAGGGTAATGTGCCGGGATACTTTGCGCATTAATGTGAACCACGTTGAAACACTTTTTGGCTGAACCAAAGATACATTCCAAACGATCACCCAAGTCGGGCATGTCCGCATCATCACTAATGGAATCATAATGGCTCGAAGACGATAAGGAAAAAAACTCACTTTCTAAACTGGCGTTAAAAACGTCCGACATTAAACTAATTAATATAAAATCAGAATATATAAAATAAAATATATAGGTAAAAGGGTTAATTGATGTGTATGCAAAATTTTCTTAAATATTTAACTTTCGCACTAGACAGCCTCATTTGATCGCCAGCAGTTAACAATAAAAAAGAGAAATAAATACAAAAAAATAAAAAAGTAGTTAGAAATAAACAAGGTTTCACACAAAAAAAAAAAGTAAAACTAAATGAAAACATGAACACGCACGCACACGTTCCACTAAGAAAAATACACCTCCATCAAAGCAAGAACAAAACGTAACTGTCAGCTTTGACATTAAATATTCATGTGACAACTGACAAGGGAAGTGACATCACTGATAGTAATAAATTAGATGAAGGTATTTTAAATGAACTAGATTAAAAATAAAATGAAATCGGGAACTGTATCAAACACTTATGAAGGACAAGCAACTAACGCGATCCAGAAGGGGCAGGTGTCTTCCTGAGAGGACGAGTCCGCCGCGCAGGCTCCGTTGTTTTCAACTGCGCGGGCGCCGGTCCTCTGGCGGCCTCACCGGAAGCTCCACCGAAGATATCCACAGGGGGATCAGCGGTTCCCTCAGCTGTGTTTTCCTCAGCCGCAGTCGGACCAGGCAGCGCGTGCAGTTCTGCAAGCGACGTCACTCTATGCCGCGAGCCATCAAGACACTTCACCACAACTCGTCCATCGCACGTCCAGCTGTCCCGTATTCCGTAAATTCGTCGAGCCTCCAGAAATACAGCATGCCGGGATGCTGTTAAGAATTCTGAAAGTGTCTTACCCGAGCCCTTGAACTTCTTCTTGGCAGACCATACAGCATCCCGGGTCCGCACACATGCAAACTTGACCAAAATAGGTCTAGGCTTAGACATACGGGCTCTGCCCAGGCGGTGGCAAGCAAGGAATGACTGTGCAGTAATTAACTCAACCTGCAGAGTTTCCCCAAAAGCTGTTGTGACAATCTCAGCCACATCCTCATTCTCCGCTTCCTTGACACCATGTAGCAATAGGATGCCTGACCGTGACCTCGATTCCAGCTCCTCCAGAGATGCCAACACAAAGTGCATCTGTTGTTGCAGGGACTCCACAGTCCTCCAGATGAAAGCTTTAAATGTCTGGTATTCGGCATGCACCTGCGGCAGCGAAGTATCCAAATTTTGGCCGGACACTGAACTTTCAAAGGATGCCATCTGGGATGTAAACATATCCTTTAGCTCGTCCATCTTCTTCTGGAGTTTTTGCAAGTGGTCCATAGCGTTTTGAAGTGTGTTCAAAAGTGAAGTGACCTTTGGACTTTAGTACCACTTTTTTGTAAACAGTGTAAAAAGTGGAGATAATAACTGCAGGCGTCAGTAAGGCAATATTTAATTCATGTAAGTTAAATTTATTACTAAATTTAAAGAAATACTATTTTTCCAGTAAATAAACATAAAGCAGTCAAAATCAGTGTACTTATTTATTTGCCTACCCTCACCCAAAAAAAAAAAACGTCTTCATCTTATTGGAGCTTTATGTATTGGGTTCGAAAAGGCAGATGGAATTCAAGTTACTTGCCAGAATATTTTTTTCATCAATAATTCATTTTCTTGTATTTTTTAGGTATATTAGAAACTGCTTAATATTTGCAAGTTATGTTGCGATCTAAATTAACATATTAATTTTGTAGGAAGATTCTGTGTTTATCTTTCATGATACATATTCGATTGATTTGTTTTTATTTCTTTCATCAATCAATGAAAACCTCTATGAGGAGAACTTTATTTAATCACACACTGAAAACACAAAAAAAACATAGCAATAAAAAACTAAGAGCTACCTACGATAAATAAAAAAATATCCTCCAAATCAGTGCTGATGGGTGTGCCCAGAAGGCTGGTCGCATTGCTACGCTGTATAGCGAGCGACACTTATACGTTGTGCAAAGTATTGGCCAGCCCTCTGGTCACCTGTGGTTTCGGTTAGGCGCTCCGGTAAATCATTGTAAATGCGGCGCCCACGGCCCCGGAGTCTCGATCCCAAACGCTTTAAATATGTAACCACTGCCGAGGGTGGCGTAGTATTTGCGACGTTTGAGGTCTTCTGCTGTGGATGCGGCTTTGTCAGCATTTTGGCTGGTACCTGGAAGATGAAACGGTGCGAGTGTGTCTACCTATGTAGCATCCCAGACCAGGGGCCGTCCGATCCTCCAAGGCACCAGCGTCATACCGTTGGGTCTCTTTCCAAACCAACAGGTTCTAGGATGGCTAGAACTTTGACGCTGACAAGGGCCCTTCAGATGACATTCGTTTATGCTAGCGTGACGGGGTATGCGCCCAGTGCTTCTACCGCAGGATAGGTCGTGGTGTCCCAGGCTTTCTACCATCGCACCGCATTGGCACCGATGTGGAGCGTTTGTTGCTGCACCAAATATATAATAATAATAGTATTCGATTAATAAAAAATAACCCTTCTTTTGCTTAGACTCGACTTCACGCTAAATATATGTAGTATCTGCCTATTGTTTCAATAAAGTCATTTGATGTTTACTGACAAAAGTTTAGCTTTATTTTAGTTTTTTAGTTTAGTTTAGCTTTATGGTCGCCAGATACATAGCATAGCGGCAGCGAAACCATAAATATCTGCGAAAAAAATTGGAATTGTTGCCCAAAATGTATAGTATTTTAAAATACCTGAGTTACAAAAACGTCCAGTTATTTTCACTTTATCAGCCATTGCGTCGGACATATCCAGTAATTGCTAACAAAAACAATTTCCCCCAAAAATAACCGAAACGCATTTACCTCTCCACAGAAATAGGGGTTTAAAAATAGATACTTTTTTTAGTTCCGCCGCGCCGTTGCTTTTTAAATCGTCCCGGTGGTACTTTTATAAATTGATGTCTAAATAATGCATGTTCTGGAATGGATGGAGAATCGAATGTACAAATTGAGTGCTAATATTAGTTGACCAAGAAACTATTGGTTTTACAGCGTAATTTACAGACAACCCAGTACCTACAGAGTAGGAGAAAATATTTACATTACATTCAATTAGGTTCGTTTGTAATAAATCGTCAGTAATTGTAAGCGGTATTGGTAAAATCTGGTTGTATGGAAAGTCTGTAAATTTTCTCGGCGCCATATTTAACGTTGATTGACCAGTAATCGTTTGTTCGTGCAACCCTCCCTCAGGCTGTTACAAAGTATATGAAGCTATTTTTTGGCTTGTTACACGTTATATAATTTTAATATTTTTTTCACTTCTCATGTTCGAAAAGTGTGTCATATCAGGCTTCTCAAGCGGGGCTAAAAAGTATAGTATAGTTAGCGCATAGGGAAATAATATATACATATTTCTAATTTATTAATTTATTGGCGACTTGGGACAATTTTTTTATCTTTAAATTTGCTTTTTGTTTTGTAGGTATGTTGTCTGACTTTTTGAGAATCATTTACAAATCATTTTAAATTGACCAATCACAATGCACTAAATTCTTTAAATACAAACTTTGTATTTGACATCAACCGACCAGAACACTGCTACACTAAAATTGCCCTATCAGGAAACAGGATCATTTTGTCAAAACTTTATTACTCCCTAGATATTTTGAAATTTACCATTAGGCTCCTGACTTCCTGACTCAGCGGGGCAAGATTGATATTGTAGCCTACGTAGGTTGTAGTTCTTCACTTGACAAGATACTGTCAAATTACGTTTGCGCAGGTCAGTCAGTAGTACCTAATATACTGCGCAGAAGCGGGGCAGTACCGCACTCAAATCGCCAGTCAGGAAGCATTAATTTAAATGTAGTGGCCAGTAAAAAGCGTTACTGATTGGACTGACGGTTGACACTGACAGCTGACAGTTTTCTCATACATATCGTACCGCCTCCGCATTGAAAAATCAGGAGTTGCCTTATTTAGGTGTCTTAGGCGATAATAGCGACTTCGAAACGTCAGAAATAAAGGTTAATAAAAATGACAAATGTTTAGAAAAGTATATTCGTACATCTTCGGTGGATGCTCAACTAGATAGTATTTTAATAAAAAAGTGGCCATTAGCATGTCGGACCATGCTCAGTGTAGGGTTCCATAGTTTTCCAATGAACTTAATTTAAAAATACAATAAAAACAAAAGTGAATACCTTCGCTTTCATACGTCTTTTACTAAGAGGGAATACTTTACGATAACTCAAAAATAGCTTAACTGATCATGTCCGCTATAGTTTTCGTTTAAAGTCTTTATTAAAGCTTTACTTTCATGATCTTTTTCATATTTTTGGACCCGTATATCAGAAGTTAGAGGGAGGGGGGGGGGGGGCACAATTATTTTTTTAGTGATTATTTTTTCAATTTCACAAAATGTGTTTAATCAAGACCTCTATTCATTTTGAAATACCTATTCAACATCACCCCACACCATAGGGTTGAAGTAAAAAATCCATCCCCAATTTATGTATAAGGGAGCCCTTAATATTTTTTTACTACTTTGTCTGATTTATTGATTTACATATCTATGCCAAATTGCAGCTTTCTAGCACTAACAATCGCAGAGCAAAGCCAGACGGACATGGCGAAACTATAAGGGTTCCTATACTCCGTTTTTTTAAGATTAGAATTTTAACGGCCAATTTCGCCCACGTTTCTTCGTTTCCCTAGGATATCAGAGGATAATATTATACTAATTTCACTTATTTCAGTAACTTATTACGTTTCAAAGATAACATATCACATATGTTACCGTTTCAAGACTGTTTTCCTTGAAATCGCATGACGGGTAACGCACGATTTTTCTAATCTTAAAAAAACGGGATATACTACGGAACCCTAAAAATGAGTACAGAGCCCGAAAGTATTGAGTGTAATAATTCAAGAATAATTCTTGCAGTGAATAAGTAAGTCCAGAAATGAGAGCAAACTGCACATTTGAGTAGTGAGTTAGCTTTTAATTGAATTCTGTGACTAATACCTGAGCTCCACTTTAGTTAATTCAATTATTCATTCGGTCGCTCTCGTTTATTCGATTCATTCGATCATTTATGTAGACTAAGCTAAAGTTTAGTCAAGTAACTATTGCAAACTTGTGTAGATATTTAGTGTTGTTGTAAAGTTAGGCACAATGCTCTTAGGTAAGCTTAGATCGTTCCAGTTTTCGACACCTTAATATCCAATGGTTGACATCTATTGTTTACTTTATAGATATGTCGTAATCCTACACAGCTTTTCTATAGTTAATGCATCCGGTGGTTTTTCATTCTGCATTAAAAAGCGGGACAAAAAGGAGGGAAGTGGACCGTGGCAAAAGCTGTGATAGCACTAGGTATCCTTCGATTTTGCTCCCTTGGGACACAATCTTTCTATTTTACACCTACTCCTACCTACGTATGAACGTACCCTACATCTGTACCTATTACGTTAGGGAATTTAATGAGCGCGGGTAAACTAGCAAATTAATGAACATGACCGTGGGTTAAGTATACATTGCGCAGTTTGATTGCATATATCGTATGAACTCATCCAACGCCACCACCACCATATCAGCCAAAGAACGTCCATTGCTGGACATAGGCCTTCCCCAAATTCACGGGGGGTATATGCCATAATCGCCATGCTTCGCATGCGGTACGCGGATCGGCGATCCAAGTATCTCCACAGCACTCCAGAGATGCTGCTGCCCATCCCCCGGTGGTCTTGGTCGTATTTTTAGGACATGCCCGGGTCCACCTGAATGAACTCATCATAAATCAGTAACCTTTCGGTAACCCAAAATGTTGTATGAAACTTGCATGTGATTCTTGACCTAGGTCATGTAAATGGAGCTTACCATTTTCGAAGTCCTCTAATAAATTTAATTACAAGTTAGCTGTTCTGCTGAATCAAGGAAAGAAACAACTCTAGGATACACAATGAAGGCTTTTAATATGTACAAAGTAAGGTAGGAACTGGCAAGATAAACAGCTCACGGCGATTCCCCTTTTCATAAATCTTCAATTTCTGCGGTAAGAACGGCAAGCTTGGGTTGCGGTGTAATTGCATAGAAAATGCGGACCAGTTCACTCATGATATATATCGCACAAGTTTTTCCCGCGACTTCTTCCGCAAGAGCTCGTTTTCGCCTTAGAGAAATAATTGGTATGAAATTATTTTAATCGCAGGCTTAATTATCGTTCTACCATACAAACTTCCACCTCGCTATTCACGCCCTTAGGGAATTCTTTGCTAAACCATTCTATGTCATACCAGGGATATCAAATGCCAAATTTCATCTGAATCCGTTCAGCGGTGTAAGTGTGAAGAGGTAACGTACAGACAGAGTTACTTTCGCAATAGCAAGGAAGGAACTAGTTAGGAATTCTTCCTTTGATTGAACAAGCTTTAGTCTGCCTGCCATAGCCCTTACTAGTAAGCTTAGCTGGTGTAGTTACATGCACCTTGCCGAACCTTTAGGCCGCGGTCTAGATGCCAGCGGGCAGCGGGGCGGCGGGCGAGAGGGCGCCTCTCAGATCTACAGAGAAACAAGTAGTGTTATTAAGGATGTTACCTGATTTTTTGCATTTCATTATTCCGAAAACTACAGATACTTGTGACACACCATGAGCATTACTATCTGCCGCGACACTATTGCTAGGATCGCCGGAACGTGCCAGATATTTTTGTTGGCTTTTTTTATATTAACGCTGGTTACTGTACGTCTGAAAAATGTTTTGAATCACCTATCATGAAAATCATATGACTGACTATAGGAAAATGCCCTTGAAAATTTTATATTTCGAACTAGTGACGCATATGGACGAATTCTTTAGAATATTTGGGGTACCTACCTGTTCCCGTTTACAGTATCTACAAAATAGATCGTTCAATTCATGAACAAGGTACTACTTATGGTTTGGATAGAAAAACAAATTACTAAGTGCCCTAAAATTGTAACTGGGCAGCTGAATCGTACGACTACACTTGAAAAGTAATATTTTGCGTGAAAAGGCTAGCGTATGGTAATGACTGCATTCCCGTACGTATTTGCGCCAATCCTTGCATAAATCTCGAGCAGCAAACACGGGCAATATAAAGGCACATTTACACTGCACTCGGACTTGAATTTCGCGTTTCAACTAATATTAAAGCATAAATTTAAAAGGATTATTTACAGCGCGGCTTTCGCAACCAAAACTTATGGAGTTGGAAATTAAATGCAACATAACTTGGAAGTGCACCCTATTGGATGGATTTTCTTTTTAGCTTAGTACAGTCACGTTGGATGGATGGGAATGGCACAAAACTCGTCATGGTGTCACTCTTAGGGGGAGGCCTATGTCCAGCTGTGGCCGTCCTTCGGCTGATACGATAATTTCCAACCAAAGTGAAAAATTGATCATCACGGGCGGGATTTGAATCCACGAACTCTAAAATCCGTCCTTCGCTCTTACCTATTGAGCTACCGCGGATATTGCTCGAGGTGACGAATCTTATTATATGATGATGATAGTTACGTTGTCGTACATATGATTTGATATCGCGTTAATTGGCTACGGTGAATGAGATCTATCATTGTCTTTTTGTTAACTTTAATCACAGTACAATTTATATCATATTATGCCATATATGTGGCGTTTCTTGTACCGGGTAAACAGCTGTCAGCAGTGGGTAGGGACCCTGCCTACGAAGCCAACGATCCTGGGTTCTGATCCCGGTAAGGGCAATATACGTGTGTGGACATATCGCGAAATTATTTAACATTGACGAAATTATGAAAAAATGATAGCTACGTTGCGAACGATAGCGTCACTGTACGGCGGCGTCAGCTTTCGAGTGAATATTATACACCTCGGAAGTGAGCGAGATCCGATTTTAGCAGAAGTGGCAAGCGGGACAGCCGTGCTATGCTGGACACAGGCCTTTCCAAAATTATTATAACAGTATAATCAATAATCATAACATACAATTCTTAAGAAGTTCCTCTAAGGTAGAAGACTTAATAAATAATTGATCATATCAGCAGAAGGACGTCCACTGCTGGACATGGGCCTCCTCTAAAGAGTGCGACAATTTAAGACTTGTACTGTAAAAAATATACCTACATAAGTAGAAGTGTAAGGGCAGATATTAATATTTTCATTTGACATACTACAAAAAACTAAAAGCACACTAAAAGTACTTATAACTAAGTATCCAGAGCGCTCGTGGCCCAGCGGCGGTATGCGAGGTTAAGCAATGTGGGCGCAGGTCAGTTCTTGGATGGGTGACTGCTTTGAGTGGTTACTAACTGAGCGCTCTCGTACTTTGGAAGGCACGTTAAGCCGTTGATCCCGGCTGCTGTCTACGACAGCAGTCGTTAAGCCAAGTTAGAGGCCTTCGGGCGGCTTGAGAACTTCTAGCAGTCAAGTTGCCCACTCACTTGACAAAGGGGGGTCGAAGTTGCACTACGTCCGTAGGGAGTACCTACCGTTACCCTACACGTGACCCCTGGGTTGTGCTAAAAGTGCAACAAAAACTGGCAACCGTACTTTTCTTCTCGAAGATCTCACGGTTCGTAAATAAATGCCATACGATTAAATAAATAAAACTAAGTATTAATCCGTCATTGAAAGGGCCACAACTCGGCTTCATGTCAAAATACCTAGTAAGTACATTGACGCCGGTCTTTCATGGAAAGCATTCCAAAAAAGCGTTCCTATACATTATAATACATAAACACATACAGCTGACAGTTTTCTCATATCGTACCACCTCCGCACCTATAATACAAATCAGCAAGTCGCCTTACGTTAAATCGCCTGGAACAAGTTTTTCTCAAGGTATAGCCTAACAATAGCAACAATGCAAAACCATATTAATCCTACACTACAATCCTTTCCCGATCAGCCCATTCAAGTCACGTTTTGAGAAGATCTCATTCCATTATGGACCGGTGGGAAATCGGCGTAAACACATATAAACAACTCAATTGGATGTTGTTTAGCTCCGAATCGAATATTGTGATAGGTTCGGAACGAATTACTTGGGGCTGTAAAACTGGCCGCGGTGTGCAAGGGAATTACAGTATTAACATAATAGAGAGGATGTAGGTACGTAAGACGAAAATTCTGGAAGAAATTGATGCCACTTATGTCTTTTCGTTGTAGAAGAGAGAGCGGGCGCAGTTTGGAGCACTGATCAGATTTTGTTTGTGTAAGATGATAATGTGAAGGTGAGCGTCGTGAGAAATTCCAATGTAAATCCAACTCGCAAATGTGAACATGGCGAATATAGGGACTACAGCCCTTGCATTCTCAATATCCTCATATACAGAATATAAGTTCAGCGGTCAGACTAAATAGGACTATTTAGCCTGATATGTAGTATAGGCTAATGATTAAGATGATAATGAAGAAGACGACTTTTTGAATTATCTTTTGAAGTACCTCAATCATACACTACTGTAGCTGTAAGGCACACACACTACTGTAGCTTTTGTTTATAGTACTTAGTGCATGAGTTAGTCTAAGTTTAGGAAATAAGTAGGTATACCTGAGTTTCGAATGTGTGAGAGAGCGCAATACTCGCCAACAAACTATATGATATGTATATACAATTTGGCGAACAAAAGGTGTATGCTTACCGTAATTTTATCTTTTGTCTTTAATAAATAAAATAATAATAATAAAAAATATAATACAGTAGCATAGTCTAACAAGATGATAATTTCATTCAAACTAAAGATTATACAGCAGAATTTTAACTAATCTCTCGCCAACTACGAATCAGTTTTTAAATAGTCACTTTAATTAAAAATAGAGTAATATAAAACCGAATCCAGAGAGGTGGTTACGTAAAGTCTTTGAGAGTACGTACGTACCTGATGCAAAGGTTTAAGTAAACTAAATGTCATTTTCCGAACTGACAGTTAGATCTACCTAATGTGAGATGTTACATTATCAACTAGCAAGCCCCTTGTATAATGATGTGAATTTATTATGTAAACTGGCAAATGCAGCAATTACGGGCGTGCAGACCTCTGCACCAAACATGATTAAGCATTCCGTTTGTACTATGACAAGCAGACTAAACAAGATCATGAGGTTATTACCTGATTGACCGGATTTATATGTTACAGTGTGTCGTGACAAGCATATCTCACTAAAGATATGTGGCAAACTCGTATCTTGTAAATAACTTCTTCTTCTTAAAAGTGTAGTGGGACATGAGGTTTTTCAGAGTAGTATAACGAAGATTTGATTTTTTGAGTTCTCAGCCGAGTGGTTCAGGCTTTTAATCACGAGGTCGTGGATTCGAATCGCGGTTCTGAAGTTTTTGGTGTGTACGGTATGTCAAATGATATTAACGGTTTTTGGTGTGTGCGGAATATCAAATTATATAATTAACGGTTTTTGGACCTACATAAAAGTATGTTCTACGAAGTTGGAGAATGTATGCGAATTGTTCAACTCGTACTCGAGCCAGCATGTAAATAAATCACCCGTTCACATTTATTATTTACCAGAAAGTACCTTGAAACGAATCTACGTGGGTTTGTTTTGGAATTAATAATAATAATAATAATAAATGGTCGTGCCACGCTCTATTGGGATCGATCTGTCATCACGGACAGGACTATTATAGCCAACAAACCTGATATCGTGCTGACAGATCGATTGAAGCGCCAGGCAGTGCTCGTCGACATCACCATCCCCCATGATGAGAACCTTTTCTTTTTAGCTTAGTACAGTCACGTTGGATGGATGGGAATGGCACAAAACTCGTCATGGTGTCACTCTTAGGGGGAGGCCTATGTCCAGCTGTGGCCGTCCTTCGGCTGATACGATAATTTCCAACCAAAGTGAAAAATTGATCATCACGGGCGGGATTTGAATCCACGAACTCTAAAATCCGTCCTTCGCTCTTACCTATTGAGCTACCGCGGATATTGCTCGAGGTGACGAATCTTATTATATGATGATGATAGTTACGTTGTCGTACATATGATTTGATATCGCGTTAATTGGCTACGGTGAATGAGATCTATCATTGTCTTTTTGTTAACTTTAATCACAGTACAATTTATATCATATTATGCCATATATGTGGCGTTTCTTGTACCGGGTAAACAGCTGTCAGCAGTGGGTAGGGACCCTGCCTACGAAGCCAACGATCCTGGGTTCTGATCCCGGTAAGGGCAATATACGTGTGTGGACATATCGCGAAATTATTTAACATTGACGAAATTATGAAAAAATGATAGCTACGTTGCGAACGATAGCGTCACTGTACGGCGGCGTCAGCTTTCGAGTGAATATTATACACCTCGGAAGTGAGCGAGATCCGATTTTAGCAGAAGTGGCAAGCGGGACAGCCGTGCTATGCTGGACACAGGCCTTTCCAAAATTATTATAACAGTATAATCAATAATCATAACATACAATTCTTAAGAAGTTCCTCTAAGGTAGAAGACTTAATAAATAATTGATCATATCAGCAGAAGGACGTCCACTGCTGGACATGGGCCTCCTCTAAAGAGTGCGACAATTTAAGACTTGTACTGTAAAAAATATACCTACATAAGTAGAAGTGTAAGGGCAGATATTAATATTTTCATTTGACATACTACAAAAAACTAAAAGCACACTAAAAGTACTTATAACTAAGTATCCAGAGCGCTCGTGGCCCAGCGGCGGTATGCGAGGTTAAGCAATGTGGGCGCAGGTCAGTTCTTGGATGGGTGACTGCTTTGAGTGGTTACTAACTGAGCGCTCTCGTACTTTGGAAGGCACGTTAAGCCGTTGATCCCGGCTGCTGTCTACGACAGCAGTCGTTAAGCCAAGTTAGAGGCCTTCGGGCGGCTTGAGAACTTCTAGCAGTCAAGTTGCCCACTCACTTGACAAAGGGGGGTCGAAGTTGCACTACGTCCGTAGGGAGTACCTACCGTTACCCTACACGTGACCCCTGGGTTGTGCTAAAAGTGCAACAAAAACTGGCAACCGTACTTTTCTTCTCGAAGATCTCACGGTTCGTAAATAAATGCCATACGATTAAATAAATAAAACTAAGTATTAATCCGTCATTGAAAGGGCCACAACTCGGCTTCATGTCAAAATACCTAGTAAGTACATTGACGCCGGTCTTTCATGGAAAGCATTCCAAAAAAGCGTTCCTATACATTATAATACATAAACACATACAGCTGACAGTTTTCTCATATCGTACCACCTCCGCACCTATAATACAAATCAGCAAGTCGCCTTACGTTAAATCGCCTGGAACAAGTTTTTCTCAAGGTATAGCCTAACAATAGCAACAATGCAAAACCATATTAATCCTACACTACAATCATTTCCCGATCAGCCCATTCAAGTCACGTTTTGAGAAGATCTCATTCCATTATGGACCGGTGGGAAATCGGCGTAAACACATATAAACAACTCAATTGGATGTTGTTTAGCTCCGAATCGAATATTGTGATAGGTTCGGAACGAATTACTTGGGGCTGTAAAACTGGCCGCGGTGTGCAAGGGAATTACAGTATTAACATAATAGAGAGGATGTAGGTACGTAAGACGAAAATTCTGGAAGAAATTGATGCCACTTATGTCTTTTCGTTGTAGAAGAGAGAGCGGGCGCAGTTTGGAGCACTGATCAGATTTTGTTTGTGTAAGATGATAATGTGAAGGTGAGCGTCGTGAGAAATTCCAATGTAAATCCAACTCGCAAATGTGAACATGGCGAATATAGGGACTACAGCCCTTGCATTCTCAATATCCTCATATACAGAATATAAGTTCAGCGGTCAGACTAAATAGGACTATTTAGCCTGATATGTAGTATAGGCTAATGATTAAGATGATAATGAAGAAGACGACTTTTTGAATTATCTTTTGAAGTACCTCAATCATACACTACTGTAGCTGTAAGGCACACACACTACTGTAGCTTTTGTTTATAGTACTTAGTGCATGAGTTAGTCTAAGTTTAGGAAATAAGTAGGTATACCTGAGTTTCGAATGTGTGAGAGAGCGCAATACTCGCCAACAAACTATATGATATGTATATACAATTTGGCGAACAAAAGGTGTATGCTTACCGTAATTTTATCTTTTGTCTTTAATAAATAAAATAATAATAATAAAAAATATAATACAGTAGCATAGTCTAACAAGATGATAATTTCATTCAAACTAAAGATTATACAGCAGAATTTTAACTAATCTCTCGCCAACTACGAATCAGTTTTTAAATAGTCACTTTAATTAAAAATAGAGTAATATAAAACCGAATCCAGAGAGGTGGTTACGTAAAGTCTTTGAGAGTACGTACGTACCTGATGCAAAGGTTTAAGTAAACTAAATGTCATTTTCCGAACTGACAGTTAGATCTACCTAATGTGAGATGTTACATTATCAACTAGCAAGCCCCTTGTATAATGATGTGAATTTATTATGTAAACTGGCAAATGCAGCAATTACGGGCGTGCAGACCTCTGCACCAAACATGATTAAGCATTCCGTTTGTACTATGACAAGCAGACTAAACAAGATCATGAGGTTATTACCTGATTGACCGGATTTATATGTTACAGTGTGTCGTGACAAGCATATCTCACTAAAGATATGTGGCAAACTCGTATCTTGTAAATAACTTCTTCTTCTTAAAAGTGTAGTGGGACATGAGGTTTTTCAGAGTAGTATAACGAAGATTTGATTTTTTGAGTTCTCAGCCGAGTGGTTCAGGCTTTTAATCACGAGGTCGTGGATTCGAATCGCGGTTCTGAAGTTTTTGGTGTGTACGGTATGTCAAATGATATTAACGGTTTTTGGTGTGTGCGGAATATCAAATTATATAATTAACGGTTTTTGGACCTACATAGATTTAGATTTAGATTTAGATTTAGATTTAGATTTAGATTTAGATTTTAGATTTATTTATTTCACAATATACAATGTCACTTAAAATTACACATAGTCAATTGAAAGGAATTTATATTGTGATCGTCAGTTTTTTAAACATTGTCAAATTTAGGTTGATATACATTTATCATAATAATAATATTTACAAGTATATGTCAAAAAATAATAATAATACAAAATACAAAATGAACATGTCAATAAAGAATTAAGATCGCCTTACGGGTCGTCATCAATCATCGTACAATTACATAATTCACACAAAATAATAATACAAAATATTTGGTACAATTCAGATGTCAATAAAAATATAATATTTATAATAAATCTATTTAGTTATGTCATAATACTCTTTTATAGAATAAAGCGGATTTTCCAACAAAAAGTTTCTTAGTCGACTTTCAAATTTTTTTTCAGAAGTTTCACTCTTTAGCTCTAATGGTAGTCGCTCATAATAAGTTGGTCCTATGACACGTGGGTTTTTCCCTGCAAGTGCCATGCGACGAGGGACTGTTCTTAGGCGCCCTGTGGAGCGAATCACTTTGCCTAAAACTTCAACCCTTGAAAATGTCGACAAGTGACTTCTGACAAATTTTAAGATTTCAAACAAGTAAAGTGAGTAGTGCGTCATGATACGGTTTTCAACGAAAATGCCCCTGCATGAGTGTCTTGTTTTCACTCCAACCATTGTGCGTAGGGCACGCTTCTGCAGTATTAAAACTCGAGTGGCATCTGTCGAGTTACCCCACATTATCGTACCGTACGACATTAGCGAATGAAACATTGCAAAATAAACCGATCTTAACGAAACTTTCGATATGAGGGGTCTTAATTTCCGCAACACGAAAACGGCACTACTCAGCCTATCACATAGTTTGTCGACATGGCATTTCCAGTTTAGGTTCGAGTCTAAAATAAATCCGAGGAACCTACACTCGCTACATAGTGGCATCGGAACATGGGTTATAAAGGGTGGAAGTGGAACGTGCCGCCCTGAAAAAATCATAACGTTTGATTTGGCAACATTCAACATCAAACCGTTTGTTGTGAACCAGTGTTGCAACTGCCCGCAAGTGTCATGGATCTTTTCACTGAGCTGCTCATATGTTGGTGCGCTAACTATGACGGTAGTGTCGTCCGCAAACAGCACTGGCAACCCTGTTGTAATGGCGGATTTCAGATCGTTTACGAATGTTAGAAACATGGTGTTGCCTAACGCAGATCCTTGTGGAATACCTACACTTATCCGACCAGTGTCGGACATAAGAGTTTTGCCACCTGCGGACAGTTTCACCAGCTGTCTACGGTCTGACAAGAATGACTTGAACAATCGGTGAGCCGCATTTTTTACACCATAAGACCGTAATTTGTTCATGATCAACTTGTGACTGATAACGTCGAAAGCCTTGGATAAGTCGCACATAATACCCGCCATTTTATATTTTTCATCTAGACCTGTCACTATGCAGTCGAAGATTTTATGTGCCGCCATGGTTGTAGACATGTTTTTCCTATATGCAAACTGGTTTTCAGTGAGCAGGTCATTTGTTTCGAGATGATTCATTAAGCTGGATGACAGTATTGATTCAACTATTTTTGATATGGTGGGTACTATGGTAATTGGCCTGTAGTTGCTGACGTCTGTCTTGTCTCCTTTCCCTTTAAAAACCGGGCATACCCTAGTTTTTTTAAGCACCGCAGGATATACACCAGTCTGAAACACATTGTTTAACAACACAATCAATATGTCAGAAAAGACCGGCCAAATACATAAGATGATATCTAGCGACATATCATATGCATCCACAGTTGTGCGCGTCTTTAACATCGATTGTATTGTTTTGTGCAATAGCTCATGTGTCACGACGGGGAGACTGTACAGAGGCACGTCTAAGCCACTGAGATGCTTCGTAAGGTACTGTGAAGACAAAGATTCGTCACTATGTATTATGTACTTCGATGCTATATTTAAAAAATGTGTATTAAATATATTTGGAACTTCGCTGTCTGGTGCCTTAGTGTTCGTGAGAGGATTTTTTAAACTAATATGAGTTGACCTTGACCCACTTTTTAAGCCGACTTCATTGTTCACAATTTTCCAAATATCTTTCGTCGGGTTCTTACTTTTCTGCAGCAGAGTCTCAATGTAAGTTTGTCGAGCACTTAGTGTAGTTGATTGTATGAGCCGGGAATAGTGTTCTATGCAGTCTGATATAAGGGTATTGTTGGGATATTGGCGTCTTATCTCTATTAGGTCTTTATGTTTGCGTATGTAGTCAGACAGTTCATTAGTCAACCATGGGGTATGTCTATTATTATGTATTTTCAATGTCTTTAATGGGAATCGTAAATTTATATAATAAGTTAATATATTAAATAATTTATCGAATTTCATATGAATGTCAAAGGTAGGATTATATATAAAATTAAAATCGTAACTACAAATGTCAGTAAAAAATAATTGAAAGGATTCTTTATTAAATACCCGATGCTTAACTGTTTGGACTACATGATTTTTTGCGTGTTTATGTTTTAAAGCGAATTCGTACATCTGGCCGTTATGATCGCTGATAGCGGTATCCACCGGCGAGACCGTAATGCAAGCGCGAGTATGATTCGCTATGCCGCAGTCAATGCACGACGAACAGTCTGCAGTAACGCGTGTGGGGAAAGTTACGATATTTGAACTACCATAGCTACTTAGTACATCATTCACCCGTACTTTCAAATTATTCTCAGTTAGATAATTTACATTTTGGTCGCCAACTATAAGAAACTTTTTATTGTCGTCAGTCAGTTTCTTTAATAACAATTCCAAATTATTTAAATAAATTTCAAAATTACCATTACAAGTCCTATACAATACTACAATAATCAAATCAAAACAAGGTATTTCAATAGCCGCTAACTCCAGATGATATGGAACGCAGAGGGTATGTAGGTCGTTACGTTGTTTATACTGCGTACCGTCGCGTATGTATACAGCTACCCCGCCATGCGCACCGCTGCGCCCGCGACAGTAGGCGTTTGCGAGCGTGTAATTACATAACCTCACACGTTCCAAGTCACCTTTACGGCACCAAACTTCGGTCAATCCAAGTACATCTGGGTTTGAATCACAACATAATAATTCTATTAGTGAGGTTTTACCACAAATCGATCTTACATTTTGGTGAATAACTACAAATTTTGATGTTACGTCGGTGTTGTGATAACTCGCGGTGCAGTGGAGTTTTTTGTTTGCAAGACGTTTTTTGTTTGTGGAACGTTGAAATACCTTACTACAACACCGCTCGGCCAGTTTGCTGCACTTCTGGCAATCTTCACCTTGCCAGCAGGCACGTCAAGACGAAATGATGTGTAATTCCCTCTGGTTACCACCAGCTGCTGGCACACCGGTGCTGAGATTCCCAATTTGGTCTGGACGTGACGGATGACATCTTCAGTGGTGGTGTCCTCACTAAGATTGAAGACGTGCAGACTAACGACACGAGGTCCCGCTGCACGCAGCTCGTTGTTGCTGCTCTGTGATGATGGTGCTGCTTGAGGTGCATTAGCGGCGGGTGCTGCGCGCAGGCCAGTGCTGCTTTGAGCCTGGGGCACATCGGCAGGCGGAACCAGTGGTGGAGGCGACGCAGCATCAGCAGTAACAGAGGCATTAGAGCTGACTTTCTTCGAACCAGGCTTGTTCCGGTTTTCTGCAGCTGCAAGTCGTTGTCGTGTTTGGCGCATCCCATACGCAGGTGCTGGATCTGCTAGCCTGAGATTCTCTGGAGTAGCAGCTGGCAGGATTATAAAAGTATTATCATAAAAGTATGTTCTACGAAGTTGGAGAATGTATGCGAATTGTTCAACTCGTACTCGAGCCAGCATGTAAATAAATCACCCGTTCACATTTATTATTTACCAGAAAGTACCTTGAAACGAATCTACGTGGGTTTGTTTTGGAATTAATAATAATAATAATAATAAATGGTCGTGCCACGCTCTATTGGGATCGATCTGTCATCACGGACAGGACTATTATAGCCAACAAACCTGATATCGTGCTGACAGATCGATTGAAGCGCCAGGCAGTGCTCGTCGACATCACCATCCCCCATGATGAGAACCTCGTGAAGGCCGAGAAGGACAAGGCTAGTAAGTACCTAGACCTGGCACACGAGGTAACCTGTTGATTCGACGATCATTGTCCCGATAGTCGTCTCTGCGAACGGTCTACTCGTAATTGCGAAGAGTCTCGACCAACATCTTAAGAAACTCTCGCTAGATGGCTGGGTCAAGGGTCAGATGCAGAAGGCGGTACTCTTGGACACGGCGCGGATAGTCAGGAGGTTCCTCTCTCTGTCGCCCTAAGCTTAGGCCCCGCCTCGCTGCCGGCGGCACTCTAGGTTAGGTTTTTTATAATGCTTTTATATTTTGTATGTATATTTTTATATTTTACATTTGATAAATTTATTGTAAAAAACCTAACATGTGAAAAAGAATAAATAAGGAGAATAATAATAATAACCGTTTATTTCGGATAACTAAGATCCATAGATGTCACACAATAATACAAAAATAAAATAAAACTAAAAACTAAGAGTAATTTAAAATAACAAACTACCTACTTATCGTATGTCACAAAACCCCTGTGACTCTGGACCCAACATTTTTGAATGTGACAGTCACTCATTCTGTCCGCTATCACTCTCAAAATACTGTTGCGACTACCCCTCAGTCGCTGCTGCAGCGACGCGTACTTTTTGCGCATGATAGCGTGAAAGCCGTCGACGCGCGCGCTCACGAACATACCTGAAGCGCTGCATCTCCAGGGTAGTCCCATCAGCATTCTGAAGGAGTAATTGTAGAGAACGCGCAGGGCGCTGTAAGCTCGTTGCGTAAATCGAACCCATAAGCTACCCGTATAAAATGTTTGGCAAAATGCTTTGAATAACGTGATTTTGACTTGAATTTTATTAATTATCAATAAATCTATTTAACTGTTTAAGAAGACAATACATTTATACGAGAATAATAAAAGTTAACTTGCCTCATATTTTAACCAGCGCGAATAAAATCTTACAAACTATAGCGCCTTTGGAAGTCTGACTAAAGTTTAACAAAAGGGGCAAAATGCGGTTGCTTCTTACAAAACAATGCCATGCTCCGAGTTGCAAAGATTTTACTAGAAACTGGAAAGTACCAGCAAAAACAGTTACTAAATTTTGCGAAAGCATTCTGCCGAAACTTTTCAGCTATGCATCTTTCCTAAAACAATCACTGATTAGACTTCACAGGGAAAACTGGATCCCTAAGGACGTTAGTTGGTTTGAATACGTCAGAAAACTTATGAGTAATCGTGAATGAGATGACACGAGTGCAACCGACATTGGAGTTGCATCAGTCTCCGTAGCCGGAAAACGGCTAGGAAAGAGCATAAGTTTCATTACTTACTTGAATTTTGGTGTGCACCAAACCCACTCTCTCCAACTATCCAAAACTACTATTCTGCCCAAATAAAAAGTGATTATTACAATTAATTGGTTTCCTTCGTAATATTGTCCATTGAGTCTGATAGTGAAACAACGCCGACATTAAGCTGAGAATTGCAGCATTATGATTTTAGAGCGTCGTTTGCTGTTCCTTTTTCATAAAAATGTAACCATTATGTTGGGTATAGATGTTAAAAGATTTATTTTCTTTATTTCTTTCTAGTAAACTAATGACATCTCGACTCAGAACATACTTAAGGATCATGCGGCATTCTGGAATCGCTGGCCAGAACTCAAGGACTTTCAAGTGACTGTACCAATGTTTAGGTTAAACAATAATCAAGGCAGCCCAACTTTATATCACGAGACCTACGCGGCCTACCTACCGGATTAAATATTCTCTTGGTATCGTATTAATACCTAACAATCTCTGCAGTATTGGTTTTAACAAGACAAGTGGTAAAAACCGGTACCCCTTCTGCAGCTACAAACTAAAATCCCTTTGAGGTAAAAAGTTGCGCTTGAATTTTCTTTCCAAGATCTCCATCCTGATGAAAACCGTGTCTTACTATCCATTACGATGCTCTGTTCCTAAGTGGTACATTGCATTAAGCCCCGAAATGAATAATTTTCTTAAATTTTGTTGCAAATATCTTGCTGCTAGTCGGGTTATTAACAGTTAGACGTTGCAAATTCGGATTATGAAGACTGGAAACAATGGCTTCTGATTGGCTTCTGAATAGCTTGTATTTATATTTCTTATTAACTGGACTGTATCATTTTATCATTGCTTTTTGGATAATTCTGCTGGAAATAATTCCATAAATTATTTAATTAACCATAAATAACAGACAGTGCACGATATTGTTTTTCAGCGGCTATATAATTACCAATTAAGCACATTCTTGCGCAAAATATCTGTACAGAAATAAATAAAATATTGATAGTTTTCTCCAATATGCATTAAGATAATGGGTTCTTCCACAGCCTGCCCCGAAACGAGATGTTTACTCAGCCTTTAGGTATTTTCATTTATCGGAGATGAAAATATGGTAATGGATTAGGACTCGTATCAGAATTGGAGCGTAAAATACATTTCGACGGACGCCCTTGCCTGTGACATCGTATTTTGTATTTAAGTTATGTCACATATTGGCATTCGCAATAATATTATTATATTCCACCTTGAAATGTAAACCTGACATTGCGCCTCTTGGAGTACCAAAAATATAAAAGCGGAAAATAGGTGTCTATATCCAGTCAATATTTTACACGATTACCTACTACTAAGTCCGGGGCCGCACTAGCTGGGCGATTGGCAACGCGACGACGGCGATTTAAGAACAAATTGGGCGACTTGTTGTACAGTTAGAGGAATGAAAAGGTTCGTCACTTTTCGACCTCCACAGCATTTAAATAGAGTCGACAAGTGACGAAACTTTTCATACCGCGACTGTATCTACTGAGACTGCTGTCGTATCGCTAATCGCCCTACCAGTGCCTTCGCGGCCTAAGTTGTTATGTACATATGTATGTACATACTTTATTGTATTGTACACAAAATCAAGGTAAATACACATATTCGTTTATATCGGTAGAAAGGCGAACTTATCCCTGTAAGCGACCTCTTCCAGTTAACTTTTGAGCTATTAAGTAGAGCACTGCAGTGCTCTACTTAATAGCTCAACTGCTCAACTGGAACCAAATGGTAGACAAACTAACACGTGTACAAAGACGTATTCCTTATTTTCATTGGTTAACTTTGTTTTTTTTTTTGCAATATTTTATACAGTCTTGCAAAACATGACCATTTGACCGTCGATGCAACACGACACAAATTCTTTTTTTCGTACAACTTGTAATGTATAACATAACTAACTATAAGAAGTTAAAATAACAACGGAATTGCGACAAAGTGCTTAAATATCCAGTTAGGAGTTCCTGCTAATTTACGAGTAAGTAACTGTGCTGTGAGATATTAACTGAAACTAGTGTTGAAATGCCTATTTAGATAGCATCAAGCAGCAAATTATAAATTAATTTCTTTCTACAAGTGTTACTTCCGAAAAAACTTCAAATATCATTAATTTTTATGTCATAACGTTTCCAAAGCAGCATTATAACCTGGAGAAACATTTAAAAATTATAACGCAAAATAACAATAAACGGAAACAAAATGCTGACAAAATTTACGAGAAAAGTTAGACGGTTCCTGAAAAAGGCTCGCCGAAATGTCTACCTGCCTGTTACCGAACAATTTTGTTTTCGTTCTGTGCTCATTATGAAGTCGTGACTGGGAAACGAGTAGATAAATGAAGGAGGCGTGTCGCAAATACAATAAAATTATGTATTCTGGCTTCTTGTAAGTGTATTTTGCCTATAGCCAATTAATTTGTAATTTCAGAGTCGATTTTTATCTCGTCAGGCTTGGCGCACGCATTCCTTCGTTGCGAAGTACGACACTTTAAATTATACAACTATGAGGTTGTCTTAAGACGGCGCAGTACGATCGGTGTGGATCGGTTCTCCATACAAACGTGTTTAGGCTCTCATTTTTAATTTGGTAAATAAATCACTTTTACTTTACTTTTTACTTTACTTATTTTAAAACGCCATGCTAGACAAGCTGGATCTCATTGTGTATACAAATTTTCATATTATTCTAGCATGTTATTCTAGCATGGCGTTTTAAAATGAGAGCATAAATACGTTTGTATGGAGAACCAAACGTACTGCGCCCTCTTAAGTTGTTTTGAACTAAAGACGGTTAGGTCTGATTTTTTCATATATGTTTTCAAAGAATTGCCAGTCCCAAATTATACGTTTTTACGTCTCAATAACCAGGGCCGGTAGTCTATTCAATGAACGTCAAAACACTAGTTGACCCGTTCAAAACAGTCCCTACACTACATACACATAAAGTTATTGTAACTGTTTTTTTTTCATAGATGTTTTCAATTTGACGTTTTTACGTCTCAAGAAACATTCATAAATTTTGAAAGAAGATATCTTTCCCAAACTGATTTTAAAAAGACAAAAGAAAGATCATCGCTATGTATAGTATGTGTGTATGTGAGACTAAAACCGTGCTTGTTTCGAGACTGCTTTATTCATCGCGCGGTAGACAGTGGAAAACCCAAGTACCCACATATATATTCATATACAGCATTAGTGATGTTTCTTCTGCCAAATATTGCAAATGGAATATCGGCACTTGGCTGCCCCATTTCAATGAGCAGATCAGAATGACAAGAGACATTAGTGTGGGGCTATCACCGACGGAGTCATGTCAAATAACGCAAATGGAATATCAGCCTATTCTCAAAGCTGGAACCGGCACTCGTTGGAGTTTTAGACTGTAGTCCAAGACTTTTGCTGGTTAGTCCGTCAAACTGACCTTGGTTTTCCTGTAACGGGCCGGATGTGTAATTTTTTTTTTTAATATTAATCAAAGTACAGTACACTTAATCTAATACATTTTCCTGCAAAACTGTATTAACAGTTTGCCTGCAGGTACGAGTCTCTATAAGAACTTACTAACAATAAGTAATTATTGCAAAAGTACGGAAGCCAAAAGAATCTGCTAAACACTTAAGTGACATTTGCCTATTAGCAATTGTCACTCAAGTGTCTGCAGTAGATACTTTTTCAGCGCTTTCTTAAATTTAACCTTATTTGGCTCGTGTCGAATGTTTTCGGGCAGAGTATTTAGGAAGTACGGAAGTCGTTTGGCTAGTGTTCGATCACCAAAGTAATTATTAACACGAGGTACTTCATACTTTCCCGTGGACACCGACCTTGTGCCATGTTTGTGCTCGATCAGTGTTGGACTACGCAGTTGATTGCCATGGTTGTTGACTGCTAATAGGTATTTATGTTTTAAGCTTACTGGGAGAACTTTACAGACTTTGAATAATTTTGAATAATCACCTTTACAACTACTTTTTCTTTTTTTATGTATTTCCCTAACGTTAAAAGGTTTTTTCATTATCATCTTCGAATAATCCTGCCGTACTATCTTTAATATTTACCTATTCTAACTATGTCTACCTAGAATCAGATTAGCAATATTCGTGTTTGTTCCCGCACGTAACGCCAGTAACTCCTGTTTATTACTTACTTAATTGCTCATCTCAGATAATCTTTCATTAACTAGAAATCCGCGAAGTTCGCGAATGAAGATAGTGTTAACTGCTAAAGTTTGTCCGAATACAGAGTTACTACAGATTTTGTTTTCGAGATGTACTCGTATTTCTTCGGTAAAGTTCGTTTTTATTGACTATTTAGGTTAGATGTTAGGATATAGGATACTTAAAACGATTACAGGATTACATCATGTAAGCTAAGGCTTGGTTTATTTAAGATCTATTAGATCTTAGTCAGACCCGTCCGATCCGATTATTATATCATAAAATGTATAGTGTATAGCCAAAATATGACCTGGCATTTCACTGCATACAGTGAAATCACGCACTGCTGTAGAGTTTTTGGAATACGATTGACCTATTAAATGTATATTAGGGATGTATATAGAGGGCAGCAAGCGTAAAAGGGTAACACGTTTATTAAGAGGTAAGCAGTTAAATAATGCATTTTTCAACATCCTACTCGAATCGGAAACTAAATTGAAGACGGTTTCCATAACGATAGGCTAACAACATATCATTACATTTTTAGGGTTATCCTGTCGAAAGCAAGTTTTTCTGCCCCTGATGCAACCACAGAGTAGACTGTGTGTGTGAGTGCGAAGCGTCAATGTAAACAAATTATTGGTAAGAATGTAAATTAATTAAGTTCGAGGCAAGTGGAAATACGAGATTTATGATTTTATCCCCGAAAAGATTTTGTAACCAATCTAAGGCTTATCCACTCACTGTTAGTAAAAGCCTCTTCGTGTTCATGCCACTTTCTGTGGTAGCTTCATCTAAATTTACCAAATTTCTAAATTTTGTTTATATATCTGTGTCACAAGACAGAGATTTTGGATATAAGTAGTATAAAACTAGTCCAATTGACATTTTTTTTTAAATCATAGTGGCTTAAATTAAAATAGTATTTTTGAGATATGGGCTTGTTCAGCACAATTATAAAAAAAAATAGTAAAAGCTCTAGTTCTTGAGTAAAAAGCCATTTAAAGGATGAATAACATTTTTCCGTGATATGGCTTACGACTCCTATAATATATTTTTTATAAGAGACGTAGGCCTTTTCACGGAAAAATGTACTAATTCATCCTTTAAATGCATGCAACAATGACAATGTTGACATTGACACTTGACAGTGTTTATTGTGAAGTGGTAGCCAAGGGTAGGCCATAGATTCGTGGTCAGGTCACCGGCTCCCTGGCCCTACGAGATTATGTAATAAGTACTTTATAATTATAATAATTCATCAAACTCAATCTTCATCTAATTTTGCATTAAGCTAACCGAAAACTTCAAGCTTTCAATATCTGCGATATTTGACTTGATAATTAAAATCGACCCGAATCAATCAATCTAACGTTTCATTGACATAATATTTACCTTAATGAACTTCGCGGATGTCTAGAAACTGTACACTCACGCCTACTTGGGTATTAGAATCACTTGCTATTTAAACCCATTTGGGTTAAACTTAAGTTTGGAAAATTTCATAAATTGCTGATTTATGCGTGTATGGATTTCATAACCATATTTAAATTAATTTTACGTCCGGGTATACCACTTTCCGTTTAACGGAAAACATAGTGTTGTACTCAGCATGGGCGGTAACAAAAAACCTGAAATCGCATATTTCCTGCCCTCGCTTCTGGCTCGGACCTGCAATCTAAGACAGTTTTTTACCGCTCTAGCTGATAGATGTTAAATAAAAGCTATTTACTTTCAACTGACTAGCGCAAACTAAGAATGTTATGTGAACCTATAGTCCCAAACTAAGCAAAGCTTGTACTATGGGTACTTGACGACGATATCCATATTTATATAGCTAAATACATACTTAAAAACATAGAAAACATTCAAGACCCAGGAACAGATTATAATTGTGTTTTTCTTAACCCACCTTTTGTTGCTGATTGCAAAAAGACGTATCTTTTCTGAAAACTCGCGTGGATTCAGTTTTTCCGTACTCAATGTTATTAGGTTTCTTGAAAACTATTTCAACTTTCGTGTGCTGTGCAATTATCTTCGTCACGGCACCAATTTTGTTAGCTAATCACGGTAAATACTTATGGAACTAAAAAGGTATTAAAACGAAGTTATAATTTCAGGCAGGGACTGAATACCTGCATAAGTACAAATATTTTGACTGGTTCTGTACCTTTTTAGACATAGACATTTTTCAAATCGCTTTTTGGCGAAACGATAAGGGAAAGGCATATAGAGCTTGACCAAAATAAATGTCAAATGGTTTTTAGGTTTCAATTATTATTATTTCAAAATACAAATAATCACGCCTGTTTCCCAGAGGGGTAGGCAGAGATCCGAACTTCCATTTGCTTCGATCCTGATATACAACTTTCGCTTCATGAACTCTCATAACATTCTTCGTGCATACGCGCCGATTTAGGGTACTCTTGACCTGGCCTTTCTGCAGAATGTTTCCGATTTGAACGGAGTACGTTCGCTGAGGTCTCTTTTTTTAAAATGGTCAAGAATGAATGAGACGGAGTTTACTGAGACTTGTCATGCGGGGACTTGGAGGGCCCAAGACGAAAAAAAGCTCGATCCAAAATGTCATGAGCAAAACAATATCCGATCGCCACTTAAGCTAAATTGATAGTGACCCTATCTAACTAAGCTGGTGGCCCCGCGTTCAGTTCCCGGTTAAAGCATTTATTTGTCTGATGAGCACTTTGCTTAGTTGTTGTGTGTTGTTGTTGTTGTTGTAGTGTTCTGTTCTTGGCAGTGAGTAAGGTTGCCAAATCGCCCGAGGATGCGTTGCGTAACCGTGTAAGGTTGTTCTAAATGGGGCCCGCCACGGAAAAAAAAACGGTCACTTTGCTGTCCTAGTTCTCCAATTTTGTATGAAATTCTATTATCGGCCGCGCATTTCGCAGCACCCTAATCGTGAATACTTTCTTCGCAACGTCAATTTCATTGGATGTTACATCAAAAAATTCCAAATACGCTTTCAATGTACAGCGCTCGTCATCACATACATATATCTGTATTCTTCAAGGTTCTCAAACGTATTCGAATATACACTCTAATTGCACATAATGACAAATAGAGTACAGTTGAGATTTTATGAACATCTTGTTAACATTGATGGCGACTTTACAATGTATGTTTTACGAGCTGTTGCCCGCTTCGTCCACGTCTTCGCTCCTATTGGCGGCAGCGTGATGTTATATAGCCTTAGCCTTCCTCGATAAATGGACTATCTAAAATAATTTTTCAATTCGAACCAGTAGTTCCTGAGATTAGCGCGTTCAAACAACCAAACAAACTCTTCAGCGTTATAATATTAGTATATATTTTTTAGTTTAGTCACATTTGGCAACGTTGTTAAATGTGTTGTACTGAATTAAGGATGATAAGTAAAATTCGAAAAACAAAATTGCAATTAACGGTAAAATAACTTCATTAGTACGGAGAGCTAATAGGATTATGGCGCGCTGTTAACCTAATTGCTTCCGGAAATATTCAGTATTTTTCATAATTTTAATGCAATGACTAGCTTTTTCAAGTTAAATAATGAATGTTCTAACCATATTTATTATCCATAATAATACTACATGTAGTTGCTCTGTGCGCTGAAGACCACGCGTTTCTTTTTCTTTTTTCCGAAATTATCTAAATTTGACCCGGCAAAAAATTCTATATAATTATCAAACGTGCCCACATCAGAATCGGTTGACAAATACGACCTGTAGAGATCAGCCGGCAATAAGAGTTGAATTTGTGTGTTATACGATATAACCAATTTCTGTTACTTGGTTATATCGTATAGTCAACAGCAAAAATAGATGATCATTTTAGTACCTTATTACTTTCACTACTATACATAGACGCGTCCCAAATTTCGCAGTATTGTTACGTTAGTGCGATAAAGTACTAAAATGATCCTCTACATTTGCTGTTGACTGTACCTCTGATATGAACTTAATCTTACATGTAATTAACATACCTTCATCGTAATCGGACAAGTTGTATCCAGGGTAGTCTATACCAGTACTTTGAAATGCTTTTACAGGAGTAAAAATAATTTATTTGAAGTAAAAAGTGAGTTTTATTTGTTTATTTAGAATTGTGTATTTTTTAACCGAAGTTTCAGTTAATTGTCTCATATGGCGTTTACTAATACAAAGCAGTATCATTTGGTTATACATAATTAAAGTGACAAGGATTTTAAAAGCATAAGCATTTTGTATGTCTGTCTGTTTGTTTTTTTTCTTTCTTTGTTTCACGCTTAACCCACTGAACCGATTGCGATGAAATTTAGTAAAGACATAGTTTGAGATTCAGGAATGGACAAAAGGTCGGTACTTTTTATCGCAGAAGGGTGAAAAATGGCGGGCAGAAATTTCGATGGAAGTATGATAATTATTATAACGCCTTATCTCTAATTGCAAAAGTAATCTAATAGCTAATATCCTTTAAGGCGATTAACGAGTCTACTTGAACGCAGAAAAGACAAGGGCTCTTTTCTTCAAACCTTCGAAGGTAGAGCGTACTCCCATCTTAAAGGCCGGCAACGCACTTACAACCCCTCTGGTGTGGCGGGTGTCCATGGGCGGCACTAATCGCTTACCATCAAGCAATTTGTCTGCTCGTTTGCCTTCTATTTCATAAAATAGCTAGTATAATACAAATATCAAAATATATTAATAATATGTTGTTGACCAGCTTCAAAAATATCTGTAAGAGATGTTCTGGTTATGAAAAGTACAATTTGTTTGTTGTTCAAATTTAAAACGCGATTAATACAGTTTGGTTTGATAAGCTAACTTGTGCTCCAAAGAAAATAGATAAAATATAATTATGTTCTGCAGTTCATATTGTTAGCATGTGTAAGCTAATTTGATTTATTATTTTACATATAAAAAAATTGTTTATACTTACTGTAATGGGATACAAAAACTTAAACTTAATAGGTAACTTAACTAAGGTCTAAAATATAAGTAGGTTTATAGACAGAGAAAATGTGATTCAGTGACAGGTTGCCGGCGCATCGCCCAAAACACACATCAACCTGGTTCTCATAGTCGACTCTTACGACACTCAAGGGATGAAAGGAGGTAGATGCTGGCTAAGAGCAATCCCATTTTTAATAATATAAAAAGGTGGTGCTATTCTAATCCGGTACCACCTATAAAAAGTAAATGCAATGTTTATTAGTTAGGTACTCTATATGTTATAATAGGTATAGGTTATAATGAAAATGAAAAATGAAAAAAATGAAAAATGTTTATTTTGGTTAACAATAGGTTTTCAAATCACATAGGTTGGGATCTCCTAGTAAGTATTGAAATACCTGTGATAGGAGATCCCGCTTTTCCATACTTAAGGTTAGTTACAAAAAAAAAACTTGAATTTCATATTCTTAACTCATCTAAAAACTAAACTAAAACAAACTTAAAGAGTACACTGTATTTGAGATCAATTGACCTAATTAAAATAATAAAATGAGTATGTGTGTGTGTGTGTGTGTATGTGTGTGTGTGTGTGTGTGTGTGTGTGTGTGTGTGTGTGTGTGTGTGTGTGTGGGTGTGTGTGTGTGTGTGTGTAGAACATTTGAAGAGACATTTATAATTATGTTCATTTGAATTTGATATCCACTCGCTTCCATTCTCTATAGATTTTACCCTGCCGAAAACAGTAATCCAACGTCTCGTTAGTGATAGAATTGCAATGTTCTTTCAGGAATCACATTCATAAGAACTCTTTTCAACATATACGCATGTTTAATATGGTTTGGACTCCAATAGTTTGCTTCATATCCAAGAAAGGTCGCATCTGATACAGGGATTCTAGGTAGTTACGTCTTTTTGTATTGAGTCGGATGCTTTCTATACGAGCCCAGGATATTTGCAGAGCTTCACTGCGTCATTATTTCCGCTAGTGGTTGCGTCATTTTCAATAAATCGCTCTTTCACCGAACGTGACATTTCAATGATACGGCTTTTTACGATTCTACGGGGAAGATTAGTGATAGTAATAGTTTTTTTTTTAAATATCTACATAGAGAGCGTGGAAGGTACCTTATTCATCAAATAATACACAACTAGAATGTCGTTATATCATTGGTGAAATAGGTAAGTAGAATAAATAATAATAGTTACTCTTGGATTTGAAGGTTCAATTTCTCTTATACATAATCTCTTATCTCAAGTCTCATTAGACTTACGTATATTTTGCGGTACCTACCTACTCACTTATACTTTTGTAGAATACTTTACATCGATTTTTCGTTCGTCTATAATTATGGAAATATGTTTCACGATTGGAATCAATTGTAAAAATTGTAACACGGTCGGAGGAATTTCTCGCAAACGAGATTGTGGTAAGTAAAATGATCAATCAGTGCTATATACATTTGTAAATGTATGGGAAATTAGATTATAAAAATCGGTGTAATTATAGTTTACTCACACATAAATAAACGTAGGGAGAAAATATTTAAAACACTTCGTGATGGTAGCTCATGCGACACCTGTCACCCGTTTTTATATGGAATTTATCAAATGACATTTGTAAAATTTTGACACTTTCATAATAAAAACGGGTGAGGTGTGAGGTGAGAGGTTAGGATGAATCGGTTTGTGAATAACACACCTGATTAGCTTCAGATCACGTGAGTATGATAAGGAACCTGCGTGCGAGAGACTCACTTGGTTCGCTTTAAAATATATCTTTACTACTGCTACTAAATATTACTACTATGACTGTCGTCTATATTTATTTGTACATTATGTTGTTATTTCAAAACAACCTCAAGCTATCGACTTTTATCTCACCCGAACTAATGACATCGGAGGGGCCCAAATTTAGCTGAGGACACCCCAGAGTAAACGTCAAATACTTAATAATATATACTCCGACCAAACAAAATGGTCGTATACTAAATTGAATAAGAGAGATATATATCATTTGTTGCCCTTATCACAGTAGTCTTCACTTTTTAATTTCGGTCAAACTATTTGATATGTCATTGAGGGAAATTAAGCCGCCAGCCGTTTCACAAGTTCTCAACTAAGCCCCTCTTGGTGGAACGCGTATGGAATCTGTATAGAAATCCATACTCAGAGGTCTGAAGGTTACATTGTACTTAGGTATACATAATCCCATAACGTATTTCATTAAGGATATTTAGCTGGTAAAAGCTACAAGTATTACGTAATAAATTGCTATAGCCCGCGGTGCGAGAAAATTCTGAATTCCCCTCTAATTAAATGTCAAAAATCGGCTGTAGTCGACTTGACCTACTTGCCGCAACAATCGGGCCGCCGTGCTTTGCTCGTGGTCGGAACAAGGCACAGGCTTTTGCGACTGAAAATCGCAGATTGGTCGATGCAGAGGCGATACGATTTGAGAAAACTGTCAAGTGTCAGATGAGTCAGTACCGCTTTTTACTGCTCCCCTACATTTAAATGAGTGTTCCTGACTTGACCGGGAAGCGCGGAAGATGGGCCGATACGAATGTTAGGTACTGTCTCGCTTTTACTTTACTACGCAAACATAACGCTGACAGTATCTCGCCAAGCGAGGAAATCTCTGTGACATCATTAAGCTCACGTTGAAGAACAAAATATCACATATCGACCCATCTCCGCCAACTCAGGAAGTCGCCTAATGCATATTAGTGTGCAACTGCGAGATTCATAAAATTACTTGCCTAAGTATGTTGATGAGAAATAACGATATCGGTTTCATACATTTGGTACCTGTGGTGTTCTCCTGTTGTATCTGTGCTGTGCTACCTTCACTTTTTTATTTATGTTATATACGTAAAAGTTAAGACGTAACTGCGTGGGCGTCAGAGTGAATCAGATAGCGTTACGTTATATTCAACTGCCGTAACGCTGTATAGCGCCTGAACTAGAAAAAAGGCAAGTATTTAATATATTTTGTGCATTTTGAATAAATATTTTGTTCTTAATAAAGCCAGAACTTAACGGCTTAAAAACGATTAGCTAACTCCTGCATACATCAGGTGGGCCGTAACATGTTTACAACAAGGTATTAAACGCGTTTAGCGAGTATTTATAAAAACCTATTTGACTTAAATTATGTTAACATTATTTTGTCTTAGTCACTTTCAATGTGAGGTTAAGTAAGGAACAAAAACATTTCAGTTAACAGTGCCATGTTAAGTTGTACGAAGGATTACACGTGTAACAGAATATCAGGCTCAGATTACAACCTCGTCAGGTGTACATGTACAAATGTTTCGGCAGCTAACGTCAGACATGGCCCGCTCAAAGCCATATATATGAGCACGTGTATTAATTTAACACGGACCCAACCGCCGACCGTTTTCAACATGGTTGGTTAACGGATACGTCAAATTCCCGTAACGTCTATGTATTATGTTTCTGTTTAACTTTACATATACTATACAACTCACAAAGGGGCACTTCTACCTAAAGCCTTATTCTCACGCGTGCAAGAATCACATGCAAGTTTAAGGGGGTACAATGACATGTTTTGCCTTTGAAACGCCTTTTTAACGATATTAGGAAAAAATACGAACTGATTTACAGCTACAACATATATTTCCGACTAAGAAAATAAGCGGTCCAATGAAGTATCCGCTCTTGTTCTTAATCTACTTAAGAGTCCGCAGTAAGCTCGGTTCTCCATACAAACGTAGTTTCGCTCTCATTTTAAAATGGCATGCTGGAATCATTTGAAACTTTGTATACACAAGGGGATCCGGTATATCTAGGTCGAAAATTAGTTTCTGTTGCTTGAAATTATAATGGAGAAAAAATACAGCGTTTATTAAGGTTATACAAGACCTTAAAAATTCAATAACTTCTGCGTTTTTTTTTCCATTCCGATTTCTAGCAACAGAAACTAATTTCCAACCTAGATATGACGAATCCCATTGTGTATACAATATTTCATGTTATTTTAGCACGGCATTTTAAAATGAGTACGATACCTTTGTATGGAAAATCGAGTTCAGCCGAGCGTACTGGGGACTCTTAAATAAATTTCCCAATATGAGCCATGTGTATTATTTACTAATGATGTCGCTTACTACGCTTTTTTCAAGTGATAGATCCAATGTAAATTCATAGCAAAATATAAATTACGTACTTATAAAAGTAAAAAAAAATGGCTTTGTACTCTAAATCTGCATGTTAACTTTAATAAAACTAAAATCATCCAATTTAGGAACTACAAGACGATTCAAATGGCTTGTGTTCATCACAATTACACTATTTAGCTAGTATCATATTTATGAACATTTCTATATAGAACGTTGTTATATACGCCTCTAATTCACAGTATGCTAGTCCATCTGCTTTTCCTACGTTACGGAACTTTTCTTATAAAAGTACGATAGACAATAAAACAATTTAAAAGGTCCAAAAGTCAATTTTTGTAAAAGGGAATTACGTAACTATTTACTCGTATTCTTGGCTTAGCCTTCTGGGCTTTAGTTTTTAGCTTGTAGTAAATTTGAGAATACCTTTTCAAATTTTACATACTACTTATGTCTATATACTGCTTTTTGCTACTACCTCAATAAAAATAATCAAAATGAGTACGCCTGAAGACAGCATTTTCATATATATTATTTAGGTAAATGAGGTCCCATCTTAGACATGTGTTTTTTAGCGAATTGTTCTTGATCTACCACCACCGACACCACCACCACCACCACCATATCAGCCAAAGGACGTCCACTGCTGGCCATAGGCCTTCCCCAAATTCACGGGGGGTATATGCCATAATCGCCATGCTTGGCATGCGGGTTGGCGATCGCAGTAGTTCCACCGCACTCCACGGATGCACACGGATGCTGCTGCCCATTCCCCGGTGGTTCTTGATCTATAATAATAGAAATAGTGTAAAAAATTAAATATTAAAATAAAAAGCGTGAAATAAAACTCGCAGTACGTCAGTTAATCCTTGAAAATGGTGCTTGCAACAGCGCCGAAATATCAGAAACTCAACAATAATAACATATATTAAATACCTCGTTTTGAACAGTAACTCTGCCATAGATATTATTCTTTTAACATAAAAGAAAACTCGTCGTCAATTTGACTCGGGCGTTACAATAGGGATAGCTTTAAAAGTAGTTGCTTGGTAGAAGTAAAAGGAGCAGCGTGTTTTTCGGTCATAATATCTGTGCACCCCGCATCTGTGACGGCATTACGGCGTTGAGTAAGGCGTGGTTGCCCGAATCAGGAGAAGTGTAGGGTAAACGTCTTTCAACCTTACGTCACAATAAAAGGTGAACAATAGTCAACTACTGGCTACATTGGGACGTTTACCTTTTGTTAATTTTTTTTTTATTTAAGGACCAACCTGGATCAACTTTTCTACTAAATTCAGACTTAGAAGTTAGTATTAATACTTACAAGAAATACACTTGTTGCGCATATCACAATTAAAAATTTATAAAAATTAAATTAATGTTGAAAAAATTTGGATGTCGAGATTAGGTACTATAAAAGAAGTAATTATTAAAATTTAAGGATATTGTGACCGGTAGTAAATGTGTAAAACTTAAAATATCGAAATGAAAGAACTTCATCGATATTTTATGAATATATTATGATGTAGGTAGGCGTGGCGCCCCTGTAAAGGTCCAATATTTCTGAGTACAACAAATACACATCCTGATTTTGTTTGTAGAATAAACAAATTAAAGTCGATTAAAAATGCAAAATGTTCGCCTCAGATTGACCTCAAGATCAAAAATGAAATTGTCTTAAAATCAACTGTTTAATACATTTATGATCCATAGGTACTTTGATATTTGATCCAGTTTAAATATTCATAACTTTTTTCCAGCTGGTATTTAAGTTTTCCACAAAATTGATACTTAATACTTCTTTTCTTTATATCATAAACTTGGCCTAAGTTACAATACAACATAAAAAAAGAAACGTATAACACGAATAATATAAAATTGCCTATACATACATGAATTATGTCCGGCTCTGACATGGTCCAAAAGTGTCAAAATTGCAGGTAGCGTTGCCACGCTGTATGGCGACAGATATTTGTTGGACCAGGTAAGAGCCGGAACGTGGGTCACAATTCACCTTATTTTCTTTAATTTCACTTTATATAATGAATGCGCCTGCCTTTTGCGCTTGCTACTAAGCTAAAATGCAACGCTGAGCAATTTGTAACTCCGGTAATTAGCTGATTTTTTTGAACTTTTTACGGCTATATTCAAGTTTCTCCATTGTTACCAAGACTTGCGCTTGTCGTAATTGCAAACAAGCTTGCTGTTTGAGCCGAGGTTCCTTATTAAATTTAAAATTTAAAATATAGGTTACATTTTTAATACAAGCTGGATATCTGAAAAAACTTTTCATTGGTCGGGTCGTTAGACTGCCTAATGTAGCTCGTGCTAATAATGAAGTCTAAAATCGATTGAAGTGGTTGTTACTGAGATAACACGGAGATTTATTCAGGTAGTTTATTTATTAACTATGGTTTAGTGAAATTGGATCGTGACTTTAAAAATGCTCGTGATAGCGTAGAAAATAAAAAGAGCAATTAAAACTAACATCACACTGAACGCAGAAATGCTGCCAAGTTTTTTTTTACTCCTTTACTGCAGACGTTACTGGCTTTTCTTTAATAACTTCTGCTACCGCAATACATTTCGCATCATGATAAAGTCTATAATTTTTCTATAATCAAAATGTTAATTTATACTTTATTTTTATACATCCTGGATGTTTTTTGTTGGTAAATAATCGTTCAGGTGAAATGCTCCTTTTCTATCGGCCGTTCTTGCAACTTGCAATGTGCGACTTCCGTGTATTTCATCTCTAGGCTCAATTAAGTGTAATGTCAGAACGGTAAAAAAGGACACTCTACTTCATTAAACCATCAAATTAAAGCCAAGTTCAATAAAAGTTTCATCTGTCTCCAAAAAGTGTCAGTGTTCAACAAACTTTGCACTGTGAGAAAAAATACTCGAGTGAATTTGCACTTTATGATTCAATTTAAGTGCAAGAATTTTATTAGAGCAAACGTTTTTAGTAAGTTTAAAACTCACTCTACTTGATTTAAGTAGGTAAGTTGCGAACTCGACAATTTGTTAGATGCACCGTATTTTATGTCAAGCACTTACCTGTGAAGAAATTATGAGATGCCTGTATTTCAACTTGTGCAGCTGAATAAGGCAATCTTCCTTCGCTTTTTTTTACAATGTATATACTACGAGTATATATTTTCCAGTAAGTGAAGGAGAACATTGAATACATACGTTTAATTCTGCTACCTCTTTAACAATACGCTTAATATCTCAAACAGATTTAAGTTTCACATATCATCTAATTTCGAAGACGGTCAAACAATAGACAGTCTAACTTTGACTAAACACGGCACGCTTAAACCGCCCTGGCGCTGATCTCTGCAAATGGATCTCAGACTGAGCTGCGAATGGCCAGCTAAGCTTGTTTGAGACCTTTAGTCAGTCCGTTAGACTGTTTGAGATTTGGGGATACGCAGAGATTTCCGGAGCATTTTGAATGCCATTTTGACGTTCAAATTTCTGGCGTTAGTTGGATATGGAATTTCGACAAAAAGCGAATCTGATCCACATGCTTACTGTATAATGATAATTTAGGAACAAGTTATTCCTAGTATATAGTTTAGTTTTCCCTCTAGATTACAAGATTCGATGGCATTTTCGTCAAACTAGTGACATTGCATAAAATAATTAAAAATTCCACGATCTGTGAAAAATGTGACATTTCTAATTTACCTACCGGATAGTCAATACACCGTAATCTAAATTAATTTTGTATTAAACAGTAACGCTGCCAACGAAAATTCCACAAATTATATTTGTCAATTTATCCCTTTAATTTGGGATACAGCAATCTAGTTCCGTTACTTTAACTTGTGAACAGCAAACGGCGGAAAACCAATATAAAAGCTATCGTGGGTCAGGAAAACAAGAGAATTGTTTCATTTGTTGTAAAAAAAAAAACATTTTAAACTAGCCCCGGGCAAACGGCTGATCGTATTTTGTGGGAGTTTTCTATTTTTGCGAAGAGCGAAGGTGATTGTCAATAAAAGGAAGTGGAGAGTAATTTTTTTTTCTGATGTAGATATAATTATTACGATTTTAAGTCAAGTTTGGACCCGGGTATGTCCTAAAACTACTAACAAGACCACCGGGAAATGAGCAGCAGCATCCCTGTAGTGCGGTGGAGATACTGCGATCGCCAACCCGCATGCTATTGTGGCATATACCCCCCGTGAATTTGGGGGAGGCCTATGTCCAGCGGTAGACGTCCTTTGGCTGATATGGTGGTCGTGGTAAGTCAAGTGGATATTTGATATATAATCCCACATCAGATGGACTCATGCATTTTATTTCGTACTCATTACGGGCCTAAGAGTTTCTTCCGCATTTATCGGTGCAGTATCAATAAGCTGTCAGTACTGTATAGGTCAACTCAGAAAAATAAAGATGTTTAAAAAGTTGTTGCTACCTCTTTTGAGAATCGTAGACTTTATTATTATTATTATTAATTTATTATTTGTCGAAAATGGCATCAAAACAAGAGACAGTGAGACTACGCGTTGTACATTTATACAAAGCAGTGTAAACTATTATAATTTGGTACAATTTATACAAGAAGAGCTAAGTGCAGTTCAAAATACGAACGTTGTTATTTGTTTGCCAATACTAAAAAACAATTATCATTCAAGTCAGTTTAACACGCGTGTCGATACATTCAATAACCTACTCTATAATGAAAATCTGAAAAACGAATATTGTTACATTCTAGACTCTAATCTGAATATATCATTGGACGTCAATATGTACTCTCGTTTAGGAAATATAAATAAAAGAGGGTTCATTACATTATCCCACGATCTGTTGAGCCTTTTGCAATCAATTCGTATCGATGGCAACCAGAATCGTAACTTCAATTTATCAAAAAATAATGAACCTGAACCTAAGATCATGAAAAATACCAATGATTTGTTACCTATGACCAAGTTTTTTCGACCCTGTAACTGACATATCTGGTAATACTAAGATTAAGTCTAACAAAATTGGAAATGCATTTAAAAATGCTTGTAATATCTCTCCTACAAATAAGTTTAGAGTTATGCATCAAAATATAGGAGGGTTATTAAATAAAATGGATTTTTTAGAGATAGAGCTTCAGAATTTTTGTCAAAAGCAACAAGAAATTGATGTACTGTGTCTTAGTGAGACGTTTGTCAAGCTGGGCTCGGAAAGTAATATTAAGTTTGAGAATTATAAGCTAGCTGCATCTTACTGCAGGGAAAAAAGTCGAGGTGGAACTTGTATTCTTGTGAAAAAATCTTTAGAGTTTAAACCGATACAATTCACTTCAGATTTACCCACCAGCTCTTATTTTGAATGCAGTGGAGTCGAAATAATAGGAATAAACTTAATCGTAGTAGTCATTTACAGGATACCAGAGCAGACTCAGTCTCATGTCAAAAAATTTATTGACAAAATTGATAATTTACTCTATCGTTTAACTAGCAAACACAAAAATAAAAAAAATCATTATATGTGGAGACTGGAATATAGATATTCTTAAGGATAGTCAGTATTCCAAAGAACTTGAAAGTACTTTAAAAAATCATAATTTTTCCTTGCACATTCGAACACCTACAAGATTAAATGCATGCCTGGACCAAATTGCCAGCAATATTAATAATGTTGAGCCTGACACCCATAAACTTTGCTTATCAGATCATGAAATGGCCCAAACGTTGACTATCAATATTAAAAGAAATAAAACAATTGTGACCTGGTTTGAATATAAACGCGACTATAATAGCTACAACATTGGTAAATTTTGTGAGTGTATAGCAGCCCTTTCTTTCTCGGAAGTCTTATCATCGGAGGACTTTAATGATGTTTGCTTTTCGAATTATGTTTTCCACTAGTCGAGGTAAAAGTGAATAACAAACGGAACAATATTAAATGGTTAACAAAAGGGATAAAAAAGTCATGTCATGTAAAACGTGCGATATACATCAATTATAGGAATTCTGCCACAAACAAAAATACAAACAAAAACTATTTTAGGAACTACAACAAAATCTTAAAGAAATGTATAAGCATGTCTAGGAAAATTAATAATAATAAATACATAATCATGAATAAGAACAAATGTATGGCTACATGGAATGTTATATCATCGTCTACTTGTAATGAAGTACACAAAAATGACATCCGATCTATAAAATTTAATGACATGACTTACGAAAATCCACTAGACATCTCTAATATTTTGAATAATTTTTTCATAGACACCATAAATTACAATATTTCGCCTAAAACTAATTCCAATATTAAAATATGTAACCACCGTAATTCGATTTTCTTAAAACCAGTATCTGAAACTGAAGTATACAAATTGATTATGTCATTAAATAACAGTAAAACATGTGGTTATGATAATATATCGACAGATATCTTGAAGCTAAATGCCTTGAACTTAAGTCGACCCTTGAGTCATTTGATTAACCTGTCACTTAGTCAAGGTATTTTTCCGGAGCAACTGAAACTTTCAATCGTAAAGCCCTTGCACAAGAAAGGCGACCGTGATGATCCTAATTGCTATAGACCAATAACGATTGTACCTACTCTGTCAAAAGTTATCGAAAAGGCAATGTGTGTCCGATTAACCGACTACTTAACAAAAAATGATTTGTTAAATTCTGAACAGTATGGGTTCCGAAAGGGTCTTTCGACGGAACTGGCTTGCTTTAACTTCATCAAATTCATCACACAAAATGCAATTAACCACAAGCTGCCTGTTATGTCCATCTTCCTAGATATGAGTAAAGCTTTCGATTTTGTTGATCACACTATACTCCTTTCGAAACTTGAATCATATGGAATCCGCGGAAAAGCTTTGGAATGGTTTACAAGTTATTTAGGAAATAGGAAGCAATGCACTGAAATAACCAGAGTGGTCCCCGAAAAAAATCGTTTTGTTAAAAAATCATATAGATCTGAGTTCCGTTCAAATAACTCTGGAGTACCTCAGGGGAGCAATTTGGGGCCATTGCTGTTCCTACTCTATATAAACGATTTACCACAAGCAACAACTGAAAAGTGCATTCTGTTTGCTGATGATACGACGCTAATGGTCAAAGGAGATATCATCAACGAATATGAGACCAATATAAACAGAGCATTAGATGATATTTATACATGGACATGCAATAATAATCTTAACATCAATTTATCTAAAACTAAATACATGCAATTTCGTTCTTACAAATCTAACCCGAAACAGCTGAACATAAGGTATAGTAATAATTTAATAGAGGAAACCAGTAGCATAAAATTTTTAGGTTTAACGGTTGACAGTCACCTAAATTGGAAAGATCATATTGATTTCGTTTGCTCCAAATTGGATTGATTTGTTTTTGCACTAAGAAAACTCAGTAGAACAGTATCTACTGAAGCTGCAATAACAGCATATTATGGATACGTTTCGTCTACTTTAGATTATGGTCTCTTATTGTGGGGCAATTCGGTTCAGGTTGAGAGGGCATTTAAAGTACAAAAAAAGTGCATACGTGCTATCACAAACTCATGGTTAATGGATAGTTGCAAACCTTTATTTAAAAAATACAATATACTGACTTTGGCATGTATGTATATTAGAAAGGCCTGTCTGTTTGTCAAAGATCATAGGGACTATTTTCAATTACGTTCCGATGTGTCTACCGGAACACAAAGGGCACAGTACAGAAATCTCTTGTATCAACCTCGATGTCGTGCTGATATATATAGACGCAATGCCTACTATTCTTGCATATTAGTGTACAATAACTTACCAGACGAAATTAAACTTTTGTGCAATATAGAATTTAGGACAAAATTGACGAAATGGCTCTATTAACATTGTTTTTACTCCGTAAAGGAATTTTTGGACATTGCACGCAACTAAATTAATTTATAACCTTAAATTGTTTTCCTAATATCATTAGTTAGTTCATCAATATTTTTATTTTTAATTATTAATAGAGTATTATGCTAATATTTGCATGCCGTTTAAGGCTGAATACTGCGACTCACAATATAATGTTAACATCTTATGTACATATTCTTGCAAATAAACTTTACTTTACTTTACAATTTCAACATAAGCTTGGGTAAAAAGTACACTGTGGACCATTTTAACAACGAGAGTGTGCCAATTTCTACTATTTACAGAATCCTAGCATCCTTGACAGTAGCTCGTAAAAGTGGCAGCGGTCGACCATCGAAGATAATGACTAAGAGAAGGCTGGAGCTGCACCATAGTACTTTTAACGATAGCGATTCCATAAGCCAACGAGTTGCCGCCAAAAAAATAAATGTACTCAACCATACATCTGTAGCTCATTCAAAAAACATAGGTCAGGAATGCAGAAAGAAAATAAGGGCACCAGAATACACTGATGAGCAAAAATCGATGGTTATGTCGCAATGTCGCTGGATGACCCGCAATTACAAAGGAAAAACTTTTATTTTGGAAGATAAAAATTATTTTCTTTAACTAAAACCCATATTCCTGGAAATGATCGATACTACACCAGCGATGTTTCTACTACACCAGAGGACATAAAATACAAATACAAGCACAAGTTTAAGCAAAAAGTTAAGCTATATGACGACCTGTTTAGCCTAGTTGGTAGTGACTCTGCCTCCGAAGCTAGAGGTCCCGGGTTCGAATCCCGGCCAGGGCATTTATTTGTGCATTTTTCACGGATATTTGTTCTTGGGTCTTGGATGTTTTCTATGTATTTAAGTATATAAGTATGTATATCGTCGTCTAGTACCCATAGCACAAGCTTTGCTTAGTTTGGGACTAGGTCGATTTGTGTAAGATTGTCCCCCCAATATTATTATTATTATTATTATTATGTGGCTATTTCTGAACAAGGTACATCAAAACTGTGTGGTTTAGAGCCCTAGAGAGTTTAGAGCGCTTGTAGCCCAGCGGCACCCGCCTACCGCGTGCGGTATGCGAGGTCAAGCAATGTGGGCGCAGGTCAGTTCTTGGATGGGTGACCGCTTTGAGTGGTTACTAACTGAGCGCTCTCGTGCTTTGGAAGGCACGTTAATCCGTTGATCCCGGCTACTGTCTACGACAGCAGTCGTTAAGCCAAGTTATAGGCCTTCGGGCGGCTTGGGAACTTCTAACAGTCAAGTTGCCCATTCACTTGACAAAGGGGGGTCGAAGTTGCACCACGTCCGTAGGGAGTAACCACCGTTACCCTACCTACGGTGGTGCTAAAAGTGCAACAAAAACTGGCAACCGTACTTGTCTTCTCGAAGATCTCACGGTTCGTAAATAAATGCCATACGATTAAATAAAGTGGTTTAGCAGTGTAACAAAATGTGTACGAAAAAGAGTGTTTGAAAAAAATATTGATGCCTTTTATTCGTAAATATCATTCAGATGGACAATATGTTTTTTGGCCTGACAAAGTATCCTCGCACTGTCAAAAAAACGATAAAATTTCTAGAGGCCAATAACATTCCATTTGTGCCAAAAATACGTAAACCCCAAAAATCTTCCACAATGTCGTCCGATTGAAGATTTTTTCGGTCATTTGAGCAGTTTTGTTTATAAAAATAATTGGGGAGCCGTAAATTGTGCCCTACTTGTAAAAAAAAATCAAGACATGTGTTCGAAAAATGGTCAAAAATGCCGTCCAACGGTTATGTTCGAACATCATGTACAGACTTCGACGAACAGCTGATCACGGGCCTTATTCAAATGTACATTTTTGTAAATATTACTCTTCTATATATTCCACAATATAACTATTTTTTACTAACATCACAAGAGTTTATTTTAAATACCTCCACAATGTATTGTAATTTTTTTGTTATCACCCGTTATGTATTTGGAACGTGTTCGAATAGGCGTTTGTTGTGTTTGTGTTGCACATTTTAAATATGGAATGTCTATTCGAACACGTCATCTAATCCGCCCCGCTGTTTGACTTGAATGACAGTTGACATTGACAGTCAATTGTCAAGCTTATTGATAGCGCTCTGAAAAGTGCAAGCTTTAAGCTATACTGGTTTAGTTGTTTCTCACTCGACTACATTTAGTAACATTATATGGCCGCTTAATGGGGAATTTTTACTCCTGATGCATTATTTCAACAAACAAATAATATACTATAGACAATGACTTTGTAGTACAGGTTTATTAGCAACTTTTACTTGCCTTTTAAGTACGTACTTTTAAATTTAAACACTTGAAACAGCTCATTAGGGCATCAGGAGCCCTAATATCACACTCACAGCTGTTACGTCAAATCTAAATGTGATAGTAGATTTATTTGTCTCTTTATTTTATCTGTGTCTCCTTTGGATAGATTCAAGGCAGGACCCCACTGAAAACCAGCGTCTCGGTTTGCCGTGACATTGCTGAGTCCCTGGGGCCCTTTTTAGCGTCGTCTGCTGTAAGTATCATCATCATCATCATCATGTCAGCCGCAAGACGTCCGCTTCTGGACATAGGCCCCCCCCAAAGACTTCCACAATTACCGGTCCTGCGCCACCCGCATCCAGCGTACACCCGCGACCCTTAACAGGTCATCAGTCCACCGTGTTGGTGGCCTGCCCACGCTACGTCTTCCGGTATGTATATTCATAAATATTTTCTAATATGTTGTGTAAAGATGTTAATAAGTGTTTTTACGAGTATTTCTTCTTTCTTTCAACTTATAAACATCCAAACATTCATTTTTAGTGCAGTAAATTTTTTTAGACCTTTGAAACAAAGCCTACGATGCATTGTATGACAAGTTTGTAAACACGACTATACATGAATTTAAGCTATGATCCAGAAACTTGAACACCCCCCTTTTAAAAGTATTTTATCATAAGTCTTTTGAGAATTTTATTTCAGTAAAATATATTTTCAAATTATGTCATTTTCACCGCGACACAAATAGGTAATGAACATTAAGCAGGCGCGAAAATACAATGTAAGACACTTACTGTTCGCTAAATGGAAGTTATATTATGTAGTTGCAATAGGTAGCAGGTATATATATGTATTTAATGACGTCTACATTATTGTTTCTCAAGCCTCAGTACAACACAAAGGAGAGTCTATTCTACTGAATGTATTAAAACTATATCAGTTTTGTAAAAGCTGATATGTTTCGCTTGTCGCGCATCGTGACCAATATTTAATTCAATTTATTTAATTTAGCCGATACATTAAATTATATTAGTTAAATACTAATTGTTCAGTGAGTTCCCGAGTGGCGATCACGTACCAGACGACGCAGCGATGGAAGGCCCTCCACGAGGTGGGCTGATGATCTGGTTAAGGTAGCGGGAGTCCGCTGGATCGAGGCGGCCCATGATCGGTCGTTGTGGCGGTCTCTGAGGGAGGCCTATGTCCAGCAATGGACGTCAATTGGCTGACGATGATGATAATGACTAAATTGTTCGGTTTTTGTTGTTATTGTGTTGTGTCTTACTTCCATTGTTAGTTACTTCCTTACTTCAATATCAGACTGAGTTCAAATTAATTATGTTAGTCAGATAGGTCTCCAGAGTCCAGAACATTGTTTTCCGTGTATAAGTTACACACAAGGTATAATAACACATATTAGTATGACATATAGGTACCTTAATAAGCACGGGTACCGGTATCGCATACGTGTATCATTTATTTATTTATTTATTTATTACCATTAATATTAGCACTAACAGTTATACTTTAAATGCTAATTGGTAAATTACCTAAAAAAAATTTACATGTCAAATTTATAATACAACAAAATAACAAAATTAATAATTTACAAAAGTCAGTGGAATTGGATTTAGATTATTACAAAGAAATACAGAAATAGAGAACGTCAATACAAAAATGAAAAAGATAAATTATACAATATTAATAGGTCCAGGTTATTTAATAATTTAATAATACAAATTAAGCAGTTATGGAGCTAGGAGTGACAACTTTCTCTAGATATTGATAGGCAGCCGCCAAAAACTTTGGTTTCGAGCTTGAGAACATGTCCAGTTGGCTGTCACTGTCAAGTATATTGTTCAACAGCTTTAGTACTTGATGCAGAGGGGAAGAGGCTAGTGCGCGAGTTCTAGTAGGGGGGACAGCGAAGAGATCGCGGCGACGAGGACGTAGGTGCTTTGCGGAAAGACGTGGAACTCCGAGTCCTATAAGAGCAAGCACTGGGGATTGGTCACAAGGCCGCGTATTAATTGGAAGAAGTATTTTATTAAATACATATTCCTGCTGGTCTCCAGTGAAGTATACCCTACCCTACCGTACCGTATCGTACCGTAGTAGCCCCAAAGTAAGGTAAAACCCACCTTTCCTACATCAAATTCACAAAACTTCAACCCAGTTTCAAAGGGAAGGAAATGGTATGAGAAAAATATCAACAGGAGTTTTATTTTCTCTCATATGAGTGTACTATTGTATTGCGAAGTCGGTGTTTTTCCGGTAGATTTACCCTTATATGAGCACGTTACCCTATTTAAAGCCGAAATACGTATGGTGAAGAGAATCGGGGATAGCGATCGCTGTAATGAACATGATTTTTTATCAAAAATTAGTTGAAGAAAATTATAGAATAAAAATTTTTCGCGTCGCCCGTGGCGCGGTGGAATCTTTCGAAGATTTTTCCTGGGTACAGTCACCGGCAATAATATCTTCCTACACGAAGGCCGCTTAAATATGTGACATGCTCTTATGACCCTGCAAATAAGAGCGTGTTACATATTTTTGCGGCCTTCGTGTAGGAAGATACTATTGCCGGTGACTGTACAAAAAAAGGGTTTGATATACATAGATTTTTTGAACCCAAACCCAACAACACTAATACGGATTCATTTTCTTGCACACGTTTATAAACAAAATATTTCTTTAAAAAAGTACAGTAAATTCTGTTTTTGGTGTCTTGTCCTGGAATGTATAGGTTCTTTACTTTTCAACTCTATTTTAATGCCATTAAGAGTGAAAAGTGACGAACCTTTTCATTGAAATTCCATATCTTTACTGGTAAAACCTCAAATCAAAAATAAAAATAAATACGATCTGTAACCATTTTTCATTCTCAATCGACCTTTTATTGATGAGGATTGTAACTTCCGTTCCAACATAGCGTAGCCAGTTTTTTTCTCTAGGAGTTTCAGAGGGCAACGTAATTTTAAGATGCTCCGACACCTGGTTAAGCCATCGTATTCGTTCGGCCTTTTGGTATTCTACTTTTTACTGTGCCTTCTACCAGCTTTTCCAAGTCGTCAGGATGCTGCCGAGGCATAGGACCAAAATTTGGAGAATAAAGTGTACACACAGAGACGATAGTTACTGTTTCTTGTCCAGGCCGATCTAAGGACGTTGGATATTTTAGTACGAAATGCAATGCATATGACCGTTTTATTATCATTAAAATATGACACGTAATTCTATCCCAGTATTACCATCAATATTGGAAACTAGTTCGAATGAGAATCAACTACGCCACTCACACAGGAAACAGTTCACTGAACAATAAACTACTTACGTTTTATTGTCATACAGTGAACATTGACTATTTACAAAACAGAACAAAAAGTCGGATATAAGCAGAGTCAGACCTTGATTTTACTGGCTGAACTTTCAGCTAGCTTCAGTGTTACTGACAAGCTTTTAATACAGTTTAAAATTGCGAAGTAGCATGTCACTGTATTTTACTCACGTAATTTATTATAACCACCATATCAGCCCAAGGACGTCCACTGCTGGACATAGGCCTCCCCCAAATTCACGGGGGGTATATGCCATAATCGCCACGCTTTTTTATAACAATGCTTGTTAATGTTACACTATTTAAAGGATGGCAGCGTTTAAAGTAGGCACTGGTCCCTTCGGCATACTGCTTATCTATACTAATATTAAAAAGCCGAAGAGTTTGTTTGTTTGAACGCGCTAATCTCAGGAACTACTGGTTCGAATTGAAAAAATCTTTTTGTTATGGATAGTCCATTTATCGAGGAAGGCTTAGCCTATATAACATCACGCTGCGACCAATACGAGCGACGACGCGGACGAAGTCGCGGGCATTAGCTAGTAATTTTGTTTTTTTTTTTTAATTGGCATTATACCAATAAGTAAGGTAATCTAGGCGAAGCCAATATACCGTCGGGAAACTAGAAAATACCACATATAGGTTTTGCACCACCAACACAAGATACTAGTAGCCTTAAGGCTGGATTGCAGGAGTAAACCAACTTACGATTAAAGATCGATCAACGTTAAATTTGGCGTCAGCATTTTTAGCATCCCATAGAAATGTCAAACTTTCCATACAAAAAGATTTTAACGAACGCCGCTGACGATTACAAGATGGTTTGGTAAACCTATCCTAAGAGAGGAGCCGTTAACAAACTGCACGTACTGTTGACGTCTTCCCACCGTGCCGTAACTGGTTGTTATGTCAGTCCCGGCTGCGCCATATGCTCCGGTGATTGGGAATTATTACTGCATCCCACTGTTGCACTTGACTTGTCGTGCATAATGCCGTCCGTTCTACGTTTGAATCATCTGATATTGCTGCCTTATGGTTGATTTGCGTTCAATGATATCACAAATTATGTCCGGTCTATCTAGTTCAAATAGCATGACTGCTGCGATAAATAACCATGTGGTGAAAAGTAGACGATGTAGCCTACCAATGAGTTTAATATATCAAGAACAATACGATAACCGCCACCTTTGTAGGTAGTTAAGTGCTGTTATGTTCTTGGATGTGAGTCGGGTCAACAGGATATCGAGCTTGCAGTGGCAGTAAGGAACCTACATGTCGAAACAATGAATCTTCAAAACAATAAAAGGTCGGGAATCCACTTGGCACCTATCTGAACTCACATTAGTCATTTAAAAAACAGTAAATATTTTGCCTGTAACGGACGTTAAAAGACTGACACCAACAGCTATTTAATACGATGAACTGCTTTTACGAGAGAGAAACGAGGTGTACAGTCAGCAAGAAGTGAAATCCTCTCATATTTTCTCGAAACTCCCTACTCTAAACTAATTTTCATCTCTCTCGGAATAATAACAGATTTAGAGCACAGTGGGTTGAAAACAACAGTAAGAAAATGCATTGTTTTGAAGTGGATAGTTCTTTATTGTCAGCTTGTATCAGTTAGCTGTCCAAATTTTACCTTTGTCACTAACGCTATATGCCGCTAAACTAAAAGTCATGGTATCAATGATTATTTCCAGAAATATATAGCTAATAAAGTACAAGTTTCAATAAAGGTATCAACCTAATACTAAAGCATAATATTTACGATACTGGGGTTTATTTTACGTCAATGGTTATTCTGTTTAGTAACGAAAATAAATACAGAGTGACCAAGCCAACATAAAAGGTATCCATTTAATTTTGGCAAAATAATTGACGGTTGTTTTTGCTGCTTTTTTATCAGGTTTTGTACGTTCGACATTAGGTATTTCAGTATATAGTTAATCAAGATTGAATTTATTAATACCTGTCAATAATAAAATTGTCTATAAGTGTATTTATAGTATAATTCTTACTTCTAATAATAAGTATAGAGCTCTTATTTACAACCTCAAAAACGCACAATTTATAATAAGAAAATTAGGTATAACTAATTATTATCGTAGCTACTAATCGAACTAATGTTATTGAATATTAGTGGTAGATCGAAATAATAAAACTACGATCTACTATTAAAATTGTTCTTCGATTGCATTTAATTGGACAAAAGTAATTTAAATAAAGCCTGGTATGTATTTTACTAACCAATAAATAATTACATATCAGGTGAATAATATACTTAACAATACACACATCGTTTCTTTCTCAAATGGTTGACATACGAAGCATCATATCAACTAAGGCAACATAAGCTGCATAGTTGCAACCAGAGAAAATATAAATATCTACCCTACGTACGTGCAATGTATAACATAGCGTAGCTGTATGGATAGTCAACGCTTGATGGACGCTTTTTAGTTTTTTGTGTTTTTCTTAATTGTAGTTGGTATCTTAAAAACATTTGATCATCTCTAAAAACTGGTTCGAATGGCATCGTAAAATATGACATCTCAAGTGACCTTTATAGTCAAGCCTGAAAAGCATCCCAATAGATTTTTACTTAACCGGAAGGATGTCCTAAAATGCTCAAACCTAGCCCAATATTTACAAGTCCTCTCTCGCTCTCTCTAACTCTCAGTCTATCTTACTGTTTCAAATATGTATACTGTACTTAGGTCTCGAATAATACTTATTGTGAGCTGGCTAGGAATTGTTGGAAGACGTTCTAGTTGAAATTCAAATTTATTTCCAAACTAGATTATGCCGGTTTTTGTCCGCCATTTTTAAGTTTTCATTGGCTTCCTCTGCTTCTTTCTTTGGGAGGAAAATAAAATCAGGACTTTGATAAGAAGCAACTGCTATGAAACTGTTATCACAATTAGGTCGTAAGCTTAAATAACAAATAATTATATTTTCACCTAAGTTAACTACCGGACCATTTAATTATTTTAACTACTGAAATTTGAAGGCTAAATGACAATATTTCCGAAATATAATTAAATTATTGTCATGAATCTAAGTACTCTCAGGAATTGTCGAGCATACTTTGTTTCTTCGAAATGATATTCCGAGCGTTTTCTTTTCTTGTTTCTCGGAGTGCTTCTTAGAGCACAATGGACCTGTTACACGTGTATTCGTTAATACTAATGTTTTACATTTATGCATGGTTTGTTTAATTGCGATTAATTAATTAAAGTCTTCTTATTTGTTCACAGATTTCATGGAAAAGCGCGGATTAGGTATGTACGGATCGAAAATTGAAATTTTGTGTTGACTGATCTTTTCATCGAAATTTTTCAAATATATGAATCTAGTTCGCTATTACATCATGGATATTTAAAAAAAAAGTCGTGATTGTTAATTGTGTAACTTATGACATTTACGTTAAGTAGATCTTACTGTCATTTTTAGTGCCATATCAATACCATACCACCATACCAACTTCGTTAACACCACTACGCTACACCGAAAATACTACAAAACTTACGATTCACGAATCAGTTTATCAATATAATTTATTTTACGTCAGTTATTACATTAAGGAAATTCTTAATTATATAAAGTCAACTGCAAATGATCAAATTAAACTTGATTTTCGTAAGACACGTTTAAAACTATACTATGTACTAATGAAATTGTTAAGCCGTGAGCTACCATTTCATATTTAAACGTGAGTTACCAAAATGTTGTGGGCGACGTGCAACGAATTACTACATATTTATCCATGATCAAACCTATATTTGCAAAAAGTTTACATTTTATGTGCGCCGTCTACCCTTCCTATACAAGTGTGAATTATGTTTGTAGATTTAATTAATTTGTGAAAGTGAAAAAGGGGATGGATATAATTGTGAGTCAATTTTAATTGTGGACTGTTCTTATATTTGTGTAATCCTTCTTCATACATGTATGCTATAAGTAGTATCTGTATATACCAAACTTGAGCTATCAATGATTTCTTCGTGGATAAAAAGCACAGCAAAAGTTAGTGGGTTTCAGTAATAAAGTACAGGATGAATTGAAAATTCAGTTCACGTAGAAATCGGCATCGTAGTTTATGAAACGTTCATGCACAGGCGGTGTTCGGATGTTTTTCACCGTTTGCCGAAAAACATTTGCTCCCAACTGGGTCAGCCGTTGTTTGCGTTTTTTTTTAAATTATGCGTGGACCATAACTCACAACAGACAGTGTATTCAATCGTAAACACGTCGATAAAAATCGTCACGTTAGAGTCAGCATTTAGGTACTTATGCAGCATTATAAATTAATATTTTTAAAAAGGGGACAATATTACTCTAAACAAACTAGCTACTAATATACTGCAAGAAGTATAGAAATCGGCCAAGCGCATGTCGGACCACACGCACTCTAGGATTCCGTAGTTGCCCACCTGTTATATCTTTTCACACACCTACGAAAAATTAAAAGAAGCCTAAGACTGGGTTGCACCAAACTGCCTGTAATCGTAAGCGGTGTTCGTTAAAATCTGATTGTATGGAAAGTTTGACAAGTTTCTATGAGGTGACAGCTGTGGGCGCCATATTTAACGTTGACCGGTCTGTGATAACCGGTCTGTGTAAGTGGGTGCAACTCAGCCTAAGTCTTACGTTAGATGTCGCTGTACGCCTTCCTAAGGCGTTGTAAGAGGAAACTAGTGAGGGATTTCGTGCCTGAGCTTGATTGGTTCCGAATGTTCCAAGAGCTCAATGGCTAGAGCGATTGGCCGCGTATGCCAGACGTCGCAGGTTCGAATCCTGCTCGGAGCACTAAATCTTTCAATTTTTCCCTTTAATTTAAAAAACGGAAACGAATTACTTAAATAAGAAAATGATTTAAAAAACCTACATTATTTATTAACGAGCTATTCAACAATATACGACAAGATAGTACGTCCCCGCTTTACGTGTAGGGGAGGTACTCTTATTTATTTTCATTATTTTATTGTATCGTTTTGTCAGCGTGATTTATATTTAAACCTATGCCAAATTACAGCTTTCTAGTAGAAACGGTTAACTAAGTCGCGGACCGACGAACGGGCGGACGGACATAGTAAAATTATAAGTGTTCCTTGTTTACTACGGAACCCTAAAAACAAATGAATTGATAATAAAAACAAAAAAGTGCGTATGTCGTTTTTTATCGATTAATCACTTTCTTGTTTTCTATGGATGATATTCTGATTAGACTTCTATCTTCTAAAGATTTTAAAAGAAATGTTAAATTTTCTGCCTATATCTTTTTTATTTTAAAACATTTTTAACTGTCATGTTTTTTATATACAACTTATACAACGACAATGGCATACAAGCTTACGGCCTGTCTGATGGTATGCAGACACCGTCGCCTATAGACGCTATGGAAGTATGTTATCATCACTCTACATAATAAAATGTGACACAAAATGTAACAAGAATCACCAGCCCTATTAGAAACTTTGCTGTGAAGTAGGTCGAAGTAGGAACTTACGGAGCGTTTGATCAAAATTCGATCGCAACTTGTTATAGTTTACAATATAGTGCTTACACAACCTGAGAGATCCGATCAACTGTAACTAAAGCATTAAAGGCTACTGGTTCTAATCATACTGGTTACTAGTAGGATTAGTTTCCGAGCGCCCCGCAAATAGAAGAACTTGAAACATAATCCAAGCTCATACCCGTAAACTAAAGTTCCGCAATTATTGTGTACCTGAATCCATCAATTACTTACGAGTATTTTCTACATTAAACCAACTTTATTTTTAACCACCGTCGCAAACGAGGGGTCTTATAAGTTTTACATCAGTGTGTTTGTGTGTGTGTGTGTGTGTGTGTGTGTGTGTGTGTATCAGAGTGTGTTATGTACTTAATGGCAACGTAGCTCCCAAAGCAACGACCAAAATGCGAGGGCGTTTTGTTATTCAAATTTATCTGTCGAGGTGGTTAGGTTATATTTGTTCTGCACTTTAAAGGTTTCATTGTAATTTAACTTAAGCAAAACAAAAGTAATGCTCTATTATAGTCTAGTGCGGAGTATCATGGAATACTGCAGTGTAGTTTGGCGACCCCATTATGCAACACATTCCTTGAGACTTGAACGGATACAAAAACGCTTCATCCGACACCTAGCATATCATGAGCGAGCAGCATCATTAGCTAAAAGGAAAACATCCTACAAACGAAAATTGAAATATTTTAAAATTGACTCCCTTGACACACGTAGAGCAATTCTGGATGCATTATTTTTACACAAAATTCTATGTAATAAAGTTGATTGTGCACAACTGTTAGGTCTTCTTCATTTTCGCGCTCCGTCTAGATTCCCTCGTAATCCTGTTACACCTTTTCGTCCACCGATCAGAAGCTCAGTGTTAGGTAGGAATTCGCCAGTTAGCAGGCTATGTCAGATAGCCAACACTTGTAGTCATGATGTGGATATCCACTTTGACCCGCCTAGCAAATTACGTACAGCTGTAAGAAAACACACAAACATTTAAGAGGTTCTGAAAATATTAACTTATTTAAAACATGTTTATGAGAAAAAACAGTAATTAGCTAGAAACTTGTCGATTCGACGTTATGTTTGAAGCGATATATTATCTTAAAGTACAACTAAACGAATATTGTTTACTTAATGTAAAATCTATGCAATAAGACTGTACTTAATAAGAGGCTACGAACACTTATTATTGTTATCGTACGCTAAAACAAATCTGTTAATTTTAGTTTTATCTTCACAAATTATGCATGTGGAGTTTATCTTTAAGTAAGTGTTACACTACTCGTAGAAACAAGTACTCATGTAAATTAATTTAAGCATCGGTGTAAACATTTGTTGATAAACCTTGATTAAATAAAAAAAAAATAAAAAAAAAAACTTTTTACTATAATATTCTTATTACTAAACTTCGTAACCATCCGGCTTCTTTCCACCGCATATTATTTTTTGTCGTTGTCGGAATAACTAAAGTCTCGGCAAACGTCGAATTTCGATGTATATGTATAAGTATGCTGTGTCAAGAAACCTAGCAGCGATGGTAGTGATGACGTGCCGTCATGTACGATGCTAAAACGTTTTTTTATCCACAATATAACATGCTCAGTAGCCTACGAATGAGACTGACGAAATTGTCTAGCATTTTTCTTTCATGGACCTGATCATCGGGGGCCCGTTTCACGAAGTCTATTCTGACAAAACTGAGGCGGTAGACCAATAAAGACAGACCGTATGGCCAGTATTGCCCGTTCGGACTTATAATTGTATTCTCTATCACAGTGAACCGTCTGTTATTAGATAAGCTGTGTTAATTTTATACAAACAACGCCTTTAAAAAAACAATATAACACGACTCGTCATCTGTCGCTTAGGGTTATGTAAGCTATGACCGACGGTCGACAATTAGTAACCTTATTACCCTTTTGCCCTCTAAGCTCACTTTTCGTCTGACATTAACAAAGCATGTTTCTGCTGATGTTTTTATATTTACGTACATGTCCTTTTAATAGTAGATTAAAAAAAACGCAGTTGCTGCAACTATATTTGGGCAAAATATGGAACTTTTATCAGCCACTAGTTGCCATGGTTATATCTGGCTCTCTTTTTAAAGCTATGAATTTTATGTGTTCATATCTACCAAATGTAGAATTTAGGTACTTACTACTTATGGGTCATCTTTTAAGCATGTTATAAAATATTTTTAAGAAATAATTTACTTCGAGCTAAAGGTGATTCACAGTAGCAGCAGCATTTTCTATGAAATAGACGCCGGCAGTTGCGCAGCCGGACCGCGTCTGGACCCGGTGACGCTCGGAAAGGGCCCGGTGCCGGCCCGGTCCGCCGCTCTATGGTCAACGCAACCGTTTGACGGCCGATCTGGCTACTACCGAGGCTCAAAAGCATCCCGGTCTCGGCCCGGCCCGAACACGGAACGGTCTAGTGGGAATCATCCTTAACGGGACAGAATAACAATAAAAATAGATGACTGAACCATTCAGTATGTACTAATACTATAGATGTAAATAATGTATACAAAGATAGAGCTGGAGAAGGTAATGGCATTATACTAGCATTCTCAACTCTGAAATTGGTAACTCAATGCTTAGAAACCCATACATATACTACAAACTGAAGCTGAGGTTAAGATGTATATAATATGATTCACATCGAGCATAGCATGTTTGCCTGAATCAGTGAGCGTAAATTGCATACCAATATGATATCCAGACATATATATTCTCGGGTCAGATAGATCTCTAGAATTTCAATTAAACATCAGTTTCTCAGGTAAACAGCTATTTGAGTCATTACGGAGCCATTCCTGAACCCTCGCATTAACCAGTCAGCTCGAACTAAGCCGAGATTTATTATTGCTCGACACTTTGAGATGGGTAGAGTGCAGTGAGATAGGGTTGTTACTGGAACAGATACGGCAATCAATAAATTGGTAGAAAATCTTACATAAAGTGACCTAATTCCAAAATTACCAATAAGGCTTATTTTAATGGTAGTTGACGACGAAACTGATTAAAATGATACATAAACACATAATTAATTTTGTTTAAGCAGGAACATGTCCGCTAATGAAAATTTTCAAATTAATATTAACGGAAAAGAAATGGAAAAAGTTTCTGTAATATAAAAAATTTTTGGTACAAGCTTTTATTATAGACCGTACTTTTTTAGGGTTCCGTAGCCAAAATGGCTAAAACGGAACCCTTATAGATTCGTCGTGTCTGTCCGTCCGTCCGTCCGTATGTCACAGCCGATTTACTTGGAGACTATGAGCACCACAATTATGAAATTTGGTAGGAAGGTGTATGCTATGAACCGCTATAGAAATGTGATGTGAAATTAGGAAAAAAATATTAAACAGGGGGGGGGGGGGCACCCCATACATGTAACAGAGAGGACAATTTTTTTTCAATGCACGTAGGCGTTTGGGGAATCAATGGATAGGTCTTCAAAAATGACATAGAAGTTTTTAAGAAACTTTTCCATTTAAATCAACCGTTGGTGAGATATTAGCTGTCAAAGTCGTAAAAAGTGTGTCCCCCCCTCTAATTTCCAAACTATGAAGTTGAAAATTCTGAAAAAAATCAAGATGATGTACAATTATAAATACTTTCCACGATTTCTGGTTTAAACAAGATAGATCTAACGGTTTTTGAGTTATTTCTGAAAAACTGTCTTGCCCAACAAAAGGGCGTAAGTGCCGTGACTTCCCTATGAATATACGACCTTTTTCGATTTACTGTATTGTATAGTGGTTTTAAATTTAGATTAGGAGGTGTCGGTACGGAACCCTTCTCTGTGCGTGACCCGACACGCACTTGGCCGGTTTTTTATACAAATTATCAACTACTCGTTGAGACAGTTCGAATGAGCACGAACACGATGGGTTTATCTTGAGTAGTTTTGGACTCGCTATGGCCACCTTCTGTCTCCATCATCACTTCACCTCGGTGCGGTGGTACCATAATATTGTATTGTCACCGAACTTAAATGAGTATGCCAAATTTAATCGAAGATGTATGCTTCAAAATTGAGTTGAAAGATTCCACCCGGACAAACATAGTTACATCACCACCACCACTACCACCATAGGTCCCTTAGGCATTATATTGTAAGATATAACTATTGTATTGTAAGATATAAGATATGTCCAGATGTTCTTCTCTACAGGCCGCATTTCTCATCAAAAATGTTATATAGAATTTTTTTGTCAAGTCCATTTTTGAAAATTTTGGAAAAAATATATAATTTTTTATCGGGCTACGTGACAGAGTGACTAACCCAAGTGGGCAGATGCGTGAGGGCAGACGATGTTGACGGTTGTGTCTAATCTATATTAATAATTTCGTGCAGGGGTACGGTAGACCCGAACGAGACCTGTCTCAAATTGAAGAACGTATAAAAATAACGATTTTTGAGTTGAACATATGTATCCGCAAAATTCGGATTGTCGCGTATTTTGCATTTAAAAGTGTTAATTTTACGACAAAAGGTCCGCCATATTAAATTTGTTGGTTGACAGCACAGACTACTAAGAAGATACTGTTGACAGCGTCGGGTTGGGTACGTTCGGAAATTGTAAACTATGTTTGCGTCCGGTGTGTTGGCCAGGTTGCTGGGCGTGAATTCGGCTAGCCGCGTCTGCAGCGTTTTGTTTTTGTAGTTTTCAAGCGTTCTATACACCTATCAGCCTAGCTAGCACGATAACTTATACCGTCACGTTATATGGGCGAAATGTATTAAAACGTCACATAAAACGTAACGGTATCATCTATCGTGCTAGCTAGGCTGATTGTCACAACAACCGCCTTCAAGCGAATGTATGGGGCCTGTTACATGGTTATTATTATCACGTGATACATTCATATCACGATAAGTATCACGTGAATATTGATGCAGAATCCATACAAATTTGAAAACTGCGATAATATTGACACCCTAGTATTGTGATAATATTAATCGTGTAAAGGACACCACTTGAATGTTTGCTGAGTCTGTCCGCCATCTTAAAGCTGCGTCGCTATTTTGTTGTGACAAACTACTAGGTGACTTATGACTTTTAAACGTCTAGCAAAATTCTATCCCTATCTCGCTCTTCTTCTTATATCTTATAACTTAGTGGTACTGGGGGTCTACTCCGAAATTCGAAATCCAAACTTCGTATGGCGCCGTCCCTTTCACACATATAGTCTATGACAGGAGAGTGAAAGGGACGGCACCATACGAAGTTAGGATTTTGAATTTCGGAGTAGACCCCACCCCCAGCTCATGCCGTTCGCCGCGCTCGGACGTTAGAGGCGCTACCGCGAACCGAAAACGAAGTATCTGCCTCTCTCTCGCACATGTATATTCGAACGACAGAGAAGAAGATAGTTCGTTTTTGGTTCGCGGTAGGCCCTCAGGCGTCAACTTTAAAACGAATAGGGTATTTTACTATAAGAGGAATAAAATTCAAAATGTAATAAAAACCAGCCAAGTGCGTCGAAGTCGCACACTGAGGGTTCCGTACAACTAATAAACAAATGTGATTTATCAATATATTGATATTTTTGGTAAAATATACTTCATAATAAACATTATCACCTAATTTCAAGTTTATAGGTCGATGGGAAGTTAAAAAATTATATGTGTGACAGACAACACACGGAATGTTTTTGACTTTCTTCGACCGTCCGCCGCGCTCGGACTAAAGTGCTACCAACCGAAAACTAAACATATATGCCTCTCTGTCGCACTTGCATATTCTAGCGCGGAGAGGGAAATACTTCGTTTTCAGATCGCGGTAGGCCCTCTGGTCTGACGGCTCCTATTCCTGGATGGTGCGCGTATCGGAATGTGAAATACCTTTCGCAAAATGGAACAAGTTGTTAAATAGCTTCCATTAATTGGAGAAAATATTACCAACTGTTATTATTATCACGCGAAACACTGAATATTGAAGCAACATCCATAGAGGCCTGTTACATGGTTATTATTATCACGCGACATACTCATATCACGATCCGTATCACGTGCAATAAATATTGAATAAAAATCCATACGATTTTGAAAACCACGATAATATTGACACACCAGTTAATTAATTAAGCGTGTAACAGACCCCATACAATTTTGAAAATCGCGATAATATTTACACATAAGATTGAGTGTAAAGGGCCCCACTTAATAGAATTTGGCGGAGAATAGAGAGCTGCTACCGCGAAACGAAAACGAACGAACATCGTGTATTATTTCCCTCTGTGTCGCTCGATTTTGCAAGTTCGACAGAGAGGAAGATACACGAACTTCATTTGTTTTCGTTCGCGTTAGCAGCTCTGACTTCGCACCAAAAATACTGACTGGCACATCAATATTTAACAATTGCACATCTGAACTGAATTTTAATGAACGATTAGTATTTTAGCTATACAAATCAGTACTGATTACAGTGTCAAATTTTTTATGTGCCTTTAAATACTACCCTCATAAAAATGCTTAGGATTAACTTGCAAAGATACTAGCCTTTGCCCGTGACGTCGTTAGCGTAATCTTTTACTCCCTATTCCATATGTTAATCCAGACTACAGACTATATTTTTATACGAAGTTTCATCATAATCCGTTGTTGTAATGTTTTTATTTTATACATTTTTGTACACTATTTCTTTCGTCGTTTGCATAACTGTCACGAATAAATGTTTACTTTATTTCTTTCTTATTTATTTCACCCGAGCGAAGCCGGGCTTTCATCTAGTATTTAAAAAAACTCGGAGCAGTTTGCGCTTGGATTGAGAACTATCAATCTTGGCTTTTCTATACGGACTTTGTTGCTTACTGATTGGAATATTGATAGGTATTATTTGGATTTGAATGACTGGCTTTTCTATACGGACGTCGCTGCTTGCTGCTTGGAATATTTATATTATTTGAATTTGAATGTCTTTGGCTTTTCTGTAAGGACTTCTTTGCTTACTGATTGATATTATTCTGGGAATTGAGGTAAAGCGTTAGATGGTTAATTATCTGCTTATCAAAATGAATATCATAGCAAAAAAAGGGAAACTCAGTCAATTTTCTAACGTTTTTCTCCAGCCCCGGCAGCAATGTTTCGGGATGGCTATGGCTATTGCGACGGTAGTTTACGGTACGGCTCGTGGCATTAATTTTGAGAAATTTGATGTTGATGGATTACTATAACATCCGGCGATGTAGCTAGAGGACAGGTCTTGTCTACTAAAATGCAGGACACGAATGTACATGAACAGCTGTGTTCTGATAATTGACCGAGCGAGCGAAGCGTCTCCGTTTTAGCTTTCGACAAAAAATCTTTCGTAAGTCTGTCTGTATGTCCGGATGTTCTACTCTACAGGTCGCATTTCTCAACCGATTCTCGTGAAATTTTATGAGCAGGTGCGATAATGATAGAGATTCATTTGGTCGAGTCAGTTAATTAAAAATAAAAAATTGCGAATTCTACATCTCACAGAGCCACTAGTGTTATTATTTTTGAAGTGTCCCTCATGCGCATCATGATGACAAAAACATAGAACTCTCTCAAGTTATTGTTTATGTATAAAATGGCCTGCTTCGCAACCTGCTATCGTATATGGAATGGATATTGGATATACGAGTATACCGTTAATGGCAAGCTGTTATGGAATACACTAACTCGATCCATATCACGATGACAGGCATATGCCTGTCATCGTGATATGGATCGAGTCACTTGAAGTCAGTCATTTGAAAATTATTTGATAAGTATATACTTATCAAATGATTTTCAAATTTAAACGTATACGCACAAGAACGACGCCTAATGATAAGAAGACATCGTAGCTTTTGGACGCTTGCGACTGCAAAACAATCACAAACGCGCTGCCTACCCTTCTTCAAACTTTTTTTTTCATTTTAATACGTTCCAAAACCATATCGTATTCATATTACCAGGCATGAAAACAAAACGCTCCCTGAATTGTAAAGGTGAGATGGTTCAACTTGAGGTAAACCATTTTAATTATTCCTTAGCACGTTGAGTTCAGACGAAACGTATGCGGAACCATAGGGTTGTCAATTTTACTATTTTTCATTTGAAATTATGATAACATAAAGGAGATATCAATGTAGGTATTAGAATGACATGAAACCTATTACCTTATTTCTAAACCAAAATCGTCATGAAAAACTACAATATTCATGTTGATGTTTCTTGTTTCGGGATGAAAAACGCAATCGATTTATGTATACATACTTTTAGGCGTTCCGTAGTAATCGAGAAACCTTTACAGTTTCGCCATGTTTATCCGTCCGTCCGTCGGTCGGTCTGTCCGCGGCTTACCTCAGTCAAACTCAAACTCAAATGATTTATTTGCTTTAAGTATAAGTATACATGCAAATATATTAAATAACACACTACAATTATAAGGTTACATTATTTTAAATTAAGTCAAATATAAATTAATAAGAGGCACATTATTGTAAATAAGAATGAAAATATCAAAAACAAATGAGTAAGCAAAATAAAAACAAAAAGTAAAATACAATAAAACAAAATTGGCAGTAAATAATTATTATTCTAATCTAGTGCATTAGCAAAATATTCATTAATGTCATAATAGGGTCTGCTTAAAAAGTATTTTTTCAATTTACGGTCATACACATTTATATCGTTACATTCTTTAAGGTCATCGCTTAGGTGGTTGTAAACTTTGATAGCGTTATTATTTATTCCTCTATTGAAATAGCTATATTGAGGTCTTGACAATGCTAATTTATTTGTGTTTCTTAAGTTGCGGTGGATATTTTGCCTAGCTTTTGGGAATTTCTCGATATTTTTGTAAACGTACAGGCAAATGCGATATAAGTATATTGACACAACAGTAAGTATTTTATTATCTATAAACATCTGTCTATGGGTTACTGGTACATGTTTGCAGCCTTCAATTATTCTAATAGCTTTTTTTTGCATTAACAAAACAGAGTTGATATTGCTAGCATTACCCCAAACCTCTACACAGTATCTAATTATACTTTCAAAATAGGAGAAGTATATTATTAGTAAAGTTTTCTTATCGCTAGTTTTCGAAAGAGCTTTCATGGTGTAGCATGCGCTGGCCAATCGCTTATTGATTTTGTCTATTTGATTATTCCATCTAAGGTGTGGATCAAGATCGACGCCCAAAAATCGAACACTATCAGATTTCTGAATTGGTAAAACGCATTGCGTATCAACACTATTTATACTTCGGCGGAAGATCATGTAAAAACTTTTTTCGCAATTAATCTTTAATCCGTTCTGTATAAACCAATCTGTAAGATTTGACCAGCACATTTTAGCCCTTGCATTGAATTCATCAGGACTGTCCGCCATTACAACTATACTCGTGTCGTCGGCATAAAGATATGGGGTACCACCAGAAAGACAGTCTGGTAGGTCGTTTATGAAGATAATGAACAATAATGGGCCAAGAAATGATCCCTGGGGCACCCCACACTTCACTAAACCTTCTACGGATTTAGTAATACAGTCAGTCCTCTGTTCTACAATCTCAACGTACTGGATACGATCAGTTAAGTAAGAACTTATTAGTTTCAGCGCTGTACCTCGTATACCGTAATGTGCAAGTTTATCAAGGAGTATACTGTGATTCACACAGTCAAAGGCCTTTGTGAGGTCACAAAACACGCCTCCACAACTGATCCCCTGGTTCAGCGCAGACATTATCTCGCTGACTAAGTTGACTACAGCACCTGAGGTGTCCCTTTTCCTCCTGAAACCAAACTGATGCGGAGTGAATAGATTGTTGCGTTCAAAGTATTTTTCCAATCTATTTGCTAAACATTTTTCAAATATTTTTGTAATTATGCATAAGAGAGAAATGGGTCTATAATTCCCTATGTCGGTTTTGCTACCTTTTTTGTGTATTGGGACAACTTTGGCACGTTTTAGAATATCTGGAAAGGAGCCTTCTTCAATGCAGGCATTAAAAATATTGCAGAGTGGTACACAGAGAGTATCTATATGATTCTTAATGAATTTTGTGTTCAGACCATCTGGTCCACATGAACTGCTATTTTTGAGGTTTTTGGTTACAGTAATTATCTCTGGTTCAATTATGGGTTCCAGGAAAATAGACTTTTGACAACTTGGTCTACTATTTTTTAGAATAGTCATATGTTTGCCATTGTTTTTATAGTTAATAGTGTTGCCTACATTTAAAAAGTGTTCGTTAAAAGCATTTGCAATAATGTAGGAGTCCGTATTTAATTTATTGTCAAGCTTTAAAGTAACACGTTTATCACGGTTGACAGTTGTACCTGTGTTTTGTTTAACTAGGCTACATATCGTTTTGGACTTGTTTTTCGATGCACATATAGTTCTACGTATATGTAGTTTTTTGGCAGTAACCAATGTAGCTTTCAGGGTTTTTTTGTAACTATTGAGATAATTTGGAAAATTTGTATCTTTATTTTGTCGAGACTGGATTAATAGGTTTCTTTTATTACGGCAAGATATTCGAATTCCTTTCGTAATCCACTTGTTTCCACTGTTTTTTATGATGATTTTTTTGAGCGGAAAGATATTCTGGATTAGTTTAAAAACGGTGTCATAGAAAATATTCAATTTTTGAGTGGAGTTACTGTTACTAAAAATTCTATTCCAATTAATTTTCTTAAGATGGTCTCGAAATTTAGTGTTAGCTCTAGCATTATTGTATATTCTTTTTTTTGTTGCGTGCTGTCGAGTTAAGTTATCTAGCTGTAGTCGTACCTCTGACAACTCTATTAACTGCGCATCATGGTCAGAGAAGGAGCAAGGAATAACAAATGAATCTGTGTAATCCTCGTAATTAGTAAAAATATTATCTAGCGACGTAGATGTCTTGGACGTTATACGAGTTGACTCAAAGATAGTAGGCTTTACATTATGTTCAAGTAAAGTTTGAAGGAAAAGCTTTGTTTTATTATTATTTGTATCGGCGAGATTCACGTTAAAGTCACCAGCAATGACCGTTTTTGAGGATTTCAAATTGGTTAATAAGCTACTTATTTGACTAAGAAATGTTTTAAAGTTCGCACTCGGAGATCGATATACAACCATTATGGACAACTTGTTATGTTCACTTATTTCTAAATCAATAGCACAGACTTCGAATACTTTTTCAATAAAGTGAACAGACACATCAATTATCTTAAAATTACTTGAATAGTCATTTCTCACCAAGATCATCGTACCACCACCTCTAACACAGATTCTAGCTGTTTGTGTAGCAATAACATATCCTGGCAAATTTATACACTAGTAATCGTTACACTGTTCAATACTAGTAGAAAGTTTTAATTTGGCATATATATACACGGTTTGAAAACGGTTACTGTGCTAAGCCGCGGACAGACCGACCGAACGGACGGAGGGACATGGCGAAACTCTAGGGTCTATGGGGTTTTTTGTTTACTAAGGAACCCTAAATCTAAAATAAAATCTAATATGAAAATATAAGTACCTTCTCCTTCGTCGCTTATTTTTACCGCGACCCCCTGTAGTGGTAATAATATAGTCCCATTGTACTTCTTAATTTACTTTAATGACGCCAATTACTCAACGCCCGAATTGTCCTTCGTTAAAGTGATAATAACACCGTCCATTTTTTTGAGGAGCAACCCTATTGTTAAGAGGGTTATTGTTTTCCCGTCGTTTCTCACTTGCTAGGGTTTTGTTATGCAAAATAATGAATTCGTTGGCGGCTTGCATTATATTTGCAAAGCGACCAAGTTAAGCGGGGGCTTCATTAGAAGTACCTAACTAATCTTGGCTACAGGATTATGTCACTGTGCTTAATCTTAAGAACAATATTTAAGGTACCTTTCTAAGAAAATACCTAAAATAACTTTTTTGATGGCGTTCTTCTTCATGAGCGGCTAACTTGAATCATACTAATAATGTGTTCACATAATTGGCGGAATTTCCTTTTGCACTTATTTTTGTTAATGCCGTGTACCTAATTATTGCGCTTTACTAGCGAAGAAATGTTTTATTGACAATACTGAGTTTGTAATTGGCGCAGTCGATAGGTTATCCTGATTATATTAGAAACACTTATTTGTGAAAATTTATATGTACAGAAATACCTACAAATCAGCCCGGGGTCATATGAGATGTAAACCCATTCAAATTTGAATTCGTCAGGCGTCAGGTTTCATGTGTTGGATCACGCTAAAGACGGTACTTTCATGCGCGCCGTGTTAATACATTGTAATTCTAAGCTTGAAAATAAAACTGCTGTAATTTGCTCAAAGCCTCAATTTTGTGATCCTCAAGACTAATTAATTATTAATAAAATAAAAACATTAATTTCGTGTAACTATGGACACACACATATATATATATATATATATATATATGTTAGTATGAGTTGATGTTCTGGAGTACTTTGACGTGGTGGTAAATATTTCAATTTTCTTACAAAACTTAATTAAGTAAGATGCTTAAAATTTAAATATTTAAATTTTTTGACAATTATTATTATTCATTCACTCACTTGTAGTAGGTACTCGCTTAGTATTGCGGTGTCTGTGGTCAGTATCACACTATATGTACATCAAATGCCAAACCATGGGTGCATACATACTACTCAAAAATATATATTTCAACTCTTTTATATGCTGATATATTTAATTTTTAAGGTTTCGGTACTTACATATTTGTGAAAGTACCTACCTATTACCGCATTTTCGCTATTATAACATTAAAAATCTTAGCTAACAATTACGTTGGACGTCAAACCGCACCTTAAAACCTTAAAGAAGGCACCTCATTACCAATTCATAAGTTACCCGCGGTAAAAAGCAGCTAGAATGGGGTAACTGCCTTACTAAACCGCCGTAATTTCTACGTTAAAAACTCCGTAACTGAGAAATAAATATAATCGTAAAGGTTAAAAATACTCTGCAAGAAAAGCTTGGTGCCCAACTTCTTGTAGGGCACACACACAACACTTTGTAATATTTTTCGAATGTATTGTATCGATGGGAAAACTCTGAAGTTTGCTCGTAAATAGAAAGCTCATATGCCAAATGTAATATTGTGTATATAGTATATTGTGAAAATAACAAGAGAACGTTATTACGTTCCCTTTGGAAAACTAAAACAAGGAATCGTAAAAGTAAAGAAAATAGGCAAGTTAACTCACTTCGGTTTAATAACTAAAAATACATATTTGATTGCTTGAAACTTAAGCAGGGCACATTTTCACCTTAGCGCAAGGAGTGCATTATATATGCCTTATTAGCTTAGCCTTCTTCTTCCTCGGTCCCTCATTACTGAGGATCGCGATCACTTATGCTCTGTCTCTATAGAGTGCGGTCAAAACCCATATGGGTCGCACAGCATACTGCTTCCAACCGCCTTCTTCTCTACATCAGTCCACTTGTTGGTGCTTTACCTTGAGCACTCATCGATTACATTTGACCTAAGATCATCAGCGTCTCTACGTTATGCCTTTTAGGTTAGACAGCATAATATGTCCAAAAAAGCGTGCGTTTATTTTTAGCTCCTGTACGATGGGCAGATTGGTTCTCCTAGCCGTCCAGGGTATGAGTAGAAGTCTCAACTTCACATAATGATGGCGTCGATATTTGTCCTGTCGTGATTTTTCAGGATGGGTTCCAAATCATGCCTATTCACCTTAACAATACAAAATAATTACCTACATAAACGACGCTCGAATGTGCAAGTACGACAGAGATGTACATGAACAAACTTCGTTACGGTCAACAGTAAGTCCACAGGTTGAATTAACGAACTCGGGTGATCGATTCCCAAAAAGTATATTGCATATTTTACTCTCGCTAGGGGAATACGTATACGTATCTCTTAACTTGGTTTACGAGCACCTAAAATTTTAGACTGACCGCAAGATGCGTACAGAAATGTTCTATTTTACAGTTACCTGATTTGGCTCCGTAGGTACCTCCTTACAACCTTTCGCGTGACCTCTCGGCCATTGTTGTAATTCTGGCCTTACTCCAGGGTTTATTACATTTTAAGACTAAATTAATAAAATTTTCGGGTGTAACTATGTTATTTTTTACAGGCCGTAACCGCTAAAGGTTTTATGAAAATTGATATAAGGGGATGCTTCGATTTGTTATTAAACCACCCGCCCCCGTGTAAGAGACACGTTAATGGTGTTCCGCCTATGAACATTTTAGGTTTGGTCATCATTATAGGGAACTTTATTATGCCATATAATAACGCATTGATTAAAACATTATAATAAATAATAATAAATAAATAATAAATATTAGGGGACATTTTTTACACAAATCGAACTAGTCCCACAGTAAGCTCAATAAGGCTTGTGTTATGGGTACTAGACGACGATATATTTAATAGATATATACTTAAATACATAGAAAACATCCAAGTCTCAGTAACAAATGTCTCTGCTCACCACAGAAACAAATGCCCTTACCGGGAATCGAACCCGGGACCTCTAGCTTCGGAGGCAATGACACTACCAACTAGGCTAAAGAGGCCGACATTCATTACGAAACAGGTCATTCTGACCCTGTTCTGGACTTTCGCCTGGTGCGGCAACCAAAATACGCAACTTTACCGTGGCGCGAAGGCCATAATATTGAGATATATATTTTTATATAGTCAGTATACATTTATATCCTGTCGGACTATTAGCCTAGTTGGTAGTGACACTACCTCCGAAGCTAGAGGTCCCGGGTTCGACTCCAGGCAAGGGCATTTGTTTCTGTGGTGAGCAGAAATATTTGTTCCTGAGACTTTGATGTTTTCTAGGTATTTAAGTATATATCTTTTAAATATATCGTCGTCTAGTACCCGTAACACAAGCCTTATTGAGCTAACTTTGATTTGTGTAAAAAATTGACCCCTAACATTTATTTATTTATATTTGTCATTTAACATTCTACCCGACAGTATATAAATTAATTAACCGTGTCACGTATGACCTGTTCGCGCCAGATTAAAACTTTTGTTATTCAGTGCGCTCTATATGACCTTTTGCGTACGGCCTTGTGTGTTGATGTAGTGCTTATAGGTACTATAGCACTGCAGGTAAGGGACTCTGCCCTCACCTGCAGTGCTATTAGTGTTGTTACGCTGTTATCAATACACACCTTTGTTTTACAAAAAGAAAAGCATGTACAGGTGCTATAAAAAACTGCGAAAAACAATGATTAGCCGTGACGTGGACAAGAAGGTCAAGAAAGTTTTTACTTTGTGTATAGAATGTCAAATAAATATGTGTTTGGATTGTTTTAATGAAACACATTCAAATGTGTCAGAATTGCCATTAAAATATAGATTGTAAAACTTATATAATATATTTTTTTAATCCATACCACCACCATATCAGCCAAAGGACGTCCACTGCTGGACATTGGCCTCCCCCAAATTCACGGGAGGTACCCATATGCCATAATCGCCACGCTTGGCATGCGGGTTGGCGATCGCAGTATCTCCACCGCACTCCAGGGATGCTGCTGCCCATCCCCCGGTGGTCTTTGTCGTAGTTTTACGACATTTATTAATTTAATACATAATAATTGCAAAAGCGTTTGTTAATAGTACATTACGATACAAGTGCAAGGTGATAAATTAAAACGCGACCGAAGCGAGTGTTTATATCGACACGAGTTGCGAATTACCTATTCGCACGTGTATCGTACAACGTTTTACAGTACATATGGCTCTTTAAAGTTTCGACATATGCACGTAATCTGCTGATTACCGCACTCGTGCGGTAAAGTAGCACCATATGTACTGTAAATAATATAAAAAAGGAAAATTAGGGTGCATCGTAATAATTAAGGAGATATTGTGATCGCCAACTCGCATGCCAAGCGTTGTGATTATGGCATTTACCTCCCATTCAATTAGGGGAGGTCTATGTCCAGCTGTAGACGTCCTTGGGCTAATATGGTGGTGGTGATAATTAAAACCAACCATGTTTTGAATCAGACAACAAAATGTTTAGTAAATACATTTCTGCATCCGTCCGCAAACTAAATCATTTTGTTCCCTCCTTCAGGCGTAAATTTCATATTTTTTAAATTCATACCCTTAAGTAAGTTTTGGTTTATTTGCGTTTTCAATTAGCGGGGAGAGCTGATAGGCTGTTTAATTCATGAACAGTAAAATCCTTTTAGTATAACTTAATTACTGAAAGTCTACTTAGGTGATATAAATGTCTTAAACTTCAACTCAATCAGTTTTGCAATAACTCATGAGACTGATTAGTCTTTGTGCTTAGTCTCGTAATTAATTTAAACAGACATAATGTAATTAGGCCTACCTTAAATCATTGTTTGGTTGTTAAATATGTATAATATAAGAAATAATAAGGGCAGTACTGAAGTATCTTACTACGAAAGGCGTCCCATTAAATTATATAACTAAGAGGATGACTCGATTTTGTTTTACTTCTATGTAATCACATTTCCGCCAAGTGCATGCCATAAAACATGAACTCGTTAACTATGCATAATCCAGTTACTTATTATTTCATAACAAACGTAATTTGAAGTTAACGTGGCCGGTGCACTTCGTACGGCTCAGCTACATTGGTTTGCTTGTAAATGTTGCTGCATGATGCTAAAATATGTCGTGCAACATTTCCACATTAGTTAACGATACACACGGATGTTGGCGAAGAACTGGCATTAGAATACATAGGGACAATTCGAGATGATAAAATCTGTCCACGCTAATTAGACGTCACTATTTTCCAATATTAGATAGTGGATCTGGAAACAAATAGTGCATTGTTTAACGAGGGGCCGAAGCGGAAAATTGCGAAGGAGAGTGGATCAGAAGGATGAAAGGAGTTTGCAATTTTCTTACCCCCGAGTTAATCACAATGCTTTCATCACATTTGCGAGGAAATAAATAACTCCAGCACTAATTAAAATTGAAGAAATTGACAACTTCACATCCAGTATAAGTGCATAATCGCCGGGGCGTCCCTCCGAGAGAAGCGCGCAGCTTAAATATTGCAACTAATCACGAAGTAGGTATTCTTGCGGCGCGCGGCCTACTAGATTGGTCAGCTTCAATATTTCAAGCAATCACAGAGAAGTATTCTTGTGGAGCACAACCAACTAGATTTTATAAACCAAAACACACACGGAAACACACAACTATGAAAACTCATAACTCACCCGGGCGGTAAATCGGCTATAACTGCTGCACCTGCGTACATACAATAAAACTCTTTAGTCGCCTTCTGTCAATGAAGACAAAATAAAAACGCGGCCCAGCAGGTCGATGGCGTAACGTTTGTACGTACGCAGTCATATAAATGTCATTTTTTTGTAAGGGAAAATTACAGAAGTATCGGAAACTCAATAATATTGTTGAGTTTCCGATACTTCTGTAATTTTCCCTTACAATAAACATAGTAAAAATACAACATACATAGTAAATACTCCGTTTTGAACAGTAATCCTCCAACCGTCTACCGCTATATCGAAGTGCTGAAGTGTTTGTACGAGAACGCCACTATGTCAGTCCGACTCCAGGACCAGAACTCGAAACCTATTCCGTTGCAGCGGGGAGTCAGACAAGGAGATGTTATTTCTCCTAAACTGTTTCCGCTGCACTGGAGGATGTGTTCAAGACTCTGGACTGGCGAAGGCTAGGCATCAACATAAACGGCGAGTCTTGGCTGAGACCATGGAGGATTTAAGTACAATGCTCAATGACCTCAGTAAAGCCTCCGAGCGAGTTGGTCTAAGGATGAACATGGATAAGGCGAAGATCATGTTAAATGCCCATGTAGTACCAACTCCCGTAACAAGTTGTAGACGATTACATATACCTAGGACAGACTGTCCAGTTAGGTAAGTCCAACTTCGAGAAAGAGGTTAATCGTCGAATCCGACTCGGCTGGGCAGCGTTCGGGAAGCTACGGCACATCTTTTCGTTCAATATTCCGCAGTGTCTCAAGACGAAAGTCTTTGACCAGTGTGTGTTGCCAGTGATGACATATGGAACTGAAACGTGGTCGCTTACTATGGGCCTCATAAGAAGGCTCAAAGTCACCCAAAGAGCAATGGAGAGGGCTATGCTGGGAGTTTCTCTGCGTGATCGCATCAGAAATGAGGTCATCCGCAGCAGAACCAAAGTGACCGATATAGCCCTTCGAATCGCTAAACTTAAGTGGCAGTTTGCGGGGCACATAGCACGCAGAACCGATGGCCGTTGGGGCGGAAAGGTTCTCGAGTGGCGACCACGTACCGGAAGGCGAAGCGTGGGCAGGCCCCCCACACGGTGGACTGATGACCTGGTAAGGGTCGCGGGTGTCCGCTGGATGCGGGTGGCGCAGGACCGGTCATTGTGGAAGTCTTTGGGGGAGGTCTATGTCCAGCAGTGGACGTCATTCGGCTGAATGATGATGGATGATGATGAACAGTAATTCTATTGTCCCTTTAATTTAATGTGTTTTTTTTGTATGAATTGTACTGGTATAATGAATATCTGTTGAACATAAATAAGTTAGTAGTATTATTTATTCTGCGCTATTTATAACTATGGACTATGGAAAAGTTTTTAAACCAAATGTTCAACAAACTTTAAAGCACTGGATCTCAAACTGAAAATCAAGAATAACGGATGAGGTGTGAACGCCAAGTGTGTTTGAGTTCCAAGTTTCTGCTCAGTGAGTTTTCACTCGCGAGATGAAGTTGCTATAATGGTTCAACTTGCTGTAACTGTATGGTTTATATTAGTCCAATAACACGGATGAGAAACTTCATATACTTTGTTTTTCTTACTTGGTGCTACAGAAAACTGAGGCAGGCGTATCTAAACTATTATTTTGCATGTAAAGGTTCGAAAGCGATAGATCACTTACTGTGTTACTCGACTATTATTAGATTCTTCTAAGGCGTTTTATGAATAATGCGCACGCCTATAACAACGTTTCAACCCGCCCCCCCCTTTAAAAGTTCCCCGGGAAAAGTATCTTGTGACCATTCCCGGACCATAAACTATCTACATACCAAATTTCATCGCAATTGGTTCGACAGGTTAAGCATGGTATTACCCCCTTAAGAGACAGATATAAATTTTACTTTCGCATTCATAATATTCGTTTGGAAATAGACAGAGGCTCTCCGACAAATGCATATTTATGACCTCTTTTACTTAGGAAATATCTCTACATGGAATCTACCACAACCAAATACATAAATATCTCAAGTTTCTAAGCAAGCAGCTACTGACTTGTTGACACTTGTGAACTACAGTTAGGTAAATCTAACTGCCAGTTTAGTAAGGAAGATCACATTTAGACGCACGCTCGAAAAGATTACGTAATCTTCGGTGTGATTGGATTGAATGAACAAAAGATAATAATATATCTATCTATATACATGTGGTTAAGAGCTGTGTCAGACAGAGAATAAAATTGTAGAACTTTTTTCATAAGTAACAGATTTGATACTCAATACTTTACTGCAAATAATGGTTTTACAGGTGGTATAAGGTTATAATTACGTTCACACTATGAACCCAGTTGGGCGCAGCAATTATAGAGTGTTTATTTATGTGTTGTTTTATTTAAATTAGAAACTTTTGATATATATGCAAATTTAAATTTTAGTTTTTATCATGAATTATTTCAATAAATTAATTTGTATCTGAAAAAAAAAATTATGGAGTTAGGACATTTATTATTCTATACAATCTAAAGACAATCTTAACATTACAATTAAATCATTGCTTTTTTAATTTATCTCTTACTATCATTTAATTACTCCTGCACTTTTTAGTAAGACTTTCGTGCTTAAAAACTGCTTTAGTTTGTTCACGAATGTTGAATCTTTAGTTTCTTCTTTGATCATTTCGGGCAGCTTTTTATAGATTTTGATCGACATGACGAGGGGATCAGATGAATACAATTTGAGTCTAAAGGAAGGTAGCATTAACTTATTTTTAAAGCATAACCTTTCTCATACATTCTCTCGTTTGGTGTAGAATTAAGGAAATTTTCTGCCAAATTAAAAGATTTCCAGAATGTATATACTTGGAATAGTTTTAATAATTTAAGTTTTCGGTATCGTTATTGTTATGATGTATTGTTTTTTTTCCAGTGTTACTAGAAGTACTATAATACATATCTTAATAGACAAATCAAATTGTATATTTATATAAATCAAACTTGGAATAGTTAGTATTTTTTGTTTAGAGAAATGTGGTTAACAACTATCTGTTGACTAATATTCTGATCAGTTTTTTTTGAGCTGTTAAAATACAAGGTGCTTCTGTACTGTTTCCCCAGAATATTATTTCATAGCTAAACCAATTAAAAGCGTACGCGTAATAGTTCCGTATATATTTAGGTGTATGAATCAAAGAAGGGAACCTGCCGTCCATTTCAACATTTTTCTATCTTATTGTCCTAACTGTAACTTAAGTACTAACTAGAATAGTTCAATGATCTAAAGCGACTCTTAGCCTCCGACACGAGATGTTGCCACTTGTCCCCGACCTTTTGCCGCATCCCGTCAGCTCACCACTAATCAATTGTGTATTAAAGGAAACCGTCCGCTTTGGCATCCTATCTCAAGATTTGGAGTAGACAAGTTACGTAAGCGACTTCCATCTGTAGCCACAGGACCCTGACCCTGGCAGATCGGTTTTATCGCGATTTTTTCTACACTGAAATAATACTCTTTAATATCGAGTTATCTCTCGCACGTATTTTTTTTAATAAACCTTGTGGAACGAGCCGGCGTTCGAATCCACGATCTCCAGATTTGAAGTCGTAGGCCTTACCACCCATCCGCCAGTTCACGTCTATGAACTGCATAATACAATCAATCTATAAATACAGCATTTTTTTATAAGAAAAATGACATACCTATTGAAATGAACAGTTTTATGGCACACAAGTGTCTATATAGAAATGCGATATATGTAATGGCAAAAAGCTGGACGACATATTCCAATACGAATTTCAGCTGCACATAAAAAGTTTGCGAGTCGCTAAAAATGTTGAATTCATCCATTGAAAGCGTCATATTTTTGGTTCTATTCATAAAAAACGGGCCAAGTGCGAGTCGGACGCGCGCACGAGGATCCTATATGTTGTTGATAATTAATGTTCTAGCTAGTGTAATGAGAACTCCCATCTCGAAGTGTTCTTTTGACACTGGTTACAGCCCAACAATCATCATATGCCTCTTTCATCTTGACAGATGATACAAACATCATCTGTTCGTGAGGCACAGCGCCTTCCGTAGCTACGAATACGATTGTGGCACGCGAATTGAGGGATCTTATCGGCAACCTCTTAACGATTATGCCTTTTAGCGCGCTTTTTTGCGATGGTGCTTCATTTTTTTTATTAAAAATGGGATTGCTCTTGGCCAGCATCTAGCCAGGGGGCAAAGATGTGGCCAACGATAAAGCGAGCTCACCCAGAAGATGCCAGATCCCTTCTCTACTCATTGTGGTTGCCAGCAAGATCCTCCCAATTGCTGCGATTGATGTTAATGCCATGTCCGGTTTCACGCAGTCCTCTTTCCTTTTGAAGCACCGAACCCTAAAAAGGGACATACCGAGATTGCATAGTGGAAACATCGGATTCCGGGACGTATTCATGTCACTTGTTATACAGCTCACAGCCTCACACGCAGTAAAGGCTATATGAATGAGTCAGAGTTTTATTTTTATTTGCCGAGATAATTGAAAGAGATTTCAGTTAAACAGTTTTCTGTAAAATGTTCATTCAATTTTTTTTACAGTTTCTTTTTATCTAAAAATTACTTAACTCTTTCAGCTTGCGCTTTCAGTGCCAGTCAACAGTCAGGCGCTTGTCTCGTAAGCTCTTTCCTCTAGATACGGTTCTCCGCATGTTATCAGCTACGAAATCGTTGGCGTTAAACAAAGACAACCGGTATTCGTTAAAATCCATTCTTCAATGAGGTTTACAAGATAACTCGCCACGTGGAACAATCTTGCAGTTGTAAGTCTTCCAACTTGACCTACGAGCTCACTTCTTAGACAAGCCACGTGCGCTGGTCGCGTGCGTCATTAAGAGAATTCTTCAAGGAAATAGATATGATAACCTTAGCGTTGCTGGATGTATTTGAATCAATAATGATTGATAGGAAGAATTTGGATAAATTACTAATGAACGCTGATAAACCAATAGCTACTAAAACACTGGATAACACAAAATAACGTCTTATAGGCTAGTAAAGCCGAAAAGTGGAGAATCCTTGAATACATTAGTTGAGGCTCGAAAATTGATAATAGTGTACGAGTATATACTTGACGTCAATGAAAAAACATCACCATTAAAATTGTGAAATCTTGAGCTATAAAGTGAATAAAAAATAAATGTAAACGCTAGCTAGCGTTGTGCCACGACGCGGGCGCTGCACAGGATGCGTACCAGCCGGTCTTTATCATATTCCTCATAATATTATATTATAGACATGTAGAGCGCTCGTGGCCCAGTGGCACCCGCCTACCGCGTGCGGTATGTGGGCGCAGGTCAGTTCTTGGATGTGTGACCGCTTTGAGTGGTTACTAACTGAGCGCTCTCGTGCTTTGGAAGGCACGTTAAGCCGTTGATCCCGGCTGCTGTCTACGACAGCAGTCATTACGCCAAGTTAGAAGCCTTCGGGCGGCTTGAGAACTTCTAACAGTCAAGTTGCCCACTCACTTGACAAAGGGGGGTCGAAGTTGCACCACGTCCGTAGGGAGTACCCACCGTTACCCTACACGTGACCCCTGGGCGGTGCTAAAAGTGCAACAAAAACTGGCAACAGTACTTGTCTTCTCAAAGATCTCACGGTTCGTAAATAAATGCCATACGATTAAATAAAAAATGCATTCCTAGAGTGCGGTGGAGATACTGCGATCGCCAACCCGCATGCCAAGCGTGGCGATTATGGCATTTACCCCCCATGAAATTGGGGGAGGCCTATATCCAGCAGTGGACGTCCTAGGGCTGATATGGTGGTGGTGGTGGGATTAAATAAATATTATATTATACTCGTAAATTTCACAGTTTGTGCGTACACAAACATGTGTACGATGCATGAAGAGATGGTAGATATACGTTCCTCTTAATAATAAAAAATACTGAAGCGAGATCTATGGAACTTTCCAGTATTATTGTAGCTTAGGTATCAGAATAACACTTAGGATAATAATGATTTAAAAAATCATTCCCTTGGGTTAAAAGAGGGTGGAAATGTTATATGGGAAACAAAATCATTTTTAAGAAAGAACCTTAAAACATTCCCAAAATGCTAAGCATTGAAATAGAAGAGAAAGATTTTCAGCCACTTATATTTTGACCATTGAAGGGGTGAAATTCGGTTGAAAGTTTGTTTAGGGAAGCAAAAATTTATATTATTTCTAACATTGGTCCGGTTATTTTGCTCGTAACCCGATACTTACCGATGATTAGGTAAACGAATTTCCGAAGTTGAATTATTACCGGAGGTTATTGAGCTTCCACGTGGACTACATAAAGTGATAAACGAGTCAGTACATCCAGTATATTTTATTCGAAACATAAACACACACGAACGTGTGAATTGCGTTTTGTCTCAATTTGTATTGGCAACAAGTAAATTTTTAACAAAAAAACACCGACTCCAAACTTTGCCAGACCCCATCCTCTTGGTAATTTGAGTACCTTATTTTTTGCCTTACCCCATCCTCTTGGGTCATAATTTGAGGAGTTCCTTCGATTTTTCCAAGATCCCGTCATCAGATCGAGACTTGGTGACAACCCCTCTGGTGTTGCGAGTGTCCATGGGCGACGCTAATCGCTTACCATCAGGCGATTCGTCTGCTCGTTTGCCACCTATGTCATCAATAAAAAAAAAGAAAAATGGGACCAACTAGAAAACACACCCTTTCAAACAAAAAAAAAAAAATTGAAACAGTCCACTAGTTTCCGAGGTGAACATACATAAAAAAAAATATTCCGACGAACTGAGAACCTCCTCCTTTTTTGAAGTCGGTTAACAAATAGTTACCACCAAAGGCCGAAAGAGGCGCTGGCTGCGTTGCCTTACTAATTGAGACTAAACGCAAACGCGTCCCTTTGGTTTATGTGTCGAAAAAAATATACTAGAGATACTTAACGACTGAACGAAATACTTTGAAATTGAATTAGGATACGAAATTTATATATTACATTGTGCCGTCAACCTCCAACTCTATTCGAAAAACCAAACGTTCTTTGTCAACACGCCTTCCCAATAAACTCCTGAACTCAGGATGGAAATTGGAAAGCGGAGCCGTAGCGTAAGGTAGCTTGTGAGTCAAGAAAAGTCATAAGCGCGTTACCGACCCTTTATTGGTGTGAGGATTCGCTGTGTTGACAGGAAGAGACAAATGCGGATCAATTAGTCTCGACACAGGGCTACCTTGGGAGCTCTGTCTGGTGACCTTACTCACCACGCAACGGTCATGAAATGTAATAAGTAGTCAATAATTGGCCACTTGTAATAATATAATATATTCTAAATATCATAATATGGAGATGCAAGATTAGCGATGTCATGGGATGTTTAAGAACAGTGTCGAATTACGCCCCTGAAGTTAATACACTTCAATTATCAATTTAATAATGGATAATAATTTGATTTCGTAAATATCCAATACTCTTCTAACATTTAGCAATCAATTAAAAGCAATACGAAGATGAACATTAAATACACCACCCATACACCAATTAAAAGCCACTAAATATCGTATTCCATTTCAGATGGAACGAATCTAAAACACACCGTAAGTCGAAAGAGATAAGATACAATTTGCATTACACGATTGCAAATCAGTTTCACCTTTTGGACGGTCAGCGTAAGCCGTCAAAGTTTGCTTTGTAAATGTTTAAAGGCAGAACAATTATATGTTAGTGAATTCAATTATACAGTTTAGGTTTTTATAAGAAAAAATGCTGCATACGTATTGAGTCATTTAAAATTGACATGAGTGTGAAAATTGAGTATTTTAAATGATCTTCCGAAAGCCTATTCTATACATGGAAATGAGCAAGTAGCTTGGAGATTATCTCCTACATACAAACTTACTAATGGTGGTCCACAGCCTTATCCTTGTAACACTGTGTTATATAACATTTATAACAGCCAGCGTGGGAGCACCATTACGTACAGTTTCACAAATCAGTCATAGTCCATCCACTGCTGAACGTAGGCCTCCATAATTTTGCGCCACAATAATCGATTTTGGGCTTTCCCCATCCAACCACTGCCAGCAATCCTCTTAAGGACATCTTTCCAGCGAGTTGGAAGTCGACCCACACTACGCTGGCCCAACCGCCGTTTCCACTCCAGAACTCGTCTGCTCCCAACAACCGTTCTACGGCAAACGTGACCAGCCTATTGCCACGGCAGCAAATTTTACTTCTTTGTAATATGTATTACTATAAAGTCCGTCACACACTTTCTAATATTACTTAAAATAAAATTAAAAAGTTATTTTTAATTCAGCTTTGAGCTGGATTTTATTTTCTTTGGAGACTTTTTTCATAATTTACTTGCCCCTAAATCCTCTCCGTCGCGAGTATTATTGTTCCTTTAACAGAAAATTACTTTTAGCGTTACACATGGCCCCCAAACGATGGAATGTAATATTAATTTGCTTTACTGACCAACTGCGATAGATGTTATTGCGTTTACGTCAATACGAGTGCTAATTAAACGTGAGAACGGTCAAATGGAAGTCTGTCCTTTTACTTTTCAGTACAAATGTGTTACACAGGTAAGTGCGTTTCTGAGAATATGAGTGTTGACCAATCGCGATTAAGGCCAATTGTCAGCATCTTTATCAGCCTATATACGTTGCTGCACTAGTGGACATAGATCTCCATGATGAGAGGGATTGGGTAGTAGTATTGGGATCCCAGTGCGGGTTAGGATTTCACACGCACACACACATCTGAATTTATTCGCAGACGTCTGCTGGCTTCCTCACGATGATGGCAAAATGTTAATCTGGATAATTACGTTTCTGTAGAGATGTGTCAAGAGTTAAGTGAATTTCTCTTAACATGAGAGCTGCCAAATTCGAATCGGGTTAGTTAACAATCTGACTGTACAAATATGATTAATCCAACTATGTATGCCTGAGTCTTCTCGTTTTTTTCCGTGGATACGCTCAAAATTTTAAGTGAATTATTATTTTATTTTAAGACCATATATTAATTTACATAAGTAGTGTGACTAGTCATAATTTTATTGAATTTATTTGTTTGCTCCGGGCAATTAAAGGCCCATATTAACATATACCTTACAGACTATTATTTATTATATAATATCACGGATGTTTTGGTGAATTCTGCATGTCTCCGCTCCGCTCTGCCTCAGTGAAAACGTACTATAAATACCCGTATTTATGTTAGCTATGTACAAATTAGTTCACGTTTTTGGTGACGCTACAGACATGTACGAAAGATTAATTAATAGTGGTTGGATTCCAGGGCGGGGCTCCCTTGAAATTAGGGTATGACGTGTCCGGCCGTTTGATTGCCTTCATGTATACCGCTATTATACCCTGTACCTCTATATGCTAACTACCTTGCTATTCGTATTTGTGTTGTAATAGTTGGGCATAGCGGAAGAGATATTTACTTTGCAGGCATTTTGACTTGAAATAATTTTTAAGAAAAAAAAACCGACTTCAATGGGGGAGGCCGGTAAAAGATTATTATACTTAGATGGTGCACTCTTAGATAGATATACAATAAAATAAAAATGGCTATAATGTATGTTTATAATGGTAGAAGACTAAGTACCCTCAATTCCTCATGGAATCATTAAAAAACCTTGCTTGCTTGACAAACAAAATGAAGAGAACAAATCGCCAAACGTGAACTACGCGTCGTTGAAGAGTTCCGTTCTGATCATCATCAGCAGTTCCACTTCATCAAATGTCACTTTTATGAATAAAAATGCTTGATTAGTTCATGAAAATACTAATTTCACTATTTGTGTGCCTTTCACATTTGAGGAGTTCCCTCGATTCCTAATGGATCCCATCATCAGAACTCGAGTATGACAAAAATCAATCGTGAAAATAGAACTTGCTTAACAAACACAGCTAGAAGGACAAATCGCCAAATGTGAATTTTTCGTTCTGATCATCATCAGCAGTTCCACTTCATCAAATGTCACATTTTTGTATGATAATGCTCGATTTGTTGATAAAAACACAAAAATCACTATATGTTTGCCTTTAAGATTTGAGGAGTTCCCTCAATTCCTCATGGATCCCATCATCAAAAATCGAGCATGACAAAAATTAATCATGAAAATAGAACTTGCTTAACAAACACAGCTAGGAGGACAAATCGCCAAACGTGAACTTTTTGTCGTTGAAGAGTTCTGTTCTGATCATCATCAGCAGTTCCACTTCATCCAATGTCACATTTTTGGATGAAAATGCTTGACTTGTTGATAAAAAGTAAAAGTAAAAGTAAAAGAAGTTTATTCTTCAAATTAGGCATATTACATGCACTTATGAACGTCAATAAACTACCACCGGTTCGGAAAAATAAACCTCTGCCACGAGAAGAACCGGCGTAAGAAACTCGGCGAGGTGTCATTTTTTTCAAATCAATATACATTGTATAGTTAAATATAAAATTACAGTTCAATTCAAATCATTTAGTGACATAAATACAAAGCAGTATAAACCAACAAATAAATACCTGGGCACACTTTCGATGAACTTATCCTATAATACAGAGAGATGTAAAGAGTCTCTATGGTCAAAAATATTATAGATAAAAGCGGAGGTGTAAAGAGTCCCCATAGTTAGTTAGTTAAGTAAGCGCCGGCAGAGTCCCCATAGTTAGTAAAAAACACAAAAATTACTATATGTTTGCCTTGAAGATTTGAGGAGTTCCCTCAATTTCTCATAGATCCCATCATCAGAACTGCGTTTTGACAAAAACGGGACCAACTTGGATATATATACTTACAATCAAAAAAAGAATTTTCAAAATCGGTTAAGAAATGACGGAGTTATGGACTAACAAATATTAAAAAAAAAAAAAAAAAACATGCAACCGAATTGATAACCTCCTCTTTTGAAATTTTGAAGTCGGTTAAAAAGACCGCAATAGATACGTTACGATGCTACAGACGCACACACACAAACATAAAACCCCTCATGTGCGTCGGAGACTAATGAATACTAAGAAATGAAAAGAAGTTTCTGCAGCATGCCTAACTATGATTTCATATTTTGTTCGTTTACTCAGATCTCTTTTGAAGTAAATAAAGCAGAAATATTAAATAATAATGCTCCTTCGTGGATTTGGACCCTTAGTCTTTATCTCTGAGCCACTTGAACTATGAAGGTAAGAAATATAACAGGCTAAAATAAATTTATTAAAATGTCGTTATTCTTGGGCAAATCCGGCCTATGGTTCCTTAGTCTTGTAGATGAAATACACAACAGAAAGATACGACGTATGGTACTTCTTCGTCGTTCCCTCATTTCTGAGGATCGCAACCTCATGCAGTTCTGTCTCGTCGAAATAGTGGGGTCATAAGCCATGTGGACCGCATGCTGTCCCCAACAGACTTCTTAATGATGTACATCCATCTTGTAGGTGCCCTACCTTGAGCACACTTGCCATTCACGTACGATACGACTTACCTCATAAACTGACCCTTTTTAGGGTTCCGTACCCAAAGGGTTAATTTACTAAGGCAAAAAATTACTAAGGCTCCGCTGTCCGTTAGTCCATCTGTCTGTCTGTCTGTCAGTCTGTCACCAGGCTCTATCTCATGAACCGTCATAGTTAGACAGTTGAAATTTTCACAGATGATGTATTTCTGTTGCCGCTATAACAACAAATACTAAAAAACAGAATAAAATAAATATTTAAGGGGGCTCCCATGCAACAAAAATGTTTTATTGGTCGTCTTTATGGATAATGGTACTGAATCCTTTGTGCGCGAGTCCGACTCGCACTTGGCCGGTTTTTTTTTAAATCTTATATATCACCTTCAAACGTTATGGCACATATTTCACGTGTTCGTTTCGGTGTTGGCACGATAGCTCAGCTCGGGCGAAAGTAAGCTAGCGAAACACGTTGATTCATATATGCCCAGTGGACTCCAGCTGTAACGGATCTAATATTTCATTCAATCTCTCAATGCGGGCGAGAAGTGTCCAATTATTTATAAGGGATGATAAAGCATAAGGGTTAGGGACGGACCTGGGATACTTCTAGATTTACCTTTGGAATTTTGTAACAGAGACCGAGTGGTAACCAATTCAAGTGATTAAATAAAATATTGTTTCGTGGCCTAGTCCGCAGTGCACAAGACGTCAGGACATTAATTCACGTCGATGTCTAGTCAGAATTTCTTGGGTCTGTCTCCGGGATTTGTTAGCTGAATACGTAACCGGTAAAATTTAAGTCAGGTAGATCTGTCATTTTTAGAATGGAAAATGACATTTCATAGATCAACCTTACGCACGTTCGAAAACTTACGTAATCTCGTCTACCTCTGTAAGGTAATTGCTTGATTTTTCGAACAAGCGTTAGTACGTAATGTATAACTATCAATTCAACAATCTTGGCAATATTCATCTTACAAATTTATCATTGCAGCATAAAAATCTGACGGTAACTGCTGAAAAAAATACCGCGATTTCACTAAAATACCACTCTTTTGTGAACCACCACCATAACTGCCACGTCATATTTACTTTCAACGAAAAACAGAACAATAGCAACAATGGCTTGAATCAAAGCGTATTTCGCGTCAAAATAAAAGTTATAACGGCCCCGGCAGGCTCAAAATTACACAATACAATATTGCGCTTCGCTGTCGGGCAGTTGACAAAGCGAAATTGTGACCGCGAGAACGAATACGATGCTAAAAGTGACGTTGCCACAGATTGTAAAATTATGTATGCCTAAATATGGCAGTCATGTTGGCTCCATGACTAGATAACTCAATAGATTTTTATGTTTACTGGTCATAATAAAAGCTAATCATGTTATTTATATCGGATATTCTTACTACCAAGAAAGTAAAACGTAAGAATCTTACTTATGTTATGACCGCACTACATGCAATGATTAAACCATGTTTACGATTGTTTTAGAAAATGCGGGCTTGGCTTTCTTCGTATTGTTATAGTTCTATTTCTGGACGCCATAATCTTACCGACGCACGCATTACTCCATCAGAAAATAATCACCATTGCAGATATTTTTTTTACTAACGATACAACAGTTATTAGTATAGGTACATAAACTAGTAATTTATGTTCCGATCATACAATAAGTCTCAAGGGCTTTTTACTGTCCACATGAAAAAATTAATTACTAACTCTAACTAAAAAATGTCAGTGACTATGATATGAAGCGCAATCTGGAACATAAGCTGTTTGTACGTTGCTTCGCAGTTCTTAAAATATATCCGTATCTCATATCATATTAAACACAGTTTTATCGACTAGGTTTATTTTCGCCATTTTGTGGATCTGTCACGATCAAATTGGAGCGAGTGTCAAACGTCCAGCGGGCTGAAGGCGGAATTACGTTTTTGACAGTTGTGTCAGGAGGTGGCTTGAGCCGCGGCTTATGGGAGTTATTCGACATTTCACGGGACGCAGGACATAGTGTAATGAAACATTTTGTAGAGAAAAAAATATTAATTAAACGTAGGGTACGTTAGTGTTTGAGAGTGTAGAAAGAAGGAGATCCTTTAGTAAGTCAGGCGTTGTCACGAGCCAAGTAAGTATTATTAGACTAGGAATAATGTAATAAGGTAATCTGCCGTACAACATCACTTATTACAAGAATTACTTAAATATTTAGAAGGTACGAGTATGTATGTACAAGGGCGAGTGCTCGATGTAAGGGCAATCGAGATTAAAAGTCCTAAAAGTAATAAGAAAACACCAAACAAATAGACAAGTGAATTAAGAAAGACTTACTATGATAGAAGGAAGCTTAGGCGTGAAGCTTATATAACGTTTTTTTCAAAACTACACCCGCACCCTGCACTGCACAATATATATCGGAGAGTCATCTCCCATAATAAAAGGTGCAGGTTCCAATTTAAATGAACAACTACATTTAATGATTAGATTACTGGTTTAATATCAATCCACAATAATCGAACCAACTTGATAATACATTAAAACACATTTTCACAATAAATAATCAGACAATATTTTAACAGCACGACAAGTGCACTCCGCCAACTCTAATGCAAGAATGCCCCCACCCACCACATCAGTCGGTCGGTGATTCAGGTAATGGCGCCAGGTGGTGGCGTGACGTCACAGTGGCCTGATAAGTCAGGCCAGGTGCAGGTGTTGTTTTGTTGTTTACCTTCAAGAAAAGAGCGTACTCCCATCTTAAAGGCCGGCAACGCACTTACAACCCCTCTGGTGTTGCGAGTGTCCATGGGCGGCGCTAATCGCTTACCATTAGGCGATTCGTCTGCTCGTTTGCCACCTATGTCATAAAAAAAAAACATTGCTTGCAAATATTAGCTTGCAGCACGGCGACGCGGATAATAATATATGATAATTATATTCGAAAATTGTAATTTGATACATGACGTGTAAAAAAATAATTATTAATTAATAATTGAATTGAATTGCACCGGCTTCGCAAGGATGCAATTCAATGGATAATTATTGAATAAATCTCCATATCCAGTAATCTATGTTTCTGTTGTAAGCTTCACCCTAGCCACGTTTCATTTCGGCACCGCAACTCCCCACCGCAACTTTTCCTTTGACACTGTGATAGTTGATCCTCTATTTTTGAGTGCAGAGCGCTGTTTATTTAAATGGACAACTCGCTAATTTCAGCAGTCCTTTTTAGACAGCTATGTTGCCTTATTGCATAAACGACACATATTTTTTTATCACTGTGAGTGTGAGGTAAACGTATTCACGGGTCAACTGTATTTTACTGTGAGTAGTGAAGTCATTTTCGCATTGTCGGGGCAGTTTCAGTATGCTGGCTGTCAGTGTCAGTGACAATTTTCCAGCCGAATCAGTACAGTTTTTTTACACCCTGCATTTTAGGTGACTTCCTGGTTTGTCGATGTGAAAGCGGTACGATATGAGAAAACTGTCAGCTGTGAGTGTCAACCAATACGAATGCAGTACGAGTACTGCCTCACTTTTGAGCATGCTATTACTAAAACGTAATGCTGATAGTATTTCATCAAGTGAGGAAACCTCAAATCGGTAAACTCACGTCAAAGAACAAAATACCTACCACATAACGATTCCGCTCCGCCACCTAAATTTTCAAATTCATCCAGATTTTCAAATTACGAACATTTTCTTAAACAAAAGAATCATATTTGGAGGCGTTTCCCGGTTGTAATCCCATGCCTACAAATAAGTTAATAGTACCACTACATTAAAAATGCAAGCCATGTACATATTGTAGAAAACTTATCATATGCATGTCTATAACGTTATGTATCCGAGTGTACATAATTCGAAATTACAACACTCGTGTGATCTTATTATGAAACTCGCCTGCGGTTCGTTTCATAAACCCACGCACAAACTACTATTTAAAACCCAGAGATACAAGCCGGCCTTACCTCTCGGCTACAGTGATTGATGACCATATTTACCTTCCTCAACATCATCATCATCATATCAAAAGACGTCCACTGCTGGACATAAGTCTCCCCTAAAGAGTGCCACAATGAACGGTCCTGTGCCACCCCACCACCCACTACCTTACTACTCCATTAACCTTATGTAAATTAAATTAAAATATCAAAATTCTCATTCTTGATACAGAATACTTGAAATACTCATCAACAGTACAGTTCGCCTTTGTCGCTCGCTCATAACTTTGAAACTATCTCGAAGACACGTGAAATTCACAGGGACGTCGAGGGCTTTAGAATACCTCAGCGCTTGTATTACAGGGTTATTCAAGTATGTGTGAGCTTGTGGGATAATCTTATACAAGCCACAAACTTACGGAGCCGCAAGCTTGTGATACATGTTGATGTGCTTAGCATTATTCAATGAATAAAATAACTTTTCATTCTAGACCTTTACAAATTATAGATATTTTTTTTGTATTAAATCCCGCTAGATACCCTATCCCGCTACATACCCTGGGGTTCTGCTACTCCAAATTTTAGTGAAATGACATTCTGCTATGCTTTAATATAATATCTGATATGCATTGTAAGCTGACTTAAGAAAGGTAGGTTCTTAAGTCAAGATTATACACGTATATCCAGCGCATGTTTGGTAAACTGAATATCAAATTACGAGCAAGTATTAATTACCTACGTTATAAATTTCAAGTAACCCGTAGTTCACATTCGCACGGAAATCCCGCGGTTTTTGGTTGAATTTCTCGTGTATCAAAATACTAATACTTATATCAAAATATTAAACATTAGACAACCTTAATTCCTCAACAGAGTAAGAGAACACTGAATATATTTCAATTGAATTTAAATCCAGGATTAGTGTTAAGCTTTGTTTGTAAATGGGAGAAGGACTTATTCCTAAATGTAACTCGCCAAAATATAATGTAATACTTATCTTCATTTTCGTATAAGGTAAATATGCTTAGGTAACAAGGTATTTTGATAATGGAATAACAACTAAGAGAAGTTGCAACTTCGCGAATGCTGTTCACAAGATATTTACTAACTTTGATATGACGTTTCAAATGAATACGTTCTGTGAAATCAAATAATAATACTTATTCTCCAAAGAATGAATTTAAATAAACTAAACTTATATATTTCTTTTCTCTATACGTAAATGTTATTTCGAATGAGAATTTTAGAGAACTTCAGATTTAGCATTTGTCGCTAATTGTTTTGAAAAATTAAATATCAGTGTTGTTAAGAAAAGTAGTTTTTTGAGTTAGTTTAATGACTTCAAGGAGTATCCCCAAATGGATTAACAATTGACTGCTAATAAAAAAATGACTTAAACGATTTCCTTGTTCATCAGTTTAGATAATAAATGTTAGCAATTATTGAGAGTAATAAAGAAACGAAAACTGGCTAACGAAATTGGATGACTTTGTGATATTACTTAATCTTCACTCAATGACGGGTTTGTATAATAAGCTGCATACCTATTCTCAAAGACAGTGCGAGAAAATATTGCGATTCATATCGTTTTCTATTCCGTAATTTCAGTAAAGTTTCTAGGGTCTCCCAAGTGTGCGCCCTGTAGCCGGGGCATAGAATACGGCTACGGTATCCTCTGCCTGTCGTAGAAGGCGACTAAAAGGGGGTCCTTGGGGTCGAAGACGGTCACAGTTGGGGGCTGTGATCGCCTATAAAAGCAGACGGTGGGACCTACAGACTATAGAGCGGGACTGGTGCGTTCCGAAGGAGATCCCAGAGCCGCCCGAAATTAGTTGAGGATTTAGTCGATGCAAGTCTGACATAACCACCGCACTGCCCCCACGGTGCGGTGATATCCATAATGGATTTTCCCCCCGAGAACAAAAGGGCTTCCAAGTGTATCAAAGGTAATGCACAGATGCAGGGTACCTACAGCGAAACCACCACCACCATATCAGCCCTAGGACGTCCACTGCTGGACATAGGCCTCCCCCAATTTCATGGGGTGTATAGGTCGATTCACAAGAGCTGGCGCGGAATGTCTATGAAATTAATGACAGTTACATACATTTTCCGCGCCAGCTCTTGTGAATCGACCTATAAATGCCATAATCGCCATGCTTGGCATGCGGGTTGGCGATCGCAGTATCTCCACCGCACTGTAGGAATGCTGCTACCCATTCCCCGATGGTGTTGGTCGTAGTTTAACGACATACCCGGGTCCCGGGTCTACAGCGAAACGCCATCTCATATTTGAAGCAACCCAACTGGGGAAGTAACCATCACCTTACAGAAGACCGCAGCCGTTATAACGCCACTACTTATTTTTTAGGTATATGATATTGTGTTTCTGGTGGTAGGTAAGGTCGCCAGAGCTCCTGGGAATGCGCTGTGTTATGAGTGAGAGACCTGCATATAGAATTCTCAATTTAATAAAGGGTCGGCAACGCGCTTGTGATCCTTCTGGAGTCGCAAGCGTTCATAGGGACGATGTCCGCTTACCATCTCAGGCAGGCCGTAAGCTTATTTTTATTTATTTATTAGGACCTTCAACAATAAGTACACTTTTACATATTTATAAAATACACATACTACTTAAAACTAAGTACCTCATTAATTACAGATTTGCCGTCGTTGTATAAAATAAAAGTTACAGCAGTACAATGCATTTAAATGCATTTTTGAAAATTTGTGATGAAAGAGTTTTCAAAGGGGCGTTTCTATAAAAATATAATTTGACGACAAACCGGTATGTTATAGTCTTCTAGGGAATACATAAGTGGAGTCTTTTTTTCAACTTTCTAACATTTATTTATTTTTTAATAGAGACAACAATGACGGGCACTACTTTCAAATATATTGAAGAAAGATTTTGTAGCTAAATTAAACATTATTTCATAAAAATATAAATACAAAAATAACATGTAGAATTGGTTCTATGCAGTTATGTAGAAAAATGTATCCACACATATAATAAATTTGAATAGGGTCGAAAGTCTGTACATGGAAGATATTCGAAAAAAGTTTTCTGGGAATACTTAGAATCGATAACAGAACACGTTCCAATAGTTTTTACAATTTTCGTCTGGTTGTCTGTTACCTTGACCGCGCATCACGTGAAAACGGCTGAACGAATCTTGGTGCAAACTTTACTAATATGTCGAGAAAATCCCCGGCCACGTTATAGGCTATATAATAAAAGGGAGGGTATCCGCTACACTCGACTGAGTTAATTTTGCCCCTAAATCTTATGGCACTACTTTAGAAGGAGGTGCAAACTTTTTTTCAAATATTTAGTAAACAAATTGACGTTTCGGTATGTCAAAGGAATCATAATTCCTTCTGATTGATGCGTAACCCTTTTTAGCAGTTAGTTCTATTATTACATTTGAATCAAAATGAATATGCGATACTTTGGCATTGTTTTTATTCATATGCTTAAATATCAATACAACTGTTTCAATGCAGACTTTGTATCGTCGGTGTACTATTTAATTATTTCGTGTATTATTTTTTACGTAATTGTTGTCCCTTCACACCGTAATAACTGTTTGATATAAGAAATCACTTGGGCTGTGCAGGCCTACAAAATTTTACCTAAATCATCACTTAAAGTTGCAATAAAATTTTCAACGCAAATTAAATCACGTGTAAGTACACAAATTTAATATATATGTATGTATATATTTCCAAAGTGTCTCATTATAGCTTGACTCAAACACTTTGGTACTAGTATGCCAGCTCTATAACCAATATTTCAAAATATTGATTAAAAACCGTAAACGGACTCTTAAGTGACATTGTATATTCCAAAATAAATAAATATATATATATCTATCTAATGTCTATTAGGACGGCTCATTTTAAAACAACTTTTACTTCTACCTACTCCAATGTGTCTAATAAACGCCCTGTAAATCAACTCTTAGTTAACGCCACGACCAAGTTCAAACAAAACTACAAGTATATGTATTTAGTGTTACCGCCAAGTCTCGTTTTTTCCACATAACACATTAACTGGAAACAATGAACGCCCCCTATAATATATGTGCAGAAATAAAGCCGTAATAGCTGTTCCATAGATTTATGATAAGAACCTTACTGTAGTGCAGACAGGGTGAATTTATGTTTAAATGATCTTCCATAGGGTCGTTTGCGATATATTTTATGTTTAGATGGAAATGTGATGAAATTGAAATTGGGGGAGGCCTAATATGTCCAGCAGTGGACGTCCTAGGGCTGATATGGTGGGTGGTGGTGGAAATGTGATCTAATCGATATTTTCATGCCTGGTAACCGCGTAACTATTCATAGTAGCAAAATTTGTGTAGCGAAAAACTTGGATATGTGTATCACAGGCAGTTTTCTGAAAAACGCTTGACATGGGCTACTCAATTTTAGGGCAGAATTAGGGGTGATAAAGGCAAGGTAGGACAGGTAAGGTGAATACTTCAACGGTTCCAATTATAAGAATGGGATCTGCAAACCAGTCTTCTGTAAAAAATAAAAAACCGGAAGTGCAAGTAAAACTCGAGTGGAGAGGGTTCCGTACTTGAAAAACTTTAATAGGTTTCCTGTAAATTAAAGCTAAAGAAGTATTTTCGATATACTTTTTTTTTTTTATTTGAGGCTGAGTCGTTACAAAGATAATTGTCATTTGTCAGTTTTTGCCTATTTTCCTGAATAAATTTATAATTATTTATTTTAAAACTAAAAAAACGAGCCTGTTTTGTTGATATGTCATATGATATTGTTTGTATTTAATTTTCTAATCTATCCCCCGAAAGTGACCCCTATGTTTAAATTTGTTTATTTATGTTACACGTCCGTCTTTAGGTCACCGACTTACAAATGTATACCACATTTTAAGTTAATCAGTTCAGTTCTTTCTGTCTGACAGACGGACGAACAGAAAGACAGGCACACGAGTGATCCTATAACGTAAACTCCCCTTACAAATGTATGAGAGCAATTATTTATTAATTGATTACGGTTGTCAATGTATTAAACATACCTGCTCTGCAAAATTTTCATCTCAGATTAGTTTTATCACAACATTTTTCGCGCGCTCGATCTGAACCTTCAAAAAAAAGGGTTTAAGTCCTAAAATCATTTTTAATCTGACATAACAAAGAAAAGTCCTTTCACTTGTAAGTTGACTCATTTTAAAAGCTCAAGAGCAACACAACTGAACCTTTGTCAGCCGTGCTTTCTATTATTGTGGAAAATAAAGTTATCTATCTTTGTACCTGAGCTTGGCACTCTTCTCAAAGGCTATTAAAGATTTAAAACAAGCTTTTGATATTTGTCTTGCCCGCTTTGCTATTAAACCAAGAAAATAAACATAGTGAGTTCATTTCAGTTCTGATAAAATCCCAACCCGCACTGGGCCAGCGTGTGGACTACTGCCTTTTTAAACCGTGGGCCAGCAACAGATTTCAATTACTAATTTCTTCTCGCAAAGTTATATTATGATGCCCCGTGAACGTCAGTTGTGATTCCGTTGGTGGGTTAAGGTACTGGGAAAGGCAGCCTCCCAAATACGTAAAAAAAAACAGTCATTTACTCTCGACTGAAACTTGTTGACAGAGCGAGTGAAGCGTCTCCGTTTCAGCTTTCGACAAAAATTCTTTCGTATGTCTGTCTGTCTGTCCCGATCTTCTCCTCTACAGGTCGCATTTCGCGATTGACTCTCGTGAAATTTTGTGAGCATGTTCGATAATTATACGGATTGTTTTTGGCGAAGCAGTTTTCGGAAATTTTGAAATTTAAAAAAAAATTGCGAGGTCTGCAGCTGACAGAGCCACTACCAAAAAAAGATAGCAAAGCAAATACCTTAAGGAAAAAAATCATCAGCTGGTTGTAAAGCGATGAAATACCCGTCAGCTGGTCACATGAACATGTAATTTTTTTTCAGTCGTTTCCTCTCGCATGAAATTATATCAGATGACAGTTTATATGATATTGCGAATAAATTAAATTCTCAGCCTTTTTTTTTGTCAACCGTGGGTGAGATATTAGCTGTCAAAGTCGTAAAAAGGAAGAGCATAATCTATTTTTCCAGTCGTTTTGCTTCGTTACTCGTTAAGTGCCAGGATTGGAACCCGCTCAGCGGACGCTCGACTCGTAGGCACATTCCTCTATATACGGGTTTTAGCGCGTTATCGGCCACGAGCGTAGCGCTACAAAATCTTTGGCAGTGAAAGTGTTTATTGTTGGGGGGGGGGGTGTATTTGTAAACGCGCCTTATGAATTAGAGCGTGTTGGCAACACTGGAGGTATAATCTATACCTAATGGCTGCCCTGCGCGTCTGCCACACTGTCTTTGTCTATCGATCAATAGCTGTTTTTAACGACATTTATCACTGTTATTTCAACAGTTGTCATCTCGGTTCAAAGGACGTCAAATGTGACATAAATTGTATTGGGGTTACACCTGTAACCCCAATACAGTACAGACTTGACAGGTGTCAAAGAAGTTTATTTTCTACAATCATGGCCACGATACAAAAATAGTTAGTAAATATAACACCTTTTTAACTGTTATGGCAGCGCATTTACACATATATCAGAGTAAAGCAGCTCCGCTGATTTATGTTGAATGATATCCTTACATCTTATATATTTTCACTAATGCACAAATCAGTAAGTTTGAGAGAGGCAGAGAAGTGATATATGACAGGTCTTCACCTTTCAGTGTCTCCGCTTTCATAACTGCAAATTGCACTGAATTGACAATTGTGACGTCTTGGACACAAACGCCAATGAATACCTAGACAGCTCATTTCCTGATGATTTCATTTGTTAATGGGATGTGACATTTTGGTGAGCTTTTAATTGGAGACAATTCGTTGACTGCCGAAAATGATCGTATTATCTGTCCCGTTCTAACTCATCTTGATTTACCATAAGGATTCAAAGACAACTATTATGAAAAATCATATTGGTTAAATCTACGGATCTGTTGGTATTACGAGTTTTAATCTAAGCGCAGAGACTTTCTAAAGTAACCAGATTCAGATGATATTTTTGACACGTTTCACAGATAAATCGAAGATGACCGGTGCCTGACGGAAATAGTATAATTAAACCATTTAATTTCAATAAACCATATATCTAAATATTTTATTTATTTTTATTATTTTATTGACGCCGTTAAGTTTAACCAATTGCTTTGTAACCTAGTTAAAATGATTTTAATTTCAACAATAAAAAAAATTACGTTAATCTCACTTATAGGTAAAACGACACTAGCTTATGATCTACTAACTCCGTAGTGCTCAACCTGGTTACATCTTCCGAAGCACTCTGTATACCTTTAGAACTACCTAATACGAAAAATCTTTAAATTTACGAGCCTCGTAAAAGTGTCCAGGCGGACCAAATACAATACCATTTACTGAAGTACATTTTTAGTGAAAAAAGTCTTTTCCAGAGCAAAATAAATCACGCTTGGGCCTCGAACCTACACCATAAATACATCAACTGACAATTACTTGAGTAACTGAAGGCAAAGCCACTTTGTGAAATCGTGTGGGGCGCCGTTGGAAATTCGTCTTTATTAAAAGTGGCTAAGGTTTACGGAGATTCAGATGGGATTAAAATACGCATTTAATAATGATTGAGTAAGTAACTGGATACGGCACAGACCATTGTTCTGCCCCTACAGCATGCATCCTGAATAATTAAGGAGTTTGTCACAGTCACATATTTCGCCGAATTATTTATTTCACCCCCTTAAGCAGTAACGCTGCTAACGAAAAAATTAAAGTACAAAATAAAGGGAAAAATTGACTAATGTAATGCTCCTTTTATAAATATAATATGAACCTGATACTTCAAATATCCGAAAATTATGTGTTTTTAATAGTCCAAGAGTTATTCAAAAGGAACCAAAAGTATCCATACGAGTATAGGGTTTCGTAGTTTCCTAATGAACATAATTAAATCAATAACAAGCACAAGGGAATAGTGTCGCAGCGTTTCATACGACTTTTACTAAGAAAAAAAGACTTTTACGATAACTCAAAAACAGCTTAACTGTTCAATGATCATGTCCGCTATAGTTTTCGATAAAAGTCTTTATTAAGCTTTAGTTTTATGATCTTTTCCATATTTGTTGGACACATAGTTCAAAAGTTAGAGGGGGGGGGGGGGGGACATTTTATTTTTCTTTCGGAGTGATTATTTTGGAAAATATTCACATTTCATAAAGACCTCAAAAATGTTTGAAAGACCTATCCAACAACACCTCACACCATAGGGTTTATGCAAAAAAAATCACCCCCACTTTACGTGTATTTTATTTATTTATTTATTTATTTAGGTTTGCCAACAGGTGTTTTACATATTAAAACTTATTCATAAACATGACTGTAAAACAAATTGCCCCAGTATCCACCAAATAACAGGCAAACACAACATGCAAAGAAGTAACTGCTTACATAAATGTTAAACTAAGTAGTTTACAAACTAATTTTTGGTTTTATTAAATTATGATTATCAATCGTATGGCATTTATTTTCTAACCGTGAGATCTTCGAGAAGATAAGTAAGTTCTATTAAATATAGTAAAATCAAGCACCAAGATGATAGAAGAGCACCAAGATGTAGGGGAGGTACTCTTAAAAATATTTATTTTCGACTGTACGACTTTGTCAGCTTTATTGCTTTATATATCCATGCCAAATTGCAGCTTTCTAGCACTAACTATCACAGAGCAAAGCCTCCGACAGACAGCCAGACAGACGGACATTGCAAAACTATAAGGGTTCCTAGTTGACTACGGAACCCTAAAAATCATAGTCAATATAGCCACTGAACACTAGAAACGCTCCGAACTAATGACACTCAAATGTGACGTTAAGAGTCCCCCGTAAGCCGACCGAACTCGATTCTTCATACAAACGTAGTTTCATTCTCATTTTAAAACACCTTGCTGAAATAACATTAAACTTTGTATACACAATGGGATCCGCCATATCTAGGTCGGAAATTAGTTTCTGTCGCTAGACATTGGAATTGAAATACAGCGAGTTTTTGAATTTTTTAGGTCTTGTGTGAAAACTTTAATTACCGCTGATTTTTTTCTCCATTATGATATCAAGCAACTGAAACTAATTTCCGACTTAAATATATCGGATCCCACTGTGTATAGAAAGTTTCAAATTATTCGGTCATGCCATTTTAAAATGAGAGCGAAACTACGTATGTATGGAGAACCGACCTTACTGCGGAAAGACGAGTAGCACCGTATCACGGGTAATTTCACGAGCAGTCACATCGAAAACAGAAATTAAATTATTGTTTGAATATCATGTTGCGACGTCATAATACCAAGGAGTACATTGAATATCATAATACTTCCAATTTTCTAATTGAAAACCTTAGATTGCGGCTCTTGCCTTTTCTACGGCTACAATCTAAGGTTGTCCCTTATGTTTTTCTTTTTGACGTGCTCTAATTGTAGCAGGACTCAAAACTGTTCCTAATAACATCATAAAGAAAAAAAAGTAACAATTTATTGACGATGACTATGTATGGGAAACTCGGTAACCGACCGCCGACCGGACGGTATTCATCAGCTCTAGCTTGCATACAAATAAGCACCTAACGTTGTTATTGTCCGCCATTATATTTTTCTTTTGTTTCAGATAAATATGCAAAATACTCCGGCTTGACGAATCAATCAGCGAGGTAAGCTAATTTACGAAATATATTTTTATTTTATTTGTACCAATCTATGGTATAAAAATGCTAAGAGTAAACTTCAATAACCATTAAAAGCGACGAAGACACTTCACTACCCACTTTTATTTTTGTGGTTATTGAAAAATTATGTTGATGTATAAGTATAAGTCACGAAAAATCCAGTAAACCTGTGTCTTCCAAAGAGTATTGCTTATGTATTAAAATAAGCAATACTCATTATACTAATACTGCGTGAATATTAATTAGTATATACTTAAAATTAAGATCAAGAAGTGTAACGGAAGGGAATATCTTATGTGTCAATAATTAACCGAGACTAAACAAATGCAACTACTTACGTAGGTTCTAAATATTTGTTTCTAAACTTCTTTCACGTTGATTCCTTAATACTTTACAGTAGACATCGCTCTAATAAACCAGATAGATATAGTAGCATAAAAAAATTACGAAAGAAGTGCTCAAATACATATGCGTATGGTTTTATGTTCATTAAAGAACCAGGTTTTAGTACATCACTGTGAGGTTTTGCTACCTACTGAATTCTACTTACTGCAATAACTGTGGAAGATCGTGCCGTTCCCGCATTGGTCTATACAGTCAGAGAGCGCTCGTGGCCCAGCGGCACCCGCCTACCGCGTGCGGTATGCGAGGTTAAGCAATGTGGGCGCAGGTCAGTTCTTGGATGGGTGACCGCTTTGAGTGGTTACTAACTGAGCGCTCTCGTGCTTTGGAAGGCACGTTAAGCCGTTGATCCCGGCTGCTGTCTACGACAGCAGTCGTTAAGCCAAGTTAGAGGCCTTCGGGCGGCTTGAGAACTTTTGCGGCTTTTTGCCCACTCACTTGACAAAGGGGGGTCGAAGTTGCACCACGTCCGTAGGGAGTACCCACCGTTATCCTACACGTGACCCCTGGGTGGTGCTAAAAGTGCAACAAAAACTGGCAACCGTACTTGTCTTCTCGAAGATCTCACGGTTCGTAAATAAATGCCTTACGATTAAATATACAGTCACCAAAAACGGTGTACAGAAAATGCACGGCAATGCTTAAATCGTCTGCAATAGACGTAAAGGCCTATTGATGATGATGATGATTAATTCTACTCCAATATTTCTGTAAAACCGCTGAATTTATCCCAACAAACGCAGTTAAGTTCAGTGCCAGCTGCCAAAAATAATGAAACAAAGAACATTTCTTTAAAAATCGCAGAAGTAAAAATCGTACGTAAAACCAGGTTTAGAAATATCCCGTACGAGTACGGTCACCTTCAATGATATGTACACGATTTTGGGTGTAATTCCTTGAACATAAACTCTGTAATGTGGAGATGTGTAGGTATAAACGTAACTGTACATAGGTTTCTGCTATTCAGAGCAAAAGTAACAACAGTAACGACAGTATTTACATCGTGTTTTAGATGAAAGGAGTTGGAATTAACGTAGGTACATTGAAAATAGAATCAATAAAACGAATATTATTCAGAGTTTGACAAAATATTCCAATTGCTGTAAACGTGTGCAATTATTACAAACGTTATTCACTTTAGGTTAAATTGAGGACTATTTACGGACTAGGATAGACAACCTAGAGTCACGCAAATAAAAGTTAAACTCGTTTAATACGTGGCATCATAGAACGTCATACACATAAGTACATTTTGATCAACGTGTTGTCACGTAATTGAATCTAATAGGTTTAACTTGCGTCTGCCAGACTCTTAAGAGGTATTTCTAGTATAGATATAACAAACATGAAAGGAAACAGGGTAATCTGACCAGTAACTGGCCGCTTAAGCGACTTCGAAACTTTGACTCTGTTTTTTACCTAATCGTGACATTTTGTTGTTTTTTTATGACCCCCACATATAAAAAGGAACTTTATCTTAATATTTCTTAATTTATTGTTGAATTACAAGCCGTTTTCGTTAAAATATTTCATGTCAAACAAAAATTGACAATTTTTACCAGTAATTGGTCACAAAATTTAGTTACGTTCTAACGTCTACGTTAGAAAACCATTAATTGGCCATATGTACTAAGATGCGATTAACCGCTTATACTTACTAATTAAATAATCTATCATCACAGCGCATAATAGAAACGGGACGTACTTTAACAACGCATACATTTTCATCAAAAACATATAAAAAATAATCACGTACTAATTTATTTAGATCACTTTTACAAATAAGCTCAAACAACGGGTTATTGTAGGCAAATCATCAAAGAATAGGTTGCTTTGTAGCTTCTTTATAAAGTGATCGAAATAAGTCATTATCATCCGATGACTGTGTTGCTTTCCCTGTAGCAAGCATGACACAGGAAAGCATCTTCATCGTCTGCCAGGAATATGAATTCGATGACGTAAAGGAAAACAGGTTTGATATATATTTTATTACACTGGCTGCATTCGAAAACCTTCTTGTTATCGTACTCGGGCAGAAATCGCAACATATTATATGTTTTTTTTTTTGGTGGCTTGTTCCGACATTGCATTTTGCGTTATCTGTAAACTCAACCAAGGCAAGGAAGTAACGTCTTTCTCCTTTACAATTTTTGTTGGTTTTGTCTTTGGTACGTTTTCTTTTTGTGGTTTATTTCTCTTCCCGTAATCGCTTCCTTTCTTCTTTTGCAGCCTCTTCCTCTTGTTTTTTAACTGCTTTGCTTGTATTAATTGCACAAATCTATCGGACGTCCAAGCAAACGGACTTGCCGCTTTCTTTTACGTTTTGGTGGTTCGGGCAACTATTTCGCCTTCAAGTTATCTATTTTCAACATTTGTAACTCCGTAGGGTGTTCATTTTCTTCAATGTTACTCGCGAAATCCGTTGATTAAAGTATTTTCTTTCGTGCACGAATTTACAACCATTTTTTGCACAGGAGCGTAGTTTTCTTTAGTTAGGTTGACCTGGTAGTTTTTTGCTGCATGCCATTCACGTAATGCCATTTTTCCAACCAGCCTCTATAGATCGAAAGGCGGCGACATCTGCAGGTTGTAAAATACGTGTTGCTTTTGGATAATGAGCCATTAAGTGTATCCGTAGATTCGGCAAAGTTGAGACACTTCAATTATTAAATGTGTTTTATGAACGTCAACAAATAATAATATAACTGGGAGTGAGATATCGTTGCCTAGAAGTTCTCGATGAAAGCAATTGGCTATGTACTCGTAGTCACAAAAGACAGCGGCAGTCATCCAGCCATTATTACTTCGACCGATCCCTCACCCAGAAGGTACACTCAAAGTCACCTATAAGAGGATCGCAAACCTGGCCAGCGGCAGAAAAGGTACGCTGCTTCTTGGGATACCAAATTTCTTAGCGTCTCCCCAAATAGAACCACCTAACCACTTAGTAAACCACGTATAATATAAGTGGCCGCAAGATGTAGTATTATTTATTTTTACTCGTATCATTGAAGTCATTAACCCATATTTCAGCAAAAAAGAATCGAATATAATAGCCGTTTGATGCCTAAATATTTGTTTCGCAGAATGTATATTTAATAAAAACCGGTCAAGTGCGAGTCGGACTCGCCCACGAAGGGTCCCACAATAAAAATACATAATCTGTGCTCAACTGTCGACCTATTACGGTTCTTCAGATCTAGCTCGGTGAGCCATGAAAAAGGGCTAAGATATCACGTTTTTTGTATGGGAGCCCCCCCCCCCCAAATTATTATTATTATTTAGTTTTTAGTTTTTGTTGTTATAACGGAAACAGAAATACACAATCTGTAAAAATTTCAACTGTGTAGCTATTACGGTTCTTGAGATACAGCGTGGTGACAGACGGACGGACAGACAGCGAAGTCTTAGTAATAGGGTCCCGTTTTTACCCTTTTGGTACGGAACCCTAAAAACTGTTGGCTTTTTGGGAATACGACAAATTGTGTAATAATTTCAATATTTTGTAATATAATAAACATGAAAAATAATGATTTCAGAAATATGCATGTTCGGAAATGGAATAAAAAATTTCGAAAAAATGGGCTGAGATAAAAGTTTAGTCTTATATATAAGTAGGCATTTGAAAATAAAATAAACCAAAAACCTACTATGAATATACCTTTGAAATAACTTAAGTATAAATGTTTTTTAATGCTTCCTAAAAATTAGAAGGTAATTGCGAAACATACTTAAAACCGTTTAATTAAGAACGTCTTTGAAATCGGTTAAAATAAGAAACAAATATTCAAACAAAGCCAACAACGTTGAACGTAAACCAATAAAATATTAATAACAAAAAAATATACAAAAGAGAGGGAAAAATGAAACCGTCTTGCGTTTCATGAATAGTTAAAACGTACCTGACGCCATATCAAAGTGGGGCATTAATATGTAGTCGTTTGATATCTTCCAACGAATAATTTGACAGTGATGGAGGAGGGGGATGCTATTCTCATTTCATGACATGACAATCGTATTCGCTGGTGATCTATAAAAACATGCTCTTCAAAGTACAATAGTTACTGTATTTGACTACAGTAGCAGTAGTAAATGAAAATAAAATGAATGAATGGAAATTAATGGAACGGTAATATTAGGAGAAAATAGACAAGTGAAGAGCGCATACTTAGGCTGACGGACCGCATGACGTACCGGAGGTCCCTCCAAGTATAGCTTGAAAGATTTGGGGGAAGCGAACCTGCGTTAGCTTGGAGCCGGTGTAAGCCGGCGAGAAATTGCGCATGACCAAGTAACTGTGGAAATCTTTTGGAGAGGCCTATGTCCAGCAGTGGACGTCATTCGGCTGACATGATGATGATGAAGCAAGGTGGCATGGTCTTGTGTCGGAGGTTAGGACTTATTTTGGGTCATCGTGTCAGCTCAGTTTATTAGTTACTTTTATATTATGAGCTAAAAATATCAAGCTTCAACTATGTTCGCTATTATAAAGTTTGTCAAATACATAAACTCAGAGTCAAACATATTCTTTATTTAAACAGGCAAACAAGCACTTTCGAAAGAGGATGAATTTAAGGAATATGTCTATTTGTACATGTAGTTTTGTAAATTATTAGTCCGCGCGTGCTATCCAAAGAATCTTTCAGCTATTTATAGCTGCATTTTGGTTCTGCGATATTGTTAAATAACGTCGACCAACCCACGGTGCTGTGTGCCACGGTTCGGTTGTTTATTAGGAAAGCGGCCATTTTCTTCGCCACACACGCCAGTTTACACACGCAATAGACTGCGCAATCATTCGTTGGATTATTTATGAAATTCAGACACGTTTCATATTACAGCTTATAAAAACCAAACGCCAGTTATTGATTTTTTTAAAGTATGACAGGTATAATTTTCTATGCAGGCGACATGTTTCGAATCCTCAAGAAGTTTTTTTTAAGAATAAGTGTTCTAGTGGCAGCGTCGCGCTGCTCACTAAAAATAAGGTATAATTATAAGTATAATTAATTAAAAACATAAATGGATAGATTCGGGTTTATTGTGTTCTGCTTTTTTTTTTATTTGGGAACACAGGCGTGAGTTTATGTAGATACTAACTTTTGCCCGCGACTTTGTACGCGTAGGACTCGTAATATTTTAATTTACTGTTAAATTATTTTAAACGCTGAATTATTTATCGCTCTCCATCACATACTCGTACTTCCTCTTTTAATCCCCTTGAGAATGATTTTTGGGATACAGACACAGTTAATTTCGCATTTAATATAAGTAGTATCCCACCAAAAACATTTCATGTAAAATGTTGCCAAGGTGACCACATAAGGTTTGCCCAGTGAAAAAGATATCAGATCTCATGTAGAGCCAAGCTTCTGAATCTACACGGCCTAACTCTACCGACCCTAACTTCAACAAATTTTACAATACAGTAAACAATAAAATGTTTTTGGTGGGATTTCAGTTCTTTTTGTAAGTTACTAGGCAGTCTTATCAATAGGTTTTTTAGTCTACAGTCCCGTGTAAACTTTCATGTCCTAATTAATAAAATTGGTGAAAGTCTCATATAAACTTCCACCCCCCCCCCATTTTGGGGTCGATGGGGGGCGAAAGTTATAAGTTTATGAATTTTTTTGTTGGTTGTATACTAAACTTAGATTACATACCAAATTTCAGCTTTCTAGCACTTCAGGAAGTAGCCAAACATTTTGATGATCATCAGTGTTTCAGTGAGTGTGTCAGTGACGAAATCGGTGTATTTTAGATATCAATAAAATCTAAAGTATTAAAGCTATTCAATTGAGACTTTGTATGTTTAATTAGTCAATAATGACATCATATCCTGAGAATATGAACTATCTGGTACATCGGAAACTAACTTTATGAGGGTTCAAAAAAAGGACGAAACACTTCGAGAAAAGGTAGGTAGTGCCCTTGCGCTTCGCTTGGCTCGTCTTGGCGGGGGCACTACCGTGGCCCCAGATACATAGATGATATGGTCTCTACCTAGGGTTTTATTTTAGTTATAATCCTATTAATAACGAATGCACAGGTATTATAATATTGAAAGCAGTGACCACTACTGCATTTGGAGGCAATGTGATCTGAATATTTCAAATTTGCTGGTCCAGGCTAATTACGTTTCGGTGGTTCATTGTGGTTACCACAATAGACATTTGATCATTTTACCATTATAATGGATTATTATACAATTACATAATTTTATTACTCAGCTGAAGCAAAGAACATCATTTTTGTTCAGAAGGTGGGCCCTGTAACAGGAGAAAAAACAAGCGCAAACAAGACTACCCTAAGTAGACAACAGAGCACGTGCTATGCGGTAGAGCTGGATAGCATGATTCGGTGTTTTCTAGCCGTCAAACGTCGGGTTTGTTCAATAGTTCTTCTGTACGTGAGTACTCGTGCGAACTTTAATTTGAGACCCCATTACGTAAGGTCCGGACGTCCAGCCCACCATTTATTTGCACGAAGCGATTAGCTTCTTCTTTCGGCGTGGCGATTATGGCATATACCCCCGTGAATTTGGGGGAGGCCTATGTCCAGCAGTGGACGTCCTTTGGCTGATATGGCGGTGGTGGTGGTGGATTAGCTTCTTCTTTCCTTATGCGAACAGCTGGAAAGATTGGAATGGAATTTGCTGCTGTTCGTCTGTATTTCCTGATACATACAATCTGGGTCTCTTCAAGACAAGAGTGAATAACTATTATTAAACCAGTGAGCAACATCTTAGGCCTTGGCATCGCTTTCCATCAGGTGAGACCAATCGCTGGTCAGTCAATTATAAAAATAATTTTGAAGAAAAAAAAACCGACTTCAATGGGGGAGGCCGGCAAAAGATTATTATACTTAGATGGTGCACTCTTAGATAGATATACAATAAAATAAAAATGGCTATAATGTATGTTTATAATGGTAGAAGACTAAGTATCCTCAATTCCTCATGGAAACATGAAAAAACCTTGATTGCTTGACAAACAAAACGAAGAGAACAAATCGCCAAACGTAAACTACGCGTCGTTGAAGAGTTCCGTTCTGATCATCATCAGCAGTTCCACTTCATTAAATGTCACTTTTATGAATGAAAATGCTTGATTAGTTCATGAAAATACTAAAATCACTATTTGTGTGCCTTTCACATTTGAGGAGTTCCCTCGATTCCTACTGGATCCCATCATCAGAACTCGAGTATGACAAAAATCAATCCTGAAAATAGAACTTGCTTAACAAACACAGCTAGAAGGACAAATCGCCAAACGTGAACTTTTCGTCGTTGAAGAGTTCTGTTCTGATCATCATCAGCAGTTCCACTTCATCAAATGTCACATTTTTGTATGATAATGCTCGATTTGTTGATAAAAACACAAAAATCACTATATGTTTGCCTTTAAGATTTGAGGAGTTCCCTCAATTCCTCATGGTTCCCATCATCAGAAATCAAGCATGACAAAAATTAATCGTGAAAATAAAACTTGCTTAACAAACACAGCTAGGAGGACAAATCGCCAAACGTGAACTTTTTGTCGTTGAAGAGTTCTGTTCTGATCATCATCAGCAGTTCCACTTCATCCAATGTCACATTTTTGGATGAAAATGCTTGACTTGTTGATAAAAACACAAAAATTACTAATTGTTTGCCTTGAAGATTTGAGGAGTTCCCTCAATTTCTCATGGATCCCATCATCAGAACTGCGTTTTGACAAAAACAGGACCAACTTGGATATATATACATACAATCAAAAAGAGAATTTTCCAAATCGGTTCAGAATTGACGGAGTTATGGACTAACAAACATTAAAAAAAAAACATACAACCGAATTGATAACCTCCTCTTTTGAAATTTTGAAGTCGGTTAAAAAGTTGACAGCCCTGTTAAACTGTATAGAAATTGAAGGAAAATCGTAAACTTAAGACTTAAGGACCGTATTATTGATTATTCTGTGGCTCTGTTCTGTGTTGTTTTTAAGCTAACCATAAGTTGATTTCAAAATCAAAACTCGTGATCCGTGTTAGGTCTGAAAGGGTTCTGCAGGTCAGTAGTTTGTTATGTTAACGCTAACTCCCTAGGGTCAGGCAAATCGATAGCTTTCCCGGTCAGGGGCAGAAGGGATAGTAGGGCAGCGGTATTAAGAGTATCAACCCTAAGGATTACATTATGTTCTCATGGTAGTAATGGTAGTGTCAAGGACACGGACGTTTATCCACAACCAGTTGTTGCGTTTGCCTTATATGATAATTATGTGTATTATTTTGGTTGATGAAAATAATTTCTTAGTGACAAATTGTTGTGATATTTAAGTGTAAAAGGGGATTAAATAAAACTAATAAAAATTACATATTTCTTCTTCGCTACGCGGGATCTTTATTTATTACTTTGAAGTTCGATGAACGAATCCAGGATTTGGAAACGGAAAGGAATTTACATACATAGATTTAGGAGTACAGGAATTACCACGCTTATATGAGTCCCTTGGACAAAGATTTTCTCTTAAAGCCTCTATAATCACCGAGAAAGGACGGAAGTTATAACAACAAATAAACTTAAACCAACGCAAACACGTTTTATCCGCTTAGGGCAACCTTTTAGTTTTTACCACAATTTCAGAAACCCTTTACACATGTGATCGTAGGTTGAATATTAAGGTTAAAGGCGGGTTGCCACTTACGATTACAGACCGATTAACGTTAAATATGGCTCATAGTGCGGTGGAGATACTGCGATCGCCAAACCCGCGTGCCAAGCGTGGCGATTATGGCATATACCCCCCGTGAATTTGGGGGAGGCCCATGTCCAGCAGTGGAAGTCCTTTGGCTGACATGGTGGTGGTGGTGGATAGCTCATAGGAACTTATCAAACTTTCCGTGTAATCAGGTTTTATCCAGCACCGCTTAAGGGCGGATGCCTATTCCTATGCGCACTGACGAAGCCTACGTTGCAGATTAGAATTTGTGAACCATTTAGACAAAACATTTAGATTTAACCCATCTCAAGTTGAAAGGGTAACAATTGCGGGAAATTGGATCTTATACCGAATGACCCGGAGAAAAAGTTTCTTACGGGTCGACAACTTTTGCAAGCGTCCATGGGCGACGGTGACCACTTACCGTCAGGTGTGCTGTTTGCTTTCCTGCCCACGTCGTGGTATAAAAGAATTAATACGAACGCAATTAAATATAGAAGGAATCGAATGTTTGAAAATATATATATATATATATATATATAGATAGATAACCAAATCTGTATCCAACGCGTATTATTCTTATTGCATGTATTGCTGAAGAACAGTGGGATAATAACGAAACAACTTTTTGCGTCCGTAAGGTAGATCTAAATGTCATTTTCCATAATAAAAAAATACGTTTTGATTCACCTATAACAAGTTCGAAAAGTCACGTAAAACTCGTTTATCGCTATATGGTATTGGCTATTTATTTTTTAAAAAACTTCCCCTCTCATTTCCAGAATGAGATCAGTTTTTTTTATAGATACGTGGTTGCTATCCTTCGTGCTGCCCAAAGTCTCAAACTGTGCATTCCAATTTTTTTATATCGCTTCAGCGACTTAAGCAGGAAAAGATATAGACACAGATTAATTTTTGCATGGAATATATTAGTAAGAAAAGATAAATGGATACACACCATGTAACTCAGCAGTAAGGCGTTCATTCTGGAGGTCGTAGATTCGATCCACGGCTTGTAAAGTCAAGGGCACATTATTCACCTTATTCCATTGAAATAGGGTTAAACAATGTATGTGTCGGCCTCTTTAGCCTAGTTGGTAGTGTCATTGCCTCCGAAGCTAGAGGTCCCGGGTTCGATTCCCGGTAAGGGCATTTGTTTCTGTGGTGAGCAGAGACATTTGTTCCTGAGACTTGGATGTTTTCTATGTATTTAAGTATATATCTATTAAATATATCGTCTTCTAATAAAATATATATATATATATATATAGATAGATAACTAAATCTGTATCCAACGCGTATTATTCTTATTGCATGTATTGCTGAAGAACAGTGGGATAATAACGAAACAACTTTTTGCGTCCGTAAGGTAGATCTAAATGTCATTTTCCATAATAAAAAAATACGATTTGATTCACCTATAACAAGTTCGAAAAGTCACGTAAAACTCGTTTATCGCTATATGGTATTGGCTATTTATTTTTTAAAAAACTTCCCCTCTCATTTCCAGAATGAGATCAGTTTTTTTTATAGATACGTGGTTGCTATCCTTCGTGCTGCCCAAAGTCTCAAACTGTGCATTCCAATTTTTTTATATCGCTTCAGCGACTTAAGCAGGAAAAGATATAGACACAGATTAATTTTTGCATGGAATATATTAGTAAGAAAAGATAAATGGATACACACCATGTAACTCAGCAGTAAGGCGTTCATTCTGGAGGTCGTAGATTCGATCCACGGCTTGTAAAGTCAAGGGCACATTATTCACCTTATTCCATTGAAATAGGGTTAAACAATGTATGTGTCGGCCTCTTTAGCCTAGTTGGTAGTGTCATTGCCTCCGAAGCTAGAGGTCCCGGGTTCGATTCCCGGTAAGGGCATTTGTTTCTGTGGTGAGCAGAGACATTTGTTCCTGAGACTTGGATGTTTTCTATGTATTTAAGTATATATCTATTAAATATATCGTCTTCTAGTACCCATAACACAAGCCTTATTGAGCTTACTGTGGGACTAGTTCGATTTGTGTAAAAAATGTCCCCTAATATTTATTATTTATTATTATTATTATACATATTTGTGCCCTCGACAAAGAGTATTTTCAAGAAAGTGTGTACGATATATCCGTTTATATTTTTGGCGTTAAACCGATTCTCGCCCTAGTCACCGTCGGACCGATGCTGTGGAGATCGATCTATGCGAGTTCCAAGTTGACTCGTGAAAAGAAAATACGTAGAATCGGGATCAGTGGCGTGCAATCGGGATCAGTGCACTTTGGGTAGCTGTGTATTTTAGTTAGTAGTTAGTGTTTTAGTTAGTAGTTAGTATTTTCGGTGTAGTAAAACACCGTGAGGAAACTGGCCTAATCCAACAATGTCTAATTTTCCCTCCAGATGGGATAAGGTTGGATGGCATTCGCTTCCGTAAAACTAGTGCTTGCGCCAAATCTTAGGCTGAGCTTTGCCTCCTTTAGGAGACGAGTGCAGTCAGAAGCTCTTATACCCTTACAATAAGGACTTTTCAAATGCGTAGAGCTACTTTTGATACTGACTGTACAACCGACCGCTTAGCGCTACTAATGGAAGGCCCGACCGCCTGCAACCATTCACTATAATACGGTATTTCATTATAGTCAAATCAGCATATTTTTACGAAACGTCAAAAAAGCTCGGTTGGTATGAACTTTGTGGGGAAATGTGCCTAATGATGTCACAATTTTCTGTGGTCAAACTCTGTCCTTTCTTTCATGTTTATGTCCATTTTTTTGATTATTTTCGTATGATTTATTTATTGGTCACGTAAAAAAAAGTGTTGTGAAATAACCTATTATGTCAGAGGGTTGCTAACATGTGGTGTTCGCACATTCTCTGCGAAGATAGGCTATATCAGTCAAGTGAGAGGTCAAAGTTGACGCTCTCACTAAACCTTTACTTCTTCCTCTTTCCATTCGCCGTGGTTGAAATCGGCCAGAATGATGATGATGATGATAACCGGCAACACACTAGGAGAATAAAATGCATACACACCAATGTACTCGAGATTTTTATGATGTGTATTTTCTTACGTACATAACAGGCGCCCAGCATGAGTAAGTATCTAAATTCAATATAGTGCCCCCGTGAACAATAACTATATTTTCTGAAAAGCAATTTATATTTCAAAATAAATAAAAATGGAATACAAAGAAAGCACGCTAGAAACTAAAGAAAACAGATCGTATCAGTTTTCTATTTCGCTACCTGCAATGCGGCAGGGAATTGGTTTGTATGGATTTTTGTGTTTTGAAAAGAAATGGACGTGTTGTTTTTACTTTGGCGGTAAAAACAGTGACCAATTTCGGGTGGGTTGCACTATAGCTTTTTACTTACACATTCATCATCATCATCATGTCAGCCGAAAGACGTCCACTGCTGGACATAGGCCTCCCCCAAAGACTTCCACAATGACCGGTCCTGCGCCACCCGCATCCAGCGGACACCCGCGACCTTCACCAGGTCATCGGTCCACCGTGTGGGGGGCCTGCCCACGCTACGCCTTCCGGTACGTGGTCGCCACTCGAGAACCTTTCCGCCCCAACGGCCATCAGTTCTACGTGCTATGTGCCCCGCCCACTGCCACTTAAGTTTAGCGATTCGGAGGGCTATATCGGTCACTTTGGTTCTGCTGCGGATGGCCTCATTCCTGACGCGATCATGCAGAGAAACTCCTAACATAGCTCTCTCCATTGCTCTTTGGGTCACTTTGAGCCTTCTTATGAGGCCCATAGTAAGGGACCACGTTTCAGTACCATATGTCATCAATGGCAACACACACTGGTCAAAGACTTTCGTCTTGAGACACTGCGGAATATTGGACGAAAAGATGTGCCGTAGCTTCCCGAACGCTGCCCAGCCGAGTCGGATTCGACGATTAACCTCTTTCTCGAAGTTGGACCTACCTAACTGGACAGTCTGTCCTAGGTATATGTAATCGTCTACAACTTCGAGCGTAAAGTGTCCGATTGTTACGGGAGTTGGTGCGACATGGGCATTTGACATGATCTTCGTCTTGTCCATGTTCATCCTTAGACCAACTCTCTCGGAGGCTTTACTAAGGTCATTGAGCATTGTACTTAAATCTTCCATGGTCTCAGCCAAGACTACTATATCGTCAGCAAACCAAAGGTGAGTGAGGTACTCGCCGTTTAAGTTGATGCCTAGCCTTCTCCAGTCCAGAGTCTTGAAAACATCCTCCAGTGCAGCGGAGAACAGTTTAGGAGAAATAACATCTCCTTGCCTGACTCCCCGCTGCAACGGAATAGGCCTCGAGCTCTGATCCTGGAGTCGGACTGACATAATGGCGTTCTCGTACAAACACATCAGCACTTCGATATAGCGGTAGTCCACTTGGCACCGCTGGAGAGATTGTAGTACAGACCAAGTTTCAATCGAATCGAAGGCTTTCTCGTAGTCCACGAATGCTAAACAGAGGGGCAGGTTATACTCCTCAGTCTTCTGTATAACCTGACGGAGCGTATGGATGTGGTCTACGGTGCTAAAGCCTTTCGGAAACCGGCTTGTTCGGGAGGCTGGAAGTCATCTAGCCTGCGTGCGAGACGGTTCGTAATGACTCTTGAAAACAGCTTATAGACATGGCTCAGAAGTGAGATGGGTCGGTAGTTCTTCAGTAAGGAGTTGTCACCCTTTTTGGAGAACAGGACCACCACACCTCTGTTCCATGCCTTTGGAGTTTTCCCTTCTAGTAAGAATCGAACAACTTCTGAAGGGCCCTAAGGACCGGTTTTCCACCCGCCTTCAGGAGTTCCGCTGTAATTCCGTCTTCACCGGGTGCCTTATTGTTCTTAAGCAGTTTAAGAGCCATTCTAATCTCGTACAGGCTGATCTCCGAGATATCTTCGGTATAGGACCCGGGTATGTCCTAAAACTACGTCCAAGACCACCGGGGGATGGGCAGCAGCATCCCTGGAGTGCGGTGGAGACACTGCGATCGCCAACCCGCATGCCAAGCGTGGCGATTATGGCAATTACCCTCTACACAAACAGGCCACGGCCCCGAGGTTCCGGCGACCCCCGGTACCCTGGTTCTGGTAGCGGCCAGGGTACTACCGGGGTCAGGGGTGCGAAGAATCTCCGGTTAAGATCCGGCTACCACCACCGACGACTTCTGGCCCTGGCAACATATAACACACGAACACTGCGGACTGACGAAAGATAGCGGAACTGGAGGAAGGATTGAGCAAGTTGCGTTGGGATATCGTAGGGTTATCTGAAGTCCGAAGAGAGGGGGAGGACACGATAACCCTGAAGTCCGGCAACTTGCTCTATTTCTGGGAGGGCGACCAACAGTCCCAAGGAGGTGTCGGGTTTATCGTCCACAAATCCCTCGTGAACAACGTGGTAAAGATCGAGTGTGTCGGCCAGGGTGGCGTACCTTATACTCAGAGTATCCAAGAGGTACTCGTTGACGGTCATACAGGTGTACGCGTCGACCTCAGCACACTCCGACGACGAGGTGGAGGCTATGTATGAGGATATATCAAAAGTCATGCATAGTTCCAAAACCTACTTCACCGTTGTTATGGGGGATTTCAACGCCAAACTGGGTAAGGGAGACGGCAATGAGCTGAAAGTGGGGCAATTTGGAGTTGGAAGTCGGAACCACCGGGGTCAACTACTGGCTGGTTTCTTGGAGAAGGAGGGACTCTACATGATGAACTCCTTCTTCAAGAAACGCGAGCACAGGAAGTGGACCTGGATGAGTCCCGACGGTGCAACAAAAAACGAGATTGACTTCATCATGTCGACGAAGAGGCGTATATTCAACGATGTCTCTGTGATCAATACCTTTAAAACCGGAAGTGATCATCGTCTGGTAAGAGGCACTTTGAATATATGCGTCAAGCTAGAGCGCTCTCGACTGATGAAGTCCACGCTCCGTCCAGCAGCAGTCACAAATCCAAAACCCCGAGAGCTTTCAGCTGGAACTCCAAAACCGTTTCGATTGTCTAGGCGGCGATGTGGACGAATTCAACGACGGGTTTGTGGAAGCTGTCCATAGCGTTGGGTCTAAATTCTTTAAGGCCCAACGAACTCACAGAGCCAAAAGGCTCTCTATCTCCACTCAGAGGCTCATTGAGGAAAGGAATGAGATGATTCTTCAGTCTTCAGCCGATGCGACATTATACAGGCAGCTCAATAAACAGATCTCCAAGTCCCTTACCCGTGATCTGCGCCAATTCAATACAAATCGTATTGAAGAGGCCATCGAGCAGAATAAGGGCTCTAAAGTTTTCTCAAGAGATCTGTCTATTGGGCAGAGCCAGCTCACCAGATTAAAAACTGAAGATGGTAGAATCGTTTCGTCCAAACCTGAGCTTCTGAATGAGATAGAGTGCTTTTATGGACAGCTATACACGTCAACTAGCAGACCCGAAGTTGGTCTGGCGGAAAACCGAAGAGTTAGATTAACCCGGCACTATACTTACATTGATCAACGTCAAATATGACGCTGGATGTTGTCATCCCTTAGAAACTTGTCAAAATTTCTACACAGTCAGATAACGGTTTGGTGCAACCTACACTTTTGGCGGTCATTGTTGTACTCGTAGCACTTAAGAGGCTCCTAATTGATGATTGCGCAATCATCAATTTTTGTCTAGTTTCGTGTTGATATTTCTCTGTTAAACTATAGATATAATTATGGGAAAAAATAGTACCGGTTCTTCAATGCTTTATCAACATTAGCACGAGCCGAATTTTGAAAATATTTTGACGTGATAACGTCTTTAAAATCGTTTTAGTCGGGTGACATGTTCAGAAACTTGTGTCACACCAAAACCTCACGAGCGCGATCGCAGGTATAAGTGAAGTGCAAGTGAAGTCAGACGTTATCACGTAAACATCTCGATCGTAAACCTACTTTACAAACAACCAATTTTTTTTTTTACATATGATTTATTCACACACGGTCCACAAAAGCTTATAGCATTTTTATATATGAACTATACATATAACTACTCATATATATATATATATATAGCCTAATTTATATGGGAACTTGGAACTGACTCGTATCTCGACATTTTTGTTCATTACGATCTTGTACAGGACTGTTGCGGCGTAATTTAAAAGCTTGTATATTTTAACTCCACAACGAAGTATACATTGAGTAGGTATGTACAGAAAGTTATCTAAACTAAATACAAACTAAATTAACCATGTAACTTGTACGGTGGAGACTGGTGCCTAAACTGGGAGAAAACCTGTATGTCGGGCCACTTAGGCGACTGCCTGACTTGGCGGGGTGGCTGCGATATGTGGTAGGTATTTTGTTCTTTGACGTAAGTTTACTAATATTTGCGCAGTATTAATACCATGCGCGGAAGTGGGGCAATGCTGCATTCGTATCGGTTGACATTGAGAGCTGACAGTTTTCTCATATCGTACCGCCTCCGCATCGACGAATCAGGAAGGCGCCTTAGATTAGACGTGCATGAACGCGAGGCTGTTCAGTTTTTACCATTACCTAAAGAAAATTCCTGAATTAGCGCGGTGGAATTGATATGTGGTAAATAGTTCTTTGACGTGAGCTTCCTGATGTTACACAGATTTCCTCACTTATTGGGGCCTGTTACACGGTTATTATCACGCGATACACTCATATCATGATGCGTATCACGTGCTGCTTAATGAATATTGACGCAACATCCAAACAATTTTGAATCCCACGATAATATTGTCACACCAGTATTGTGATAATATTAAGCGTGTAAAAGACCCCGACGAGACACTGTCAGGGGGGCGACACGGCCTATCGGTGTGAGTCGAGCGCCGGTGACCTTGTAACGTCACGTCTGTTGCATAGGGTTGGCAATGTAGCTGCCTTGGCAAGAGGAAATAATGTTTATTCAATGATCATGATATTCATCAATCAAACACCGGGAAGCTAGTCAAATTTAATCTGTAAGTTTTGATTACAAACAGACAGACAGATGCACTGAGTCAGGAGAAAACTTACTAAAAGCTCGTAAAATAGGTACCTATAAAACTTCTCATAATACGGAAACTTACTTTTCTTGTGTAAATCTAAGCTTCACATGAATATAATTGTATGCTAAAATAATAACAATAAATTATAAATAATGTTTTAAACCTCAATCCATAGAAATTATGTGACATGAAATGAAGTCATTCACTGCGACCGCGACACCCGCGTTAAGTATAATTTGAAAGACTCAATTGACATTTCATCTATTTCGCCATTTCATTTTTTTGTTTAATTTATTCCGAAGATGTAGGTACTTCTTAATATATTGCAAGTCAAAATGCATCCATACTCACACCAACCTTTCGTCTTTCTTTAGTCTTTCGAATTAAAAAACGGATTATAGGTGAAGTCTTAATTCTAAATGTAGGGAAGGACACAACATATAAAATTTTATAACTAACTTATCTGGATCGGTAGGTAGCCTAAAGTAGCTTTTACCTTTGTGGCTTTTGGTATTACTGTCACAACCGTAGACACAGCAATAAAAAGCTCCAGTCATAGTTGATTACATTGAATTACAAATGATAAACTCTAACGAATTTCTGTGCCGCCTCCGCAACGATAAATCAGCAATTCGCCTTAGTTACGTAACCTAATGTTTGAAAGCTTAATGCGATAAGTTTCTGTATTTAATAATTTTAGTTCCCATGTTCTTAAGAGAGCGCAGTACGCTCGGTCTGGCTCGGTTCTCCATACAAACGTATTTACCCTCCCATTTTAAAACGCCATGCTAGAATAACATGAAAATTTGTATACACAATGGGATCCGGCATATCTAGGTCGGACCATAGTTTCTGTTGCTAGAAATTGTAAAAGAAAAAAAAAACAGCGGCTTTTTGAGTTTTTTACGGCTTGTATGAAAACCTTAATAATCGCTGTATTTTTTCTCCATTATAATATCAAGCAACAGAAACTATGGTCCGACCTAGATGCCGGATCCCATTGTGTATACAAAGTTTCATGTTATTCTAGCCTGGCGTTTTAAAATGAGAGCATAAATACGTTTGTATGGAGAACCGAACGTACTGCGCAGTCTTAAATAATATAATGTGTACAACGTTTCGTTATAGAGGAGAGAGACTTCTTGTTACAGGTATTTTATACAAGGAACTCCCGCCCTACTATACGATACAACGTATATTTATATTATAGTGAATAAATATATTTCATTTTTCATTTAATAAGTAGCCAATAGTTGACAATTTTTCACCTCTTTTATTATTATGACATTGAAAGTGCCAGGTATTGTGTCGGTGTCGAGCACTAGGACGGTGACTCATCATAGCAGGTGAAGGACGTCAACCTGGAAATAAACCTCCCCCAAAGAGTGCTACATTGACCGCTCCCGCGCCACACGCATCAAGCGAACTCCCGCCGCCATAAGACGTTGATTATACAGACTGTAATGTTTAGTGAAAACAAGGCGTTTATTCCGGAAATATAACAGATATAAAAAAAAAACTTTTAATTGGTCTTCGATGACAAAATTGATTTTTTATGCAACAGTTATATACATAATTAGTGTTCTTAAAAATCGAGAGTTTTTCGAGCAGGAAAATAATCCGATTCAAATTAAAAATCGAAATGGTGGCAGAATCGACGCGTACTTCTTTAATAAATAAAAATAAAACAGTTGTATAGTAATGTATGGCAATCCATTATGATTCTCCCATCACGTAATGAATTCGATAAAGTTTATTGTTTTAACACTGCTGTCAGTCATTTAATTGACACAATACAATGATGGAGTAGAAAAAAGTTATTAACGTGAATTTTACTCTTTGGGTAAGGTACTTTACTAGATATCAGTTTAAAGTTTGTTGCCATCTGTTATATTTACAGAATAATCGGCTGGTTACACTAAAAGGTTACACAACCTGTACAAATATTATCAGTTTTAATTGTAAATCATTTAAAAGATCGATAGATGGTGTGAGATCACTGTGTTCGACGGCGGACATTCTGGCGCTGCAGGAGACCTGGCTTCTGGACCATGAAATTCCTCTATTAGGCACAGTGAGTAATGACTTTGGATTTACGGGGTCCTCGTCGGTGGACACTGGTGCCGGTTTACTTGTGGGGCGTCCTTTCGGTGGCGTGGCGATTGTCTGGCGTAAGTGTGTTTTCCAGTCGGTGTCAGTGATAAAAACTGTTAGTACAAGGATATCATGTGTTAAAATAGGACTACAAAGCCGTTCAGTTTTAATTTTCAGTGCTTACATGCCGGTAAACGCCACGGAAAACCTTCCAATTTTTACTGAGTGCCTTGGGGAGATAAATGCAATTATGGAAGACAATGGTGATGTGGAAGTAGTTTAAATGTTAGGTAACTTTAAAGGATGATTCACAGTAGACCGTTCCGTGTCCGGGCCGGCCCGTTTTCTATGACAGCAAACGCAACGGCCGGCGTATTTCTCTAGAAGAAAACGGGCCGGCCCGGACGCGGAACGGCCTACTGTGAATCATCCATAATGCTCATCCTACAGAATTATTTTATAGAGAATTGGACCACTTTTGTGTAGAACAGGATTGGTATTGTGTTGACGTAGATATGTTAGGACGCACATCTGGTACATATACGTACACTAGTGAGGCACATGGCTGTAATAGGTGGTTAGACCATTGCATTGTCACAAAGTCAGCACGGGAAACTGTTCGTAACGTTATGGTGCGACAGGATGTGTACTGGTCTGACCACTTTCCTCTTGTTATCGAATGTGATATGAGCAAAGTAGATGTTAAATATGAGACTGTCAAATCACCTCTAGAAGATGTGATTTGGGGAGACGGAAGCTGCTCAGGTGAGTCTTTATCAGTCCTTATGTCATGATGGGCTCAAACACTTGGACTTTCCTTCAGAATGTACCTTTTGCGCAGATAAAATTTGTAGTGATATGGCTCATTGCAGTGTACTAGATAATATGTATCATGCCTTAATCAATGTACTAACTAACGCGGCTAGGAAATCAGCTAAGAGAAAGCGGAAATACCATCATATTGTAGGATGGAATAGGCATGTCGCGGATGCTCACAGGGATGCCAGACTGAAATTTCTATGTTGGAATTATGCTGGAAAACCACCGCACGGAAGAGTGTACAGTGAAATGTGTCAAAGTCGGAAGCTCTTTAAGTCTAAGCTGAAATGGTGCCAGGAAAGACAGGACCAGATTAGAAGTGATATCCTGGCCTCAAACCATTCGGCTAAGGACTTTAAGAGCTTTTGGAAAAATACTAACAAGTTAAGTGTAAAGCCTGGAGTCCCGGTGAACGTTGGAGGCATGACTGATAAAAAGAGCATCGCTAATAAGTTTAAAGAGCTGTTTACCTCCGTACACACATTAACTCAGAGGAGGAGGAGGGAGGTGTGCGTTACTGAGACCACAGTGCGAGAAAGTACCATATATTTTTCCGCAAAGCAGGTAGATAAAGTTATTAAAAATATGCAGAAAGGAAAGTCTCCAGGACACGATGGTCTCAGTATCGAGCACCTCAAACATGCGGGGATACATTTGCCGCGCATCTTAGCGATGTTTTTTACGCTGTGCTTGCGTCATGCTTATTTACCTGAGCAGCTAATGAAAACTGTAGTCGTCCCAATTGTTAAAAACAGGACAGGGGACGTCTCCGATGAGGCAAATTACAGGCCTATCTCTCTTGCCACTACAATCGCCAAGGTGCTTGACAGCTTGCTTAATGACCATCTTAGGAAACACATCAAGCTACAGGATGCACAGTTTGGGTTTAGAGCTGGACTGTCGACGGAGAGTGCCATTATGTGTCTCAAGCAAGCTGTCAGGTACTACACGGAGAGGAGCACGCCGATATTTTCGTGCTTCCTTGACTTGTCCAAAGCGTTTGACTTGGTGGTATACGATTTACTGTGGGATAAACTAAATAAAACTTCGGTGCCTACTAAATGTGTGTCCCTATTAAAATACTGGTACGCCAATCAGGTTAATCAGGTGAGATGGGCTGGAGAATGGTCTGACCAGTATAAACTGGAATGTGGAGTGAGACAGGGTGGACTGTCGTCTCCTGTCCTCTTTAATTTGTATGTGGATGAGTTGATTGGGGAGCTGAGCAGCATGCATGTCGGATGCCATATCGACAATGTCTGCGTAAACAACATTAGCTATGCCGATGACATGGTGCTGCTTGGACCTTCAATCAACTCCATAAGGCAACTGATTGGGAGATGTGAGAGCTACGCCGAGCGACATGGTCTTAGGTACAATGTTAATAAAAGTGAGATGGGGATTTTTAAAGCACGTAAATATAATCCACAAACTGTACCTTCGGTCATGTTGAACGGTGTGGCTCTCAAAGTCTCCAGTAAGTTCAAATATCTGGGTCATATTGTTACGGAGGATTTAAATGATGACCTAGATGTTGAAAGGGAGAGAAGAGCTTTGGCAATCAGGGGTAATATGCTCATCCGTAGATTTGCGCGATGTACTAAGGACGTAAAGCTAACACTTTTTAAAGCTTATTGTACGTCTTATTACACGTGCAGTCTATGGGTGAAGCATACAAAGCGCGTCTATAACGCGTTGAGAGTCCAGTACAACAATATCTTCAGGATGCTGTTCAAGCTGCCTCGTCACTGCAGTGCGTCCGGCATGTTTGCCGAAGCGCACACTGATGGCTTCCATGCCATCATACGCAAGAGGGTCGCCTCACTGCTGAGACGAGTGAGAGGCAGTCCGAATAGTATCCTGAGGATGTTGGAAGGACGGCTGGACAGCCCATTGTTGAGGCACTGGGTTGGCATTGTGACGGGGAGGATCTAGAACTGCCTATAAAATTTAACATTTTTTAATAATTTTATGATACTAACACTTACTACTTAATTGTTTCTCTGTAAGTCTGTAATATACTAACAAATATGGATTCTCTGAGTCTGAAATAAATGAGTTTATTATAGGGGTTGGTTACTTATTCAATTACAATTTATTTATAGCGGCGCGCGCCTAGATCCCAGAAAATACGGACAAATAGCTGATAATTTATTAAGCTCATCTCTGACAGGCTTAGTGCCGAATGGTTGGCTACGTCCATACGTCCATAGAAACATTGTCTACAGGATTATTTTGCACACAAGTTTAACTAAAATAAAATCTTAACCTAGACTAATCTCAATCATCATCATCATCATCATATGTGATATGTGATAGATATTTTGTTCTTTAACGTGAGTTTATTGATGTGAGATTTCCTCACTTATTTATTTATTCAACTTACTTATTATATGATAGTAATAGATGATATTACCAAATCGTTGTAAAATGACACTTGATGAAATACTGTCAGTATTACGTATGCGAAGTAGCAATACCACGCGTAGAAGCGGCGCAGTACTGCTTTCGTTTCGGTTGACACTGACAGCTGACAGTTTTCTCATATCGTCCCACCTCCGCATCGACAAATCAGGAAGGCGCCGAAGTCTGAAAATTAATGTGTAAATGAGAAAAATTTGGGTATTTTACTTTTTAGAGTATAAATAACTTTATACATTAGTTTAAGAAGTGATTTTCTGTGAATTGTGCAGAATTGTTGTGAATGTTTATAACGTAAATAATTATCTTTTTTCCAAATTTTTAATGGGAAATAATACTTTTTCATACGACTTGATTACCTTACACCACTGTCAACTCTCCACACTATCCGTCGAAGAGAGTAGGGTAACCATGTGATTTTGTATTTTTGTAATCAAAATAAAATAAAAATGAAATGCATTTGTTTCATGTCACTACAACTGTTTTAAATGGCTAATAGATACCAAGTCGGAAAACTGCTTCTTGATCCACCTTATATTTCGTATGAATAAAATATATGTACGTAGATACATACAGAAACAAAAAAGTGCAGATTTATATCTTCAGGCGAATGTTTGTAAGGAGGCCGGAAAACAATAAATAGTCCCATTTGAAATATGGCGATATATTTCAGCCGTACAGTAATATCCTGTCGCGATAAAATACTATATTAATGTTGTTACGAGCCTTTTTAGTGGTTGGATTTATGTGACAACACGCCGCTATACGTATATGATAATTATACATGTGTATTTAAAAATATCTCTTTAGTTATTTTTACCATCCCTAACTAAATTTGTATGAAGCAGTAACGCTTTTTAGGGTTCCATAGTCAACTAGGAATCATTATAGTTTCGCTATGACCGTGTGTCTCTCTGTCTGTCCGTCTGTCCCTCCGAGGCTTTGCTATGTGATTGCTAGCGCTATAACGCTGCAATTTGGCATGGATATATAAAGCAATAAATCTGACAATGTGATAAGATTTAATCTAAAACATATTTTTTTATACCACGTCGGTGGCAAACAAGCGTACGGCCCGCCTGATGGTAAGCGGTCACCGCAGCCTATGGACGCCTGCAACTCCAGGGGTGTCACATGCGCGTTGCCGACCCTTTAAAAATTTATACACTCTTTTCTTGAAGAATCCCATACTGTAGTTCCTCGGGAAACATTTTTTTTTGGGGTACCTACCCTACGCGTAAAGTGGGTATGTAATTTATTTATTGCTTCAACCCTATGGTGTGGGGTGTGGTTGGGTAGGTCTTTCAAAATGAAAAGAAGTCTCAAATATTTTTTTATAAAGTAAATATTTTCAAAAATAATCACTCCATAGGAAAAAAAAAATTTTGAAAGTAAACCTTAATAACTTTCAATGAAAACTATAGCGGATCTGATCAGTGAAGCTGTTTTTGAGTAATCGTAAAAAGTCTTCCCTTCTTAGTGAGCTAAATATAAAATAAGAGGCTTTAAAAGGCGAATACCAAAATAATACAACACGGTCGGTTTTTTATTTATTTAATATCACTTGTTTAAAACTACAGTGCCTACAAACTTAAGACAACCTCATTTCGTTCATATTCGGAGCAGCATAATAAAGAATGTTTCACAGTAGACCGTTCCGTGTCCGGGCCGGCCCGTTTTCTATGACAGCAAACCCAACGGCCGGCGTATTTCTCTAAAAGAAAATTCCGGACACGAAACGGCCTACTGTGAATCATCCTGAACACCACTACTTGCTCCTTATATATGTTGTGTTGCGTTTCTGGTGGTAAAGAAGGTCGCCAGAACTCCCGAGGATGCGAGGAGCTGTGTTGAAAGTGAGGGACCTGCATTTCTCTAGCTGATAAAACAATTAATTCTTACATCAATAAAGGGTCGGCTACGCGCTTGTGATTCTTTTGGAGTTTCAGGCGTCCATATGCTATGTTGTCTGCTTACCATCAGGCAGGCCGTGAGCTTGTTTGCGTCTCGTAGTACAGTCAAGAGATTATCCATTGCGATAAGGTGAAAAAGTGTAAAACTTACTTACTTTTGTTCTTGACTGTACATAAAAACAAAACTTTGCTGCCCCCCAGGCTTATTCATTTTTTATCGTATGAATCGTATACAAAACGTTAAATTTTAGTTAGGTATTCTATTCACACACATTTACTTATTATTTTATTCACTAGTGCAAAAAATAATATCGTACAAGTGACGCAAAACTTATCGATTGTCGATAAGTTTTGCGTCACTTGTACGATATTATTTTTTAGGCATAATCTACACCAATCAATTTTTTTATTAAAAATGGGATTGCTCTAGGCCAGCATCTAGCCAGGGGTTGCCCCCTGATGAGGCCGACGATGAAGCGAGCTCACCCAGAAGATTCCTACTCACTCGTGCCTTAAAAAGGTCTAGGTTATATGAACTCGGAAATACAGACGCCGGTAGAGAATTCCAAACCTTAGAAGTGAAATTTGATCATGAGTGCATAGGTGCAGTGGTGCTGTCTTCTATTTTTAGGTCGGTCTAATATCTTTGAACTCTTACACATATATTATAGAGATATAACATAGAATCTCCACACAATTAGATTTTAACAAACACCGCTTTCGATTACACATACACTCACGATCAAAAATTTTGGGTTATTCTGAATTTAATAACCGCAATAAGGTTTTTTTATAGTTACATAATATAATATTACCAACCACCACCCTACCCAACTATACCCAACTATATAAGTAATTTCCGGGATTCAATCATACAAAAATCAATATCCAAAAACAACTATGTCCGCGAGTGTAGTTTGGTACACCCTAAATGAGACCAGTAATCTGAATTATCACGATGAAATATGAAGTACATAGTCCCGTGAAGGATAACACGAAAGAGACGTCCAATTTTATGACACGCCAAATGGTGACTTTGAAGGGCCGTAGTTCCAAATAGTTCCCGGCGAGCTCTAACGCAGCCCGAAGCTCCTTATCTGCGTAGACATACATAATTGTTAGAATCCTGATAAAATACAACCCCACATTGGCAGAATTTATGTTCACACGCATGAAAAGTCTGTATTATATACTTGCGAGTATATAATACAGACTTTTCATGCGTGTGAACATTTGCAATTGCAATTGCAGGAGCAATTGAGGAGAGTCTTTTCAAACGGGTTTATTTTTTTACTAACTCTACTCCTAAAATGGACTGTTAGTTGTATCTGGCAAGTTATCGCTAAAATAAAATAAGCCCTTCTGAACAGACACTCCTCAATTATGGTATATTATCCAACGAAAACCTTGCGCAAAAAATAGTATAGCTCACAAAATAAATCCTTGGTGAAAAATCTGTGTCTACATACATTCAGTAGTGAAAAATAATTTTTAATACAGTTGCTCAAAAAGTGCTACTTTACGTAGCTGTTTAGCGTGCGGAAAGTTGGTTTTCGCGCACTAGTGCTTTTCACTTTTCCAATTTTTTTAAATTTATGCTTGTTCCAATGCATGACTCCTTATTGCTGGGTGTTAAATATTAGTTTCCTTTAAACGTCGTAATCAACATAAAAACCTACTGTTAATATCAGAATACGAAAAATATACACATTTCATACTTTATTACTTACCTCTTCATCATTATAACACGTTTATTTTTTAATATTGAATATTGAAAAACCGTTCTTAATAAGTTGTCTGAGTGGAACGGAATAGCTGCCGAAACGCCTGTCAAAGAAGAGGCGTTTTTACTTACTGCAAGCATGTTTTAAGTTTCTAAAGGCAACATTCGATATTGTTTTTATAAATATTACTTGTTGTTTTTCTTATTTTTTCGCAACTGTATTAAAAAACGTCGTTCAATACACGTGCGGAAATGTCATTCTTCACTCGCCCCGAGTGTTGCCACTCGCCTGCGGCTCGTGGCATCCCTCGGTACTCGTGAAGAAATGACATACTTTCCGCACTAGCATCGAAATGTACTATTCCCCTTCAGTAAAAAAGGAGATGACTAAAAATGTAAATTGTTTACCGTCGCAGATCAGGAGCTGGTTTTCGATAAATATTTTCAATTTGTCCACTTCTCGAGTCACAAGTTCGGCAAAAACAGCTGGCATGCAAGCCAACACACAATGAGCAATACAGGGAATCGCTGCCATTACACTGCTATATATTCGGTTCCCATCCTTGAAATTGAGAGAAGAGTATAAAGCTATTGTCTAATCGAATATTTCATTTAGTTGTTTTGCTATTTAGAGCGATCAACTTCACTAATGATGACACATTGGTGAAGTTGAGAATGCCTTTGCCCCTCTAACGATGGGTTACCATTTCGTTCTTTTGTTGGCACTTTTGGGACATTTATATCCGGTATCATGACCAGGCTGAAGTTGAATCATATTCCGTTCAATATATGGGTAGTATAGTGATAGCAGAATTTTTACTATATTAAGTTTCGTAATTGAAAGTAAAATCACCATGAATTTGATATTGAGCCATTTATGGCAGAAGAGGACGCAGTAAATAAGACGTCACTTTAAAACAGGTGACACCAAACCAAAAAACACACAGATAAATTCGAAATGTGGATAGCCCTTTGTTAGTGGAATGACTGCTATTTAAGTTATGTATATTTCACTAATGAAAGCGAATAATTTTTTCTTTACATTTAGATTATTTGTCAGAGCTTTAAATTGTAAAGTAAATACTCACGTCCATCTTGAATACTCGAACACTTTCATGACCATTAATAAGTATGTAGGCAACAGTGCAAACAAATCTTATTACTATCTGGAACAAATAGCGCAAAGCCAATTATCAACAACGGCTATGTTTTTCACTCACATTTTCAGATTCTAATGTGTTTCATGTCTTTGTTATGTACGTGAAAACGATCGTCCATAACCTAGATATTAAATAAGAATGCGAAACGTGAGCTTAAAAAACATTTAAAACTTCCAAATGCAGTACAAATATTTATGTTTACTTACCTGCAATTTTGCCCACAAAAATGTATCGTTGAAGTTAGTTATCAAGTCTCTGTATAGTTTTAAGCAGTCGTTGATGGTTTCAATTTGATAGTTTATAATTATTCTGCTCCTATGATGCCTTTTTAAGTTCAATTTAAAGACTTTTCACAACAAGCCTAGTCGATGGCGTAAGAGATCCAATGGCATTATATTGATAATACCACTTAAATTGGCTGCCAATGTTATTAAAGAAACAGAAAACCACAACACAAATTGTTGTGTGGTTAATGTTACACACATATAGACAAGGGAATGGATTATTTTATAAGCTAAAATAAATAAAAATGTCACTTTTACAGGAATAGTCATCAGTGACAAATGAGGAAATCCCATGTATCTGTCTGCTTGCTCAATTACTTTACAGAAGTTGAAAAAACTGACGTCTTCCGTGATGAAAGATACGAAAATATTTAAAGTATATTCAATGATCGAGGGCAACAAATAGAAAAGAAATGATTTCGGTTTGGTATGCAAAACATTATGTATACGAATAAAAATCGTGGCGATGATAATATAAGCGAAGCAGAGGCAGTAGACCCGGGTAAAGATGCGCATCTTTCTGCTGCCGACGTCATAGTAGTAGCCGAAACACAGGCGTGTGCGCATGATTGTGCGCAGTGACACAAACCCGTGAGATGTTTTGGATGTCGATAGTATCTCGTCCATTTCCTGTAGAATTTAACAAAGATGTTCAGAATGATTTGTGTAAAATTTATATTGTTATTGAAAGCGTAATACCATCAGCAATGGTCATGAATGGTCAGTTAACTGTGTTGGCATTTGTACATTCAATTCTTATTCTTCTTATATATATTGTATCTTCCTGTTGACATTGTTTTATTCTATAACTGTTGTTTATTTTAATTGGGGTAGAATTAATTACTTATACATGAAAAAGGAAATCCAAATGACTAAACAAAAATCATCAGAAGATGTTTTCGCTAGGTAGCTATTAGTTAGCCTTTAGTTTTATTATTTTTACACTGTACATATGTTACAAATACTTAAATTCTGATTCTGATTTTGATTAAAATAGCTGATAAATCTATTTTGCACTATCGAAAAAAATATTAAAATGAAGAAAAGACCGGTGGTCGCGTAGTATTATAATTTTTGTTAATGTGTAAAATTGCATGTTCGGATATTTCTTACTCAACAATGCAAATTGTCAAACCATTGTCCTGCTGGATTAAGACATAAATTACTTAATATGACTTCCTGGGGTTAAATGTCCGACGGCATTAGCTCCCGCAAAAACTATTAGGTACTTACCTGCGCCTGGAAATACCGTTGTTGCGAATTGTTGGGCCTATGGCTACTGGGAAAATATTGATAAGGTAGGCTGAACAGTGTTGACCCAGCGCCGCTTGCCTTGGTACTAAATATTGATTGTCATGACAGTTATTAGTTCTGTTCAACTGAAGTCATTCGCTAGATTGCAATTAAAGTTCCAAAATAACCATCCGACAGCTTTTCCATGAGACTTAAACTACGGTAATACAAGTGTATAGTCTGTTTAGTACCTCTGGAAATAGCCTCTGGGTTGTAAATCATGTATGAAAATATGTTAATTAATTCAAAAAAATTAAATCAGTAAAAAAAATTGCGTGCCGAGTTTATTAGCGAAATATGCTTATCTAATAACTAGCATTTGCCCGCGGCTTCGCCCGCGTACTAAGCGTAATTTTTAACCGTCTACAAAAAAGAGGTTCACTGTTTGACCCGTATATATGTATGTAGGTATATATGTATGTTTGTCCAAGATTATCTCGCGTTTGGCTGAACCGATTTAGATGCGGTTTCCAGAATAGTAGTTGTTACATTCTGGGAGTTTCGGTATACGAAGTTTGGTGATTGTGATTTATTAAAAGGAGCATCCAAAAAGAAAATTTGGCTTCATTTTCATTCGCACTCCTTACTGTTAGTCCGTCTGTTACAACCGAGTTGCTTTTACTGGACCGATTGAATTGAAATTTGGCACAAACTATCAAGAATTCAGAGCGCTCGTGGCTCAGCGGCACCCGCCTACCGCGTGCGGTATGCGAGGTTAAGCAATGTGGGTGCAGGTCAGGTCTTGGATGGGTGACCGCTTTGAGTAATTACTAACTGAGCGCTCTCGTGCTTTGGAAGGCACGTTAAGCCGTTGATCCCGTCTGCTGTTTACGACAGCAGTCGTTAAGCCAAGTTAGAGGCCTTCGGGCGGCTTGAGAACTTCTAACAGTCAAGTTGCCCACTCACTTGACAAAGGGGGGTCGAAGTTGCACCACGTCCGTAGGGAGTACCCACCGTTACTCTACACGTGACCCGTGGGTGGTGCTAAAAGTGCAACAAAAAACTGACAACCGTACTTGTGAATTACGAACCGTAATTTTGAACGAAATCGGGTTGAAAATGAAGAAAATCAATTTGGCTGCCACTTTTTCTAAATTTTACCTCGGATTCGTATTAGGGGACCTCTCGGACGCTCGGATATTGATTTTCAACAAAATCGGGTTGGAAATAAAGGAAATCAATATGGCTGCCACTTTTTCCAAATTTTACCTCGGATTAGTATTAAGAATTCTCTCGGACGCTCCGATATCCATTTTGAATAAAATCGTGACGGAAATGATAAAAATGAATATGGCTGCCACTTTTTCTAAATTTTACCTCGGATTCGTATTACGAGACCTCTCGGACGCTCAGATATCGATTATGAACGAAATTGGGAAGGGAATGAAGAAAATCAATATGGCTGCGACTTTTTCAAAATTTTACCTCGAAGTCGTATTAAGAAACCTCTCGGATGCTCAGATATCGATTTTTAACGAAATTGTTAAAGAAAAGAAGAAAATCAATATGGCCGCCACTTTTTCCAAATTTTACCTCGGAGTCATATTAGGGGACCTCTCGGACGCTCAGATATCGATTTTGAACGAAATCGGGACGGAAATGAAGAAAAGCAATATGGCCGCCAATTTTTCCTAATTTTACTTCGGAGTCGTATTACGGGACCTCGGACGCTCAGATATCGATTGTGAACGAAATCGGGACGGAAATGAAGAAAATCAATATGGCCGCCACTTTTTCCAAATTTTACCTCGGATTCGTATTATGTGGCCTCTCAGACGCTCAAATATCGATTTTGAACGAAATCGGTTCGGAAATGAAGAAAATCAATATGGCTGCCACTTTTTCCAAATTTTACCTCGGATTCGTATTAAGAGACCTTGTGGACGCTAAGATATCGATTTTTAACAAAATCGGAACGGAAATGAAGAAAATTAATATGGCCGCCACTATTTCCAAATTTTACCTTGCATTCGTATTACGAGACCTGTCGGACGCTCAGATATCAATTTTGTACCAAATCGGGAAGGAAATGAACAAAATCAATATGGCTGCGACTTTTTCCAAATTTTACCTCGGATTCGTAATAAAAGACATCTCGAACGCTCAGATATCTATTTTGAACGAAATTGGGAAGGAAATTAAGAAAATCAATATGGCTGCCACTTATCCCAATTTTACCTCGGAGTCGTATTTAGGGGACCTCTCGGACGCTCAGATATCAATTTTGAACGAAATTGCAACGGAAATGAAGAAAATTAATATAGCCCTTACTTTATTCAAAGTTTACCTCGGATTCCTATTAAGAGTCCTCTCGGACGCTCAAATATCGATTTTTATCGAAATCGTATCGGACGGCACTGATTAATAAAACCACTTACTTACAATACATTGAATCAAAAAAGGTCGTCTCTTCATAGGGAATTCACGGCATTTCATGCACCTTAAGATATTATAAGGAACCTACATGCCAAATTTGGTATCTCTCGAATCAGTAGTGTGGGCTGTGCGTTGATATGTCACTCACTCAGTCAGTCAGTTTCTTCTTGCAATTTGGCAAACACTTTTAATAGTTCATGTCCGCAATATAAAATTTCGAAATCAATGCCATTTTCAAAATTAACGACCCAAAGAACCATAAAAACGACGCCCATATTAATATTTAGACATTCCAACCCCCTTGGAACCCAACAGAGGGAATGGTATTTCACGTCTGCCACGTGGGATTTTAAAATCATTGTTGTTTTCGTAATCAGCGACCCGATAAACCATAGAAACAATACCTACCCATATCGATTTTCAGAATTTGTCACCACTTTTCCCACTTTTAGGGGTTGATTTCTCATAAAACCTGAAACACATGTTTACTCATTTAACGTTAGAAATACTCCTGTCAAGTTTCGAATAAAATAGTCCAACTAATCTTGATTCCCCACACACACTTCGGACCCCCATTTAACCCCCTTAGGGGTTGAATTTTGAAAAGTACTTTCTTAATGCACCTCTAGACCTTATATGGAACCTACATACTAAATTAAGAATCTCTGGAACCAGTAGTTTGGGCTATGCGATGATATGTCACTCGCTCAGTCAGTCAGTTATTTCTTGCAATTTGGCACAAACTTTCAAAAGTTTTCATGTCCACTACATTAAATTTCAAAATCGATGCCATTTTCGTAATGAACGTTCCAAAAAACTATAAAAACGACACCCATATTAATATTTAGACATTTCATCCCCCTCGCACCCCAACAGGGGGATGGTATTTCACGTCCTCCACGTGGGATTTCAAAAACATTGTTGTTTTCGTTATCAGCGACCCGATAAACCATAAAAACAATACCCATGTCGATTTTCAGAATTTGTCACCACATTTCCCCCTTTTAGGGGTTGATTTTTCAGAAAACCTGAAACACGTGTTTACTCATTTATCGTTAGAAATACTTTTGTGAAGTTTCGAATAAAATAGTCCAGCCAATCTTGTTTCGCCATACAAACTTCGGAGCCCCATTTCACCCCCTTAGGGGTTGAATTTTGAAAAATCCTTTCTTAGTGCACCCCTAGACCTTATAAGGAACCTACGTGCCAAATTTGGAATCTCTAGGACCAGCGGTTTGGGCTGTGCGTTGATATGTCAGTCAGTCAGTCAGTCAGTCAGTCAGTCAGTCAGTCAGTCAGTCAGTTTCTTCTTTTATATATTTAGATTAATTGTAATATCTTCGTGTAACCATATTTCAAGCAAATAAATGTCTTTGTCTTTGTCATTAAGAAACTGATGTCAGATCCAGCACCTGTCGTATTGTATTACCTGAGAGTGCTGCCAGAAAATGATAAAATGAAGGGAGAAACTTGACCACCGGCACCCTCTGACCAGAACCGTGCGACTGAATATCGATTCCCATAGCTAGCTTTTCTAGCCTCATTACAGTTACCTGTTTACATTTAGTGGACGTCATACTGCTGCATCGCAATTAAGTTCCAAAATAACTACCTGACATCGATCCAGCTAATGCTTATTTTTTCAAGTTTATTTATTTATTTTTATTTATTTATTTATTCAGGACAAGTTGAGCTGCATTTCAATCTTTCTTTATTATTATTACACTTTGGTGGCACATAATTACCTGCCTGGTGGCAAGCAGACATTGTAGGCTATGAAGACTTCTTGCGATTCCAGAGAAGGGTGCGGTGTGCTGCTGTTACCCTTTATTGACTTAAGGATTCGTGTCGGCCACTGTCGGCAGCTCGCGACAAAATACAGATCCCTTACACTCACAGAGTTGTGCAACCTCGGGATCTGTTTTTGTTGTGAGAAGGATATTTCAAAATTCTATATTACTTAAGAAGTTTAATTTGCCAACTTAGGTGCTTGGCTCCTCAAATAGAGATTGATGTTTGCCCTATGGAACAAGCCTTGTGACTGGATATTGATCACTTTGTGGCTCAATCAGGAAGGCTTAATCGACGTATTGTAAGTAGATTGCAACAGTATTGTGAAGGCTACGCAAAAGTACCGTAAAATTGGGTGAGTAGGGTTCGCGGGGAGAGTTGGTTTATGAATGGGAAGAGAAGGGATGAAAGGGAAGTGAGATGGGATTTTAAGGCTACTGCTACCAAAATAATGTATTCCAATTTAAAATGGAGCTATACTAATACTCATAATAAAAAAAATGATCCAACAATCTTCCAAAATCATTTTTGTATGAAATCTCATCTCACCCCAACTACGTGGGACTACGGGGTGAGGTGGGATTTCCTGTTTATCGTCAAAGTTATGAAATGGAACTACCCAAAATAAAATAAAAACTAAAATACAAAAGTTTGGAACACTTATTATATACACCATTTAGTTTGCATATGTAAAAATAAAATGTTATCGAGGTTTGAATGTCAGTTTTGTCCCTACTCACCCCATTTTACGGTAATGCGATGAGTTCAGGCTAAAATTGACTGTATTTGCACTCCAGCATTGGACAAAACCGTATCTTATTAACAATGGCGTTTGGAATAACCTTTTACTATTATTTAATACCTTGATACTTCTAGTTTTTCTTTTCTGTGCCCGAATCGTTTGTGCGTCTACATATGCGAAGTCACATTACTGTGCTTTAAAAAAATAAGATTCTCACACAAAGCATCTGTAGCGCGTTACGTAGTAGAGACATCGATTTACATTCAATTGACGTCACAAGGCTGTGTATATAAAAAGGTAAAGGACGTATTGTATGTGATTAAATTCAGAAATAAACATTAATAACGGATTCATGACCGAAGGAAATCGTTTGATTGACCACAGATACAGATACGAACGAGTGGTAATCCTAGTAAAGATTAAGCGATATCAAAATAATACTTATAGCTATAATTGATTCAAAAATCAAAATCAAATATTTATTCTGCAAATAGGCCACAAGGGCACTTTTACCAGTCAAAGCGTGAATTTTTACAATTTAAAAAAAAACTGACAATCTTACTTAATAATAATGATTAAAAAAATATACTGATAAACAATTAAATAAGAATAAATTTACAAATATTAAGGACGTATTGAATACAATCTGTCCGAATAAACAAAAAGTACATACAATTAATTTAATATCTCAGAGATGTATATGGTCTCTGAGCGTCCAAATACGATTAATATTAACATTATTTAGATTAGAAAAAGGACTGGTATTTTACAAGAAGAAATCTACGCGGGAAAAACGGATTGATATTCATATTGATATTTCATTAAAGAATTAAAAAGAGACATCTACCCTGTTATTGTAAAAAGTTTGTATGCTAACGAATAAATATTTTTGTATTCGTATGTATTATCTGAAACTAAGGATATACGGATTTCGGACATAGCAAATAAATAAATAAATAGTCGTTAAGTTATAAATCAGTAGTAGAGTGAATTGGGAATCGGAATGAAACATTAAGGCTGGGTTGCACCAAGCCGCCTGTAATCGTAAGCGGCGTTCGTTAAAATCTGAATGTATAGAAAATTTGACAAGTTTCTATGGGATGACAGCTGCCGGCATACTGCCATATTTAACGTTGATCGGTCTGTGATCGTAAGTTGGTGCAACTCAGCCTGAATCTACGTCACGTACCACCCACATGTACGTACACACGCCTACACACTGTGTGTAGATACACACTGTGTGTAGATACACACTGTGTGTAGATACACACTGTGTGTAGGCGTGTGTATGTGTGCGTGCGTAGATTTATTAGCTGTTGTGTTGGTCCAATACGCTTATCGTCCAAATCGCGTTTGGCCGATCGTCTACTAAGCAGTTCGTCCATAATACGATTTGCCTATTACGTAGTTCACCCTTTTCGCGATTGGTTTATTTCGCAGTTTGTCCATTTCGCGACATAGTCTATTACGCAGTTCGTCCATGTACGATTCGTCTATTAAGAGTATTTTTCTTCAACCATAGAGTAAATCCTGTTTAATCTATTCTTAGTATATTCAGTCATTATTGCGAGTATGAATATTAATTATTATTTATTTTGAATACAATGATTTTGACTTAGACTTTTTCTTCAATCAAAAGATAAATTTAGCGATGAACAAAGAAAAACATAGTAGGTGTGTAATATCGCGAAATGGTCGAAATGCGAACTAGATCAATCGCGAAAAGGGTGAACTGCATAATACGCAAATCATTATTTTGGACGAATTGCTTATTAGACGATCGGCTTAACGCGATTTGGACGAAAAGCGTATTGGACCTAGCGTATTGGATTGAGATACTAATTATGACCTGGATGAAGATGCAAAGAAGAAATGCCTCTCGTTGCCTCAATTTCCAATGAATTCGCTTTCCTACTGTAATGTCGTGTAAGCGAGAAATAAAACTCATTGCTATGTTATATAAATTCCCTTTAGTAGTGGGACAAATCAGGCCGTAAGTTGTTATAAAAACGGCGTTACCCGGGACGCCTTCCGAGGCTCGGTCACACTTTACGAGCAACTGGCCTGTAGGGTGACAATGCTGTGTAAATATAATTCTTTAGTATTTGTCAATTTATGAGTTTCCTGTAGTGACACTTTTCTATGTTCAGTGCTAGGTTACTTTCCTTGAAATATACACTTTATGAAGAAAACTAACATAACTAATAAAACATAACTTTTTCCTACATACGAGTAAGCTCTTTGTAGGTGGGATAATTTGAAGGATAGCCTGAAGTTTAATGTTTTATATAAAAATCAATGAAGCTCCTCACATCCTATCCCTCGCGTCTCTCTCATGTAAGAGAGGTGGCCTGTGCCCAGCAGTGGGACGTTCATAGGCTAATGATGTTGAATAAAAGACTACCGTCATCCGTCAATGTGGAATGAACTGTCGCCTGCGGTAGTTCCGGACCGATACGAACTTCAAGAAAAGAGCGTACTCCCATCTTAAAGGTTGGCAATGCACTTACAAACCCTCTCTCTGGTGTTGCGGGTATCCATGGGCGGCGCTAATCGTTTACCATCAGGCGATTCGTCTGCTCGTTTGCCTCCTATTTCATAAAAAAATCTTCATTACATACATATACACTTCAGAGATGAAATTTGCAATAGGCTTCAACAAAAATAAATTTAAATGTATCTTAACCAAAAAGGCAGCCAAGAATTGTATACGGCTCGAAAGATCCCAATCATGAGTATCATTTGCGGCATTGCCTCGCTGAATAGCCAATGAAATCTATTGAGCCAAGAACGATCTGTAACAAAGATCGCTACCCTTGTCACTCAGCCGTCGACCTAAATTCCTTATAAAGCCCTTGGCAGTCGCCACCGTCACTGGTACGCTACCTAGCATTAGCGACCTAGTATTTTCTATATTTCGGCCGGACCGCCGACACTGCGGATCTTTTGGTATGACTCAAATGGGACGAGGCAAACGTTCTCACACAAGTAGCGTATAAGAGTCACAGACCTTTCTGCCATAGAACAGTAAATTTCTTCTGTGCGGAGGCTCCAGGAAACTCGGCACGACAGACTAAACCCCGACGAACCACCTCGTTGATGACATGATTCCTCGGAAACCAATCCGCACACTTCTGGCACCTGATAAGATCATGATAACCATCTTTCTCCACCTGTGGGTTAGTGCACATTTGCAGTGTGCACTTCGCACTACTTACACGCCAAACGTAATGCAATCCTGATTTTAAGTTTCATAATTTTGATACGAATTCTGAATCAATCTGAGCACTTACAAACTTCTATTTGGCCTTAATTTTAAGGTTACGTCCACCAAACAATTTTGTCCATATTCCAAATTTCAAATTAGAGGGTAAAATTGAAAAATTTAATGCACCGAGCAGTATTCGAAACTACGACATCTGGCATACGTGGCCAATCGCTATAGCCTCTGAGCCTCTAGCCTATCGAAACAACCAAGCTCGGGCACTAAATCCCTAATAATATAAGCCTAAGTCTTCTACGGTAGATGTCGCTGTACGCCTCCGTAAGGCATTGTAAGAGGGAACTACAACGTTACTGCTTAATACAAAATTAATTTAGTATGGGATGGCGCATCCTTACTGAGGGTTTCTCAATGTAATTTGAGACGTTGGTGCCGTTAATAGAAGCCTAAGTCTTCTACGGTAGATGTCGCTGTACGCCTTCCGAAGGCGTTGTAAGAGGGAACTAGTGAGGGATTTCGTGCCCGAGCTTGGTTGTTCCGATAGCTCAGAGGCAAGAGCGATTGGCCGCGTATTGCTGGCTGCTCGGAGCTGCTGTTATTCTGAATATTCTAAGAATGTATTAATAGGTGACTAAAATTTAGTGGCCATAGGTAAATAAGATCTTTTAAATTAAAAATAAACTTAAGATTACATATACATACATTGCTTTGGCTATCGAGACAAAGCATTACATGGTTTTACAATGTTTTGTAAATAACATTGTACTCAATTATTCATTAAATAAATAAAAATAAAAAGCATTTAATTCTTCAATTGTTCCCTTTTATTTGAAATTTGAAAAAGTTGAAAACCCCGACATTTTCATTTCAGAGCTCAATATCTCAAAAACAGCTTAACAGATTTTCATGAAACATAGCTAAAAACACTCGGGATAAAATTATCTATGATAAAAAAAAACTAAACGAAAATCGGTTCATCCTTTTGGGAGCTACGATACCACAGACAGATACATAGACAGACACGTTAAACTTTTAACACCCCTCTTTTTGCGTCTGGAGTTAAAAATTAATTAGTCCATATTGTTAACATGTCCGATCGATTGTGAAAAATATGCGATGCATAAGTGATAAACCAAACTGCTTGCATTTACCACTTTTTGTATTCGTAGAACTATTTTACCCGCCTTCTTACTTTTGACGGCAACTTAATGTAGTGTTCACTCAACTCTCTCAAAACTTCCAAAGTTTCGTCACTCTACTCATTCGCCCGTGATGAACGAGTGCGTCTTGGGAAAAAATCATTTCGTGAGCGCCCGCCGACTTTGAGCAAGGGGGGGGCTTAATGTCTCCTTTACCGGCGGCGGGGGACGCTGGCAATTTCTTGCCGGCACTATTTCACGTGCAGGGTTAAGTGTATTGAGTAGTTGGGGCCGCGGGCACGGGTTGACGCGTGCATAAGGTTAGCACGGCTCATGACATAATTTTCTATGAAATTTAGACAGAGTAAAACCATTTTTAAAATGTAGTAGACATTGTTTAAGTGTGTGAGTAGAAGTGTATTAGTACGCTTATATGCTACTTCAGATGTATTTTTGAGCGGAAATATAGGGATGGGTTAGTTGAAGAGTGATTTTAGGGTGAGGCCACATATTAGTAGAACATTTGAGAATGTATTAAAAGGAGCTTATAATAACTATTCTACCTCTACATACTTTATACTTTTGTGTATAAATGTTTTATTAATTGCCTCAACATTTTATTATGCCTGCCATATCGTGGTAGAAACAAAAAACAAGTGTCAAAGTCTTTAAATGTGTTAGTTTCTCGAACTATCCACACTTCGTTTTTATTATTAATAGTTTCAATATATCTAGAGTCGATTTAATAGGTACTTGGAAATGTGTCAGGTCAAGTTATCAACTGTCTTTACTTATAAATATTATATTCCATATTTTGATACATGAAACGTGTAATTTTGCTGTGCTTGTGTGTGTCAAGTTATCAACTGTCTTTACTTATCAATATTATATTCCACATTTTGATACATGAAACGTGTAATTTTGCTGTGCTTGTGAGTGTAACTATCTAGACACTCGGCAGCGTGTCCAGCCAAGTTCACCCCAGGAACTGGCAGACAGCAGCCGTGTGTTATTTTAAACGAACCGTTTGGAGCCACTTTTGACTCCTCAATAACTACAAATCTATTTAATATTAAAAAAAAATTGGTACATGGATTAAGATCCTTTAGAACAACTAGAAGCCCAAATTTCATAAATATAGGTGAAATAGTTTTTCAGATATTAAAGTCCAAAAAACAACATTTTTACTGACTGACTAGTAATCAAAAACCTAACCCACTTCCAGGTGACCTAGAAAGTTCAAAATTGGCATGCAGCTTGGTAATTGTGTGTGTACACCAAAAAAAAACAGAAAACAGAGATAGTTTTAGTAGTTTATTATTATTATTATTTATGCTAGTTACCTCGGAACTCCGTGATTTATTAACCGATTTGAAAAATTATTTTTCTGTTTGAAACGGTATACTTCAGGGGTCATAGTTATCAGGTAAGAATCTGATCATAGTGTCCTGGAGAAATCAAGGGAACTCATCAAATATTTGAGGTGCACCTATAGCGATTTAGGTATTTTGGAAGTAACTCGTGCATTCAGTCCTAAAATGCACCATTTGGCGAAGATTGACAAAAAGTATATGATATCCCATCATAAACATAAATGTGAAAATGAGAGCCAAGTTCAATGTTAAGAATATGCGATGCTTGGTTGTCATCTTCACCGACAAAAGAATTGAGATCTAAATGGGTGCTAAGTTTCGTAGATTCTCTGAAAAGTTGCCAAGTCCGGCACTACCTTGTTTACAGTAAAACTAATTTATTGCGGCTCAGTGCATTTTGAGCCTTAACTTGGCAGTTTTCTATGCAGTATGATATAATTTCATGAAAGCTTTAAGAAAACTGCCAAGTGTAAGCTCAAAATGCACAGAGCCGCAATAAATTAATTTTACTGTAAACAATGTAGTGCCGGACTTGGCACCTTTTCAGAGAATCTACGGATCTTGGCACCCATTTAGATCTCAATTCGGTGAAAGTCAAGTTCAAGTCGGTGAAGACGACAACCAAGTACTTATCGCATATTCTTAACATTGAACTTGGTTCCCATTTTTACATTTATGTTTTTGATGGGATTAATAATACTTGAGTAACAGTCGTCCGCATCTTAAACACATGAGTTTCTTATTAGTCAGCATATAGGTGGTTAAGTGGGTCTGGGTCGCTAAATCTCATCTGCATGTAATGTCCTTCAAATACGAGTAGACTTAAATATGTTCCAAATGACGTCCTTACCATCACTAAGTTAAACCAAGCTGTAAGCCGTCAATAACTTTAGAACCAAGAGTTTCAAAATTCCGGTGATTCGGCCAGGTACGGGCAGGGGTTGAAATAATAACAAATACTTATTGCTGTTCATAAAAAAATTGTTATATAAGTTATTCTCCAATAATCTGTTATAGAGGGTAGAAAACGTTCTAGTTTACGTGCATGGCGTTGGTAAAAATAAATTAAGACATTAACGACCTTTACAATGTTTTAAACAACACCGATTATTAATCTTCAAAAAATAATCACTGTTCGTGCAAAATCCTAGAGCAGATCTCGAAATCTAAATACAATTTGCACTTTCATAACGCGGTTGAAACTTTTGACGTTCATTCCGGAAGTAAATCAGGGTCTGTTAACAGTGATGACTCTATGCCACTTTTACTTTTAATTAATTAACTTTGATAGACGGGCTCCGAACAACAACTTGGGTATTTAAGGGGTTCCGAGGACTAACATCGATTTCTGACGAATTTTGTGTTGATATTGCTCCGTCAAAATTATTGATCTATTTGTGGCATAAACGGCTATCGGTTCTTTAATCATTTATCTACATTTACACAAGCCAAATTAAAAATAATACGTTTTATACGTAGTATAGTAACTCTAACAACTCTAGGAGTATCACATGTGTGTTGTCGTATTTAAAAATGTATGACACGCCTTTTTTGAAGAGCCACTTTACTACAGTATTGTAAGGACGACCACTTTGGCTTAGTTGGAAGCCGGAGGTCCCGGGTTCGAATCCCGGTCAGGGCATTATTTGTGCATTTATCACGAACATTGTTCTTGAGTCTTGGATGTTTCCTAAGTATTTAAGTATATATTTATCTATATGTATATCGGCGTCTAGTACCCATAGTACAATATTTGCTTAGTTCAGGACTAGGTCGATTTGTGTAAGATTGTCCACCCTCCCCCCAATATACAGTATTGTGGTTGCTTTGGAAAACCTCATTCCACAGTCAAAGCATCCGCGGAAGGAAGTTCTATCTATCACTACCACTCATATTGCAGTGATAAATAAATAAATAAATAAATAAATATTAAGGGACATTTTTACACAAATCGAACTAGTTCCACAGTAAGCTCAACAAGGCTTGTGTTATGGGTACTAGACGACGATATATTTAATAGATATATACTTAAATACATAGAAAACATCCAAGTCTCAGGAACAAATGTCTCTGCTCACCACAGAAACAAATGCCCTTACCGGGAATCGAACCCGGGACCTCTAGCTTCGGAGGCAATGGCACTACCAACTAGGCTAAACAGGCCGACCGAGTGATAAGCTGATAACCTATCGACCACAACACACTTCTACCCGGTTATCATAGTCGACTCTTACGACAACCGTGGTAAGAAAGGAGTGCTATTTCTAACTCCGTACAATACTTATACTCATATTCACTCATACACAATAGGGGGGGATTGAGTCAAAGCTAATTTTGCCAGTCCCCCTTACAAACTGACTTTTCCATCATAAATTGGCCCTTAAAAACTTAAACGAACACATACTTAATGCAAAATAACAAACAAACAACAAATAAACATACTGATATGCTAATTAAGCGTATTTCCCTTAAAACAATGTATAACTGTGTCCTATTACAGAACGACGTAACCGCCTTACCCATCCTATATACATATGACGTAACGTTAAAGCAAGTTCTTATAATCCTTCCTGAAAGTTCGATTGTTAGGTAAGTCTTGTTACGTTGAGATTAAACTTGAAGCGCCTATCGTACACGAGTTAGCAAATATTTCCATTATGGAAGCCTTTTCCGATAGAATACGATAACAATGATTTAAGTAGGTTTCCTTTTTAGTATTATATTTTATAATGAACTGGTCAAGTAGGCTTAAAGGGGAAAAAAGCAGCGGGGTGATTACAAACATTTTTATTATATGATGTAACTACAAATTTATGGTTTTCGCATTTTTTCCTTTATCTGTCCTATAAGGCGTTGCTTCGTACCAAATTTCAAGATTCTGAGTTCACGGGAAGTACCCTGTACCTAAATATTGAATGTGAAATAACTAGCAATGTATAAATTGCAGAAATTGCAGAAATGTTCTCGGAAATTTCCGGGAAATTACATGAAGAATACTTAGAAAGTTCTCTGAGAGAATGTTCCCATGAGAACTTTAACATTTTGTGTAATATATAATATTACACGCCACATATTAGTAAACCAGGCAGGCATAATATTTGAAATGGCGTGTGTCTAGGTCTACGTCGGTCCTGACACGATAAGATTGTTTATTAAATTTAAGTTCCAGAGAATATTCTCCATAGAAGTTTCGCAACTTATGCAACTTCTCCTCGGTGCATTGCTAGAAATAACTAAATAACCTTGACAGACATATTTTCAACACACGAGGTAGGTTTGGATTCCCTCGCGAGTGTCGAAAATTTGCGGAAATTTTCAGCATAAACGGCTGTATCTTTTGATTGCGTTGGCTTACAAGTTTGATTTTTTCACAGATCCAAGGGACAATAGACCTGAGTATTTGATATAAATTCCAGCTTGATACCTCCATGAGTTCCTGAGAAAAAGGGTCTTGACAGACAGACAGACGGACGGACAACAAAGTGATCCCATAAGGGTTCCGTTTTTTCCTTTCGAGGATCTGAACCCTAAAAATGACTGTTAAATTTATACTCGAATGCCAAGTGTGGCGATTAAGGCATTCCCCCCCCCCCGAAACTGGGGGAGGTCTATGTCCAGCAGTGGACGTCCTTGGGATGATTTGGTGGTGGTGGTGGTGGGTATGTGTATCAATCATCAACATGGATCTTAACAATTATCGATGTTCTTCAGTGACTATGTTTCATAGGTTTTTGTTTTGAGGGCCTATAGGAGGTATACCGCGAACCTATAACGAAGTTTGATTTTCCCATTCAAAGTTTTTTTTTTGGCTAGAACTACCAAGTCAGGACAGTCTCTGCAATTCCTATCTTACTCGCACTGAGAAAATTAGAAATAGGAGGGTAGATTTGTCTCGTGTCGCAGCGTTCTATTGTGCTAGCTAGCTACAAATAACACTGTAAGTGCGAATTAGTGAAAATTTACTACCCTCACACACAAACAAACAAAACAAAAACACAAATATACAAAGACTGGAAATAACTCATATACTAATGAGTGCGGACGAATGGGATTAAGCCCCTATTATTCCTAAGCAAACATACACACATACTCCCTCCCAAAATGTCGCCTTCGTCTGGAGTGGTTTACTACCGCGACGTCATCGCGCCGCGCAAAGTACATGCGGCCGCCGGCTTACACGTCGTGTGACTATTCAATGGTTGCGGCGCAGCGTTACGTATCGCACGCGCACGCGCTGCTGTACCGCTGTACGATCATAAAATTATCCGTTTCGTGTTAAATAATAATGTCAAAACCACAGCATTATTGTATTACAGCAGGTTGTAAAAAATATCTTTATATAGTTACCCAATTCTGTGTCTTTATCTTAAAATGTTGAAAAAACTGACAGTTATCACTCAAAAAACTGACAGTCGTTGAGTTTGGTATTCCCCAACGGTTGACATAAAAGAAAACGAAAATGAAAACGTTGGTTCTAAGAATCCCCTTTTTATTTTTTAAAGTGATGCCTTTAAAAATTATGTTGAACTTTGTATCCCCTGGTTATATGTATGGAGTCCCCCCCTCCCCCTACTATAATAATTTTTCGTCATTTCACATCACTTTTACGTAGCGTATGAGTAGAACACACCTTCCTGCTAAATGTTTTAATTGTATTTGTAGTGCTTATATAGTCTCCGAGTTACTTCGGCTGTCACATACAGACGAAAAGACGGACGGACGGGTTCCGTTTTCACCATTTTGGCTATGGAACCTTAAAAGTACTATTCGTAATTGTATTGTAAACAACAGTACTAATAATAAAGTACATATATTAAAATAGGTTCTCGCTGGTGGTAACCCTAGCGCTAAGGGCGGGGCCTCGAAAGAGCGCATTGCGTGCGATAGAAAGAGATGGCCACGTTTAGGTACGTTCGGCATACCTAAACGGGGGATTTGTAAACTTCTGTACTTGTACTATTACTAATTCTGTGCCTTCGTGTGTTGTTACATTTACGTTTCTCATTTTCTTATTTAAGGTTAGCTGCAAGAGATCCCGTACTTCGTATATCGATTTGTGTGAGATTGTCCTTTTAAATATTAATTTATTTATTTCTACGAGTAGGTACGAGAAGCGTTCAATAAATTCTCGGTATTAGAATGAAAACAAAAGAATATTATAGGTGTTTTATTTTTATTTTTCAATATACTCCTGTCCTATGTTTATGCACTTATAAGACCGGTCAAATAGTTTTTTTAACCCGTCATAAAAATATTTTTTGTCTTTGGTGTCAAAATGCTCCTACACTACTGTCTTCAATGATTCATCGTTAGAAAATTAATTTCCACATAGATTATGTTTGCCATTGGGAAACAAATATAAGTCACTCGGGGTCAAGTCTCGACTATACTGTGGGTATGTAATCGTTTCGAGCCCAGATTCAAGAGCAGCAGCCTTGGCAATATGAGCACTATGCACAGGGGCGTTGTCGTGTAGAAGCAGAACACCTTTGGCTGATTTTCCCCGTCTGTTATGTTTGATTGCTTCCTTTATTTGGCATATAATATTAGCGTAGTGCTCTCCTTTAATACTTACACCCTTTTCTTTATAATCGACAGCAACATTCCATCACAATCCCAGAATATTGTGACCATGACCTTGCTAGCTGAAGGCACGACCTTGAACTTCTTGGGATGAGGAGTTCCTTTAATGTGCCACTGCATGGACTTTTGTTTGCTCTCAGGGTCATAATGATGAACCCACGTTTCATCTCTACTAACAAAATTTTGCAGTATCTTATCAGGAATTTCACCGCACACCTCAAGAGCTTCGGAACAACGAGCAACCCGCGTATTCTTCTGAAGCGGTGTCAGGATTCGCGGTACCCATATCGCACTGACTTTTGACATATTAAGATGGTCACGAATTATATCGTGTCTAGTACCAATAGAATGGTTAGTTCTTTGAGCTATTGCTTTCACCTTTACTCAACCATCTTCAGATATAATTTTCTCCACTTTTTTAAATTTTCTTATGAAGAAGCTTCGACGGGCCGACCAGCTCTATGGTCGTCTTCGATACTCTCTGCCCCATGCTTAAATTGACCTGACCACTTCTGAATTGTTGATAAAGAAGGAGCAGACTCACGGTAAACATAATCCATTTCTTTTTTATAGCTTATTGATTTTTTACGTGTTAGGTCAAGAATTTTATTACCGCTCGGTGCTTTAATTTAACCAACATTGAAATAACGCTCATAGTGATCACGTTTGTTCGGTACTTACAAAAAAAAAACAAAAGAACATCGCCGTTTTAATTTTACTTTTTTTTAATATTAATGAATGACTTTTACCGGCCAGTATTAAAAAGTTTAGCAAAGAGGTTTAAAAGATGTCAATACCGAGAATTTATTGAACGCCCCTCGTATGTATTCAAGCATCAAGTTTTAGCGAAACAAATATCAACCGAAAGCAAGAATGCTCTTCCTTCATCTGATCTTCCTTTTCAATTGGTATAAAATTAATTAATCATATTCGTTACTAACAACTCAGTGTGGAAAGTTTCGTAGTCTCTGTTTTAGTTGCTGTCCAATTACAGCATTAGAAGCGGAACATTAGTGCATCCTAAATTGAATTACAGCTACCCAGTTCGGAAGTTGCTTAATTTTAACAAGTTGTCATTGCATGGATGTTTAACAATCAAATTATGATAGTTTAAAATTCGCAAAATCAAAAAAAAAAAATTGTAAAATATTGTCCAAAGAGTACGAATAAACGAGAAGTTACCGATGAGATTATGTTTACATAAAAAAATAAATGTTACGAGTATAACCACTGTGTGAAAACTAAATAAACAATTTTTCATATAACGTTTCAGTACAAACTGATGTAATAAGTTGCACTGCAATATCAGGAGCCATTTTGTGTCTGACTTTAGCTCTTATTTTTGACTTTTGTTTTGCTCAAATTGTAGTTGGTACGTAGTACATACATTTGATCATCTTTAAAGAAAGGTTTGCTTGGCAGCACTAAAAAAATTGTCAAGTACCTAATTATAAATTATTTACACTAATTTTATGTACAATATTGTTCTCGTGGCCATGATCCCTAGGCACCTTCTAACGTATCCTTTTAATTGTTACAGAAACAAATGAATCCGGATCACACCACCGTCCAGGAATGCCGCAAGGGGCGATGAGCGTCGTAGCAAAATGGCTCATGAACATTGGAAGGCATGGATGAAAATCGCTTGCACCGTAGTCCTCCTAGCGACAAGTCTGGCAGATTTCACCACAGAATGCCAAAGACCCTGCGACTGCCGGTGGCAGTCTGGCAACAAGGCTGCTATCTGCTCAAATTCCAGCCTGAAATCTGTTCCTGCAAATCTAAGCAACGACATACAAATCTTAGACCTATCCAACAACAATTTACATACGCTTCATCAAGAAGCTTTCAAAAAAGTAGGCCTCAGCAACCTTAAAAAACTTTTCTTAAAAGAATGTAATATAGAAGTAATACATAAAACTGCATTCGCTACACTCGCTATAATGATAGAACTAGATTTGTCGAGGAATAGAATACGCAATCTGCACCCGGACACCTTCAAAGGCACGGAGAAACTTCGACTAATAAATCTGAGTAATAATCTAATCGATAAACTCGAGGACGGCGTATTCCGCAATTTGAAATACCTGCAGAAAGTTGAAGTCAGCAATAATATGATCGTTCGTATCGGAACTAAAGCATTTGTCAACTTACCCCAACTAAAGATATTGCGCTTTGACGGCAATAGTCTCAGTCATATGAAGCCAGAAACTTTAATGGTCCTCCATAACTTATCCGGGTTGGATCTGCATAATAACCCGTGGCGATGCGATTGCAATCTTCAAACGTTTAGAGACTGGGTGATAACTCATAATTTATACACTGCGCCGACTTCTTGCGCGGAGCCAGCCGTGGTCAAAGACAAACTTTGGAACGAATTAGACTCATCTAATTTTGCGTGCCGACCTACTATTCTCGAGCCCGTCCCAGACGCAAAACTCAAAAGTTACGATGAAAACGTGACCTTGATATGCAAAGTCGTCGGAAACCCTACCCCTGAAGTAATGTGGCGATTCAATGGCAGGGTCATTGAGACCAGATCTTTCGGGGAAATCAGATATGTGATGACTGAAAACACCATGGATCTGATAAGATGGGTGAATTTGACCATTGTGAACGTAAGATACAGCGATAGAGGAAACTATACGTGCGTCGCAGAAAATCCGGGCGGCCGAGACGAAAAGTCGTTAACATTGATTCTATCTAAATATGGAAGTCCAGGCACTATTCTCGGCCTGGACACTGATACATTTGCAATATTAATAGGCTGTTTAACCGCTTTGATATTAATCTGTGCGGCTGTGCTTGGGGTTTGTTACTTTACTACACAGAACAATGATTCGAAAAGACTGATAAAGGCGGACACGTCTTCTAACGGGGACATTCTGATTGAGAACTCCGTGGCATCCGAGTTGGAGAAGGGTTTTAAAGTGGAAGTGAACCCTGTGACGAAGCCTCCGAGGAAGTACGAGGCTCCGCCGTCGCTGACCAGCGAAGCTACTGAGATGTCTGAATTGAACAGAACTTTGCTGGACAACGAGTCAATGTTAGGTGAGTAACAATTAACAAACACTAGTACAAATAGATGCAGTCAGTCAAATATTAGACTACACTAATATTTATATACCTCAGCTCCAGCTGTATCAGTCACCATTGCGTTTAAGCGAGCACACCATTGGTTCCACCCTACCCTACCTTCCACTCTATTACCCTCTTCGCTCTTGTTCACTTGCGGAAAATACATGCGTTTCGCCGACCCTTCTGATATTCCACGCTTTTACCCGCATATTACGACTAGGCGACACTTTCAAATTTGCTTTGGTTGTTAAGTAGTTATAAAGTTTTTAAGCAAGCAAGCATACCACTTGCCTGATGGTCAGCAGACACCATAGCCTATGGATGCTTGTGTCTCCGGAAAATCTCAAGCGCGTTGACGACTCTTTAGTTACTTATATAATGCAGGTCAGTAATGTGAATAACGAAAAAAAATTAAAATTATACACCTCATACATGTAACGGGAGATGAATGAAAAATGTCAATGCACTTAAGCTTGTAGGGTACATGTGTATCTTTCTTGTCGTGGTCTTTAAAAATAATATAAATGTTTCTAAAAAATAAAGCACTTTTAGTCAAGTCATTGGTGAGATATTAGCTGTCAAAGTCGTAAAAAGTGTGTTTCCAAACTATGAAGTTCAAAATTCTAAAATAAATCGAGGTGGTGAACATTAATAAATACTTTTAATATTTTTTATTTGAACAAAATAGAAAAAGGAGTAATAGAATATTTAAAATTCTTTTTTCATAATGTAACCATTTGAATTTCCTGTGAAACCTTAAACACATTGACAAATAATTTTTAAGAAAAAAAAACCGACTTCTATGGGGGAGGCCGGAGAAAGATTATTATACTTAGATGGTGCACTCTTAGATTCCATACAATGAAATAAAAATGGCTATAAGTACAGTAGTAAGTATAATGGTAGAAGACTAAGTACCCTCATTCCTCATGGAATCTTCCATCAGAACTCAAGCTTGAAAAAAATGTGTCTTGAAAACCTAGCTTGCTTGACAAACATATCGAAGAGAACAAATCGCCAAACGTGAACTATGCGTCCTTGAAGAGTTCCGTTCTGATCATCATCAGCAGTTCCACTTCATCAAATGTCACTTTTGTTTAATGCAAATGCTTGATTAGTTTATGAAAATACTAAAATCACTATATGTGTGCCTTTCCCATTTGAGGAGTTCCCTCGATTCCTCATGGATCCCATCATCAGAACTCGAGCATAACAAAAATTAATCGTGAAAAAAGAACTTGCGTAACAAACACAGCTAGGAGGACAAATCGCCAAACGTAAACTTTTAGTCGTTGAAGAGTTCTGTTATGATCATCATCAGCAGTTCCACTTCATCAAATGTCACATTTTTGTATGAAAATGCTCGATTTGTTGATAAAAACACAAAAATTACTATATGTATGCCTTTAAAATTTGAGGAGTTCCCTCGATTGTTCATGGATCCCATCATCAAAACTGCGTTTTGACAAAAACGGGACCAACTTGGATACACGTCCACATACAATAAAAAAAAAGAATTTTCAAATTGAGTTCAGAAATGATGGAGAATTCTGGAGTAACAAACATTAAAAAAAAAACACAACCGAATTGATCACCTCCTCTTTTAAAATCTTGAAGTCGGTTCAAAAACTGGAACGAATATTTCAATTTAAAATTTGCCACAGCTTCCAAGTCAAACTCCCGTGGTTCGTTCAAATCTGAAGGTTAGTTATTACATAATAATCATTTATACTCAAATTGCGCCAGCAAGTCCGTCCTCGGACGAAGATTACGGCGTATCCAGCTTCTGACTTCTGCTAGCCATCGAGTGAGACATAAAAATGGGATTTTAAGTATATTGATTGTGCATAACGTAATTGTGTAACCTAGTAAGAATCAAAAATAGTTATGTAGTACACTTGTATGTGTACTGGACTCGAGAGCGTCCATAGGCTAGGATGTTTCCTTAACCATTAGCCGTATGCTAGTTTGCCACCGTCATGTTATGAAATATCCATTAATTGGCATGCAATAGCTATACTACACGTATACATAAAATGATGCAATGTAATCTTAAATCAAACAAAGCAATGGTGTTACCTTTCTAAAGATGAGGAAGTGTTTATCAAATTTTAAATGATCAAATAGAATCCGAAATCAGACGTGTTAACTTAAGTAATTATAAATTAAATGCCTCTAACGAAGCAAGACCGATTTAATGGTACTACGAAAGCAATAGATTGTTAAATTTAAGGAGAATATTAGATTTCCATCTCCTTAAGAGATATCTGCTGAAGCGGTTAAAATCAACCGAAACTGAGTTTGATTTCAAACCGTTTGTGTTTTAGTATTTGATCTGTTGGAAACTAGATCGGCAGATACTGAATGTTAATATTCTAGTGCTATAATTAGGAGTTACTTTTAGTTAAGCTTAACGCAATGAGTCTAAACTGGAATATCAGGCAAACCGTATGTTGTATAATTAAGGCCAATTTGTTTTGACCATCGACTTAGCGTATTAGTTAGCTTGCCTACGAAGTTAACGGGCTTTGAATCCTGGTAGTGCATATTTGTGAACTATGTTTCCACAGTCTTGGAATGTTTTCTGTATACTATTATGTAACTGTTGTAATATTTCATTCAGGAAATCTGAATGAAAATTAAATGAAATATTTCAGGAGCATAATGAAGGCATAATTGTTCACAGATTTATACTCGCTTTGGTGTTACGATTTAAGGATGATTCACAGAAGGCCGTTCCGTGTCCGGGCCGGCCCATTTTCTTCTAAAGAAATACGCCGGCCGTTGCGTTTGCTGTCATAGAAAACGGGCCGGCCCGGACACGGAACGGTCTACTGTGAGTCATCCTTTATTTCGGGCCATATCAAAATAGTTTATATTTAAATATTATGCGAGAGACTTTTGACCAATCCCGGCACGGGTTGCTCAGTGATTCATATTTAAGTAAGCAGATATCGTGTCAGTTAAGGACACGTGGATAGCGTACGTGTACGTAATAAATAAAACGCTTTATTAATAACTAGGTTAAATCCACCTCACCGGAACGGAAATAGGATAATTAGTTATGAATAAGTAATTCGAGATTTATTCTTGGAAGCACAAAACTAATTTCTTTACATTATACGTCAAAATTACTTTTGCCTCATTGTTGACTGATTGTCGCATTTTAACGTTAGTAGACTACCATTAAAAGGCCAGGTCTGAAATTGTTATTTTCTATTAGTTTCGCCCGTGGCAGCAATCAAGAATCAGCAATCTGAGACAAAATCCGATTTTATTGTATTTCACGCGCTAACGAATATTGAGTTATTGTGTCGGAAAGAGTGTAAAGAACCAATTGAAGCTAAATTGAAATGTGAATTACTAACTGTCACACGTCCTTAGCAGAGCTGTCTTTTTAATTTCTGTGCGTCTATAGTAAAATATTCTACATAGTAAATGGCAGCTTATTTAACTGTACAAATAAAAATAAAATAAAAACAAGTTAAACTTGCAAAATTCTCAAATGTCCTTACTTTGGCCCAATGGCAAAGTCATTACAAAGTGTCGTATAAAGTCATCCACTACATAGTATAAAACAAAGTCGCTTCCCTCTGTCTGTCCCTATGTATGCTTAGATCTTTAAAACTACGCAACGGATTTTGATGTGGTTTTTTTCATACATAGAGTGATTCAAGAGAAAGGTTTATAATTGCATAATACATGCACAATATAGTAGAGGAACACTGATAATTGTAGAGGTTTCTAATGTGATGTCGTAAATAAACACATTTCTTTTGCGCTTACATTGCAAACGCTGGCTGAACCCTACGAGATAGTACAAAATAATGTACTACAGTATTGTACACCTTAAAAAGGTCTACAAAAAAGTCCGTGATCTCTTACTAAGCCATTTTAAGCAATACAGCATTACCACCACATCAGCCCTAGGACGTCTACTGCTGGACATAGGCCTCCCCCAATTTTATGGGGGGTAAATGCCATAATCGCCACGCTTGGCATGCGGGTTGGCCAACCCAAAATACAGCATTAATCCTTATCCAATTAAGTACTTTATATACATTGTGCATTTAATATAGATCAATATGGTCCTGTACAGCATGTAATTTAAATGAATATTTTCGAAGATATTACTAATTTAAAATGCAGGGACATAGACTCGTGCGAAGCCGGGATGGGTCGCTAGTAAAACCTATTTTGAAAAGTAGATTTAATTAATAATCACATGGTTTTTTTACTTCTATTTTATGGAGTATATAAAAAGTCTGAATTTACACTTGAAAATGCTAGCCGCCATGTTGTGACACTTGTGACGTCACACGGCACTAAAAAATTTTTTTTTTATGTCACACCGACGATGTCTAACAAATGATCCGTCATTAATTTTAAAATAACGTCTGTATAATTTAATTATAAACGACTCTAATTATTGCTTACTTACAGTATTTTTGACGACAAATACTGCGAATTGAATAAATTATTGGCACTTAAATAAACTAGGTAGGTAGTCGTAAGCAGGGTGCGCCCGACGTAATTCAGCGAAGCAATTGTCTATACCTTCAGTCTAGTTCGGTATTTTTTCCTCCGCGCTATGTCTGATTTTAGATTTTATTTATTAAAAACCTACGACGCGTTAGTGTCTGCTACGGTGGTAAATTTGTTTATTCTATTGACGCTTAGAGACCTTACAGGTACATCTCAAACAATATTAAATTAGTGCTGTTTTATTACTTATTTTAATTTTGACGCTTAGAGACTATTTACATCTCTAAGCACTTTGAAATAATTGTTATTAAACGTATTCCGATGCTCAGAGCCCATATACATCTCTGAGATATTAAATTAATTTTATATACTTTTTGTTTATTCGGACACAGACCGTATTCAATATACTTCCTTAATATTACCTTGTAAATTTATTTTCATTGAATCTTTAATCAGTATATGTTTAAATCATTATTTTTAAGTAATATTGTCAGTTAAATTGTATAATTCAAGCTTTGACATGTAAAAGTGCCCGTGTGGCCTATTTGCAGAATAAATATTTGTTTGGTTTTCATTTTTGACTCTGTGTTGTCTAGTTCAGAAGATGTATAGTGACCACGAAATACGCGAATCAAAAACGAATCTAATTCTACATACCCTTATACAATACCTAAACGGACTGTTTTGTTATCGTTGACGTCACAAAGGACAAGCGCAATGTCGACGAGTTTGTAGCACAATAAAAACAGTGTAAATTTCAAGTCATTATCAAATTTCTTTTACATGATTATGAATAAAATAAATAAATGGATAACTCATTTTGACTCAATGTATTTTAATTAACTCATTGTAAAAAAGTCAGACTCGCGCACCGAGGGTTCCGTAAAAAATATTTTTTATTATATGATGTAACTAAAAATTTACGTATTTCGCAATTTTTCCTTTATCTGTGCTATAAGATGTTGCTACGTGCCAAATTTCAAGATTCTGAGTTCACGGGAAGTACCCTTTGATTCCTTGCTTGCTTTGATTCCCTAGCGAGTGTCGAAAATTTGCGGCATAAACGGCTGTATCTTTTGATTCCGTTGGCTTAGAAGTTTGATTTTTTCACAGCTCCAAGGGACCAGTAGACCTGAGTATTTGATATAAACTCCAGCTTGATACCTCTACGCGTTCCTGAGAAAAAGGGTCTTGACAGATAGACAGACGGACGGACGGACGGACAACAAAGTGATCCTATAAGGGTTCCGTTTTTCCTTTCGAGGTACGGAACCCTAAAAACTACCTTATTCTTGGAATTTTCAATTTTATTTCTCACATAATAAAATATCCTATTGTGACCCTAGGTGATCTGGACACTAAACCGGAGTCACCAGCTTGAAACAAGAAAATGAGTTTTGTTGAGAAAATCGTGTCGTTTAAGACCTTATGTAAATGTGTATATCTGTCGTTTAATTTTATGCAACCATAAAACTAACTGAAGCGATTATAAAAGTGATAAAAACACAAACTACAATGTCCGCTTTAGTAGTAAACAAATAAAGTCAGTTTAACAGCCGCTGGAGAGTCGTAGGAAATTGTAATACTACAAACTAGATCGTCAAATTTATTAAAAACATCTTTAATTATTTTAATACTCGTAGTATCTCAACTGATTATTATACCATTGCGCTAACATTCGCCGAAATTATATCCGACAATTACAATACCACATCATCATCAGTATAATAAACCCCTGAAGTTTCCGCTGGTGAAATAATGTACCATGCAATATACTGTAGATTTAGGCCAATAAATAAAAAATAACATCATAAGTCTACAAATGTCAGCGTTGTTTCACCATCAGGCTCACTCGATTACACGTTCCTGGATAATATTACGAAGGAAACCAATATAAAAATAGTTTTAGGGTTTCGTACCTCGAAAGGAAAAACGGAACCCTTATAGGATCACTTTGTTGTCCGTCCGTCCGTCCGTCTGTCTATCTGTCAAGACCCTTTTTCTCAGGAACGCGTAGAGGTATCAAGCTGGAGTTTATATCAATGTAGTCCGATTTGTCCTACGATTTTGTTCACATCGTAGGACAAACCGGACAAAAAAATCCGTTTTGTCCTACGATATTATATGTCAATTTTCGTAGGACAAAACGGATGTTTTTGTCCGGTTTGTCCTACGATGTGAAATAATTAAATAAAAGCAATAGGAAGGGAGGAATTTCCTCTCCGGTTGTGGAATGAGCTCCGTGCCGAGGTTTTCCCGAAAGACTAAAGGGTCGACAACCCCATGGAGTTGCAGGTGTCCATAGGCTGCGGTGTCTGCTTACCATCAGGCGGCCGTATGCTTGTTTGCCACGGACGTGGAATATTTTTGTTGTTAAAACGTCCTAGTCGAATTAATTCAATTGTGAAAGTAAGATTAAATTATATATTTTCTCAATCTATTTATTATATCTCTAAACGCATTCCCGTATACAGGCGTGCTCGGGAGGATAAAGTAATCATACCTACTCATAGTATAAATGTGAAAGTTTGTATGTTTAGATTCTTGGGAATTTAAAATTTAATCAAACAGGAACGGTTAAACGGAAGTTAGTGCACATAGATGGTTTATTGCCTGAATTAATCGACTCGATACGACTTTAACCCGAAGATTTTTTAAACGGTACAAAATTTGTGGTGAGGTGGAGAAACACAGTACCGCATAAGTGCGAATAATGACTAATAAAACATATAATGTATTTAACAGTGGGCCGAATGAGAAAGCTCAATGTCAGTCAGGGAGCAATGGAACTCGGAGTTTCCCTACGAGATCGAATCAGAAATTGAAGATCCGTAGGAGAGCTATGGGCCGTTGACATAGTTCGCAGGACTCAAGTGGCAGTGGGCAGCCATGAGATACTTGGGAGAAGGTCTGGTCCAGCAGTGGACGTCTTTTGGCTGATGTGATGATTTCATCTGCAGCTGTCGAGTGCCTCGTAGTTTGCATTAAGCCGCAATGTAATTTATGTTCCCAACATAAAATATACCTAAAATGCGTTGATTGTATCTAATAATTACCAAAGCGTAATAACTATAATAATAAGACTTTAAAAAAAAAATCTAATTATTGTTAAAGTGACATCTTGTGTGTAGTAGAATAAGTTATTAGAAACTCTAGGAAGCAAGTAGCTAAATAGTTCGGCTATTTGCCACTTGGAGTAATCGTATTATATTTTAGTAATAATGCCGACTCCACATAATCGTTTTAGACGCTTAAATGTTATAAAAGGTAAATATTTAAAAAATAAAATTTGCCTATCCTATTTTACATAAAATAGCGTCAAAATATTAAATTCCAGTATTAGTAATTAAATTAAATTCCAGTATTAGTAATTAAATCCAATACCTATCAATGGTTTGGAGTGTCAAGGCAAAGAGAGCGCTTAAGGTGCGTTTACACTGGCAACATTTTGAGCAATAGTTGGCCTTGAACAATTGTGTTTTCTTACATTCAGTTAAGATTAAATTGAGAAGAATTATTGTTCAAAAAATTGTCCGTGTAGGAACACCTTTAGACTGACATTACTGTACAGCGCACTTTCTACTCCATTTTGACGTTAATGTCCTAGTCTATGCACATTGGGCTCTCCTTCGCGGGTTTGATAATTTTTGCGCTTTGAACGGTAAACTTAACCTTTTCGCCACCATTGAATTTCAAGTCGGTAAAAGCGACCCACACGCCATGACCTCATATCATTCGATGTTAAATATAGTAAAGGCAACCTACATACGCTCAAGTAAGGTTCATTTTCTGTCTTTTGCTATAAAGTGTTTGGCGTGTGAGACACTACTTACGGAATCTACTGTGGTGGTTTAAGGATGTACTGTAGTAACCCTTTGAATACCATTCTTCATGAACGGCAGTGTCACTTAACGCATTCGCTGACAGTCCTTTTTTCTGGACCTCTGGTTATATTTTTACATTTAGTGCGGCATATACGCACTTTTCCATGTTTTTCAAATGCACATGAGAGTTTAATCAAGTATATACCCAGTGCCTCAAACACACATACGAGTTCAGGATAAGATAAGACATGTGTAACATTGCAAAATGAATACAACTTGCATATGCGTTGAAGGCACTGGGCGAATCAAGCTAAATTATATGAAGTCACAGACGCGTTCAGAGCACTAGATGAAAGTAGTTGCTGGCAGTGAATGCGTTAAACGCCAACTAACTGTCCATAAGATTTAATTTGAACCCTAGTGTAAAGGACGGCGACTGGTAGCGTAGCCGAAGGCACGACCACATGCAACATCTTCGTTCTTTAGTTGCTCTTGGCGTTCAAAGGGTTCAATATTTTTATTTAGACCTAGTAGTTTCCTAAACCTATAATGCGGGGTTTATATGTTGGTCTAACATCGGCAAGCATGAGGAAGCTAAATATAATCCAGGGAAATCACATGTCAGCGGTTTTATCGCAAAAATTGCAATTTGATGGATTCATCCCTGTCGCTCGAGAAAGTAAGTGCGGTAGGGATGATGGAGTTTGGAATTTCATGATTCTATTTCACAAAGGTGATTTCCACTTATTATTTTGCCCGTGCCACAGAGGTTGTTATACGCATTTATTCTCATTAGTCCAATCGAAGTAGTTACGTGGCGGAACTAGTGAGACTTTTTCCCGATAGTTCCGTTCCAATGTTCGGTTGTGGCGCTTCGCGGGCCGCTACAGCGGCACGGTCGCTTCGCTCGCTCGGCTCACGCGTTGTAGGGTCGCAGTTCTACTATCACTCCGCTTCGCTCGTCGTCGTACAGAATACCTAACTACCCCTTTCTACCGTTTACAGAACTATTGGGAAAAAATCTCTATTAGTTCCACCACGGAACTTCTTCGACGGGACTACTGGGAATACGCGAAATGTAGACATTTTACCATTATGTAATGTATTAACAGAAAAGCATTTTCTCGTCCGTGAATACCAGGTGGTATCCTAGTTACAAGGATAGTAGCATAGGTATACCCGTATATAACAACGTTCCGTGGTAGACAAAACGTATCTTGTACGTTTAAACGGGCAATTCTTTATATCGGGATTTTGGAAACTGCTCAAAAGATTTCAATTAAATTGGGTTTTCGGGGGCCAACAATCGATCTAGCTTTGTCGTATCTCTGGAAAATGCAGTCAGAGTGAAGACCGGTCACCCAGTTATCTGTAATAACAACGGGAATGATAATCGCGTTATTGCCACCATATAAACTCCGCATAACAGAAAGTATAGAAACAAGCCTTTACTACAATAAAACGTTTATAATATAGAATAATCTCCCAGAAAACTTTATTAAACAAATTATAATGCGTACCATTATTAAACAATTCAGTGATATAAAAAAGTTACGGGTTATAATCATAATCTTTATTTGTACTAAGAATATGTTAAAAGTATCATTAATACATTACTAGTCGATTATTAACTAATGGCAGGACCAATTATTGATAAGACAAAGCTACAATACGATGGCAAACAGTAGGTTCTAGAAATAAGGTGCCATCTTGAAGAGTCTTGATTTTAACGGAAGAAGGACGGGACAACGGAACTCTATCGTTCAGTTCAGACGTGGAACGCGGCAGGTCCCTGTCGGCCTAAACGGAATTAATCGGTAGACCTAAAACAAACTGACGTACATCTCTGTTGGCGTTGGGTTGGCATACTTTGAAGTCTATCCGTCTCGCATTAGTGCGACAGACATTGATCCATAAATTCAAACTCCAAGACGTGTATGATTTTGATCGATAATCGTGTATATTTGTATGCCGACAGGCACCACATAGTGATACGAAAAATTGTTAACACCTTGTTATTACCTATGATGGACAAATAAACTCTTTAAATCTTGAAAAAAAAGACGTGGTCGCCGAAACCTATGGAGGGATGGATGGATACTTGTGACTCCAAAATAATTACAAGTTTGGTAATAATCACATGCTTGGTTACCTACAGAAAATACCGAAATCGGCATATGCGTGCCTATCAAATTCGAGGATTTCCCACGATTCCTTCTAGATCCCATCATTAGACCTTCACCAAATTTATATGGGTTCAATGCTCAGAGTATAAAAAAGAGAGAAGTGCCCTACTGCTTCCCTTCAACGAAAACCAATGTCCCCAGTTTTCTCCCACCAAGTCCACACACACACACATTGAACCGTGTAAAAACAAAACCTCGGGCGGTGCCGCCGAGTTTACGACATCATGCAAACAAGTGCTGCGCTTGGCTTTACGCACCCCTCAAAAAAGGCAATGAACACTAGAGGGATCTCTAAATTATTATGTTAAGATATTGATGACTATTGAAATTTTATGGTGTTCATATAATCACCAAAGTTGTATAACATAGTAAAGCATTATAGCGGTACATACATAAAAAAAATCATTAACACAAGTTTAGATGGTGTCCATATAATCACCAAAGTTGTATTACATAGTAAAGCATTATAGCGGTACATACATAAAAAAAAACATTAATACGAACTGAGAACAGTGAGAACCTTCTTTCTTCTATCAAAGTTGGGTAATAAGATCAATTTGGAAGTTGGTCTGCAGTCTTTTGGAACAAAGTTATGTTTATTAAATATTGATTTGTGAATTTACCGTTGATATTCAATGACTAGTTCGACATTCTATTCCTATTTTATCGATGACGCATAAATTGCAATTTTGACCGGCACCACTCTAGTCGGGCGGAGCCTAACAGTGGGCCGGCGACTGCGCACCACTAAATAATTTACGCAGCGACCAAAGCTACAGCGGCATGATACATTGCGCCGTGGCTTAGCGCGGTACGGGGTGATTATTGTACAAATCTTTCAATGTACAGCTCGCAGAAAATATCACGCTTTTTCATATTTTATCACTTAAACTTCTTCTTGACCATGTCACGGCGACATGCGCCTCGCCCCCATTTCACATCTATTTCTTTCTATGATCTGAGGTTCAATGCCAGGGTACCTGCTATGAAAGAAAAAAAGAACTATCAAAATCGGCCAATGTGGTCAAGAGTAATCGGGGAACATACATACATACATAAAAAACAAGCAAACATGCATACGAACTGAGTACCTCCTCCTTCCTTCTATTGAAGTCGGTAAAAAACAAAATACATCTACACGCAAGCCTAGGCACCGAATTCTAACTTATTTATAGGTAGGGAGTTTTAATTTGTTTTTTTTTGCATGTAGTGTCAAAAATCGTACTTAACGCATCATCTAACTCCTGTTTTAGTTTTCCCTACCTTCCATCATCAGCTAACCTGAATGACTTGAACGAATACGGCTACTGGCCTATTATTATGTGCATAATTATGATATTTAAAGAATCATCCTCTTACTCCTAACCGTTAAGGAGTTTTACCGTCCATCATCAGCTCACCTGAATGACATGAGGAGCGCTCGTCGCCCGCAGCAGCGGCCGCGTACCGCGTGCGGTATGCCGGAGGTTAAGGTTGGCTGGGGTCAGTTCTTGGATAGGTGCCCGCTTTGAGTGGTTACTAACTGAGCGCTCCCTTCTTTGTAAGCCAAGTTAGATGCCAACTTCCAACAGTCAAGTTGCCCACTCACTTGACAAGCCTCATCCCAATAAGGTCTAGTCTCCCCCTTGGGTTGAAAGGTCCGATGGCAGTCACTTTCGTAAAACCTAGTGCCTAGACTAATTCTTGGGATTAGGTAGCGGACAGCGGACATCGTTCAGGATGCAACTGTACTGGGATAACGCTAAGATGATGATGATCATAATGATCAGCTCTCCTGAATAACCTGAAAGAATAAAGGTATCGATTTATACGTAATACCTTTAATATTTAACTCGAGAATTATCCTCCAACTCCTAACCGTAAAGGAGTTGTATCTTCACCAGCTCATGAACATCAGATGGCGATTACCAGATGCAAATACTTGAATAGCTTTAGAAAACAAATAAAACAGATAGTAAATGCCCATTAACATATGAAACAGATAGTAAAACATATGAAACAGATAGTAAATGCCTATAAAGTTTGAGAGTTGCCCTCGATTTTCCTATGATCTAATCATCAGATGCAAAGAAACCGGCGAACATCATACATAAAAAACATACAGCGAAAATTAAAACCTCTTTTTAGTTGGTTAAAAACAAGGAGTTATATTATGGCTGCGATCTACTGTTAGGTGGAACTGCTTCCCTAGCTGAGGTGCTCCAAATATGAGCGAGATGGCAGTCCACTGTTCTTTACTTCTCATAAAATCCCAATATCCGCTTCGTGCTTATTATGAATGCAAAACTAAATGTACCTATCCCTTCGTAATCTAGTGGGATATAAGTCACATGGATAACTGACTGATAAGCTAAAAATTAAATCAAGTTTGGGCGGGTAACTAAAGCAACTTTTCTTTAAATAAGTTCATAGCCATTGTAACTCAGAAACTCTTAATTGCTTAAGCTTATGCTTATGCTCGCCTTTGTACATATGTCAACTATCCTTGTAATTATTGTTTTATTGTTATGTTTCACTCATGAACAATAAATAATTTTACATCCGTACAAACATACATAACTAGTCCTTCAGCTGAAATTTTATAAATTCTTAGCACATCGTAGCAGTATCGTACTATACTATTCAGTCGTATCGTTTCCACTGTATGAAATGCTTCGAATGGTTCACACAACAGTTTGGAAGTGTTTTGATTCGGTGGCCGGCACTTTGAGTTATGAACCCAAAATAACTGATGCCAACTTTCATTTTGCCCGCTCCAATGACTTAAGTCTGAAAAGTTAACAGAAATACAGTGTCACATTTATCGCCTGCATACCGCGTGCAGTATGCGAGGTTACGTCGGCACAGGTCAACTCTTGGATAAACGACCGCTTTGAGTGTTTAACTAAGCTTGCTTTAGAAGGCACGTTAAGCCATTGATCTAATGACAGCAGTCGTTAAGCTAAGTTAGAGGCCTTCGGGTGGCTTGAGAACTTCTAACAGTCAAGTTGCCGACTCTCTTTAGAAGCCTAATCCCAATAATGTATAGTTTCCCTCTTGTGTTGGGAATTCAGATGGCAGTCGTTTCCGTAAAAGCTAGCAAAAAAAGAATCCCAACACTGCCTTCACAAAAATCCCTATGATGCTGTTCTGCTCTTTAGGCCTTCAGCAGTTCATATGAAGAGGCTTCTTAATAAATACTAACAAAACAGTTTTTTTTTTATATTGGGGAATTTTTATACACAAATCGTACTAGTCCTAAAGTTTAAACATGGTTCACTAAATAATTACCCCTTAACAAGATTCCCTTTAATATTATTCTGATCCATCATCAGAACTTCAGCAGACCATTGTACAGAAGCTACTCAGCAAACACAATGTAAAGAGCCCAAAAGCGGTTAAGTAGCTATGTTTCTTCGAACGGTATTTTGTGATGTTGTTCTACTTCATCATCAGACTCTCAGAAGTTCATTAAGAACGGTTCCTAACCAAACATAAACAAAAGGGCCCAAAAACAGACAAAAATATACCTTACATCAGATCTTGTAATCTTCACTAAGCCCTATCAAAATTGTCCACACTGGTCAGGCAGTTCCAGAGAAAATGCGCTCAAACGAACTTTCAAGCGAAAATTTAACTTCAGAGGCCCTGGTGAGTTATCTTTGTAACATTTATTTGTTATCGTTGTAACATTTATTATTTGAAGTTCGTCCCGAATGAACCAGTAATTCATTGCATAAAACTGTATCCAAAGCGGTCAAGCCGTTTTGGAGATATTGCACAAACAAACAAACATACAACCTCTGACCCTGAACGCATATATATCTTAGCCGTTCCGTCGTGGTTAAAAATACATACAGTGAGTGAAACATAGGGCTTCCTCCTTTTTTGAAGTCGGTTATAAACCGAACAATATAGCAAAGAATCATCGCTGAACATATTTACTTTTTTTCTAAGGTTGTCAGTCAGGCAGCCCTACTGCTCGGCCAAGTCAAGGGGGAGCTTGTACATAATTTATAATAAAAAAAAAAAAAATGATTTAAAGACAAAGACGAAATGAAATTTTAGTCGTTTAAACACAGCTAAACTAATGGCTAGGTCTGGTGTTAAACTGCACGAAGCTTACTAGCAAATAGAGATTACAATATACTAGAAGTATTTTAAAATTGCTTACCTTAGGCACATGCGTGAATATTTTTAGTATCACGATAATATTGAGAAAAGCTATTGCAACTACATATATCACAAAATTACACGTTACAACAAATAAAACGAAATAATTATGTATTTATCTGTCGTAAAGCGCATGCGCACTTCTAAGGTTTGGAATTCTCTGCCGGCGTCTGTATTTCCGAGTTCATATAACCTGGACCTTTTTAAGGCACGAGTGAATAGGCATCTTCTGGGTGAGCTCGCTTCATCGTCGGCCTCATATTTGCCCCCTGGCTAGATGCTGGCCAAGAGCAATCCCATTTTTAATAAAAAAAAGTAAACCAACATGTTTTCAATTTTATGCCATTAAATGATTGACATTTGTATATTTATTTGTTTGATTGTACATAATTCCAGAATTTTTCCTAAAACACGAAACTTACGACAAAAACACGAACATATGACCCCGGTTTAAAAAAAATGCCGGTTTCCGAGCCCTGGACGTCTGTCCAAGCAGCAACAGCAGAAAGAAGCCTAATGGTATATAAAATTATTTATTATTTAAAGACTAGTTTCTGTCCGGCTCATCAACTAACCAGTATCGGTATTTATCTCAGGTTACAGCCCTATCTGTGTGCAAATTCGTTTAGCCGTTTTTGTTTGATTGAGTAACAAAAATATTAGTTAAAACTTTCATATATTATGACGGAGTGGAAATCCGTGACGGAATTTACGGGACGGAAAAGATTCCGACGACAGCTACTCTATATAAAAATTAACCAAGTCACTGTTTCTATGGGGGCCTGTAAAAATATTAATATCTTTGATAAAACCACGTCTTCCAGGTGGTCGCAAGCCGCCTCTGGGGTCGCATAACCGGCCCTGCGACTCTACCGCATGTCATTTCACTGGCCAATTTAAATAATTATATAGATTGAAAGTGTCGAATTCACCATTATGAGCTGCTGTTCAGAGCCGCCATCCCGAATAAATAAATAAATAAAGTAATTGGCCTTAGTACATATCGTCAAGCACGATAATCTCACCCGAATCCGTAATATAATTGCTTATATTCTACTCACAGTAGTCCAGGTCAGCTCCATGTGTTGCGTGTGGCAATGTTCAAGTAAAAGTTCCTATTTGCATGATCAGGGCATGCTGTTGGGCAGTCATGGCGTGGTACAGTCAGCGTGATATAGTACGTAGCAGCCAAAGGGGCCAAATACTTCGGAACACCATACAAAATATATGGTGTATCGAACTATTTGGCCACTTTGGCTGACATGTACTATATGACGCTAACTGTACGTATACTACTTTTTAATCATTTACTTATATTCTTAGTGCCAATACTTACTTTGGCATTTGTACTTTCAAAAGTCAGCGAAGAAATTCAAAGGTGTATGTAAAGTCCCATCCCAAGCAACCCGAGTCAGCGTAGGGACTACTGCTCATTCCTGCTCAACTGTGAAAGCAGGCATTTGTCCAACCACCATCCCCACCACCATATCAGCCCAAGGACGTCCACTGCTGGACATAGGCCTTCCCCAATTTCATGGGGGGTAAATGCCATAATCACCACGTTTGGCATGCGGGTTGGCGATCGCAGTGTCTCCACCGCACTCCAGGGATGCTGCTGCCCGTCCCACGGTCCCATTTGTCCAACAGTGGGACATAATAGGGTGATGATGATAACAACTTTGTTCAAACAAATATCATAATATTTATCTTCGTGTTGTTGGTAGCTTCTAAAAGCAGATTACCCAAACGTGCTTTCGAGACACTTACCTCTTTTATGGGTATCGCTTTCAGCTCAAAGCGGTTTGGTAAATGGCTATCGGGGGGTCAAAAATAACTTAACAGTTCATATAAAATTAACCAACAACAAACCACACCATAGGATTGAAGCAAAAAAATCTTCTCTACTGCATCTGTAGGTGAGTTATACCCTTAAAACATTTTATTTTAGATTTAATTTTACCACTTTGTCAGTTTTATTGATTTATATATCTGTGCCAAATTGCAGCATCCTAGCACTAACAATCACAGAGCAAAGCCTCGGACAGACAGACGGACAGACAGACAGACAGACAGACGGACATGGCGAAATTATAAGGGTGCCTAGTTGACTACGGAACCCTAAAAAAACGCCTTCAATTTAGTTTTACGCCAAGGCTCTCCGAGAGCTGAGTATTTATTGACTGCAGAAAACACCGAAATTGCCATCGACTTGCCTATAATATCTGAGAGTTCCTTAGATTCCTTATGTATTTATTCCCTATAATAATTATCGAACTATATGAAAACAGTAGATATAGTAGAGAACTGTGATAGTTCATCGCCTGTGCTACATCTTCATATATTAGCCTACTACTCGTACACACTTATTGCTCTGTAAATGGGTATGTGGTGTTGTGTTCCTGTTGGTAAGCAAGGCGGCCAGAGCTCTCGAGGACGCGATGTGCTGAGAGTAAGAGTCCTATGTCAATACCTAGCAGTCAACACAACGAATCCTAAAATCTATAAAGGGAAAGCAACGTAAACTTTGAAGTCGCAAGCGTCCTTCAGTCTGCTTACCATCAGGCAGGCCCGAGGATGCGCTTTGTTGATCGTGAGGGGTGTATGCATTTGTTTCTTGGTGTCAAAAAGTGAACCCTATCACTTGCGGAGAGTTCGAACACGAAAGGTTTATCTTCTGAATTTTAGATGTCAATATAGCCAACTTGTAATCGTCTACAGTTAGGTAAGTCCAACTTCGAGAAAGAGGTTAATCGTCTAATCCGACTCGGCTGGGCAGCGTTCGGGAAGCTACGGCACATCTTTTCGTCCAATATTCCGCAGTGTCTCAAGACAAAAGTCTTTGACCAGTGTGTGTTGCCAGTTATGACATATGGCACTGAAACGTGGTCGCTTACTATGGGCCTCATAAGAAGGCTCAAAGTCACCCAAAGAGCAATGGAGAGGGCTATGTTAGGAGTTTCTCTGCGTGATCGCATCAGGAATGAGGCCATCCGCAGCAGAACCAAAGTGACCGATATAGCCCTCCAAATCGCTAAACTTAAGTGGCAGTGGGCGGGGCACATAGCACGTAGAACCGATGGCCGTTGGGGCGGAAAGGTTCTCGAGTGGCGACCACGTACCGGAAGGCGTAGCGTGGGCAGGCCCCCCACACGGTGGACCGATGACCTGGTAAAGGTCGCCGGTGTCCGCTGGATGCGGGTGGCGCAGGACCGGTCATTGTGGAAGTCTTTGGGGGAGGCCTATGTCCAGCAGTGGACGTCTTTCGGCTGACATGATGATGATGATGATAGCAAACTTCTGTCTCCATGCTTCCTTGAGTTTGCCCAATTTCAGCTGAATCTATTGAAGATAACTCTAGCTCTAGAATTCAGATGCAAGATTTGTCCCACACACACATACATACTGTTTTACTAGCCCTGCCCATTTTATACGGTCGTAACGTACCTATACAGACTGGTAATAATTATACAGTAATGAAGTTGCCCGTAACATATACCTACCTAATATATTTGTGATCAATTCTTCTAAAATTATCTGAGCCTAATTTCGTTACTTGCAAATAGACTACCTTACCTTAGTAATGATGTCAGCTCATGAAAAAAATCTTCTACAATTAGTGATCATGTACTCTTAACAGCGGGGAAAGACGAGTTTTTGAGCGGAGGCCGCATTTGTATTATGGCACTTAGCACCTGGTCAATCTTAATCATTTATATTTACAGAGTTCCTGAAAGAATAAATTAACATTTAAAGTTCCTGTTCAAATAGTTTCTTTATTCTTAGTTCGTAGCTACTACCAATGGTATCAGTTTACTATAGCAAATGTATTTTTATTTTGAAGAAAGTATATCCTTAACGTTATTAATAAGCAAATCTGCTATTGAACACCTCCTAAGGACCCTATTGCATTCATTTCACCAAACTGGAATTGAGTAACTTAACAATTTTCTTTCTTCTTACATAAGCTAATTGGATGTGTTATTATTAGTTCTTTTAGTCTAGTATTCGTATATAAGTTCGTAAAACTCCAATTGGCACGAGGCGGGATTCGAACATTTCTTACCACGAGCGCCGCTTGACAGCTGCATGCTCAAACACCTGGGCTACCGTTGCTTATATCACATTTGATACTCACCGTTATTTGATTTGATGATACTTATGTGGAAGAACACCGTGAGTGAAATCCCGAACCTGTAGTGGGGCCGTGTGGGAACTACTAACCATTCCTTCTCGTCTATGAGAGGAGGCCTGTCCCCAGCAGTGGTACGTATGAGGCCTGATACGTCAATTCCAAATTGTAATAGTTGTAATTGTTTCTTTGTTCTCGCATAGAACTATTTCTACCAAAATCTTTTTAAACAAACTTAACTTGTAATTCAGTACCTACTTACCTTTTGGAAATAAATCTAGTCTACATCGAGATTATGTACCTTCATCGGCATCAGCGTCAACGCTATTTATTTGTGATTCTTGTAAAACCTTACATTACATTTTTACTTATTACATATTTTCGACGCAAGCTTTCATCGCCGATTTTACCTGAAAAAGAATGTCATTAGCTGCCGTCAAGTTTTTGTTTTTAGAACATTCAAAAAGTCCGACTGCTGCCTCCTAAATGGTTGACAGTCTTTGGCTGTTAATTTATGTAACAAATAATAGCACATGATATTCTGTCCGAAGATTTCTGTAGATTTAATATTTAAGTTGTATCTAGTTACGTGACGAATAAACAACATATAACTCTTCAGGCGCGTTTTACATGCTGCGACATCAACCGGCACCCTCGCCACCAAAATGATGACCACCGACTCCGTTCGATTTGGAGTCAATCCGATCATTCTGCGTGAATGGCTGTTGCAAGCCAAACAGCAAAAACAAACAAAAAAAAATATACAAAATTGTCATTAGTGTAAGTTTAACACTAACCTTCTTGCAAAGACGTTTTGAAAGTGCTATTTTAGGTTCAAACTCAGAGTACCCCAGAGAAGACGTCAAATAATAATACCGCTACCGAGCGAGATGGTCATATACTAAATGAAACATGCGACAGAGCGGGATATAGAGTTGTTGTCCTTGTCATAATATATTTGCTTCATTATTTGCTTCAATGTCATATTCACGTCATGTCAAATAGTAGATAAACGACTACCCGCCCAAATTAAAGAGATTGTTTATGGTTAGCCGCCAGGCGTATAAGGCCTGGGGTGCTACCGCGAACTTCGGAAATCGAACTTCGCATCGTACCGTCCCTTTCCGCCATATAGAGTATAGCACGAGAGTGAAAGGGAAGGCACGACACGAAGTTCGATTTTCGAAGTTCGCGGTAGCACAGCTGAATGACACTGGCGCGGCCTGCGGTAGCGGTCAATAGTAAATTGGACAGCTAATGACAAGTAAGCAATGCTAAGCAAAGCTTGTACTATGGGTACTAGACGATGATATACTTACTTATATAGGTAAATACATGCTTAAATACATGGCGCTTATGGCACTTACCCCCCATGAAATTGGGGGAGGCCTATGTCCAGCAGAGGACGTCCTTTGGCTGATATGATGATGATGATGATACTTAAATACATAGAAAACATCCAAGAACCAAGTACAGAATCCATGCTAAATGCACAAATAATGCCCTGGCCGGGATTCGAACCCGGGACCTCTAGCTTCGGAGCCAGTGTCACTACCAACTATGCTAAACAGGCCATCAAGCCATGCATGCTATTAACAATTCATGCACAATAAAGGATTCCGTACCTACTAGTCCTAATTTAAAACCACTATTATATACTGTGAATTAAAAGTACGCGTAATGTAGGGTTCTGTAGTTGTCCACCCGTGACATTATGCGGCTTTAAAATATCGTCTTATATTTACAATATCGCCTAAGACCTATCGCTAGAAAAAAAATAGCTTCAAATATAAATAAAAACTGGCCAAGTGCGTGTCAGGCCACACGCAATGAAGGGTTCCATAGCTAGTACTACTGCTCTATATTTTAAAACCACTATCCTGCACTTCGTATTAAAAAAGGTCATATCTTCATTAGAAATTTACGGCAGTTAAGGCCTTTTGTTGGGGCAAGGCAGTTTTTCAGCGATAATTCAAAAACCGTTAGACTTATAGAGTTTTCCTGTAATCTATATGTATACATAGAACGATTTCATGTGTTTTTTCAATGGGAGAAGGGTCTATTTTCTTAAATAACTTCAAAACCATTTTTCAGCCCACCGTGCCGCGTACGACTACGACAGCGACACGTGATTAGACAATTTTCTTGAAGTTGACTAACGGCGTCACGTGATTGGTCAATTTTCATTATAAGTCACTAAAGTGTTTTCTTACGAGTAGTTTTGAGTTCCATAGAAAAAATTGTGTGATTTAGATTATACGTTGGTCTAGAAACATTTACTTGAAACATTAAATTCGACCACAACCATTGTCACCAACAAGATATCGTACCAAATTCAACACAATCGGTCTAGTTGTTTCGGAGCAAATTGGCTGTGACAGACGAATGGACAGACAGAGAGACAGACGCACAAGTGATCTTATAAAGGTTCCGTTTTTTCCTTTTGATGTACCGTATGGAACCCTAAAAACCGCACTCGAATCGGATCATCTGTTAAAGAGCTATGGTGCCACAGACAGACACATATACACAGATAGTACAGATACACATGTTAAACTTATAACACCCCTCTTTTGCGTTGCATTGGCGGTTCAAGAATTTTTTTAGTAATTTCAATATATAACAATGTAGTGGCCGATATAATATATAATACACCTACATTACAAATTGTATTTAAATACACCTTATAAAGACAGACAGAACAGATAGACAGATAGACGGGCTTGACGAAAGTATAAGGATTCAGCTTTTGTCATTTTGGCGTTGGAACCCTAAAAATCCTGTTGTTGTTAATAAGGTTTCCGTAAATAAGAGCTATTTACAAATTTAATTCGATACAATAAAGCATACTAATAATTGAGGCCGCAGGATGTAATACTATTATGTGCCGCAGGTCACAAAAAGAAAACAGACTAAGTACTTCAAGTTTGCAAAGCCAGACAGGGTAGCCGTTAGTGTGACCACATCACACGGACCATATCGGGCCACTTTTTGACCTCTCTATAATTTAAAATGCTATTTGACCTACACACAACTTCCCACGACTTATAAGACCTTCTTCCTATTACCAAATCCTGAATTTCAGTAAAAAGTCTTACCGTCCAGGAGATTATGACTTCCAAAAATTACTATATTTATACCGAATGGCTGATTGACTGACTCACTCTGTCACATTGAAATGTTTGACTACTTCCCCCACACGATGGACTGATGACCTGGTAAGGGTCGCGGAAGTCCGCTGGATGAGAGTGGCGCAGGACCGGTCATTGTGCAAGTCTTTGGGGGAGGCCTATGTCCAGAAGTGGACGTCCTTCGGCTGACATGATGGTGACTTCCGGGTGACCTAGAATGGTGAAATCTGGCATCCAACTAGTTAGTTGTGTGTATACAAAGGGATAAATCTAAAAACTGAATTTTTACATTTGGATTTTTATTAATTTGCAACGTTGTTTACGGGCACATCTAGCAACTGAATTTTAAAGCGTTTATCTTCAAATAATACAGAAATATGAATAAAACTCCACGAAATATGTCCAAAAAAGACAATCCCGAAGAGTGGCGTATCTGGTCATTTTTTCGTGCACAGAAGACGTAACCGTCTCTTACAAGGGGGACGCAGTTTACCAAATAGAGGCATTACCTTAAATATATTCAATGAAAAATGTTTTGTAAAAATAATAGCTCCAACATTATGAGGTATTGTTTATTTACTTGTTCATAAATGGCAGCGCTGACCGAAAGGTTCTTGAGTGGCGACCACTTACCGGAAGGCGCAGGGTGTAGTAGACCGGCCCCCAACCCAAGGTGTAATGATGACCTGATAAACGTCATGGGAGTCCACCGGTCACTGGCACTCTTTTCGATAGGCCTTTGTCCAGCAGTGGACGTCCTTCGGCTGATAAAATGATGATGATGAAACTGGTTGGTCTCATGTTTGTTGAACAGTGACGAATTTACATATTTGCTATCCAAAGTAGTTTACTCGTACTTCCTCTACCGACTTCTAATTCGAAACCACTAATTTCTCCTCCAGCCGTATAAGCTTACTGTCTTGGTCGTGCTACCTTACTTATTGGGTACTTTTCATGGACAACTACTCACATTGAGCTCTTAGCTGTAGTCATCACTGCATCTAGTTGATAACTTACATCTTTGCAATTAGTGGAATTCCTGAAATAAAACGTACACAACACTGACACAACAAATATTTTTTCATGAATTTGTAATTATGACAGCTTGTCAATAGTTTACGACGTAAGTATTTTTTTCTTTAAAAATCAGTGCACCGACGTCTTTGTCGGACAATGATGAAGGACTCGTTCATGCAAGAGTAACACCGTCGTTTCAAACTGCAATGAGAATATTACCACAGCGACATCTAGTGTGGAGTAGCAAACCGATTGTGCACGTAATTCAACTTAAATATTTTATGTTTCATAACGTTAACTTAACAACTCTTATTGTCAACGTAGCGAAATCTAGTGTCGAATAGAAAAACGTTGAGCAATGAATACAAAAGTACATGGGAGACCGCGCTTTGCTCGGCGTATCATCTAGTTAGGTCATATTCCAAGGAGTGGATGCTTTGCTATGGTGGGATCGTGCGGCTTTCAAAGCCCCCACATAGCATTCATTAAAATCGTTAGAGTAGCCGTTTCCAAGACCCCTAAAATGTATATATAATAATTACTCGTTTAAAGATAACATTAGATTATAGACACGGCTGATGCAACCTATACCGCCCTCACCCACCTATACTCAGGGCCATCGACAGAGGTGCTGCACCTCATATCCAACTCAGCTACATAGTTTGCACAGCCTAAATGTTAGCATCTGATTTTGAGAAACTACATGCATTGATGTAACAATTTACTCAGAATGGAATTATTCCCGTTGGGGCCAAAGTTCATTTCTACAATTACATATCACATTTTAATAGCAGTTCTTTTTTTTTCGTCTAGTTCTATTTTCTTTTTTTTACTACCACGTTGGTGGCAAACAAGCGTATGGCCCGCCTAATGGTAAGCGGTCACCACAGCCTATGGACACATGGAGTTCCTGGTGTATCACATGCGCGTTGCCGACCCAAAAAAAATATATCAATCCTATCTAGAAGAACCCCATAATCTAGCCCCTCGGGAAAAGGAGCTGATTCCATAACCAGAATACCTATTAGCAGTTCGTTTTGTTCTACTCGTTGAAAAAATCGTAGGACAAAACGAACTTCTTATTATTTCCGTCCGTTTTGTTCACATCGTAGGACAAAACGGATTTTCATGTCCGATTTGTTCACATCGTAGAACAAAACGGATTTTTTTGTCCGGTTTGTCCTACGATGTGAACAAAATCGTAGGACAAATCGGACTACATCTCAGGTCGATGGTCTACTGGTAAATAAAATTATTACTAACTTAAATCTAAAACAGACCCTTGAGGCATTGTACCGAGGATGCTGGCGACATTTCCTCGCTGTATTGCAATGCTGATACAGTGAGCGAGGAAGTTGCCATAAAACCAATTAATTGTAATAATCACTTTTTATTTGGGCAGAGGAAAAGTGTAACTCAAAATTCAAATAAGCAATGATCCTTGTTCCAACGCCATTCAGACTTAAAGACTAGGTAACAAACAACCCCACTATTCTTTCCACCACCCTGATCAGGCCACTCTGCTTGATCAAAACAAGTGACGTCATTGGCAATCGGTTTCGGTACCAATACATTAATTTCACAGTTCTTCTTCTTCAGCTGCCATGCCCTAGCGGGCGTCGGTGGCCAGCCTTGCAAAGTCCTTCCTATTCTTGGCCAGCCTTGCGAGCGAGGCTGCGTCATTGATGCCTATCCAGTGTCCATTTCTTGATATTGTCGAGCCAGTTCATCCTCCTTCTTCCTCTTCCCCATTTGCCCTCCTATTTTTCCTTCTTTTATAACTCTCAATAAATCATATTTCTGGTGTCTATGTAAGTGTCCAAAATATGCAATTTTGTTACATTTAACTATGGCTAGTACTTCCCTTTTCTTCTTCATTCTTTTTAGGACATCTATATATGTTACTCTTGCCGTCCAAGAAACTCTTAGCATACGCCTGTACAGCTACATTTTGAATGCCTCTATTTTGTCTTCCATTGACTTATTTAGCGTCCATGCATCAACACCATAGTAAAGTATCGATAGTACATAGCATTTTACCATTCTCGATCTTAGTTTTAAATTAATGTCTTTATTGGTATACAATTTTTGCATTATATTAATATATAGTCGCGATTTAATACTTTATATTACATTCTTATATTTCAGGTTTATAAACAAACTAGAATCGGAAGTCATCATTCTCTCTAACTAGTATCATCATCATCATCATCTAGCGTTATTCCCAGTACAGTACCATCATGAAGGATGCCTGGGGTCCGCAACCTAATCCCAAGAATTGGCGTAGGACTAGTTTTTACGAAAGCGACTGCCATCTGACCTTTCAACCCGAGGGGGAAAATAAACCTTATTGGGATTGGGCCTGTCAAGTTAGTGATTAACTTGACTGTTAGAAGTTCTCAAGCCGCTCGAAGGCCTCTAATCGTAACATGGCTTAACGACTATTATCATAGACAGCAGCCAGGATCAACGGCTTAACGTGCCTTCCTATTACGGGAGCGCTCAGTCAGAACCACTCAAAGCGGTCACCCATCCACGAACGCTCGTCTAACTAGTATATATGTACATACAAAAAATATTTACGGCATAAGATTATTTATTATTTTTTATTTAGGCTTATACAATAAGACACGCCGCCATCTACACGTGCCACCGCTGGGCAAATGTTTCCTTCCATGAGAGAGAGAGGAGTCAATTTTTAAGTAGTCCCACTGTAAGCTCAATAAGGCTATGGTTACTGTGATGACGCTATATTTAATGAAGGAAGAGTGGAAGGAAAAGTTGGAAACGTACGACTTCAGCGAACGTACTTCGACCAAATCGGAGACATTCTGCAGAAAGACCAGGTCAACAGTACGCTAAAGCGGCGCGCATGCATGAAAAATGTTATGAGAGTTGTATGTCAGGACCATACCAAATGGGAATCCGTAATCTCTGCCTACCCCTCTGGGAAACAGGCGTGATATATGTATGTTCATAGATATATAACTACAAATATGCTTGAATCATCCTGGGATCGGGGTATCCCGTGAAGTGGAGCAATCTATAGCCAAATGTTTCTACTCTTATAATATGCTAGGATGTTTTATTCATATTTTAATGGTAATATTCCATCACATGTCAAAAAAATACATTAATTATACATTTAAATCACAGTGTTATTACACTAGTACTAGTAGGTGATTGTTATCAACTAGAAAATAACTCTCTATGGTCGTAAAACGCCTGCTCGATAAGCCATTTCTTTAGTTTCTTTTTAAATATTACCGCACTTTGTGCAGCGACAACATCACCCGGCAGGTGATTGTACACTCTGCGGCCCATGACGCGAGTCTGTGTGACACCGGGTTTATATGTAGGCATAGATAAATACATAGAAAACATCCAAGTACATAAAATACATCCAACCAAAAAAAATACAAGTAAATCCCTTACCGGGATCCGAACCCGGAACTTCTAGCTTCGTAGGCAGTGTCACTATCAACTGCTAAACAGGCCGACTAAGTCAATTACTACAAGTGAATAACTATGATATAGATTGTATCATTTAATCATCCACAAACTAGATTGCGAGTAATTTGGCTTTCACGATGCACTAAACCCTCATCGCAATGTAATATTTTTCATTACATTAGATTATTTTTGCTACGGGCAAAAATAAACGCCCACAAGCTAATAAATGTAACCAAATTAACATGTGATTTGGATTTGGAATGAAGCCTCTGATCCTATGTAATATTTTTAGATACTAGACTACCGAAATGAGTACAAATTAGCCGAAAAGGTCAACGTTCCTTTTCTTAAGGCAATAAATTCTTATGAAGTATGTATAACGACAGCTCCGCTCCATTGTTGGTATTCCTTAATACTCCATTAAACAGTAAAAAAGAAGTCGATTTTGTTTTATACACTATTAAATCTTTTGCACCCTTAAGTATATCGTTCACACTAACTGAGCACGGTTTGTCGTATTAATAGTTAAGTGATTGCCTTGCAATGCCAACAAAAGCAAGACTGAATCTTCACATATCACCACTTCTAAAATCATTTCCGATATCAAACAATTAAAATTTTACTGAATGTAATGGTGAAAATAAACTCTTGTCGAGATAATAAAATCAATTTGATAAACTGCAATCTGGTGCACACGCGTGAGAACAATGGCAGAGCGCGATAATATTAATTTGAAAATCAATTTTTAAGAAGCGGGAAGTCTGCATGTATTAATCTCAGCATCTGAAATCTCTCCTACTTAGCCTTCGTCAATGTTCGTTTTAATAGTAAACCACTTTATTCTATATAATCCGTTTAATATTGTGTATTTACTTTCTGCTAGTGAAAGGCTACATTTTTAGTTTCGTTAGTTAAGGGCCGAATCTTTGACGTCGCAAGCGGAAATTAACTTTTTTCACATAGAAAATGAAGTAACTTTTGCCTAAGAACACCTATGATTATTATTGATTAACCTAAATTAGTACCTACGTTTTTAAATTGGATTACATATGTATTACACGTGGCATACGGCCGCCTAATATCGTTCCACCTACACGAACCTTATTATTGGGTACTCATCTATTTGATACAGAAAATTGGCTGAAATTGTTTTAGTCAAATGTGGCACATGTTATTTGACTCTCATTAACTGTGACATGTTGTACTGTAATGGAATAAACACCTCGTTAAATAATCAAGTCATTTTGGGTTTCTGACGAGGTCAGCTCATGTTTCCAGAAAATTATTTTCTTGTACGCTTAGAAGCTATAATGAGTCATACTCGTACATACGAGTGAAAAAGACTAGTGTATGATTTTTTTGGATTTATCAGTATTCTCCGTCGTGAAGCCTATTTAATATTGCAAAAAAATAATTTTATGTGAACACACCCTGTCCTCGTTCTTTTTAACCGACTTCAAGATTTCAAAAGAGGAGGTTATCAATTCGGTTGTATATTTTTTTTTATGTTTTTAGTCCATAACTCCGTCATTTCTTAACCGATTTGGAAAATTCTTTTTTTGATTGTAAGTATATATATCCAGCCCGATATAGCCCTTCCTTCCCGAATCGCTAAACTTAAGTGGCAGTGGGCGGGGCACATAGCACGCAGAACCGATGGCCGTTGGGGCGGGAAGGTTCTCGAGTGGCGACCACGTATCGGAAGGCGTAGCGTGGGCAGGCCCCCCACACGGTGGACTGATGACCTGGTAAGGGTCGCGGGTGTCCGCTGGATGCGGGTGGCGCAGGACCGGTCATTGTGGAAGTCTTTGGGAGAGGCCTATGTCCAGCAGTGGACGTCATTCGGCTGAAATGATGATGATGATGATGATATATATCCAAGTTGGTCCCGTTTTTGTCAAAACGCAGTTCTGATGATGGGATCCACGAGGAATTGAGGGAACTCCTCAAATCTTTAAGGCAAACATATAGTGATTTTTGTGTTTTTATTAACAAGTCAGACATTTGCATCCAAAACTGTGACATTGGATGAAGTGGAACTGCTGATGATGATCAGAACAGAACTCTTCAACGACCAAAAGTTCACGTTTGGCGATTTGTCCTCCTAGCTGTGTTTGTTAAGCAAGTTCTATTTTCACGATTAATTTTTGTCATGCTTGGTTTCTGATGATGGGATCCACGAGGAATTGAGGGAACTCCTCAAATCTTTAAGGCAAACATATAGTGATTTTTGTGTTTTTATCAACAAGTCAAGCATTTGCATCCAAAAATGTGACATTGGATGAAGTGGAACTGCTGGTGATGATCAGAACAGAACTCTTCAACGACGAAAAATTCACGTTTAGTGATTTGTCTTCCTAGCTGTGTTTGTTAAGCAAGTTCTATTTTCACGATTGATTTTTGTCATGCTCGAGTTCTGATGATGGGATCCATTAGGAATCGAGGGAACTCCTCAAATGTGAAAGGCACACAAATAGTGATTTTAGTATTTTCATGAACTAATCAAGCATTTTCATTCATAAAAGTGACATTTGATGAAGTGGAACTGCTGATGATGATCAGAACGGAACTCTTCAACGACGCGTAGGTAGTTCACGTTTGGCGATTTGTTCTCTTCGTTTTGTTTGTCAAGCAAGCAAGGTTTTTCCATGATTCCATGAGGAATTGAGGGTACTTTATATATAACTTTATGTATAATTTGGATATATATACTTACAATCGAAAAAAGAATTTTCCAAATCGGTTAAGAAATGACGGAGTTATGGAGTAACAAACATTAAAAAAAAAACACAACCGAATTGATAACCTCCTTTTTTGAAATCTTGAAGTCGGTTAAAAATACACTCCACTCTGGGACGGGCCCGATCCAAAGGTCCCCAAAATGCTCGCGGCGGCGTTTCCACGCTGGACAGCAAACCCCTCTCTCTCAGCCTTTTACCAAGGGCTTTAAAAAGCCTGAGAGCCACGCTGCCCCACGGCCCTGCCGTCTCAATGGGAACCGGGACGAAGTCGTACGCAGATTCCAAGGCAGAGTATTTGGCATGCTTCACTTTAGCAATTCAGTGCAATCGCGTTTTCTTCTTGCACGGTAACTGGCTGAAAATTATTGCCTGTTATGGAAACACCCAGGTTATTTAAAAGGGCTCAATAACGGCATTTTCTTAAAAACCGGCCAAGTGCGAGTCGGACTCGCGCACGAAGGGTTCCGTACCGCATGATCTACAAAAAGAGTCCGACTCGCACTTGGCAGGTTTTTAATATTTGTTATTATAGCGGCAACAGAAATACATAATCTGTGCAAATTTCAACTGCCTAGCTATTACGGTTCTTGAGATCTAGCTCGGCGACTGGTAGCCATGAAAAAGGGCTAAAATATCACTTTTTTTGTATGGGAGCCCCCCTTAATTATTATTATTACCTTTTCTTTTAGGAACACAGGCGTTATGTATGTACAGTTAACAGCAAATGTAGATGATCATTTTAGTACTTTGTTGCACTAACGTAACAATACTGCGACATTTGGGATGCGTCAAAGTAGTCAAAGTGACGAAGTACTAAAATGATCATCTACTTTTGCTATTGACTATACCTACCAGTGGCGTATTTTTTTTCATAATAATAGTTTCTGCCTCGTAATATTCTTCCTCGTTATTACTGTCTAAATAGTTATCGATAGGTTAGTGATAATACCTTATAATGGGCTCATCATTCTTCCTTGTTCACAGCATCCACTGAAGACAACAGCAGACCTCATGATGTGAACCTGCCAAAGATATCCCAAGAAACTCTTCTTTTGGACCGCCTCACGCAGGAACATCAGGCTTATCCTCCCGACTTACTAACCTTTCCTCTCAGAGGAGGAACCCAAGTCTCACCAGCCAGCGGATCCAGTCAAGACCGTAAAAATCTGATGGAAAGTCCTATCAAGTCTCCAGGGTATGGAGTCACGGCAATACCACCAGGCTACAGATTCCAAATACCTTCTACTTCACAAGCGTCAATGAACACGAAGTCAGGATACGTGACTCTCCCAAGGAGACCCAGAGGCAACTGGTTTCCAGAGGGCACGCATCCACAGGTATTCTCCACGCTTAACGGAGTCATGCCTTATTACGACCACTTTAATATGAAGCTGTTCAACAATAGCGCGAATTACTACAGTTTGAACAAAAGCGAGATGGACTTAGGTCCTATTAATAAGTTCAGATCAGATTTTCATGATCGTTCTGAAGAAATTGAGCCGGCTCCATCACCTGCACCTGGAACACCTCATGCGACCATCCCAAGAAGCAGTTTGAGCTCTCCTAACATACATAACCAACTCCTAGCTCTTCAGGCTATGAGTTACAGCGCTCTGCAAGGCAGGGTCACGAAGCCATCGGAACAAAGGCCTTTGAAGGTAATGCTAGCTGAGAACGAAAGTCTTCTGAAGAACCCAGTGCGCGATTTGAGGATCGGAGTGAGTGTGAACAGTTTGAACAGGACACGAACGGCCCCCAAACCTCCTCCTAAACCACGGAAAAGAGGGACTAGTGAGCTAAAAGAACCATTCCTTTTTAATACTGGTGATACCGCCACTCAAGTGTAAAGTGATATATAATAATGTGGTTCATGTAATCCCTTAGAGTTAAGGAATTTTTTGTCGCCTATATGATAGGGATGTTAAAATTTAGCCTGCAGCATTGACTCTGTCGTACTGTGTAAGTTACTGAACACAATTCAATACATTGAACATTTAAATCAAAATAATTATTGCTAGTTGACACAGTAGTTGCGCCACTTTTAACCAATTTAAATAATTTAGGAGACATATGAATTGAGACTTCATGGAAATACATAATCAAATAACTCTATACAGATTGTAGTGTATTTTACTTCGTTTTTCAGAGAGCAGAATGTTAGTATAAAGAAATGTTTTACAGATCTTGGTTTTCCATTTAATGATTCGCTTTACAAATAAAACCTTGACATTAATGTCCAATTCTAGTAACAGATAATTGCCTGCATTTACGGAAAAGTCCAAACCTTGATGATGAGATTTATTTGGTTATCATCATTTTAAATGAAATTTAAACGAAAAAATAGTAATAAATAAAGCATACCAACATCACTACTACTATCACTACTACTTCGTAAAATCTTATTATTAAATATGTTTTTCCCATATTCCGTTATTAATTAAAACTTTCTTATTTTATATTAGTTATTCGTGTATGCCGAATAAACGAATAAAACATGCAATATTAAAGCGGTCTTTAGAGATGCATATATTAAGTATACAGAAATCCGAGCACAGAATGTAGTGAATAAAGCTGTCCCACCTGGCAAACTTGGGATACGATGAGACCCGGAATGGCTATCAAATATCATATTTAACGATTGACAAGTTCATGTCTGATAATGTGAAACTTTATGTCAGAATGAAAACTTTGAGGTAACGCAACATTTTCGAGCGTGCGTCAGGCATCTCTACCCAATAAGATACCTTATTTTTTCATCATTTAAATGACAACATACATTTAATGAAGTATAAGTGTTTCAAGATTGGTTCCATGCCTATCAAAATTGTACGTATCTTACTTGAATACAAAAAATGTACAAGCGTACCGAATATTTTATTTAACCTTTTAACCTTGTAAATTTTTTATTGAATAGCTGAATGTTTAAAACTCTATTTGATACCGTGCGCTAGTTATTTATCGCTTATGTTGTTAACATTTTCTCATAAGAAAGTCGCGTGCCATATGGTGTTTGCTAATACAGAAAGAATATTTTTAACTTATGTTCAAAGAAATTTTATATGTAAACTGTTTACGTAAATCATTAATAATAAAGTTATCTAAAAATCTGTTAAAAATAATTATGTTATTGACTACGATGAATTTTATTTGACAGATTTATGTATTTTTCATTGCAAAATATGTTATAATATTACTTCAGTTAAGTAACAGTAGCTTCCATTTTCTTCTTGCTACGTCATGGCGCCTTTTACATGAAGTAAAAAGTAAACCACAGATGGTAAACTGATATTATAGAAATTGTTACGATAATAGTGCTTAATCAAATTAATTTCTAGATATAGAATTTGTTCATACCTACTAACGTGTTTTTCAAGGCAAATACCACTATAAAATAACACGATTGAATATAATACACTTCTTTTACTACACCACACACAATTGACAACATTTAATTTACTTAAGTAGTATGAAATCTTAACTCTTTTCGTTAATTTGTTAACAATAAACCCCAAAGTATATTTTTATAGCTATTAGTTTTCTAAATATTCACGAAAATGTGAAGAAAGCCTAAATCGTAGTAATGCCGTCACTAGTATGAAATTGTGACAGTCACAGCGCACAAAAAGAACAGCATTTCACTTTCTGTAGTGAATTTGTCTTAGTAACAGTGCTTCTGTATGATTTGTTACGCTGTGAATTTGTTTAGAATGAGGAACTTTTGAAATTGATTTTGGAATTGATATAAATATATGATATTGGGATATTTTCGAAAATTTAAAAATTGTCGTTTTAATTAACATTTTATCCTCTAAATGATTTCATCGGAAAAAAGCCTTCTTATTAAAATTAAATGTTGTCAATTGTAACAAAGCCGTATATATTTTATTTATCTTTTTAGGGAGGCTTAAAATAAGGCCTGCAGTGGTATACCACAGGCTAGTAATAATAATAATAATATTTGATTTATCGGGGCGCTCAACTTTTCCTTTTAGTTATTCTATCCCGCTGACATTAGCCGAGTTTCTTAGAAAAAATATTTATGTATATGCACTTTTAGCATGCTTAAGGGACGACCCACGTCAAAGAGTATTTTACACCACACCTTGCCAAAAAGCGCGTATTTCCGCACGCTGCGCGTCCGGAAAAACCCACTTTTTGGCCAAGTGGTGACGTAAAATTGTGTACAAAACACGGGTCGTAAAACAGAAAGCCCTCTCTCGCATATTTATGACCTCGCCTGCGGCTCGGGCCTCAAACATCTGCGATATCGGCCTTTCTTTGTTTTACAACCCTTGTATCGTAATGTACTATTATGCAACAGTTACATAATAAGGGTTCTTAATATTCGAGAGTTGCTGTAACAAAACGAGCGTAGTAATTTTTGTTATTAAAGATTATGGTTTTAATACTGCTGTCAGTCATTTGATTGACAGATTGTTATGCTGGAGTAGATAATAGTTATTTGTTCAACAAGAGAGCAAAGTCATTTTTAGCTGCGAGTGTTGATGTTGAGTCCCGAGCAAGCGAAAGATTCTATAATTGAATCTTGAGCGTAGCGAGGGACTCAAAGACACTAGATTCAAATATCTTTGCTCTCGTGTGATACATACAACTTTTCACCTCAGGGGCGAGAACTTATAACGCAAGTGAATAGTGATAGAGAGAATGAAGTTACTTAAACTAACCTACGATATGAAAAATTAAAAAGTTAGTTTTTTTCACGCTCGCAGCAAAATTGCATTTTACTCACTGGTTTCAAGCCGGAAAAGTCGTTTTTTTTGCTCACTGGTTTCACGCAACAAAACCGCCATTTTCGAGCCGCTGAGGTGAAAAGGTTTTATAATCATCACTAAAACTCATCCTTGGAAGATAAACTCAGTTACACGGGAAACGTGACTTGGAATATAGTTTTTCTACTCCAGCATTATAATATGTCAATTAAACGACTGACAGCAGTATTAAAACAATAAACATTTTAAACGAATGCAAGTCTATGCAATAGATAAGTCATTATATGACTGGTGGGAGAATCAAAATGGATTCCCATACATTATTATATACAACTGTTTTTTTAAAGAGATGCCCATATTCTGCCACTATATCGATTTTTTATTAGTTATATTGCTGTCGTAAAGAAAATATTCTATGCCACCACCACCATATCAGCCGAAGAACGTCTACTGTTGGAAATAGGTTTACCCCTATTTCATGGGGCGTAAATACCCCCCATATTTTTTCAATAACTTTTTTTAAGAACCCCGTATTTTAATGTGTTTTTGTAATGTCATATAAAAAGGATGAGAATAATTTGTAAGTAAAACTAGCAAGTTAATGAAAGAAATGTAGCAAAATAAAATTTCAAGAGGTCTAAACAATGTATAAATGTATATAAATTAGGTATTTGAATTATATAAATAACATGCCTATGTTGTATATTTATAGTGTGGTCGAATGCGGTGAAATTTGGAAGGACCAATAGAGAGCGTGGTATATGGAAGATTATGAAAAGTAAACTAAATTGAATAAACTGAATTGAAAACGTATTTGTGGTTTCATTACCTACATTACCTACTTACAACACCTAAATGTACCAGCTAATATACTTGTACACTTATAAGGAGCAGAATCAATCATCGCATCCCCATATAAACTACTCTCTATTAAAAGTAAAAGTTAAAAAAAGTAAAATATATTTATTCTACAAATTAGGCATATTACATACACCTATGAACGTCAATAAACTACCACCGGTTCGGAAAAATAAACCTCTGCCACGAGAAGAACCGGCGTAAGAAACTCAGCGAGATGTCATTTTTCAAAACAATATACATAGTCTGTACTATAATTTTGACACTGTAATTATATATTTAAATATAAAATTACAGTGTCAATTATTACCCCCTAAGGGGTCATTTTCGAAATAAAAACTATATTTTGTTCTTTTAAGGGTGTCAAACTATTATTTTGTCGAATTTCATCGAAATCGGTAACAGACAGAAATACCATTTACAGTATGAAAGTATGCACATTGGACTAGTATGACATTAAACTGGTGTTTTATACTAGAAGGAAAATCAGTTGAACTGTGATACAGCAAGTTCAAAATGTAGTAAATTGGTAAAAAGTAAAGAATCGATATTCTGTCAAAGCTAAACTTTGAGTGTATGTGATCGTTCTCGTTCTCACCATAGCTAAGCTACAGTAAATATGTATATTAACTAAAGCAGTATCTCAACTAGTCTCTAAAAACATTTTTAGACGCACAGAACAAGCGCTGCAACGCAGTGTTGTGGCCACGTTCTTATTGTTGATAGCCCTTTCAAACTACTCTCTTATCCACATACCGACTCGTCCTCACCTTTCATTTGAAAACCGATGGTTTTTATATGAAAACTGTCAAATGTAATTTGACAAATTTTGACAGTGTCCTTATAAAAACAGGTGAGATGTGAGGTGAGAGGTGAGGACGAGTCGTATTGTGAATAACACCTCTGTATAGAAATTCAAAGAAAAATTGTGCGTTATGTTAATGTATCCATTTAATAAAGAGCAAAATGGGAAGAAAATTATTAATCGATTTTTGTGTTTGTTATTAATCTGGGTTCGCCGGGCTCAGAACAAGGAAGACTGAAAAAAATGGGAGGCGGCCTTCGTCCAGAAATGGATAGTTCCCACATAGTAATATAAGTAGCATAGTAGTATATCATGACATGTATTCAGTTAGTTATAGTTTACTTAATTTGTCATTTTTTTTCATTCATATAGATCTTAGATTTCTTCAGTATTAACTGTACTAGTTATTAAGTACTAGGAAATAAAAGGCTTTTATTTATTTTATTATTATTAACCATATTATGATGGTCTTATGCTATAGTGTACCCCTTATAGCAGTCGAAATTGCCCAAAAAAACACGTAATTGCTGGAGTAGTCTGGTCGTATTTTTTTATGAGATAGGCAGACGAGCAGACGAATCGCCTGATGGTAAGCGATTAGCGCCGCCCATAGACACCCGCAACACCAGAGGGGTTTTAAGTGCGTTGCCGACCTTAAAGATGGGAGTACGCTCTTTTCTTGAAGGTTTGAAAGTTGTGTCGGTCCTGAAAAACCGCAGGCGACAGTTCATTCCACAGTTTAGCTGTGCGAGGCAGGAAGTTTCTGGAGAAACGCACAGTTGAGGACTGTCAACCATCTAATTGGTGAGGATGGAAATATCGTCGCGTTGGGCGATGGCGGAAAGAAGCGGCAGGGATTAATCCGAACAATTCCTCGGAGAACTCCCCGTAGTATATATACAGTTATCCAAATGGTTCAGTATGGAGAAGTTAGAAACTATGAGAGATAACGAAATCTGTTCTTAGGAACCATGACGTCAATTTAAGAGACAAGAAAAACTGCATTCATAGATTTAAAAAAAGAACTTGTTCTACTCAGTTCAGGATTATTGAAGAACTAAAACTTATAGTATTTCTATTTAGATTGTGCATTTTATTCATTTTAAGTATCCTGTTTCCTAGTAACATTTACTGCGTATGATCTACACAATCGATATCGAAATAGAAATATTGCATTTTTTTTCTTCAATACTACCGGGTTCGATTCCCAAACTAAGTACAAGTTATATTTTTTGTCACTTAAATCGAAACCATGCTTCCTAACAACAGATTTCTCTATCTCTTATAGTTTCTGACTTCTCCCTACTGACCCATTTGGATTGATCACCCGGTATATATACTAGCTTTTGCCCGCGACTTCGTCTGCTTAGAACTCGTTCTTGCCGTAGAATTATTTGTTCTCCCATACAACCTTCACCCTTCTTTACACCCCCTTAAGAAATGATTACATTCAATATGACATGCTCTTCCCCGCGCACGGGCAAAATTTTAATAGAAATCCTATTATCAAGGACCCGGGTTATGTCCTTAAACTACGACCAAGACCACTGGGGAATGGGCAGCAGCATTCCTAGAGTGCGGTGGAGATACTGCGATCGCCAACCCGCATGCCAAGCGTGGCGATTATGGCATTTACCCCCCATGAAATTGGGGGAGGCCTATGTCCAGCAGTGGACGTCCTAGGGCTGATGTGGTGGTGGTATTATCAACACGAATGATTAAGTGCTTATTTCGGAATATCAAATGTACCAATTTTAGACGAATGAATCCCATCAAAAACATTGTACAATGATAAAAGTCTGGCTACGCAGTTTTGCCGTAAAACGTTGTCCCAAAAGAGCGGGAAAGTATTATGGCCGAAAGCCGGAAGCAGAGCAGCCAGGCATGCGAGGCGGAAGGCCGAGTATTCACACAGAGCAGGCTTCTTATGTAATGTCCATAGTGGCAAAGTACCCAACAGAGCGGGCACCCCATGTAAGGCTGAGGGCCGAAGGTCCGAAGCAGAGCAGAAATGCACGCGCACGCGAGGCCTTATGCCAAACATTCCAAGGAGCGTGGCTCTTTTTGTAAGGCCGAAGGCCCGAAGGCAGAGGCAACATGACACTACCTGTCCCAGAGTGGCTTAAAAGCGAACTTATTATTATTATTATTATAGAGGGCCGGACCCGGGTATGTCCTAAAACTACGATCCAGACCACCGGGGGATGGGCAGCAGCATCCCTAGAGTGCGGTGGAGATACTGCGATCGCCAACCCGCTTGCCAAGCGTGGCGATTATGGCATATACCCCCCATGAATTTGGGAGAGGCCTATGTCCAGCAGTGGACGTCCTTGGGCTGATATGGTGGATGGTGGTGGTAGAGGGCCGAAAGCCCCAAGTAGCAGGCTCTCTACGTAACTATAAATATAATAAATAAATAAAAGCATTTATTTCGTGTAACTATGGACACATATTATGTTAGTACGACTTGAAGAGAAAAAATAAAATTAAAATTATTGTTAGTACTAGGAATAGACAATTTTCATTCATTATTATTATTATTAATTCACCACAGTATCACACTAGTAGGGGAATGCAGACCCTCACAGTGCGACATGTAGTCGCAGTCTAGCCTGTCCGCTAACATGCGCAGGACGGTGTTGGGACTGCCTCGCACCCGGCGCAGCAGGGATGCAGCGCGCCCGCGCATGGTCGTATAGAAACAGTCGACACGCGCCTCCGCAAACATCCCTGATGCGCTACAGTAGCGAGGCAGCCCCATCAGCGCCCGGAACGCATTATTATATTGGACCCGAAGGGCCCCATAGGCCCGATGCGTATACCGCGCCCACAGGCTGCAGGTGTAAAGGGAAGTGCAAAAGGCCCGAAACAACGTAACCTTCGCCTCCCTTGAACACCCCGCAAACCTGCGTGCGATCATATTCGCCCGGACGGATAGGGCCCTTCGCTCCCTTTCGATATCCAGGTCGTCTTTGAGATCAGTCGCAACCACATGACCTAGATATTTAAATTGAATCACTCTATTTATAGGGATGCCCTCTATACGAATGGGAGGAATCGCACTTGTACTTTTGCGACCGCTCTCAAATACCATGTACTGGCTTTTAGTAACATTATATTTGAGTCCATGCCTTGCTGCATAGGCTTCACACATTACGAGCAACCTTCGCAATCCACACACCGACGCACTCAGCAGTACCATATCGTCTGCATAACTTATGTTATTAACACACACTCCATCTATATGGCAGCCGACATGTGTCCTGCTGAGTGCCTCGATTAGCCCGTTTACATACAGATTGAAGAGTGTCGGTGAGGTCAATCCCCCCTGTCTCACCCCACACTCCAATCTGTATTCATCAGACAGCGCGTTTGACCATCTAACGCTGTTGACCTGGTTTCCATACCAGTACCTGAATATACGTACTGTCTCACGTGGTATACCAGTATCCTCTAATTTTTTCCACAGTATATCGTATGAAACCAGGTCAAAAGCCCTAGACAGGTCTAGGAAACAGGCAAACACCGGCGTCTGTCTTTTTACATAATACTTGACAGTATTCTTAAGACACAGTATTGCAGTTTCAGTAGATAAACGCGGTCGGAACCCAAATTGGTTGTCGTGCAGTTTCACATATCTACTTAACTGTGAATTAAGAACACTATCAAATATTTTTGCTACAATCGTGGCTAACGATATAGGCCTATAGTTATTTTTGTCTGCCAGATCCCCAGTTTTGTTTTTTATGACAGGCACCACAATCGTCCGCATTAGATTACCAGGCAAATAAGAGTGCCTTATACACAGTGTATAAAACATTGCCAACACTCTTGATATGTGAGGACCAGCATGCTGGAGGTGCTCGATACTGAGCCCGTCATGACCCGGGGACTTGCCTTTACACATCGACTTGATAATTTTATCAATGTTTTTTGCCGCAATAATTGGTCCCACGTCATCACCACGAGTTACATTCTCGAGCGCCCCCAGCCCCACTTCTAGAGGAGATTTTATAACAAAATGTTCTTTAAAGAGGTTAGCAATAAGTTTGGGGTCAGTGACGCCCTCGACGCCCACCGATTGGCAAGCCGCAGATTTCATTTTATTTGCAGACTTCCAGAAAGACCTGAAATCCTTCTTCGAATGGTGAGAGGTAATAATGTCCAGTTTGATCTGATTTTGATGATCTTGACACCATTTCAAACGTGATTTAAATATCTTGCGACTCTCACACATTTCGTTGAAAAGAATACCACTATGTGGTCTGTCAAACATTGACCATTCATAAAACTTCTGCCTAGCCACCCTGTGGGCGTCACAGACATACTTATTCCACCCAACAATACGTTTTTTAGACCGCGACTTGCTGGTTTCTCGACCAACAGCCGCTGCTTCCCTAAGGGCGCAAACTATATCATCGTACAGCCCATCCAGCACTTTTTTATGTCCGGGCTCCTGACAATAACCGTCCGCACAGGTCCTCAATTCCGCGGGAAAATCTATCAGTCGTAGCTTTTGATGACTTTCTCCGTTATACATTACAATTTGCTCGGTCGTTCGTTCCCCCCAAATCACATTTTTATTATCTACACGGACCTGACTAGTTATTCTAGGCACTAAAACATTCAAGTCACATTCTAAAATTATAGGGAAATGGTCCGACCATGTTATACAATTGTTTACATAGACATTGCGCACGGTGGGCATCGCAGCCTGCGTGAGTACACAATGATCAAGCCAGCGCCGGCACAAATGTGCTTCGCTAAAGAAAGTATAGGTTTCTGACGTGATTCCTAGCTTAGTTACGTCCACACAACACCACTATTGTTCGTTGCAATAGTTTATCAACTCCGTATAAAACCGTTCGTTCGGATGAGCATTGAAATCACCCATTACGTACACGGATTCAATGCCAAACTCATCAATTAACGCACTCACCGCGCCCAAACAGTTTGTGAACTCCACCAAGTTGTCATTGCAGTCAGTAGGCATGTACACACACACCACTACGAAAGGCTTACCGTCCATTGTCATTACCTTTATCGCACACAATCGCGCACTATCGCACTGCAACACAGATACATCTTGAAACGCTGCCCGACGCCACAGCAGGCCAACGCCACCATACGGCCGTCCGCGCAGCATCCCCGTGACTATGAGCCGAAAGGCAACTATGAGGGCCGAAAGCCCGAAGCTGAGTGGTAAGGCACACGAGGCCGAAAGTCGAGCATCCCAACAAAGCTGGCTTTTTATATAAGGCTGAGGGCCGAAGTAAGCCAAGAGTGTTATACGCGATCATGAGGGCCAAAGGCGCGGTGGAGGCCGTCGAATCCCGCGCTAAAGCGCAGTAGGTTTGTACAGGTAATTTAGGAAGACATCATGTGTCTATCTTTCTTTCTTTATCTGGGGGCACGGTAGTGCCGGGGCCAAGACGAGCCAAGCGAAGCGCAAGGGCACTACCTACCTTTTCTCGAAGAGTTTCGTCGTTTTTTTGAACCCTCATAAAGTTGGTTTCCGATGTACCAGATAGTTCTTATTCTCAGGATATGATGTCAATAACAGACTAATTAAACATACAAAGTCTCAATTAAATAGCGCTAAGACTGCCTAGCAACTTACAAAAAGAACTGAAATCCAACCAAAAACATTTCATGTAAAATGTTGCCAAGACGACCACACAAGGTTTGCCTTGTGAAAAAGATATCAGATCTCATGTAGAGCCAAGCTTCTGAATCTACACTCCCTAACTCTACCGACCCTAACTTCGACAAATTCTACATATCAGTAAATATGTATGGCTTGGCTGTTTCGTTACTTACTTCAGATCAGAAACTAAATATTCGCATCACCTCCACGACGGTAGCGAAACGGCGAAGCCATACATTTACTGATATGTAGAATTTGTTGAAGTTAGGGTCGGTAGAATTAGGCCGTGTAGATTCAGAAGCTTGGCTCTACATGAGACCTGATATCTCTTCCACAGGGCAAACCTTATGTCTTAGCAACATTTTACATGAAATGTTTTTGGTGGGATCTTTTTATTTATGTGGTATAAATGACTGAACATTAAGTGAACTTATTTGATTTCTGGGCCACTTACTCACAGTGACAATAATATAGAAATCAATTTGGTTGACCATACCATACATAAGCATAGATTGAAGGTGCTCCAACTGTCAATGTTGATGATTGGGCTGCCCAGCCTAATTGATCTCTTATATCAAACAGTTATTATGGTGTAAAGGGTCAACAATTACGTAAACTAATACACGACAAAATTAAATGGTATACAGCTGTTTTTGTATTTAAGCATATGAATAAAAACAATGCCAAAGTATCGCAAATTCATTTTCATTTGCACGCAATAATAGAAATAATTGCTAAAAGATTACGCTCTAAAATAGCGTCAACAATCTGAAGGATTTATGATACTTCGGCTTTGACATACCGAAATGTCAATTTGTTTAGATACGTCAAATTCTACTCTGCTTTAACTTAAATTTCTTGACACGCCGTAATACTCTCAATTGACTGAAAGTTAAGTCCTAGAATGGCGTATGAGGATTTAAACCACCCCGTTTCGTAAACCTTGCTTGTACCCCCAATTTCATCCCTTTGAGGTAAATCATCGGGACAAAAAGTATAATATAAGTGTATTCAGATTATATACTATTAGCATACAAAAAATCATCTTGATCTGTTCAGCCGTTTTTGCGTGATTGAGTAACAAACATGCAAACATACAAACATCTAAACTTTCGCATTTATAATATTAGTGGGATTTATATTAATATGTATATGTGATAGAAAATGCAGAGTGAGGCTACATTTCTACGCAGTAATGTTACGTTATGATAATTGGGGGCTCTAAAGGTAATTAATTGTTAATCTATGCAGGAGGTCTAAAAGGAATTTCTGGAGGTTATTTCGCTTAACGTATAAATTCGATATTGAAATTGGTATACGACGATTTATACAACTTTTTTAATTTTGATTTTTTTTATATTTTGGGACGATCTTACACAAATCGACCTAGTCCCAAACTAAGCAAAGCTATGGGTACTAGACGACGATATACATACTTATATAGATAAATACATACTTAAATACATAGTAAACATCCAAGACCCAAGAACAAATATCGGTGCTAAATGCACAAATAATGCCCTGGCCGGGATTCGAACCCGGGACCTCTAGCTTCGGAGGCAGTGTCACTACCAACTAGACTAAACAGATCGTCAAAGTAATGATTTGTATAAAGTCACGATTAATAATAAATTATAAAAACGATAATTAGAAACACGATTAATAATTAATAATAGAAAATAATGGACATTTATTGAAATTTCAAAGGTAATTTGCACCTTATGTCTTTATCAGTTAGGTTGCTTTTTGTTATGAAATTAAAGTGGTCTGGACATGTTTTTTTTTCGTGGACCCTTCATATGGTGTGTTACTAGACCACAACTAAAACTGACAACACGTCAGTCATTCCATGGTCCAAGGAAACAACGTTTGCTATTTCGGATTGTGAAACAAGCTTACTTGACTGTACTTACATAAACAACACACACTGCAACCGCCAACCATCGATACCCTCGTGTCATCCTGAATTTTTACCGCAGTGTATATAATTTTATCATAATAATGGTGCTTGAAAGTGTCCAAATATCGAGAACTCAAAAAAACACATGGTAAATATACGCCGTTATTAATAGTAATTCTATACTTTTCTGGCACCATGAGTAAATAAAACTCGAGAAAAACTCAAAAACATCACGCGTTAACTAAAGTTGGGTATTTAAAAGATTCTTAAATGTAAAAAGGCATATTTACGTACTTTAAGTATGTTCTAAAATACATATATCAAATTAATTTATATAGTACAGTTTAGACGTTCATATATGTAGTAGGTACGAGGGGTGTCTTTTGTATATCGGGATTATTAGAAATAAATAACCATGACTTTATAACAAAAAAACACCATGGGCCCTAATAACCCGAAAGATTGAAACCAACAATTCTAGAGCCTAATTAGAGTATATAATGCATGTATGTATGTAGTCCAAAAACCCATAATTTAAGAAATATTAATTATTTAAAATAAATCACAAGTTGAAAAATCTCAAGTCTAACGCCCTTAAGGCGTGACGTAGCCACCTACTAGTTTTTTGACTTGACACTTCTTGTCTTGAGCACATTTGCAAGTCGCGTAAACAGTTTTTCGCAAAGTAGCGGTCAATTAAATTCATTTATTTTGTACTGAAGTAGTAGTTTAATTGAGACAATTAATTGGACACATGATGATATAACATTATTTACTCGCAGTTTCGTCAAAAATACGTGGTTAAAATATTTCTAGTTAAGACTATGTAAAGAGCTAAATAGCCATTTTTAAATAGTGATTCAACAAAAACCATTTTTTTTGGTAAAGAAAATAAAAATACACGTTTCATTATATTTCAAAGGGTCTGGACGATTCCAAAACACGATTTAAGAAAATCGGCTCAATCGTATAAAACCGCAAAGCCACGTCTTAAAATCATCCTAAAATAATCATAATGTCTCTTTTTTCAACTGAAACATGTATAATTAAACACAATTCCAACATACTCAAACCTAAAGCATAGACGATTTATATTACACACTAGCTTTTGCCCGCGACTTCGTACGCGTATAATTAATTCTTTCTCGCTTTAGAATGATTTGTTTTCCCATACAATCTTTCTCAAGCTCAGGTGGACACCAGGACCTTAGGGGTGACATGTTGGAGAAGGAAAGCCACGAATAGATCGGACTGGAGATATTTGCTTGACCAGGCTAGCCTAGGGCCCACCCGCGGCTATAACGCCTCAGATGGTGACGATGATATAATCTTACACCCTTCTTTACACCCCTTTAAGAAATGATTACAGTCAATATGATATTCCCTAGAAATCCTATTGTCAAAACGAATCATTAAGTGCTTATTTCGGAATATCAAATGTACCGATTCTAGACAAATGAATCTCGTAAAATATGACATGTACATTGTACAATGATAAAAGTCTCGCTACGCAGTTCTGCCGTAAAACGTTATCCCAACAGAGCGAGTTCTTCATGTAAGTATGATGACAGAAGGCCGGAAGCAGAGCGGCAAGGCATGCGAGAATAATCACACAGAGCGGGCTTCTCATGTAAGGCTGAGGGCCGAAGGCCTGAAACAGAGAGGCGAGACACGCGAGGCTGAAGGCCGAGACTCCGAAAGCCGAAGGAGAGTAGCAGCAGGTATATAGTTTCTCTTTCACTCTGGCGCAACTAGACGCAGACAGTCATAGCCAAGGTCTGTCTCATCTTCTTTTATTTCTTTTTTTTCAATTTTTCTTTTCGGTTGGAAATTATTATGTTTTATCAATAAATAAATGAATGAACAAATTTCGTGTCACAACGAAATCAATAAAACTGTAGACGAATTAAGGAATTAACTTAGGTCGAAAAATTTGGTACGCACCATTTCTCTACAAACTTCACAATAACAGTGATTTTGATGTTCTATCAGACTCAGTCATCATTATTATTGTGTATAACCAATACGTCAACGTAAATAGTCTCTAGTAGTCGTAGTTGGAGCGATTTATAATAAATATAAGTTCCAATTAAGGTAATTACGGGGTAGGAACAATAAACCATGGAATCTCGCACGGAAAATTTATAAAGATGTATACGCGAAAACGTGTTATACATATATACGTAGTAGTTATGAGCAATAACCGCACTTTGATACGAGACAATTGGCGACTTTCCAATTTTTATTCATTATGCGGACCAGTTTTAGAGAGGATCAAACGTCTGTATGTTTATTTACTAACTATAGTACTTTTGCTCGAAAATTGTTCCGCGTAGAACTCGTTATCGCCTTAGAAAAAAAATCGTTTAAGGCCTGCGCCTGAAACGATTATTTTTCTAAGGCGATAACGAGTTGTACTTATGTTAGAGCAATAATTAAGCCTCCGATTAATTATTGCTCTCCCATACAATCTTATGCCCCCCTTTTCCTTCCCTTAAGGAAGTACTACATTCAATATGTCATGCTGTGGCTCGCGCAGTGCACAAACGAAATTTCAATAAAGATTCATTTTGTCATCCATCTTTTTTTTTTATTAATAATGGGATTGCTCTTGGCCAGCATCTAGCCAGGGGCCAAACATGAGGCCGACGATGAAGCGAGCTCACCCAGAAGATGCCTATTCACTTGTGCCTTAAAAAAGCTGCTCCAGGTTATATGAACTCGGAAATACAGACGCCGGCAGAGAATTCCAAACCTTAGAAGTGCGCATTAAAAAAGAAGATGCAAAGCGCTTTGAATTTCGACCAGGTAAGGATGGTAGCCAGCCGTACGTCTGGATGTCCGATGGAAGAAGGGGGAAGGCAGTATGAGCTCATGGAGCTGCTCGTGAGCACACTCACCATCTAACTTTTTAAAAACCGTGAATATATTTTTTGCAGTTCACAGCACATTCGTTAAGGGGATCAGAAGGGGAGTATATTTGCAAATTTTAAGTTGAATATTTTGTAATTTAAGGGGCATAGTGGTTTTACAGGTTTTAAATGTGGACTGGTAGGTGTCGGTACGGAAACATTCTTTATGCATGATCCGAAACGTACTAGGCCGGTTTTTTTGGTAATATTTTCAATGTACAGATTTTCGACCCTCTACATCTTTTTAGTATGTATTTATATGTAATAAGATATTTTGTATACACGATCAAACTACTGTAACGGTCTTAGAAACTGTAATTTACATACAATTTGTAATTTACCGTTCTCTTAAAGTCTACCGACTGACATCCTCTGGGATTGTTTCGTTAATTAAAGGCTTTCAGTAATTTCGAGCATTCAATATTGAACTGATGCCCAACTTTACGGGTTAAGCTTTAAAAAAGATCATAAAATTCTTATTTTATTCCTGAACTGAGCGTTTAATTAAATTGCCGTTCTAAATTTAATATCCTGGTAAATTAACTTGGATTCTATTCGACTAAAGTTAGTCAATTGAAATAATTTTGGTATTTGTGGTTGTTCTAACCTAACCTGTTAGTTTGCGTCATTTTGCAGCAAAAAGGTCGATGTCATTTTTACTTATTGCCGATTGACAACCAAGTCACTATAAGGCGATTTCCTGACTTGGCGGGACGGTAGCGATATGTCATAGGTATTTTGCTCTTTGACGTGAGTTTACCGATGTGAAATTTCCTCGCTTGACGAAATACCGTCAGTATTACGTTTGCGCACTAGTAATACCATGCGCAGAAGTGGGGCAGTACTGCATTCGTATCGGTTGACACAGCTGTCACTTTTCTCATATCGTACCGCCTCCGCGTAGACAAATCAGGAAGTTGCCTTAAAGGACCATGCGTCAAAATGGTCCTAAAGCCTAAAACCATCAAAGCTGGGAGCTAATTAAATATGTCTTTAAAACTCTAAGCTCATCTCTGACTAAAATATGAATTGCGTTAAAATGTTCGTAAAACCAACAAAGCTGAGAGTTAGGTCACTAAATAGGTCTTTAAATATACCATTATCTCGTATTCACTCTGACTTAAATATGAATATCTCAGTTCTATAATGAAAATCAACTTGGTACCCGTAGAACGAAATGAAGTAAATTTAAAGACCTATCTAACGACTTAACTATCAGCTTTGTTGGTTTTAGGTCTAAACTCCATACAAAGTTGCCCATGGTCCATTATCATTACTCTTAGAGACCTCGTATCTCAGTACTAAAACGATGCCGAGATACACTTTAAGTAGGTCACCGTCATCATCCTCCTAGCGTTATCTAATCCCAAGAATTGGCATAGGACCTTTCTCCTTTCTCCTCCTTACTTTTGACTAGATTCACCTTGGATTGGAAGGTCTAGCTGGACCTTATTTGAATTAGGCTTGTCAAGTGAGTGGGCAACTTGACTGTTAGATGTTCTCAAGCGACTGCTGTTATAGATAGTAGCAGAGATCAGCGGCTTAGAGTGCCTTCGAAAATACGGGTGCGCTCGAGTAATAACCACTAAAAGCAGTCACCCATCCAAGGGATTGACGACGACCGATATTGCTTAACCTCGCATACCGCACTCACATAGTTACGCCGCTAAAACGTACCCTTTTGCTCGAGAATCTCATATTTATCAACAAGCGGGATCGCATTGGAACATCCACAAACAACATGCAACATGTATACCTATGACAACGGACCAGCTGAGCGCTTTGCAGGCAACAGATTCCGTTGACTGGAAATGCCGACAATGTGCGGGCTCCGCGAGGCCGAAACGTCTGTCATGTATTCTACCAGACGCCGAGGAGGATACTGATACTGAAATCATCACCCAAAGCGTAGTCAACAACATCCTAAAGGAGCTACGCCGAGAAGTACGTGACACTATACGCATGGAAATGCAAACGTCACTCCAATTCTTCTCGGATAAAATTGATGATTACGAGATAAAAATGAAAACGCTACAGGAAAATGTCCATACACTGGGAAACCAGTTTTATGACCTAAGGAACCTGTATAAAAATCTAAAAACACAAAACGAAGCACTTACACAACGTTTAGCTGCGATGGAGCAAGCTCAATTGGCAGATTGTGTGGAGATTTGTGGTGTTCAAGAAACCGATAATGAAAATGTTACGGAAGTATGCAATACGATCTGCAGCGTATTTAATGTAAATCCCGATGCGATAATAAAAGCGTACCGCAAACACAAAAAAAGCAAAGCGAAATCTGCATCATCATCATCGAAAAATACTTCAACTATAGTCGCGACGTTACGTGAAGGCGAAAGGGTCAAATGGATATCGGCGTCAAGGAGTGCCAAATTAACGTGTAAGGACATCGAGGGTTTCCCAGATGAGGATACCAAAATATATATCCGGGAACTACTCACACCGCATATGTCTTATCTCTTGTGGAGGGCTAGGCCATGTCTAAAAGATACTGAGCTGTATAAGTATGTATGGTACGCGAACGGCAAGATAATGGCACGAAAATCAGACGACGGGAAAGCATTAGTCATAAACAGTGAAAGCGATATCATTGAGCTAGCTGACCGGGCGGGGCGTGCGGGCCAAATCTAGTTCTACCGGCGTAGCACGGAAATTATTATAAACACCTTAACTTATCATCTGTGGATTCTTCGGTCCAAGAAAATACATATGATGAATGGAATTCCTTTGTAGATAACATCGAAATAAGAAATAGCAACCACCTTTGTGTACTACATGTTAATATACGCTCATTATTAAAAAACTTTTCCCAACTTGAGTATTTAATATCTACCTGCCAGCACACAATACATGTTATTGTTACAACGGAGGTTAACATAAAGGATGAATGCAAAAACCTATTCCAACTGGATAACTATGATATGTATACGGAACTTCGACAACACAGACGAGGAGGCGGCGTGATAGTCTACGTACATAACACCCTGTGCTTCACGAGACATACGGTACCTACCTACTATTCCGAGTGCGTTATAGGTGAAATTCAAACAACGTATAAAACTAAAATCGGTTTATGTGCGGTATATAGACCCCCGAACCTAAACAAACCGGCGTTTGTCGAAGAAATTACGCGTATTATTGGACAGTATCCAAGTGAGTACTCTTATGTTTTACTAGGAGATATGAATATTAATCTGTGTGAACGATCTCTTATACGGACGCAGTATTTAAACTCTTTAAGTGAAATGGGATTAGTCTGTGGTATCTCGCAATATACGCGTGTCGAAACAAAAGGCGATATGTTAACGAAATCGTGCATAGACCATATTTTCTTGCGCGCGGTCAACTATCGAGAGGTACATACGGCAGTTATAAACAATGCATTCGCTGACCACTACATAACCGGTTGCGCTGTTGTGCATACCTCCAGTAAAAATACTTCAAAGCCTATATATAAAAACATGTTAGACACTAAGAAATTAGAATATGAATTACGTAAAATAGAATGGGACTCTGCCTTGGATCTTGTTTACCCAAATGATATTTTCAAATATATTACGGACAAGTTTAGTGACGTATATAATAAATGTATGAAAAGTTGTAAAATAAAAACAGGGAAACGACAGGAATGTAAATGGGTTAACAATCGAGTTATTAGTATGAATTGTTGCAAATATGTAAGCAAGACGAAAATAATAAATCAAATAGGTTATTATATAATAGGTACCGGAATCTAACAAATAAATATATCGAGAAAACTAGAAATAATTATATTAAGGAAGATATACTTAATAACTTTAAAAATCCAAAGAAAGTTTGGGAAATAATAAACAATATCTGTGGCAGAGTCTGTAAATCTGTTGATGATGTAATATTAAAACACTTTAAAGGTGAAACCAAACTAATATGTAACACTTTTGCCTATGGCTTTAATAATAATGTCCAAAACATCTGTTCTACTTGCGATGTAAAGCTATTACCTAATAACAAATACCTAACAGAGTCAAATGTATCAATGAGGCTAAAAAAAGCAACTAACGATGTTATAAAAAAACTAATTATACAGATGAATAAAAAGAAAAGCCCTGGCATAGATAAAATACGTGTAAGGGACCTTTTATGTATTAGTGATGAGATTACACCAGTAATTACACATCTGATAAATGCATGTATCTCCACGTCCTTATACCCCGATGCGTTGAAAGTAGGTATTATTAGGTCCATTCATAAAAAAGGTTCTTATAGTGAGGTGAACAACTATAGACCCATCACTATTTTACCAAGCATTGATAAGATAGTTGAGAGGTACTTCGAATCTGAGATAACGAATTTCCTAACGACAAATAGCCTTATTAATGAAAGACAATATGGATTTCAAAAGGGTAGGAATACCACTCAACTACTTTCTACTTTCATCAATGAGGTCAACCAGCACTTGAATGATAGGAATCAGGTGCTGGTTGTCTTCATTGACTTCAGCAAGGCGTTTGATACGCTAAATTATTCAACGCTTTTTTCAAAATTAAAACAGATTGGTATACAGGGCCCCACGCTAGACTGGTTCCGTGACTATCACACAAATCGTAACACCGTGGTACGCGTAAATGGACAAGATAGTGACGCTATTCCTACGCTTCAAGGAACAGCCCAAGGATCAATTTTAAGCCCAACCGAATACCTAATTTACGTGAATGATATGTGTAACCTTTTCACTGAGGGCTCTGTATATCAATTTGCAGACGATACTTGCTTGGTCACACACGGTAAGAATGTAAGCGAGGCTCAGGCGATGATGCAATGTAATTTCGATATTCTATGTAAATGGGCGCATGATGTGGGTCTGGTTATCAACGCCAATAAAACCAAACTGTTACATATATACTCCCCCTACGTTAAAGCTGATAGCCCTGTAACTATAGCACATACACACACCTGCTTGCACAACCGGCCAGCGACGTGCGCGTGCGCACCACTCGAGCTGGTGGACCACCACACCTACCTGGGCCTCGTCATCGACAAGAGCTTCAACTGGAAGCCTCATGTTGATTATATATGTAACAAGTTGAGATCATTTCGAGCCAAAATAAACATACTTAGGTATAAAATACCGTATAGTGTATTAAGGTTGCTATATTTGTCGCTAGCCGATTCAATAATAAGCTACGGCCTGAGTAGCTATGGACGTACATACAAAACCAACGTAAGCTGCATATACAACCTACAATTGAGCATACTTAAAACTATTGTACCTAAATACATGAAAAATAAACTTAAGGACGAGTCCAGCGTATTTAAATACTGCAAAGTACTCGTAATGACAATATTAAAAAAAATTAATATGTCTATAGTTCTCGAAAACTATGATATAATAATAACTAAAACAATTACGTAACTTAGATTATCAGCCTAGATATATTCTACCTAACTATGTAAATATATATGGCAGGAGGACGTGGGAGTACATGCTGCCTAACTTTCTAAATAGTATACCAGAAGATATACACACAAGTGTCCTTAAAGACAAAAAATCATGCAAGAACGCATTAAAAAGATATTTTCTAACTGACAGCGAGGTGTAGTTTCTGGAGTGTATCTTCAATAACTACATATAGTTGTATCGTAATTGCTTGGGTATATAAGGATTGTGATATTATTGTTGTGAGCGGTGCGATGCATTCGCGTTACGCATAAACCTTAAATAGGTTTCTGTGCGCGTCTATAAGTTTGTATTGAAATGTGTAATTTTTTTTGTTATATAAATAAATTAAAAAAATAAAAAAAATAAAAAAACAATATATCCATCATCATCATTATCATCATGTCAGCCGAAAGACGTCCACTGCTGGACATAGGCCTCCCCCAAAGACTTCCACAATGACCGGTCCTGCGCCACCCGCATCCAGCGGACACCCGCGACCTAACATATCCATACTTCCATAATATTCTAAATACGAAAGTTACTCTGTCTGTCTGTTACCTCTTCTCGCTTAAACTGCTTAACAAATTGAGATTAAAGGCATGGTGATAGTTTATAGAGACCCCAGAAAGAACATAGGATAATTTTTATCCCGAATATCATCCCTCAACGGGCTGAAAAACTTTGCGCAGGAGAGCACTATTTTAGGTGCGTACATGCACCTAAAATAATTTAATAGCAATTATTTATTTAAGGATGGCTGCGAGTTCTACGCGCACGAAGTCACGGGTAAAAGGTAGTACCGCATAGGGCGAGGCATAAGATTTATTATGTACAGGAATTAGCTTTTTCAGACGCGCCTGATTAACCATATCTTATGATGCTGTTCGCGTCGCCCGTTCATGAATCACGCCTTAGCCCTAAAGCGCGTGAAATACCAAACCTATCCCAATACAATACCTTAGTCGAATAGTTAATGTCGTTCAAAAAACATTTCCTAAGGGCCGAAGTAGGGGGGAAACTTTGTGAAACGGACATCTGTTGCAACATTGATAAGAATTGTTAACCTTTTAAATAAGGAGGGTACCATTAAATAGAATTATTTATTTACTTTAGATGTATTGCCGCTTTATACTTTGTACAATCAGGTACAAACTATCGAAATGTGCAAAGAAACTATAATATTTTCAGTAAAATTTAGTTGTTTTGTTCTAGATATCAGCGAGGTCCCAAAACAATAGCACTGATTCCACTATTAAACTTGTAAAAAATCTAAATCTACTGGCCGGAGGTCAACATAGCATAAAAATGTTTAGATTGCTATTCAGGGATTGACGCAGACGGCAGAGCTCCATCTAGCGGCACATTCGTACAACATTCACACTAACGTGTATATGTGAATGTTACGCGGCTGAACAGTGAAGAAGATTTGCATTTTATCCTTACGCGGTCAATATCTGGTTTGCAGCATTATTTGACTCTAATCCCCGCGACGCAGTACAATACTTTAATCATGGCTATGACGACCGAGATAAAGTGTCCAAAAGCAAATTAGTCCTGACCCAATTTGGGTACGAATTCTTTTGTGTCCGACCCTATCTCGCGACCGTCGTTAAGATAATTTCATACCTTTTTATGCAAGCTTGATTTATAACATCCTCCATCTATTATGGCAGCTTAAACGATTTTGTGACGGAATGTTTAGTTGAGTCTGTTGTGATGGAGGTGATATTGTGTGACGTGACGTAATGGTTTTTGAGCTTTGTTTAGTCGCTAGATGTTCCCCCAACATTTTCGCCATTTTATATATGTCTAAAAATACCGACCTATGTGTTTATGAGTCCAAACGTGATAAAATGTAAATGTACTTATAAAATGCTTAACATTTATTAACATTAAACTCAGCTGACTGACTTCTCGGTCGTCTCATGTACTCGTAACTTAGGTAGAGTAGGATAAGATTCAAGTCCTAAAGAGTGACTTAGTTGCCTAATAGATGACAACTATATTTCATAACTGTTCAGATTGAAAGTGTCAAGTTTTGGACCAATCAAACACACTAAGGCCAGTGAGACACCTACATCATCATATCAGCCGAAGGACGTCTACTGCTGGCCCCCAGAGAGTGCCAACATGATCGGTTCTGCGCCACCCGTATCCAGTGGACTCCCGCGATCTTCATCAGGAAATTAGTCAGTTTCACCAGTCCACTTTGTGGGGTATCTATACTCGAGAACCTTTCCGCCCCAACGGCCATCGACTTTACGTGCAATCTGGCCCACGCACAGTACGTAGCCTACTTACAGCAATTTACCGACAATAAGAGTTAATGAACAAGTCCTATAACATAATATTGATTATTTATATTATTTACATCCACCTTGCAGAAGACCACAGCCATAATAAAACCACTACTTGCTCCTTAAGGGATGATTCACAGTAGACCGTTCCGTGTCCGGGCCGGCCCGTTTTCTATGACAGCAAACGCAATGGCCGGCGTATTTCTTTAGAAGAAAACGAGCCAGCCCGGACACGGAACGGCCTACTGTGAATCATCCTTAAGGTGATGTTGTATCTCTCGATGTGGGTAAAATCACCAGAGCTTCCAAGGACGTGTGGTTGAAAGTAAGGGAACTGCGTATGTGTCTAGCTGTACAACCAATCCTTAATTTTATAAAGGGTCGGCAATGCGATTATAATATAGCGTCGATAGGTGTCTGCTCACCATCAGGCAGGCCGTGAACTTTTCTGTCACCGTCATTGTATAAAAATGAGCCCCTTTTGAATACGGTAACTATTTTGAAATCAACCTCTATTTTAAATTTAGTGAGGTCACAGACCTCGCCACGCTGAAAACAAATAATCTATTAGGAACTCCCGAAATAAATCTCAACCCGGCGCCCGAACCACTCTAAATCTACAATAAATCGTATGAGACCCCTATCAAACGTCATGAAAGCGGCGGCAATTATATGTAATGTTGACATTAAAATAAGTTATTAAGCAAGAGGGGCCGTCGTAAACAAGCCATGTCCTTTATCTGGCGAGCGACAGTAAAACGAAGCGATATAGGTTTAACCGATGTCGCGACTCATTCAGAACCAGGGGGTTTGTTTATTTATAATTTGCTATACCCCCTATTTTTAAGATTAGAATTTTAACGGAGAGTTTTGCCCACGTTTCTTCGTTTCCCTAGGATATCAGAGGAAAGAAAATACTACTAATTTCACTTATATCCGTTACTTATTTCGTTTGAAAGATAACACACCGCATATGTTCCCGTTTCAAGATTGTTTTCCTTGAAATCGCATGACGAATATACGATTTTTCTAATATTAAAAAAAAAACAAGGCATACCAACTTAAAAAAAGACGGTAGTTACGGGTATTTTCTTGGTGCACCCTCCACGTTTGTGTAGACTTTTTTGGGGTAGTTTAAATGATGTGTCCCCGTATTTCCATTGAAATACGACGTCAGTTTATCAGTGACCATGGCCGGTACAACTCGCGCCTACAAGTTGGATTTAACGGAAAAGTAAAAATAAAATCATATTAACCGCATCATCGTTCAATTATGTAATGAAAAAAAATTGTAAAGGCGCGGCCATTTTAATTTCGGTTTCGTTTATTTCCTGTGACACCAGCAACAGTAATTAATACATATTCTGTAAAATAATCAACTGTACACCTAAATTTTCAAGGTTTTGAGACGGACCGCTAGAAAACAGGCTGATGCAGGGTAGAACAGCGGGTGACAGCTTTTCGTTGGATGATTATTTGTACCCGAAGACTCTTCGGGTACAAATAATCATCATAGTATAGAAAAGATTGGCTTGTCGGTGAAGTTTCCGGCTGCATTCAGCTTTATCCTTCACTTTTGTGTATGATGAAGCTTTTATTTCGTACACAGTCCTAAATGGTCAAATTTCAAAAGTGCGTGCACATTTAGAGACCCTGTTATGTCCTAAATCTACGACCGAGACCACCGGGGGATGGGCAGCAGCGTCCTCGGAGTGTGGTGGAGGTACTGCGATCGCCAATCCGCATGCTAAACATGATAATTTTAGCATTTATATCAGCCAAAGGACGTCCACTGCTGGACATAGGCCTCCCCCAAGTTCACGGCATAATGGCGGTTCAATGGCATTTACCCCCCATGAAATTAGAGGAGGCCTATGTCCAGCAGTAGACGTTTTCGGGCTGATATAGTGGCGAGGTGCACATTTATCAGCGTGGACATCCTCGGCAACTGAGGGGTGCCAAAAGCTAAAAAAAATTAGCATCTAAATGTAAACAAATCCTTAGAGGATAGCTTCCGTCCGAGAGCCACACTAATTCGTTGCACTAATGTTTGACTTGGCGTGTTTTCAAAACAAACAACAATTAATATCGATACGATACCAGAATACTGGCACGGCATGGGCCTTGTCGAAATGTTAGGCACGTTTTACAGCGATCGTCCGTAACTCTTCGAGTACTAATGAAAGTTTCCGTAAACTGAAGCGTAAACGTAAACTTTGTTACGGTGTCACGCTGTTTTCATTATTTTGTATCCGGAGGGATGTAACTGACATTATTGTCACGTAAAGTTATGCCGTTTCCTTTTTGTTGCTACGGGAAAGACATTGAGCCTAATTATTACATATACTTTGTAGACGTAATTATAAATAAATATACGGGACCTTCTCCCGCATGCATCAAAAAGATATACGTATCAAAAAAGGATCGGCAGTGCACTGTAATTGCCCTGCAGTTGCAAGTGACCATAGGCTACGGAGTCAGCTTACCTTCAGATGTACGTGCTTGGTTTCCACTGTCATAAGTTTATTTTATTTTTTGTCCCATTCTCACAAAAATAAATAACAAAAATAATAGATAAAGACTAACGAAGTTTAATAGTACATTACGATACAAGTGCAGAGAACAGGAAATTCGCAACGAGTGGTGATAAAACGAAACACGACCGAAGGGAGTGTTTTAAAGCGACACGAGTTGCGAATTACCTGTTCGCACGTGTATCGTACAACGTTTTACAGTACATATGGCTCTTTAAAGTTTCGACATATGCACGTAATCTGCTGATTACCGCACTCGTGCGGTAATGTAGCACCATATGTACTGTAAAGGTATTTTAAGTAACATAAGTTTGATGAGAGTTTATGAATAATATTTATGATTCATCATCATCATCAGCCGAAGGACGTACATTGCTGGACATAGACCTCTACCAAAGACTTCCACAATGACCGGTCCTGCTCCACCCGCATACAGCGGACACCCACGACCCTTTACCAGGTCATCAGTCCACCGTTTGGGGGGCCTGCCCACGCTACGCCTTCCGGTACGTGGTCGCCACCCGAGAACCTTTCCGCCCCAACGGCCATCGGTTCTACGTGCTATGTGCCCCACTCCGCCGCGCGCATATTTATGATTAGTGATTGATAATTATAATAAAACTAATTAGATGATAAAACTAATTAGATTAATGCAGTGCGACGTCAATTTTATGTCACCCTAAGGTCCAAAATTTATTTTTATGTAAGAGTTAGATTTTAGTTTTTCATATGAACATTATTGAAAGTTTTATGACCTTTTAAAGCCTAAATTTCACACTGTATATAGGTATGTAAAACGATTTTTTTACTCACGCATTATAATCTGTGAATTAAATGAATACACTTTAAAAAATATGCAATTCTATACCATAGACAAGTCGTTCTATGACTGGTGGGAGAATCAATATGGATTTTGTAGATGATTTTAAAAACTATATATACAGGGTGGGTATGAGTATACCGACCGATTTTAACCATCGATTCTAGTGCCTATTTGGACAAAAAAAGTAATATAAACATTGCTGGATAAAGCTTGATTTTCGGAATATTAATTTTATTCAGTAATTAACAAGTTAATAAATCTCGAGGGTAACACGCCCTAATTCTGTGACGTCACCACACACACAAGCACACACGCAATACGGAAGTGGTAATATCAGTCTTACCTGACATCTGCCATAATTTTGACTACGAATTTTTTTTAAATAAAAGCTGAGTTTAAACAGCAAAATCATTAGGTATTGAGAGAAATGAATGTTATGTCTAATGGTAGATAGCGATTGCTGTGTAACAAACTAAGATACAATTAGACATTCATACTTTTGCGTAAGATATCTTTAATCAGAATCAGTAATACTCAAAAGTGATCAACTTATTATTACTAGCTTGGTCTTTAGTTTTACTTCTGTTCTCTACCAACGAGTCGGAAAGTGTGCAAACTTTTTTTGGTGAATAACGTACTGGCCGTACTGGCCGTTAACCAGATTTTAAAACGTCGGGAGTCGTTCGTGAAGTGGGAAGTTTTCTTTACCACTCTTTAGACTAAGGTTTCGTTCACAAGTAAGTACTATCGTTATTTTATTTGTTCCAGAAATTAAGTAAGTTAATGAGGCAGTTTTGGACCCATGTTGATATAACATTATTTACTCGTAATACCACCAGGAATCTATGGTTAAAGTTTGTCGGTATACTCCTTCCCGCCCTGTATAATTGTTGTTGTACAATTTTATGAGTATAAGTTATGATGGAATGTTTCAGATGTCTGGAAACGTAAATTTGATATTGGAGATCAAATTAAAAGCTTGTGAATATGAGCTTCTAATTTGATCTCAGTAATTCCTCTCTACCTTCAGAACAATTAGGTTTTGTAACAGAGTAACAAGATATTTTAACGAAATATATAAAAAGTTAATTTGTAATAAAACATCCAGCTTCAATAAGTATAAGCGCTGAAGATTTTCTTTTGTTTGCATATGTCAACAAAGCTTCAAGTCTGTTTTGTTATTTTTAGCTTTCAGAATATGATATATTGACAGTGGAATGAAATTAATTAATATTTTCATTTGCATTTCAAAATGGAAACGAAAATACGCATATGAAAGTGCTTTCAACTATTTGAGTAATCAGTAATCATCACAAGAAATTGAGAATAAAGTGACAATCTTATTTATTGTAGTAAAGTAAAAATATTATATGGAAAACTTGTATACAATCTGCGAAGAACTTCAAGGATCCCGAAACCGCACTGACTGCAAGGTTTTCTCTTCGTGAAACGGGCTGATTATGATACTATGTTCCTAACAGCTTTATAATAGGATAAATTCCATTTGTGCAAATGTATAACATGGTGTAGTGACACCATGTTATAACTTGAACATATACATTTGCAGCGTTATACTTTTACGAGGCTGGGGCAGAACGGAACGTCATCTTGCTCCATGTTTGAAGCAGCTCAAGCGGGGAAGTACTACTTTTTTTACGATAGACTGACCAGCCATTGGCCTTAGTCTCACCTGATGGATAGCGATGACAAGGCCTAAGATGTTGCTCACTGATTCAGTAATAGCCTATTCACTCTTGTCTTGAAGAGACCCAGATTGTATGTATCAGGAAATACAGACGGCGGCAGTAAATTCCAGTCCTTAGCTGTTCGCATTAAGAAAGAAGAAAGAAGCTAATCGCTTCGAGCGAATAAATGGTAGGCTGATAACGTAAGGGTGCAACCGCTCACCGCGTCCGGACGTCCGCGGTTTTTTAGGTTATTTTGGTAGAACTATGTTTTAAAAGTATCAGGAACTATAGCGGACGCCGTACTAAGGCCTAATATCGATTTTTAGTCCATTCGGAGAAAAATGATATGCTACGTGAAGCTAGCATACCAATTGGTCTCAATCCATAAAAAAAAACTTTAACGCCAGAAATATTGCTTAAACGTATCAGGATAGAACTCCAATTATTTCATGAATTGCTGGTACTTAATATGCTAACTTCACAGACATGGAAGTGCCTACATCCACCTTACAGAAGACCGCAGCCTTAACATCGATACTAGATAAAATCGCTGCAGGTATGTGGTATTGTGTCCCTGATGCTGAGTAAGGCCATCAGAGCTCCTGAGGATGCAGGATGCACTATGTTGAGAGTGGGAATTTGTCTTCAGCTGTCAAGACAACGAATCTTCTCATCATAAATAGTCCGTATCGCACTTGTGATTGTTCTGTAGTCGCGGGCGTCCATAAACTACGGTGTTTGCTTACCATCATGCAATATGTTGACGTTAAAATGACACCACCGTTGCCGTTGCGTTACCGTTGCTTACCACCATCATGAAAGTAGAAGACTGTGTAACTTTTTGATCTACGACGGTGGCAAACAAGCCCACGGCATGCCTTATGGAAAACTGTGTAACTGCCCCGTTATAAAAAATCTCAATCTTTACTAGTCATACACACTCTTATCTATGATCACCTGGTTTCCTTAATCACGACAAATAAAAACACATACATAAATTCACGCCTGTTTTCCCGAAAGGGGAGGCAGAGCACATGAAATTTAATTTCAGTGCCACATCTAGAAATTGTAGGTTCAAAGATGGAGAAAATATGATATTGCAGTGACAGGTTGCTAGCCCATCGCCCACAACACACTTCTGCCCGGTTCCCTTAGTGGACTCTTACGACACCCCTGGGAAGAAAGGGGTGTCGTAAGAGCTATGGTCGTCGTGCTATTGTAACCTTGCACCACACGGGAATATAAAAACACACATTTAGTAATTAATAAACTGAAATTAAACATTATCACGAGAATTACAAATTACTCTGAATTCCTTTGTTAATCTAGAAAATTTTCTCCTAAGAGAAACTTTAGCTCTTCTCAATTACCGCTTTTCTAAAACGATTTACTCTTTCAAATGAAATCGCATACTTCAGGGAGAACGTTAGTGCTTCAGCAGAATGTAGAGAGGTGTCCCATAGGACACCGTCGACTGTTCTGTCCTACTTAAGGCACATGTGACTTTCATGAGCTTCTTTTGAGCGTTATCTTTTGTTTCAACATTGGACTTTACTAGGATGTAATAGCGTCGATTTTATAACGAGTTAATTGGATGAGATAAGAGGTTTTGGAGTTTACAGACGAAACTGCACGGTATATAAATTTTACAATAGTATTGGTGTTTGTATAATAATGCATTTGTCTCGTACTCTCAAAGGGTTCACGTATGTTTTAGCTAGGTAAGTGTACATGTGACATATTTGGAAATCCGTTAAATTTACTTGTGTCATGAATGCCGCCCCAAACAGGTTGTATAATAATAACAGACAACATTAAAAAGTTGAAAAAAAAACGACGAACGTTTAATTTTTTAAACTTTAGTTCAATATCTCAAAGAAGGATGATTTTGATAAAATATCATAAATAAATATTAGGGTTTTTTTTTACATAAATCGAACTATTCCTATAGTAAGCTCAAAAACGGTTGTGTTATGGGTATTAGACGACGATATATTTAATACATATATACTCAAATACATAGAAAACATCCAAGTCTCAGGAACAAATGTTTCTGCTCACCGCAGAAACAAATGCCCTTACCGGGATTCAGAAAAAAAAAACAATTTACTCTAATCGGTTCACCCGTTGAAGAGCTTCGATGCCACAGACAGAAACACACATACACAGATACACATGTTAAACTTATAACCAGGCAGCGAAACTTTGGTGCCGATGACAGACGTATGACGTAGCGTCTTCATACAGAGTGTTTTTATTTAGATGATAGACAATCATTAATCAATAACAACTTATTGGCCTCTTTAGTACACGGATATTTTATTGACACTTGAGACGGCCAGTACTTATAAAATCATCATTACTTAACTGTCTTTGTCATTTTCATCATAAAATTATCGAAGGCAATATTGTACATGGTTTTAGTATTTTTTATTCGTGAATTGAAGAAATGTGAATTGATAAGGTACAACATTTATAAGGTACACATTATAGGTATCGCTTGACCGTAGTCGCCATGGAGTCTATGCAGCCGTATTTGCAGACGTTTCATTTTCAGTTGTTAAAAATGAAAAAAATGATTTGCTCCTGATGTCAGCAAAATTTAACAGCTAAACCAAGTAACATAGAAAAACATTTAAAAACTAAAAAGCACATTGAAAGAGAAGGATCAAAAATGACACATCAAGACTTTTATATGGATTCAACAAATTGCTATTATAATACAATAAATCTTTGACATTGCTATTAAATCGGCATGCTAGTGACAACTGTTGCATCTGTTAAAGCGTGGTAAACGTTAATAACTATGTTGTGTAAATAAAAACATCCTGTATGCCAATTTAGTTGCGTCATAATGATGTCATCGGCACCAAAGTTTCGCTGCATGCTTATAACACCCCTGAGGGCAAACAGTATTGCCCCACTACTGCGCAAACGTAATACTGACAGTATTATGTCAAGTGAGGAAATCTCACATCAGTAACCTCATGTCAAAGAATAAACTACCTATCAAATATCGCACCTACCGCGCAAAGCCAGGAAGTTGCCTTAGATTTACCTAACGCTTGCTCGATAACGTTACGTGCGTAAACGGTGAGGTATTATTTGATGATAGCGCACACACCGACATATGCGTCTAAGCGAGCACGTCAATCACATTATTCATTTATGTGTGATCAAATGCGACAAACAAAAGTTAACCTCCAGGCGTCATGTACTCGTAGTTAGAGTTTATGTACACTAAATCTGGTGCTGCAGTAATGAGGTCCCAGAGGGTTGCTCGGATACATCGACATGTTCTGCGAATTGGAATACCCAGTTCAATGTACTCTTGACGCCCATTCAGCCCTAGGGAAAACTGACATGATGAACGCGTCTGCATATTTTTTTATCCGTAACTATATTTTTATTTCATTCGCTACAGATTTTTTAGACTACGACGGTGGGCATATATGGACTTTTACGAGTCCACAATAATTTCAAGCGCGCTGCCAACTCCGTTTAGGGTTCCGGTATTTCTATAACCATATTTTACACTCAGTTTTTGACCATTAAATAGATGGAAGCGCTCCTATGTAGAAAATTTACAATGATGAATATATACTACCACCACCACCATATCAGCCGAAAGACAATTTCATGGGGGGTAAATGCCATAATCGCCACGCGTGGCATGCGGATTGGCGATCGCAGTATCTCCACCTCACTCCAAGGATGCTGCTGCCCATCCCCCGGTGATCTTGGTCATATAGTTTTAGGACATACCCCGGTCACGAATCCCGGGAGGGGGTAGTTGACAAATCTCTCTGGAAGCGAAGTCCAATGAGAGTTGTTTGGAAGTTTTATTTATGCAACTGAGTTAAGAAACTTTGATAGCGCGATGCAGAACACAGATCTGGCAGTTGACAGTCGTGATGCAGCAATATGCCGTCAATTGAATGTAACTAGGTTAGTAGAGAGGACTCTGAAATCGATAACCATGTGAGGAGCCTGCTTTTGTCTCTAAAATGGTGGTACAAATACTAGATCATTTTCTAATTGTAATACCTAGGTAAATAGTTCACACCTATTGTTATTCCCTCTGGACCGCATCCAACGGAGAGCGACTCGAATTGTCGGCTGCCAGCGGGTTTCGGAACGGCTTGACTCCTTGGCGCTGCGTAGAAATGTAGCCTCGCTCTGCATTTTCTACCGCATGTATTACGGGGAGTGCTCCGAGGAATTGTTCGGATTAATCCCTGCCGCTTCCTTCCGCCATCGCCCAACGCGACAAAATTTCCATCCTCACCACTTAGATGGCAGTCCTCAACTGTGCGTTTCTCCAGAAATTTCTTGCCTCGCACAGCTAAACTGTGGAATGAACTGTCGCCTGCGGTATTTCCGGACCGATTCGACCTTCAAACCTTCAAGAAAAGAGCGTACTCCCATCTTAAAGGCCGGCAACGCACTTACAACCCCTCTGGTGTTGCGAGTGTCCATGGGCGGCGCTAATCGCTTACCATCAGGCGATTCGTCTGCTCGTTTGCCACCTATGTCATAAAAATAATAATAATAATAATAATATTTATGATATTGATTATTTGACGGCCTGTTTAGCCTAGTTGGTAGTGACTCTGCCTTTGAAGCTAGAGGTCCCGGGTTCGAATCCCGGCCAGGGCATTTATTTATGCATTTATCACGGATATTAGTTCTTGGGTCTTGGATGTTTTCTATGTATTTAAGTATGTATTTATCTATATAAGTATGTATATCGTCGTCTAGTAGCCATAGTACAAGCTTTGCTTAGTTTGGGACTAGGTCGATTTGTGTAAGATTGTCCCCCAATATTTATTATTATTATTATTTATTAAACTGTCAAGTATTGAGTCAGTATCAGTACAAAATAAACAAAAAAATAACTAAATGAACAAATGAAGGCTACGTTGGCTATAGTTTTATACTATTCGGTATTATAGTTTTTTCATCACATTTGCTAGTAAAGGGTTTTACTTATTGCACACAGGCGTATAAAGCAGTATATTCATTATTTTCTGTATGTGTGTGATCTGATTGTTGTAAAAAATCTAGTGGGCCGTGCACCGCAATAATAGTGCTTTGTGATTGGTTGAAATATTGAAGCTGCGCGCTCCTCTCGCAAGAACCCATCATTCACTGAGACACTGGAGATGAAGTTGTCGATTTCGTGAATTCGGATTGCTGCTGGAGTTATTTGTTTCCTCGCAAATATGATGAAAACCATTGTGATTAACTCGGGCGTAAGGATATTGCGAACTCGATTCATCAAAATCCCTCCGCCATCGGCGTCGGGCTTCTGAGAGACTCTGCTTACACTCCTCGTTAAACAATGTACTATAACATGACCAGAAATGTAATTGCTAGTAAAATTCCTGTTTTCCTTTAAAAAAGATTAGCTGGCACTGATCCAAACAAATCTGAAATGCATAGAAGGTTTAGCAGTTGCAGCTAAATGTAGCGAATCAACGCTCATACGCGTGTAACGGCTTTGAAAACATGGAAAAGCAATACGTGGAGCGATTTCAGACGGTTTATTTATTTGAGAATAGCCAAGTGCGAGTCGAACTCGCACACGAAGGGTTCCGTTCTAGTTGTACCGAAAAAAGTACTTTTCTTGTAGAAGTATTACAAATTCTGTAAAAAAAATCAACCGTGTACATACGAGTATGTACCTATTACAGTTCATGTGATATTTGCCGCTTACAAAAGGATAGCAGGGACTTATTAAATACATATGTTTCCAGTGGCGCCCTTGGGATGCGAAACCCTAAAAAGGAAAGCTTAGAATGTTCGTGAAACACGAAATGGGATATTTAAGATATCTCGTTTTTACTGCAATGGTAATAATACACTTACAAAGTATCGTCTAATACAACAACGTACCTACTCATTTAAAATGAATGAAAAAATGTTACTACTTGTATATAAATATGTTTCTGTTAGTGTTTTCTTTTTTACTATACATATTTAAATCACAAATAAACATAAGAACTACAACGTTTTGAATACCTATCGCAAGCGTTTATTAATAACGCCCTACTTTTTTAAACATAAAACATATTATTATTCATTCTACATGATTATTAACGGTTGCACATTAATTAAAAAAATAGCCGTGTGTGCACCGTCATGCGTTTCTATAGTGAACAAAAACCGCGCAATACGTGCTTCGTCTGTCCTCTCGTATTCACTCGGTAAATTGAAATGCGCAACGCGTCGCAACATAACTCGCAATAAGCTGACGTCAGCGAGTGCTTGCGGCGAGACAGTGCATTTCTTTTAAAGCTGCTCGACAGTCTTAAGATGCTTTTTACTGGAACAGTTTTTGTAAATTTGTTATTTGTTTCGGTTAGTAGAAATCAGTAATGAGACTACCTTATAAGTCCCATTTTAGATTTATTCGATTTTCATAATTATTTGGGGACAGACTTGTATACATACCATATTATGGGGATATCCCCATAGTAAGCTCAACAAATTTGATAGGTACTAAACGAAGAAACACTTAATAGATAAAACTCTAAAAATACCTCAATTCATAGAAAATACCTAAGCGAAAGAAAAAAAAATCATGCTCATCAGAAAAATATTTGCTTTTAACGGGTTTTGAAACCGGGAACATCCGCTTCGCAGGCAGTCACTGCACTACCCTTTAGGCGAAACCATTGATCAAAAATTGTTTTGATCGTTGATCTTAATCAGCGCCTAGTGGCTTTTGTAACATTAAGCTTAGTAAGATCCTTTACATCTAAACCTCATAATAATATTGAATTTTAATGTACCACTTCAAGACTACGTAACATAACATACGTAGCCTTGAAATGAAACAACTTTTGTACTAATAAAAATTATAAAATAGTTTTTTTTTCTTTTAACCTTGCCCATGCTTTCACAACCATCATCAACATCAGCCTGTGTCAGTCCACTGCTGGACATGGGCCTCTCCCATGGCGCGCCACTGAACTCGGTCTTCGGGTTTTGTCCAATCCCTTCCTACTTACGAATGGCATAGCCCCACCAAGTTACAGGGCGCCCTACCACTACGTTTCATCATCAGAGTTTGATAATGATACTGTGGTAGTTAATGTACGAGTATATCCTAAATTTCCCTCACTTCATCTGCACGTAGGATAATTTCTTGGATGAATTTTGCTACTTTTCTTTCATAATTGTATTAAATTTAATAATTCAGTTCAGTAATTAAAGCGCGAGATGGTTACATACATACAAACCGATGTACAGATTTAAATTCATTAACATAGTGTGTAATGTATAGTTCAAATATATGAAGAACGAAAAAATATATCGTACTACCCTTTATTTCTGAAGTTCCGGGATTTCTTTGACGGACTGACAACGGTATCCACACAAAATGAGAACGTTCATCTGAAAGAAACATGAAATAAAAGGCATTTCTTTGTAAATTTCATTCCTACGCCGACTACATAGTATATGTCATTATGCAGTATGAAAACTCAGTACCATTTTTTGGTTATAATTATAAGGATCTTCAGACACATTATTTCAATTAATATTATTTTAATGTACTTACCTAGAATATACTACATAAAATAATTGTACAGTCACAAGCTGGATAACGCACCCCTGGGCGGGGTGGCAAGTAAGTGGTATAAGGTACCCAGGACGGGTTGGTAAATTACCCCAGGATGGGGAGAATGGAAGTAATTAGAAGTATCCCTAGGTTCGGGATTTAACTTATCCAGCGTGCGGCTGCACAGACTGCGTAGAATTGAGGGGTGGGTTTCAGCAAGGGAGCCTAACGCCCTAAATCCCTAAGTCCCTAACCTATCCTCAACTTACGACCTTGAAGTACACAGGGATACCTGTTACCATGAGACCTAAGGCAACAGGTGGATTCCTACGGGGAGGAAATTGGGTAGCGGAGGGTGATTTTCTCACAGCCGATCAAGCAGGCTCTTTTGATCGATTGAGGGCTTGAAGGTGTCTTCGCCACTGTGAGAGGATTACACGTAGAAGGAAGGAAGACCCTACACTCCCGGAGAGAGCGTAGGGTTTAGGTAATAAAACACCAACGGACAATTGGTAACTGAACTTTAATACATATTTCTTATTCTATTTATACAATGTTTACCTACAGCACACTGCTACGCAAATTTCTTTGTATCCTGTAGGTGTAAAGTGCAAGATGTGACATTAGGAAAAATGAAGAGTTAACTATATATTGCTCTTTAGACTTGTTATGCTAATTATGCGGAATCTTAAGATTTACTTAATACTAGGTCGATGTCGCCATCGAGGGCGCCTTGGGAGGCGCGTGTTTCTGTTCTCTGAACAATAATACTTAACTAAAATAAATTAATATTAAAAATAATATCAAAACTAACTTAAATCTAAAACAGGGCCTTGAGTTATTGTACCGAGGATGCTATCGGCAATTTTCTCGCTGTATCGAAATCATAGATTCTGTGATCATAATACTGATACGTTGAGCGAGGATGTCACCAGTTATGTCAATCAAACGCTTCGCAATTTCACTAAATAAATTGTGCTCGCTGGGGCTCCATGGACCTAGAGTTTCGACGCCAAAAGGTACAAAATTGTACTCTGTCGAGGCCCTTATAATTGTTACGCTTTACAATTTCGCACTGTAGCCGCTTCTAGACATGTAGCATTCTACACCAACGTCCGTCCCAAGCTCCAAGGAACTAAAGACACCCCATCAGGTCTCTTACCATCGTCTCTGCCCATGCCAGTCGGCTCGAGAAGATTAGAGCGGGCACATTGACGGTGGCAAGAGTCAATACGAGTATACGTAAGAGTCGCATGTGTTGAAAACCTGCCCATTATTTTTAGTTTAAAGAAATTTTATACAGTTAAAAGGCAATCATGGCTCCGTGATTTCACCAAATGGTCACAGCGGAAGACCAGTGTTGGCTCTGCCAGCATTACGCTGAGCTATGACCATTTCGTGGCAAAATGTGATAATGTAAAAATAAATAAATAAATATTGGGGGACAATCTTACACAAATCGACCTAGTCCCAAACTAAGCAAAGCTTGTACTATGGGTACTAGACGACGATATACATACTCATATAGATAAATACATACTTAAATACATAGAAAACATCCAAGACCCAAGAACAAATATCCGTGAAAAATGCACAAATAAATGCCCTGGCCGGGATTCGAACCCGGGACCTCTAGCTTCGGAGGCAGAGTCACTACCAACTAGGCTAAACAGGTCGTCAATGTAATGTGATTGTTGGTTAATTGTATTGTGTTTGTCATGAATAAAAAATATTATTATTTATTATTTAAAAATAATATATACTTTATACAATAAAATCGACAAGCAGTTAAAAATCAACAAATATCCTGATATATCATATAATTACAAAAGAAAACGAAACGATAAAACAAATAGAGTTATCAATTAATGCTGTGCTCTATTAAGCTCAGAAACTAACAATTATTTTAGTCCACATACGAGTTTAATTAACCAGCGGTTACAAATTTAACTTGTTAAGTATAGTAAAGTTCTTGCAGAATATCATTTAAATATTTTATCTAAAGAAAGCGATCCTGTATTCATTGCCCTTACTGCGTATAATCTGTATACTGCAGCGGTCGAAGGTTATATCTAAATTCTGTGCACGTACAAGAAAACAAGCTTTGTACTGAATCATTGTCGTAATACAAAAAGGAACATGTTGTATTATTCAACAAATTTGACCCCGTCTGTTTTTTGTCGACATGTTCTTGGCGAAATTTTCATTCAAAGTGGTTGGTTTGCTTATGAGTTTTGATGCTTGGTGGAAATATTCTTGTCAACATATTACAACATGTACAACGTAACGGGCGACATGTTTTGAGCCGTATATATTGCTCTGCCCACTGCGCTCCGCCCGCCTCACACTTCACGAGAACTCTCATCCTGAGGAGGCACTCCCAAGGTGTTCGAAACATGTCGCCCCATGAATACATGAGTTCGACCTTTTTATAATCTGGCATAATTTTTAACATGTCTCACGAAAGTTTAAAGTAAAATATTGTTACGTGTTTGTGAAACTAGAGTATTGAGTATTCACAACTTTGTAAAACTTTATCGGTAAGTTTATGATATTAAATCAAATTCAATACCGAAAGTATACCGTAAACATAGAGTTACTATGTCTACGGTCTTCTGTAAAGTGTGGTACTTACCCAATAGGGCTGCCCCAAACATGAGCACGATTACAATCCGCTGAGACTTTACCTTACCTCTTTAATAGACAAGCAATACTTAGCATCAGCAATACCCGATAAGACGGCTTTTAGATATTTCCAGGTAAAGGAACGGAATATCCCTTGATAGTAACTCCAATATGCACGACCGGTCCGTTTTCCGCTCGAGTAATTTTAAATTAAACATTGGCGACTAGAGCCGACGAAAAGTTACTTAATATTATGCCAGGAGTATTTTAGCTCAATCTTAAAACCGAAATATGAATACTCGTCGTTGCATGTCACATGTAACAAAATATAATTGAATTCATTTCGTATTAAGCAGTAACGCTGCTAACGAAAATCCCAAAAGAATCCTCAAAAGGAACGTTCGAATCCTGCTCGGAGTACTGCTTAATACAAAATTAATTTAGTATGGGATGGCGCATGACTGATGATTTCTCAATGTAATTTGAGTCGTTCGTGCCGTTAGCCTAAGTCTTCTACGGTAGATGTCGCTGTACGCCTCCCTAAGGCGGTGTAAAAAGGAACTAGTGAAGGATTTCGTGCGCGAGCTTGGTTGTTCCGATAGCTCAGAGGCTAGAGCGATTGGCCGCGTATGCCAGATGTCGCAGGTTCAAATCCTGCTCGGAGCATTACATTTTTATATTTTTCCCTTTAATTTGAAAATATAATTGTACGATACTGATGTAAATCGCCTATAGAATTTAAAAAAATGGAAGAAATATATCAAGGAATGAAGAATTGATGCAGTGAGATGCGCTTGTCATATCTCACACAACAGACATGACATGACATGTGTCTGACAGTAGCTGGAAATAAACCAGTTCAGCTTTAGACACGGTTCGGGTCGGTCAATGTCGAGTACTATCTCCATTTCGTCACTCGTCAAAGGCTTCGAACTAACCCAGTATTGAGAAGAAAAGTGCGTAAGTTCGGCAGCCTTAACATCTTGCAGCCAGCGCTACGTTTTGAACCAGGTACGCGTTTTCCACCACTTTCCGTTTTGCTACTTCATTTCCTGGTATTACTCGTATTGCAGTAAAACCTTGTATTCGTGACAGAATTGATATAAAGGGAGATTTTGGGGTCATAATCTGGAACTTATGAAGGTTTATAACTCAAATAATTCTCTTTTTTATACAACTTGGTTACTCTACTTCACTGTCAACTCAGCTGCTTTTATGGGTAGCTTCCGTTATCTTGCAACCAAATACTGGAATAATATTCCTCCACCACTTAGACGCTTGCCATCAAAGCAATCATTTAAATCGCACTTTAAGAAAATGCTCATGGAGAAACAAGTGGTAGGAATTCCGCATGGCTATTTGGTTGCAGACTTCGTTGTGTGACTGTACTTCCAAAAATACCCAAAACAACATCAATTCCTCTTTCCATCCACCCATTCCACCAAACACCACAGCACCACAGCACCACCATCTCCACTACCCACTATCGTTCTTTGAATTTACCTTTATATTTTGTTTTTTTATTTTTTAAGTTATTTATTTATAAATAGACACACGTTACACGTTATTTTACATTTTTCGGATATATTCGTTCTTTTATTTATGTATGTTTGTCCGTTTGTATATATTCTACACATATGTCTATTGGATTCTGACAGAATACCAGTGTTTTGCCCAATTGCGAGCAAAGCTACACACTGAGTTGGAACCTTTTTGTCTTGCTGCAGTGCACACAAACATATTGCACTTAGATAATTAAGATAACTGTTTATAAATTATGTTTCCTTCCGTTTTCATTTGTGTGTTACGTTTGTATTATTTTTAAGTTTCACGAATTATTATTTTTGTCTTTATTGTTTTAACTGTGTATGACTGTGGTGAGCAAATAAATCATTAAAAAAACTCTCTATACTATCTGTCAATAAGAATAGGGTAACCATTTTTTATGGAGATTTAGTATTTTTGTCATCCAAATAAATAACAACAAACATTTTTTAAATAGCTAACCGATACCAAGTTTTAAAAACTGATTCATGATCACGACCCCGAAATCACCCTGTAGTTATACATATGTCAAGATTGTCAAACGCGTCTCACTTACCTCTTCGTTCGGTTAAACTCGGTTCTCGCACCAATATGCACTTCCGATCCGAGCAAATAAGTCTCCCAATCGTGGTTGATAGTGACAATCATAGCGCGGCTAGCTTTGTGCCACGACGATGAGGTTCAAATGTGACGTTCCTGACTCGGAGCGGAATTACCTAATTTGAAACAAAGAAAGAACACATTTATTTAACATCACACAAGAAATAAAAAATAGTTAAAACAACATAACAAGACGTTAAAAAGGATCCCCACTCAGCATGCAGCCACGGCAAGACTCAGCAAGCTGAGGCGCTGATTTTCGGGAGGTACCTTGCTTAAAACTAAGACAAGAGGCGACACAGACGCCAACGACAGGATTAACTACTATATAATGAAGTAATAACCATAATTATAAACATAAAAAACAAGCTACATCAGATGACCACCAATATGAGACTTATTTTTGTTACAGATTCGCCCTTCAACGCGCAACTTGAGATAATTTAGAAAAGTCCAGTTGCACAACTTATCCGAACGTAAACCAACCCCTGAAGCTCCTGAACAGCAAGGATCCTATTATTCACTTAGTTTTTTTTACAGCAGTGAATTTTCACAGCGCGTATTTTTATGAACATGAATTTTTTTAATTGGCTTTTTTCATGTAGTGAATTTTCTTAAAGCTTTTTTAATGATACCGATGTGAAGGCGATAGGCAAATTGGGCCTTTAGGGAACTTCAGATGCCCGAAGGGCATCGTCCTTATAAGATTCCTTATTTTTTTCAATTATTTATACAGGGTAAAAAAACAAGAGCCCTGGAGGGCAACTATCTGAAAACGGCTCAATTTACTGAACGGAATCATTTTTTTTATTTCTCCTAAGCAATAAAACTGATTTCACAGATTTTTGTAAAATGTACAGACTTTACATTTTTGCCAAAAATATGTTTGTTGTCAATTGATGCCAATCGATCCTATTTCTATCAAGGAACAAATACTTCTCAGAGACCGATCTAGGCTAGGATACAAGAGAGACCCTAATTTAAAAAAAAAGAAATTTTGTCTGTTTAGTATTAGAAAAATGTTTTTTTCTGTATTTGCGATTTTATTGCTTAAGATAAATATAATATGTTTATTTCAGCAAATTGAGCTGCATATCTCAGTGTTTTGAGGTAGCTCCCTTCCAGGGCCCATAAATAATTTCTACCCTTTATGTAAATAAAAAAGAACAAGCACACAACAAATAAATGTGTTATATTTATCTGTAACACAAAACATTTACAACCAATACCATCGGAACAGGTATTAATACTAAGTAAAAGGCACTGAAGGTCGCATTTTGGGGCGTGATGTCCGAGTCAACACCTTTGTACACTTTGTGGGCTAATAAATGGACACGCTTTTGCGTTTAGCTTCGCATTGAAGGTCGCTGTACTGGACAAGGATATAAAGAATTAAATTGGCGGCGCATGGATTTTGGATTACCCATTTCAGAGTATTATATGATTTGAAATATAGGTCGGTTTCGTAGCTTTAAAGGCTCGCTTATTTTTAGAGCTCTCTACCAAAGAGGTTAAATAGGTACGCTTATACGTACGTAAAATATAATAGGTACGTAAAATAGTAACCCGGAAGTATAACTTTTCCGTCTGTCACATTGCGAAACAACCGAGGAACTAACTTATGCTTTAACACGTTATTGCTATTCACAAGTTGCGATTTACTGAGAGTATTCAAGTACTTATTATAAGCATGCTTGTTATTATTGTTATCAGATAATATGCAGAGTGCGATACCGGTACCGTTTAGGTCGATTCACAAGAGCTGGCGCGGAATGTCTATGAAATTAATGACAGTTACATTCATATAACCGTTTTCAAAACGGATAATAGTAAGAAAAGATGAGAAGATAATTACATATTAATTTATTAAAATTGGTATTCATTGAACCGCTTCTGCATTGTCATCACCTACAACAATCTTAAATAGGTACATTCAGGTCTGTAAAATCTAATATTTGCGGCAGTCCACTGCATGCGAGTGGCACAAGACCAGCCATTGTCGCAATCTTTACCCAGCAGTATAGGTCTTTTAGGCTGATATAATGACGAATATTTATGTACCCGTTGCTTTTAAGAAAGGTCCTTGTCTTTTCGAGATTTTGTAAGAATTTTTGTCGGGGGCCTATCATATTGATATCGCATTAAAATGTCAATCAAATTGACCTCCCAACCATGATCATGCTTAAAAGAAATCCCTTCCAGTAAACCATTCTAGCTCCACAAGTGCAGAAAGACATAAAAAGTTAATTAATCAAGTACACGACACGCCGCACCTTGCTATTACCCAAATTAACGGCGGAACTATCTCAATACAATTAGATTGTTTGTTAATAACTAGATATTAATGTATTCCGGTTTTCGGTTAATTAAAACACGCATGTAAACGCAGACATTTTCTATCATTGAAGCCCCCCCTTCAATATGCCAATGATAGAAAATGTCTGTCTGATAACCAGTTGACTTTTAACAAAACTCATTGTATTTGGTACGGAACCACAGCCTAACCTACAAGGGGTACTATTTTATGTTTTTGCTAAGTCGCTGTGCTTACGGCCATTGTGACATAATTTTGTTGACACTAACTTGTATTCAAGTTAGTGTCAACAAAAAAAGTACAAATATAGATACAAAAATATAGGTACTAGTACATGTACCGTACCTATTATGTTCCTCCAATCTTAATACTATCCTATTTTTATAATTAAAGGTCCCGTAGTTCATTTATACACTGTTTTTTTGCGGAACAATTGGCATCCTGGCTTCCCAACCCATACGAGTGGAGAACCTTCATCAAGTGAATGGGCATTTGACTAATAGAAGTACTCAATCACATCCAACCAATACTGGGACTTCAAAGCACAGAAGTTAGTTAGAAATCTCTCACAGCGGCAGCGGTCACTTCAAAGGGACCAGCTTTACTTATGTGAAATTTAAATTTTGCTTCATCCCAATAATCATTCTACATATAATAACAAAGTTCTTGAAGTAATCAAACTTCCATGAACGCGGAATTTCAATCAAAATACTTACTTAACAAAGAACATCCAATTCATTAAAACATCCTTACAAAAACGGTCTCGCCACGAGCGTTCATACATTACCATACATCAAAACTTGGGGAATTTGCATTTAGAGAGTATAAGTTGTATGATGAGACGAGTATTTCACGTGAAACAATTAGGGTCTGACAGTATAGGAATGGATGCGAATTTACGGGTTTTTGAACTGTATATTTTATTATTTACGGATGGTACAGTCAACTCCAGAAGTAGCTAAAGCTATTGATGTTGTGGCAATTGGTAATAAAAAAGCCCATATGTTCATATTGTGGTGTTATTTGTAACAAAAAATAGTGTTTTTAAAACAGTCGTGTACACGTAAGACGATTAAATAAATTATGCGTTTAAAAGCAGACAAAGAGGTTATAGGGCTTTGAATGGGTAATTAAGGAAAAACATACAATTGTATCTCCATGACCGTGACTAACGGACTCAGGATCCAAGGGTGCAAAGGTAACGAATGACCGCACCCGCCCTCCGAAATTTTTTGACGGACGGACACAATTAATTAATTATTGGGTTTAATGAAGATTTCTTTCCTCTTCATATGCGTAACCATTTCTAATACCGACTGTAGAATTTTTTTTCCATTCAGGGCCTAAACGTAGACCGGTTTCTTTGGCAGACACTTAGTTTCAATGATTTCAGGTAATAAGTATACCTAGAACTATTTTAGAGTGCTGCAGTAGCTAAAATGGCAAAAACAGAACTTATAAGCTACACGCTATTTGTTGGAACATAGTACCGTAACACCACAAGTGCAAAATCCAATCAAGCATATGTCTAGGTACTTTAAAGTTAGCATTTCCACACAGGTGATCTAACCGAGCATTTCACTAAACCAGACGAGTCGTGCAATGCGGTACCATGTGCAAAGGGTGTAAAACACAAAATTGAATGCAATCGGTAAGTTGGCATCCGCGTTCCGTAACGCTGTTCATCTTTACGAGCAGAAATCATAACTTATATGAGTTATATGCTAAGTCGGTGTGGCCGTTGTGACATAATTGCGAAGTCTTATTATTATTGTATGTCTTTTCCGCTCACGGGACAATGGTGTCCCGGACCTTTGGAAGGCGTGCGCGGAGCCGAAGTACCGAGGTACCGAAGTACCAAACGAGTACCACATAGCCAACACGTAGAGGCCCTTTTGACAATTTAATGGAATGCAAGGGGTACACCAAGCGGATACTGTCCCTGTCCGTGTCATGGGACGCACACAGAGACAGCACCCGCCAAGGTGCACAGGGACTATTGTTGGTTGATGGAATCTAAATGAACCGGGTTATTTGGTGAGGATGATGGACTAATAACTGGGCTATTGAGTGAGACATCGGACACCTGCCAATAAAACAGTCTCAAATTTTATTTCCGGCAGACGGTGACTCGCTCCCTGCTAAGATGGGCCCCTATTAATAGCGACATATGACAATGGCCTAGGGGCAACACCGGTCAGAGAGCTGGAGGGGTAGAGCGGTGGCACTGGACTTTCAACATATAGCCAACTCGCCACTTAGGTGGCCACATCTACCCTCGAGCAACATTATTATTCTCTTTATTTTTCTTACAACTATGTTAACTTCAGTTTATCAACTTGTCAATTAAATCTGTGAAATAGAAAAAAATTAAATTACAACTTAAGTTACATTATTATTATTATTATTATTTTTCAACATTAGCACTTACCTGCAGATAAACCTTACATGCTAATTGGTATTACATGTCATTTATGGTATTAAATTACAAATTAGATTAGACAAATACATTACATTCTAATTATTTTACATACATTAAAATTTAATTAAATTGCAAAAGTTACATTAACAAGTCAAATGAAATATGGAAAAGTCAATACATAAAATAATATTACAATATGTATTACAGGGATGTAAATATATAGAGCGGGTTTCCCGAATTAACGATAACAGACGTATCAATGTTAAAATATGACGCCGGAAGCTGTCATCGCATAAAAAATTGACGAACTTTCCATACTCATCATTTTTACTAACACCAACTTAGGCCGCGCTATGGGCGCCAGCAGGCACCGGGGAGGGGATCGGGCGTCCATACATTGAACCAATCATCATCGCTCAAATTTATGAGCGGGATTACCACCCCGCTGCCCGCTGGCGTCTAGTCCGCAGCCTTACAATTGAAAACTTTCCATTTTTAAGGGGTTTTTTTTCCGATTACTTAAATCAAATAGAGGATAAAAAAATTAAACGTAACCACATTTTTTATATTCCATAGTTACACGAAATAAATGCTTTTTATTTTTATTTTATTTTATATTTCGAAAATATCGCCATTTCATATTAAAAAAACAATTTCAAAAAGAGAACAACAATTCATCATTCTAAAAAAGAGTTAGTGACAAGTGAGACGTTACAGCGTAAAAAATCTATTAATATGGCGGATTTACTAAAGAAAGCGTCCTGCTGTTCACTTTGTGCGCTATGACTGTCACAATTCAGCCTTGTGACGTCATATAGTCGATGACAGGCTTTATTCGTGAGTATCTTGAAAACGAAAAGCTATAAAAATATTTTTAAAAAAATGTTTTGGGTTTTTTGTTGACATGTTAACGAAATGAGTTAATATTTTATACTACTTGAAAATTTGAAATGTTGTCAATTACAGAAGGTTTAGTGCAATCTAACCTATAGTAGTCGGCGGTTAAGAAGTCAATCCTCACACCTGTCATTTCCATACAGTTTATAACCTAAAAGTCACTTTGAGGTTATAAACTGTATAGATATGACAGGTGTCAGGATTGACTTCTTAACCGCTGACCACTATAGACCGGCAAGGGAATTTGGCACAACGTTTTCAAGGGTGCGTATGGGGCATATAAATGTAATTTTCCATAATAAAAATTACAGTCAGATCTACCTAATATACAGTCAGTTGCAGACAAACGTGACCTCCTGCATACAAACTTCTATGCAGGGGAGGTCACGTTTCCCTGCAGCTGACTGTACGTTCGAAAAGTTACATGACTACCCCACGTTTTCTTTATTACAATGTTTTACGTTCAATATTACCGAATAATTAACTGTATCAAATAATATTTCGTAAAAAAAATTCTCTAACACCTCAGTGATGCAAACCGTGATTCTAACCCACGACCTCAACTACAGTGGCTTCAGATTGTGAAGACCGACATAGTTTTAAATTCAAACCTTGACGCTACAGAGCAATAAGCAAAACTTTCTAAACACCTGTCACTTTAGAACCTTACAAGGGTCGGAATCGGACTGTAATGTTTCTAAAGGAGCCTTAGTTTTCGCTTCCAAATATATTTCGTGCAAGTTCACTGTTTACTCACGAGAAATACTAATTGCTTGACCGTCGGGATATATTTAACACATAACATATGCTTTAACATCTGCTTAAATCGTTTTGATTAAGTAATAATAAATAAATAGTAATTTAAAATTCATGTCCTATTTTGCTTCCCTCATTTGAACACAACAATGACTCTTTTCACATCTGCAATTTAGAAAATACTCATTGTTGACCTCAAATAAGGGATCAAAGTCGTACTTTTCTTCCCTCATTTGAGGGTAATAATGACTATTTTCCTCGTAGAAGGTAGGAAAAACAGTATGTGCCACTCGGTAGCAATATTATTTGTAAGACATTTCATGTTTTTAGCAGCGGCGGTGTGAAAAGCAGTATGTGTCACATGGTAGCAGAATAATTTCCGTCTTGGGCGTCAACAGTTAAATCTCTCGCTAGACTCAAGAGCGAAGACAAGCGAGGTGTAAGGAGATTGAAGGGATTGTAGAATCTTTCGCTTTACTCAGGATTCAATATACCGCCTTCGACGTAACTATATAATTTTGCTCGCTTGAGACACACACTTATTTACTTCGCTGTGCAACACAAACCTTCTGTAAATAAAAAAAAGGTAGCACCACAAATGCTAGATAGCATTTTATAATACACATATAGGTCACCTAATGCACCCGGCGTGGCGCCGCGGCGAGACATAGGACGTAAAGTGGCACGTTCATGATGTTCATACTCAGGTACAGTAAAACCAATCTTAAATTGAACTCACCTGCTATGTCACCTTTGTTGATATATATATATCAACAAAGGTGCTCGTATATATATATATATATGTGTGTCGCAGGGAGTCAACAAAGGAGCTCGTGGCAAATTTTGGAATTGTAGTTGCGTCAGCACCATGTATTTTCAATGTTTATGTAGCGATTGATTATTGTTGTGATTTTTGATGTTGTGATGTGAGTGTTAGAAACGTCAAGCGATTGGCTTGGGTGCGGTCGGCGCAGAACTAGTACCGGAATTTGGCTAACTTGATTGTCAAAAGTGGCAGTTCACCTTACGATAGGAAAGTGGGTGGGGGAGAAGTAGGGATGGCGCCGATAGCGGCCATGCCCACGGTCTTGATGGAGTGTTGAATCGAGATAGACGTTAAGCTAGTTCTGTGACGAACACACCACGTTACTAACCTAAAGTAATCTAATCCAATTACATCCTTGTAATCGTTTGAGTTTTTGAAGTGGTTGATATTGTCCATCGAAAATACACACCTGAACTACAATTACCGCTTCTTATTTTGTGGTTACCACTATGCACCAACCTCAAGGAAATGAACCCCCAGAAAGGGAATCGATAGCAGATATATATATATATATATATATATTACATCTAATCATCGCATATTATGCGATTAATCTAAATAACATTTTTTATTGAAAATGTTTTACTAGCCGGCATTTTTTCAATGCTTATAAAACTAATTGGCTTTTTTAAATATTTATGTTTTTGTTCAACAACAAACTGCCTGACATGACAGTTAAAATTAGTCAAAATTAATCAGCCAGGATTTTTATACACTGTGAAAAAAATATATTTATATATTTATTTTCCTATCCTAAACATATATATTTTTTAATATAATTGAATCCGTTGAACGCAATAGTTACGTTCTACATGCCATAGCAGTTCACAGCACTCGCGCCCGACTTAATATCAGTTGTTCTCGCCATTTGGTCTTTTTCTGCCTTATTGCGAACTATCAGTTAAAACACGAACACTATAATGGTAATTACCATAATAGTAATAATACCATACCATAATAGTGTAGGTAATTACCAAGCGCTAAAAAGCTATCATAAAGACAGTGAATCCTTTTTTATTTAACAATGATCGAGCATAGGCCAATATTAGAGTCGGCGAAACATAATTAAATGACCCATTTTAATTAGGAATTCTTAACATAAGTAGGTACAAAACACTAATGAAAAAATTACAATGAACCAACGAGGACTTTGAAAGGAGGATTTTTAAGTACCGCGGCCTTTGGAGGGAGAAATTGTATGAAGGTCTGATGATAGTACGATTTCTTGTCCCAAAAACGAGAATTCACACGCAAACGAGCTGCTGCGCGTATTACACAGTATATGACATTTACTTGTTGTTATATACTTATACATATATAATATACATGGACTACGAGTAGCTATCGCATTCGTATTTTTCTTATAAGCTACGTAAGAAAATGCCACACTCCTATGGACGCTGCAATCATCTTTCATGCCTATAATGCTGATGATGCTCTTAGTCCTCCGACATACGAGTATATAGGTACAGTCAGATCTTATATTACTTATGCATTCATGCATATGTCTTAAGAAAATTGAATAATTGGCCGTTTTATAAAACAGCCGTTTTGTTTTACGGCGGGTGTACAATTATCCGGATTTTCATTGCGAGACAACTATAGAACATGGTGGATCACGTTTAGGCGTATTGGTTCTGGTGCTTCACCGGCCACGCCAAAGGATCGCAGTTCTTTGATTCCTACTCACATCGCTCGTCTTCATACTTAACAATTCCAAAACAGGTCCGCGGAGCACGGCCGTTCTGTAAAATGGCTTGCCGTAATGTAATAAGGCGAATTATACAATCCAGCTGCTACATAATAATATATTCTATAGCGCTTTATTGTTTAAAAATAGGGTCGAAACTGATGTTCAATTATTTTGCTGGACGTACACAACAGTAAACTGTAAACGTGCTGTTTTAATGCGTCAATTCAAAAGTAGTGTACGAGGTCCGTAATTGCTTTTGGGATAATTTTGGCGTGGCATTGACTCGAATTAACCGCGCCGCTGAATCAATTCGAATGGGATTGAAATGAAATCCCAATGTTCCTGTCGCAGATTGGTTTTGTGGCGAATTACCATATTATGTGGACATTGTCACATCGTTATGGTTAACAGTAAGTATAGTGAAGTGCAAAAATATGTATCGAATTGCTGTAGAAACCGAATAAGTCATATTAATAATAAGCTAGGTAATACTGGCCCTTCTGATAAAATGTCAAAATATATATGAAGAAATATTATGAACGTAGAGATTTTTTAATAAAGTATCCATAAAGAAAGGTTAAAAAAGTTCTAAAGTAAATGTGCGCAAGCGAAGCCGCGGGTTAGAGCTAGTCAATTATACTACCGAGGGTTTCCAGAACAACTTTTATTTATCAACGTTAAATTCATTATTATTGTTTAAATTCTACCTAGAACTGATTAGTGATCAGGGGTGTCTGAATTAATTAACTAAATTCAGCCTAGGGTGTTATTAGCATTGGTTATTCGACATGTTGGCAATCATTAACACCACAGTCATCAAGCAATAGGCAATATTAACACATGCAAAACTTGTACAAACACTAATTAATGATACCTATGCATGAATAGTACGTTATTGCCGAGACTTGGAAAGCAAGGAATGCCTGAGGAGGTGGTTTCCGCCAAGGTAAATATATTGTGCTTTTTTCAAACAATGTGAGGAAATAATACAACGATATTACAATAAAAACATTTGGTGACAAACATAATAACGCAATGATATTTTAACTTTGATTCACACTCTTTTTATGACTTCATCCTCCAAATGCGTTCTTAAGTTATCACACTATCTTCGACACTCAAAATCAGTTTTAAAATTAAATTATTAGTTTCAGGTTCGAATAAATGAAATTGTAACTTATTTTAAACTTTTAATTTACTTTGCCTAGAATTGTAGACAATGAAGAGCTAAAAAATATTTAAAGGTGTGCACACACTGGAAAACTAGCGGGTTGCAGGCGGTTCTCTTTGGCATAATGCCATTTTACCTTAGTCGATTCGATTTAGTAGGGCGTTGACAGAATTTTTAAAAGTTTAACGCATCAGGAAATCCTAAGATTATTATTTTTTAATATTGAGCGGAGCAAGTGAAGAGGTTACATTTTAACCTCTTCACTTGCTCGTTTTTCTAACAAAATACGACCTTTTGTAACGTTTGAAAAAAGATACATTTGCCATTCTAAATATGCAAACTATTACTTACCCAGACTTGGAAACAGTTCTTCGGGGTTCCGTATCTCAAAAAAAATGGAAGACTTCTAGGATAAACTTTAGTCATATGTGAAAATAATTTTATCTAAGCATTATATATAGTGTAAATCAATTTATTCTTGACAAGACAGAGTACCGCAGACCGGCGTTCGCCCAATGTTATAATAAATAGAGTAAAATTAATAGTGGCGATTCTATCGTGACAGCATGCGACAAATTGCTTCCACTATTTGAGTAATATCTCAAGACATTCCTGTTTATTTTCGAGTATAGTAGTCCCCGCGGCTCCACCCGCCAAACAGAGAAACCTATGTCCAAGTTGAAGTTCCTTTTTATATATTCGTGATTGAATGTTCGAATCGAATGAAAAGTTACCACAACATATAAATACGTATTTGAGATATTTCCACAAAAAAAAATACTGTGACATTATACCTACTGTCTTCGCGGACATAACGAAGCTTAATTAAACTCCAGATTTTCCAAAATTACAGCTTTTAATGATGAATAACTTGATAACAGTACAAAGGTATATCTTGCTTGTATGAGAGTTCGTATGTGAATGTATATAAAATCACGGTAGACAAAGAAAACTACTGATAACGCCTAATAAAATGATATTAGCAAATTGTTCATGTTGCTTTTACGCCACAGTCCTATCAGGCTCCTTGCTGGCCTAAACAAAATCCCGCCCGTTGAAAGGCCCAGTCTTTCAACTGAAAAGTTCTTCTTCTGATGGTAGCGGGCATAAACGTGTGAGAGGGCGTCGCACACATCCTCTTATAGTGCTGACGTCTGCAACCCTGTGGATGACATCCGGTCCAGGAAACAATCGAGTTACTCGACCCAATCTCCAACTTAGCGGTGGCACGTTGTCTTCGTGCAGCAATGCGAGATCGCCAACATTCAACTTAGCGTGGTTGACGCGCCATTTCGTCCTCTGCTGGAGCTCGGTGATGTACTCTTTTTGCCATCTTCGCCAAAAATGTTGATTTAGCTTTTCTATGCGAGCATATCGGCGCAGGCTGCTCTCCGTGGATGTTTCCAAAGAAGGCGAAGGCAGCGCAGTTAGGGGTCTTCCAAGGAGAAAGTGCCCTGGGGAGAGGGGGAGAATTTCGTCAGGAGAGGAAGACATTGGATAAAGTGGACGACTATTTAGAACCGCCTCCACTTGAGAAAACAACGTCGAAATTTCTTCACACGTCAGGTGACTATTCCCCATGATGCGTTTTAGGTGGTATTTAGCTGACTTTATTCCGGATTCCCAAATTCCGCCGAAATGAGGAGCGTAAGTTGGCGTGAATATGAATTTAATACTTTCTTGGTTCACCGCATCACATAAAGGGTCTCTGACTTGCCTTTTAAAATTATATACTTCCTTAGCAGAAGCCACAAAGTTTCCACCATTGTCGCAGAATATTTCCGCTGGCGTGTGCCAGGGGTGTCCCTGCGAGCAATAAATCTACGAAGTGTCATGATGAATGCGTCTTTTGATAGGTCGCTGACGGCTTCCAGGTGGACGCATTTGTATCGTAAACATATGAATAGGCAGAGAGACATTTTATCAAAGTGCTACCCCTTTCTTTACGGTTTAGAATTTGAAAAGGTCCAGCAAAGTCCACGCCGACAGACAAAAACGGGAAGCCAGGAGTTATTCGCTGCGTGGGTAGGTTGCCCATTTTAGGGCACAATGTTATAGCACGCATCATATTCAAAGTATAATTTTGTTAGATGGTGGGATGAATGGAGCAAAATTGGATGCCTTTTGTCATGAGTATAATTAGATGCATTAATTCGTCCACCGACTCTAAGGACCTTTTGCTCGTCCATGAAAGGCGATAGTGATAATATGCTAGACCTAGGACTTAGAGGTTTGTTTTTAGTAAACAATTCGTACTCTACGGGAAACGACTGACTTTTTTCAAGAGCATATGCTTGAATATTATAAGATAAACGATTACATCATGGATAGGGATGTTTGGCAGTGATAGCGTCCTGCACGGGTAATCTATCGCGAAAATATATTTTCTACTGTAGCATTGTTATTTAAGTAATTTTGTAGTAGCTGACACTGTAATTTTATATTTAACTATACAATGTATATTGTTTTGAAAAAATGACACCTCGCCGAGTTTCTTACGCCGGTTCTTCTCGTGGCAGAGGTATATTTTTCCGAACCGGTGGTAGTTTATTGACGTTCATAGGTGCATGTAATATGCCTAATTTGAAGAATAAACTACTTTTACTTTTTACTTTTACTTTTGAGCGAGAGCGCAAAGTTCATGGAAGGACTTGTTTAACTCATCTCTAGTCAAATTTCCTGAACGTTTGTCCATGTGAATAATTTTTTTTACATATGCATAACATCGTTGCAGTTTTGTAAATTTGGAATATCTATCAAAGTTGATTACATTCTCACAGATGCCAACCAAATTTGATTTAATTTCCACGCCTACAACACTAGAAGTAAACACAAGATTGCAGTGAAGGCCAGTCGTCTCCGGAAGGTTAGCACGTCGTTTGTGGGGAACTGTATACGATTTTATAATAAAATACCCATCGATATAGTTAATTTTCCACTTAGTAAATTTAAGTCTCATATTAAACGTTATTTGTTAAGCCAGGCCTATTATACTGTCAACGATTTCTTAAATGACAAAAATGCTTTTAAGCCAGTGATAGTTAAATCCTGTTACTTTTAATATACCTATGCTTCACTTAGCATATTTCCTTGTATAAATACTTATCTCTGTCGTTGCATTTTATGAAACATGATGCTGTTTCTCGCCGAAGAGTAATTTTAATCTTTGATTTTATTAATGTCCGGCAGCCTGAATATGTCATGCTCGCTTAAAGGGCTTTGCTTACGGTGGCGTCGTTGATCGGGTCGCCACCTTCCCTAACAGATGGTCGAGGGAGGCGATGGCTGAGATACGCGTCATACTCGTGATCGGGTGCTGTTTGTGGAGTCCGGTCTGTTCATGCTTGCAAGGGCATAGTAAATACCTTAATACTAGTGTTATTTTATTGTATGTAGATTGACGAGAGACATGATCCTGTTCTGGATTAGTTTTATTATTATTGACGCTTAGAGACCTTATACATCTCTAACAATATTAAGTTTACTTATTTTAATTTTAGGGCTTAGAGATCATTTACATCTCTAAGCACTTTGAAATAATTGTTATTAACCATATTTGGACGCTCAGAGACCATATACATCTCTGAGATATTAAATTAATTTTATATTCCTTTTGTTTATTCGGACACAGATCGTATTCAATACGTCCTTAATATTTGTAAATTTATTTTCATTGTATTGTTAATCAGTATATTTTTTTTAATCATTATTATTAAGTAAGATTGTCAGTTTTTTAAATTGTATAAATTCATGCTTTGACATGTAAAAGTGCCCTTGTGGCCTATTTGCAGAATAAATATTTGATTTTGATTGATTTTGATTTTTTGATTTGGGTATTTGATCAATTGATAGGTAATGAGTATTCTTTGACATAGGCCATTCGGATTCATTTTTAGCTAAAAATTCTGGGCAAGACCACCACAAATTCATGGAACGCAAATGGCCAGCATCCACCCCCCTGGAAATTAAATCAGCCGGATTAGCCAATGTGGGAACGTATTGCCATGAATTAGGGTTAGTGATCTCGCGAATTTCACTAATGCGATTTGCAGCAAATGTTTTTAATCTTAACTGATCATTAGTGATCCATGCTAAAACTACACTTGAATCACACCAGTGTACTAAACGGTCCGGTTCGAACCTTAAGGAGTCAGTGACAGCTTTGCACAGTTTTGCAGCCAGCAAGGCCGCGCAGAGTTCTAACCGCGGAATTGTCACTGACTTCAGCGGTGCTACCTTTGACTTTGAACATAGCAATCTAACCATGACCTTAACATTAGCATCAACCAACCTCATATAAATGCATGCACCTAGGGCACGTTCTGATGAGTCGCTGAAAGAGTGCAGTTCAATTATTTTGGGGTTGTCACAAAGCACATTTCTATTTATTTGGATTTTGGAAATGGACGGTAAATTGTTGCAATACCTGACCCATTCCTTTTCAATATCTTGTGGAACGGGGTCGTCCCAATCAATTTTTTGCTGCCATAATTTTTGTAACATCATTTTTGTTTGGATCACTATAGGGCTTAGAAGACCTAACGGGTCAAATGTTTTAATAGAATTAGACATGATGTGTCTTTTTGTAATTTTGCTATTGTTTTGAAATAAATTTTTGACTGGAAAATGCAAACAGTCCTTGGACGGATCCCAACCTAACCCGAGAGTACTTGAAGATTCGCTTTTTCTTTAGTATTTAGATCAGACCCTTGAAATAGTTTTGTTGATTTAGTTTTAAACTTTCTTAAATTGAAGCAGCCCGATTTTAAAGCTTCTGTGACCGATACTTGAATATGACGCAACTCATCTTCGTCGTTAGGGCCCGTGATCAGGTCATCGACATAGAAGTCGCCCTTTATTATAGTTTTGACCAGCTCGTCCTCTTGCTCCTCTCCCACTTGTTGTAGACACCTCGTGCTTAAATAACTCGCACTTGCCGTACCGTAAGTTAGAGTATTTAGTTGCAGAGTTTTGATAGGCTGGGACTCATCTTCTCTCTATAATATGAGCTGAAGGTTGCGATCATCTTTGTGAACAATCACCTGACGATACATTTTTTCCAGATCGCCAGTTAAAATGTATTTATATTGCCTCGCTCTCACTAAGATGGAGAAAAGAGAGTCCTGCACATTTGGGCCTACCGCTAGTATGTCATTCAGAGACAAACCGGTCGAGGACGCAGCTGAACCATCAAAGACCACACGTAAAGCCGTTGACTCACTGTCTTTAAAAATTGCGTGATGGCAGAGAAAGTAGCTTGGGTTTGGCTTGGCCTCAAGAGATTCGCTCAAGTGTCCCAAGTCGGCGTATTCTTGAATAAACCTCGAATATTCATTTTTGAGTGAGGGGTTGCGCTTAAACTTCTTTTCTAAATTTAAAAATCGTCGCCTAGCTAAATTATATGAATCTCCAAGTGAATCGGGAGAAGCAGTTAAGGCCAGTTTGACCATGAACCTACCTACCGAACCTACCCGTCTAGACACATTAGCCATGAAGTGTTTTTCGCATGACTTTTCTTTAATACTCAACTGCCTTTGTTCGGGCATTTCTTCTAAATCCCAGAATTTAGACAGCAAGTCATCAATCGATCGTGTATTTTTTGTAACTGTGACATGATTGCATTGCGTATAACAGTTGCGTGGTAAATCTGTATTTGTATTAGTGGGACCAGAAACTAGCCAGCCTAGTTTAGAACTGCGTAATTTAGGACGCTCTGGGCCTAAGGACTTTTGTTCGTTTCCTAAGATATCCCAGAATATATCGGCACCAATGAGCATATCAATAGTAGCAGGCTGATGGAAATTGGGATCAGCCAAAATTATGTTATTGGGTATATTTATGTTGCTGATATTTATAGGAGACTTTGGAAGTACTCCAGTTAGTTCCTTTAGCACTAGGCATGATAACCTTACACTAAAGGGGCTATTTAGGAAGTTCATTTGAACGTTACAAGTTTCGACAACATTATTCGTGCAGTTGTTTCCAATTCCAATGACCTTTAGTGAGTCAATTTTGTTGGATTTTAGTGACAACTTTTCCTTTAGAGAATTTGTGATGAATGTTGATTGACTTGCACAGTCAAGCATTGATCGGATCGAACCTTTAGGGTTTCATTTGTAACCGGATTTGTGACTTCAACGATTGCCGTGGACAACAAAACTTGAGTACAATTTTGTTCAGAAAAATTGACCACAGATGCTGAATTTGTAGACACTACATTAATCTTTTCAGAAGATTCCGGATGCAGCAAACTATTGTGATTCCTTTTGCATTCGCGACAAGGACCCATTCGGCACTCACTCAAAGGATGTCCCTGTCGAAGACAATTTGCACACAACTTATATGTAGCAACGTCAGCTAATTTGTCCTTTTGACTTTCCTTTTTGAAAGTGGGGCAATCATAAATTTTATGATTATCGTTGCAAATAATGCATACGTAAGTCGCCTAGCGGGATTGGTTCATACTCGCAAACGTTTTTGTGACAGTGGCCTTATACGGCTTATTATTATTATTATTTGTGTACTGAGATTTATTATTGTTGTTATTATTCCTATTATTTTGAAACGACGCAGATGGCGGGAGTTTAGGGCGAGAGCTATCATGGCGGTTACGATTTAGAGCTTCGATAACGTCCGCTCGATCAATTAAAAACTTATAGAATTGCTCTAAAGACGGGACGTCATCAAGCGAGTTACGATACTCCTCCCATTTGACTAATGTATTGCTGTCCAATTTCGATGTTAACATGAATATGATGATCACATCCCATTTGTCTGTGGGCTGGCCTAAGCTGGACAGAGCGCGTAAATTTTTCACAACATGGTCCACTATAAAACGCAAAGAACGTTCTGTTTCTCGAGTGAGCGGTTGAATATTAAATAACGAGTTTAAATGATGATTTATAAGTAGGCGCTTGTTATCATAACGCTCACCGAGTAACTTCCAGGCCTCAGCGTAGTTAGCCGATGACACTTCCAGATTGGATGTTATCCTTGCCGCATCACCCTATGAGACAAGATAGTGAAACTTATGTATATCTTTGATGCGAGCATTGTTATGAATTAGGCTTTCAAAGGTTTCGCGGAACTCCAGCCAGCGGAAATAGGATCCGTCAAACTTGGATATCTGTATTTGTGGCAATTTAAAACCAATATCCTGATGGTCGAGTAAGCATTGAGATTCATTGGCAACCGATTCTCGTCTTTGTTGATCTTGGAGCCTATTGTAATCATCTATCAACGTTTTTGCCTTCGCGATGCTAACGATTATCTCGTGCTCAATGCTTTCTCGCTCATCGATCTCGCGTTCAATGTCCTCCGAACATAAAATCTCAATATTGTTTTGCAAGTTATCAAACTTAACAGATAAACCTTCAAACCTCGTCAATTTAAGGCTTAGCTCTGCTAATTCTATGTTAGTTAATTCTGATTTGTAGCTTATACTCGTTAGGTAATTTTTAAATTTAGTTTTCCGACCCTTTATGGAACTACGTGACGTAAGTAAATCTTTAAGGTCCTTCCCTTCGGTCACCATTGTTAACAACACTACAAGCGAACCGTGCAGAAAGTAATAAAAAAATATTAGCTCACGCTCCTCAGATCGCTGGAACTGATGATAAGAAACCGGTTGTGCCCGCAGCCGCGAGTCCGTGCCGCTGGTGACAGCGCGCAGATTCCCCCAGCTTTCCGGTTCGATCCCGTATCGCTGGAATAGTCGGCAAACTAAATCAATATTTGTTTTATACCTAAGCTTAATCACTGTGGTGATACTAGAATATTTACAGTTACATATTTTCTTAATAACAACTAACGAGTTACTAATAACAAGCTATAATTTTAATTACGTAATCAAACAGGTGATTTCAATTCTTTCACTTAGCTATGATGATATATCGACGTTACAATCTTAAATATATAAAAGAAGAAACTGACTGACTGACTGACTGACTGACTGACTGACATATCAACGCACAGCCCAAACCGCTGGTCCTAGAGATTCCAAATTTGGCACGTAGGTTCCTTATAAAGTCTAGGGGTGCACTAAGAAAGGATTTTTCAAAATTCAACCCCTAAGGGGGTGAAATGGGGGTCCGAAGTTTGTATGGGGAAACAAGATTAGTTGGACTATTTTATTCGAAACTTCACAGGAGTATTACTAACGATAAATGAGTAAATACCTGTTTCAGGTTTTTTGAGAAATCAACCCCTAAAAGGGGGAAAGGTGGTGACAAATTCTGAAAATCGACATGGATATTGTTTTTATGATATACCGGGTCGCTGATAACGAAAACAACAATTATTTTAAAATCTCACGTGGGGGACGTGAAATAGCATCCCCCCTGTTGGGGTGCGAGGGGGGTGAAATGTCTAAATATTAATATGGGTGTCGTTTTTATGGTTTTTTGGGACGTTAATTACGAAAATAGCATCGGTTTTGAAATTTAACATTGTGGACATGAAAACTTTTGAAAGTTTGTGCCAAATTACAAGAAATAACTGACTGACAGAGTGACTGAGATATCGACGCACAGCGCAAACTAATGGTTCTAGAGATTCCAAATTTAGTATGTAGGTTCCATATAAGAGCTTGAGGTGCATTAAGAAAGGATTTTTCAAAATTTAACCCCTAAGGGGGTGAAATGGGGGTCCGAAGTTTGTATGGGGAATCAAGATTAGTTGGATTATTTTATTCGAAATTTTATAGGAGTATTTCTAACGATAAATGAGTAAACATGTGTTTCAGGTTTTTTGAAAAATCAACCCTTAAAAGGGGGAAATCTGGTGACAAATTCTGAAAATCGATATGGGTGTTGTTTCTATTGTTTATCGGGTCGCTGATTACGAAAACAACAATGATTTTAAAATCCCACGTGGAGGACGTGAAATACCATCCCCTCTGTTGTGGTCCGAGGGGGTTGGAATGTCTAAATATTAATATGGATGTACGTTTTATGATTTTTTGGGTCGATAATTTCGAAAATGGCATTTATTTTGAAATTTAATACTGCGGGCATGAAAACTTAAAAGTAGGTGCCAAATTGCAAGAAGAAACTGACTGACTGAGTGAGTGACATATCAACGCACAGCTCAAACTGCTGGTTCGAGAGATACCAAATTTGGCATGTAAGTTCCTTATAAGGTCTAAAGGTGCATGAAGTGCTGTGAGTTCCCTATGAAGATACGACCTTTTTTGATTCAATGTATTGTAAGTGGTTTTATTAATCAGTGCCGTCCGATACGATTTCGACATAAATCAATATTTGAGCGTCCGAGAGGACTCTTAATAGGAATCCGAGGTAAAATTTGGAAAAAGTCACAGTCATATTGATTTTCCTTTTTTTAGTCCCGATTTCGTTCAAAATCGATATCTGTGCGTCCAAGAGGTCTCGTAATACGAATCCGAGGTAAAATTTAGAAAAAGATATCTGAGCGTCCGAGAGAATTTTTAATACGAATCCGAGGTAAAGTTTTGAAAAAGTCGCAGTCATATGTGTTTTATTTTATTTCGTCTTGATTTCGTTCAAAATCGATATCTGAGCGTCCGAGAGGTCTCGTAATACGAATCCGAGGTAAAATTTGGAAAAAGTGGCAGCCTTATTGATATTCTTCATTTGAACACGATTTCGTTCAAAATCGATATCCGAGCGACCGAGAGGTTCCCTAATACGAATCCGAGTTAAAATTTGGAAAAAGTGGCAGCCATATTGATTTTCTTTATTTCCAACCGGATTTCGTTCAAAATCGATATCTGAGTGTCCGAAAGGTCTCTTAATACGAATCCGAGGTAAAATTTGTGAAAGTTGCGGCCATATTGATTTTCTTTTATTTCGTCCCGATATTTCGTTCAAAATCGATATCTGAGCGTCTGAGAGGTCTCTTAATACGAATCTGAGGTAAAATATGGCACTCTATACATGCCTGTATGCAAAAAAGTTTAATGTTACTATATAGGCGTGTGGGGTATCTATGGATTTGCTTTTAAAAACGACATAATTTTTCGATATTTTTTTCCACCTAAATCAACCTTTAGATTTTTTAAATTGTATGGCATTTATTTACGAACCGTGAGATTTTCGAGAAGACAAGTACGGTTGCCAGTTTTTGTTGCACTTTTAGCACCACCCAGGGGTCACGTGTAGGGTAACGGTGGGTACTCCCTACGCAACGGTACGGTGGTGCAACTTCGACCCCCCTTTGTCAAGTGAGTGGGCAACTTGACTGTTAGAAATTCGCAAGCCGCTCGAAGGCCTCTAACTTGGCTTAACGATTGCAGCCGGGATCAACGGCTTAGCGTGCCTTCCAAAGCACGAGAGTCAGTTAGTAACCACTCAAAGCGGTCACCCAACCAAGAACTGACCTGCGCCCATAGTGCTTAATCTCGCACACCGCACGCGGTAGGCGGGTGCCGCTGGGCCACGAGCGCTCTAAATTCTTGATAGATTGTGCCAAATTGCAATTCAATCGGTCCAGTAAAAGCAACTTGGTTGTAACAGACGGACTGACAGTAAGGAGTGCGAATGGAAGTGAGGCCAAATTTTCTTTTTGGATGCTCCAATGGGAACTGGCAAAACCTACCTAATAAATTTAATTTTAGGAAAACTAAATGTTACACGTGATATTGAATTAGCCGTACTTCTGTACTTCAAAAGACCAGAGTTTATGACCGCTGCGCGCTGCTTGGTCGTTTACAGACCTATTGGTGTTACTGCAGTATACAGATACTTTTACTAAGGGCCATTTAAGACATGCTTTTAATTCATCGCCCCTTTCCCCTTCGGCCTCTCGGAAATGTATGATAATAGTTTTCGATCCTTATTTTTGCCAAGATCAAATTAAATTCAACAGTTTGCCGGTGCCCAGAATGTATACTGACTTTTTATCTGTTCATCTGTTAATGAATCACAATCACCAAACTGCATATACCGAAACCCCCAGAATATAACAACTACTTTTCTGGAGACCGCATCTAACCACACGCGAGATAATCGTGGACAAATATACGAACCTGTTTTTTGTAGACGGTTAAAATTTTGCTTAGTACGCGGGCGAAGCCGCGGGCAAATGCTAGTAGCTAATAAATCGAGTGAGAATTCTTTAATTGCTAATTATGTATGTAAGTAATATTAAGATTTAATGGAATGAATTTATGTAGGTAAGTATTAGGGTTTTGCTTAGATTTTGATGTATAAATATTCCCTTTGTAAATTACCTGTACCTAAATGGTTATTAATTTGCACATTTAAAGTTAAACAGCTGTTTCTCAAGTGGAGACTTACTTTTAGATTGCTTTTTAGAAATAAGTAGACGGATGACTTGTGAATTTAGGTAGGAAACAAAGGAAGGGCACTTAACTTTCGCAAGACTCCGTTGCGCGGTGCGAGGGTTTTGTTCCTTCACTGGCCGAGCTGGTGACAATACTGACAATAATATCGTAATGGTGCCGCTGTGATGCTCCTTTGACTCCGTTTGACCATGGATTTCGTCAACTCTTGTAGTTCACACGTAGATATTGCGTGGAGTTGATGGCGAATTCCAATCCCTTTGTAGACAATTTTCTAGTTGTATCTCGTCGGGGCCTCCATTTTATGTCTTCGCGGACATAACAAAGCTTAATTAAACTCCAGATTTTCCAAAATTACAGCTTTTAATGATAAATAACTTGATAACAGTACAAAGGTATATCTTGCTTGTATGAGAGTTCGTATGTGAATGTATATAAAATCACGGTAGACAAAGAAAACTACTGATAACGCCTAATAAAATGATATTAGCAAATTGTTCATGTTGCTTTTACGCCACAGGCTTATCAGGCTCCTTGCTAGCCTGAACACCTACATTATCAACAATACAGTACAATACAATTACTCTTTATTGCACACCTCACGTAATAAATCATCATACAATAAGAATAAACAAAGATACAGTGACACAGAGGTAAAACAACAGGCGGCCAACCTTAATGTATAGTGTCAAAAACTAGTAGACTTTTTTTTCAGTTGACTGTACTGCACATATATTATTATAACTATAAAGTTTATAATGCTTATAGACATAAAATTAGTAATATACAATTAAAAATACATACATATATGTTGTACGTTCCCACATAAATCCAATATCTGAACGCACTACCGCTCTTGTCATTAAAGTCATGTACATACGTACTCGTGTATTTTGCCACTGAGTGCGTAAAGATGTTTTCGACGTTCGTTGACTGTACATGCTTTAGCATGAACTGAAAAAAAACCGCCTGAATTCTGCCCCTCTCCTCACATATACGTATGACCTATTATTCGGGTAGATGGCCTTCCAAAAGACGCAAATAAGTCCCGGTGAAACCGTTTGGGGATCAGTTCTCTTAAGTTAAACCTCAGATAACGAATGTCAAATTCTAGCTTGGAAATAAAATCTAATCTTGCTAAACAAATCATAAGTCTATCTTTGCTAAAACTACTCAGTCATCCCAAGTTTAAGCATTTATTTAAGATGAAATCACTGCACATAAATATTCATAAAAGCAGGACCACAAGCTGAGAAATGAAATGTTATTTTCCATTTCTAAACATATGTATAGCCACAGCTTTAATTTGGGTAAGGGACATCTTAGTAGCATTATTGGTTGCCAAGACTTTCAAGGCTCATAGAACGAACTGTCGTAAGTCGCTATGTAACTAGTATATAGATACGACCTCTTTATTTACTTTGGATTGTAATATAACTCATGAGTCTGGTCATGTCGCCAGCATGTCGGCATTCCATTTCCCACAGACGTTACATACATATCTACGTAGATCACGCAAATGCATCTAAAGCTATCGGGTGATAAGCATATTCCAAAGAATTTGCGTTCGAGTCAAACCAAAACGTTGTTGTAGAAGGTATAGTTACAATGATTATTTCTGTACGTACTTAACTCATTTATCTTTCTAGAATTATGTGATCGATATCTGAATTGAAAAAAAAAAAGAAACCACTAAGTTAACACGTAATTTTTTGTCGATTACCTAAAGCTTCTAAATAAAGTTACATGTTTTACTTAGAACTATATCTTCGTGGATTCCCCCTATAATTTCATAGAGGGAATATACATCGTATAGACTACGCAGTTTGCTGATCCTGAAATATATGGTGGCATTGCAATAACTATAGCGATGTTGCCCTATTGGCACCAGAAATTATTGCTTTGTAGTATAAGCACAAGTGCGTTACCGAACTTTTATTGATTTCAGAAAAGAATATATATATATATATATTTTTTTATTTTTCAGAGCTTTAGGCGCTCCAAAATCACATTCTTACCAATTCGACTTAAATAATTTTCAAAGTTCACTTTTTAAAAAATATTTCTATTAAGATTACGAATAATATTCTGGGGACAAGTATTTTAAATTGCTGTGTTCAAAAGAATGCTTGTATCAAATTACCGTTGTAAACTTACCAAAACAGATAGGAGTAAAGGAATGTTACCTGAGTTGTTAATGGTTTTTCTACAGAGCGTTAAAGAAGATTGCCTCTCCGAGCTCGGCCGGAGGGCTTTTAGTCTCGCTGCGAACCCCAACTAAATAATTTAAAAAAGTATCCGTGTCGTACTTAGGTTAAATTTACAAAAAAACTGCTTTAGTTTTGTTCAAATATTTTTTTTGTATTATGTGTGGATTTGAAACGGTAAAAAATATAAAATTGATGATTATCCTACCAAATAAAAACATTTTTTTATTCCTTTTATCAAGGTAATAATATATACATATATACTTATATATAACCCTCTTCGTCGTATCCGACGATAGCGACCCCTACAACTTCCTCTGATCGTACATAGCTCGCAACACCGAACTTCTTCTTAAATATTCGGTCGAATCGCGCTGTGTGCAGTACAGCTGACCTAGCCATCGTAAGTGTACATATAGGAGGGCTTGGGTCGACTCTTCTGTAAATGACGCTTATTAAGATGGAGTGGCCACGTTAGTCGTATGACAGACTGCAGGCTCCCAAAATCTGTCTTCTACTCCGAGCTTGCGGATGGGAAGCGTAATCGAGGGGGGCAGTTTCTACGATATAAAGACGTACTATAACACCATCTCAAAGCCTGTGATTTCCCTGCCGAGCGATGGGAGGAGCTTGCGTCGATGAGACCGGATTGGCGTAGTAGAGTCCGAAAAGGTGTAAGCCTCTATTGAAGAAGCCCGAGTTGAACACCTGGACTTTAAGGTAATAATAATCAGATGATTATTACTATCTTCTGATAAAACTACATGTGAAAGACGAACAGATACAGAGTCATCTCATCGCAAGTGTTCCGTTGGACCAATTATGGAACGGAATACTAAAAATTACAATAGGGCCAGTATTTCATACAACCAACTTATTTCAGTTTGTCGAACGGATATAATATATCGTTACTTGTACATCAGTAGATTTCCAGCTACGTTAAAATTTGATGAAATTGAGGCTGAGCAGTCTGAAGCAAAGAAGACTATGGCTGATCTGAAGAACGAGAATCTTAAGATGAAGACTTCAATGACAAAATCTCTTGATGAAGCTCAGGAAACTATTAATCGCTTGGTCATTGAAAATAACACAAACAGACAATACTCAATGCTCAAAAATTTAGACATCTCTGGCATACCGTACTCCAAGGGAGAAAATTTAATGACCATTCTTCGTGACATATCTACCAAGGTCGGTTTTCAACTAGGTGACAGTGATGTTGACGTTATTCACCGTGTGCGCCGCTTTCAAACAAACCAAGATGAAGCGCTAAGGAATAGCAGACCGCCGGCAATTATTGTTAGATTTACGCAGCGAAATCGTAAAAATGAATTACTGGTTGCCGTTCGAGCGCGCCGTGGCCTGACGACAGCTAACATCGGCCTGCCGGGGCCCGCCGCCGCCGTGTACGTCGGCGACCACCTGACCCCAGCGAATAAGTTATTACTGAAGCAGGCTAGACAACGGAGGCTGGAACACAATTATTCTTATCTATGGATTCGCGACTGTAAAATTTTCGTCCGAAAAACAGACCAAAGCAAAGTTATAATAGTAAGTAACGAATCTGATCTCAATAAGATTAAGTGACTATCTATAATGTTGCCGACCTTATGTGTATTGTTGTACCTATATCCCTCTATCATGTGTCACACTTTGATATATACATTAGCATTCTATACCGGTTTAAAATGCACTCAATATATCTATTGTATTGTCCGTTATATGGACGTTGAATATACATACTATATAAGCGAAATACTAGTAATAATGGAAACATTTTATTGCATGTACGTCGTTACATTCTTTGTGTTCTTTTACGTAAAAACTATGCAGGCACGTCTTCTAAATATATTGTTCAACACTATAATATATTTTCCCTTACCTATAATGATGTATGTGTCAAAATTAAACCCATATTTATTTCTGAATGGCGCTTTGTACTCAATAAATCTAATATCAAGTTTAGAAACTTATTTACGAACTAAAAATGGCTAATACGGTTTTTAGCGGTTATTACCAAAATGTGAGGGGATTACGAACAAAAGGTAGTGAGTTTTTCTCTAAAGTGGCTCAGTCAGACTACGACTTTATTTGTTTGACGGAAACCTGGCTAACTCCTGATTTTTCTGATAGAGAATTTTTTGATTCAAGTTTCAACGTTTTTCGATGCGACCGGTCGGCGGAGGAAAGCGGCGCGATGCGCGGTGGCGGCTCAGCCGTGGCGGTGCGCGCGCGCTGCCAGCCAATGCTCCGTAATTGGCCCGTGCCGCCGCGCGCCTTTTGCGATTGTGTATGGGTGTCTATCCCTCTCGAACCGTGTGAACGAAGCGCTCACAATACACAACAACAATCTTTTTTCAATATAGCATGTATTTATATACCTCAAGGTACTGGACATAGGGATACACTAACCTCATTTTTTGAAATATCTAGTTAAATTATTGTTGAAAGGCCAAATTATTTATTTTTGATTACCGGAGATACCGGAGGCCGAATGGCTGGCACATTCGTCCCCGGGAATGCTTTTGATGACGAGACACACTTACACAACTAGGATAATGGACGATTTTTTATCATTTACTGAATTAAAACAATTTAATTGTGTACATAACGTTAACAGGCGCATTCTCGACCTGATTTTTTGCAGTACAGAGTGTATAGTTACTGCTTGCGACCAGCCACTCACGCCTGAAGATAATCACCACAAAGCGTTAATTATAGATATATTGTTAAGATTTGAGCCCACTCTTAAGCCAATTCCCAGTTTTACTTATAAATTTAACTGTGGTGACTATAGAAAGATTAACTTGGAATTATCTAAAATAAATTGGTACTCGCTCTTTGAAAATAGTGATGTGACAAACTGTGTTACACAATTCTATGATATTTTAAATAAACTTATCAGTAATCACATCCCTAGGCACAGGATTAATGCCTCAGCGTCCGTCCCGGTATGGTACACCAAACCTTTAAGAAAATTACTAAGTGATAAGCGCAAGTTCCATAGGTTATGGAAAAAATACCGTAATCCTTTGGACTACGAGACCTTTAAAATATTTCGTAAACGCGCAGAAAAAATGGAACGACAGTGTTACAACGGTTATATATCCTATGCAGAAAACAAAATTAAATCATATCCAAATTATTTCTGGTCGTATATTAAGTCGATTAATACTAAAAATAAAATACCACAGACTATGAAATATAAAAATCACACCACCTCCGATGGTGCAGAAATATGTAACTTATTTAATAATCACTTTCACTCCGTTTTTGAGAAATCAGATAGTAATTTTCAAGTTGATACTTTAGTGCCACCAACTCAACCATTAATTGACGCAAATTGTATATATATTAACCGTGCAACTGTCCATAGGCTATTGAATACAATTAATACCAACAAAGGTGCAGGCCCTGATGGTATTCATCCAATTTTTATTAAAAATTGTTCAGCGAACTTATCATACCCACTCACTATTCTTTTCCAAAAATCTATTAAAACTGGTTGCGTTCCTGAAATTTGGAAAAAAGCCTTCGTAACTCCTATCCCCAAGGGTCAAGTTAGTCAAAATATTGAACATTATAGGCCGATTTCAAAATTATGTCAATTCAACAAAATTTTCGAAAAGATAGCCACAAGTCAACTCTCCCAAGTAGTCAGAAATCACATTAGCCCTAATCAACACGGTTTCTTCAAAGGTCGTTTAGTAGACACTAACCTTTTGACTTTCACTAATGATATCTTAGTAGCGATGGATGGAGGCGCGTGTGTAGAGGCCGTGTATACTGATTTTGCCAAGGCTTTTGACAAGATTTGTCACAATACACTTTTACTCAAGCTTTGGCACCTTGGAATACACGGAGATTTATTCCGCTGGATTAAATCATATATAGAGAACCGGAGCCAATGTGTTGTTCTGGCAGGTTACTCCTCTCAATGGAAGTCTATTAGTTCCGGAGTACCACAGGGTTCTCATTTAGGCCCTTTACTGTTAACGCTTTTTATTAATGACATAGATAAATATATTAAAAACTCGAAAGTGCTGCTCTACGCGGATGACACAAAAATTTATAAGATAATTAATTCTGTTGAAGATTACTATTTGCTTCAAGATGACTTAAAAAACTTTGAGACATTTTGTATTAATAATAATTTATTTTTAAACTTGAATAAATGTTTTGTAATAAACTTTTCTAGGAAAAAACATAATGTAAACTATAATTTCACCTTAGGCAACAATCATCTGAGTAGAGTAACACAAATCCGCGATCTTGGAGTTATTATGGACTCAAAAATAACTTATACCTCATTTAGACTCTGTTATAAACAAAGCGTTCAAACAATTAGGTTTCATTTTACGAGTAGGAAAGCCTTTTAAAAATAGTGTCACTTACAAAATCCTTTATAACAGTTTTGTTCGCAGCTACCTCGAATTTGCCTGCGCTGTTTGGAAACCCTATCATAATGTTCATATAGAAAGAGTGGAACGAATACAAAAAAAAATTCTTATCAGGCCTCGATTTCAGAACTGGTCATACTCACCTCAACTATAATGAGTCGCTGATACATCACAAACTCCAGACTCTAGCTAGTCGACGAGACTGTGTAGGTTCTGTCCTACTTTACAAAATTATGAACAATGTGTTAGATGTCCCCTCCCTACTACAACAAATCCTTTTGAGAGTTCCTCGTAGACGTCAGCGTCATTGTCAGAAGAAAAAACTGTTTTCCATTCCCTTTAGTAGAACATGCTATGCACAAAATGTATTTATAAGACGTGTTTGTAAACTTTTTAACGAAAATGAAAACCTGTATAATTTAGATTTGTTTCACTGTTCCATTAATTCACTAAAACGTGCCTTTCGGTAATTCATGATGTTAATTTCTCATTTCTTATGTCACCATTCGGTAATAATGTCACAAATTTCTACACTTAAGCTTTACTATCTATAAGTATACTTATGTACCTATGGGTTATGGGTAGATTCACAAAAATTGGCGAGGATTTCTTATAAAATTGTAAAATTAAAATTAATTTGATACAACTGTGCACAGATCGTGAGCCGGCTCTCGTGAGTCTACCTATACCTTTCAAATATAACTACTTAGTACCTACACAATGATTTTTGTTGTGTTAGAGACTGCGGTGTATATACAATTTGACATTTGTTATTTTTTATTACTTGTTTCGACCATGATTTAATTTTATTATGTTATTTTACTTATATTATGAACTACCTTTTTAATGTTAAATGTAAATTTTAATTTGAAATAAAAAAGTTTATTTCTAAGTCTAGATAAAGGTCAAAACAAAAGGCATCATGTCAGCATTTACAAGCCACTCCTTTAATTAATAATTAATGTTTGCCTATTTTTATTATAGAAATTAATGCATGTTAGTCACTAAGTATCTTAATGCCAATTAGCACGTAAGGTTTAACTGTTAGTGCTAATTGAATAGTAAATAAATAAATAAATAAATACAATAAGGAAACTCCAGGTCTTAATTCAAGTAATATTTTTGTAAACCTGATTGTAAACGACTGTTTGTTTCTTAAATAAATAAATAAATAAATAAAATACGCGCAAATCCCGATGGCGCACATATCCCGATGGCGCACTTATCCCGATGGCGTACTTATCCCACCTGCTTATTTTTACCTATTCATAATAATGACCACATTCTTAGCTTAATTACCAACTTATCGACCAGTGGACTACTAATGGTGTACTATAGGATATTCTCAAGGGAGCAAAATGATATTTATTTATGGCCAGGGTGGTATATTAACGCGAAAGATTCTACAATAGATATGACCCGTGATGTTTTCAACTGTGGGTAGTTTTGTGAGTAAACGCTTGACGTCGCTGCGGTTCTCAGTAGCTGTAGTTAAAACTCTGATTTATTCGTTAATATAGGTAGTAAGTTTCAAGTGGATGTGCATATGTTTAGTAAATTAATAGTGGTTAAACGACCAAAAGGTAAATATGACCCACCCCTGTATTTAACTTAGTCATTTCGTGCCAATTATGAATATTTTTTATTAGTATATTACACTTATTTAACTATGTGCTAGCATTATTTACGTTCAATAATTGTTTTTTTAGACTGAATTTACACCGTAGACCAGGAAAAAAGTGAAAGGCAGCTAATGAAGGGAGAAATTCGTCAGGCAGCGAATAAAATTACCATATTAGTATACGTAGTCCAAAAAGTGATACGAAACATTATGTATAGTGATACTTTTAAATATTATTCAGCGTCAAATACATCCCCCTGTACCTGGCCAAGAGTAGGTTTCTGATGACGAAGTATTAGATCATGAGGTGCCAATATCAACGTGATAAGATAGTGGCTAATACTATCTGAATAAAAGTACCAGTTCAAAATATCGATTAAATTTGAAAAGCCCTTACTTATGGGAGTCCAAAAATAAATAGTGTATGAAATAAAATTGCTATTTGTTCTTTTGCTACTAATATGAAAGGTACATGTTTTGTTAATGATTTTGTAGAATGTTGGTAAATACGTATTTGTTTCTAATATGAACCGTGTTACTTTTGTACTAAAGCAGTAATGCTGCTAACGAAAATTTCAAATTAAAGGGAAATACTGAAAAATTTAATGCTCCCAGCAGGATTCGAACCTGCGACATCTGGCATACGCGGCCAATCGCTCTAGCCTCTGAGCTATCGGAACAACCAAGCTCGCCCACGAAATCCTTCAATAGTTCCCTCTTACAATGCCTTAGGGAGGCGTATTCATTCATTCATTCATTCAATTCGCAAAACATCTGAAGTATGTTTATTTGCACAAAGAAATGAAATAAAGGGTAATATTGATATAGTAGGCTCGGAAAGGATTGAAAACAAAGGTACAACCAACAAACATTAGGTATTTTTTATTCAGCGCTCCCCCGGGCCTGTGGTAGAAGACGCGTAAAGGCAAATCCTACTAAAATATTTCTTAATTCTCTCTTCTCAGTCATTTACTCTTATTAGAGTGGTCGTGGCTGTTAGAATGCCTTACATAGCTGATCTTTGCTTCTGACTTTATTGTTGGTAATGGACTTCAAACTTTCCCTTGCGATGTCTCTCCATTTCTGACGGTTCGTAGCATTGCGAGTGCACTCGATGACGGATGACTTCGTCACTACTTTCAAAAAGTCCGTCCATCGATTAGGCGAGCGTCCTTAGCCCGTCCTCGTATTAGACTGTGTAAATAAATAAGGTATTCGTCACAATATTTGGGACCTTAGTACCCATTAGTTCGCACCAATTTGAAAATGGCAATATAGGGACAGTCTTGAGTACCACGACGAACTAGGACTTGCTATATGTTTGTTACTTTGCCAGCAAATTGTCGTCATCTAATATTAACAAAGAACTTCTATGGAAGGACGAATGGTGTTTTGAAACGCTCGTTTTAACGTCATTGTCTACACAAAAGATACCATAGATAGGAGAAACCGTGAGAACTTTGATCAACTCAGTACCGTTATTAGTTTACGTTTATAATTGGTTTAACTATGTTTATTATTCTCTTTAAGAATACTTATCTAATGAGATGACCGACCAAAAAACCACTGAAAAAAACGCTGAATTCTCGCCCAGACACCTACAATGTTATTTCATTGATTATCAAATTAGATTATTTACTTTATTCAAAAAATTACAGTACAAATTTGCACACGTGTCTAAAATGTATAAATATGAATAGAATTGAACAAAAGGTGTGACATCTGTTGGATTTTAAGGTGATTGTAATGTTTGTAACGTTTACTTTATTTGAATCACGATTCGAAGTTACGCATCCGCGAGCGAGGTATGCTGGGTGCCATCAATCTATTTTTTTCACGTTTTTTCTCTCCCTTCCTCTATAAATTGACATTGGAACTGTAAAGTTTTTTCTGAATGCCCTTTTTGATTGCGTAGGGCAATTGCGTTACAAAAAGCCGACGAACGTGACAATTTTTTATAGAAGTTTGAATTGTAACAAACTTTTAATTAAAAATTAAAGAAAATAGATGAAAGAAGGGTTTTGGTGTCCGATAACATTATCCACATTTGGCCCTCATTTGCCGCTTTTGTTGCGTTTCAATGGTGTTAGTTATTCGTATTAAATCGTAGTTGGTTCCATGCAAACATTAAGTCCCCTTTAAAAACTGGTTTTAATGGCATGGTTAATATTTTTATGGAAACTGGCCTATTGGAATCGTTTGTATTTACCACGCGCATTAAGCCCAACCAATCGGAAAGAGCAAGTATTATAAATACATAAATAATAATCATCATCAAAGGCAGTGGGCGGGGCATATAACACGTGACCGATGGCCGTTGGGGTGGAAAAGTTCTCGAGTGGCGACCACGTACCGGAAGGCGTAGCGTAGGCAGAGTTTCCACAAGGTGGACTAATGACCTCTTACGGGATGCAGGTCGCGCAGGACCGGTCATTGTGGCGCTCTTGGGGGAGGCCTATGTCCAGCAGTGGACGTCATTCGGCTGATATAATCCTAGTGTTCTACCAGTTGTACCCTAAGAATCCCGGGGTCCACTTTGGCACGTTGTCTTACAATTTGGCGTAAGCCATTTTTTTACGAAATCGACGGCCTTCCGATTTGACCTACCAACCCAAACTAAACCTTGTTGAATTAGACCGGTTTGCTAACGATATTTTCCTTCATAAAAAAGCCACTGTTAAATTAGTATAGGTATTTTTTTTAACTCAGTGATACTTTCGGATTCGAACCTATGACCTTTATATTGAGAAGTAAGTGCTTATCTGGCTCCAACTAAATACATTTGGTTGAATAGACCCACAGAAAATTTCACTACCACCTGGCGGCCAAAATACAAATTAAAATACTTTCCCACTTATTAAAAAACTTAAGCGTTCAGGGACCGGTATTCAATGGAGCTTTTGCAGCTTTCCCGAGATAGATAGTAAAGCTTATCTTTGCGGCCTCGCTTAAGTTCACTGTGTCATGCTTTTGCTAACAGTTCAGCTTTTTATAGCGCTTTTAAGCTTTCACCTAATTTAATTTGACTAGTTAAGCAGAAAATGGTTTTTAAGTCAAATTTTGGAAGAAGAATACTTGTTGTGCCATAGAGACTATTTTAATTAATAAATGTTTGAATAGAAATTCTCTGCAAGCCATTTAAATTAGCAAATAAACGGCTTACAGAAAAAGTGTCATGCCAGTCGTTTAAGCAACTTTATTTTTAAGATTCTTCTAAGAAATGCTTGTTTGAAAAGCTTAAAATATCATCATCATCCATCCAGAACCTGACTACAATACGTCCCACTTCTGGGCACTGACCTTCTCTCTCCCCACATTGGTCCAGTGCGGATTGGGGACTTGAATATCGACACGATCAAATATCATAATTTATTACAAACTATCTTTTTCGACGGCCTGTTTAGTTTAGCCTAGTTGGTAGTGACTCTGCCTCCGAAGCTAGAGGTCCCGGGTTCGAATCCCGGCCAGGGCATTTATTTGTGCATTTATCACGGATATTTGTTCTTGGGTCTTGGATGTTTTCTATATATTTAAGTATGTATTTATCTACATAAGTATGTATATCGTCGTCTAGTACCCATAGTACAAGCTTTGCTTAGTTTTGGACTAGGTCGATTTGTGTAAGATAATAAGGGGACACCCTTTATTAATTTATTTATTTTGTCTCGATGTTGAAATTAATGATGAACATGAATATGAAAAACACGATGAAAAACACGTAATCCATTTCTCCTATCACAAGTTTCTTCATCGGTTCCCTCGGTTCCCACTATTGTGCCCCGTCCCCGACGGCCGCTGCTCGCGGTCCCGGCGGCGCGGACGCGCAGTCACAACCACTCTCCACTCCTTCGCGCGCTAACGTTACTCAATGATATTTTACTTAGTTACAGCGACCTAGATATATTTTATAGCTATTTGGAGGCTTGATCTAGACCTCTTCTTTTCTAACGTAAAGAGGTTTTGTTTTGTAGCTTCTCACATTCTACGTTTTTCCCTATGTATATTTAATACTAAGTTAATCAGCATGCTTGGTTATATACTGTAAATATTGATTGTGAACTTATAAATAAATAAATATATACATAATGTTTGAAACCACAATACGTAATATTTAACACTAATTAATTGTTCACATCTATTAATATGACATAAGATTGATTACGGTGGCATAGTGGTTTAAGCAAGTGCGAGGATTCAAATTCCGGCTCGTATATAGTCAACAGCAAAAGTAGATGATAATTTTAGTACTTTGTCACTTTCACTAATTTGTCTTATCGCAACTGCCTCAGTATTGTTACGTTAGTACGACAAAGTACTAAAATGATCATCTACATTTGCTCTTGACTGCACCAATGAGTTTCTCGGAACTTAATGTACGAAATATCGTTTGATATCTACCGGTAGCTTTTCAGTGTAGGAGAACATCGTGAGCAAACCTACATGCATCTGCAAGGAAATTTAAAGGTGTACCCCAACCCGCACTGTCTTAAATGGGTCGCCTTGGCTGAGCAGTGGGACGTATATAGGCTAATGATGAAGATTGAAAGTGTCAAGCATCGGATCAGTGTCGAGCACTGGGACGTTTACCCTATAAATGTGTTCTTTGCCGGCAATTTGTTACAAGCATCACACAATATTGTTAAAGGATTTCTATGTAAACTCTATGCTCACAATCCAAATAGATGAAGACATTGATTTCATGAACGAGACAGATCGGGACGCCATTTTTCAGCTGGTTAAAATGGTTCGTGACGTCGTATCGTGAATGTAGACAGAAATGGGGACACTCACCCTCTTATTGACTAGTGATGTGCTTGTTGACAAGATAGACAATGTTTGTATCGATGAGAGGCGTGAGAGAGCAGATCATGTACTAACTGCTTATTTTTTCTCCACTATCCAAAGTTTGTCTGGAAGAGATCGCTCTCTAGCAATAAGACCGCCTGTTGTTTACATCTGCCTGTATCTCATTATGCTGTTTCTGAGCTATTTGTAATTTTGAGGTTTGCAATAAAGAGTATAATTAATGTAACTATTTTGTATTGTATTGTATTGCTGGCGTCGTTTTTGCATGGTATACCTAAATTAACTTATGTAATCGACTAACAGCACCCACGAGGAGGCGGTGGCGCTAAATTTAAAGAGAGTGCTCAGTATTTGTTTCTATTTAGGGCGGGTTGCACCAACTTACGATTACAGACCGATCAACGTTTTCTACGCATTTAAGTATTTATACATACTTACATAAACTCACGCCTATACATATTCCCAAAATGGGTAAGTATATGTATCTAAAATATATTCGCATAGTACCCATGGGTAAAACTGAAAGTTTCGGGAATAGAAGAAAATATGCAGTATAAGTGAGTTTATTTATTTTTATTGTTTTTCAAAATATTCTCCTTTGTATTTCATGCACTTATGCATGCGTTCAAACCAGTCCATAAAGCACTTTTTGAACTCTGAAGCAGGGGTCGACAAAATGGCTATTTTATAGGCCTCCACTGCTTCTTCTGGCGTCTGAAACCGCTGACCACGCAGTTTGTCCTTGATTCTGGGGAATGTAAAAAAGTCGTTGGGACTTAAGTCAGGGCTATATGGAGGGTGGTCCAATATTTCGACTTTTTCACCGTCCAGGTACTCAGTTGTTGTCCGAGCGGTGTGTGGGCTGGCGTTGTCGTGGTGAAGGATGATGCGACGACTAGGGTTTGTTTTTCGGAGTTCAGCAAAGACGTTCGGCAAACAAATAGTGGTGTACCAATCAGCATTGACTGTTCTACGATCCTCAAGAGCCACAGTAGCTACGTGACCAGATTTAGAGATAAACGTAGCCACCATCTTCTTAGCCGTACTGCGAGAACGAACAACTTTTGTGGGTTTGAGCTCGTCTTCGAAGACCCATACTCGGGATTGGTTTTTAGTTTCAGGCTCATAAGCGTATATCCACGACTCGTCACCTGATACTATGCTAAAAACAGCATTTGAGCGTCCCTTGTTAAATCTTTTCAAAGTTTTGCGGCACCAATTGACACGGACTATTTTCTGCTCGTCAGACAATAGGTGAGGTATCCAACGGGAAAATAACTTTTTCACGCCTAATTCTTCTTTTAAAATAATTTGTATTTGACTCATTCCAATACCCAGGTGCTCTTGAATTTCCCGATATGTCACATGTCGGTCTTCATTTATCAGACGACGCACAACATCGACGTTTTCTTGCGTGACTGCCGATTTTGGTCGACCTTCACGCACTTCGTCGGTGAGGGATACACGGCCACGTTGAAATTCTGAATACCACCTGTATATTGTAGTCTTTGAAGGAGCTTCAATATTAAAAGCAGCAACCATCCGCTCTTCACATTGTTTTTGTGTTAGTCCACTTTTAAAGTCATAATAAATCATAGCTCTGAAATTTTCACGGCACAATTCCATTTTAAGCAGTGACTCGACGACTTCAATAAACAATTGAAACCGAACCATACTTTTTTTTTCTAAGTGGCCAGTGTGTTGAGATAAGGAAACTTCAGAGATTATAAAAAGGTATAATACATGTTAAAAATAAATTAATAAGTATTCGATTCCCGCCACTTTCAGTGCATAGTTTACCAAATTTTGCTTAGTTTGGGACTATACTATACCATTTATGTAACAAATCACATTTTACATGATTAATTTAAATATAAATCACTAAAAATATTTATATATTATTTTTAAACTATTATTTTGTCTATAAAAGACCTAAACTAGTCAGAAACCTACAACAAATGGATCATTTTATAACGTGACCGATTTCCGAAGTCTCGAACTTGAAGTCGTGTCTTTGTTTAAAGTAAAGTACTCAGACATCATTTGTTTACTAAAGTGTACTAGTATTATGAATTTATGTAGATATTCTTGATGCTTAAATCTTGGGTTGGAAATGCATATTGTACAAGATCTATCATTTGGTTAATAATATAGCCAGCCTACCTGTACACATATATAAGGTAGCTGACCACAAACGTGAAACAGTTACATAACAAGGCCTTACAATGTGTACTTGTTAATTGCAATATAAATACTTGTTAATTGGTGCCTGTTGTATCACATGACTACAGTTTTTCTAAATCATTCTCCATGTTCATACCGTGTCGCTATTATTTAATATAGGAATTTTCAATATAAATGACTCATTTATGGAACATTATACTTGTATCGCTATCTATTGTTATCGATACTTAGCCCATCCCTGTTATTGCCCGTAACGCAAACACGAAAATACTTCGATATCAGTACGTAATGTGGCCCCGCGGTCGGAGAGAGATTGACTATCGACTCGGGGTTGCACATGATTTTTTTGTGATATCTATGAATATCCGAATCCCAACTAACATTATTAATCCGAAAGTAATTTTGCGTGTGCGCTGAACGAATTTAGATGTAATTGGCATGCAGATAAATAAATTATAAGTATTGGGGGACAATCCACCTAGTCCCAAACTAAGCAGAACTTGTACCATAGGCGTCTAGAAAGATGACGATATTCATACTTATATAGAAAAATACATAAAAAATGTATTTTTCTAATAAATAAATAGAGATCGCGGGAGTTCGCTGGATGCGGGTGGCGCAGGACCGATCATCATTGTGGCACTCTTTTGGGGAGGCCTTTGTCGAGCAGTGGATGTCCTTCGGCTGATATGATGATGATGATTTATTAATATTATTCGTAGATATTTTATTTGTCAAGCATAGGACTCGCTATGGAAAAGCTCTCATCGGTGAGAAACGAGAAAACGTTGCCCTCTGCTGACATTTAAACGATTAAGCTGTGCGGTTACTTCGAAATTAAAATTTCGGTTCGTCCGCTGTCCCGTGAAAAAGATCATAGGAGTGCACTGTGGACTACACTATTTTTGTCATTTTCTGAAGTTTGTTTTAACTAGCGTAACGGATAATAACTTATTCATGTACCTAATTATAATAATGTGTCAAAATAAGATTTTAAAAATACATTACTTTGCAAAATAAATACATTCAGATCTATTTAGGTAATTGGGCAGAATAAAGAGGCCGTGTCGAAAATCCAGTGCTTAGCCTCCCCCGGTAGAACACTGTATTATTGGATTCACGAATTAAATATAACCGCTGAATTAGTTATTTTTCAAGATTGAAATCAATAATGGTTAGCTAGATCGAAAACTCACGTCGAATACAGCCTCGCTAGTTATTTTGTGATGCGGCTAAAATTCTGGATGGGTTTTTAAATCATTGAACTGAGATCCCAGTAGTCAGCCGCTGCGCTTTGTACCAAAGTAGTGGTTGAAAAAGTCTCCGCTTTAAATATTGATGTAATTGTTCAATTCTACAATTTAATAAAAAATCTTTATAGGCGACAATGATATTGCCTCTCCACCACCACAAGCATATCAGCCCAAGGACGTCCACTGCTGGACAAAGGCTTCCCCCCATTTCATGGGTGGTAAATGCCATAATGTCTCCGAGTTCAAAGTTAGGGAACTTTGACCTCGGAAAATAAGTTAAGAGGGTGACCACGGGTACCTTTACCCAATAAATGAAAAGGTAGCTATTATTATTAGTATGATATTTCTAATCTAAAACAACTAAGTATACTTTATCACCCTTTAATCATTTCTTAGTCTTTTTTTTCAGAACATTGAAATACTAATTACCACTCTCTTTTCCTAATTACTTGATTTAAAGTTCAGTATTCTCGTGCCGCCAAAGAAAATTTTGGATGACAGCACAAGAGTAATTGAGTTCAATTGTTATTTTTGTTATATTTCAAACCTGATCTCATGTGACAATTATCCTGGCAGTGTATCAAATTTCATAGGAATTAAGTAAACAAAGAATGTTTCTGTGTACTCGTAAAAAAATATGTTACGCGTGCATCAAATTTCCTAGATAATCAAGTATTATGTTCGAACACGATAAAATATGTCATCTACAGAGTAAATTTGAAATCGTTTGCCAATTTTTAAGGAAAATGACGGTTGCATATATATTGCTTGGCTACCTGAAGCTTTCTAAGAAATAGTCGATCTTTTCTCAATTTTGTCATTTGTCTTAAGGTAAAGTTGTTTCGTACCAACTGCTTTAGCCCGCAAAGTTTAGCCAGTGATAATAAATCCCTCCTGTATTTTAATCATAAAAGGACAGTCCTACAATATTGCACGAAACATGGTTGAACAAGTAGAATTCGAAGTGATGATCGAGGCGCCGTGACACCGTACCCTCGAATTTGCCGTAATAATAGCCACCAGTTTTTGCCTCGGGCGGGACACTGATGAGAATAGGGATGGGCTGATTTGACGATGTTTGTACATGTCGATGAAAGTAATCAAAATTTATCAATATACTGTGGAGGTTGTTCCCGTATGCTTAACCTCCACTATATAGGCCTGTTTAGCCTAGTTAGTAGTGACAATGCCTACGAAGTTGAAGGATTATAAGTCGTAATCAAAATTAGGGAGCACCAACTTGAATGTTTTCTATGTATTTATGTATATATCTATTCGTATATCGTGGTCTAGTTCCCATACCACAAGCCTTATTGTACTTACTATGAGACTAGTTCGATTAATGTAAAAAAATGTCTCCTAATATTTTTTTATCTACAACGCTGGCTTGACGCTATTATTCTTATTTCAAGAGGATCTATCTGGAAGGTTCAAAGTTAACCAAAGAGCAATGGAGAGGGCTATGCTGGGAGTTTCTCTGCGTGATCGCATCAGGAATGAGGACATCCGCAGGAGAACCAAAGTGACCGATATAGCCCAGAAACGCTAAACATAAGTGGCAGTGGGCGGGGCACATAGCACGTAAAACCGATTGCCGTTGGGGCGGAAAGGCTCTCGAGTGGCGACGGCGTACCGGAAGGCGTAGCGTGAGCAGGCCCCCCACATGGTGGACTGATGACCTAGTAAGGGTCGCTGGTGTCCGCTGGATGAGGGTGGCGCGGGACCGGTCACTGTGGAAGTCTTTGGGGGAGGCCTATATCCAGCAGTGGACATCTTTCGGCTGACATGATGATGATGATGATCTTGAAGGTCATAAATTGAAGAACATTAGAGATGTCTAGCAGTCGCCCAAGGCTTTGGCTTCAGGGCCACGGAACTCAAGTGCGTCACATTAATCAGTGAAAAAAAAAAAACATGTTTTAAATTCCGTCGTCGCCAGTCCGTCCTTTGAGCCTTCCTTCTTACATTTTAATGTATATGGATAAGCTCCTAACCTAAGCATGTAATGGCGATACCCTAAGACAGAGTCACTTGGCGCTGAAGACGGTAATGGGTAAGATGATGATTACTTTATAATTATGTACCTATAGCAATAACAGTTCTCTTTCATCGTGATGTATTTGGATGAAACGGGCAGATTTTTTTTAAGACTAATTCTAAACTTTTTTTTGACATTGACATTAGAATGTTTTTTCTTGGCTTTGGAATAAAAAGGTTTTTAAACTGTTTCTATGCTTTAATTTACGTCTCATCAAACGACCGTCATCATTATATAGGTCTGAATTGGTTAACTGAAACAATATCAAATGTCGAATTACACGTATCTTATTGTGTTATGAATAAACACAATAATAATATTTACGCACAAACTGATTTTTATCTCGCATACTACCACCGTAATTATACCGAATAGAAGTCAGCTGTATATATATACGTATTTCATAATGTATATCCATTATGTATATTTTCATTTAATGTTTATCGATACAAACAATGTAACAACGTAGTTTTCACAACACTACCGTATTATAAGGGCGGTTATTACATTTCGCTTGAAAATAAGAAAAATCTTGGATAAATATAAATAATGTTCCTCAATCTCAAATATAACTTCTTTCGCATAATTGATATGTACATATTTCATGATTTGATGTTATTCTTTTCTTATAAAGCCTCCTGATTAAAAATGCAATCTGAAGGCACTTGATCTAAAACACGTTATATGTATACTGAGTTGGAATTGGGAAACTCCACCTCAATAATTATCGACTTGATGCTACGGTAGCCCACTGGTTCAAGTATAGGGCTGTCAAGTGGCGGTCATGGGTTCTAATCCATCGTAATAATGAGTTTGTTGAAGCTGCAATTTGGCATGAATATATAAATCAATAAATATGACAAAGAGGTGAAATAATTTCTAAAATAAATTAAGGGTACCTCCCCTACACTTAAAGTGGGGATGAAATTGAATTGCGTCATGTGTGGTGTGGGGTATATATAGTTGTATAGGTCTTACAAAATGAATAGAGGTCTTCTTCAAACATTTTTTGATAAAGTTAATATTTTTGGATATAATCACTTTAAAGAAAAAATTAGAGGAGGCGCCCCCTAACTTTTGAACTATGGTTCCAAAAAATATAATAATAATATTGGGGGACAATCTTACACAAATCGACCTAGTCCCAAACTAAGCAAAGCTTGTACTATGGGTACTAGACGACGATATACATACTTATATAAACAAATACATACTTAAATACATAGAAAACATCCAAGACCCAAGAACAAATATCCGTGAAAAGTGCACAAATAAATGCCCTGGCCGGGATTTGGGCCGTGGCCGGGAGGCAGAGTCACTACCAAGTACCAACTAGGCTATTTAAACAGGCCGTCATATGAAAAAAATATGAAAGTAAAGCTTAAAAAAGACTTTCAACTAAGTTGTTTTTGAGTTATCAATAAAAGTCTTCCCTTCTTAGAAAAGCCCTTAAAGACGTATGAAACGCTGCGAAGGTATTCCTTTTTGCTTGTTATTTTGTTTTTTTAAATAAATCCATTGGGCAACTACAGAACCCTACACTGAGCATGGCCAGACATGCCAGATAAGTGCAGGGATTTGTTCTTGGGTCTTGGATGTTTTCTATTTATTTAAGTACGTATTTATCTATCTATATAAGTATGTATATCATCGTCTAGTACCCATAGTACAAGCTTTGCTTATTTCGGGACTAGTTCGATTTGTGTTAGATTGTCCCCCAATATTAATACTTTATGTTTTTATTTTTTAAGGATTCCCCATCACACCAGCCTTTATGACGTTATCCGTCGGGCTTTTGCCACCGGCAACTGCGCGGCCATACTAGAGCCAAGTGAACTTATGCGTGACAGCGGTAAAGGATTCGACGGGATTACCCTTATTCCGTGGAGGCTGGGCCGGCCTTTGGTGTGGGACGCTACCTGGGTAGACATCATTGCGCCGTCTCATTTTCGCAGACGAGAAATAGACGAAATTCCTCAAAACGTGCATATAGTACCTTCGATAGCGGGTACTTATTTAAGCCTTTTGGGGTCGAAAGACTGGGGCCGTGGGGACCGGAAACCCATAAAATGCCATGCTGGCCTGTATTAGGGACAGAGATTGAGGATTACCATTAAACGTGGGAATGCCGCCAGCATTTATTCATTGAATCATCATTTATTTACATATAGGTAGTATTGGTAGTGTTGGATTCACATGGACTCTGATAGGGCACAGCAATTAGGTAGTCAGTCCTATAACTCATTTAAAGAGAAGATAATGCATATTTAGACGTTAGTGACAATCAAGTAATAATATATTAGTATATACATAGTCAGAAATGAAGATTCGGAAAATTCAAATAAAATGATATATAAATAAAAAAATCAGATTCGACCATTGTATCATACACGTCAGTACATGTTTAAATTATTAATTAGCAAATTACGTTGTGTCACCAACAAAATCTTTAAGGCAGCAACACTTATCACTAGTAAATCCTTCAACCGTCGATTGAACTGCTTTTGCGTTGCCTGTTGGTTTTATGTCGTCACTAATTTAATTATAAATATTTACTGCTATCACGTTTGGGTCTGTTTTATGCAGTTTGAGATTTGAACGTGGGACTAGAACTAAGTTTTTTTGAACCTAGTTTGAAACTGTCAGGTCGGGTCAACGAGTTTTGGGAAAAAATGCAGGTACTTTTTTCAGTAACTTGCATATTTCAAGGCTAGTAGATGGATATTAATGTCAATATTTTGAACTCGATGAAATAAGCTCTACAACTATCTCTCTATTTTATATAATCTAATATACGTATACATTTTTTTGTAGAAAGATTAGGTTGTTTACATCTGTGTGCTATTAGCCCAGAAGATGACTCTATACTTAAACCACGAAAAAGCATATGCGTAACAAGCTGTAAGAGCGCACTGAGTAGATTTTATAATTGTCGCAATCCTTTAACACATTAGTGAAGGTTGCATTCCATTTGCTCGATTTTACGTGGTGCCTGGACATACAAACAGATAAATAGACTGAAATTCTGAAAACTGTGCTGTTTGTACCTATATACTAATATATATAGCTTGCTCGTCAACTCAGAATAATTCTGAGAACAAAAGAGGCTGCCGATGTTATATCATTTCACGATTTGACATATCGGGTATGCTCGCACGCCGAACTTTACATGTCAGAACGAGACAGAGAAACCTTCTGTTTAATTGTTTTGAATTAATAGTAATTATGCTTGCCATCACGACCATGACAAGGGGAGGATCCACGGCCGAAGTGTTTAAAAGATTAATGGCCGAAAACGGACATAAAACCGAAATCGCTACAGAAACACTCCGTAAAATTCTATTTATTTCATTACGATCTTAAGGGGAAGCTTTGTTCCTCCGCCATATAACTGAATCATAAAAAAGTAGGTACTATACAAAAATATTCTTCACTGCCCACCACCACCACCACCATATCAGCCGAAGGACATCCACTGCTGTTTCTTAAGCCTCCTCCAATTTCATGAGGGATAAATGCCAAAATCGCCACGCTCGGTATGCGGTTTGGAAATCGCAGTATCTCCACTGCACTCCAGAGATGTTTCTATTCATCCCCCTAAGTGGTCTTAGTCGTAGTTTTAGGACATCCAGGCTCCTATTGCCCACACCAAATAAACATGAGTAAATGTCAAAAGAGGATGTAGCCGGCCTGCGGTTGGTCCTAGTCCAATGTCCTTTAACCAGCTAAGGTCATGACTACGTCTCAGAACATTAAAACAACACGCTGATCAATATAAAAATATCCCGGGAAACAGTGCCATACCTGAATGCACGATTTACTACGCTGTCTCTCAAGAGAGCGCTTAATCGTAGTCATCCTCAATTCATCACTCAACAAACATTTGTTAATATGTTCTATGGCGACGGACAACCCCCTATGCAGTAGATACCTGTCGGCCGATGAAACACCTTCCAACGTCATCTTCAAACGCAATGATGTAGCAACAACGGACTCAAATCCTGAACGCACCGAGGTCACTCCGCGAAGCCTGCGGTGATACCGGGAGGGACCTGCGCTTCTGGTCAGATTTAGGCTGGCATTCGCGTCACAATGGTCCGAATTAGGGGTACCACAAACATTATTAAATATTGTATATGACTTACTGTTTAACCCAGACAGTTCCTGAGTGGCGCGTGGTGATACGCGGCGTAAGTGGTAAACGTCCTATAACAAAATTATGCGCGGTGAACAATGGCGTTATCAATAATGTTTGATATGACAACTAAAGAAAGACAGGGAAAAGTAGAGGGGTTGTTATAGGATTTTACTGCGACGTAATCTGCAATAACTCCCGTCCCTATTAGCTGCCATCCCCAATTTCATCTCTTCCGGGGATGAATTCAGAATAAAAAACATTAAACAAACACAAATGAGATAGTGCAAAAATTCTCAGAAAGACGTGATTTAAAAGGCTCGATACCTCAGGGTAGCGTACTAGGATGCGCCCTGTTTTTAATATATATAAACGATCTTCCAAAAACGGTTGACATCTACAACATTTTATTTGCAGATGATATTTCATTATTATTTGAAATTAGTAAAGGTGAAAATCAAAATGAAATTATAAAAAGTACCCTCTGTAAAATTAATAACTGGCTAAACGTACAAAATTTACAAGTAAATCTTAAAAAAACTAAACTATTACAATTGTATCATAGACAAAAGAACCCATTAAATTTAAACATTGTAACGAATAATACCAAAATAGAAGAAGTAGATAATTTTAATCTGCTAGGAATAACTTTAGACAGTAGTATAAATTGGAAGAAACACATAGAAATAACAAAAACCAAAATTTCTAGCTTTCTATACGCACTTTATAACCTCCGCAAAACAACAAACCTGAAAACTGCGCTGTCTGCCTATCACGCGTTTGCACACTCGCGGCTCAGCTACGGCATCATGCTTTGGGGAAACAGCACAAATGCTCACGAACTGTTTGTGATGTAAAAGAGTGTTTTTTTTTTTTTTTTTGTTTTTTTTTTTTGGGACAATCTTACACAAGTCGACCTAGTCCCAAACTAAGCAAAGCTTGTACTATGGGTACTAGACGACGATATATATACTTATATAGATAAATACATACTTAAATACATAGAAAACATCCAAGACCCAAGAACAAATATCCGTGAAAAATGCACAAATAAATGCCCTGGCCGGGATTCGAACCCGGGACCTCTAGCTTCGGAGGCAGAGTCACTACCAACTAGGCTAAACAGGTCGTCTCATGGTTCGTATACAATGCCCGGAGAGCTGCAAACCCCACTTTAAAAGCCTCGGAATCCTACCACTACCGTGCCAGTATATTTTGGCGTTAGCCCTTTACGCGTGGAAAAACAAGCACTTATTTAAAGAACCCCAAAGTACCAGAAACAAATATCAGATTCTTCTCCACCCCGCTAATTTAAAAATGCTATCCAATAGCCCACAATACACTGCAATCAAGACATATAATAAACTACCTAATACTTTAAAAGCACTGGACAGTTATGAAATGTATTATAAGCAGCTAAAGTTACTATTACTACAAAAGTGCTATTATTCGTTGAATGAATTTTGGACATTATTCGTTGAATGAATTTTGGACTGACAATCTTAAGAAATTAAATAACTTTAATCTTGGTATTTATTTTTAAATTTATCCATAAATAACAAGAATAATTATAAATTACAGATTACTTAAAATAAAAACTAATTGAAATGAATAATACTACTTAATGCATGGAAATTGTATCAGTTGAATCTAATTAATGTTTAATGTTGGTATGCTTACACCTTAGCTAAGAAATGTAATTATAGTTAGTTGAAGACGTTTAAGTAGATTGCTATGCCTGAAAGGATACATGTTGAATTAAATTTAATTAATCACACTTTGCTATAATGTAATTAGGTATATTTAGTTGTAGACGTTGAAGTACATTGCTATGCCCGAAAGGGTACATGTTGAAACAAATTGTATTATGACACCAATGTAAACACATGTATATATGCAATAAATTATATGAATATGAATATGAATAAATATTATATTCGTCCGATATATCCAATGTCTAAGGTCACGCGAGTCCGCTGGATGCGGTTGGCGCAATACGGGCATTGTGGCACTTTCTGATGGGAATGGCCTGTTTCCAGCAGTGAACATTTTTCTGTTGATATTATGATACACTCCAATAGTGTTACGACGTCATTACGTCACATGTAGTAAACCAATACCATTAACCACCACCATTGTAACCATTATCACGACTGTGGATCAGCTAAATTAATTATGTAGCTAGAAGCTGTGGGAAAATATTAAATAAGTTTTAAAAAGTTTATTGCGAAATACATGGCTTGTAGTTGTCTGGGCTAGTCTTTACATCGTCACCTTTTTATCGTTTTCCGGACTACATCCTAAAATATATCTACGATTGCTACTCGTACCTAATGCCAAATATAAGAATTATATAAATATTCTTGCTAATCTTACAACGAATTCCCTGTTGACATTTTCTTGTTCTCTCTTATTGGAGGACGGAAAAAAATTACCGACTGTATCATTATTTTTAACTCTTATGAATAATTCTAATGAATATCACAAGGAGTCTGAGCCTTAACAAGGGGCGGGTCAACGCTCAGCGGTCGACCGCTTGCTTTCCTGAAAAAGTAAAAAGGATTTAAGTCCATTTATTATTAAATGAAACATTTCTTAGCGTTTTTGATTTACAGTGCATGACACGGAAATTGATTAAGGTGATACTATTATATTTTTCTTGTCCGAGAAGTGTTACAATTTTAATATACATACTATCTAATGATTCTTCCATCAGTAAGATTGTTCTCCTATTGATGAAAAGTATATTTTTCAACAAAAGCCTACTCACACACATGTGCATGTGAATTATTATTATTATTCTTTTTGTGTTTTTAACCACTAAAGTTTGCTTTGTTTTTTTTGGATTTTTTGTGTACCTACATCTGTCTTTGGCTATGGTTTTAGTTGTTCAAAATTTGTATTTTTTAAATATATTATTACTGCTTGATGCCGTAAATAAATATAAATAAGTAAAATATAAACCATTCACTTCGCGTGGGTCGAAACGCATTTGGCCCGTTTTATAAAATAATTTCTACAGGTTTCCTCCAGTAAATTATTTCCTAACGAGTCTATTTTCGAAGTTCGTAACGTTAACGCAATTCCATAGAATATAACAATCCCCATGGTAAAGATATATTTTGTAACTTTTAGCATGTATTATTTTCACTTTAGACAAAATGTTCGAATACTTACGAATTAAAGGAAATAATTAGCTCGGCGCACGCGAAAATTCATCATATAACTCAGAGCTGAATCAGGTTTCCGTTTTTCAAAGGTACCTTTCTATGACATGACGCTTTCTCCTAAATTTGTTGCTCAAAATAAGGTTGTTTTTCTTGTATTAAGTGTATAAAATCTCCTTGTCATGCATGATACACAGGCGGGTTACGATAACATGAAATATCGCTGAGGGTGTTCCAGCTGCGTTCGCGCCACTACGTACACATAAGCGGGCCTATGATGGTTGCCATTTTATCACTTATCGCCGTGGATACGATGCCCGTCACTCTCGCACTCGCATACTTGTCAGAAAGTGACGAATGTCTTATCCACGACGATAAGTGATAAAATGTCATAGTCATAGTCATAGTCATAGTCGTTTATTGCAACCATAGTTTTGTACAGATCTTAATAACTAGGTACATTGAGTCCCATATGGGCCCGGGTAGGGCATAGCAACGTCACAACAGATTATTGGTTTAACATGTATGTACAACATATGTCATAAAAGAATTTACCATAATTTAAAATAATAATAATAATAATAAAATAAAATAAAAACATCAACGGACAAAGTTGCAGTACAAGTACATTATTAAAGAGCAAACAACATATTAGAATTGATAATTGATAATTAAAAATACTTCATGTAAATTTTTTGTCATTTAAGAATTCTTGAACTGTATAATACGCTTTTCCGATAAGTAGCTTTTTTAACTTAAATTTAAATATGTGGTCTTTTTCCTCAGCCTTTAAATCGTTGGGGATTATGTTGTAGATTTTAATAAATTTAACATATGGGCTATTGCTGTGCATCACTAGGTTTGATTTTGGCAAACAAAGTCTGTTTTCATGGCGAGTAGCAATCCTACGATATCAACCATCATAGGCCTGCAGCTCGTTTGTGGTGAGCGTACTGCTGCAAAGGACGATCGCATCTGCTGATTTTAGGCCGAAGGGTGCAGTGTTCGGTGGTTTCAGAGCAACCTACAGAGTTCTTTACCGGAGATGACGACGCAGTGGAGTGTTACGTCGCCTAAATAATGTGTTTTAGTTTTCAAGAATATTTTGTTTTGATATGTATGTTAGTCTGTACTGTAAGGCATATGTTAATATGGGCATTTTGTTGTCTGAAGCATAGAAAAAAAGGCATGAAATGAGTTGGTCGCATTGTAGTACCAGAGAATGGTTATTCCAGTAAATTTAATTTTAAAAATTAAAAATTTTGCAATTATTTCCATATTTTATTGAAATATATCAATTGCTACCATACCCATTTTATTATCCTCAACTGTAATAGCACCGGGAAGGCCCGAGGCAATCGCGGTCGGTTCCGGTTTACTTAAATTGGTACTGTCAAATTAAAATGCCCTAATATTAAAGGGCGTTTTGAGGCAATGTTTACTAATTAAAAGAATCAGCTCTTTTCATTCCTTGGTCAATTTTTAATATCATTTCCTTAACTTCAAAGGATTTTTCGTAATGCCGTTAAAATCTTAAATGTAGCAGCGCCAGCGATCCATAAAATATAAATTATTTACTCGTAGAATTCCGCCAGTTTTCATTTCTCTCACAACGTTATTTCGGATTTTGGAGGTTTGAGAAAGTTATGGCCTTAAAAATTATGTTTAAGAATATTAATACCTTGTATATACTGTGTTGCCTTATATTTTGTCCAAGCTTAAGTAGTCACCAGAATTTTATGCCATTTCAAGTCGTTAATTATAAAACTGTGTTCTAAAAGTATAAAAGAGAATGCAAGTAAACATCTTAATGTCTCAAACATATACTCCAAGTAGTCCACCTCTTATAATATGACATTAGATAGAAAGTATCAAAATTAGGTAAGTTGACCGAGCGACCGAAGTGTCTCTATTGCAGTTTAGGAAAAAATACTAGCGTATATCTGCCCGCATGATTTTCGAATTTTCTCCTCTACAGGTCACATTTCTCAACCTATTCTCGTGAAATTATGTGAACAGGTCCAAATATTACTCAAATTAAATGGTAGTGTGGATGATGAGCTACTGCTAATTTTTTTTGTGTGTTTGGTACGCAGTTACTCGTATGCCTATTGGCCATAGCAACTCCTAAACTACACAAGATAAACACGTCGTTTGTGGGCTCATTCGAAACGTTTCAAAAAGCAGTTGATGATTGTGAAAAAAAGTACAGTCGGCAAATAAAACTTGTACAAAAATTATTTTTTTGAGAGTAACTTGTATTATTTATGTGTTGCAAATTGGAATAGCATAATGTGTATATATAATGTCAATACGACAATATCTCTAATTCTCATTACTACTTACAATAATAAATCATTCATTTTGACGTTGGCCAAATTTATCGTTTATCAAACAGACAGTCGCACTGGGGTACTTTCTTTTGTACCTAGTGGTAATTATGAAACAACTTTTTCAACCCACTCCACACTTGGACCAAGGAATGCCTCGAGTCTACGCCAGTGAATACTCCGCTCAAGATACTCTTTTGTGTCACGACGGCGTATTGCCGATCCTACATAAATTTACAATTTAATCCAAGGCCCTAAACCGAGGTAACAGCAACGTCGACATGCCGTCACATAAATTCAATTCAAGTCTAAATGAAGACAACATTGCGCAAATTATAGGGCCAGCGCAGTATTGCCTTAGGAACTGTGTTTTATATGCTGAGGAAAAATGTGTTTTCGGAAGAGAAATTCTAATTGAAAGTATACAGAAGCCATAACTCAGTCGAGGTTTTTATGAGATACACTCCGCATTCCACAAGTAAATTGACCACCATGAGTCTAGCTTAGTTAAATACTATACTACTTATTAGTACTTAATAATAATGATCATGCTTGTGAAGCCGGTAGTGCTAGGTTCGAATCCCAGTCAGGTCAAATATTTGTGTGATGATCTTGAAATTCGTTAATCTTCGGCGCTTTCTATAGTATCTTCTTCTTATCTTCTATATATCCACGGATTATCTTGCCAGCGTAGCGCAGGCCGCTTTTCGCGTCACGCCGCTATAAACGATATAATCCGTCGGTCTCTCGCCACCGTCAACGTACCGGCTATACTAGAGCCTAGCGGTATAGCCAGAGACGATGGCAAGAGGCCCGACGGCATGTCCCTGATACCGTGGAAGATGGGACGAGTGCTCGTGTGGGACGCTACCTGCGTGGACACGCTGGCGCCGTCCCATCTCCACAGTACCACACACAAAGTAGGCGCGGCGGCGGAGGCGGCTGAGGCCCTCAAAAGACGCAAATACAGGAGTCTCGACGCCAACTACAACTTCGTTGCTTTTGGAGTCGAGACTCTTGGTCCGTGGGGCCCTGCAGCACAGAAACTCTTTCAAGAGCTAGCGAAACGGTTGGTCGATGTAACCGGGGACAAAAGAGCTGGCAGCTTCCTCGCCCAACGCATAAGTATTGCGATCCAGCGAGGAAATGCTGCCAGCATCCTCGGCACCATGCCACAGGGGCCAATTTTAGACTTAGATTTTTAGTTTTGTAAGGTTTTAATTTAGTTTATTTAATAATATACATGTTTGGATTTACCTAAAATATGTTTCCTAGGTATCCAAGTATGCAATTATTTCTCTAAGGCGATAACGAGTTCTACGCGGAAGAAGTCGCCGGCAAAAGCTATTATATGATAATTTTCATAATGGTGCTTTGTTTGTAAACGTACTGGTAATGTTAAGATGGCAAAAAAATATACACATTAAAAAAATCGGCAACATTCAAAAGACACCAAAATTAGGTATATAAAATCACATACTAACGTGAGAGCACAGCGGGACACTACGTCGCGGTCGGCTCCGTCGGCTCAGTCCGTCAACTCATCCTGTTGAAGGACTCCAACTGTAGTCCAAAAAATGTCGCAAATAGTGACTTTACAAGTAAGTAAGGTTTGGAATTCTCTGCCGGCGTCTGTATTTCCGAGTTCATATAACCTAGACCTTTTTAAGGCACGAGTGAATAGGTTTCTTCTGGGTGAGCTCGCTTCATCGTCGGCCTCATCTTTGCCCCCCGGCTAGATGCTGGCCAAGAGCAATCCCATTTTTAATAAATAAATGTAAAAAAAACGTATATCATTCTTTAAGTATAAAATCACAATGAAAAATATGTCGGGTGTTTATGGTCCTACATTGAAAAAATTAGTTTAAGCCGGAATGTTGTTAAATCCCTCGGCACCGTGGCCCTTTGCCCTTGTAAGAAGGCGGCTACTGTCAAAAACAAAGAGTGTTTTGATTAATAGGAAGCTTCCTGTATTACGTGTCGTCAAAGCAATATTCGATATTTTATATAAATAACTTTATTTAGGCTAGTTCTTGACTTAGCCCAATCTGTATTCGGTATTTTCTACTTTGCCGACAGCAAACTGCCGTCCCCTAGATTTACTTGGCACAGAAAAGATTAGCGGAGGACTGAATCGGGAAGCACTCATTGAAATGGCAATGCGCAGTACCGACTCAGCTGACAGTTGACATTGACAGCTGATAACATTTTTAGTAGTAGATTCTAATGCATAACGGCTACCATAAAGGATGATTTCCACTAGAACATTAAAACGAAGCTGCTTATGAGCCTCGGCCGTAGCTGGACAGGCCATCAAACGTTTGTGTCGACCAAAAAGTGGCCGGGTCGGACCGCTCCCGAGCGTCACTGGACCCGGCCGTGCAACGGCCGGCATCTTGCTGTCATAGGAAACGGGCCGGCCCAGACACAGAACGGCAAGTACTGTGAATCATCTTTAACCCTTAATAGGGCACTGGTAAAATAGTTACCACCTGATTTTGAACCTTGTTGCTGTAAGATAAGATGAAAACCAATGAAAAATCGGATTACCCTCTGCCAACGGTCTTGTTCTATCTGTGCAGTATCCACCAAAATCACTGCATGACACGTCTCACTCCTTTCTATCCTGGAAAGTATCATGTCACAATGATGGCAATATATGTATATGCCGCCACATGTAGCAATCTAATAACCCTATCTACTACCCAATCGTTTTTGAACTCTTGTATTTAGATAACTCTGCAAAGAGTGTAACGGCTAAGAATAAAATTCAGATGAAATTGGAAATCCACTAATATGTACTTATCTATTCATTTCAAAGTGGTAGGATATAACCAATATTATACTGAACGTGTCTTATTTCTTCATTTCAAATTGGTAGGATATAACCAATATTATACTGAACGTGCCTCCAGCGTGTCTCCGCTCACTTCTGATGTAATAATATAGGGGAAATACACAAAAAATAACATAGAAACCATGCCTACTAAGATTAGGGCTATAGCTTTTGTTCGTTCCCTTAAGACCGATATCATATAATATTTTCCCAGTATGATTAGTTTTGCGTCCTACCCTATCTTAGTAAATACCGTTACTTACTTCCAGTATTGAGAGAGACGGTGAATTTTTTTCATTAATGTCAATCTCATTCGAAATTATTTATTCAATAATCTTCATCGAAATTACTTTGTTTTCACGTAATCGGTCAGCAGGTAGATTTATTTTCTTACATGAATAATTAATGTGGCTTATGGCTATTACAGGATATAAATTACCTCAATTTTGTGTTTTCGTTAAAAACAGTCCGAATAAGATTAAATAGGGCAGTTTTATATTTAGGAAATGTTTGTATCAACATAAATTAATTACAAAGTCGATAGACAACCAATGCCTGTGAGTAATCCATACTTCTATACAATATACTTAATATAATAAATGTAAAAGTTCTGTGTGGAATCTATAAGTATTAGCGCAGAACGATTTAGGTGAAATGTGGTATGGAGATAGTTTGAGTTGTGGGGATGGATGTTGAATAGCTTTATTTATCCCCCATAACCCCGAATTTATCCCTTAAGGGTGTAAAAGTTCAAGTTCAAGTTCTTTATTGCATCATGTTGTTTACAAGGTCTTAAATTCTAATACATAATTGCATTATAAGTTTCAAACATGAATCCTGCTAGGGTGTTGTATTTTTACGGCTAAACAATACAATACAATATATCTCTTAAAATTACTAACAATCCTTGTCTATTAGGTACTCTTCGGTTGAATAATAATATTTTTTAATTAAGTACGTCTTTAGCTGTGAATTTAGTTTATATATGTTATTTTCGTTTTTAATTGTGGTCGGTAAGTTATTATACTCGTACAGTTTAACGCACAATGCGTAAGGGCCGGAGTGAACCATTTACAATTTTGAAGTTGGCCTTTCTAATTCATGTCGGGGACGTAAATTTGTAGGTCGGAAATGTAATGGAAATAAGTGCATGTTCTTTTTCACAAAAATGCATGCTTCTAGGATGTATACTGACGGTAACGTCAGAATTTTTTGCTTCACAAAATGCATTTTGCAGCTTTCCCGCATACCTATATTATTAATTATTCTAAGGCACCGCTTTTGCACCCTAAATAAATGTATAAAATCTGCACTATTACCCCACAACACGATGCCATATGTCAACCGAGAGTGGGCATAAGCATAATAAGCGCAAATGGCAGTTTTAGCATTAGTACATATTTTTAGTTTATGAAGTGCATAAGTGAACCTGTTTAGTTTGGCCATTGTGTTATTAATATGTTCTTTCCAATTTATCGCGGTGTCAATAGTGATGCCTAGTAGGGGGAAAATTTCTACATGCTCTAACGGGATGCCTTCGTAACAATAGTCTATTTTAATTGCTTGTCGTTGGTGTGGCTTGAATTGGAGCAATTTTGTTTTCCCGAAGTTTACTTGCAGGTTATGATCAGCTAATCAGGTCGTTATATCTTTTAACACAGAGTCTAATCGTGGTTTTAAGTCTAGGTTATATTTGCATGGTATGACAAGGGATATGTCTGCAAATAAAGTGGAAGGGTAATTTATGGTTTTGGGCAGGTCATTAATGTAGATTAAAAATAGGACACAAAAAAGGGCGGGGTGTGGAAGTTTTTAAAGGGAATCAATAATTTCTTAAAAATACCACTACTACTACTATCACTAGGACTATAATGTAAGAATTATCATTATCCATTTCACTTTTCGTTTGAAATAAAGAATGACTATGCATTTTGACCAATTAGTTGTCCCTTAAGAGGCTGCAAAAAGGGGGTGGAATCAATAATTTCTCAAAAGAATCAATATGTGGATTCAATAATTTCTTAAGTAAGGCAATAACTTAATATTATTTTAGATTTAAATAATGTTATTGAAGTTTTACAGTTGAGTAAAACTTCAGTAACATTATTTAAAGTAGTAAAGCCACGCTTACATTTACGAGTAGTTATAGACGGTTCCAAAATTTAGGCATTTGTTTTGTTTCTGTTACACATTTTAAATACGTAATGTCTATTTAAACTGGTTACTACCACATACAAGAGGATTGCTTATGGTTTTTTACCTTAGTATATGTACCTTCCATGAGAGGTATTATGGCATTTACCACCCATGAAATTGGGGGAGGCCTATGTCCAGCAGTGGACGTCCTCGGGCTGATATGGGGGTTGTGGTGGTGATTTTGGACATACTGTTGGAGATCACTAGGTGCACACCGGCAGATAAAATAAATGTATGTTTGAAGGCGTCTATATTGTAAGTTCATGTTAAAAAAAAAGTCTTACCACAAACATGCGAGTACAGCTGTATTGTGATACAATAGCAGTATAATATACGGCTGCTTTTCTGAAAATCGGCAAAAATTGTGTGGCGACGATAGTTACAGCATGTTTTTTTTTTTATAATCGCACTGTATCGCACAGAAACTTGCCGCTCCTCCATGCCCTGACACTGCTAAATGCCCATCTGGTGTCAACACCTGAGTGTGAGTTACTTACGTGGCGATGGGCGGTTGTGTGTAGGGAGTGTCTGAAGTTTTGTGAGATGAAGTATGATAGGCTTTCTAGTGTGCGTATATGATGATTGTATTTGTTTTTTCTTTTCTGTACTCTATGTTTAGTGTTCACAATGCATTAGGTAGAAGATTATTATTATTATTATTGATATCTCGCAGTTGCCAATTATTCATTGACCTATTTACTTAAATTCTGCTTTATGTTTTCAAATCAAAATCACTAATCTTTTTATTTATTAAATAGTACCTAAGCAGATTGGATGCAAAAATACTACTCAATTCACTGATTTCACACAGATACGCATGTGGTGTTGGATTCCTGGTGGTGAGTAAGGCCAACTTTTTGTGCACAGAATGCAGTGCTTTTCCCGTATTGAAAGCAACTACGGCGGCAGAGCATCTAGCTTGATATGATCCGCGCAGAGCAAAATTTATTCGTTTGTCGCCAATAAGTTTATCTACGTACGGTATTAAATCTTTCCACAGCATTAGTATCGACATATTTTATTAGACTGCTCGATTTACCGTTGGCGTTACTGACGATAAATAACTTTTATACGTAACCACAATGAACTGTGCTCCTGCCGGGTAGTTTAGATGTAATTTTCCTTAGTAAAAATGTCAGATCTACCGTACGTTAGTACAGTTACGTGACTACCCTGCAGTTAGTGCAGCACTGCACTGCAGCACACTTTCTATGATCACCTAATGCATGATTAAAAGCCCGGGCCTTTTTGTTTTATTGATATTTATTGTCGGAATCGGTAGACTCGTGGCAAGTGGGGAGGTATGCAAATAAGGGAAGCAACTTCTAAACAATCCCCATAGGCCCCTTTGTGGATCATTCATAACATGCCTCATATGCATAACTGAAATATTTTCAGTAAACCTTGATATTACTCGTATAATGTTTTATATTGTATTTTTTTAATAACTCTATAGTTAAGGTACCCATTATACTTTTTACACTTAAAATTAAAGATGGGAAGGGATAAGTCAAAGGTAACGTTGTATGCTTACTATCAGACGGGCCGTATGCTTGTTTGCCATCGTCATAAAATTAAATCTAGAATGTCCATTTACTGCGCAATTACCCTACTGTGACTCTATCGCGACAAGATTGTGGAATGTATTAATGATTGTTTTTTATCAGTAGTGGAGGGACGAGGGACTTTCTGCATGTATTTCGACATAACATAACATAACCCGGACCCGGGTATGTCCTAAAACTACGACCAAGACCACCGGGGGATGGGCAGCAGCATCCCTGGAGTGCGGTGGAGATACTGCGATCGCCAACCCGCATGCCAAGCGTGGCGATTATGGCATATACCCCCCGTGAATTTGGGGGAGGCCTATGTCCAGCAGTGGACGTCCTTTGGCTGATATGGTGGTGGTGGTGGATAACATAACAATCTAATGGCAGATTGACATTGATAGAGGTATTAAATTAATCTAAGAGTAACACAATGTTTTTTTTCCTTTAACGACGCCAGCCCGCACAATTTACTCGTAATTCCATTATTGCCTCTCGCCAATTTGGCAATACAGTTTCGACATGTTATCTTGTTGTTGTTGAACTACAAATTGTAAGTATTTTTCCTCTTTTTGTATCTATGTATTGTATACCTAGTCAGATTTACTTATGTTAAGTGGGTTAAGTATTATCATTGCGATAAGCATATATACCTAAGGAGAGAATTACTGACTGTCGAGTTTGTTTCGGCGTTTTTTCTCAGCAGTGGTCTTCTTTTTCAGAAACGCTAGTAGATTTTAACTTGTAAAATTGCCATTGCGATCTACGTGTAGAATAAAGTTCATTTATTTCATTTAATTTTACATTTTGTTGCAGTGTTTTTATGCCTTTACTGTGTAAGCGGGGCATTAGACCCTGGTTTAAAATAATTTTTAAGAAAAAAAAACCGACTTCAATGTGGGAGGCCGGTGAAAGATTATTATACTTAGATGGTGCACTCTTACCCGGGACCCACTCTTATCGATGGGACCCGGGTATGTCCTTAAACTACGACCAAGACCACCGGGGAATGGGCAGCAGCATTCGTAGAGTGCGGTGGAGATACTGCGATCGCCAACCCGCATGCCAAGCGTGGCGATTATGGCATTTACCCCCCATTAAATTGGGGGAGGCCTCTGTCCAGCAGTGGACGTCCTAGGGCTTATGTGGTGGTGGTGCACTCCTAGATTCGAAACAATAGCATAACAATGGCTATAAGTATGTTTATAATGGTAGAAGACTAAGTACCCTCAATTCCTCATGGAATCATGGAAAAACCTTGCTTGCTTGACAAACAAAAAGAAGAGAACAAATCGCCAAACGTGAACTACGCGTCGTTGAAGAGTTTCTTTCTGGTCATCATCAGCAGTTCCACTTCAGTAAATGTCACTTTTATGAATGAAAATGCTTGATTAGTTCAGGAAAATACTAAAATCACTATTTGTGTGCCTTTCACATTTGAGGAGTTCCCTCGATTCCTAATGGATCCCATCATCAGAACTCAAGCATGACAAAAATCAATCGTGAAAATAGAACTTGCTTAACAAACACAGCTAGGAGGACAAATCGCCAAACGTGAACTTTTCGTCGTTGAAGAGTTCTGTTCTGATCATCATCAGCAGTTCCACTTCATCAAATGTCACATTTTTGTATGATAATGCTCGATTTGTTGATAAAAACACAAAAATCACTATAGGTTTGCCTTTAAGATTTGAGGAGTTCCCTCAATTCCTCATGGAGCCCATCATCAAAAATCAAGCACGGCAAAAATTAATCGTGAAAATAGAACTTGCTTAACAAACACAGCTAGGAGGACAAATCGCTAAACGTGAACTTTTCGTCGTTGAAGAGTTCTGTTCTGATCATCATCAGCAGTTCCACTTCATCCAATGTCACATTTTTAGATGAAAATGCTTGACTTGTTGATAAAAACACAAAAATCACTATATGTTTGCCTTAAAGATTCGAGGAGTTCCCTCAATTCCTCATGGATCCCATCATCAGAACTGCGTTTTGACAAAAACGGGACCAACTTGAATATATATACTTACAATTAAAATAGAATTTTCCAAATCGGTTACGAAATGACGGAGTTCTGGAGTAACAAACATTAAAAAAAAAATACATACAACCGAATTGGTAACCTCCGCTTTTGTAATCTTGAAGTCGGTTAAAAAGTGAAAAAAAAAATAGTAAATTCTAATACTTTCTATATTGCTTTCTTGTAGTTTGGTTTGCGTATATATGGAGTTATTTGGCGTGAACTTAAAAGAAAACTTTTTTATCTGCAAGTGGGAACTTGGTATGTTTCGAAACTTATTTTTAGTTTTTCTATGTCAAAGTAGTTAGCTGACATATACTTATATATAGTAATGTAGGTAATATATTTTTGGAATCAGCGCATGAAGCCCTTTTTTTGATACCACACGATAATTTTCAGCAAATAAAACTTTGCAACAAAATTCCATATTTAAAAATAATATGACGTCATACTCCATACGTCAAGATGGATCTGCTCCTTAAAATGTTCTAAGGGGTCATAAGAATCACCTTGCTGAGAACCCTTGATCATCAAACGCCGTAAATTTAAGGGCACAGCAGTGACTACGAGTTATTGTAGGTTGATTGAAATAAAATAACAATATTGTTTAAAATGTCATTATTTATGTATGTTATAATCTATCCACTCCCAGTGAAGAACGTCGTACAAGTCCACAAGGGATTATTAGAAAAATACATGTTTTCATAAATTCCTGATGTATCGTTTAGCGAGCCATCAGCTTCATACATCCTCACACTCAAAGACACTGATATCGGGCGATTAGGCCGATCGGAATATATGTCATAAGCCAGAGCCATCTGCCAGTCGACATATCTTCCAGGGCGTGTGGGCTCTCTGAGAAACCGAGCGATTAGGCCTTCCAGAAAATACCATCTAGAACCTCGACCACGGTTAAAAGACCTCGGCTGTGGTATGAAGTTGTAAGGCTCCATGGCTCCGCCAAGCACGGACGCCAGGAGATGCGCACGCTCGTCATTATTACCATCCAGTCGTGCTGTGTAAGGGTTCATCATTGCGAGGTTTCTAGTAACAATAGCGGGGATGTTACCTCGAGTTCCAGGCGGACGAAGATGATTTCTAGTAATCACCGCTCGTATAGCTAAAGGTATTATAATATCATCTTGACCAGGCACTGGAATTGGTAGTACTGTGTACGACTGAACCGGTCCTCCATCATGAGGCACAATAGTTGGAAACCCTGATTCGAACTCAGCTACCAAATCTCTCACACTTTCGATGAAAGGCCATTGTGAGTTTATTGCCCGTTTTTTCCTGTATTTAGAATCAGCACATTGCAAATATCCAGTTTCGTCTAAGGCTCCAAAGTATTTCAAAGCTTTATTGATACTTTGACCAAAATCTAACAATATCAGACTCTTATCCGGATTCAAATAGCATGACTTCCAGTCCTTATTCTTGTCATAACATTTATATTCACCTTTGTATAAAACGCATCTTGAAATACATTCATCATTATATTTATCTGTAGGATAGTTAAAAACCAGTACCTCGTGTTCGGGGTCGCATTTCTCCCAGGAATTATGCGTGTGACACCAATTGTAATTTGCGCCCCGACTTAAACATTGGTCTGTACATATATACAAATAGTTTTCTGTCTGAGTCCGCTTAGTGGCCGTTCTGGCTTCATATCTGGTACAGTAATCCCACTTGATAGAATTATCTTCTAGCGTAGCACACCAGGTAAAAGGTTCAGCATTGTAAGCGCCGCAGTTGCTGTAGCAGGTTTGTCCTTTGATGGTTCTGAATACGGGGGATGCTACTTCGCTTACAGTGCAGGAATCTTCATGACCCCACCAGTCGTAGATGCACTCGTTGTTGACGCAGTCTCCGAGGCATGCGTATCCGTTTGTCAAGGCTGAATTATGGGTGTGCCGGTAAAGACTTTTGTCCGTAGCACTGATTCCATGTACTAGCAGGAGTAACGTTAGGACGTACATTATGATCAGAATCCAATTGTAAAATGTAATGCTGTCATGCTTCTCATAAAGAGAAAGATAATTTTATCGATACAATGATGACTCAATGGAATTTTGTAACTTGAGGTGCATATGGCAAATAATATCGTTAACCTTGACTGAAGCCACATGGAACGCCGTTATCAATCGGAAAATTTAATATGAATGTGTGTTTTTTATGGTTTGCTCTGTCAATTTAATGCCTAATTTTTAATATATTTTTTTATGTATGAATATGGTAATTTTTTTGGAAAAATAAGTAATATAACCAATAAAAATTGGGAAGGGAAAGGTGCCGCCCGTTCCCCGTCCTTTAACGTATCGCCTCTGACGCAGCGTGCCACGCAGGCACCGTGTCAGTTAAACGATAGTCATACAGTTTGTGTTTTGACGATGCCATGATGCAGGCAGAAACGTACTAAACCTAGAGCAAGTTGATTTCTTTCAAGTCTTATTTAAACCCATTTCACTTCCATCCGTTCTCAGCTCCTTAGTCATGAATTTAATGCGAAGATAACGTGAAATTATGCCACTGAAAGTCGCCTTAAGTCCCAAGTAATTAAAACTGGATCTGTAAACACTTTTCGACGGAGATTCCTCACTGCGATTAGATAAAAAAATAAGCCAAGTTGTTTCGAGGCATTTATTTTAAAAGTCGTATTTAGAGAGACAAGCGCGCAGCCTTAGGATTTGTAGATATCGTTTACCTACTAAGAGACGATTCTTATCAGTCGAACGAAGTATCTTCGGGCGATCCCGAACATAACATAACAAATTTCTGGCAAACTGAGCAATTTTAGTTAGTAGGAAAAAAAACATACTACCAAATTATTGAAAATATCTAAAAAAGGAATGTTTCAGTGCCTTGTTTGGTAGAAATTAGTTATTTTCAGTAGCCAAATACCATCTTAACCCACTCGTTTATCAAGTCATCCTTGTTAACCGACTTCAAAATTTCAAAAGAGGAGGTTATCAATTCGGTTGTAAGTTTTTTTTTTTTTTTTCATGTTTGTTAGTCCATAACTCCGTCATTTCTTAACCGATTTGGAAAATTCTTTTTTTGATTGTAAGTATATATATCCAAGTTGGTCCCGTGTTTGTCAAAACGCAGTTCTGATGATGGAATCCATGAGAAATTGAGGGAACTCTTGAAATCTTTAAGGCAAACATATAGTGATTTTTGTGTTTTTATCAACAAGTCAAGCATTTTCATCCAAAAATGTGACATTGGATGAAGTGGAACTGCTCATGATGATCAGAACAGAACTCTTCAACGACGAAAAGTTCACGTTTGGCGATTTGTTCTCCTAGCTGTGTTTGTTAAGCAATTTCTATTTTCACGATTAATTTTTGTCATGCTTGATTTCTGATGATGGGATCCATGAGGAATTGAGGGAACTCCTCAAATCTTAAAGGCAAACATATAGTGATTTTTGTGTTTTTATCAACAAATCGAGCATTATCATACAAAAATGTGACATTTGATGAAGTGGAACTGCTGATGATGATCAGAACAGAACTCTTCAACGACGAAAAGTTCACGTTTGGCGATTTGTCCTTCTAGCTGTGTTTGTTAAGCAAGTTCTATTTTCACGATTGATTTTTGTCATGCTCGAGTTTTGATAACGGGATCCATTAGAAATCGAGGGAACTCCTCAAATGTGAAAGGCACACAAATAGTGATTTTAGTATTTTCATGAACTAATCAAGCATTTTCATTCATAAAAGTGACATTTGATGAAGTGGAACTGCTGATGATGATCAGAACGGAACTCTTCAACGACGCGTAGTTCACGTTTGGCGATTTGTTCTCTTCGTTTTGTTTGTCAAGCAAGCAAGGTTTTTTCATGACTCCATGAGGAATTGAGGGTACTTAGTCTTCTACCATTATAAACACACATTATAGCCATTTTTATTTTATTGTATATCTATCTAAGAGTGCACCATCTAAGTAATAATAATCTTTTACCGGCCTCCCCCATAGAAGTCGTTTTTTTTTTCTTAAAAATTATGTTATAGGTACTAACCTATAACATTTTAATACGGACCCTAAAAATGGTGTCATCACTAGATTGCCACATTATAGCCATTTTTATTTTATTGTTTATCTATCTAAGAGTGCACCATCTAAGTAATAATAATCTTTTACCGGCCTCCCCCATAGAAGTCGGTTTTTTTTTCTTAAAAATTATGTTATAGGTACTAACCTATAGTCCGTGTAGTAACAATTATATTTTCTTGTAAAACCCGGGTGTATCGTTGGATAGCTCGTTTAAATGTTAATTTAGAATTTCTTTAACCATTTTTTTATTTAGGCATCTGCGTGATATTAATTTTTTTTTCATCCACCACCCCCTATGCCACCTACGCACGCTACCGGGTGTATGAAAAAAATCAGGGCAGTAGAACATGAAGTTTCAGGAAAACCATCACAGCTAAGAAGCCAATAATAGTTAACGAGTAAGTACAGTCAGCAGCAGAAGTATCTAAGCACCAACACGTTCACAAGTATCTACACAGAGCCTTATTCTCTTGACATTATAGTGTGTGTCCCCGTGTAGCTACTTCTGCTGTTGACTGAAATGGCCAAACTTTAGAAATGTACTTGGGAAAGCAAACTTTCGTACAATCTACATTGATTATGATTACTTAGGTAAATATAATAGACATACATAAACTCAAGCTTATATTCCCAAAAGCGGTAGCCAGAGCACATGAAAATTATTTATCAGTGCCACTTTTAGCAAATATAGGTAAGTTTATATTTTTTAAGTCCGCATAATGTAGAACGCTTTTGATAAATATTAATACTTAAATACACCGGAAAACACCAAGATTCTGTAGAATACAACCGTCAAAACGCTACGAGATCCATTTAGAAAAAAAATGTCTCAAGATTAGAGGCAAATAATCCATTTTTTCTTATCCACAACACATTTTTATTCAACAATGCTTATTATATTAAAATAAAACAAACAATTCGAGGATATGGAGATTGTAAATAATAAATACGTTAGTTCTGAACAAACCTTACTAACCGTTCTATTTAAATACCTAACTTCCTTTTCACCGCGGCTAAAATTGTCGCATAGAGAACAAGTTTAATTGAAAACGTCAGCAACCAAAAGTTTGCCAAGACATTAAAATTTCCAACACATTTTAGTTTACGAAAGGCACCATATTTGATTACTTAAAATGAAATATACTTCCAACGCTATCAAAATTATGTCGCAGACTATAAATTTGGATTCTAAGAGACTGGTAATAAAGTTGATATTCAGTTGCGGTATCATAAATTTGGAGTGTTCTTCGTTGAATAACGCCTGCAATTTTGTCCCGCGTCGTCCTCGAAGGTACGATATACTATTTGTTTTCCAACTGATGCAGCGTGTTATGGAAAACAAGCGCCCATCGGTACTAAGGTCAACACCGCGTGACACAGTGTCAACTGTGTTTTAAATTGTGGCAACCACATGTCCTGTTCCAAATTTAAATTTTCCACCCTCTATGAAGGCGTGACAATCGCCGCAAGTATGTGGCTTGTTGAAGTTATTTATTTAGAAAATATTTTAGGGCTGGAATTTTTGTCTGCGTTTGTTATATTGTTTATCAAGCGCAAATAAGCGCTGTGTGCAATACGATATGTTTGGTTAGGAATTTAATATGATTTTAACATTTGGTATGTGGAATTTATAATTAATTTATAATTAATTGTGACAACTTTGCCTTCCTGCATTCCTCGTTGCAATATTTTCAAAATGCATGTATATATGAATAAGTGTTTATATACACGATGTTCGGCAGATGGACTGTCTAAAGTTTTCGGGGTGCTGGTAGCGTCTCTTGTACCTTTCCACCCTTGGAACCTAGTTCCTTATGAGTTAGGGTCATGGAGGTACAATCGAACCAAAAGAATCATGACCCACTTTGCTGATAATTCGTTTAAAACTGACAATCTTTTAAGGTCTATCGTATATGATACACTTAGGACGTTTTAAATACTAACAAAATGGTGTCAATACGGGTCAGAGATCTCTCCAATTTTGACCTAAGTTTTCATTGCAATAGAACACATTTTAGATATATACCAGTCATTAGTTAGCTCTCGCTATAATCGTAACTTTTTTATGATACAATAAAAAAATATTAAATTTCATAAATGTAATTAATGTTCTAAAAGTGTGTCAGGTGTCAAGTTGTCAGTCAATGTGAAAGAATAGAAACTAAAAATTAAATACTTAATAATTTCGTAAAATGGCCCATTTAGTAGAACGAAGAGCTCGGATTTGGATTGCTCAGTTAGGAAGGCTATGGCATACGAGAATTGGATATATCTCGGAACACAGTGAGAACTTGGATCAGACGGCACGCTGAAGAGGGCATCCTTGAAGATCACGAACTATCGACTCACGAACGAACAAAGAATGGATATGCAACACCACTACGAGGAATATCCGTTTACTCCCACCCGATATTTTGCGGCACATTATGACGTTTGTCTACAAACTATAAGAAATTATTTGCACGGTACTGGACTGCATTACAAACATTATGCCGAGAAAGTAGTGTACGGATGCACATAAAACAGCGAGATTAAATTTCGCACGTAATTATTTGGACTTCGACTGGACGAACACCATATTTTCAGACGAAAAAGCATTCCGATTTTCTCATTACAGTCGCTTAACTTTGTGGTGTTATAATAATACGCGTTATACAGAAGATCACGTTGTGCCTAATCAATTGTCCGGCCGAATTTCAGCAAATATGTGGGCCTGGATGGGTGCCGGAGCAGTAGGCGAGCTTGTCCAGATTTCTTCTCGGCAAAACGCAATAAACTGAAAATACAATTAAATATAATTTGACTTGAAGCGGCTTGAGCAAAGATAAGTACGGCTTTTGTCACCCTCCTGGTTAAAACCATGGTTGGAGTGTTTTATTATTAATTTATTGATGTGTGTACCATACCGTTCAAAACGTCATATACTAAAGAACTTAAAAAAAAAACTTACAAACCTTAAAATATTGTAGTGGAGATACAATAAAATACAAACTCGATTAAGTGACACAGTAAAGTACATAATATAATAACAAAAAGAAGAGGCAAACAAAAGGCGGTCTTTGAGTCGCGGCTGTCGGTGAGATGATTTTGCACATTTATTACCTATGTTTGCTAAAAAAAACTTATGTAGTGTGTATTTAGAGGTATTACTTTTAACAAAAACTATGTTTTCAGCACACGTAAAATAAATTAATTATACATTCAAAAATATACAAGAAAAGTTCTGCGGCTTCGAATGTAAGATTTTGGGTAATTTAGGAAAATACGAAAATTTGTGTTTCTGCCATTTCTGGTGCTGAGTAAGGTCATTAGAGCTCCCGTGGATGCCCTGTGCTGAGAGTGTACCTGCATATGTCTCTTGCTATCAACATAACAAATCCTCAAAGCAATAAAGGGTTCGCTATGTGCTTCTGATTCTTATGGAGTCGCAAGTGTCCATAGGCTAGTCTGCTTCCCGTCAGATATGTCGTTTGTTTATACTAGCGTCATAGTATAACGAAATACTTCACATAAAAAGTAAAACCTCTTTTTATATTTTAAATTACCTACATATTATTATTTTTTACTATTAATTTAATCGTTTTTAATTAAGAAATTCCGCTAAAATGAAGCGCCGTTTAGGCACCGAGCCCGGACGCTAGTCAATATTTTGCTAGCCCTAGAAATGGCGATGAGAGCAAATCAAACAACGCTGGGCGCAAACGTTAGCTTATCATATGCTTTAACGGACGAGCTAATATTTAAATTATATATGTGTTTCAAAAACGATTTTTTAACGGATTTAGCCACATCGCAATGTATGCAAGCGCAGAGTATTTGTTGCTATTTCTGCAAAGGCGACTTCCTGACATGGCGGGGCGAGATTGATATGTGGAATTCTGTTCTTTAACGTAACGTCTTAGACATTTACACACTTTTAGAAACTAGTGGCTCTGAGAGCTGAAGATAACGTGATTTTTTATTCAAATATCCAATAAATTACTCCAAAAAATATCTATAAAAAAATCAAGCCTGCTCACAAAATTTCACAACAATCGGTTGAGAAATGCTACCGATAGAGAAGAACGGCAGGAAATCCAAATATCCGCTGGTAGTCCATACGAAAGTATGACCTTCGTTACATTCGGTCAGTTACAAATGTATACACATAATTTTATTTTCTATGAAAAATTACCCATATGTGAGAGAGAGGGTAAATATCAAAATTAAATAATCAAAAACCTTTATAAAGAATCTTTATACGGAACCCTCGGTATGCGAGTTCGACTCGCACTCAATCAGTTTTTTTTATTTATATTTGGTACGTGTTTACGCTACCAATCTAAGCCTAAATGAGTCACAAGGAGCGTTGAATTTAAAACTGGTTTCAATTCGATACTTAAAGGTAAGTAGACCTAACTACAGCGCTAGAAAACAACGTTTAGTCGCCTAAGTTTGGAACACGTCAATATTATCTAAGCCCTAGAAGCGTCCGTTCGAAGCGGACCAAGCAAACATAGCTTATCATACGCTCGTGTTTTCAATAGATGCATACTGCGGCCACAATATCTATGCACATCGCCTGAATTCCTAACTTAGCGGGATAAGAGCGATAGGTGGTCGGTATTTTGTTCTTTGACGTGAGCTTACTGATGTGAGATTTCCTCACTTGACAAAATACTGTCAGTATTACGTTTGCGCAGTAGTGCCATGCGCAGAAATGGGGCAGTACTGCATTCGTATCGGTTGACACTGACAGCTGAGGGTTTTCTCATATCGTGCCGCCTCCGCATCGAAAAATCAGAAAGGCGTAGTGGGCCATACACGAACAGCTTGAAGCTGCCATTATCGACGTTTCATTCTCCTAAATGGGCAGAAAGACTGAGATGGGCATCTTGAAGTTGTCAATACTGGCTGCTTCAAGCAGTCTGTGATATGACCAGTCTTGTTGGCGCCAGTAAGAGGCGCGCATCAGCGTTGGACTAGTACTGTACCGTTTATATAGATCCAGTCACGCTGGACTCGAATGAAAACATATTTGGCATCTGACACGTGACCCCTGGGTGGTGTTAAAAGTGCAACAGACTGGCAACCGTAGTTGTCTTCTCGAAGATCTCAATATACTTAAATACATAGAAAACATCCAAGTCTCAGGAACAAATGTTTCTGCTCACCACAGAAATAAATGCCCTTACCGGGATTCGAACCCGGAACCTCTAAGTTCAGAGGCAGTGTTAACTACCAACTAGGCTAAACACGATGACAAATGAACTTAACTGTTAAGGTGGTGCCGCGCGAATGAAAAATTTCGAATTTGGGTTTTAGTGTTCAACCCGCGCGGCAGTAACTTCGATACCGTGCCACCTGTAACGTTTGGCGGTACGAACCTAACTCGAGTTTCCAAGTTTAAGTACCTGGGCCACTGGGTCACCGAGGACTTGTCTGACATCGTCGACGTGGAGAGGGAGCGCAGGGCGTTGGCGGTCCGGTGCAACATGTTGGCGCGAAGGTTTGCACGATGTACCGCAGAAGTGAAGATTACTTTGTTTAGAGCCTTCTGCCAATCGTTTTACACGTGCAGCCTGTGGGTGAACTATACGCAACGGGCCCTCAGCGCCTTGCGTGTTCAATATAATAATGCGTTCAGGATGCTGTTGGGGCTGCCACGCTACTGCAGCGCGTCGGGCATGTTCGCGGAGGCGCGCACGGACGGCTTCCACGCCATCGTGCGCAAGCGCGTCGCCTCGCTGGCGAGCAGGGCGCGGGCCAGCACGAACAGCATCCTTAACGCTTTGGCAAACAGGCTAGACTGTCCCCTCATAAAACAGCTCTTGAGCCTGCATGTCTTTTCCAAATAACTGCTTTGGTTTATTTATGTAGTTTGTTTTAATGTAGGTATTGATATGTGGATTTTATTTTAATTTTATTTAATTACATTTTAAATTTATTTTATTCTATTCTATTGACCCGAAATTATGTAATGTGTGTAATTTATTAACACTAGGTTAAGAGAATTGTAACTGACAGGTATGGACTTGGGTCTGAAATAAAATGTTTCATTCATTCATTCATTAGCCAGCCAAATCGACCGGCACTTGTCTAACACTCACGAACTTTACAGAGTAGGCTCAGCGCAGAGTTAAATATAATATTTCCTACTAGCATTTGCCCGCGGCTTCGCCCGCGTACTAAGCGTAGATTTTTAACCGTCTAGAAAAAAGAGGTCCTCTGTTTGACTCGTATATATCTGTGTACGTATGTAGGTATGGTTGTCCACGATTATCTCGCGTTTGGCTGAACCGATTTAGATGCGGTTTCCAGAAAAGTAGTTATTCTGGGGGTTTCGGTATACGAAGTTTGGTGATTGTGATTCATTAACCTATGTGACCCCTGGGTGGTACTAAAAGTGCAACAAAAACTGGCAACCATACTTGTCATCTCGACGATCTCACAGTTCGTAAATAAATGCCATACTATTTAAAAAAAATCTAAAGGATGATTTAAATGGAAAAAAAATATCGAAACCTCTATGTCGTTTTTAAAAACTAATCCATAGATATCCCACACGCCTATATAGTAACATTAAACTTTTTTTTTACCATCCCTGGCATGTATGGAGTGCCAAATTTTACCTCAGATTCGTATTAAGAGATCTCTCGGACGCTCAGATATCGATTTTGAACGAAATCGGGACGAATAAAAGAAAATCAATATAGCCGCCACTTTCACAAATTTGACTTTGGATTCGTATTAAGAGACCTCTCGGACACTCGGATATCGATTTTGAACGAAATCTGGACGGGAATGAAGAAAATCAATATGGCCGCCACTTTTTCCAAATTTTACCTCAAATTCGTAGTAGGGTACCTCTCGGACGCTCAGATATCGATTTTGAACGAAATCGGGGGAAATTAAGAAAATCAATATGGCTGCCACTTTTTCCAAATTTAACCTCGGATTCGTATTAAGAATTTTCTCGGATGCTCTGATATCGATTTTGAACGAAATCGTGACGGAAAATATAAAAATGAATATGGCCGCCACTTTTTCTAAATTTTGCCTTAGATTCGTATTACGAGACCTCTCGGACGCTCAGATATCAATTATGAACGAAATAGGAAGGAAAGGAAGAAAATCAATATGGCTGCGACTTCTTCCAAATTTTACCTCGGAGTCGTATTAAGAAACCTCTCGGATGCACTGATATCGATTTAACGAAATCGGGAAAGAAAAGAAGAAAATCAATAGCCGCCACTTTTTCCAAATTTTACCTCGGGGTCGTATTAGGGGACCTCTCGGACGCTCAGATATCGATTTTGAACGAAATCGGGGCGGAAATGAAGAAAAACAATATAGCCGCTGCTTTTTCCAAATTTTACCTCGGAGTCGTATTAGGGGACCTCTCGGACGCTCAGATATCGATTTTGAATGAAATCGGGACAGATATGAAGATAATTAATATGGCCGTTACTTTATTCAAAGTTTAGGTACCTCGGATTCCTATTGAGAGTCCTCTCGGACGCTCAAATGTCGATTGAAGTCGAAATCGTAGCGGACGGCACTAATTAATAAAACCACTTACAATACATTGAATCAAAAAAGGTCGTATCTTAATAAGAAACTCACGGCACTTCATGCACCTTTAAACCTTATAAGGAACCTACATGCCAAATTTGGTATCTCTCGAACCAGCGGTTTGGGCTTTGCGTTGATATGTCACTCACTCAGTCAGTCAGTTTCTTGGCACCAACTTTTAAAAGTTTTCATGTCTGCAATATTAAATTTCGAAATCAATGCCATTTTTGAAATTAACGACCCAAAAAAACCATACAAATGACACCCATATTATTTAGACATTCCAACCCCCTCGGACCCCGACAGAGGGATGGTATTTCACGTCCTCCACGTGGGATTTTAAAATCATTGTTGTTTTCGTAATCAGCGACCCGAAAAACCATAGAAACAATACCCATGTCGATTTTCATAATTTGTCACCACATTTCCCCCTTTTATGGGTTGATTTCTCAAAAAACCTGAAACACATGTTTACTCATTTATCGTTAGAAATACTCCTGTGAAGTTTCGAATAAAATAATCCACCTAATCTTGATTCCCCATACAAACTTCGGACCCCCATTTCCCCCCTTAGGGGTTGTATTTTGAAATATCCTTTCTTAATGCACCTGAAGACCTTATATGGAACCTGCATATTAAATTTGGAATCTCTAGAACCAGCGGTTTGAACCAGTGATATGTCACTCAGTCAGTCAGTTATTTCTTGAAATTTGGCAAAAACTTTCAAAAGTTTTCATGTCCACAACATTAAATTTCAAAATCGATGCCATTTTTGTAATTAACGTCCCAAAAAACCATATAAACGACACCCATATTAATATTTAGACATTTCATCCCCCTCGCACCCCAACAGGGGGGATGGTATTTCACGTCCTCCATGTGGGATTTTAAAATCATTGTTTTTTTCGTTATCAGCGACCCGAAAAACCATAGAAACAACACCCATGTCAATTTTCATAATTTGTTACCACATTTCCCCCTTTTAGGGGTTGATTTAAAAAAAAAACTGAAACACTTGGTTACTCATTTATCGTAAGAAATACTCCTGTGAAGTTTGGAATAAAATAGTCCAACTAATCTTGTTTCCCCATACAAACTTCGGACCCCCATTTCACCCCCTTAGGGGTTGAATTTTGTAAAATCCTTTCTCAGTGCACCCCTAGACCTTATAAGGAACCTACGTGCCAAATTTGGAATCTCTAGGACCAGCGGTTTGGGCTGTGCGTTGATATGTCAGTCAGTCAGTTTCTTCTTTTATATATTTAGATTTTTGCTTAGACAAAATTAATGTAAATATATGAACATAATCATATCAGCCGAAGTATGTCCATTGCTGGCCTCCCCCAAAGAGGTAGTAGACGAAGTCGCGGGCACCTGCTAGTATACTACTAAAACAATAGTTATAGGTTTCAAAATAAATTTAGTCGCCGTTTTTTCCACTCATTCTATTTCTAGCGCGGGAAGCCCAAACGTTTTCATATCTTCAAAGACTTTCGCCCATCTTTTAGACATAACGATAAGTACCCAAGTACCTCAAGTTCTTGACGTCACCATTTTAATGACCTTTGTAAAACTAAAAGGTCCCAACCATAACAGCCAAAACAAAGGTCTCATCACCTTCCAAGTTCATGACAATAAGTTTGCAAATGAGGGACCTTTGAATCCATTTATTCTGGCTAAGTAATACCCGAGCGTCCAAACTTTCAGGGCGGAGACAAATTTCACCTGTAAAAAGTTCTGCTTTGTCGACTTATGTTGGATATAGTGCTCTTGAAAACGAGGAACATGGGTTTTAAAGTGCGTCTGCTTTCAATTTGTCAACTAACATTAAGATACATAAATAAATCGTACACACATCGAATTAGTCCCTTAGATGGTAAGCTCAATAAAGGTTGTGTTATGAGTTTTAAACGAACATAATTATATTTAATATACATAAACACTTAAATAGATTTTTTAAAAATATATTAGCCCAATGATTGTCTGGCAGAAAACGCCAGTTAGGATTGTTATTTGTACATTTCTGTTTTCTGCAACAACTTTTAAATAAATAAATAGGTATATACGCGAGAGTGAGAAAAAATATTAATGCTCATCATACACGTATTTGCCCCGGGATTCGAACCCATGGCTCAAAATAGGCATAATCATTAACCACTAGGGTAAACCGGCCCAGATAGATGTATTTTATCCTTAGCATTATTTCGATAATATGGTGAACCACAGCGTCCACAGCGCATGAAATTTTCACTGGAACACCCCTTGAGTGGCGCTGAATTCTGCAGAAGCGCTGAAAACTGAAGCAAGTGTACGAACAATAATTGTTGAATAATTATTTACTCATCTTTATTTTTCTTTTCTCGCCCAATTAAAATAAACGGTAAACCATCGGTAGCGTAGACGGTGTATATTTATACTTTACTATTTATACAAATATTGTAAAAATCTTAAGTCCTTTCATAAATACTAAATGAAAAACAATAACTACTTTATTTCATAATTCATTTATTTTGCTTTGTGGATTTTGAACAGAACTGATCTTGTATATTATAATTATATTTGTATAATATTAGTTCAGGGGCTGACACGGTAAAAATAAACGAACGAAAGTCTATAAGTAGGTAGATCAGAAAACCATACTTATATAGGAAGTTGAAGAAAATACGGCACTTATGAATGGTGCTTCTTCATTTTTTCTAAGACAACTCACGTTTGTTTTTATTACTTTTCTTCGTTGAAAACAAATTATGCAAAAACAATTATGACTCATAACTTGCTAGTAACTCAAACTCTGCATTGGCTGATGCGCTATAACCCTATGGAGTCAAGATCCATTACTCGGAAGTCATTACTTGAGATCAATATTAGTCGGAATTGAGAAATTGAAAAAAATCTGGACACCAGGAGTTACCTACTGCAGATGCTATAAGGAAGCGTCTATTAAAATATTTGCTGCAGTTACAGGGCCCAACTTGTATAACAGCAGCTATCTTTCTTCAACATCATAGTGTTACAAAGCCTTATCGTTGTTACACAATGTTATATAACATCTATACGTGAGAGCACCATTAAAATCACGTAAGAACCCAAAACGAAATCGCTTTTTTGTCATAATGTGTTTCTCGAAAGTTCTTCGTTCTTCCGCTCCGTATACCACGTAGGGCACGGCATCCACAATCCGCGGGGGCGTAGGGCTTTCAAATTTACTGTCGGGCCCAAATCGTATCAATGACGTATTGTTTGAAGACATGGTTCTCTTATAAACCTAGCCATAATACACAGTCAAACTTTTTAGACTAGTGGCTCTATGAGCTGTAGACCTTATGATTTTTTAATTTGATTTTTTCTTCAAATTTCAAAATTTCCAAAAGTGACTCAACAAAAAACATCTATGTAATTATCGAACCTGATCACCAAATTTCACGAGGATTACTTGAGAAATGCTACCTGCTGAGGAGAACAACCAAAAATCTGAACATCCCGACATAAGAACACATTTTTGTCGAAACTAAAATAGAAATCGTAGCATATGGTCGCTGGTGACTCCAAATCGACATGACATTGATGACATTTGCTGTCTGCGTCTCCGTTGCTTTGAAGGTACTGGGTTTTCTACCATTTAATGCGCACTTCTAAGGTTTGGAATTCTCTTCCGGCGTCTGTATTTCCGAGTTCATATAACCTAGACCTTTTTAAGGCATGAGTGAATATGCATCTTCTGGGTGAGCTCGCTTCATCGTCTGCCTCTTCTTTGCCCCCTGGCTAGATGCTGGCAAAGAGCAATCCGATTTTTAATAAAAAAAAATACAATCGCACTGTTTGTTTTTACGATTTATTTTGACGTAGTATTGACATGCAGGTCCCTCACTAATCTCACTATCAACATAGCATATCCTCCGGCGCTCCAGTGACCTTACTCGCCACCATACACAACCCCATATATGTACAGAGCAAGTAGTGGTGGAATTGAAATTTTTCGCTAACAAACTGTCATGCAGTTTGCGAAAAATTGCGTTTTTTGTATAGGTACACTGTGTAGTTGTTAAAAAAAAAAAGATTGTGGTTTTCTTTAAGACGCTGAATAGAGCTAAATTGCCATATTTAAACGGTGATTCAACAAAAACCATTTGTTTTGGTAAAAAAATAAAAATACATGTTAATATTCATTAACGTTAAGCATAATCAAACAAGTGTCATTGTGAAAGATGAGGAATTGGAACTAGTGGATAGTACAGTTTTTCTTGGGTTAACATTAGATTCCAAACTCCAATGGGGTCCCCATATTGCTTATCTCTCGAATAGACTGAGTTCTGCAGCTTTTGCAGTGAGTAAGATCCGCCAACTGACAGACGTGAAGACAGCTCGATTAGTATATTTTAGTTACTTCCACAGTATTATGTCGTATGGTATTTTACTATGGGGCAGTGCTTCAGAGATTGATACCATTTTTGTTCTGCAGGAGAGGGCTATTCGAGCAATATATAAAATGAACCATAGAGACTCACTTAGAGATAAGTTCAAGAATATTAATGTAATGACATTGCATTGTCAATACATCTATGATAATATTGTGTATGTACATAAAAACATTGTAAATTCCAGGAAGAACTGTGACATACATAATATTAATACTCGAAATAAACACAAGCTCGCGGTGCCCACCACTCGCCTCTAAAAATTAGAAAATCATTCATGGGTAATGGTGTGAAGTTTTATAATAAGCTTCCAAGAAACCTAACTGGATTATCTATTAATAAATTCAAAAATTATGTAAAGCGTAAACTTATATTGAAAGCATATTATAGCACACACGACTACATGAATGATAAAACACCGTGGGATTAATTGTGACTGAAATATTAATGAATTAATCATTATGGCATTAGATATTAATATTATTTTATTATTTTCTTTTGACATATTGATTTTATTCTAGAAACTGTCTAGATTTCTATTTTTTATACATTTTTTTATTATTATTTATGTTTTGACGATCCTATAGTGAATTTTACAACATAATTATTTCTTATTTTGACATGTCTACAACAATACAATATTTATTGTAAAGAATAATAATAGCATCAATAAATTGCTTTAAATAATTAATTAATATATATGTTAATACATGTTATAACTGACGATTCGAAAGTGCTTGTTGCTAGGCCTATTTGAATAAAGAATATTTTAAGTTGAATTGAATTGAATTATATTTCAAGGGGTGTGGACGATTCCAAAACACGATTTAAGAAAATCGCAAAGCTACGTCTTAAAATCATCTTAAACAATCTTAATGTCTTTTTTTTTCAAATGAAACATGTATAATTAAAAACAGTTCCAGTATACTCAAACCTAAAGCATAAACGATTTATATTACATATGTGATGAATATGTGTAATTTTATAATTAAATTTCTGATTATCTGCTTGTATAGCAGGTGTATAGTTTTTCTTTCACTCCGGCGCAATTAGACGCAGACAGACATAGCCAAGGTCATTGGCTCTTGTCAGCCTCTTAAGATAGATATACTTTCCCAATAGGGCTGCTCCAAAAATTTGTGAGATGAGTTTCAGCGATGCCCTACTAGTACCTACTCTAAACTTAATTCGACACTTCTTTTACTTAGTCCCTAAAGGTGGAAAACAAGCCGAATACAAAAGATTATATTGGCACTACGTACAACTCGGACATATGTGTTTGTTAAAAACGTTTCGTTTTACCAAAGAAAATAATGCTCGGAACTTAAATAAATCTCTTTGTGTGGGCGTGCTGGGGTAAATCTCCCACAAGGTCGACTGATGACCTGCTAAGTAGTAGTTTATGTAACGTGTTAAAGTTACGTTAGGTGGATCTAACTGTCATTTTTAATATGGCAAATGATATTTAATAATAATCGTTTATTTAATTACTTTACTTTGCACCTGTGTCAGATCTCGCTCTTCCTTTAAATAATAACATTTTAGTTACTATTTTTAATTATATAGGTAAATATTTTTTTGGTAATTAAACGATTAAGTAGATCTACCTTACAAACGCTGGAAAACATTACGTAATAATCCCTCGGGTTATATTTCTCGAGGAAGTGAATGCGAGTTGTAAATGTAGTTTTGTAATTTACAATTCGGGAGTTCAAAGATCCAGCTAGGTCTTGTCTTCGAGAAACCTCGTATTCTTCGGAAAAACCTGAATAACTCCTCTGGTTATACTATTCCTCGAGGAAGTATGCGAGCTGCAAATGTAAGTTTTGTAATTCGGAAGTTCAAGAAGGTGAAAAATCGATCTAGTTAGTTCTCATCTTCGAGAAACCTCGTATTCTTCAGGAAAACTACTACTACACTAGTTTTTACGCAAGTGACTGCCATCCAACCTCCAACCCAAGGGAGGAACTAGACCTTATTGCGATTAGACTTGTCAAGTGAGTGGGTTCTATTATAATGTTACAAGATGCGCGGATGACTTGTAAGAACACCGTGAATTTTTGAATACCTTGATGACGTATCTAATCTAAGACCACCGGGAGGATGGGCATCAGCATCCCTGGAGTGCGGTGGAAATACGGCGAACGCCAAGCCGCATACCAAGCGTGACGATTATGGCATTTCCCCTACAAGAAATTGGAGGAGGCGTATGTCCAGCAGTGGACGTCCTTTGGCTGATATGGTGATGGTGGTGGTGGTATCTCTATGGCAACGAAACTGTTATAACCCCCGTTGTAACAATAATATAACACTTACCCCTAAAATAGGCCCATAATATAAGCAAGCCACGTTCTAAAGTAAGTTAGAACTACTTAATAGCATAATATCGACAAATTACCAAAGTTCGCGGCGATAATTGTCCTTGAGAGTTCGAGAGCTAGAAAAGTTGCGTAACAAAGTTTAGAAGGCTGGTCCTTCAGTTTCTAAGTACATATTTCATTCTAAAATTAATATTTCCGTTTTCAATAGCAATTATGATATTAATTTTAATCAATTACAATTAATAAGTAAGTTCCTTTTGTCCACTCACTTGATAAGCCTAATTACCCAGTAAGATCTAGTCTAAAGGTCAGATGGCTGTCACTTCCGTAAAATCCAATTCTTGAGATTAGGTAGCAGACCCCGGGCATCGTTAAGGATGCAACTGTACTGGGATAACGCTAGGATCATGATGATGATATTAATTGTAATCAATTAATTACATACAATTAAACCTTTATATGTAAGAAGGAAAAGTTAATTGATTGACAAAAATGGTTTAGTTCATTTTAGTCATGTATGACTTCATTTGCCGACATTTGCAACCAACCTTACGGCCTGCCTGATGGTAAATAGACACCGTAGCCTATGGACACTTGCGACTTTAAAGGAATCATAAGTGCGTTACCGACCCTTTATTGACTTGGGGATGCGCTGTGTTGAGAGTGAGGGACCCGCAGAAACACACCTTGCTACGTGGTGCAAACATATCTTAAACGGAATATATTTCGATTATAGCACAAGTGTTGTAATTTCATAAAACCTGCCTTTATAATATTCTGTATTATGAGCCCAAAAGCGAAGTAATAAGAGCCACGTTACGAGCAAATGTATTGTGTTGAAAATAAAATAATTGTAATAAGCGAGTACACAAAAAATGATAGAAAAACAACGTGTACCTACATACATAATATAATATTAGTACTTTACAAAATTAGTACTTTTATCAGCCCTTGAGTCTCACTCGTATTACGCAAATGTTACTTCTCAGAAGAAGAACGGATTAAGTGCCCATGAAACTCATATACAGTTACTTCGTTTCTGGTTACAAAACATGTTATACGTGCGTTAGTTACACTAACCCCCTAACAATAACGCGAGTTGCGTTACGTTCCGTAAAGTCTGATTGCGACGGCATAAATCGTACGTGGACGTAGGGTTGCCACTCAACGGACTTATGATGGTTGTTTTGCATTGTTCTCAAACAAAAGGTCCTTTATTGAAAATTTCAATAAGGACGATTTTTAATTGCGTAGTTTAGTAAATAGTGCCATATCGACTCCGGCAAAAGGTATCACTTTGCTTGGGATTGCTGTAAACTCTGTAAAGCCATATTTTACCACCTATCGTTGTGAAACACTTAATGCGCAAGAGAAGTGTCTACCAAGGGAGGCACAATATGCAACCAGAGGAGATACAACGGAATGCGAACCAAAGAATCTGGAAATCTCTAGAGGCAAAAAACTTTAAGGGCTGTCACAATAGATCTTTCTCTGGTGGAGGTGGCATTAAAAGTTACATAGTAATAACATCGTTGTGGATATGACATTCATTATCGTTGTATATTCTAAAGTATGCTAAGCTTTCACGAAGATAATAAACGCTAATTCGCAATTCTTCTCAAACGCAATTCTTCACAACAGCTAAGTATGTACCACATTCGTTATTATTAACAGTCCTCAGCGTTTAGTTTGCAAATGTACACAGTCGTAATTCTTCACAATAACAGCTAACCATATTCTTCACAATAACAGCTAACCATATTATTCACAATAACAATTCACTATACTTATATTATTTAGTATGTGTAAAATACTGTAACACAGTTAAAAAATAGGGCCGTGAAGTATAATAAATGTGTTTCTATGCTTTTGTGATAATTTCGTTTGTGTTAAAGTGTGAATACTCGTATGAAGCCTAGCATAATCTAGCATTATCAAGTTATACTAGCGTATGTCTTCCAAACACTAATATATTTTTACTAACGATAGTTTTAGCTGTTGTTAGCAATTACAATAACTAACCAGTTTTAATAGTGCATACTTATTTTTATTGCTTCTTGAATAGCAATGTAATGCAACACAAATACCATGTATTTGATAATGCTATAGACATTCAAATGTTAACGATATAAGTTATTAACTCGTTACAGATATATCGCGTGCTGAATTATTTATTTTTTTAATAATTTTTTTTTCACAAATTTTATATGTCAAATCTTTCATTGGCTCTTAAAATATAAGTTCGTATGGAAAAGACACTATATTTTAAAGTAGCTGAGTCTGTGACAACCCTAAACAGGACACGTGTTACAGCCTCTTTTATCGGCGGATGCCTTACGAGTCTCCTGATGGGAGAATTTACTGTAACGTCTCATTCCATTTTTATTTCATGGCGGCCATTGCGTGCAACCTGGAACTTTTTGCAAAGACAAAATGTGGACTGCGTTCTATTTCACCCTGTATTCAAAGTCAAACCAATATTTGTTATCTATTTGTTGAGTTTATTATGGTCCAATATGTACATGTCCCCTGATATTTATTTACTTTATGTATAACATCAGATATACTTTTAAGCTACTCGTAATAGTCTACTAGAAAAAAAAAACTATGGAGTAGGAGAGGGGCGTTCATTTTATAACAGATTTTACTCTATTATGACTTTAAATAGTGTATTGCATTGATATCTTACGGTATCCCAATAGTATATATGCAGTTGTGCAGTCAATTTATAAATACAATTTTATTAATGCCTATATTATTCCAAGAAAACTGCACTTTGCAGTCTGCAATGCCACTGTACGTGAAAGCCAATAAAGTTGTGTGAAAGCTCCAGATTTATTGCCGCAGCTTTAAGTTTTAACCTCAGTTTAAAAGCTTACACTTGTGAACATCGTCTTTAGATCATCTTCAATACCGGCGGCCATACAAATTTGTTGGAATATGAAGTATTTGTTGGAATCCTTGTTCCCTGTAAACTTACCTTCCGGTCTTCAATACGAGAGTGAATCGGTTTTTACTAGATAAGCGCGCTCCATCCTAGACCACAACATCGCTTACTATCAGATGATTTGTGGTCAAGCGCCAACCTATCCAGAGTAAAAAATCGGCCAAGAGCATGTCGGGTAGACCTTTAAAACGTTATAAATATAAGCGATATTATAACGATACAATATTTGGTTAGTGTTTAAAATTTCATTATAATCATAATCGATTTTCCTCATAACGATATTTTATATCATAACAAAATGAAAATCATAACCTTATATGATAATGTGTATTCATTTTGAAAGACCTATCTAACAACACCCTACACTATAGGGTAGAAGCAAAAATTCATCCCCACTTTAAACGTAACTACACGTAGGGGAGGCACGCTTAATTTTTTTTTAGTTTTAATTTTACGAATATGTTGGTTTTATTGGTTTATATTATACTAGCTTTTTCCCGCGACTTCGTCCGCGTGCAACTCGTTATATCGCCGGCTAATAGTGTAAGACCTGCTAACGTCATATTATGGAAGTTTACAGGAGAGACAAAAAAGGATTGAAATTAAAATATTAAAACCGAAAAACGGGAAAAATACCATCGAGTTATTTTCCCCTAATTCCAAAGACAGCGTTTTGATTTGCTATTTTTTACGATGTTTTTTGTAACTTAATTGTATTTTGCAATCAAATAACGTTTTATATTATGGTTTTAGCAGTTTGTCGAGAAAAAGAAATCAAAGAAATCATGGTAAGGAAATATAAGTACCTAAATCCCTAAGATATAATTTATTGGGATTAGGTAGCGGACCCCGGGCATCCTTCAGGATGCAACTGTACTGGGAATAACGCTAGGATGATGATGTGATACCAAATTACAATTAGTTATATGACAGTGCTTAAATATATCTACAAATAAAAACTAAAATGTATGCTGCAAATCGAAAGGTACTTAATATACAAAGAAACTTCTTGAAAGAAAGTAAATAAAATCTTCGGAAATAAATAAATAAATATATATATTGGGTGTTGTGCGAAAATATTCATCATCACCATATCAGCCGAAGGACATCCACTGCTGGACGTAGGCCTCCCCCAAAGAGTGCCACAATGCCTGTTCCTACGCCACCCGCATCCAGCAAACTACAGCGACTTTCACCAGGTCATCAGTCCATCTTGTATGGGGCCTACCCATGCTGCGCCTTCCGGTAAGTGGTCGCCACTCGGGAACTTTCCGCCCTAACGGCCATCGTTTCTACGTGCAATGTGCCCCACCCACTTAAGTTTAGCGATTCGGAGGGCTATGTCAGATGATTGGGTTCTACTGCGGATGGCCTCATTTCTCATGCTATCACGCTGATATACTCCCAGCATACCCTTCTCCCTTGCTTTTTTCGTGACTTTAAGCCCTCTTATGAGGCCTATAGTAAGCGACCACGTTTCAGTGCCCATTATGTCATCACTGGCAACACACACTGGTCAAAGACTCCCGTCTTGCTTGATACACTGTAACAAAGTTCTTTTGAGAATATGAAAAATACCTGCTAAGTACGTTTATCGCGATAGTAAGAATAAAAACTCCCATTAATTTTGATAAGAGGTTAAACTAACCCCAAACAGTGATTGTATTGGATTTACAGCTCAAAAGCCACGGAACATTAATAAAAAACAATAATAGTACATACCTTTGCGATGTCACACTTCTTCGCTTACATCAAAAACACGAAACAAAGTTATCTTTTGCGAGAACAGACCTCTAGGCGATCAAAATTCTTACGAAAATGGCGGGTATATTGAAGTTAGCCCATAACTTTTAAACTCGTGGAGTTGACTATTTTATTCATCATGTGATTTAAGAGATTTGTTAAAATAACTGGCAGTAGCTGTTTCTCAGACGATGCATCTTTTTTTGCTACATAACGGTGGGTAAAATGATATATTTAGCGGGTTTACACTCTTAGCAAACGATATTATAGAAATAATTGCTATTTTATTGTTGTAGGCGCCCAAATAAACTTTTATCCCGTTTTCACCCTCTAAGGAACGATTTCCGGAACAAAAACTATCCTATGTCCTTTCCCGCGACTCAAAATATCTCTGTACCAAATTTCATCTAAATCGGTTAAGCGGTTTAAGCGTGAAGAGGTAACAGACAGACAGACAGACGGGTGACTTTCGCATTTATAATATTAGTATGGATAGTATGGATTCTAGCACTAACAATAACGGAGCACAGCCTCGGATAAACAGACAGACAGACGGACATGGCGAAACTATAAGGGTTCCTAGTTGACTACGGAACCCTAAAAAGTAGCCTACTTAGTGGGATAATCTATGCCGTCTTATATTATTATAAGAGAGGAGGTGCCCATTTGCCCGGCACTGAACCATATAACTACATATATATTTGTATAGGTTGATGATGATCCAAGTGGACAAAAATACCACCTCAGTATTCAAATTTTCCTGATCCATCATCATATTCAGCAGAGACAGAATGTTTATAAGTCGACAACGACTATGTGACACCCCTAGGGTTCTAGGAAGGAGGCCGCGAGAACGATCCTCTTGCGGATCCGCTCCATCGGCGACGGATTTTGGGTAGAGCCAGACGCTATGCGCATCTGATGCCTCCGCCTTAGTGGAACCATACAGGGAGTTGGGCGGGGGGGGGGGGGGGTCTCTGTAAGCATCATTCTACGGCCTACTAGCCGGTGGGCCGCCCGCCGGGACGTACGCGGTTGAATGTCAAGAGCAATCCTGCGGCGCCCCAATACGAGTGGAGCCGGACTTCGTTAGTGGTTTTAGACGGTAGTCCAAGGCTATCTAGCCGTATTACAACCCGAATTCCATTAAAACGACTAAGTTATACGAATATAATTAGTTTGTATGAGGCATTTGCCTCGGTTTTACATAGAATAATATAGGGATAAGGAGTATTGTGGCCAAATGGCATGGATTATTTATGTATTTTTTGGATTTATTAAAAAAATTGGAAGCTCCAAACTTTTTTTAAACTATATATGACTTAAGATTGTAAGTGTTGACTAACTTTGAGAGAAGGACTGGATCACTTACCTTTTATATATTTTTGCATATAGTTCACAATGTAATGAATATAAATATAATACCAATAAAAATTACAAAACTATACAAACATTTTTATTGCTGATCAAGAAAAATAAGAAAAAGAATAATGAAATTTCAATACTTCTTCAAACTATATAAATAGACTATATAGAACTCATTTGTAATATTATACAATCCAGATTTTCAAAACCCGACTTTGTATGAGCATCATAAGATTCATATTAGTTAAAACTTGAAGTTAAGGTAAGATGTTTACGAGTTAACGGCGAATGTGGCGCTTCATAATTTTGTCAGGTCTCGGCATGGGTTTTAAATGATCCTGAAAATTCGGGCTTTGTTTCTATCAAATACCTGTTATATCAGTTATTAAGATTTTGGTAAATGGTGGTTCCATAAGGAGAAGTAGGCAGGATAGAAAGGGATGAATTTATAATGAAAATGTCTCAGTGATTAAAGTTAACACTGACCTATACTTGACACTTTTTAATTTTATGCCATATTAATAGAGTTAAACATTATGATTATTAATATTATTATTGATCGTATGGCATTTTATTTTTGAACGTGAAGACAGTACGGTTGCCAGTGTGTTGCACTTTTAGTACCACCTAGGGGTTACGTGTAGGGTAACGATGGGTACTCCCTACGGACGTAGTGCAACTTCGACTCCCCTTGTCAAGTGAGTGGGCAACTTGACTGTTAGAAGTTCTCAAGCAACCCTAAAGCCTCTACTAACTTAGCTTAACGACTGCTGTCATAGACAGCAGCCGGGATCAAGCCAAATCAAAGAGGTTGTTTATGGTTAGCCGCCAGAGGTTTAAGACCAGTTCTCAATTTCGCTGCGTATATGTAACTTAAGAAAATGACCTTTTGTATGTCGTGGTGACGTGTTTGAATAGACATTTGCTTTGTTTGTGTTACACATTTTAAATATGTAACGTCTACACGTCACAAATACATACAACCATCGTACAACAGGTCATTTTTCTTAAGTTTTTCGCCTATAAGAGCTTTTCCGTCCTTCTTTGTGTCCTTCCACTTTATTGCACACCACGAAAAAGAACACAATAAAGAACATAGTCGTACAGATTGAGGTAAAAAGTTAACAAAGTCCAAAATCTGTCTCCCATTTTTTAGGGTTCCGTAGTCAACTAGGAACCCTTATACTTTCGCCATGTCCGTCTGTCTGTCTTGCCGAGGCTTTGCTCTGTGATTGTTAGTGCTAGAAAGCTGCGATTTGGTATGGATACGTAAATAAATAAAACTGAGAAAGTAAAGTGGGTATGTTTTTTTTTCGCTTCTACCTTATGGTGTGGGGTATTGCTGGATAGGTCTTTCAAAATAATTAGAGGTCTTCATCAGACACTTTTTGATTAAATGCATATTTTCGGAAATAATCACTCGCAAAGACAAAAAACAGTGTCCCTCTAACTTATGAACTAATGGATCCAAAAAATATGAAAAAAATCATTTGAGTAAAGCTTGATAAAGACTTTCAACGAAAACTATAGCGGACATGATCAGTTGAACTGTTTTTGAGTTATCGTAAAAAGTCTTCCCTTCTTAGTAAAAGACGTATGAAACGCTGCGAAGGTATTTCCTTGCCTTGTTATTGATATTTTTAAAGTAAGTTCAGTGGGCAACTACGGGACCCTACACTGAGCATAGCCTTTCCATTTAAAAAAAAACACTATTCCATTTAAAATAGTTATTACGGTTAGTCAAAGATCAATGATCATAGAGAGGACCTCCTGTCATCTATGATCTTTAGGTTGGTGTTGGTATAACGTGTAGTTATATTACGCTGTGCGGCTATGTTATGAATACTAAAAGCTCTTTAATAGGCGTTCAAAATATATTAAACTAAAGGGTGAATTCTACTAAGAGTTTTGAATTGGAATTTATTTTAGGTACCCTAACTGCGGCGAAAAATTCTTAATTTTTTTCAACAACCTAGTCTAGAATATCTAAATACAGTGATTTAAAAGGCGAGTAATACAATAATTTCATACGATTTATATGTTTGAAAACAGTTTGAAGAGACAAATCATTAAAAATAACGTATTTACACTGAGTATATGGTGGTATATTTTTGGTATGGAACGCAGCAGTCAGGTTTTTTTAAGTATTTTAATTTCATTTGTGTAGGTACTATTATAAAACAAATAATAAATAATTTTTAAGAAAAAAAAACCGACTTCAATGGGGTAGGCCGGTAAAAGATTATTATACTTAGATGGTGACCTCTTAGATAGATATACAATAAAATAAAAATGGCTATAATGTATGTTTATAATGGTAGAAGACTAAGTACGCTCAATTCCTCATGGAATCATGAAAAAACCTTGCTTGCTTGACAAACAAAACGAAGAGAACAAATCGCCAAACGTGAACGTCGTTGAAGAGTTCCGTTCTGATCATCATCAGCAGTTCCACTTCATCAGATGTCACTTTTATGAATGAAAATGCTTGATTAGTTCATGAAAATACTAAAATTACTATTTGTGTGCCTTTCACATTTGAGGAGTTCCCTCGATTCCTAATGGATCCCGTCATCAGAACTCGAGCATGACAAAAATCAATCGTGAAAATAGAACTTGCTTAACAAACACAGCTAGAAGGACAAATTGCCAAACGTGAACTTTTCGTCGTTGAAGAGTTCTGTTCTGATCATCATCAGCAGTTCCACTTCATCAAATGTCACATTTTTGTATGATAATGCTCGATTTGTTGATAAAAACACAAAATCACTATATGTTTGCCTTTAAGATTTGAGGAGTTCCCTCAATTCCTCATGGATCCCATCATCAGAATTCAAGCATGACAAAAATTAATCGTGAAAATAGAAATTGCTTAACAAACACAGCTAGGAGGACAAATCGCCAAACGTGAACTTTTCGTCGTTGAAGAGTTCTGTTCTGATCATCATGAGCAGTTCCACTTCATCCAATGTCTCATTTTTGGATGAAAATGCTTGACTTGTTGATAAAAACACAAAAATCACTATATGTTTGCCTTAAAGATTTGAGAAGTTCCCTCAATTCCTCATGGATCCCATTGACAAAAACGGGACCAACTTGGATATATATACTTACAATCAAAAAAAGAATTTTCCAAATCGGTTAAGAAATGACGGAGTTATGGAGTAACAAACATTAAAAAAAAAAAAAAACATACAACCGAATTGATAACCTCCTCTTTTGAAATTTTGAAGTCGGTTAAAAATGATTTATTACCACATCAAAAAATACACGGCAGTACCACACATCTAGACATATTTATAGGTAATTGATTCTGTGACAACGGGCTCAGGTCTCAGCATATATGCTGTGAGCTGGGTCAGCTGCGCAGCGCTGGTTTTCAGCCTGCACCCTATCTCTCAGTTGCATTTTTGCGAGTTACAAGGGATTATCTCCCACGCTCTGTCAGACATGACTTTTGAGGGCGAGCAAACGACATACAAAGCTGATTTCACTTCTATACATATTTTTTTACACCACGTCGGTGACAAACAAGCGTACGGGCCGTATGTACGTAAGAAAAGAATGTATATTTTTTAAAGGGTCAGCAACGCGCATGTGTCACACTTGGAGTTACAGGCGTCCATAGGCTGCGTTGGCCGATTAACATCAGGCGGGCCGTGGTGTGACTCCAGGTGTGACACATGCGCGTTGCTGACCCTTTAAAAAATATACATTCTTTTCTTGAACAATCCCATACTGTAGTTTTTCGGGAAAACCTCGGCAGGAAGTTCCTCTGAAACCGTACCGTACGCGACCATTTAGGTTCTAAGGTGTAAGGATGAATGCCTTGCCGACGGCGAGCAGTGCGATGATAAAAAGCGGTCATGGGCTATATGTCGAACAGTTCTTCGGAGCACAACCCATTATACAAGCGATAGAACACGCACAAGGAGGCAAAGTTTCTCCTTAAACTTAACGATTCAATATCGTTCGTGAGTTTGGAATCGTCCATGATTCGCACACCACGTCTCTGAAGCCAGTCAAAATGCCCAAGCTGGTATACAAGTGATCCATTCTATACGTGTAGTGAAATAGTCCTTAATTTCGATGCATAACGTAAGTAATACGTAAACATTTGAGAGCATATTAAATACAGTTAACGCAGTTTATGTCTTTTAGAAGATCGTATAACAGTAGATACTGACCCATGGCAGTCAGAATATTTTTATAACTAGGGAGCAGTTTGAGCTGACTGAGTGTTTTCTAGCGCAAAAGTATTTTTACTATTGAAACTGATGGTTGCATACAAAATGGTTGTAAAAGTTGATTCATTAAAAAGATTGGTTAGGTACAGTCAACAATATGACAATACTGCGACAGTTGGGATGCGTTAAAGTAGTGAAAGTGACAAGGTACTAAAATGATCGTCTACTTTTGCTGTTGACAATACTTCTTTATCTCTTATTGTTATTGTTTGTTTTGGATCGTAATAGGTCGATATCTGCAAATCTCCAACTCTCAACCTTACTTTTGGCTTACGTAACCAGTCGCTATCGGAGCCATGCTTGGTTCATCGAACCTTTACCCAGTTCTTTCTTATTACGCCGAAGACGTGTAGTGACATCTACCTAGGTATGATTGGTGGATTCAAACGCAACCATAGCAACTTAGCATAGCACATATCTGGTGGAAGGTAACTTTAACCTTCTCGTAACAATTAAATAATATTGAAGATCTCTTTACTATTATGATAGTAAAAATTACCTACTTATATATTACAACCTACTTATTTTATTTACTTTTATTACTTATTTTATAATTTTTATCATTATTTATTACATTATTTATTAGTGTAGATTATTAACATTATTATTATTATTAATTTAAACCTTATGAGGTCAGTCTCACTCGCTCACCTCTTTGTGTATTTGTATTCTCCTATCTGTATTTTTATTTCACTTTTCTTTGCAATTTTTGTATCCTACAAAACGAAAATGCTTTTGTTTGAGATTTGCACTTTTCAACCCAAAAACATAACATCTATTTTTGGGCAGTCATGTGAGAAGGAAAATAGACTGAGCCATTAAATCAGCAAAATTGCTTTTCATTCCAAAGTTCATTCAAAAAACTTGTTTAATTTAGCTGCATTACAAACCAACGGGCGCCAAGCAAATCTAACCCAAAGCCTAAAGTTGAACGTAGATAAATTTCACGTAGCACCGTAAACTTTATATTTTGGGGTTCTGTCGAACGTGCTTAAGAAACAGTTGGGGAACCTTACAATTTTGCTGTTAAATACATATTTCGATGTTGAATACGAATTAGCACGTTATTGTCCTGGCCTGGAACGAGGCAATTGCAGGTTGAGTATTAGTTTTAAACGGACGACTTTTCGAGTCCGCTTAATTAATACGAAAGCCTGCAATTAAGTGCTTTTCTCAAAAATGGGGAAAAAAAGACTAAAATAAAAATTAAGTTTTGACAAACATAACCTTAAAATGTCATAATCTTTATGCTCTCCCGCCGTTTTTTTTAAACAGAATTTTAAGTGTATTTTTCCACCGACAATAAGACTTGACTTAGCTGTATACAACCTGTGCCACATTATGTATGGCTTTTTTTCTTTTAAAAAAGTTTGGAACTCGACCAGTAAAGCAATTTATTAACATTGTAGTCGTGCGGGGTAAGCCTACAATGTTCGTTTTTTTTTTGACTGCCCATTGTTTGGTTAACCTCTATGGTTTTATTCGCTTGGTCTTAATGACGTATCATGTCAATGTACTTAGATTGTCATTTTAATTCTTTACAATAAATATAACTTGAATCTTAACAGAGTTCGTAATTAAACATGGTGACAGCGGTTTAAAAGAAATGACCGATTCAAAAACGACGACCCCGGCATCCGCCGGTGAATTTCCGGTGCTAACACCCCCGACGTTCTCGGGCAAGGCCGAGGATTGGACAGCATTTAGTAAACGTTTCGAATGGTATCGACAAGCCTCGGGACTAGCTACTCATTCTCAGCCCAGGCAGGTTAGTACACTAATGTACATCCTTGGTGAAAAAGCCGATCACCTATTAACGTCGTTTAAACTCACCGATGAAGACAAACTTCAGTATGATAAGGTCCACAAGGAATTTGCTACATACTACACTGGGGCGCAAAACAAAATACACGCGCGGGCGAAGTTTAATAAATTATGCCAACAATCTGATGAGAGAATTGACGACTTTATTGCACGAGTATACTCGGCAGCAGAGGGATGTAACTACCCGGAAAGCATTAAAGACGAACTCATCAGAGACAGGATTATCGTCGGGATAAAGGATACTAAACTCTCTAACACTTTACAACTCGACCCGAATATAACTCTAAGTAACGTTATCACAAAATCAAAACAAGCGGAGGAAGTTCTGCGCCAACAAAGTTCAATAAGATCGGGCACTTCACATGAAGAGATCAGCGCGGTGCAAGGAAATAAGACTCGCACTTACTTCAAACCGCCCAACAGCACTGAACAACGATCATATATGAAATCGTGTGGCAACTGTGGCAAAAGTCCCTCACATCCATTCTCGGCATGTCCTGCGAAGAACAGCGTATGCACAAGATGCAGGCGGCGCGGCCACTGGGCGCAGCGATGTCGATCGGGAAGATCCGTAAATGAAATAGAAGATACACAACATGACCAAGACCTAATCAAAGACCTATTTTTGGGAACGCTAGGAAATCATCTTGATGCTGATGTTAACGTTGTTAACAATGACCCATGGCGGGTTTGCCTCCGGGTTGGCAATCATGAAATAAACTTTAAAATTGATTCGGGTGCAGATGTCACCGCTATCGGGGAGAATCATTTTAAAAAGCTTAAGAATGTTACTCTGATGCCTACTAATTCTACGCTCCGAGCTGCCGGTCAGGGTGAGCTCATAGTTCAAGGGATGTTCAAGGCAGAGATTATTTGGAAGAATAAAATAATAAACTCCGAAGTGTTCGTAATAAAACAATTAGACCAACCATTATTGGGCAAGCCAGCCATTGAGGCATTGGGGCTAATAAATCGCATTGACTGCGCGTCTCTATATGTTGTCAAGGATACAGATCCTCAAGAATTCAACCCGTTAGATGATTTTCCTGAATTGTTTCATGGCCTTGGAAAACTAAAGGGTGAATATGAAATTTGTACAGTCCCAAATGCTAAACCCTTCGCGATCGTATGTCCGAGGCGAGTAGCAATACCTTTGTACGACTCCCTAAAGAAAGAGTTACAGGTTCTACAAGAACAAAATGTAATTTTTCCAGTCGAGAAGCCAACAGAGTATTGCGCCGGTATCGTCGTGAAGCCGAAGGACGACGGAAATATAAGGCTTTGCGTAGACTATACAGAGCTGAATAAAAATGTTTGCAGAGCAAGGTTGCAGTTACCTTCTGTTGACGAATGCTTAGCGCAAATAGGTGGCGCGCGATATTATTCTAAACTAGATGCTAATAAGGGCTACTTTCAATTACCCTTGGAAGCGAAATCTAGACTCCTCACTACATTTTTGACACCGTTCGGTCGATTCGCTTTTAATAGAATGCCTATGGGAATAGCATGTGCTAGCGAAGTCTTTCAAAAGAAAATGCAGAATATGATCGAAGGCATTGAAGGAGTCATTTGCTGTCAAGATGACATTTTGATAACTGGCAGAACCTTGAAAGAACACGATACACGATTAAAACAAGTGCTTAGACGGATGTCCGATGAGGGAATAACACTTAATAAAAATAAATGCCAATTTCGTGTACAAGAATGTTCATTCTTAGGACATCTGATTACAAAGAATGGGATAAAGCCTTGTCCAGATAAAGTTGACGCTATCCTGAATATGCCGAATCCAAGGGATGTATCTACTGTACGTAGTCTCTTAGGTATGATTCATTACCATCTCAAATTCCTTCCAAATTTGGCAACTATCACCAAACCATTACGGGATCTAATAAAGGTCAAAGACCGGACGAAGAATGATCATAGTATCATATGGACGAAAGAGTGTGAAGATTCCCTGAACCTCATTAAAGAAAATTTGACGAAACCTACATCTTTAGCTCTATTTGACCCGAAAAAGAAAATAAGGGTATCTGCAGATGCAAGTTCCTACGGTTTAGGTGGTCTCATAGAGCAATACGAATCCGGACAGGGAATTTGGAAACCCATAAGTTTTGCATCTCGTGCCCTGACTCCAGCAGAAAAGAATTACGCACAGTTGGATAAAGAAGCTCTGGCATTGACGTGGGCTTGCGAAAAGTTCTCGATGTACCTTATAGGTCTACCTGGGTTTGAACTGCGGACGGATCATCAACCTTTGGTCAAGATTCTTGACGACAAGCCCATCGCCGATCTCAATGCACGTATGCAGAGGTTTCGTGTTCGATTAGCCCGTTACACATATAGAATTGTTCACGTTCCGGGGAAGTTTTTACATTCCGCCGACTTACTTTCTCGGGCACCATTACCCTTTCCTCAGTCTATGGCCAACGAAGCTGAAGAGGCAGAAGACATGCTAGCGATTCAATCCCAAATAAAATCGCTCCCAATGTCAGACTGCCTACTTGATGAAGTTCGCAGAGGTCAGGAAGAAGATGACGTTTGCTATGTTATAAAGGAATACATAACAAACGGCTGGCCAGATAAGAGAATACTAGACAATGACTTGCAACCGTTTTACCCCTATAGAGGAGAGTTGGGATTACAGGAAAATCTTATCATGAGAGGTCACAGGTTATTTATTCCAAATAAACTGCAAAAAGATTTTCTGCAGCGATTGCATCAGGGCCACCTGGGAGTAGAGAAATGTCGCCGACGCGCCCGTGAATCAGTATGGTGGCCTGGGATATCCAGTACTATAAGAACAATGGTTCAACAGTGCCCGGAGTGTATAGAGCACAGAAGAAATCCTGTTGAACCTCTTATAACATCAGATATTGCAAAATATCCTTGGGAAATGGTAGCGATTGATTTATTCACTGCAAAACAGAAAGAGTACTTAGCAGTCATTGATCATTACTCTAGATTTCCTGAGTTAGTCACTTTAACTACGACAACGTCATCAGCTGTCATTTCTCATCTAAAGGCCATATTCGCCAGATATGGAGTTCCAAGAGTAGTGCGAACTGATAATGGACCACAGTTTAACTCGGCTGAGTTCAATAAATTCGCGAAAGATTGGGGTTTCACGCACAACACCAGCAGTCCTCATGCATCATGGAGTAATGGGATGGCAGAAGCTGGTGTGAAGATTTTAAAAAATATAGTCCTAAAATGTGAAGAGGCAACTTTAGGGCTGATGGCCTACAGAAGCGCTGCCTGCGAAAATGGATATAGCCCAGCTCAATTGTTATTTGGTCGCAGGATTCGTACTACTATTCCAATGACATCTGATCGACTTATTCCGAAATGCCCAGATTCAAAAATCATCGAGGAAAAGGAACAGAAAATTAAAAGCAGAATGAAATCAAATTACGACAAAAGACACAATGTTAAATGTTTATCTGATTTACCTCCTGGCAGTAAAGTGTGGGACACAATTTTAAACTCTTATGCCACAATATTGTGCAAAAGAAATGAACCTAGGAGCTATAATTTAAAAACTGATAAAGGGAGCCTCATACGCCGCAACAGAAAACATTTGATTCCCGCTGGTGAGGTAGACAAGCAGTCAGGATCCCGTGACTCGTCGATAATCGAATACGACTGTCAAGAAGGAGAGACGCTCGAAGAGGCTGGAGACTCGTCGCCCTCTTTCCATGACTGTGAAGAGGGAGAAGATGAAGACCAACCGGTGGCGCCAGGGCCTTACAGAACACGGTTCGGTCGATGCGTCCGGCCTCCGCGGAGGATCGATACTTAGCATTGCTTCAACGTTTTTTTTTTTTTTATCCAAAGAGAGGATGTTTGGTTAACCTCTATGGTTTTATTCGCTTGGTCTTAATGACGTATCATGTCAATGTACTTAGATTGTCATTTTAATTCTTTACAATAAATATAACTTGACAGAGTTCGTAATTAAACACCCATAAGCTGTACATTTCGTCTTTCAATATTTAGCCAGTTCCGTCCACTATTACGACCAATTTTAAGAAAAATAAATAGAACTATGTATGTATGACGGCCGATTGAACTGGAACAGTCAACATATTTTATGAGGACACTGAAGAATCGCATCCTATGTTAAATGTTATACAGTTTGATACGAATTGAGTACTTTCTTCATGTTAAAAGTAACATGGTACCGCTACATGGATAGTAAAGTAAGTCAGCAAAATATCAGGAGATATTGCTAATATCTTTTACGATACGGAAATAGGATTATCATGATTTAGAAGAAATGTACAGTCAAGTCAATTATGGCATATACCCCCGGGAATTTGGGGAGGCCTATGTCCAGCAGTGGACGTCCATTGGCTGATATGGTGGTGGTGGTACAGTCAAGTGCAAAATATATTACCAAATTAGTCCTGACATAAAGTACCAAAATCCTAATTCTCCGCATTTTGCACTTAATAACTATGTACTCGTAGATACCAAAATGAAGTATCATCATCATCATCATCATCCTCATCATGTCCGTCTAACAATACGAATACAGAATTATTAGTAAAGAAATCAGTTAATTAAGTTACATCTGGAAGCTGTATTCATCAATCATTTATTTTCACGCTTGAAAAATGAATGTCATTATTTAATGTTGTGATAAAATTCCTATGAATCAAATTATTCGGATTTCCTCGTGTATGAGTTTCAAGCTTGTCCGTAACTCAAAACGGCTGCTCAAAAGGCACAAATAGCATAATAATTTAAGGAGTTCTTTCAGCTGGATTATGACGCACGGTTGACTCCTAAACGTGGATAATGTGGATGCGTGTACCGGATTACTGTGTACAGTTGGCAAAACGATAACAGTTAAAAATATTCTACCTTGAAATCCAGTTTATCGTCAGGATAATTTTATAAAAGTTTTTATTTTACTATTGGATGTGACATGTGTAGACGAATCGTTGAACAGTTTATCTCTAGTTTTTGATATAATGAATAAATAAAAAAAAACTGGTCAAGTTCAAACTTAACTTTTCCGATATAAGGCTTTAAAAGGGGATTTCAATTAAGTACAGTTACGAATTTATAAACTTAAACATCGTCTTAATAATACAATATCCGTATCCGGTTTTGAATCAAAATGTCTAAATATTGGTAATAGAGAGCTTGTTTACGAGCACCTAAGTGTTCGAGTCAAGTTACTATTATGGTATACGATGGAAATATGTACATATATGTATATCATATTTTTGTAGTTCCACGCGATTGAATTTGCGTATTTGTTTAAGGGTAACTTTAATTCTATTTTATTTGTTGATTTTGGCAAAATTTACTAATATTTAGGGCCTTTTTTTCGTAATAAACTGAACAGAACAAAGTTTATTTTAATTTTTATAAAATAAATTTTAATTTAGCTTAAAAATATTAGTAATTTTTGTTTGTTTTTTTGTCTTTATTCAAAAAAAAACAATGCAATATCGTTTTTGCATACAAAGTTCTTTTCTACAAAATATTAAAAACGGTATAAATAATAAAATTACTAAAATATTTTACACAATATTCAGTACAAGCAATTCCAACTTTCATAACATGAAACAGTACCTATTAGCTTTTATAGTATTTTTTTTTTCCTAAAAAATGTGATCTAATGAATAACATGGCAAACAAAAAATCCAGCCGAAGTAAAAGCTTGCTTAGCTTCAATTAAAAGAAATTCATTCAACAATACATACTCGTATAATAAAAATAAATATAATAAAATTGAAACTAAACATGTACAATTATCATTATGTCTGACTATTGAAAGGGTTTAAGCTCAACGAGACTGCTGATTTTCAGTCTATATCCATAGCTAATTATATATAAATAAAATAAAAAGATAAAAACCTTTTATTCCGTAACCACTTATAAAAACTATTTCTAAACTAAATACATTTTTTACTAAACTAATAAAGTGTTAGGACCCCTTCCGGGTATAGGCCTCCTCCAACCTCTTCCACCGTTCTCAGTCTTGTGCCTCTGTGAGCCAGTTGATCGACACTCTCTCTAAGTCGTCTGCCCAGCGAGCGCGGGGACGCCCAGATCCTCGTTTCCCACTTTGTCCTTTCCAGGTAATAACTCGTTTTGTCCATTTTTCATCTGGCATCCTCGCGATGTGGCCCGCCCACTGCCATTTGAGTCTTAGTGAATGCTCGAGAGCGTCAATTACTTTAGTTTTTTCTCGTATATTTTTGTGACGTATTTTATCTATTAACGTAAATTTTTTTTTCTTTCGATTTCCCTTTCATATGCTCTAATCTTGTGTTCAATGTAGTTTGTGTATTTCCACGTTTGACAACCGTATATTTGCCATACTCCAAAACTCGTTCCATGTTTTATTTACCCGCCTCTCTACTTCTTTCGTGTTGTTATCCGGTCTAAGGATATCGGTTTCCCTTGGTATACAAACTCTTTTACATAGTCTAGCTTCATGTCTTCTAGAGGTATAAATACATCTTTGTCTACATGATTCGTCAATATTTTTGTTTTTTAAAGATTCATTTCGAGACCGATGTTTTTACTAGCTGCCTGTAGAGTACTGATCATAAATTAGATCTCTTTCCAATTTCCTGATGATATCACTATAGTTATAAATAGAAGAAAAAAAAACATCTGCATCTGCATTTAACTATATAAATTGCAGACGATATAACACACATTTTTTTTTTCTTCTATTTATAACTAAAATAGTTCGTAAGATGTAAACTAACAAAAAAGTATGTATCATCTAAGGTCTGAAATAAATATTTTTTTTTTATAACTCTATGTACTAAAATTATTAAGTCTTGAACCTAAGAACTAACCAAGCGAGTCGGTTGACATTATGAGGATTTAAAACATCGTTTTTTTTTTTATTATTTTATTATTTAAGTAATCGATAGAAATTATACATAGGTGTGGTTTTTCCGCGAGCATGGCCTAAAAGGTAAGTACCTATTTATTACCTACGAAGGAAGAAATGATTCTTCCTTCGTATGTATCAATTAGGAAAACGAGAATTCCCTAGCTGGTGTCTAAAAGTCAATAATACTCGTAATTTAGATCATGCTACAAAATGCAAGAAAATTGATTTTCTTGGTTCGGACCGTTTCATTTCTTGTTTAGCAATACTTTTGCGTAATTGAAAAACTTTTTTCCTAACGCTACCAAGTTTGGTAATGAAAATTAATTACTCGGCCCCCCGTGGTACCTAACGCGCATTAGTACAGTCAAGCCCGATTTGTATTCATTCGCAGTGTCATATAAGCGGCGGACTGTACAAATTGGATTAGCTGAGTATTTAGATATGTTACCGTCGGTTTTTCGGCGCTTATGGGATCCACGTGAAAAAAATGTGAAATCCACAATATTTCATCAGTACTTATTGTAGTCGTTAAAGTAGATATAAATATTAAGCACAAAATTATTTGATTAAATGACAGTTAACTGGATAACATATAAATATGTAAAATTTTAAGTTTCCTGGATAGACTTGACAAAACTCATTCATTTTTATAAAGCTGTCTGTTATCTCTTGTAGAAGTTATAAATCCTAACCCATTAAGAGTCAATTCGAATCAAGCTTTTTCCTCCATATAGCTTCTGTAAAAAAAATATAGAATTGAAGGGCCGTTATCTAACAAAGTCGACGAATGAAAAAACGCAGATCTATGGCACTCCCGCTCTACTCGTACCCCATAGCACGTACTCTTTCATCTTGTCAAGGTTGTAGCGTTTTGCGTGACACTGTCAGTGACAAAAACGGCCGCGCAACTCTCATTGTCAGCCGATGCTACAGACGTGTAGTCAGTTCCGCTAGATGGCGCGGGTCACAAAGTATTTGATCCAAATCAGCTGCTTGGGTGAATTTGAATTGTTACCTCAGAGGTGCGTAGAGCCCGAATATAGCAGAAGAAACGAGAGGGACTGGCCTGATGAAACCACTACTTGGTGATCAAACCACCACTTCCCACAATCATAACCAGCAACTATTTATAGATGGGGATCGAACCACCATTATAATTTCCAGTTTTCCCCTTGAATTCTTGATTAAATCTTCCAATTTGACTGGGGCCGGAATAGTCTTATTCGTAGATATTGAAATGACAAACATTGTCATCAGGAATGCGGTTGAAAAACGTCACTATTGCTTTGAACAATTCGTAGTTATTGAAATGACAAACTTTGCCATCTGGAATGCGGTTGAAAAGTAGCCTTTAGAAGTTAAAAACCTTCAAGTTAAAACCTTCAAGTTTAAATTACTTATAGAATAGAATAACTTTATTTAGCAATTTTACACTTTATATGATACAGACAGTAGATTAATTTTTTTTAAACTTCATGGTGGCATACACTCTCCTGGGTTACCCCGGTGTTTCTTAAAGGATTTCAGACTTAGTAGTCCTCTTAGTAGAGGTGCTATTCTCAGAATAAAAATAATTAGCGTTTAAGACTTGATAAGAGGGACATAGCACGTAGAACCGATGGCCGTTGGGGCGGGAAGGTTCTCGAGTGGCGACCACGTACCGGAAGGCGTAGCGTGGGCAGGCCCCCCACACGGTGGACTGATGACCTGGTAAGGGTGGCGGGTGTCCGCTGGATGCGGGTGGCGCAGGACCGGTCATTGTGCAAGTCTTTAGGGGAGGCCTATGTCCAGCAGTGGACGTCATTCGGCTGACATGATGATGATGATGATGAAGTGTTTGATAAAATGCATTATAAAGTGTCAATTCGACCATACAAAAACTAGTGTATGTTCGACTACACAAACAACTGTGTTTATTCCAAAATTACTCTGATACATTTTAACATTTAATCTGAGATTATATATTTTCCCAGTTCTTCAAACCCGGCCTCAGAGCAGTTATTCTCCATTAATTTTGCCAATATTCTAGCCCTACCTGCAACCAAAAATCCTGTTTATCCGTATACAACTTTATAGGAAACTACTCCACGATCTACGCAAGGTTTTACGATGTTGTAAAAAGTTCATTATTTTTCTAAAGAAAACGGCCTCCGGATAGTTTGGGTTTACTGCCTCGTTTCTCGTCTGATACGCTTTTACGCATCACGGCCTTACACAATCACGAGAGGTATCCGAGAACAGGTTTCGGTAAGTTTCGTACACATACATAGATAAACTCACCCCTATGTTCTTAAAAAGGGTAGGCACATCACATATATACATAAATAAACAATCGCCGAAAATATATGTAAGAACCTTTGTGTTTGTAGTTCTTAGTTGTTGATGTTTTAAAAACAGTACAGAAAAGTGAAAGCAGAAGAAAGTGAAGTGAATTGGTTAAAAACTATCCCCATTAAAAGTGAGTGAGACAGACGATAGTAGGGAGATCTGGTAGCGAAGGCCATAACACCCTATATAATTATTATGTAGGCCGTATGCTTGTTTGCCGCCGTCGTGGTATGAAAAAACTGTCTGGTCTCGCGTTGCATCGCAGGGTCTCACTTTATGCTTGCCCAGCATGGTTTTCAAATTATGTAAGTACTAAAAATAATACCATCCTTGTCGTGGTTTCTCAACCAATGGTCACCCTCTTTAATAAGTGACCATTTCGTAATATTTTTCGTTGGATTTCATACAGTTTGGCGATTGGCAGAACTGTCAAACATAAGAGGGTTCCTAATTAAAGGTCGTGTCTCTGTACAACAGAGATGCAATGTCTGAGCTCTCAAGTTACTCTCCTCATAACAATCCCCCTATCTTCGCCGCCAGTTGTAACCTAAAGGCCCAACGTCCGCTATGTTCCTCCACCATCTAATTCTAAGATTTGCCACTAAGTAGTTTTACGAAAGTGATTGTCATCAGATCTTCAACCCACAGGGAAAACTATGCCTTGTTGAGAGTACCCACCCTAGCTTTGTGAGGACTAAAAATAATACCATCCTTGTATCCTTGACTAGGAGTCAACCAATGTACACGAGTGACGCCACTCGTCTTACGCTCATAAATATCATAAAAAAGGACCAATCTTCATAAAATCCCAACTGCACAATCAATTCCGTCCTAAGTAAACGCACGATAATGGCGCGTAGAGCTGAGGTTGCCTAAAATAACAACGGAGACGTGATTTCAATAAAAAATGCATTTATTAACTTTTCTTGGGTAAATCTTTGGAGTGTTTTGACCTTACCTTATGATAATTGTATGCCTGCCAAATCAAATGTGTGTTTTGTTTAGATCATTCTCTTTACGAAAACTTGCTTCCTTTCTATCTACGCTATAGGGGCGACCTCGTGGAATAAACGATCTACAAAGAGAAAACAAAGTAAACGTCCCGTAAAACATCTGATATCCTAATTCTTGTCAGGTCTGTGTTGTTTTTTGAATTGAGATTGAAGGTACCAAGTACTGGGTTGGAATAACTGTTAAAAAGGAGTATTTTCCATGTATTTAAGTTTTTGTGAGTTCCCGATATTTAAACAGTGCCGAAATATACTCACAAAAACTACTATACCTCTATAGTACCTAGCACCCAAAGTGGTAAAACATGGTAAATACCCCGTAGTTCTAATGTTAATGCACTTGAAATCGTATAGTTTACCTTGGTGTGCGATATGTAGAGTTACCTGGTCTCGAGCGAAACATTGTTGTAAAAAGCCTGAATATTTAATGGCTTCGTATCCCGTATAGATTTTTCATTTAGAGCTTTTTAATTGACCGATGGAGGAAAATTGCTTTTACGTTTTTCGTAAAACGCCTGCGCCCATTTACCCAAATCGGCTTTAATAAAGTTATTATGAATTTGGGTTCGGGTCGTCGACATCGTGTTCGCTTTGTAGAAGCAAAGGTAGATGTACAATAGCGTGGGTCATACTGAAGCTAGCTTCGTGCGCATGTGTTACCTAAATATTTATGTTCAGGCCGATTTACATTTGCAAAATCTTGTCTACAATTTCATTGCATTACGGGGCTGCAGGCTGCCGAGGTGTACTGCCAAACCCAGCAATGTAAACAAAATTTCTTGCAAGATTTTGAAAATGTAAATCGTCTTTTAGATATCAGTTTTCATTGCCTTGAGACAGACACATCGTTCCGTACTTAAGCTATTGTTAAACATGCTCAATAAAAATTATGCTCATAAGTCATAAGTGTGTTTACTTAAGATTAGTATACTACTATTGAGCTGTATATATTTCCCTGGGATAATCATACTACAACCATACTACTACTAGTATGCTCATTATCAAACGCGTTAGGAACGCTCAATGATAGCATGGCGTTGGATTAGCCAGCATGCCACGTCAAATACGTCAACAGCTAACCACACACGCTAGTAGGTAAGACTATCGTGTATTCAGTCAGTATAAAAGTGTAAGTTGATCGGTAAGAACTTGCCAAGTTGCAAATTAAGTAGAAAATAACATGAAAAATATTATAAGCAATTGAAGAACGTTATGCACGACAGTAGCTGTAATCTAAGGAGCTTTGAAAGAATTGGGTTTCCCCAGTTGGATCTCACTTCTTTTAATAGCGAAACCGTTTACGAACTTGGCATTTTTCACATTTCTGTTTTGATGGGACAAGAATAATCTTTCCGTGATAAACCTCATATAAATACATCCCTACCCACATACATACAACAAATCTTCATTTTCAAGAAGTAGGGTAAATGAGATCATCTGACCAAGGAAATGAGGGGCGATCGGGCAAACGATCCGCATTAAATGTACGGGCTTTAAGCGCTCCGCCGATTTACTTAAGGAGATTATTTGGGAGTTACGGAGTTGGATGAATGGAATATTTGCGATAGGTTTCCTTATGGATTTTTATGGAAGGGTAGAATGCTAATCGTCAGTTCAATCCACGAACTACTACACAGTCTAACCGTGTCACATGGTCTTAAACTAAACTCTTTGCTAGAGTGCCGGCAATGCCTTTCTGACTCACCTGTGGTACCATCAGGCCGCGTTATGGACACGACATACCTGCAGAAGCAAGTATACCCACATAGAGTTAGGGCAAAACGAACTAAATATCAAAAGGAACGTAGTACGTTCTCGAAATCAACATTCTATAAAAACTTGATTTTGATTTAACTCAATAAATACTTCCCAAGTCCGGCGGGAGTTTAAAATTTTAACTTCTTACTTCCTATATAATAATATAAGGTGGTCTGTGGTTGTAGTATATGCGTAAAGTCAAGTGCGTAATTCCAAGTTATTTTATTTAACTGTATTTGTAACTATATGTTTCACACTGAAAACTCCTCATAAGTTAAAATGACATTATCTTCAAGGCGCATTTTAACGCAAACGTTTCGGATTTCAACTTGTTTTCAATTTCAAGCTAATACGAGCGAAGGAGTAGTGTAGAACGTGGGGGTGGTTCATACTTTACTAACATATGCATTTTAAAAACGCGAATCGATGACCTGGAGATCAGATAGACTTAGACTCTTACATTCGTTAGTATTAGTTAGCTCAAAATCTTTGAAAGTTTGTATGGCGTTCTTTTGGGCAAGCGTGTTGAAATGTCGTAAAAATGAGACGCAGCTTACAATTGAAATCATATTTGATTTTCAGTTGAATTTGGTGTTAGAAAATAAAGTATACTCGTTGTCAGTGACAGACGTAAACACACGGTGACATTGAAGACGTGATCAAGCACGACGTGACAGTTCAATTCCTATTAAAAGACTAACTGAATAAAATTGGTATTTAAATTCTTAACTCCAGTTTACTTGATATTTTTTTAAATAACACACAGAACAAAATGTTTGGTCACCCTATAACGGGTGACGTTATGTGATTCCCCATACATCATTTTGTCAAATGTGAAAGAGTAAACATAATTATTTTAGTGTGATTCTATTAATTTTTTGCTCATATCGAAATAATATTTTGTTTTGTTCCAGATTATTTCACAACCAGATCCGATTCCTGTGTAAAATTATTTTACATATGATTATCAGTTAACCTTACAGTCGATTATTGGTGTTGAACGAATAAATATGATAACGCAACAAATTTTACTACAAACAAAATTCAACGGGTTTTTATTGAACTTATCGAACTTAGGTTAAGACTATCAAATACTATCGTGCCTTGTAAGATGACGTCAAGACAGTGTGAGTACAGAGTGTGAGATCAGAATTGAAATCTTAAAGTATCACTATCAACTTAGCATCATTTTGTCAATCTAGGTAACACTTCAGCATGGAATGGAATAACGTACAGTTCGCTAGGAATATTCAATTTTTTTGCATATTTGTGTAACTTTGGTGGGCAGCGCGGCGGGGTTCAACTTAGCGCGTCTCAAGATTTCAACTAGGCCCGAATCAGGAGCGTGCCTGCAGGCTTTGCCTTCACTTCAGCTAGGTACAATGCTTAATAATGACTCGTTGAGAATTGTACAGTTGCCTTGCGTTTGGGGTATAAGCTTTGTGAGCGGTATTGGTGCATTTGTGTGGCCATGGTCGAGGAAGACGGCCATCATGGCCTTAGCTGTGAAAGGTGTACGGGGCAGTCAAGGCATCACTCTATTAATGATGCAGTTTGTCGGGCTTAGGTGTCGGCCAACATTCCCTGTGTCTTTCCCAGGGCTATGCCGCACGGATGGCAACCAAATGGCCTCGCACTGGTTCCGTGGCAAGAGGGTCGGGGTCTCTTGAAGGACGCTACGTGGCTCAGTACGTTTGCACCGTCCCACCTGAGCACTACGATCAGGACTGCTGGGGCCTGAATTTGCGACTAGGCTTAAACATTCTTAGTACAGTATTTTGGAACCATTGTACGACTTTCGGTTGCGGTGGAGACTGCTGATCTGCTCCATGGGGGGTAACTTTATCAGGAAATTGGGTCGCCGATTTAGGGAAAGGGGCTGTGATCCATGCTTAGGGTCGTATCTGGTTCAACAGATGTCTTTAGCTATACAGAGCGGTAATGCTGCTAGCATAACTAGAAATTCTGATCCGGCTGCGGTTCGGGGTGGTCCTGTTTAGTTGATAATTTGAGGTTAATTGACGAAGCCTGTTTTGGATTGCTTTATTGTTACGTGGGTGACATTGCCTGTTGCTGATTCATAGTTGTACCCACCTGATGAATCTTGCGTTGCGGATTAAAACTTCTCAATTTAGTTCTCATCAAAAACAAAAGAAAATGTTATACTATATTCCTACATAAGAACCTTATTTTTCAGCTACTTTATTATAAATATACTTTGCAAATATCTTATTTATATTTTTGATTCAGAACGAACGTCGAACAGTTTATTCTTAGGCCAATTTCTCTTGGTTAGAGCAAAGTTATGGTGAGTTGCACCAGCTTACGATTACAGACCGATCAAGGTATATTATGGCGGTAGCAGCTGTCTTCTCAAAAATTATGTCAAACTACCCGTGTACAATCAGGTTTACACGAACACCGCTTACAATTACTGACGGTTTGGTGCAACCAACCCTAAGACTTTCGTCGAAACAAAAGACTTAGGGTTCAGCGGATGCCTAACGTCAAATTGAACTCAATCGCTATCGCCACGGCACTAAACCATCAAAATATTTTCTATCACTATTAATAGCAAATTATAATTATTATATAAGTATATAATATTTTAAAAAAGACATGAGACTTAAAAATATCGATTAATCACGTAATTTTTTACCGTCCAAGAGTTAATAGAATCCTGCAAAAATACGTAAAAAAAATAATGTATGTCTGTATGTGTAATATTGCACTAAATATTATCTCGCGTGTTTCAATTTGTTTGAAACGATTTTATGCCTAAACGCAGTATTTCACGATAAAACAGCGGTTTAAATATTATTATGTGACGTCATAATAATAATGTTGATTTGTACGAGCCGTTTCGGAGGCCGTTAGTTGCCAACTATGTTGTTCAATTTTTTGGCTTTTGTTGGTCCTATATAGTATTTTAATCATCTTTAAACACTGGTTCGAATAGCACTCCCTCCCATCCAAAATTAAATTCATTGCGGGGTTTAATAGATAGATTGAACTCATGATATTTCAGTAACCCGCAATATATTTATCCTTGGATACGATTGTCGCACGTCGTAGCTCTAATAGTACGAGTACAAACACCAACACAGGTAACTGATCGTTCATGACCCTTATTACAATGCGCATAAAGTGCACAAATGGTCAGCTGTGTTGGCGAATGGCGACGGTACTTACTGACGCTATCGCCTGTTAGTATGTCTAACACGAACAAAATTTCAAATTGATCAGTGATTTTGCATTTACATTTTCTAGCATCTTCCATTTAACACTTTAAAGACAATTACTTAAATAAACACAGTCGATTCAATTTGTTAAAAAAATATTCAATTGATTTTTGGACGTCCAGAAGCGGTGACTGGACGTCCAAGTCTCTTGAATTTTTTTTTGCAAATATTTGTCAAAAACCGTCTTCAATTACTCTGAGACGAATTGAGCACGACTATTTGTTACATTATACCTAGCAAGAGATTTTGAGAAAATACGAATCAAATGAATCTTGAAAATATACCCTAGAAGCGTAATTACGATTGTAATTTTAAGGCATTTTAGTTATAAATTCAGAAGTTAAGACTGACATAAAATTAGCACATAATTAGACAGTCAATTATGGAATTGTATCGTGTCTTAGCACAGTGTCCGTCGCTGCATATTTAGGTTACGTATAAATTACACCACACAATGAAACTCGGAACTCGGGCTCTTTCTGTTGTTGTCGGAACGTTAAACACAAACTTTCTGGCTGATCTCTATCCTAAACTCTAAATTTTGAACTACATTTTCCAAATTCCACGTTACACTGCGCAGCCATTTTCCAGCAACTTAGTTCGATCTTGGATTTCGAACGAAGGACTGCTGGACCTAAAACCAATAATTTTCTACACTTCTAGTCATTTCTTTCTACAGTTCCAGTGATATTTTGTGCAGTACAGTTGTTTAGTGCTGTTATTGTTTTCAGTGGACTTTTTACTCGTATGTATTCTTATTTGATCTTATCCAGAAAGTCACTGTAGGTAGTCGAGTCACTTTCCGGGCACGTACCACTGGGTTTTTCTGAAAAATTCATGTACGAAATATAGTAGTTTTGTGAAGGAAAAATTGTGAGGTAACCGGTCTGATCCTAACAAACTCTAGTTTTTGCTTAAATATAAAAAATATATTTTTTTTTTTATTTGGGTTGGGAGGTCAGATAGCAGTTGCTTTCCTAAAACTTGTGCCTAAACAAAATCTAAGAATCAAGTGCCAAAGCGGACCCCGGGCTACTTTGGAATACATCTGGGAAATCGCTAGGATGATGAGGAGGATGTTCGGTCGAATCCAGCCTAACAAAATTTTACTAAAAAATCACAATCGCAGTGTAGTGTACGCTTGGTCTCGTTTAACGCTTCGATACGTTATGCATGTCGACTGTACAGAGTGGCAGATAAGCGGTATCGGAGAGCATTTGCCGCATAGCTGCTAATTTCCGCCGCGAGATGGCGTCATTTACCCTCCGAACGCTTAAGGGGTGGTCTGCAGTAGCAGCGATCATGTTAAACAAATAACGTTTAAAATCATATTGTTTTGCTACGTTGATACATTGTTTATCAACTGCCTAGCTAGGATTCTTCCCTTACTATCGTACTAAGCATATATGTGCTAAGCATACAAAAAGGACAAATGATAATGTCCAACATAAACGCTACCCTACTAAGCTGGTGGTGATTACTTGTCCAGTAATTTTGTACTGTTAGTTAAAATGAATATATCTTTCTAATTATTAACAGCAATGTTTTAAGCGTATGATATGTTTTATTCGTCTAACATGACACACACATAATGACATGGTACAGCCTAGTTTTTGGGAAATCAGCAATATTTTGTAGGCATCAAGGATATGAATAAAACTTTGATTTTTTTGTTGTTTATTTCATTGTAAGCAAGACGAAAGTGATGGTATTTGAAAGAGATAAGGGTAGAGAGGGATGGGGGATAGAGGTCAGGGTTTGTGAAATTGCAGTTGATGGAAAAAAGTTGGAGCAAGTGGACGAGTTTGTGTATTTGGGGACTTTGTTCACGAGAGACAGTAAGCATGAGGGAGATATTGAAAGAAGAAAGATAGCTCTGGGCTTCGACTGAATGGGGCATTTCACGCCTTTATGAGCAGCCAGAAAGTGTATGAAAAGGTGCGGCTGGCTGTGCATAGAAGAGTGTTGGTGCCGACACTAATGTATAGTAGTGAAAGTTGGGTTTGGCAGAAGAAACATCAGAGTCGAGTGAATGCAATGGAAATGAGAAATTAAAAAAGACTGAAGAAACTCGTGTCTTGTATCAGGCCCTCCTTTATTTTTTATGTTATTTAGTTTTTATTATTTGTTTGAATAGAGGTAACTGTAATATATTTATTTCATACAAATTTTGCAGGCCTAGGCCAGCAAAGTCCACTTTTTTAATTTCTATTCCACATAAATTTGTGGCACAGGCATCATGACATTCTGCCACATTGTGTATTAAAAATAAAGCTTTGATTTTTTTGTTGTTTATTTCATTGCATGTTTGAGAAAGCCACTATACACACCTCGGCGGGAAATATGGGGTTGCCCGCCTCAGACATCTCCGTCTGTATGTCTTCGGCCAGCAAACCCCTTTCGTCCCGGCCTTTGTAGTAATGTACTATTACGCTCTACAAATTAAAAACATTATCGCTTGCACTGGCAACTCACCCACTGTCTCCACATTTCCTCACCACCACACGTTTTACCGCTTATTCTACCTTACCTTACCATTCTCAACCTTAATCAAATGACACATAGTCCATCAAAAACTTTTTAACAGCAGTAATAAATTGTTTATGTAAGTTTTGAACTGTATTCCCCATTATTAGTAGTCATCAACGGGTCATTTGATCTCTGATAACGGTAATAGAGTGATAAACATTAATATTTCGTTATTCAAATTGGATACGAAAATTGATACTACTTTTAAGGGGTTTGTATGGATGATGATGATGATGATGTTGACTCAAGGGCTTAAACTTGGAGTTATACGGATTTTTTTCCTTAACAGCACGCTGCTAAGTCTTCAATATACAATTGCTGTTAGAGTTAGTGTCTAGATGTAGTCTCGCTCTGTTGTTATTAGCACCGATTGTATAATTTTCTTGTAATATGATGATGATGTTGACTCAAGGGCTTAAACTTGGAGTCATACGGGTTTTTTTCCTTTACAACACGCTGCTACGTCTTCAACATACAATTGCTGTTAGAGTTAGTGCCTAGATGTAGTCTCGCTCTGTTGTTATAAGCACCGATTGTATACTTTTCTTGTAATATGATGATGATGATGATGATGTTGACTCAAGGGCTTAAACTTAGAGTCAAACGGGTTTTTTTTCTTTAACAGCACCCTGCTACGTTATCAACATACAGGTGCTGTTAGAGTTCGTGTCGAGATGTAGTCCCGCTCTGTTGTTATTAGCACCGATTGCATTTTCTATCGCATGTATAACGGGGAGTACTCCGAGGAATTGTACGGATTAATCCCTGCCGCTTCTTCCGCCATATCCCAACGCGACAACATTTCCCTCCTCATCATGTAGATGGTTGGCAGTCCACAACTGCACGTTTCTCCAGAAACTTCCTGCCTCGCACAGCTAAACTGTGGAATGAACTGTCGCCTGCGGTATTTCCCGACTGATAAGACCTTCAAGAAAAGAGCGCACTCCCATCTTAAAGGCCGGCAACGCACTTACAACCCCTCGGGTGTTGCGGGTGTCTATGGGCGACGGTAATCGCTTAACATCAGGCGATTCTTCTACTCGTTTGCCTCCTATTTCATATAAAATTGTATATATATAGAGATAAATAAACTAAAACCTTGCAATAAACCTGTATTCGATTTCCATTTTATTTATTACAGTTACAACTTTGTAACCTTTTCTAATAATTTAAAAGCCAATATTTTGTATACCTTTTTAACCGACTTCAAGATTTCAAAAGAGGAGATTATCAATTCGGCTGTTTTTTTTTTAAATGTTTGTTACTCCATAACTCCATCATTTCTAAACCGTATTTGAAAAATTCTTTTTTTGATTGTAAGTATATATATATCCAAGTTGGTCCCGTTTTTGTCAAAACGCAGTTCTGATGATGGGATCCATGAGGAATTGAGGGAACTCCTCAAATCTTTAAGGAAAACATATAGTGATTTTTGTGTTTTTATCAACAAGTCAAGCATTTTCATCTAAAAATGTGACATTGGATGAAATGGAACTGCTGATGATGATCAGAACAGAACTCTTCAACGACGAAAAGTTCACGTTTGGCGATTTGTCCTCCTAGCTGTGTTTGTTAAGCAATTTCTATTTTCACGATTAATTTTAGTTATGCTTGATTTCTGATGATGGGATCCATGAGGAATTGAGGGAACTCCTCAAATCTTAAAGGCAAACATATACTGATTTTTGTGTTTTTATCAACAAATAGAGCATTATCATACAAAAATGTGACATTTGATGAAGTGGAACTGCTGATGATGATCAGAACGGAACTATTCAACGACGCGTAGTTCACGTTTGGCAATTTGTTCTCTTCGTTTTGTTTGTCAAGCAAACAAGGTTTTTCCATGATTCCATGAGGAATTGAGGGTACTTAGTCTTCTACCATTATAAACATACTTATAGCCATTTTTGTTTTATTGTATGGAATCTAAGAGTGCACCATCTAAATATAATAATCTTTCACCGTCCTCCCCCATTGAAGTCGGTTTTTTTTTCCTTAAAAATTATGTTATACGCATTGAATGGTTCATTTTAGTTAACATTATTCAATTTACCTCCAAATTGAAAGTCAAAAGTGAATTGTGCGGGTACCATCATAAAGGCGGTTCATTCATATTCATATTTTAAATGTAACCGTTCCATTTTTCATTTCATAACTCATCTTTATTTCAGCTTCGAGTAGTTAATGGGTTAAGTGACAGTCAGGCCGCGCTATAATCAGACCAGCGGCGGAGGCCAACATCACGACAGCGGCAAACAAGCGTACGACTCGCCTGATGGTAAGCGTTAACCGCAGCCTATGGACGTCTGTAACTCCAGAGGTATCACATGCGCATTGTCGATCCTTTAAAAAATCACATTTTGTTTTTGAAGAATTCCATATTGTAGTCTCTCGGGAATACCTCGAGGAGCTCATTCCACAACCGGAGCGTCAAATGTCCGACCTGACAGGCCACGAGGCGTGTGGCCTTAAACCGGTATTACATCGTCCTGAATTTATCATCCTTAATAGGGGAGGGGAGTTGTAGCCTCTCGCTCTACCATATATGTACGTCCCGCTCTAAAGGTTCTGAATTCAGGCAGGTGTATGTTTGTATAATGCCCCGATAGATGGCGCTGTACTCATGCCGTTAAACTCCTAAATTAATGGGGTCGGGACGATCGTTGTACGGAACCCTCGGTGAACAAGGCAGACTCGGACTTGACTCGGATTTGCAGAGACACCACAACACAATAAAATTTCGGACTAAGGTTTTCTAAGATTGCTTACAACTTAGTTAGCGGTCAGGGATGCCAACATGAAATATCATGTCTGGTGGTGATGGAACCATGTCTAGTTAGTAAACTCTTCATATACGTTAGCCACGCATTCTGTATCGCACTTGAATATTTTTCACATGTAATAATGCATTTTTTTTGTTTAACAATTATGTTCTAACGCATTAAAGATCTACGCAGACGAAGTCACGGAAAAACGCTAGTCCGTAAATTAAAGAAATTACCTATAGTGAAGACAACACCATTATTTACCCTATATTCCGTGCGTATCGGGAAAAAAGGTATTTGGGGCCAACGTGTTGACAGCGAGGGTCTCCAATCAATAAGGAACTGGGGTCAACGCAATCCATAAAGAAGCGAGGTCATAAAAAAGGTCTATGGAAAAAATGCTTTGAGTTTAAGCTCGCTTTTGCCCACGACTTTGCTCGCGAGAACTTTCTAGTTGAAAAGTTTATATATAGAGTAGAATAGAATAGGAAAAATATATATCGCAATTTTTAAACTTCATATGATGCAGATAGATTAAAATAAAATAAAAGCTTAATTAATGATAAAACGGAGTCGACTCAGTATGATGTCGATCCACAGAAGAATATTATGTGAATCCACATGTGGTGCACTACAAAACTGCACGTTTAATAATCGCTATACCTACTTATAGCTATCTATGTACACAAATATTATATTCACATTTAAAACATAACACACGATTTCTTTTTATCTCATCTACACACAATGTTATTATTATTTATTTTACCGTACGCTACGCGTATAGAAAAAAACCGCTTTCTGGCCAAGTGTAGTAATAAAATGATGTACACAACACGGGAGGTAATAAATAAAGCCCTCGATTGCATATATATATTCGTCCCTCGCCTACAGCTCGGGCCGCAAAATCTTCGATCTCAGCCTTTCTTTGCTTTACCAACCTAGTTGTGTAATATACTATTTCATTGTAATAATATCATTGCCTTATTTCATAATTCACATAATAATCTATTATTGAAAATCAAATTCTAATAAAAATATGGAAACTCAGTAGACACTATTACCCTATATTTCTTTCTTTATTTAAACTTTATTGCACAATACAAGAAAAATGTACAAATGGCGAAGTTAATGCCATATATGCATTCTATATGTAATAGACGTATTTGTATTTTTTTTAATAGCACAGCTCTAGTGTTTTCGGAACGGATGTTTACTTTAACACGATCCATTGCGGCAATCCTCGGGGGGCTCAGATAATTCGATTCATTTGCTTGCGGTCTATTCAACAAACGTTTTACACGCGTCTGTAATCGTCCACAAAATCAGTTAAACCGGAGATTGATACTACTAAACGTCATTGAGGGTCAATATATACTGGTTCGTCTGTAACGTAATCTTTGGTAAGTTTTGTGTACGTACAACAACGCTGTTTTGGCATGTTTGAAATGAAAGGTGTGTGAGTTCATAGCGTATGATCATCACTTGTATAGTTGAATGTAAATTGTTTAAGTCCGTTACTTAACATACTATTCTGCATTGAATAAACTAAACTAGTCTGTGAGCCTTCACGAAAAAGACAGATTTATTAAATTTAAAATTTTCATACACTGACTCGACAAAAAAACTACAAAAATAACCAATCCTGCTCACAAAATTTCACGAAAATCGGTTGAGAAATGCGACCTGTAGAGGAGAACAGCGGGAAATCTGGTAATCCACTGACTCGACAAAAAAACTACAAAAATAACCAATGCGGAGGTCGTATCATCATCACTTGTATAGTTGAATGTAAAATGTTTAAGTCCGTTACTTAACATACTATTCTGCATTGAATAAACTAAACTAGTCTGTGAGCCTTCACGAAAAAGACCGATTTATTAAATTTAGAATTTTCATACACTGACTCGACAAAAAAACTACAAAAACAACCAATGCTGCTCAGAAAATTTCACGAAAATCGGTTGAGAAATGCGACCTGTAGAGGAGAACAGCGGGAAATCTGGTAATCCACTGACTCGACAAAAAAAACTACAAAAATAACCAATGCTGCTCACAAAATTTCACGAAAATCGGTTGAAAAATGCGACCCGTAGAGGAGAACAGCGGGAAATCTGGTAATCCGGACATAAGAAAGCATTTTTTCCAAAGCTAAAACGGAGACATTCGTTTCACTCGGTCAATGAACTATCCATATCTTTCTAAACGGATGTCTGTCGTCTCGACTACTGAACCATTTAAGACATTAATCACTAAGCGTTTATTTAAAATACGTCTACCAAGCAAACGGACACCCGTTTCAAAATGTTACGTATTTTGTTGAGTACGAGTAATAATCCTCTCATTTTCACTGCAAAGGCCAATATAAAATGATCACGCTTACCGGCTATTTGGATTTTGGGCAAGCTGCCTCATTAATTAAAGCAAATGTTCACTAAACATACTAATCTATGCATTATTATACCGGTTTGTGGATGCTGTGCAACGTGTGTTAATTACTCGAAATGCAATATTGCTTTGACTACAGTTTGTAAATACTTGCCGATATTGCGAATACAAGCGGAAATTGTTGGAAAATATGCGAATCATTATTAAAGATTGTCAAAAGCCAAATGATATTAGTAATTCTCGTGATTGAGCTGACTTCCACGATACAGGCTGGGCCTAGTGGGAAGTTCAAATACAAATCAAATACAATATTTTTTAACCGACTTCAAAAATGAAGGAGGTTCTCAATTCGTCTGTATGTTTTGTTTTACCGTTGTTAACACCGAATTGTGAAGGAGCCAAACCACATTATACTGAAAAACCAAATAATGCTCACATTCTAGTCAAAGATACCCACACGCCAATAAGCATTTATTAATCATATCTTCCATTCTCACATTGCGCATCAAACTACTTTTCACTTTCAGTGAAAACCATCCTTTGAGACTGAAACCTCAGTATTTCGTTCATTTGTTCTATTGTTCCATACAATTTCAAGCGGCAAATTATCTTACACAATGTACCTATATTCAACATTATTAATATCAGTCCGTCTGCATAGTGTCACGGCAAATGCGTCCCACTGCAAGCTGGCTGTTTCATAAACTAGGATGGAAGCATTTTGATACTTTATCAGCAAGTTTACTCTCCTATTTTAGCGATAATAAAAATAATATCGGATCTATAAGGTCAAATGTGACGTATGGTTTTTGCCACACATACATATTCTTCGTCCAGAAGGATCATAAAATGTTTTTAGTTAATTGAATCAGGAATTCTACGGGAAGCGGGTAAATAACAACAAGGATTTATCTTTAAGAATAAGATCGTAGTGATTCAGAAGACGGATGGACACGTTAGGTTAGAGGAGCTGGTAACAAAAGTCACCGAAACCTTGTCATCATATCAGCAGAAAGATGTCCACTGCTGGCACCCCACAAAAAGTGCAATGGACGGTGCTGCACCAACTGCAATCAATGGCCTCCCGCGACTTTAACCAGCGTCTTTTTTCGCGATCGCATCAAAAATGACGCTTTCTGCAGCAGAACCAAGTTAAAAAAAGCCAACTGTAAATATCAAATTATATTTTCAACATAAATAATGTGGGCATTTATCTTCAACTGCACCGAACCCTAGCCTTAATCCTATAGTATAAAGTTTATAATGTATTAATCTATTCTAATATAATGTAATGTAATGTATTGTATTGTGATATGATCCCAGTTGGTCGAAATAAATGAATTTATTATTATAATTATTATTATAACTTCGAAAATCTCATTGGTACGAGCGGTTCGAACCTACGACCGCCGCTTAACAGCCGCATGCTTTTAAGCCACTTTAGCGATGCATACCGTGGCGGTCTGGGCTGAAAGAATAGACAATAGCTGCTTTGCTCCATTGTGTCGGGCGCAAACTGCTTATGACTACCTAGTTATACTTTACACAAACACCGCCTAAGTCACCGGAAGTTGAAGTACTTATATGTATACCAAACTTCAAGTCAAATTAAGTAAGTATCAAGTTATCTCCAACACTCCAAATCCCTAGGGCCTAATCGGTTCATTTGGCGGCCGCTATAACTCATGCACCATACATAAACGAGTGCTATCGCGGTAATATATCACACGTAATTAAGCGTACGTTATTACGTGTGAAAAGTATTCTCATCAAGACTTGTAATTTTGGTGGAGCATTTGTTGCTTGGACCGATTTAAAAGCGAATTTAAAGCGAAGTTCATAAGGGCGGCCATTTTTTGTGTTTTTATAAACAAATAATCCGTTCGAAATATGAAGGAAACATCGTGGGGAAACCGATCTAACTAGGTCTGGTTTTGTCTCTGTTGGAAGATCAGTAGCATTACCATGAGTTTGCAGTGACCGTACTCGCTAGCGACTGCGTAAACAATCAGTATGGAGAATAAGTACAGCGCCTCTGGTGGTCACTCATAGAACTACACATTGGTACTCGTACCATGAGTCAATTACACGTTTACTATACTCGCTAACGTTAACTCGATTCATCGAGTAGTTTACGTTACGATCGGAGTGACGTGCCTAACTTCACAGCATACAAAGCTCTCAACAAAAGGCTAAGTACCCAAGGCTTCCTTTCAAAGTACAGAAATAAACCTGCTAATTTAAAGTGTCGTAGAACAGTCGCACAAAGTCAAATGTTTGTGAATCTTGTATTAGTTTTGGTTATTATTGCCATACCTATAAACTGAGTGATGCAGTCTTCCCAGTTTTTTTGTTTTTTTTTTGTTTGATGTGTTTAGATCTACATAAATTATATATAAATCCTAGTCTCATTTTATAATATTTTGAAGTGGATTTTTTTATTTATTTCTCATATCAGCCTGAATTTGTCTCTGTTATTTGTCGTTCATCTTCTTACGCAGCCGTCGCTAACATATTCCACACAAAATAATGCCTTGCCGATATTATTTAGATAAATAATTATTACAATCATTTATGAAACAAGATCTCTAATAAGCTTTCACGCTCCAATTTGCTAGTGAAATAGTTTACTACAGTCGATACGGTATTTTTCGATAGCGACTGTCAAATTGGTGACTCATGGTACCGATCTACGGCAACCGCTACAAAACGTTAGTCGCTAGCGAATATTACGTTAGCGTCTGGCGGGCACAGTGAACGCGCGGTTGACTCATGGTACGAGCACAATCGAAATCTACTCGAAACGCGTTTATTCGGTAGCGACTGTAGTAACGTAAAGTATATTTTCGATAGCATCTCATGGTAGCGGTACTGATGGCAGACGCTTTCTTACAACTAGTTAGTGTCTACGCGAAATCTTGGTATTAGGACCAAAGCGGATCCCGGGTTCCTTTCAATGTATGACATAAGATCTTGTGTACACAGTTTTGACAATAAATGTATCTATCTATAAGATACAACGGTGGTGATAATTCTTCATCGGCTTGCATTTTTCCCTTTTTTTTGCTTTGTGTCTACAATTAAAGGTCTTAAAAATAAGAACATGTTCCAACACAACCCTGTGAGGGCATTGCAATACTACATTAAAGGGAGTGGTAAAATAATTAATTACCTTAATAACTATACATCGATTTATCAAAATAGTAATAATAATTCACTGTAAAAAGCTAAACATATTGTAAAATTAATAATAATTAGGAAATAATAAATCATTCATGATAAAAATAATTCCTTAATAAAGTAACAATACCTACATTGTAAAAAGCTAACAATATTTTTTAAAAAACTGATCAAAATAATTACAATAAATAGTCAATAATAATTCATCCATGTTAAAAATAATTCATAAAAAAATAACGATTCCTTATTATTTGTTGCTTAAGAATAGCTGGGTAATAATAATTTATGTCAATTCTGATATTTGGGGTCATCTCGTCATTCCATCGTCATCCTTTTCTCGGCCTACCTTGCCTCTTACTTCCATTCACATTCATATTTCATTCTCTTCTTGCAACATGGCTTTCGTCCTCCTCATTACATGACCGTACCACGGCAGGTGATTTGCTCTTAGCTTTTCGGTGATGGGTGCTACTTTCAGGCTTACCCTTATACAATCAATCCTAATCCGGTCCATTCTTGTCACACCACACATCCATCTTAACATTCTCATCTCTGTTGCATGAAATCTCGTTTCATCCCTCATCTTTGAGGCCCACTGTTCCGATCCATATATGATGACAGCTCTTATTATGGCCCTATAGATTTTAACCTTCAATCGAAGGGGCATTCGGGCGTCACATATTGTTCCCGAAACCTGTGCGTGGTGATAATTATTTAACCCAATTGTCACTTTGTTGCATCGTTATTTATTTTCATAATCCAGAAATTATGGTGGTTATTTATGGACGTGAAATCATTAAAATCCAAGTTACTTAATCGTGTCTTTAAGAAAAAGATAAAATATATTCTTAACGCACTGCGAACACCAGTTCGTAGTGCATCTACCAAGGTATATTATAGATGTATAATGGGCCTATAATTTTATGAATAAGTTAGACTTTGAATTATACACTTCTCAGTGTACAAGCAGCCTTAGCTTGCATTTGACGCAGTATGCAGCCGACAGCCGCTGTCTCACAGTAATTAATTTATTACATCAAATTAATTAACACTCCCTTAATTACTGAGCGTTGATTCACGCTAAAGACTTATTATGAAGCGCTTTGCAGACAAATGATAAGACCTGGTTTAACCGCGTGGGGACTCAATTTAATTTATAAGTTGTAGATATTTAAAAGATTTACTTATATCGTAATGAGTTTGCCTTTTGTACAAAAAGTAATTTTGTACAATAAAGACTACATTTAAATGTAGTTGATATGAATATATGAATGACAAAAAAAAATACACTATTCAACTGCTTCCGCTTACCGAGATAACATCACCGAATAGGTACACAATGGGTACTTACGAGTAAACTAAACTAAACAAAACTGACGATTGACGCCTAAAAAACTTTAATCATCGCATCCCATTTTATTGCTTAGCATGAACTGTTTTGTAAATGCATGATATTTGCGTGTGTCGTCGTAGTACAACTCCGGCTGCGAATAGACGTGTACTTGTTCTCGAGCAAGTTGTCGAGTGATATTGCCAAACTACAGCTTTCTATTAGTAAACGGACATGGCGAAACTGTAAGGGTTCTTTGTTTACTACACGGAACTACGGAACTTACAAAATATTGGTTGTGGACAACTAAGGCCCATGTTACAAATACAGTACCTAACATACATAATATTGATAGCCCTAAAAATAATAATAAATTATTTAGGCAACGAAACGACGAACGTCAATTCCGGCAGGATTCGGTAGGCTGCCCTGAAACCGCCAAAACACGCTTCAGCCTGAAATCAGCACACGTGCAGAAGCTTTGTTGCGATATTAGTAAAAAGGTTAGAAACAAAATTGTCAAATGTGTCGAATAATCCTGCACTAACAGTTAACTTGCAACGAGATAAGATCACCTACCAACTATACTAATGGTCAGTTGTGTTACTGTTATAGATACACATGAATGTGTACTCGAGTGCAAGAAGCGAAGCGGGCGGTCTTAGCGTCAACGTCCTGACACCCGGCTTAGAATGTGCCATGCGCTATATTCACTTAAGCAGTAACGGTGTCAAGTTATGAGGGACTAGCTAGCTGCCTGCTCGGCATCGCCTGCATATTAGATAGAACTTTCAGTCCATCAAAAACCCACAGTTCTATGTACATGTGAAAGGTTTTTTTTTAATCTGACGAGTATCTAGTGCCAAAAGTTATCTTTACTCCCTACACACAAACTTTACATCTTTGTGATATTAGTATACATCTTTCCTAATATAATAACGCTGACAACGAGGCAAGATGTTTTCAGTTTTCTTTTTGTTTAGTAGATATCATAAAATACGTAGGTATATACATATACTTAAAGCGAGGCCAGGGGTCATAGCTTTTACTTATTTTTCCTGACGCCAGTCGCGCATAAATTACTTCATATAGTTACTTAGTCCATAAGGGTTGAAAATCAAGTCAGTTTTGCTGAGTGTTCCAGAGAATCAGATTGTGCTACCAACTAACCTCAAATACAAGACAGAATAGCATTCACACAACTATTTGTGCTATGCGATCAAATATCTGAGCAACTTGCCGAGTGACGTCATTAAATACGTTGCTTGAGTTTGGGTACGGTGTGTGTACGGGCGTCGCTTTCCGTTAGAAAAACAGTTTGAATGATTTGTACAACCCGGTCTTAATATATGTGCACCTCGCCGCGTGACGTCAGTACGGCGCTTTGGTACAGTAAATAGTAGTTCAAAAATAATAGTTGCAATTTTATTATCTGTTATATCAATGGATAGACAGAGCATAACACGTTGTAGACGAGTGATTACTCAACTCATGTCGTCTTGATTTAATTTAGTCGGTGACCTTAAAGTAAAAATGAAGTTTCCCGCTACCGCTTATGAATTAAGCCAGTATTGAATCCGGATTAATTTCAGTGCTCTCGTCCGCTGTCAGGACGTACGTTTAATGGACACAAAACATCCGCCATTTTGCGTTTCAGTAAGGTTAGCCATCTTCATTCTGTAGGACTTGGTAGCATCTTAGATCCTTATATTATATGACCTTTTTCTTGACATTCCTTTAGTGGCCTCAATTCGTAGTTATTTGGTTTTTTTTTCAAAACTATCTGATTAAACTTATCTGGTTGAAATCAAATTTAATATGTCGCCCGCGATCCCTGCGACGTAGTCATGCGTCAGCATTTGAGCAATAATATCAAATGGAACTAATCATATCAACGCTTTGAGTGGTTACAGCACTAATCAAGCGCTGCCATGGTTTGGAATGCATTCGAATGACTTGAGAACATCTAACGTTCAAGTTGATTGTACACTTGGCAAAGCCTAATACTAATAATAGTTGTGCCTCGCATTCCATTGTTCTATCACGGACAGTTATGCAAAATGAAATAGGATGGATCAAATGCTACGAAAAAATAGCGAATACGATTCACAATATGGGGACAGAAAATAGCAAATACGATTCACAATATGGGGACAGAAAATAGCAAATACGATTCACAATATGGGGACAGAAAATAGCAAATACGATTCACAATATGGGGACAGAAAATAGCAAATACGATTCGCTACAGGGAACAATGAATGAGGGCATCAATTTAGAAATGTATGTCCCATAGTCATACCATTTTCGTGTTGTTTTATTTCTTGTTACATTGCACTGCGCTTGTACACCATTCTTGTAACTCCATATATTGGCTTCTCTTTCAATTTGTTTTTAAGTTTTTAAGTGTTAAAACTATTCAACGTTAAGTTTTCTGTGTATTTTATTTCTTGCCGTGACCTACTTTCGCTTCACGAAGTTCACGAGTTATGTTTATTCTAGTTTGATTGTCAAATTGTCATGTTACATAATAGTTTTAATATATTTTTTTTATGTTCGGCCTGGAATCTGGTATTTTAAGTCCACAGTGAGGCGTTTTTCTTTTTTTCTTCTTAGATTTTATTGTTACTTTTAATTTATTGTTTGTTGTTTTCTTATTTGTTTTTTGTAATTGTGTGTATGTGTGCGTCGTCATGGCTCCGTGATCTCACCAAATGGTCATAGCGGAAGACCAGCGCTGGCTCTGCCAGCACTACGCTGAGCTGTGACCATTTCGTGGCAAAATCTGATTCTGTAATGTGATTGTTTGTAAATTGTGTTGTGTTTGTCATGAATAAATATTATATTATATTGAAGGTTGATCTTGGATGCGGTTAGAAGGGCCAGAAAATATGGCGTAAAGCCACGGGAAAAGCGAAATGTATGGGAGTATTATCGCTCAAACAGAATAAGCTAAGTGTATGCTAATCTTATTAACGTCCCTGTTCTTCCGATGAACCTCACTGCCACTGAAAGTGTAAAGACTGACTCATCTGATGCTGGTTGCCGCACCGTTGAGCTACTATTTTGGAAAAACTATTTTGTGATACTGACTTACGTCTTTTAGATTTATATTATTTTGGTTTTCGTGCTGGTCAATACCTACTTTATCATTGAGGTTCATCGGCTCGGCTATATACTGAACACCTGGAATGCATTGCAATTTGAGAAGAACAAAGGCAGAACGAAGTTTTATTATAATATACACTATTAGATATAGTAAAAATATTCAAGTAGCGTGAACAACGGCTGATAAACCTCGCGAAACGACTAAAAAATACCCATTTTTCTTACGCCTTTACTATTTTGCGGCTTGTTGATCACTTGTGGACTTTACACCGCTAGCGCTCGTAACTCAAGCGGCTATCAGGAATGAATACGGATTAGTTTCAGTGCTCACGTTCTCGGTTATACTACCGTTTAATGGACACAAAACAGCCGCCATTTTGTGCACAAAATTACCCGCTAACTGCCCAATTTCTGAATGTCGGATTAACTAGACACTTGTCCGTTTGGCACGCGATTATGTTTTGTTACGGGTTTTTATGGGATTTGGGGATCTATTTACAGACCAATAGTTACTGAGTTTCAACACGCACATGTCGGGCTAGCTGGCAAAATTACTCGAAGGTTTTATCCTACAAGTACAGTAGTTGGCGGGGCGGAATCTGATTAGGGTATTTTCTACTTCACCGAGATCTTACTCATGTCATCCAGATATCCCCACTTGTCTGTTTAATATTTAACAGTATAACGTCCGAGTACCGTAAAATGGGGTAGAGTTGGGTCGAAATCGAAGTTCAAACCTGGATAAAAGTTTATTTTTATATATGTGGCACATTATTTTACATACAAAAAAGTGTTCCGGAGGTATGAATTTTAATTTGTCAATGATAATTTGTTGCTTAATTGCATAGTTTCAACGAAAAATACATACTATTGGGGTTGGGGTTATAAGGGCTAGCAATGGGGTGAGATGGGAAAATTGATAGGGCTGATACTATCGGATTACGACAATAGCTTGACTTGTTAAGAGATTTTTTTATTAATGCAGCAAAATTGTTTTATTTATGCTCCTACTTAAACCGGTAACCGGTGGTTCGTATGTTTTCTGTAAATTCTGACCCTTATTTGAAACGTATAAATAGTCTTTAGATCAATTAAAAAAAATACTTTGATCTATATGGAATTAGTAAGGTGAATCCCATCAAAAACATTAATATGAAATTAATGACCTGCACGACACACTATGACACGTCGACAGATAGAAACGTCTATCGACGTAGTGTCACAATTTTGTGTGCAAACACATAACTAGCATGACACTGCGTCGTCAGAAGGGACGTCTTTCGACCTAGTGTCGTATTTTGGTATGCAAATGCATGATCAGCACAGCACATTGCACATTGACATTTAAGCATGGTCAAATATGTTCAAATACGGCGATAAAATTCCACGTCTGTCGACGTAGGTGCCTTCCTGACTTGTCGATGCGGAGGCGGTACGATATGAGAAAACTGTCAGCTGTCAGTGTCAACCGATATCAATGCAGTACTGCCCCAATTCTGCGCATGGTATTACTACTGCGCAAACGTAATACTGACAGTATTTCGTCAAGTGAGGAAATATCACACCAGTAAACTTACGTCAAAGAACAAAATACCTATCAAATATCGCACCCGTCCCGCCAAGTCAGGCAGTCGCCGTAGTGTAGCAATAAGGTACGTATTTTTATATGTAACTTGACACTACGACACGACAAACAAACAATGTAAATCGAAAACCCTGAACTACGAACACCAACTCCCCCGTCTATCATCCCGGTACACTCCGTTCGTAACACCAACTCTCCCCATTCATGACCCAACTATCCCCGTTGTCGACCCAACTCACCCCTTAGTACATCCCTGCTCTCCCCATAAAAATACTCAAATGCGGTTGAATCGTTATCTATGTTAAAACCATCTATCTATATACTTATAATAAAGCTGAAGAGGGTCGAAAGTCTGTACATGAAACATATTTGAAAAAAATTGGCTGGGGATACATAGAATCGATAACGTTACAACAGTTTTTAGACTTTTTGTCAGTTTATCTGTTTACTTGATCGCGCATCACGTGAAAACGGCTGAACGGATTTTGATGCAAACTTTACTTATCTGTCGAGTAAATCCCCGATCAGGTTTTAGGCTATAAAAGTTGTGCAGATTTGCATTAAAAGGGGGCAAAAAGAGGGGTTGAATTTTGTATGGGAATTCCTATAATCCATGAAAATTGGTAAGCACATACTAGACAACAGAAAAAACATTCCACCACCACCACCATATCAGCCCTAGGACGTCCACTGCTGGACATAGGCCTCCCCCAATTTCATGGGGGGTAAATGCCATAATCACCACGCTTGGCATGCGGGAAAAAACATTCACATTCAAAATTTGTGAAATCTTAAGATAAAAACAGAAAAAAAGAAGTAAACGCTAGCGCTGGGCCGGAACGCTGTGTAGTGTGCGCGCCAGCCGCCACGGTCTCTTCAAAATTTTAAAACTTTTAGCGTTTAGCCCTTTAAGTACCTAACTGTGACCCTGAACCCAAATTTCGGTCCCGTTTCCAAGATATAAAATCTACATGTGTAACTTTGTGATAAATGATTGTGTGAACTATTACTTTTGCCGATTACTTAATATTCAGTCACTACCACACAAATAGAAAGATAAAAAAAGAAAGATAGACACATGATGTCCTAAATAACCTATACGTAGTCTGAATAACTACGCTCTGGCGTCAGCCTCGCGTGCCTTGCCGCCCTCCACCACGCCTTCATTATTGTGTGTTTTTTTCTTTATATGAAAAGCCCACTGTGTTGGGATGCTCGACCTTCAGCCTCGCGTGCCTTACCTCTCAGCTTCGGGCTTTCGACCCTCAGCCTTATAGGGCCCGCTATTGGGATGCTCGATCTTGCGCCTCGCGTGCCTTAACACTCAGCTTCGGGCCTTCGGCCCTTAGCCTTATTAAAGAGCCCACTCTATTGGGATGCTCAAACTACGGCGGCACTTAGGGCGTTCAGCCCTCTGAGTTACGTGAACAACCCGTTCTGTTGGTACGCCCAGCCTGGGGCCTTCGACTCTTATGGTCGCTTGTAAGACACATCATGTTGTCCTAAATAACCTATACATAGTGTGTATAACTACGCTCTGGCGTCAGCCTCGAGTGCCTTGCCAGACTCCAACACGCCTTCTTTATCGCGTATAACAATCTTGGCTTGACTTGGCACGCCCATCGGGCCTCCGGCCCTCAGCCTTATATGAAATGAAAAGTCCGATCATCATTACGTACTCGTAAAGAACCCGCTCTGTTGGCACGCTCGGCCTTCGGTTTCGCGTGCCTTGCCGCCCTGCTTTGGGCCTTCGGCCCTCAGCCTTGCATAAGGAGCCTGCTCTGTTGGAATGATAGGCCCGCATGTCTTGCCAGTCTGCTTAGGGCCTTTGGCCATAATACTTTCATGAAGAACTCGCTCTGTTGGGACTACGCTTTACGGCAGAACTGCGTAGCAAGACTTCTATCATTATAATTGTTATTTATTTGACGGGATTCATTCATCTAGAATTCATTCGTTTTGACAATATGATTTCGAGAGAATACGGGGTGTATTCTCTCGAAATAAGGTCCTAGAAAAATTGTATGGAAAAACAAATAATTCTAAGGCGAGAACGAGTTCTACTCGGACGAAGTCGCGGGCAAAAGCTAGTTATAAATAAAGAAAATATAACTTATGTTTTTCTGTTTCCAATAAGCTAGGTAAGTATAAAAACGATATCCGAAAAGTGGATGAACACTTATGTACTTTGGCAAACATCACATAAAAACAAAGTTAAATTCAACTAAAAATCCGCCGCTTTCGAGCTTCAACTTTGACAGTGAATCTGTGTTGGCAGCTTAGTATTGCGAAAATAAGAAAAAATATGTCTAAAAATATAATCAAATTACTTTGAGAGTAACCAAAAAAAAAAAAGTTATGTTACTAGTATGTCAAAATCTAGTCAAAATAATGAACATGATCTTTGAAAGTAACCCGAAAATTAAAGTAGCTACTGAAAAAAGAAATTCTGGATTCGCAACCCAACTCCCCCCGCGAACCCTACTCACCCCATTTTACGGTACAGATTTATAGGTTCGCGTGTTTCCTGTAGGCATTGCGGAAGTTACGGGCAGTAAAGCCTTATTTTTGGTTGACTTCTTAGTCCAATATACATAATAGGGTTTTGTATCAAGGTTCCGAGGGCATCCTTTGGGTACGGAGCTCTAAAAATGTATTTTCGTACACAAAGAGAAGTAAAACAATATAAAATTCAACATTTAAAAGTACCTATTGGAACACACTGTTTGATCTACACCTTTGTAAGTTTAAAGGCATATCGAATTTTATGCTTAGGTACGTTTTCCTCCCGTTTTAGCTAGCTTTGTTCCTTTGAACCTAACACAGGCATGGTTCCTAATAAAACAGAAATACGTCTACGTCTATCCATTCACCAATCTATTTGGAATCCCTATTCACACTTTCTAAAATACGAGCGATACGCAGAAAATCTCAATTTAGAGCCTATCAAAGCATACCTCCCGGCTTCGATGAACAGTATTGATCAAAGCCGTACCGACCGACCCTGAATTCAGAAGTACCAGAGCGTGATAATTGTATAACTGTATGTCTTGTTATGCTGAAAAACTCGGAATTCAGTTCTAATTCTAATTTATTTTTATATTAATTGCATAAAGGCGAGTGAACTGCGTGAATTTGTATTTTGAAGTGTGACATATGTGAATAGTAAGTTTTGTCAAGAACCAGGTTAACGCAAAGGGTGAGAAGTTACAACAACATCGGCATTTACGAAGTATTTCATTCACATCTCTCACATCCCCTGGCTATTTTCTTATGGTTAAACTAACTCTTTCACAGGACTAAAGTAAATGACTTTTCATCTATACTTAGACCTGTCCAACCCATTTAAAGCCCACAAACGCTACGGGTGTAAACTACTAACCGTGTCACGCAGCGGCATTTTTCGCCATGTAGAAAAAATCGCATGGGGACGTATGGTGTTGTCATGGGTCTTGAATGGGACAGATCAGTGGTTCAAAATGTTGACAGACCGAGACACATCTACAAAAAATCCAATTATGGTCCTCAGCTCTTGGATGTCACTGAATAAATAATAGTACATTACTGCAGAGGCCGTGAAGTACTAAAAAGTACTCGTACTCGTTTTATCCGGCCTCGTCTACGACTCGGCCGTTTATCCCAAACTCGTCCAGCAATCCCTGTTCCGGCCGAGGATTGTATAGTACTTTTCTCAAATATGTTAGAAAAAAAAAACAATAAAAAACTACAATGTAAAAAAAACTAAAAAATACAAAACGTCCAAAATTAGCAAAGCATCACGACAAATAACGGAAATTAAATAAAAACTCGAAAAATGCTACAAAATAGAAGCACCATTTAAAAAAAACACGAAAGAACTAAAAAATACCAAGAAACACGTAAAAACTAAAAAAAATACCAAATACATGGAAAAACAAAAAAATGACGAAAAGAACTTAGAAAAAACTTTAAAAAAGTCTAAAAATATGAAAAAACAAAAAACGCTACAAAATAACACGAAAAATCTAAAAAAAACATAAAACTCGAAAAATTCGAAAAAAAAACAAAATACAAAAATACAAGAACGATAAAAAAACCGGAAATATCTAAAAAACTACCAATTTACATAACAAATTAAAAATACGAGTATATATACAAAATCGTGGCGGTTGGCTCTATGTAATATTTCCTTTATCAGTTGATTTAGTAAAGAAATTTAAAAAGTTAGAGCAGCGGACAATAATGTTAGTTTCATACATTCTCCATACATTACTTCTTGGCCGCCGGCCAAGAAGTAATGTAGGGAGCCGTAAACAGGGAACTTCATGTCCTCTTTTCGTGACATTAATGCATACATTTAGGCGCATGTTTGAGAAAACGTTATTATGTGTTCAGGATTGTCCAAAAATGTTAGGCCTTAACCAATATCTACTCGTGACCCACCAGTAGGTCGCAACCCTTTGAGAAATGCTGGGCTAGATAATACCCAGGGTAAGTACCATTAATGTTAACATGTCGGCAGACTTGTACATGATAAATCTTTTAACCTGAGCTTTAAATAATCATAATCGGGTCGGCAATATGCTAATGAGCGCGGTGGATGTAAATAACGGTTTAGTTGTTCACGGACACAAGGGAGGGAAGGATGTGTAGCATTTTACTAGCTTTAAATCATGAAGTACTAAGCAAAAGGACCGCCAATGTCCATACAAAATGGCCTCTATTCAAATGAAAATGCCTAGTGTGTATTTATAACAAGTGACACCAGCCGAACAAGGCTTTACAGAATATTTGTATTTGATCTTTTAAATGGTACCTATTTATCATACTAAGCTACGAGTCAATGTGTAATGGACCCCAATAGTGCACATTTTATGGTTCCGTAGTAAACAGTTATAGTTTTGCCATATTCGTCTGTCCGTTGTACTTGTAAATAATCTAGTGCCAGACTTGGCACCTTTTCAGATACCACTACTTTTGTTGGAACACGAGAACTTGGCTTATTTTTAACATTTATGTTTTGATGGGATATCATTATTTTTAGCTTAATAATAGACACCATCCTACAGACTATATTTTTGTTAAAATCTTTTTCTTTCAAATTCAGCAAAAATTCTAAGGATTCAGCACTTAGTGTGTAAATACGTGAAAACCGTTTTAGGTTCGTAACCATACAAATTACCCAGCTGGATGCCAAATCTCAACTTGCTAGGTCATTTGAAAGTGGGTTAGGTGTTAAGTCAGTCAGAAAAATACCGATTTTAGATGATTGTATCTTAATATAAGCGATTGAGCTGATATTCATGAAATTTGAGGTTCTAGTTAGCCTTAAGGGTCTTAATAAATGAACAAAATTTCATATGTTTATGGTTGTTTTGTTAGGGGTCAAAAGTGGCTCCAAATGGTTCGGGTAATATAACACACGTGGCTGCTGTTCTCTTCTTTTGAACTTGTACAAAGGGTACAAGTTTAAAATATTTTTACTAATATTATATTTACACCCTTTTACTAATATTTTATTATAATGTTTGCCATCCTGACAGTCAGTGTGTAGCGGTTAATAGTCTGTTGACGCGCGTTATCAGCGCCGCGCACACGCAGAGTTACGGCGGTTATTACGCGCGTTAGCTGGCGTGGTAATGACTGTACTACGACTTTTGAGGCATCATCCAATTTGGTTTAACACTTAAATCGATACTTTGTACCATGGATAAGTTTGAACAGATCTTCGTGGGCTTAAGGTTTAGGTAAAAAATATATACTGTGAAACCGGTGTACATATGTACACTGGTTTCACAGTATTATTATAAATCAGAAACAGAGTTGGGTTTTACAAAAGTCATTTATTGATAATTTAATGCTATTTAAGAAACTAACAAAACAACTATTACAAATCAGATCTCATGAAATACAATAAAATGAAATAAAGAGACAAATAATTGCGATAAATACAGAGCACCCCGTCTTACGACTACCTCGTACGACGGATGACAGACAAAAGAGAACCGGACACCTCCCGCCATACTTTTATACTATCACCCGCCATACCCCCGCCACAACTTAACCTAAAATGCCTAACACGGCCTCTCCTGATATTCTGACGTCCTCGTCAGGTTAACTGGTGGAGTTAGTCCGTATCAGACAGAGCATCGCCTCGTAGGGAATCCGTTTCCAGGTTATCTGGTCTCGTTGAAGACCCTGGTGCTGGCTCATCTATCAGAACAGGGTCGGATTAGGACGTGTGGGAGAACCTGGCTGGACTTGCTTTAGGTTATCATTTTCAACGTCGTCATGCGCTATAACAGAAAACATAATGTTACAAATCGATCTTATTTGTGGTGCCATGAGTATCATTTGATCCATGGCCCCATACGAGGATTAGCACGTTAGTAAGGTTAGCTACACAATCCCCTCATAAAAGTCAAACAGTTGAATGTCTGTATTCCATAGGGAAAATGAATGTAAGACTCACCACCTTGCAAGTCTTACACAAAATGCAACTGTTATCCAAAACTCCATGCATTCAAATAAATATCAAGCGTAAAAACATGCTTAGTAATGAACACCGTGAGCGTACATCGTACGGTGACTGATCGGTTTGCAAAGCCGACCAGCTTCCGAGGTCGTGGGTATACCTTTCAGTGCACCACAACGACAGATACAGAGGTCAAGGGTGCACCTCTCAGTGCACCTCACAGACAGATAGAGGTCATGAGCACACTCATCAGTGCACTACATCGACAGAGAGGTCAAGAGCACACTTATCAGTGCACTACATCGACAGAGAGGTCAAGAGCACACTGATCAGTGCACTACATCGACAGAGAGGTCAAGAGCACACGCATCAGTTCACTACATCGACAGAGAGGTCAAGAGCACACTGATCAGTGCACTACATCGACAGAGAGGTCAAGAGCACACGCATCAGTGCACTACATCGACAGAGAGGTCAAGAGCACACTCATCAGTGCACTACATCGACAGAGAGGCCAAGAGCACACTTATCAGTGCACTACCTCTGCATTGACAGAGAGGTCAAGAGCACACTCATCAGTGCATCCATCGAGAGAAGAATCCAACAGATACACTGCTTTATGGATTATACGGTTCATGTACAAAAACAACAGCACGACTCAGGGGTCCATTCACCTTCCCAGGAAACCATGTATTGAGCAACCAGCCAAAAGCTTCAACTTATAGCGACCATGATGAGGAAGAATACGCACCACCCGGTATGGACCACGCATCCCGCGGTCCAGCTTTCCTTTAGATTGAGCGTACTTAGTACGGGCTCTCATCGCAGTCTGGTTTTGAATCAACCGTTCGGCCGTCCTTTGTGTGACAACCTCCCTTGTTGACTCTCGATTACCTAAGGTTCCGACGTGACATCTCGCACCAGAACTCGAATCACTGATGTAGTATTTTTGTGGCCAGTCAACAAATTTAAAGCCGACATGGCACTATTTTTTGTATGTGATGCCAAAATTAAAATCTTGCATGTAAATCCTCCATCTTGCTGCACGCGGCAATAGATTCCTTTTGCTTTGAGTAGATTTCAATTCATTACAATTTGTTACCATAGTGAAACGCACTCCGATCAATTAGTGTCTAAACTACCGCAATGATTTTACCAAACCCAGGGTCTCGAGCTCGTAAGAATGATATTTTGGCTCAGCACCTTTAGTCACCTGGCTGTAGTATTGTAAGGCTCGAAATGATCTCCAGCCTAACCGATCTCGATCTTGGTCAGTCCCCCAACAAAACTCAACATTTTTTCGCATTAAGCTCCGCTACATATCCATTTTTCCGGGTAAAGGTCGGAAATCTTCGTTAGGTATAACGCAGCCAAAGTACTCAATTTCGGTGCGCAAAACACTTTTTGAGATTAGTCGAGAAACCTGAATTTGTTACGGTACCAAACTAAGCACGTCTCTCAAGGTCTGAAGACCTTCGTCGCAGTATTGGAAAGGATCAAGTAATCGTCTATGTACCTCCACCAAAACCTTTCCAACTTTATAAATTCGCATAACGTAATGCCAGACTTATGGCATTTTCAAACATTTGCAGTGCGTTCGGTGGTCACAGACAAACCAGGTAAGCGGCACATCATCATCATCATATCAGCCGAAAGACGTCCACCGCTGGACACAGGCCTCCCTCAAAGAGTGCCACAATGACCGGTCCTGCACCAACCCACGCACCCAGCGGATTCCCGGGACCTCCACCAGGTCACCAGTCCACCCTGCGCGGGGCTCACCCACACTGCGCCCTCCAGCCACGTAGCCGCCACTCGAGAACCCTTCCGCCTCAACGGCCATCGGTTCCACGCGGAATGCGCCCCGTCCACCGCAACCAAGCTTAGCGATTGGGAAGGCTCGGTTATTTTGGTCCTACTGCAGATAACCTCACCTCCGATGCGATCGCACAGAGATACTCCCAGAATCGCCCTCTCCACTACTCTTTGGGTGACTTTGAGCCTTCCTATGAGGCCCATAGTAAGCGTACATGTTTCTGTGGCATATGTCAATCACTGGCAACACACAACACACACTAGTGATGTCATGATTCTCGTCTTGAGACACTGCGGAATATCGGACGAAAAGATGTGCCGTAGTTTCCCAAACGCTGCCCAGCGGCACATATTCTTCATGTAATCGGAGCTGGTGGAATCCCGTAGCCATGTCTAATGTAGTAAAGTACCCACACTTTCCTAAACGGTATTATGTGGTCGTCGAACAGTAAAGGATATCTATCCTTGACAGTTACCTTAATTAAGGCGCGAAAATCCAGGCACACACGCCGTGCACGCACGTCCTTGTTTTTGACTAATAAAACAGGAATAGCATAAGGTGATTCGGACTAGAATATGATATCCGTGGACAAAAGATCTTGAACAATGTCGCGATCTATTAGTTTTTCTGTGAAACATCTTATAAGGACGATAGTTAACGGGCACGTTGCTGTTAAGTCGAGTACGCATGCTCCCATTGGTGACAGTTGATGTTGATTGATTTCAATCTTACCAACTTGCAATCAGTTAAGAAAGTCTTTATCACTGGGTGCGTATTTGACTCCACAATCCACCACCAGTGACACCATTAGGGGATTTGAATCATGAACGAGGTTTTGATTATTCTTAGTGCGTATATAGATTACACCGTCACTATTGTGTACATCTGTACCTATAATGATTCACACATTCATTAGGAACACTAGAGCACTCGTGGCCCAGCGGCACCCACCTACCGCGTGCGGTATGCGAGGTTAAGCAATCTGGGCGCAGGTCAGTTCTTGGATGGGTGACCGCTTTGAGTGGTTACTAACTGAGCGCTCTCGTGCTTTGGAAGGCACGTAAAGCCGTTGATCCCGGCTGCTGTCTACGACAGCAGTCGTTAAGCCAAGTTAGGGGCCTTCGGGCGGCTTGAGAACTTCTAACAGTCAAGTCGCCCACTCACTTGACAAAGGGGGGTCGAAGTTGCATCACATCCGTAGGGAGTACCCACCATTACCCTACACGTGACCCCTGGGTGGTGCTAAGAGTGCAACAAAAACTGGCAACCGTACTTGTCTTCTCGAAGATCTCACGGTTCGTAAATAAATGCCATACGATTAAATAAATAAGGAACCACTAATAAATCTACTTGTGGTGAAATGTCTTATAACTCGATAGTCAGCGTAACGTCTACACAGGAATGCCTTGTACAACATAATAACACCCACCACTATATCACTAATCTGGTGTGAAGGAGAAGAGCAAAACTTAACGTTTTTTTTGTTACTCGTATTACTGTGTTGTTATTCAACACATTGTTTGGCAAAACATGATTTAAATATCGTGGCCTGGCTTTTTGCAATAAGCACATGCCTTTGCGTTAGATCAAGTTTTATTATGAGGTGGGGCCTGCTCAGATGATCCTGACGTAGCAGGCCTTAACTGCTTAGGGCACGACACCTGCTTATGACCAGAATCACCACAACCATAACATTTAGCCACTTGCAACGCCTTCTTAAAACCTTGTGATTTCTTTATGCCATCGCATTTAAAAGGACCTTGACGACCCGCACGATGATACATAGTCGTATTAACATTTTTCGATGGCTTCATAAAAGTGGATAAGTAAATGACCATATTGGTGGGTTTTAAGTTTGCGTTTTTTGCCGTTGCTTTCATTTGAGGGTCGATCATACCTTACAAAACAATCTCCGTAACTAAATCGTCATTAAGGCACTTAACTATGCGTATCCGTAACAGAGGCTTACACGCGTAGTCAGCATAGGTACAAAATTTATCAGAATTAGTGGGCAAAACCTCAAATAGTATACCGGCTGAATCTATTTTCTTTACACAAATCGCTTTTAAAATCAGTCCAAGATAGATCAATTGACACCCACTCCTTGAGCCACGATTTGGCATTACCCTTTAAACAATTTCCTCCGCGTAAAAGACAATCACAATAGTTCTATTTCTTTACAAGCATAGCCCTATCAACCTCGCTGAACTATGAATCCACATCGTGGTTGCTGGGATCAACATTGGGAACATAACAGTGTCCAGTATTTACAGACTTTAAAGAGTGGTTTGCTTCCACGATTTGATTTATATACCTAGTTCGGTAGGTACTGGAACGTGATGGGAACGAGCGGACGCCATTGCGTCCAAACGCGATGTCAAAGAGTTCAAGGATTCATTATTTGTTTTGTTGGTGGCATAGGCTGTACACATCTCTCACCGATCTCTCAGCACTTCGCGAACTGGATCGATTTTGAAGCCAATATTTGGTATGAGTCGAAGGAGTACGCGAAAACTACGCGAGTAGCGGCCCTTTGAACACCCATCCCTAGAACGTCCGTTCTGAGAAAGCCGATAACGTAATGAATGACTACGCGACTGACTTCGCGAGCACCTACTCCTAGAACGCCTATCCCGAGAACGTCGGTTCCGCGCGCGCTCATGACGTGGCGAGTAACTACGCGAATGACTACGAGACTGCCGAGCATTTAGCGATCGATCACGCGAACGGCTATACGAGCCACTGATCCGAGAACGTTGTCCACGGGAACGATGATGATGCGTACGTTTACGGCTTGAATCAGGTGAGCACTTATTACGCGAACATGAACCAACCATCTCTTCCGACTAAGGTACTTACCCCAATGAAATTAAATACACTCGCACACAAAATGACACACACACACACACACACACTCACACAAATAGTGATAGTTCAATAATAGTGGTACAGAAATGTGAAGATAAGTTTTAAGTCAAGATAAAAACTAAATCAATAGAGGGTAAATGAACAAATTCAGCAAATATGTTAACCAAATCAAGAAAAATATCAAATTCAATTTGGTAATGACGATGTAAGGCAAAAATTATTGAATTCAATGTGGGAATGATTTCTTTATCCAACTTCTGATATTATAAATCAGAAACAGAGTTGGGTTTTACAAAAGTCATTTATTGATAATTTAATGCTATTTAAGAAACTAACAAAACAACTATTACAAATCAGATCTCATGAAATACAATAAAATGAAATAAAGAGACAAATAATTGCGATAAATACAGAGCACCCCGTCTTACGACTACCTCGTACGACGGATGACAGACAAAAGAGAACCGGACACCTCCCGCCATACTTTTATACTATCACCCGCCATACCCCCGCCACAACTTAACCTAAAATGCCTAACAGTATATATATTTTATTATATGAGTATGCATATATTTCTGGGTGAAATCAGAGATGCAATAAAAAGACAATTTTTTCGACTCTATTAATGAACGCCTTTTCATTGCAATAGTTAGTAGTTACTGAATGAATGAATGAATGAATGAATGAATCGTTTATTGCATGTCACATTACAGATTAAAGGTGGAACATCTTATAAGGTAGGTTTACATGTGACGCCCTGCAAGGGCATAGCAACAGTAATATAAGCCTATAACTAAGGTTACTTAAACCTAGTTACTACGGACCAATTTTGTGCCAGTTTAAAAATCTTTTAGTACAAAGACCACTAATAAAGCTTAACTTTTCTAATCGTATTTGTCTTTAAAGAAGTCATTTAAAGTATAAAAGAACTTGTGAACAAGAAAGATTTTTAACTTTTATTAAATAAATTAGGTTTATCTATATGTATGTTCTTTAAAAAATTCGGAAGGTGATTATATATTTTGATTGTCATGTAATGGGAATTTGACGTAACTAGTTTTAATGTAGAAAAAGGTAGTTTTAGTTTGTTTAGATTTCGGTTATTTCTTTTACTGTCTATTAACAGTGAATAAAGACTCGTATGCTTTCTAACAAATTTACATGACTCAAAAATATACATGGAGGTTAGGGTGAGTATTTCATGTCTGATAAAATGAAGTCTACATGAGTCTCTCTGGTCAATATTCACTAGTATCCTGACACACTTTTTTTGAAGAGTAAAAACTTTATCCACATTACTACTATTTCCCCACAGTACTAAACCGTAGGATAGTCTAGAATAGGCATAGGCGTAATATGCCGTAAGGGCTGTTTTAAAATCAGTAACACGTTTAAGATGTTGCAGAGCGTAACAAAAGGATGATAATTTTTTTGTTAGTTTTTCGGTGTGCGCCCTCCAACTCATATTGGCGTCTAGATCAAGTCCTAGTAAAGTAGCTGTACTTGCGTGTTCAATTTTTGTGTTTTGGTAACTGAAATTTATATATAATTTAGATTTTTGATAAGGTTTGAATTGAATAATTTTCGTTTTGTTTAGATTTAGTTGCAGGTTATGAGATTTTAGCCAATTTACAATTTTATTTAAAGTGGTGTTCAACTTCTGTTCTATATCGTAGCTGTTGTTACATGAGAAAAGTAAAGAAACGTCGTCCGCGAAGAGTGTGCAATGGTCGTCTAGTATGTTCGGGAGGTCATTAATATATATAAGGAATAGCAAACATCCTAGTACGCTACCCTGGGGTATAGAGCCTATCACAGGAACTCTATCTGGTCTGAATTTTTGGATGTACCCGGTCTCGAAGTCTATGTTTTCAATGTCAACGTATTGAAATCGATTGGTGAAATACGACTTGAACCATTCAAGGGCGGTTCCTCTTATCCCCGTGTTATACAGTTTATCTAGTAGAATTTTATAACAGACTCTATCGTATGCTTTACTCATATCGAGTAAGAGGCCTACTGCGTATTTTTTGTTATTTATTATGCTACCAATATGTTGGACATATCTGTATAGTGCAAGAGTTGTAGAGCGCTTTTTCCTAAAGCCATTTTGATTATCACTTAAAATATTAAACTTTTCATAGAAAGAGTAAAGACGTTTTATCATGGCGGTTTCATATATTTTAGCCGATGTAGATAATAGGGCTATTGGACGGTAGTTGTTTAAATCCGCGGTTTCACCTTTTTTATGGATTGGTTTTATGACCGAAACTTTTAGCGCATCTGGAAAAGTACCTTCTGAGAATGATTGGTTGATTAGCATTGTGTATGGCGTGGCTAGGATATCGGCGCAATGTATTATTACTCTGGGAGGGATCTCATCAATGCCACAGGATGACTTATTTTTAAGGTTCTTTAATATTGTGTGTATTTCACCTGGTTTAACATGGCTTAGGAAAAATGAGTTTGTTGTCTTAGTTGTTAAAGGCGCTTTAGTAATAGACACTGGTTGCAAATTTCCAATGGAAGAGAAAAAGTTATTGAATACATTTGCAATTTGTTTGGGATCATTTATCAGATTATTGTCTAATGTTTTTATTTGGATGTTCCTTTTATATTTTGGTGCATTTTTGTTTGTCTCAGTATTTATTATTTGCCACATAGATTTTGTTTTATTATACGAATTATTAAATATTAGTTTATTATTTAGTTTTTTAGATGCGTAAACTGCCTTCTTAAGTACTTTACTATACTGTTTATAATGGCTTTTTAAAGTTTTATTTCGTGTCTGTGATGCTAGTAGCTTTAGGTGTCTTTTATTTCGGCAAGATATTTTCAATCCTGGTGTAAGGTGCGATTTTTTAGGATGTATCTTAATGGTTTTCTGTGGAATACATTTATTTAGAGCTCTTTTTATAGTGTTTTCAAATAAATTATAGTTTTCATTTGCGTTTTTATTTATTGTAATTATACTATTCCAATCTACTGCCGCTAGTTCGTTTTTTAATGAATTTAAATTATCTGTGCTATAAATTCTTAATTATCCAGTTGTGTAGTTTTGGTGTCATTGAAGGTACTATTAACGAGACACCTCTATGGTCCGAAAAACCGAGTTTCTGAATAATTATTCTGGAATTTTGTAATTTAAAATTAGTAAATACTAAGTCGATGCATGAGGAGGTGGAATGAGTTACCCGTGTGGGCACGTTTACTGTTTGATAGAAGTTATGTGTAAGCATAAGATTGGACAATCTAATCTTCTCGTTATTTTTAGAAAGAAAATCTATGTTGAAATCACCTCCGATTACAATATTTTTGTTGATATCTTTTAGAGAAATTAATTTAAGGAGCTTATTTAAACATGAATAGAAGGTTTCGGTTTCTCTTTTTCTATTGGCGTAGTATACATTTATTATTAACAGATTGGATTTCGGTAGTTCTATGGCACATACTTCAAAAATGAGTTCAATTGATATAGTTGTAATATCCGGTCGTTCTCTAAATTCTAAAGTGTCCTTTGTTAGAATAAGGACTCCGCCTCCCTCGTGCTGTTCGCGGCAAAAAGACGAACTGACATTAAAATTTGTTATATTGAGCAGATTTTTCTTCTCTTGATTTAACCATGATTCCGAAACACATAATACGTGCACGTGGGTGTTTATTTCGGTGTAAGCTTGCAGAAGGTGGATTTTATTCCATAAGCTCTGCATATTTTGGAATAAAATATGCAAGTTAGGAACGAAATGTATGATTGGTCTTTTTTTCTTTGTCGTCTGGATTCCTGCTGCTGTTGGGTAGTGTCTCTCGATTTTGGGTCTGCTTATTATTGTCATCTGAAGGAATAAATACTCTGCCATCTATAAATAATTTGTTGTTCCTAATGATTGCATATTTTCCTTTTCTCCTCGCGTCCATCTGGAGTTTTTTTAGATTTTTTCGTTCTTGTAAGTTTTCTCTTGTTAAGAATTCCGAGACTGCATAGCCACTATTGCGGAAGTATTGTGCATGTTCTATTAGATGCCGTGCCATTCGTTTATTTATCAATTTGATAACCAATGGTCTTCTGAAGCCGAGTCGCCCTACTCTATTTACCGATTCAATATATCCGTTTATATCAACTTGGAGTATATCAGAGAACATGTTTGTTATTCGGAAACACAGTTCGCCTTCAGTTTCTCCTCGGTGTTCGTCTAGTCCAAAGAGTACAAACTTCGTGTCCTTATCGTAGCTGTTTTTATCAGTGGCGTTCAGTTGATTTTGCAGGTCACGTAGGCATGATTCTAGTTTTTTAATAGCTTCTTCCAACATGTTTATTTTTTCTAGACTACACACATGCGGTGGGTGGTCTAGATGAACTGGCGTCTGGGTTTCTTTTTTTGACATGGGGTATTCTTCTTTAAGACAATGGAGTTCAGAGGTTAGAGAATCTATTTTCGTGCTTAATAAGCTTTGATCTGTATATAAGGAATTTATTTTGAGGTCTACCTCCTCCTTAAAATTTTGAAGAGAGCTTTGTATTTCTTTCTGTATAAGATTTTTTATGTCTGATTTTATTTCGGCTCTCAATTCAGAGATAATAGATTTTTTCTGGGAATCAAGTTTTCTGTCGAGTAGATCACTAATTTGTTGTAGTGTGACATTTTCATGCGATATTTCTTGCGTTTTTGGGACTTGCAGTAACAAATCACTTGTTGACGCCTGAGTAGGGGGGAGCGTATCCCCACGTACGTTTGTAAAATCCAATGTGTCATCGCAGGACATATTTGAAGCATCTAATATTTGTGAATTACATTTACTCATGCCTGCCGGTGACACTAGTGTATCGTCATTGCGCCGTCGTCTCGTGATGGATTCGCAAGCTTGGCACGTCCAATGTTTTTTTAGAGTTCCTTGGAGCTCTCTAAACTGCACAAGCATTTATAATGGTATTTTCCGTGACATAATACGCAAGTGAGCAGTTCGCCACTCTCAATTTTTCTATCACATGCTAAGCAGTTCATTTTGTTTTAATAGGCCGGCAAAATTCAGCAGTCTAATATTTTAGTTACACGCTAATAAAAGCTCCTTGCCACTTGAATCGCACGCTCGTAAGTGCTCCGTCGCTTCTATGCGGCCGTATCGTAGTTGTGACAAAAACGTCGTAAGCGCCACTAATTTTCATACTACGTACGCGTTTTGTTCGGACACTTGGCGCTTGTAGTTATGGACGGGGTTTTTATTTTGCGAAACACACTGCTAATATATTTTGTACTTCACACATATTTAGTCCTTTGCTTTAATATGTCTCACTTTGTTCTGAATGAAGTAACACTTAGATTGTAGCAAAATTTCACTAAAAACAAACACTTTAAACCGCTAATATGTAATTCGATTTGAGGAGCTAACGATTATGCGTCCTAAGTATTCGGTGGTCGGAGGGTATTTAATACTGTCGAATAAGATAAGTTTTTTTTTGCTTAAAAATAATAAGCAAATTCTTATACTAGTATAATGGCCCCTCTATCAATTTTGACACATATTGTGAGGGATGACTTGAAACGTCGTGTGGTAGTATGAAAAAATATTGTTTCTGTTACAAATTCGAGAATTTTAATAGACAATATTACGAGTGGAAACTTTGCTACCATCTTTTTTCACTTTGTCTTTCAATACTTCATCATGTCAAATAATTTCTGCCCACGTCTCCGATGTTAAACCTGTATAAGTTGATGTACGTTCGCTTGCAACACCCGAACAAAACTTACCAGGCGCGTTGACGATCCTTTATATTTTTATTTATTTTTTAATATTGGGGACAATCTTACACAAATCTCGCTTCTTGTGGTTTGCGGGTCTCTCACTTCTTGACAGCGACCTCAGGAGGTCTGATGATCTTACTCGCCACAAGAACACAATAGACCTTCACAGACAACATACATATAAACATTTCCGATGAAAATCTGTCGGGAAAGTATAATTCACCAAACTAAAACCATCTCGTCTATTGTGACATAAAATTAATTAGGTACTAGTAACTTGGTAAATTTACTGAAATTAGCGTTATTATTGTTGGCTATTGAATTAAGCTCTAATTTTAAAAGAGATATTATTAACGATAGATTGTTTGAAGATTTCCCTTTCAAAAGATAGTAAAATTATTCAGAATCATAATTAAAAGCGGTAGGTAATAAATAAGATTAGTGGGCTTAATTGAAACTTAATTGTTATTCCCAAAAGAAAATTTAATATAAAGGGAGTGAACATAATTTATAGCGAAGATATAAAGCTAAAATGTTTAATAAACTATGATGGAATACAAGGAAACAGGCAGCGTTGGTGTGACATTATTGAAGGTCGTTTGTACAACGTGTTGTGTTCTGAAGAACCGTTTGATATACCGTAAAATGGGGTGAGTAGGGTTCGCGGGGAGAGTTGGGTTATGAATGGGGTGAGATGGGATTTTAATGCTACAGCTACAAAAATAATGTATTCCAATTTAAAATGGAGCTATAGTAATACTCATAATAAAAAATAACGATCCAACAATCTTCCAAAATCACCTTTGTATGAAATCCTATCTCACCCCAATTAAGAGGGACTACGGGGTGAGTTGGGATTTCCTGTTTATCGTCAAAGTTATGAAATGGAACCAAAATAAAATAGAAACTTAAATACAAACATTCCGAACACATATTACATTCACCATTTAGTTTGCATATGTAAAAATAAAATGTTATCGAGGTCTGAATATCAGTTTTGTCCCTACTCACCCCATTTTACGGTAATGTGGCTATATGATGCCCACGGCTACACTACCACTATTAATTCATACACTCTAGAACCTCAATGGTCACGTACGCTACGGTTTCAGAGGTAGGTACATACTTCCACCAGCGGACGGCTGTGAAATGAACTCCTGTCGAAATTTTCCCGAGGGTAGTCCAAGTATGAGGCTCTTTAAGAAGATAGTGTATACATTTTTAAGATCGGCAACGTGCATGTGTCATCTCTCGAGTTGCAAGCGTCTATAAGCTGCGGTGACCGCTTGCCAGAAGACGGCCCGTATGCCTGTTTGCCACCGACACGGCCGTATATCATCCGTGACATCAAGAAAAATCGTTAGAATACCTCATCATCCCATATCAGTTCTGGTGAGTACCTGATGCCAAGAATTTCCCTGACCATACACGCGGTAATTCCGCCAGTATTGAATATAATTATTTCTATAAATATTTTAATATTCCGACCTTTGACCCGGGCACTCACAGGAACGAGGAATGTCACTTTAGCCAATACAATTTTAGTATATATATTTTATGAAATAATTTGGTGCTAATGGTTATAATTATGTATATTTTACCAAGAAATACCAATATTTTTATAAAACACATTTGTGTTTTAGTTGTACGAAACCCTCGGTGCGCGAGTCGAACTCGCACTTGGCCGGTTTTTCTTATTTGGTTTTATTGTTAGTCTACTGTCAAGAATCTGGCGGTCGAGACGAGACAAGACGATCGATCTAAGTATAATAAGCTCTTATTTCACTTGCAATGTTTGTATGTATGTTTGCTTGTTCGGGTAAATCTTGAAACTGAATTTTAAACCATTTATCCTCAAATGATACTCATAGTTATAAATAGATATGGCTTAGATTTCATCAAAATCCATATAACTTGACATTGTACCGATTTTGATAAAACCTACCCTTAGTTATAAATAGATATGTCTTAGATTTCATCAAACTCGATATATCTTGACATTGTACCAAATTTGATGAAACCTATCATTTTGCATAGAGGCTATAAATAAAACACAAGGAAATGAAAATCATAAATTGGTTGTAGTGGTTTATTCACTTTTCATATTGTAACATAATCCAATATCTTCTTCTATGGTTCGCTTGTCCCGATTCATGTTGGCAAATTCTTCATGGTGACTTTCTGTAATTGAACCGAAACAGATATTGATCAATGGTAGGTAGGTACTCCTTCATATTATAATACGTAATACTGTTCAATTTTCTACCTCAAACTTCTTCATCTTCCTAGTTCTTATTTCATCTACATCAAATGTTAATGATTATAATTTTACGTCGTAGAAATTGATGGAATTTTATTCTCCTTGTCCTATATGCCCTGGTCTCAGAGCTCCATTTCAGTTGGATTGTCAACCAACAAATATATTTTAATCGTTACTTTTGTCATTGGAATGTTGTTTGGTTGCATTAGTTCTTCTTAGATCCTCATAATGTTAGCTTATATGCGTTCCAATGCTGGGCATAAGCTTTCTTCCACGGACGGGGATTAGCTAAGGATCTTCCAATCAGGTCCTTCGATTTAAATGCCCGCCAGGGTTAGAGCTATCATTCTCAGATCATGCGAGACCACGCATAATACCATTATTGCTATCATTTAGAAGCATAGTACGCTAAAACATAAATATAAAAATAATATGTGTGAAAATATAGATGTGCTGTAATGGATCATAATGTACGAAACTGAGTGAGTAATGTAATGATAACAAATGAGATCACGTGATATGATAATGAACTATATACTCGTATTTACGATAAGCTTGGTAAGTAGGTGAGTTCAATATTATCGTGGGGAAAGTATCTGTAACTGTCAGAATGAGGGCAACATAGTGCGTCAGGTCAATCGGCGATATAGTTGACTGTTTCGTGAACCAGTCGTCCATTATTGATAAGTGTTCTTCTTTGTAAAACGATTGACAACTTCAACGTACTTGATTCAAACCTCAATAGTGATTTATAAAAAAAAAAACTAAAAAAATGTCTCATAATGTGTGTTTTAAAACAGCGGCTTAATTTTTCTTTTGAAAATAACTGTGCTATATGTCTCTGAATATTCAGCGAAATAATTTGAAACGATCCGTCATTTAAGTTGTTCGAAAGATCGGTGCAAGTTAGTTTTCCAAAACTATACTCGAATCTATGTAGAATAAAACCACTAATTAAAGAAATAAATATTGGGGGGCGGGGACAATCTTACACAAATCGACCTAGTCCCAATATTGGTATTAGACGATGATATACATACTTATATAGATAAATACATACTTAAGTACATAGAAAACATCCAAGACCCAGGAACAAATATCCGTGGCCGGAATTCGAACCCGGGACCTCTAGCTTAGGAGGCAGTGTCACTACCAACTAGGCTAAACAGGCCGTCTGATAAACGCCCTTCCAGACTTCCCGTAAGCATATAGAAACTTGCGAATCGAAACGGTGTCTACCTACTTGGAAAGAAGTTTTAATTTCAAGAATGTTTTCCTCCATTACGGTTCAAACAATTTTCATTTCAATACTCGTGTGAAATCAAATGTTATCGCAGAGAAAGATAAGTTATGATTGGAACTAGGGACACACATACATACTAATCGGTCATTGAATCATGTACAGTCAACCAATGTGATTTCTGGGCCACTTCGTACCTTGTCACAGTGTCAATAATATGAGATATCTTCTAGCTTTCATGATAATTTCACTGTGACAAGGTACGACGAGTCCCAAGAATTTAATCGGTTGACCGTACCTATAATGAATTTAACTAAGGATACATATGCATAGTTCATTATATGCTCCAGTGCTCATAGCGTAAGGAAATCTTTCACTTTTGGACCTTAAGGGTGCCTTTCCACCAGAGATGTGCTATGTATGCTGCGTTGCTATGAATGCGTTTAAATCCACCAATCATCACCCGTCCACATAGCAAAGTACTGGTGGAAACGGGTTCACGTAGCGTAGCTTTCACATCCTCGAAGCACAGCTGCATAGCAAAGCACACATCTGTTAGAAAGGCATCCTAACACATAAATAATAGAGTTGATAAGTGATAGACCACTTTCGTGCTGGACTGTACCTACTTATTTGCGTAGATAAAAAAGAGAAAAAGTGTCTTCGGGTACAGTCGACTTCGTAACTATGTGCACGGACAATGTATGAACAAAACTATGTAAACAATACTTTATTGACTTGGGAATGGGTAGTATAGAATGATTTAGGTATAAAGTTATGTCGAAACGCAAATATAACCGTGTTATCGCATGATTTATGTATGAAAAAGTAAAGATAAGATAAAGTACCTTGCTTCTAAACGGAATTGCATCGGGCTTCGTTATCAACGATAACTCTTTCGATAATGAGGGCTTGCGATCCTTGGTCCTTCTTGTTGTTGCCACAGCATCCCCGCTTCCTTCCTTCCTTGGGGCCCTTTCCACATCCGGGGCTGCCTGGGCGGTCCTCGCCGCGTCTGTGGCATCCGCGACCCCACGGGCCGCGTCCGAAAGGTCTCTCTGAGCAGCAGCGGTCAGGGCTCCCGGAGCGGTCCATCGGGGGTCCAGGAGGTCCCTCACGTCTGCAAGCTCCGTCGCATGATCGTCCGAAGCCAGGTTGGGCCATCCAGGGGCCGAAGAAATGACCGCGATGGCCGTGTCCGCGGTGACCGTGTTTGCCGTGAGGCCCGTGGTGACCATGCGGTCCGTGGTGACCGTGGTGTCCGTGATGACCATGAGGTCCGTGGTGACCGTGAGGTCCGTGGTGACCATGGTGTCCATGAGGTCCGTGTCCAAACGGATGATGCCTGAACGGCCCGCCGTGGCGGTGACGCATTGGGCCGAAACCAAAGAAGTCGCATTCGAAATGTCCCCTCATGTTGTTTTAGTAATCGATATTTTATTATCAATGATGTGTACGTTAGCGCAGTGAGCTACGTAGAGTGCCGTAATGCCGTATCGTGCCGCCGCGCGCACCTTATATACTAGCGATTGCGCAATAATTGGAAATGTTGTGAAATATTGCACATTATTTTGAAATATTTTTCCAAATTGTGAAATGTGAAATTAATTGCAAAACATTGAGAAATAAATGTGTAATATTTTTTTGATTTCGTAGAAACCATTGTTTTTAATTATTTTTCAATTACATTTTTTTTTGAAGATTGATTCTTCTTTTTGCAAGCCATCCGGCCTTTCTTTAACATTGCCAGGAGCACAATCGTGCCAAAATTTAAGCTATTGTAAAATAAATATAAATAAGGTTACCATTGGATACCATGTGATATATATTAATAAAACAAATACGATATGCTAAGGACATTTCTTTCGATTAAGACGAATGGAATCACGGCCGCCGGGCCCAATTCAAGATTCAAAATGAGCCCTCCCCGACATATCATAGGGATATTCCTACTTTCATGTCAGGCCTTTAAAATGAAAATGATACTGATTTACGTGTTCTGTCATTAGATACAAACGAAGTTACAGTCCAGTTCATAAATATACTCTGTATGTCCCAAAGGTTAAAAAAACGGCCAAGTGCGTGTCGGACTACGCACAATTAAGGGTTCCGTACCTACTAATATACTCCACATTCAAAACCAGTATCATGTGCTTTGTGAAGTTAAGTCCTCAAACTGGCAACTGTTCTGTCTTCTCGAAGATCTCACGGTTCGAAATGATTGCAATACGATAAATAAAATAAATATTTTAGGTCCAATATAATTATGAAAATATATATGTTAGAAATGCTTACAATAAGCCCTATTTGATATAGATATCATCACACGATATACTACAGAAACTTTTTTAAATTCATATTCTAATTGAGAGACATAGCTATTGTGGGGATATCTCATTCTGTTCGTTCTGCGTGGAATCGCGGCCCAAGTAATGACGTTGTAATCACCAACGTTCTGGCAAGGTCAACGCTCGTATTTGTATGGTTTGCCCTATTAATAGAACTACACAGCGTGACGTTGACCTGCTACCTAATGACTCACGGAATGTCAGTAAATTGACTGATGTCTGATGGATCTTTTTGCAATGAAACTGCAAAGACTTACATAAGTAACCTACCTACCTATTTTTAGCTGAGGCGATTACAATTGTTCCTGGCTCAGTAAATGGATATACAACATATTTACATAAACTTACGCATATATTCCCAAAAGGGGTAAGCAGAGCACATAAAAATGATTTTCAGGGCCACTTTTAGCAATTATAGGTTTATAGATGGAGAAAATGTGATAGTGTAGTGATAGGTTGCTAGCCAATCGCCCACAACACACTTCAACCTGGTTCCCATAGTCGACCAAAAAAATGTCGTTAAGATTTTTTCTTGCCAATTTGTTATAAGTTAAGTCTTTCTTAGTTATAGCCACTCATCTGGAGCAGCGAGTGTTCATAAAAATGTAGACAAAAATATAGAAAAATCATGTGTAAAAACATGAGTAAAAGTACATAAAGCTGTCATGGATCAGATAGAGTCCTTAGTCATTTTTGGCCTTTTGGCGTACAAATTAAGTACGGTCTGCGATATGAAATTGACAATGAATAAATGTAAGTATTAATATAATTACAGTCATAATTAATCCAAAAATAATAAAATCTTAATATCATGTTTTTTTTTTTTATATTCTATATCTTCAGGCAGGCCATGTGCTTATATTTGCATGATTTGCAAACCATTGTGGTATAATAAACAAATAAATAACAGTAGACAATCATTACACTAAACTAATTAGCCCCAATGAGGCGTGTGCCTACAATACATAAATAAATAAATATTATTGGACATTTTTACTGCACAAATCTAACTAGTGGTCTTTAATATATATAAATACTTAAATACATGTAATATAAACATGAATCAGAAACACACATTCATTCTCGTCACTCCCATCACACATTTGAGGTTACCGGTATTCGAACCTAGGACGTTCAGCTTCGTATGCTGGGTCACGGTCCACTAGACTAAACCAGTTGTTGGAAGAAACTAACCAGAAAAGTAAACAAGACTAAATGTGTTGCACGGTATTGAATCCCGGGGTTTCCCGTTGTTTACTTTTCACAAGCGATTTTGCGTTGTGTGAGGATGACTCATTGGTGGCCTTCACACGATCAGTCTGCGAACGAAATTTGGTGGATATGTGTTACTAGCGCTCGTATGACTCAGTCATTTTTCTAATAATTAAAATACACAATCATACCGACATTTTATTTTGACCGATTTATTTCCTGTTTTTTACACGTGGGGGTTTTATATGTTTTGAGAATACAGGTATATTATGCAAGTGTGTGTAATACATGTATAACTTAGTGAAGTTTTTTTTAGTAGGTATGTATTGTGTACGTAGGTTAATAAAATTCAGTTTTGTTCTTGATTGCGGAGAATAAGGTCAAAAACATCTATGCTCATGTCTGTAAACATAACGTGGACACGAATGAATAATTAGTTAGTTAGTTAGTAGTTGGTAATAGTAGTTCGCCGCTTAGTTCTTACGGTAGCAAAACCTTTAGTCACCAATGTCACTATCAATAAATACCTGTAAACTAAACACACATCTAATTCATCTGATCTGGCTTCTTATAACATCTGAACGTGCACTCTAATGGCTTGGTAATAGAGTCGTCTTCGGATAAAGCAGCGCCAGCTGGATGTCCTTGTCTGATATGGCACGATTAGTTTCGCTAACCTTTTCGCTCTCAATATCATAAGTCTACCTATACCTCCCCCTGGTCACAGGCCTCCTTTACTAGAATCTATGAAATCTATGAGAAGGAACTGGCAATAGTCCGCAGGGCCAGTGCGGGTAGTGACTTCACCTATACCTTCTATTCCTATTCCTATTTCTTCTTACCTAAAGGTATGCTTGTTTCTTCACGATGTTTTCCTTCACCGAAAAGCTTACGGTAAATTGTTCAAGAACATATCAGCATGCACGTATTGTTGTTCTGTTTGATAAACGGTGACGCAGTTTTTGTATGCTATGACGATGCCAAACAAATGTGCGGCCTGCCTGATGATAAGCAGATGTAGCGAATAATAATATAATATAATATATACATTTATTCACTCCACCACGAAGAACACAGGTAGATAATACTTACTACCTTACAAACAGTCATGTAATTAGAAAGGAGAAATTGATATTTTCATTTATTTTTCATTTTCACCACGAAGAACACAATACAGTAATTTCATGCTTCCTTAATGTATCTATTCATCACGAAAACCTTGACTACATACATACCTACGTACGTATACATATTGCAAGACCAAACGTATAAAATGAATCCGTAATAGGTTTGTATACGCTACAGGATGTGCATAACCGTTTAAATGAGTCACGTTAAAGCCTAACCACACTTTCAATACAGACGACTACGACAGACGTCAATATTTGATGACCGAATAACGTTATTCACGTCGCCCCTCGAAGCAGTGCAACCGTCCTTATAATTATCCAACCTGCTCTCAAAATTTCACGAGAATCGGTTAAGGAATCATGCGACCTCTAGAGGAGAATGAATTGAAATCCGCCCGCAGAAACATGATCGTGTATGTAATACTGAAAAACAAATTTGGTTTTAATAAAATTCCAAATAGTAGCTCGTCAAAAAATATATAAATAAAAAGTAAAAGTAAAGTAAAATAAAAGTAGTTTATTCTTCAAATTAGGCATATAACATGCACCTATGAATGTCAATAAACTACCACCGGTTCATTACCGCACTAAATAGTTATCCAACCTCCGTACAAAATTTTATCAAAATCGGTTGAGGAATGCGACCTATGGAGGAGAACAACCGGAAATCTGGACCCCCGGACAAACGAAATCATGTTGCAACCATTGCCATCTTTCATTAAGTAAGTATAACATTTATGACACATTTCATATCGGTCATTGTTTTTATGAACAAGATCAGAATGTTTTTATGACTCGAGATTGTAACGTTCTTACCGTTCGAGTAACACGCAATGTTTGTCACGACTGCGAGACATGTCAATAAAAATACAAAATATCAGAAAAGATTCGAATCTCTGTAATAACTGGGAGGATATCGCTCAAGACAGGGCACCCTGGTGTGAAATCGTATCGTAGGCCAAGATCCAATTCGGATCGCTGAGCCAGCGAAGTACGAGTCAGTAAGTAAAAACTATTTTACACAAACGCTAAATTACTAAGACCATGGGTGTAATAGAGGCTATTGGAGTCCTGTGCACCTACGCGTTATGAAGCCCGTATGATGTAAAGTTTATGTAGCCTTTATGCGTATCGGAACTAGCTCTGATTTTGTTTGGTTCATACTAGCTCATAGTATCATCATTAAGATGGAAAATAGGAATGGAACTAAAATATTATGTACTTATTTTAAGAATCGCGAATCGATACACAACATGCCGAAGGACTTTAATGACATGTCAGTGAAGTACAGTCCGCCAAGTTTTTTTTAAATATATGTACAAAGAAAATTCATGTACTTATTTACATTTGACAGAAAAGTGTCATTACACCCTATCGGGTTTGTATCGCAAAGTTATCACTGTTATTAGCTGCATGTCCCCAGCTGCAAGTTTTATTAATGCAGGGATGGGCAGCTATAATATTTTGCTAACTTTATTTTCAAATTACGGAAATGCACTGATTTTCAATAGGAGCTTTGGAAAAAATGTTCGACGTAAGTGGAGTAAAACTCATTTTTTATGAAAATAGTTATTATTTCATTGATTTCAATCTCCATTCTAAGATCGAATCAAAATTTTAGTCATGGACGTCACACATGTTCTCAACTTATGACTATTACAATATTCAACCTCAATATTCTTAAGTGCACTAAAAAATATCAAAGTCTTCATACTCTCTCTTCACATGGCACGGGCCTGGTTTGACTGTAAGTAGGCGGCGTACGAGCTCAATTTAAAAAAAAACCGCAAATCGATGTACAGTTTAGCCATTTGGCACATGCATGCATACGAGTAATACATGTCAAAAAAATGTTTGACCCGCAGTTCTTAAAAAAATCCCTGAGGAGGGGAGTGCCAAGTCATTATTACTTTGTGTGAAAAAAAAATCAGAAACCTAAGAGTTTTTTTTTTAAGAACTGCATGTCAAATATTTTGTATTGACCTCTAGTATGCGTGTGCCAAAGGGCTAAACTGTACATCGATATGCGGTTTTCTTTGCGTACACCTTCCACTATGTTAAGTCTTTGTGCCGAACAATATTTGACTAAGCATCCTTGTAAAGCTGTGCTAGACTTTCAAGGATGATTGGCACTGGATTGCGTCCTTGTTGTATGGCACTGAGAACACTTTGTAGGATCAGAACGCATTCATAGACAACTTTAGCTCGAACAGTGTCCGGATTCGTGTCCAGTTCGAATTTGGTATAACCAATTATAGGTTCTATAGGAGATTGGACTTCTGATATTGGCTGAGTCTTCTCTCCGACAGGTTCAACATGAGTCATTTGGATGTTTTGTGATACTGGGTCGAACTTGATTCGACTTGGCAGAGTATGTTGGTCCAATGATGCCGCCTGAGAGGCCTCATTGGCAAAGTAATTGTTCCGTGTCTTCTCCGGCAGAGTTTCTTGTGATGGTGGAGATTTTTTCTCTTTGATAGGGCCGAAAAGCACTGGATGCACTTGTTGTGTTATCAACGGTGTCTTAATTATAGCCTCTTTGGTTAGATGATTGCTCAGTTTCTGCATTGGCCGGGTGGCTTGTGTAGTTGGAGATTTCATCTCATTTCCAGACATGACAAGATGCTGTTGAGTCTCCTGGGATTGTTGTTGCTCAGGTGTAGGCGTTTGTTCCGTCTTGTCTAGGGTCTTCTTCTTTCTACGTTTGCGCTTGGTGTCCGACCATTTTGCATTAGCTTCCGCCATCAAAGAGCTCGGCGCGTTACTCTCATCCACGGGCTTTGGTGTAGCGAGTTCGTAACCGCTGGTCCGTAGTACGAGGCCCGCCTTTGCGATTTCCTCGCGGCGCATCGCAGGGCAAGACAGGTCGTTGGCGGCGTGCGGGCCGCGGCAGTTGGCGCATGTAGGGATGTCGTAAGGACGGTTACAATTCTTCGAGGGGTGCGGGCGAGCGCAGTGCACGCACCTGTATTCCCTCAGACACTCAGCCGCCGAATGCCGAAATCCTTGACACCGCTGGCACTGCGGTGGGCCCTGCCTGCCGCGCCAGGCTTCAACCTTCACCGGCACACCCAGCAACTTCTTGATGTCGAATACTTTTGAAATTTCCGGGGTTAGCTGCAGTTGCACGCAGAAAACACCGGTTCCATTGCCCTTCGCTTCAACATAGCGCAAGAAGATTGCGTCGAAGCCACGGTCTCTGAGGTCCTTCTGGATGGCGCGGAGTTCTGTGTTCGCTGGAAGCCCTCTGAGACATATCTTCAAGGGTTTCTCTGCGGCCGGCGACATTTGCCATTCAAATTTGGGTCCTTGAATAGCAATTGCTATTTTTAAGGTTAGAACGTTATTTTCTCATATGCAATGCTGAGCAATGCTATATATGAGCAGTGTTATTTGGCAGTCGTGGAACACGTTTTCGTTGTTTGGGGAATGTACTATGTTCATGAATTCGCCGAAGCGAATGTTGTTTTAGTGCGGTCGCGCGCTTCTTTTATACTGGGGATTACACATATTGTGAAATTATTTCGTAACCATTACGTAAGTTTTGTAATGAATATTGGAAGGATTCGTAGACGGGAATTTCTAAAAAATAAATCGACTGTATGGTCAGTTTGTCAATAAAGTTTGACGTCAATCAGACAATACTGATAATGTGTCGCGGTTGTAACTTGACTCATTTAAACGCTCATACAAATACTTGTATATGTATATCCTGCCGCATATCTAAACCTATTACAAATAAATTATTTCAAAAATATAAACAGTCAAAATGTGACAATCTTTATAGTAATAGCGCTATTATTTTTCGTTATAATGACGTAATTTACGTAAAAACATAATGAATCATACTCGAACTTACAATATGTACTTTTTTGTACGTATAGTCATAGGCTTAATAATCTAGACTCTGCTGGGCAGGTCAACAATGCTTAATGCTTACTTACTCATCTCAAGTTTACCGGTATAAGTTTGCCCAAAAACGTAATATACGTTTTCAACCCCCGACGCAAAAAGAGAGGGTTGGTATAAGTTTAACGTGAAAATTACGTAATTCCCTTCATAAAGCGAGTGAAGAGTACAGTTTAAAAATATTGTAGGCTCGCTTCACGCGCCTAAAATGTTGCATATAATATTTATTATTTATTGAGTTCCAAGCCTTTAAAATAGGTATTACCGCCATATAAAAACCAGTTTCAGTAATCTTTTTCAGTTAGGATAATGATTTTTGGTGTAATTGATATGTATATCCATACCAAATTACAGTTTTCTAGTACCAACGGTTACTGAGCTAAGCTGCGGACAGGCAGTTAGACGAACGGACGGATATGGCGAAATTAAAGTAATAAAACTTAATTACAACTTTGTAGTACCTTTTTTTTTACGTGGAGAAAACCTGCGATCCTGGTACCTGGTTTAATTGTTTAGAATAAGTGATCACTTCATCTTGCTTCATAATTTTCATTTATGAACAAAATAAAGTTACCTATTTGTTGCATGCTTACCCAAGCCGAATTTGGCGCACTGTAAATAATATATGTATACCACCTTGTTTGTACCCATTTTCTGCAATAAACATTATTATTATTATTATTATTATTATTACCCAGTCATCGGGGAATGACTGGGTTATGTGGTATTTCTATCCACTAAAAACTCCACGATGACCGCCAGGACTGAACGCACTGGAATTTGCCCCCCCTTGCGCTGTACTCCTTTTGGTTGGCTCGTCGTCACTTTCCCTGGGGTTGATAGTAGGGAGCTGTGGTCCCCGCCACGTGGTGTACTCGCAACCCTGGTGACCCTCTTTTCTTTAGTCGCCTTTTACGACAGGCGGGGGAGACCGTAGACCAATTCTTGCCCGTGTATACTTTAGTTATTCAACCCCCCCCCCCCCATCTCAAATTCCCGACCAGAAGTCTCGTTTTTGTCAATATTTGTGTTAGTTTGTTGTATTTTTTATAATGTTTTCACATGCGGATGGAGTGCTTGTAAAAAAAGGATTCATCATCATCATTCCCTGCAATTGCACTTTTCCCATTTATTTTGGGTCGGCGCAGCATGTAAACATACAAACTATGGCAAATAAAGGAATGAATAAATGTCTTTTTTCCATACATCTCTGAAACGCGTTATCTCGTCATTCACTTCTTTCCTATTCATATCATCTCTTACACAATCCATCCACATCTTCTTCGACTTACCCCGCCTCTTACCACACACACCACACCACATTAATATCTAATACTCTTTTTGTTACATGGCTTTCATCTCTCCTCATAAAATGACCGTACCACGCTAGGCGATTTGCTCTTAGCTTTTCGGCAATGGGTGCTACTTTCAGATTTTTCAGAGATTTATCATGAAATTCCGCAATGTACCTAACGCCTGATTCCATCAAACTGACGAGTACAATAAAAGGGTAGCCCTTAAGTCGAGACGGTTTGTGAATAGACATCGGCGCCCCAAGGGAGGAACGCGTAAACAATAAGTGACAAGGGGCTAGTGTTTTATGACAGCTAAATGTCAAGTTCAAAGTCGATCGATCTGTTTGTCTATTACTGAACAAAAAGACCTGCGTCACGAGAATGACGGCTTGTATAGTTTTGTAACAGTTGAAAAAGAAGCGCGCGATTTGAGTATCTATAAAATTGTGAATATAGTATTATTGAAGGGCTTCGAATTAGTATTTGACATCTTATATCATATAGTCAGTTGTGTAAAACTGCCAGCGTACTGACAAGTTACGTAATAGAGTAGCTTTTCGAATGAGCGTTAGAACAAAACAACTGTCATTTTCCCTTATAAAAACTGATGTATGATTCTAGCTAACCTGCAGGACGCGTAGAAACTAGTGCGCGCAATACTTTGATATCATACTGGTATGCGATATTGAGTCAGATTTTCCTCTTGCTGTAACGACTAGGAAAGTGGTTGATTATGTGTTGTCATCTCCGGAAACGAGCAACTGAGGATCACTACACAACTGTTGACCGGAAAAATGGAAACCACATTTGCGAAATCAGTGTGGACTGTCCCATTTCCTAAAATTAGAACATCTAATTATTCAAGCTGCCATTTGAAATAATACTAGGCTTTGCACAGGCAAGGAGATGCGGCCGGAAACCGTAAAGCTAGTAGATTTTTCACACAGCGCACTTTGCGCTGCGATACAAACAAGTAATGCTGCCTATATCAATGATAGGCTGGTCGATGGCCACGGCGGGATTAATAAATATAATACAAATACCTATATTTTTATTGCATGCCTCAACTAAACGGCACATGATTGCAATAAGTAGAGGCAAATAACAGGTGGTTTTATCGCTAAAGCGCAATCTCTTCTAAAAAACCTTATAGGTAATAATAAATAAAAATTTTGCTTAGTTTAAAAATTAACACAACGTACTAATTTGAATTGTCAATATACAAGTACAGATCTAACCGAAAAATTACAATAAGATAATAATATTATTCAATTCACATTGGCACATTGCACAACAATTAGTAAGCTGTAATACGTACATTACAGAACGGTGACTCTTCCCTTCCGATTAAGGAATTGGGATTTCCGATACTGTTACGAGTTGCAAATTGTTGTGCAATGAGTAGTTCCTTTTTTATATCTAAAATGAGTACATGTGGGATCGTTACTTTTTGATTTGACGTGACATAAAGTGAAGAAATAATTTGATAAAAATGCGATTAAATATTAGAAATAAAAATGATTTCTTTTTAACTATTTTAGGCGTTTGCTTAATTAATTATCGCTCTCCCGTACAAACTTCCACCCTTTTCACCTCAATCTCTTCCTCCCTCAATCGGTTTGGCGGTTTAAGCATAAATTGTGGACTTAGAAGTATTTACGTCTGATAATACCAAATGTATCGAAGGTAATGCATAAATGTTAATATAAATAAGAATACTTCATTTAATGTTAACTGTTGTGCTGCTCCGCCCATGTATTACAAAGAACGTAAACAACGCCGCGGGATATAACCAAGTTAGAAAAGTTTAAATGCCCGCGACATTTTCATTTTAAGTTCAATATCTCAAAAACGGCTTAACCGATTTTACCGAAATATATTTAAGGGTTAAAAATATAGCCTATATTAAGTAGTTTCGAAGATTACGTCCCCTACACACAACCACTATAACTATACCTATATTAACCGCTAAATGTCATTTTAGTATCTAAGGAGTAGAATAAAAATCAATGTTTTAGTAAATAACATAATCTTATTCAAATTTACATAAATTGAGAGGTGCAACCCTATCGCTCTAACGAAGCGCAGGTCCAAAAATGTCTTAAGTTACTGCCTTTAGCTATATATTTACTGTGGTTTTGTGGTGCTAGCTAATAGGTAAGGACCGATCGAATGTAGTTTGAATTGATTTGGAATGGCGAATGATTTAATGTTTTTAGGGTTCCGTACCCGAAGGGTAAAACGGGACCCTATTACTAAGACTCCGCTGTCCGTCCGTCTGTCTGTCTGTCTGTCACCAGGCTTTATCTCATGAAACGTGATAGTTAGACGGTTTAAATTTTCACAGATGATGTATTTCTGTTGCCGCTATAACAATAAATATTAATAATTTATACCAACAAAAAACCGACACCAATATTGTACTTCGCTATGCCACAATTTGTGGTTTATGTGAGCCAATGCTTGGTTACCTACAGAAAATACCGAAATCGGCATATACGTGCCTATCAAATTTGAGGAGTTCCCTCGATTCCTCCTAGACTCCTAGACCTTCACCAAATTTATATGGGACCAATTTGGGGGTACCTGCTTTGAAAGAAAAAAAAAATAGTATTAAAATCGGCCAACGTGGTCAAGAGTTATCGGGGAACACACACACATAAAAAAAGCAAATATGCAGACAAACTGAGAACCTCTTTCCCTCTATTGAAGTCGGTTAAAAAACAGAATAACATTAATATTAAATAATTTTAATTTCAATTTCAATTAATATTAAAGAGGGCTCCCATACAACAAACGTGATTTTTTATAGATAATAGTACGGAACCCTTCGTGCGCGAGTCCGACTCTCAGTTGGCCGGTTTTTTTATATTTATAATAAATAATAAAATAAATAAATATTGGGGGACAATCTTACACAAATCGACCTAGTCCCAAACTAAGCAAAGCTTGTACTATGGGTACTAGACGAATCGTCGTCGTCGTCGTCGTCGTCGGATATTTGTTCTTGGGTCTTGGATGTTTTCTATGTATTTAAGTATGTATTTATCTATATAAGTATGTATATCGATACATACTTATATAGATAAATACATACTTATTTAAATACATAGAAAACATCCAAGACCCAAGAACAAATATCCGTGAAAAATGCACAAATAAATGCCCTGGCCGGGATTCGAACCCGGGACCTCTAGCTTCGGAGGCAGAGTCACTACCAACTAGGCTAAACAGGTCGTCATTTCATCATTTCGTAAATACATATAAAGTTCTTATCAAAATAATTCGTCGGTTTTCTGCAACGCATCCATTTTTGAAAAGTACGGGGTTGCGAAGAAAATAACTCACACGCTTATATTTTTCATTCTTTCAAACGAGCATTTTCTTATAGGAAAACGTCTTCTTACGGGTATTGTTGAAAATATTTATGAAGAATTTCACAACATGTCGTAATTAATACGCGGGCTGCAAATCTTTCTTATTGACAAATTTGTCGCCTGATTTTGGCAGTTTGCCGTAAGGATAATTTCCACCAAACAGCTCGCATCGCATCGGATCGGAACGGATTATACAATCTTCAAACGATATTGAATCATGTACAAACTATTTATTTAAAGTCTATATTAGCAAGCCGCGCACAGCAGCATACTTTCGGCTACGATTGCGTGTCGCGGGTCGTCGCGGAAGACGTCCGCGGGTAATATGCTGTGCGCGACTTGCTAATATAGACTTTAAATACTGTGTACATGATTTAATATCAGATAAAATCCGTTCCGATCTGGTGCGATGTGAGCGATTTGGTGAAAATTATCCTGTACTAAGGTCACCAGAGCTCCCAAAGATGCGCTGTGTTGGGAGTGAGGGACCCGCATTTGTTTTTAGCTGTCAGCGCAAAGACAAATCAAAAAAAAATCGTCAGCGCCATTGTTATTATGCTGAAGTTGGAAGCGTTCATACGCTCAGGTGTCTGCTTACCCTCAGGAAGAATGTATTCATGTATGCCACCGTCGTAGTATAAAAAACGGATTAGGCAAATGTCCCGTTTTGCCACAAAGACGGCCACCCTCATCCTGGAACAGGACAGCAACAACAAGCTGAATACGTGACTATTCTTCCATTCAACCACCATCTTATGACCATAGTAATAAGATTCACTTTACAATGTTACCTGTTTAATTAGTACTATGTAGGTTCTAATACTTCTAATTGTTTCTTTCCTGTTTCTGATATAATTCCGGACGTTTACCTTGACATTTGCAATGAAGCGAAATAGTACGGGAATATTAGGTTTTGACCCCGACATTGATAATTACGGAACTTTTTGGAATATGTTCGGATGCCTTCCAGGATCATGCTCAAGAAGGTCCCAAGACCTCCCTAGTGGGATAGCCGAGATAACCCGGAAAAACGGGAAAAATTTAGTAGAAATCGTCGTAAATACCGCTTTTTACCGTAAAGACATCTAAGATTTCAGACCTACCCTCCAGTGTATGCTAATAAACCTCGAAAATCTGAAATTTTCTTTAAAAAAGGTTATGATGGTTTTGGAGCGATGGCATGCAAGACGCAATTTTTCAGTTTGGAAGGTGTCCGAACATATCCCAAGAGGTCCCAATTAGTAATTATCAATGTCCGGGTTTGGAGAAAAATTGGTCTAATTTGACTGGGTTTAAACCATACACCTATCCCTATTTGGGAATTGTTCTGCAGTAGGTAAAAAGTTTTACTCTAATCGGGCCTAATGGATTCTAAACGATATTTGTTTTAAAGTACTTCTTCCTTAAACGTCCCATAGTTTGGGAAATAAAACTTATGCGAAATTAAAAACAATGTAAATAAAGTGACTTCCTAGACTAGACTGAAAATTTTTGTTGCCAGTTATACTTGTGCTTGTGTGTCGCAACACCGGATGTTTGCCGGATAATCCGGTAAGTGTGAAGACAGCCGCAGCGCGAGTACTCTCGTTATCGGCCTCCGCTGGAAACCGCTCGTTTGCAGCTACACCTGCCTGTCGTTCCTTCGAACACGGTGCGCTATTTAAAGGCATTAAACATGTCAATAGAGGAGTGAAGCATTCATTTTTCAGCTCTAAAAGGAATTTTGAAATCAGTTTCTCTTCGTGAAATTTCCCTGCCTATGTTCATTAGTGGACGTCTTTCGACTGAAGATAATGAATATGATGAATGTTTGAAATTTGTATTTTGCTACTAGTTTTTAATGGCGTCCTAGTAAAGTTATATCAAATTATCTACTTTTTCTTAATCCCTATGTCTTACAATTGTAAAAAAAGAAACCTAGCCTGACCTAATAGACTCTAAACAATGTTTGTTTTAAAGCCCTTCTTACTTAAACATCCCATAGTTTGGGAAATAAAACTTATGCGAAATTAAAAACAATGTAAATAAAGTGACTTCCTAGACTAGATTGCAAAGTTTTGTTGCCAGGTATACTTGTGCTTGTGTGTCGCAACACCGGATGTTTGCCGGATAATCCGGTAAGTGTGAAGACAGCCGCAGCGCGAGTTCTCTCGTTATCGGCCTCCGCTGGAAACCGTTCGTTTGCTGTTATACCTACCTGCCATTGTTCGTTCCAACATGGTGCGTTTGATGCTAGTCAAATTTGTTATAAAAAAAGATTATATGAATGACTTTTCCGGATACTTGTGCAGTAACTGGCCATTCGTTCGAATGTGGTGCGAGTTACTGATTTCAAAGGTCAAATAAAAATTGATTTATTGGCTTCAGAATTCATCGTATTGACAGCTAAATACACACACACCGCATCCTCAGGAGCTCTGGCGACCTTACTCACCACCAGGAACACAACACATATAAGTAAAGCTAAAGCAGCAAGTTATGGTGTAATTATGGCTATGGTTTTGGTTTTATGGATGGTGGAGGTGCTTTCCTAGTTACTTTGGGTTGCTACAAATATGAGCGAGTGGACGTTTAGCCTGCGAGCCCTGTCTCTCTGATCCTATGACTTTTATAACGGCAAAACTTTAGTTAGGCGCAGCGTTGCTTGCTGTTCTGTTAGAGTTGTCTTAAACTTATCAATACGTTTTACTCTATTACACTAAATCACTAAATAAAAACCAAAGGTAAAGTTTGTAAAATGTGAATTTGTAGTAAATGGGTGAACTCCCGAGCTAATCTACCACTCTATGGTATGTATGTAGTGAAGTCTTCGTTTCAGCTTCAGCAAAAATGCTTTCGTTATTCCCCAACAGTTTCACGTGAAATTTTGTGAGCAGGCTCAAACCTGCTAAGCAAATTCTATATGATTATATAGAATTTTTTGTACAGTCATTTTTTTAGAAATTTCTGAAAGGGTTGTGACCTGATAAAACCTCCGAAAAACAAATTAAAAATGTGCTCATTTCAAGTCCGATTTTTTTTACTCCTTCTTTTAGTAACTAAGTTTCCGAAAACTTACGTATGAATAAAAATATAGAAATAAACATATGAAATAACTAAAAATTGGAAAAAAAATAGGCTGACCCAATTCTTTTCTACCTGATTAAATTACGTTTTACCGAAAATTACGATTTGTCATATTTTTCGGTTACGTGCGTTACAGCTATTACTGCTTTGCAAATATTAGTAAAAAAAAGTTCAGTTCTGGCGCTTTGCCGGCCGCTACCGCGGTACGCTCGCTTCGCTCGCTCGGCTCGCGAGTTGTAGGGTCGCACTTCTACCTAACACTCCTCCTCGCTTCGCTCGTCGTACCTAACGGAGACCTGCGTTAGTTTTTTTCCGGAAGTTTATTTTTTCTTCGGAAGTTTTGTTTTTCTGGTAGAAGTATAGTTATTTTACGTTGAATTACTATGAGGGCAAAATGTATTTTTTTTTTGGTGTTGTTGGTGTTTATTTTTTCATATATCATTTTAACGCAGCATAATTGGCATTACAATCGGCCACAGATCGATGGAGGGTCATTTATTTCTCGGAATCTTTATTATTATCCTTTCTGAAATATGTATAAAGAAAATCGCGATGTATACAGCTCACAGAGCCACTAGTAACATCATTTGTCGATAACAAAACGACGCACCATATCATAGCGTGTCATCCATCCCAATCCAGGCTTAAGCGCGCAATAGTACCCGACACCCGTCACTCTAAGATTGGCAGATTATTGCCACTCCCGCCACTAAGAACTAAACTGGAGGAAACTGTTAGGCCTTGTGCGGTATGATAACGGAACGTCATCCTTTTACCCTTTAACCGGTGCGATATTAGTAGGCACATGGTTTTAGCTTTAACTGTCGACACTAATAAGGTTATTGAATTATGTAACTCTCTAGGCAAAGGCTTTGCCGATAGCAATACGGACTTTTCTTTTATTGCGTTAGCAAGGAAATGGCACCTTATTCCGCCTGGTATACGCATCATAATAAGTACCATTTAAGTTGAAAATACACAATCAGAGAAATATAAGAATTCCCTTCGTGTCTTTTTTGTCTTTTAACAGTTACTAGTTACAGTTTTAAAGGAGCATCTGAAAATAATCGCTACCTATATTCGAATGAAATAGTCCTAAAATTTTTATATTTATGCAAATTTATACTGTAATTGCTTACGAGTATCATGAACTAAAAGAATCTAATCATTTTCAATTCTACGCACACTCACATTTAAACACTCTGTTACTCTCCAATTTAATTAACTAGGCAAAAGTATTGGAGGGCCCACACTACGAACCGCCCGCCTGCAAGCAATAGTCATAACGGCGGCAACTGTCAACCACAGCGGTTGATTACAATTACGCGTATGCAAATAAATCATGTATACCGCGGTAACCGGGACACGGAATACGCATATTTAACGCATTATTCACCGTTTTAATTTCCACGGTGTGGTTCAGTAGACAGTTTTATTGCACGATCCGTCCGTCTGTCTGTCATGTTGATAACCAGGAATGTAATCTATTATTGTTTGTTGCTTCCCATACAATAACAGTACAATGTCTCCACTCACGCTAAATTAACTTGTCAGGACGAATGCGTTGCAGTGCAATGGAGATGTTAAAGCGATGGTCCGAATTGAGACAGTGTTTTGTTTTTCAAAAGCAGTATTGATTACGCTCTCCACCAAGTCTACGGGTAGGTTATAACAAAGCATCTATAATCATAAGCAATAGGTATTCGTTAAAATCTGATTGTATAAGAATTTTGACAAGTTTCTATGGGATGACAGCTGCCAGCGACACATTGAGTCTGCAGGAAGCTCGGTTATCCATACAAATGTAGTTTCGCTCTCATTATAAAACGGCACTCTGGAATAACATCAAACTTTGTTTACGCAATGGGATCACGCATATGTTGGCCGGAAAGTAGTTTCTGTTGCTTGAAATTATAATGGAAAAAATATGCAGCGATTATTAAAGTTTTCATACGAGTATAAGACCTAAAAAACTCAAAAACTCGCTGTTTTTAATTTCTATTATAATTTCTAGCAACAGAAACTAAATTCCGGCCGAGATATAGCGGATCACATCGAGTATACAAACTTTCGTGTTATTTCAGCACGGCGTTTTAACATGAGAACGAAACTACGTTTGTATGGAGAATCGACTTCAGTCGAGCGTGCGGCAAGTATATCATGAAGTTGTTAAATATTGGCGTCAAGACAAGTGAATGACATGATGTTTTGTGCAATAAAGATGCAATTAATTAAATAAGACTGATTCAGCCAGTTCGATTCCAATATCCTCAAAGGTATAAACCTACATAATGCGTTTCTAGCTTTGTTTGAATACTTATATACAACGCTCAGCTTTCGATTCGAGAATCAGACAACGTTGCATGAGACGTAGTCGCGCGCTTGTCAGAATGTATTGAAATCCAATGTGTTTGACAAGTGTGCGCGGTGCGCTCGTGCGTAAATCTGACCATAGTGCTTTGAAGGGCTACGCCCAGCCAAACAATAGAATTACCACGACTTTCTGGCATACACGCACGGCCAATCGCTTTAGCCAATTGAGCTACCGGAACAATCAAGCTCAAGCACGAAATACTTCACTAGTTCCCTCTTACAACGCCTTAAGGAGGCGTACAGCGACATCTACCTAGAAGACTCAGGCGTCTTTTAACGGCACTAGCGTCTTAAATTAAGAGGGGGTACCACGCCAAATTGCAGTTCGCAGATTGAATATTTACCTATCATAATCAAGTCTAAATGCCAAAAAAACCAATTACACGAAAACTAGATCATATTTGCTATTTTTGAGTTTGAACAAAACCATTAAAAACTAAAGTTGGCTCGATAGAAAAGAATCGTCAAAACATGTCTAATTTTCACCTAATTTCAATTGTGTGACGTTACCTTGCATACTATCGAAGTAAAAAAAATACATAAAATACCTTTCGACATAATAAATTTTTGTTATTAGCGATTTATCAAAATGTTGTAATTTTTCTGAGTTATTGAGGTAAAACATATTTGGCGCATAAGCCCTTTTTCTTCCGCGCGATACCGTCTCTTCCGTCGCACGTTCCGCGCGGCGCAGTATATCTGCTGTTGCTGTTCACGGGCGGAGCCAGTCCCGATCGCTCCACTGAGACGAGAGGACTGTGTTGGGAGCGCTCAAGACTGCGAAGTAAATATAATAGTATCAACAAGAGTGTGTCCCAAATAAAACGTTGGGTTTATAAAACCCAACACTATAGTTTATGAATGGCAAGCAAAAGTTTGATGTAAACTTCTCAACAAAAAATCTAATATCTACCTTATGTTACAAACTTTACAGTTCAAATTACAACGTTATCATTGCACGGCAGTCAACCTCGGTTAAACGATTGTGTGTAGTATATGCAAAAATAGACGATGAATTTCTCTTACGTATGAGTCTTACTCCAAGTCAAATTATTACACTAAATGTAAGGTTTCCGTAGTCAACTAGGAACCCTAGTAGTTTCGCCATGTCCGTCTGTCTGTCTGTCTGTCCGTCTGTCTGTCCGAGGCTTTGATCTGTGATTGTTAGTGCTAGAAAACTGCAATTTGGCATGGATTTATAAAGCAATAAATCTGACAAAATGGTAAAACAAAATCTAAAAAAAAAATTTAAGTGTACCTCTTCTACACGTAAAGTGGGGATGACATTTTATTTTTGCTTCAACATTATGGTGTGGGTTGTTGTTGGATAGGTCTTTCAAAATGAATAGAGGTCTTCATCAAACATTTTTTGATAAAGTGAAAATTTTCGGAAACACTCCAAAAGAAAAAACCGGCCAAGTGCGTGTCGGATCGCCTACAAAGAAGGGTTCCGTAGCGACACCTACCATATACCAGTCCACATTTAAAACCACTAATCTAGTAGCTCTGTGAGCTGTGTAGACCTCGTGAGTGTGTTTATTTTACTTTTCAAAATTTTGCATGACAAACAAAGAAAGAATATTTTACGAGAATCAGTGGAAAAATGCGCCCTGATGAGGAGCGGAAACCGAAATCCGCCAGCAGAAATACACGAAATCATTGAGAATATAAATTGTTCTTGATAATTTTCATAAACTGAGGCGACAAAAACAATTCTATTTAATTATCGTACCTACTTACAAAATTTAACTAGAATCGGTTGATAAATGCGACCTGTGGAGGGGGAGAAATCGACATCCGCCCGCAGAAAAATACTTTTTTCCAAAAACTGACGCGACAAACCAATATGTGGCCTTATCAGCGGGAAGGGACCTTACTGTCGGTATTGAGTTATGTATATCACCATAATCTACATACACTGAGCTATCGAACCATATCAAACATGCATGTAGGTTTAATAGATATATTTTTTTATAATTGAAACTCAAAAGTCAGAAAAGGTGATTATGAGAAAATTGAATTCAAACTTATAAACCCAATTGAAGTATGTTATTCTTGCAAGTTACATAGATAATATTATTATGCTATTTGAGGAGTAGATTGTATGGGCTTTCAGGTTTCAAGTACAATTTTGTAATTGTATATCTGTTTTCGTATAGTTTACCTTGGCAAAGTGCATAAAGTAAAAAAAATGCTGTTTTTTTTTTTAGATTCCTATTTATAGTGTATTTCCATTACATATTATAGAAGGAGTAAATATTATAAGTAATTAAACACTCAATAAGAACTACTTCGATTTGAATCAACGTTGTCTATTATAAAAATATATTTATTTTAACAAAAATAGCTTTGTGGTTATAAATCTAATTAAACAGTCAAAATCAACAAACATATATATCTACTACGCTAAAACATAGCCAAATGAGATCAAATTAATACAAGAAATATTAAAAACGTAGTTTTTTAAGTCTCAAAATTCAAGATAAAGTTTAGTAAAAAGTTGGTACAACCACTTTATATTTTCTGAAAGGGACCTTATTGTTAGTGGTAAAATATTTAGTGATATCATCTGATAACAACGATTTTGATAGTTTTAATTTTAGAACACTTTAGTATTAAACTCTTACCAAAAACCTATAATTTTGGGTCGGCAAACACTAAATGATTAACGTATTTGAAAAGGGACCTTAGTGTCGGACGTAAAATGTTTAGTGACATTGTTAAGAATAAGACTTACTACAAAATACAAATTTGTTATTATCATTATTAGAAATCAAACATGTTATTATTATTAAGTTACTATAAATCTCTAAGGACACGAATTGGTATAAATTATCTATTACTAGCTTACTCCTAATGGTGATCAATTATTGATGATTTACCTTACTCTAATAACACGCATTTTATGATAATTCAGAATGACGTTTTTTACAAAAGTATTTTCCATTTGTGACTTGATTTCTGTGGCCTGTCTAACCGCAATAAGAGCACGCAGGAATTTTTCTTTTAGTCGTAGGAAGGAGGTCTCTTTTTCTGTGTCTGTATTTGCAATAGGCTTTTCTCTTTCATCATCATGAGGTTGATCATTACAGTATCAGCACCTTCCGCACGTACAAACAAAACACAAGTTCGATGACCAACTGACGACCGACACGATTGAATTCAAGCGGGTGCGCAGCGAGTGAGGGAGCGCACAGATCCGACGCCACGAGTCAATGAGAGAACAAATCCTTTGATACGCCCCGACAAGTACCGACACGTCTTTCAAACCGATACCGAGCGCACAGAAAGAATACAAGAGGGGCACTGACAGTAAAGTCCCCTTTTCACTAAACTTTAAGGGCTGTTCTAAGTCTTTAAAAATCGATTTAAAAACTTGTGTCTTTGTCGCATTAAAAGTTACAAACCATTTGTTGTGTTGTATACCTACAAGCAACCTTAGTGACCATGTTAGCTTGAAATCCTCCTTGTTTTTGAAAGCTATTAATAACCATTTGTTAATATCATGCACAAAAACTTTCTCAAAAATGTGACAAATACTTTCTAAAAACCGCATCAAGATCGGTTTAACCGAACGCGAGTTAATTGTGGACAAACAAACGTAAATACAAACATACGGGTCAAACTGAGAACCTCCTTTTTTATGAAGTCGGTTAAAAACAAATGTTCACATAATGCCGAATAAAAAACTGCAGTATTTGAAAAAAAAACTGCAGTGTTTGAAAACATAAAACTTACATCCATTATTTATCAACTAGGCCAAAAACTACACAAATAAATGTGAAGATTAATATAACAAACATGTGCATCGAATACAGAACCTTATATTTTGAAGTCGCTTACTTTTGGGGACGACTAAAACACGAGGACGATTGAAACGTTTCAATCGTCCACAGGCAAGTTGTTTCTATCGTCCCCACACCACGTTTTTCACTTCAATGACAAATATTATATATAAAAAAACTCGAACGCTGATCAACGGCCATTAAAAACATTCGTTTATTCCTAACTATAACACCAAAATAATTTGATTAGCCAAAATACAAGAGTAAACGAAGTTATAAGAGAATATACGAGAGCACAAATACTTACTTTTTACCGCGAAAAACTGGCTTGGCTCGTAGATACTCCCGTCTCGTACCGGCGCTCGAGCACTCTGGCCAAGGATTCAATTATGATCGACCGCATGTTCTGAATGTTGCGTCAGACGCGTACGTATTATAGTTTTCGAGAAATTTGACTTGTTTCAATCATGACGTGTTTCTATTGTCCCCGGTCTACCCTACTGTTCATGCCTTTACTAAGTGGGCGCTTTTTTTTTTGCTTCAACCCTATGGTGTGGGGGGTTGTTGGATAGGTCTTTCAAAATAAATAGAGGTCTTCATCAAACACTTTTTGATAAGTGAATATTTTTTGAACTATTCCTTTCAAGAGAAAAAAAAATGAATCCTCCTCGAACTTTTGAACTATGGGTCCAAAAATTATGAAAAAAATCATGAAAGTAAAATTTGATAAAGACTGAATGAAAACTATAGCGGACATGATCAGTTGAGCTGTTTTTCAGCTATCGTAAAAAGTCTTCCCTTCTTAGTAAAAGACGTATGAAACGCTGTGAAGGTATTCTCTTTTGCTTGTTATTGATCTTTTTAAAGCAAGTTCATTGGGAATATACCGAACGGAACCCTACACTGAGCATGGCCCGATATGCTCTTGGCCGATTTTATTGTAGCCATATAATAGGTCGATTCATAAAAGCTGGCGCGGATTTTGTATCAAACTGTCATATTTTTCACAGTCAATTTGCGTATTGACTGTGCATAATCCGCTAGATTCCGGGGTGGGTTGCTAGTTAAAAACGATTGTTAGTCTGTACGTACCATTTCCTAAAAGCATTTATAAATTTACTTACCTACTCGTAAGTAATAACTTTTTTGATGACTATAACATATTTAAAAGAGGTTGCAATCGTTTCACCTAGAATATGGCTGCTACACGTCAGAATATGGGCGTTCGGATTGCGGAAGGACATGCAAAAGGCTGCCAGCGCTTACGTCACGATCGATGAAGACTTCAATATCCCAATCAAATACCTAACGCGGTCGCGCGGCTGTCAGGGAGACTTATCTTAATGCCCAATGGACGCCGTAGTCCATGGACGTTCTTAATTTCTAATTAACACCGTAGTCTATGGACGTTCTTAATTTCCAATTGTACCTAACAAATAAATATAACTGTCGCTTATTAAATAATCATGTTTCATCTGTCTGGATGGGCATATACTATGCAGAGTGAGCGAGGCAGCAACAGACGCATCGCCTTTACGCACAGCGGGGCCAGGCGCGGGACGCGCGGGTGAATTCTACTTTTTTCCTGGCGTTATGCCCCCTCTTAAATTGAGAAATTGCCAGAAACGATGCTTCATCCAATGCTATGCAAAATTTATAATTTTCGTTTGCAGGTTACTGCTCCATACAAAATTATTAGAATTATGCTTTCAGGCTTAACATGCGTCCCACTCCTACGATCAAAAATATCCGAGTGACAGATAAAACAAGCAAATTTTAGCGGCATTTTATACTTTATTTTTCGTCATTTTATTTTGGTTTAGATATTCATATTCATTTATTCGTAATACTAATATTACATGGCAAAAATATTTTCTTTATTTAGTGTACCAAATTAATTTTATTATATAATTTACTTAAGAAAATACAATTTGAATTTATTATAAATATAACTAAACTAAGGTCTAAACTGATTAACAAAATAAATATAAAATTCATTAAAACAGCCTAAAATAGCCCACCCTGATTCGTACCTGGTGTAAAGGTACCCATAATGCCCGCCGCATTCCCTCGCTGTACTGCTATTGAGACCTGTTGCACCAGATACGACCCACAGCGGGGATCGTTGCCCCTTTCCCGCAACCGTCGACCTAACTCTTTAAACAGGCGGCGGGCCTCTGAGCCCCATGGTCCTCCCGTCTCCACTGCCACTGGCACAAAGTCGTATCTTGATTCCAGGGCAGAGTATTGTGTGTGCTTTAGCTTGGCGGCTGACTCTGCCGCCAAGCCTGCACCTTGTGTTGTTTGCCTCAAGTGGGACGCAGCAAAGGTGCTAACGCACGTGGCGTCCCACAAAAGGCAGCGTCCCCTCCGCCATGGAATCAACGTGAGCCCGTCCAGTCTCTTACCGTCAGACCGATTCAACCCAGGTGGCTCCAATACGCATGGCACGTTTGCCGACACCAAGGCCCGCCGTATGATCTCGTTTATAGATTGGTGCCTCGGGAACCGCCCGGCGCACCTCTGGCAGCTCAAACCATGGTGCCCATTTTCCGCAACTATGATCCCGCAACTGCAGCGATGGGACTCACACACCTTAGTACCCAACCGGAGAGCCACTGCTATTCTAACCGTGTCGTTGTCCAGCAAAGTACCCAGTTGAGGTGATGGTAGTGCATGTAGCCAAGCCCCTGATTCTGGCTGTGCAAGGGCCTTAAGGCGCGCCACATCAACTCCCGAGGCACCAGACAACAAAGAGTCATACACCCGCTTGCAGCAAATATCATCCTACTGTTTTTGGACCCCAGGATTTTCGGGCCGCTCATTATCGGGGACAGAGGCCGACCATCTCACCAACGCCTCAGAAATGAATGGAACCTGGAAACTGTCACCATTTATAGATAAAATGCGAGTGACGAGATCCAAGGCCCCATAAGAAGACGCAAGAAAGGCGGTCGGTCCCAACTCCTCAATGCGACGAATATCCAAACCTCCGTAACGAACTGGAAGACTGGCCTGCACCCATTGTATTTCGCTTAAGTCTACATTTAAAACAGTTTGCAAAGTAAACTTTAGCTCTCGATCTATATCCCTTACTTCGTTGACAAAAAGCCATGACGGCGACGTTTTGAGTATATAGGTCATTCGAGGTGTGGCAAAGCAATTACGCAACAAAGTCAAGGAAACATAGGATGATAGTTTCCTCAGGTGATCCCGAACTGACATAAGAGCAACTTTTTTAGCTTGCAGAGCAGCACTGACTCCGTCAGGAAAAATTGGCGCTCCTAGCAAAGAGAAGGAGGTCTTATCTACCCTCTTTATACCCGGTAAAGAATTTTCAAGGGTCAACAACGAAGATTCAGTTACTGACCCGCAAGAGAAGAGTTCACATTTCGTAGGGTTGACTTCTAAGCCAAGTTTATTTAAAGCCGGCATTAGTTTATTTAAGTCCTCGACTATTGTTTCTGGCGGCCCACCAATAGTTCCGTCATCAAGATACCACACATTAAGCGGAGATTTTAAAGTAATGATGATCCTATGTATGGCCAAACTAAAAATCAGAGGACCCAAAGGATCACCCTTTTTAGGATTTTTCTTTAAGATAAAGATTAGTGTCGTTCGAATAACATTGATATATAAACGGGTATAGGGACAGCACAAGGTCCAGTACCTCCTTCAATATAACGTCTCTCTCTATACAGTTGAATACGTTTCTTAAGTCGATCTTGACGACGGCACTATTAGTGTTATCATGGCTTGAAATAAAAGAGCGAGTGGCATGTATAGCTGCCTCACAACCTCTAGGTGTTCCAAAACCTACCTGCCTTGGCTGCAAATAATCTGACATAGCATCCCTGACAGCGTAACAGCCAAGCTTGGCAGTGAGACGCCGAAATACACTGCCCACTGCAATCGGCCTCACCCCACCATCCTTCTTCGAAAGGGCACACAACGACGCACCGTATAGGTACGGCCTTACTTGTAGATTAAGCATACCCTTAAACAAGAAATTACATAAGTTTGTTATGCACTCTAAGAGACGCGATCCGTTATTACCAGCAGATGGACTAGAGAGCTCCTTGAGGTGTTGCGGTCGCAGGCCGTCCAATCCAGATGCAGAACCATTGTAAAATGAATTGAGTGCTTTGGCCACTTGCGCATGAGTCACGGTTAAAAATGCACTATTTCGGTTTGGCTCCGGAGGCAATGAAAGCTGTCTTGATGGAGAAGGATGCTTTTCAAGTAAAGCAGTCAATGTGTCTTCATTCATGGGTGCAATTGAGGAATCTAACAGAAGCATGCGTACCGCGCCCCTTAAGTCGCCTTCATGCACTTTAGCCTCAATAGTACGGTATTTTGGAGTCAATTTATGGCTTACTCGTTCTTCGGGAAAATATAAATTTAAATTGTCAATATTTTCCTTAATTTTCGTTGTTAAACATCGGTTGACATTGCTCTCAGGTACTTTTAAGGCTGAAAACGAAAAGGAAAGCAAGGCAAATCAATCCTCAACACCGTTCGTGCGTAAACAACTGTCTATAATGTCACAAAGTTTACCAGCGGCGAGATTTCTAGCCCCCTTTGGAATGTGTCTCAACACACGAACATTGGCTTTTAGGAATGGCAAATTCTCTAGTATTGCTGTTTGTGTCGGCGGTATGCCTACAGCAGGGTTCGGGGACGCCTGCGACTCAATGTTTGTATTAGGTGCCGCTGAAGGGTTAACGTGTTGTGCAGCATCTTTGTGAGCACGGCTGATGTGAATGCGGAGACCTCGGGGAACAATGTACAGTTTAGACGATCCCGTGCAGTGTGGGCATGTAATTCTATCAGGACTGCTCATAAAATAGGCTAAAACTAACAGTAAAAAGACCATACAAAATCAGTCACAATAGATTGTCACTTCACTTTGAGTTATTAATCATTTATACTATTTATATTCACGGCAGGGTAAATAGCATGATGATTTGGTGAGCATTATCTTCGAGCAGTATTTAGGAGCTTCCACTGCATTTCTATTACAATGCAACAAAAACAATGCCGGTGACAGGATTGACAATCTGAGTTCAGGTTGACGGTTAAGCTATTTATGTTATTTTCTTCAAATTTCTTACGTATCAGATTAAATCTTGATATAACAACAACTAAAGATGGTTTCATAGATCCGCATAATTATGCAATTAACATATTTGTAAAATTTATTTGACGAGCAGAACAATTTTTTCAAATCTATTGTTGGTGAAATGTCATTAGAAGTTATGTATGTTATGTATTCTATATAATCAATTCTATAATATTAATTCTATATCATTACACACACCATAACATTTAGATAGAGGTAGAAACCAAATTTGTATGATAAAAGCCCGCCTATCATCTCCTAAATTAATGAACATATTATAGAGAACTTAAGACAATTAAGTAATATACTAATATTTATCAATCTCAAAAAATAAAAACCCATCATTGGCTTGTATTAGTAGATAAACAAAGTAATATTTGGCAAATCCAAATACTAAACAAACGTAATAAAAACAAGATACAATCTAAACGTTGTAAGCAAAGTCAACCACTTATCTCCAGTTTCCAAATAATAAATCAATGAACAACGAGAAATATCTGATTGCCCAACTACCCAAAAAACATATATTATTTCTCCCTAAAGGAGCCAATGGATTCAGCCGAGCCGCGAAAGTGACAATGCGTTCGAATATCCATTACTTCTGAACACCCAGTAACTTGAGAACCAATTCCTGAAGGATTTTGAGGGATTTCCGATGAATTTGATTTGAGGGAAGCAGTCATTCAAATTCTTTAATAATTCCCCGGGTTATGGGCCAAGTGTTAAGCGAAATAAAGAAAAATAAAAATAGGTGTAATTTATTGTGTGTTCCGGATTTTTTTAAAGATTTTGGTAACTCCGTACGTTTCTTGACATAACCTACCGATAAGGTCTTACGGGTCTTTTTGAAACCGAGTCTAAGTACTTAACGCCTTATTACTTTGCGTAAATTCATGATAAATGATAAATAAAATGTGTGTGTGTGTGTAACGAAGTAATGATGATGTTTCTAAAACAATGTTTTTTTTTGCTATTCTACTAAGGAACGTCCAAGCTCTATAGAGAAATTAGTATTTTTAGTGGTGTATTTTTTTATTTCTTTATATATGTTTGAGAAAAGCACTATACAAATGTCGGCGAGAAACGTTGGGCTGCAGGCCGCGTATCCCTATCCCTATATCTACTTGGCCTGCAACCCTTTGTTTCCCGGCCTCTATAGAAATGTACTATTATACAAAGATGGTGGCAAACAAACTTTACTGTCTACCTGATAGCAAGCAGACACCGTAACCTATGGACGTTTGAGACTCCAGAAGAATCACAATCGTGTTATCGACCCTTTATTAACTTGAGGATTAGTTGTGTTTACAGCTATAGATAGACAAATGCAGGTCCGTCAGTCTTAACATAGTGTGACACAGCGCATCCTCGGGAGCTCTGGCGACCTTACTCATCACCAGGAACAAAATGCCACGGACGTAGTAAGTACTCATCATCATCATCTTGTCAGCCGAAAGACGTCTACTGCTGGACATAGGCCTCCCCCAAAGACTTCCACAATGACCTGTCCTGCGCCACCCGTCAGTCCACCGTCTGACCGTGAAAATGTGAGTTTCTATGAAATATGTTGGTGATCTCCGGAACTACTCTGCCACTTCATGAGTCTAGTAGTCTCAGACGTGATTTCATGAGTGAACAGTTCTGTATCAAGGAACAATCAAGCAAGTACGTAAGTAGTTTAGAGGTAGCTGGCGCGGCCCACCAATATTTTATTTTTAGTATTATTTATTTATTCCATAAAATTAACACTTTACAGTCAAGCTACACGTGCTAACTGGAGAGGACAATATAATAATTTTTAAGAAAAAAAAAACCGACTTCAATAGGGAGGCCGGAAAAAGATTATTATACTTAGATGGTGCACTCTTAGATAGATATACAATAAAATAAAAATGGCTATAATGTATGTTTATAATGGTAGAAGACTAAGTACCCTCAATTCCTCATGGAATCATGAAAAAACCTTGCTTGCTTGACAAACAAAACGAAGAGAACAAATCGCCAAACGTGAACTACGCGTCGTTGAAGAGTTCCGTTCTGATCATCATCAGCAGTTCCACTTCATCAAATGTCACTTTTATGAATGAAAATGCTTGATTAGTTCATGAAAATACTAAAATCACTATTTGTGTGCCTTTCACATTTAAGGAGTTCCCTCGATTCCTAATGGATCCCATCATCAGAACTCGAGAATGACAAAAATCAATCGTGAAAATAGAACTTGCTTAACAAACACAGCTAGAAGGACAAATCGCCAAACGTGAACTTTTCGTCGTTGAAGAGTTCTGTTCTGATCATCATCAGCAGTTCCACTTCATCAAATGTCACATTTTTGTATGATAATGCTCGATTTGTTGATAAAAACACAAAAATCACTATATGTTTGCCTTTAAGATTTGAGGAGTTCCCTCAATTCCTCATGGATCCCATCATCAGAACTCGAGCATGACAAAAATTAATCGTGAAAATAGAACTTGCTTAACAAACGCAGCTAGGAGGACAAATCGCCAAACGTGAACTTTTCGTCGTTGAAGAGTTCTGTTCTGATCATCATCAGCAGTTCCACTTCATCAAATGTCACATTTTTGTATGAAAATGCTCGATTTGTTGATAAAAACACAAAAATCACTATATGTTTGCCTTTAAGATTTGAGGATTTCCCTCAATTCCTCATGGATCCCATCATCAGAAATCAAGCATGACAAAAATTAATCGTGAAAATAGAACTTGCTCAACAAACACAGCTAGGAGGACAAATCGCCAAACGTGAAGTTTTTGTCGTTGAAGAGTTCTGTTCTGATCATCATCAGCAGTTCCACTTCATCCAATGTCACATTTTTGGATGAAAATGCTTGACTTGTTGATAAAAACACAAAAATTACTGTATGTTTGCCTTGAAGATTTGAGGAGTTCCCTCAATTTCTCATGGATCCCATCATCAGAACTGCGTTTTGACAAAAACGGGACCAACTTGGATATATATACTTACAATCAAATAAAGAATTTTCCAAATCGGTTATAAAATGACGGAGTTATGGACTAACAAACATTTATAAAAAAAAAACAAAAAAAAAAACATACAACCGAATTGATAACCTCCTGTTTTGAAAATTTGAAGTCGGTTAAAAATATTACAAAGATAACATTGCGTAGGGAGTTATTGCTAACATTATAAATTTTATATCATACAATGAACTAAGTGGTCTTAAAAAGTAAGTCTATTCCACCACCACCATATCAGCCCTAGGACGTCCACTGCTGGACATAGGCCTCCCCCAATTTCATGGGGGTAAATGCCATAATCGCCACGCTTGGCATGCGGGTTGGCGATCGCAGTATCTCCACCGCACTCAAGGAATGCTGCTGCCCATTCCCCGGTGGGCTTGGTCGTAGTTTTAGGACATACCCGGGTCCAAGTCTATTCCATATTGATAGAACTTGGAGTAGAAATAATAAATAAATAAATATTGGGGGACAATCTTACACAAATCGACCTAGTCCCAAACTAAGCAAAGCTTGTACTATGGGTACTAGACGACGATATAAATACTTATATAGATAAATACATAGAAAACATCCAAGACCCAAGAACAATACCCGTGAAAAATGCACAAATAAATGCCCTGGCCGGGATTCGAACCCGGGACCTCTAGCTTCGGAGGCAGAGTCACTACCAACTGGGCTAAACAGGTCGTCTAAATAGACTCCAAGTACCGTTAGATATAGCGAGAAAACGAGATTCAGAGGTGTAGAATAAATCTAGGTCGCTGTCACTGTCTAGTATACCATTCAGAAGAGCAAGTGCTTGGTGTCGTGGAGAGTAAGAAAGGGCTTGGGTCCGTGCCGGCGGGACAGCGAACGGAGCTGAATACCTGTGATAGAGGGCACGCAGAGTGAGATAAAAGCTAGTAACGAAGGGTTACTGATTTGGCCTCGTAGTAAGTGAAAGAAATATTTTATTAAGAATAGATTCCTACGGGTTTCAAGAGACGTATAGTTTAGTACCATCCCCAAAACGTACAGAGTGGGGTAAAGACGAGGGTAATACCCGTAGAGTTTGAGGAAAAGGAAGCGAACAAAACATTTTTGTACTCTTTCTAATATGAGAGTGTACTGCTGTTCGTGTGGGCTCCATATAATCGCATTAGTTTCGAGTCAGCTTCGAACGTACGCATTATTATAATACACTAAGGGCGTTTTGTGAGTTGAAGTATCTGGATTGGCGGATTACAAAACCCAAGCATTTTTTTGCAGCAGTGCAAGTGCAAATAATATTGTCGTTAAAAGTGAGGAGTGGATCAAACAAAGTGCCGAGATCTCTGACAGATGAGACTTGCGTAAGAGGGTTGTTCTCTATCTTGTAATCATAGTGTAAGCGATGGTGTGCATGGGTGTACGACATTATTGAACATTTATCCTCATTGACGGGACATCGTTTTGGTAAGAAGCCATGCTGCTCATCACACAAAATATGCGATATGGCATCTGTGCAGACAATTGTTTTTAATACCTCGTCGGTGGCAAACAAGCGTACGGCCCGCCTGATGGTAAGCGGTCACCGCAGCCTATGGACGCCTGCAATTCCAGGGGTGTTACATGCATCATATAACTAAATTCATGGTTGTCCAAACCGCAAATTCAATAGCAATGCCTAGACCTACACTCACCTGCTATATACAATAGGCGAAGAATCTAGACATTAATAATTAAGTAAAGAAACTCAGTGATTAATTAACGCCTTACGACGAAATAAATTAACAAAGCAAGTTCGCTTGTGAACCGCACCACAAGCAATATCAGCGGATATCGCATAATTCTACCCACTCGGTGAGTTGATTGAAATTATTATTATTGATTTCAGCCCGGCCACTCGATCGCCCGCTACGGGACCTTTCTTATGCGCAAATTGGGATAAATTTCCTTCCTACACATAGTTACCTAAAAAAACTGACTTTCCAATATTCAACTGCGTAGAACTCAGGCTGATACTACATTTTGTTATTTTCGGTCTATTTTGTTGTGGTTTTTAGGAATCATAGTAATAATTATCCAGGTGGGTTGCACCAACTTACGATTACAGAGCAATTAAAGGTTAAATATGGCACCAGATGCTGATGTCATCCTTCAGTAGGTAATTTGTCAATATTTCCATATAATCATATATCTTAACGAACAGATGGTTTGGTGCATCCCAGCCTAAATAATTGTCAATACGATTGTCATTATACTGCATATAAATTGATTCAAATGAGTACCGGAGTAACACATACCACATAGTCAACTAGTAAAGCGCTTTACACAATTTAATGAACCGAAAGGAGTGCATGACTTAAGATAATACTAATTATACCTACAGTCAAAGTGACCTACTTTATGGGCTAATTACAATATTACTACGGGCCAATTCAAATACGTAAACCGCGACCCATTTGTAGATATGACATGATAACCTTTACTACTTACTTACTCAACCAATCAATTATTATATTTGTGAATATGTTCAGCCCTAATCTCGCCAGTGACAGGCAGTTAGCGAGCCCGTCGAAGGCGTCTGATGAGGGTAGCCGCTCGTAAGCAGATGGTAGGGTTGCCACCAGTAGTTTCTATTGACTACAAGCGTTTTTGATTGCTTAGCCTCGGTTTACATGGGTTGGGTTTGTGGCGGTCACTCGTATAATCTGTCAAATCTAACATGTTCTGCAACCGGCTATCGAAGTTTCTAAAAATCAGTTGAATATAATAATGTATGTATGTATTGCTTTTGTTACGGACAGCCCCGAGGACCAGGGACTTTCCCAGTCTACCTAACATTTACCGCTAGAGGCAAGCGGTCGCAATACCGGGAATCCAAAATTTGCCGTTACTTCCCGTTTACGACCTCCTAGAAATTATGTAACGTTAGCGTTTAAAATACAGTTATAATCATAAAATTTATCACTTAATGTTTTAGATCCTGAGTTGCGCAGAGACCGTTAGATATTGTTCATTTGTTATCCTTACTGTACCGTTACCTTTGTCGGGTGTCGGCATATCTGAACTAATGTATTGTTGTTAACAATTGTCTATTCATTTGTATAAGCATTGTATGTAGTTATCCTGAACCGTTAGGACAGAAAGCCATTATATTGCACAAGGTTGCGCAGGCGGCGTGGGAAACGAAATTACGGTAGTAGGGATGTTTTTGAAAAGAAATAAAACCCACCGGACGAACGAGATAGTTAGTGGGCAGTCAGTCTGTAGCCAGGAGCGTGGCACAGTGAACGCAGGCCAGGAGCGTGGCTTAGTGAACTTGTTATTAATTATAATCCAGTCGGTGGGCAGTCAGTCTGTAGCCAGGAGCGTGGCACAGTGAACGCAGGCCAGGAACGTGGCACAGTGAACGTGAGCTTCGGAACAGTAACTTGTAATTAATAGTGGACAGTCAGTCTGTAGCCAGGAGCGTGGCACAGTGAACGCAGGCCAGGAGCGTGGCTTAGTGAACTTGTTATTAATTATAATCCAGTCGGTGGGCAGTCAGTCTGTAGCCAGGAGCGTGGCACAGTGAACGCAGGCCAGGAACGTGGCACAGTGAACGTGAGCTTCGGAACAGTAACTTGTAATTAATAGTGGACAGTCAGTCTGTAGCCAGGAGCGTGGCACAGTGAACGCAAGCCAGGAACTTGGCATAGTGAACGTGAGCTTCAGAACAGTAACTTGTAATTAATAGTGGGCAGTCAGTCTGTAGCCAGGAGCGTGGCACAGTGAACGCAGGCCAGGAACTTGGCATAGTGAACGTGAGCTTCAGAACAGTAACTAGTAATTAATAGTGGGCAGGCAGTCTGTAGCCAGGAGCGTGGCACAGTGAACGCAAGCCAGGAACGTGGCACAGTGAAGTGAGCTTCGGAACAGTAACTTGTAATTAATAGTCGGCAGTCAGTCTTTAGCCAGGAGCGTGGCATAGAGTGACGAGTGAATCTTTGGCCAGGAACGTGGCACAGTGAACGTGAGCTTCAGAACAGTACCTTGTAATTAATAGTGACGTGTGAACTTTTGGCCAGAAACGTGGCATAGTGAACGTAATTTTTCAGTGCAGTAACTTGTTATTAAGTGTAATCCCGCCGTTGTTTAGTATTTAAATTTTGAACCTTCTGACTCTGAACAGTAAATTTAGTGCCTAATAAGCTTAGTGCGTAATATTGTACCTTATCTTTCCTTTGTGTTTTAATTCCATTATAACTTGTAACAGACTCAGTGTTTTTATTACGGAGTGTTCCCATGATCATAGTGAACCTTACAAGAACAGAGCCGCGTAAGTAGGAGTTAGTTTCGAAACAGTGCTGCGCCATTCCTCGGTCGTTCACAGATCCTTCGTGTGACGCTACCGTGTTCACCGAGACGGGTGCGGCAAGAACCTCTGTTTCCACCGAGCTATCGCAGACGATAGGCTGTGGACTTGCGTCGTCTACAGTTTGCGTGGTCCTTCGAGCCGGATTTTAGGTACAGTGATCAAGAACCTGTGAGTAAAGTGAACCCTTTTCTGTACTGTGAACATTGAACCTTCTGAACCTCTGAACATTGAACCTTCTGAACCTGTGAACATTGAACCTTCTGAACCTGTGAACATTGAACTTTCTGAACCTGTGAACATTGAACCTCCGTAAATTGTGAACTTTGAACCTCCGTACTGAGATTTTGTTACTGCACTATAAATTCGAACTCTTTAGTAAATCTGTGTGAACCAAAATGATGACACGTAGCCGAACAATGAAAGGCGACGATGCGGAGCTGGGCGCTGGCGGGAACGCGCCGGCGCAGAACGAGTGCGGGGGCGGAGAGGCGCACGCGCCCGGTGGGGCGTGGCCGCGCGCTACCCCAAGTGCCGACGGCGGGGAGGAGAGCGCCCGCGAACCAGTAAGGCCAACGCCGTCAGAGCGATCGCACGCCAGTAGTATAACGACAGCGCGCAGGCAGGAGGCAAAGCTACGCGCGTTACAACGGATCGCCGAGATCGAAAAGGAAAGAAAGACGTTGGAGCTCGAACTGGAACAGATCGACGCCGAGGGAACGCCGGTACAGTCACGGGCGGTGACTCCACAGCCAGGCACGTCGAAGGTCGACGAGTGGCTGAGCAGCTTCGAGTACGGGCGGGGAGGGGAAAGCGTGGCGCGCCGACCCGACCGACATCGAGGACCTACTAGAGAGACGCCTCTCGCAACGCTGCAAGCAGAACTCGCCCTATCGCCGCCGCGAGGGCCGCGTGAGCCGAACCGAGCGCCGTCGCCCGAGCGTTGCGCAAGAAACGAACGCGAGGGCCGCACGAACCGAACCGAGCGCCGGCGCCCGAGCGTTGCGCGAGGACCGGACATGCCCAATCGCCGCCGCGTGGGTACCGCGATCCATCGCCCGTTGAGCCGCGAGCCGTCTCGCCTCACGGGCGATACAAATCAACGCTCTACGAGAGGGAGCAGAGAGCCCACGACGACATGCACTTCAGGTCATCAGCAGAGCCACCCAGTGACGCAGCAACCGCCTTCAATCGTCTCGCCGAGCAGCTGAAGGCGTCGATGCGGCCGAAGCCGCCAAAACAGGTGTATGAGTTACCCTATTATAGCGGAGATCCAAGTGAATGGCTGTTATTCTACAACGCCTACCGTGAAACTACTGCAAGGTATGAATTTAGCGTGTATGAGAATATGGCTCGATTACGAAACTGTTTGAGGGGCGAGGCGAGGCAATGTGTGCAATACCTACTTGCGACGTCGTCGCAGCCGGACATGGTCATCCGGTTACTGAAGAAGAACTTCGGTCGAACGGACCTGTTGATCGACAGAGCACTAGATGAATTAAAAAGGTTACCTTACGTAGGTTCAAGCGCGATTGATTTAAATAATTTTAGCACTAAAGTAATTAATATAGTTAGTACTTTAGTTGATTTGGACAAAAGAAATTACGGTGACAACCCATTGCTGATTAGGGAAATTACAGATAGGTTGAGTCCACATTTAAGATCAAGGTGGTGCCAATTCGCGAGAAAGCGATTGGGACCTCAGGGGACTGGAGAGCTGGCGCTGTTGGCAAACTTCTTGCTGGAAGAGAGCGACGCCGAGCTGAAGTATTCGCATACAAAGGCGCCTATAAAAAGGTATACAGGTAACAATGGACCATCGTATACAGATCACAGAACGTACGCGCCGCCGCGCCTGGACTACAGACCGAACGCTACGCGCCCTGAGTATCGAACAAACGCGCCACGCCCCGAGTACAGACCGAACGCAACACAGAGGGGAGCCGTCAACAAACCACCGGTACACCAAACGTACGCGGTAGAGAACCAAGAACCCTGTCTATGTTGCGGCGGCAATCACCGATCAACGGACTGTAAAAAGGTACTCGGTATGAACGTAGGAGCCCGTTGGGACTGGGCGAGAAGTAATAGGATTTGCTTCAAATGTTTGAATAGAAGGCACCGCAGAGAACAGTGCAAGGCAAAGGGATGCAGCGCGCAGGGATGCCCTCACCCACACAACCGACTGCTACACGAGGACCAGGTACACGCTGAGCCGCCGGCCTCACAGGCCCGATCCGAGCAGCCCCATCAGAGTCGGAACGACTCGGAACTACGAACAGAACAAAGCTGTACATCCGAAGTTATCGCGGATGGGGAGAGCACGACGATACTGTTAAAGGTAATACCGATAACGATAGAGGGGCCTTTGAGACGCGTTGAAACGTTCGCCCTTATGGACGGAGGGTCAACGGTATCGTTAGCCGACGAGGAGCTCATGAAAGAAGTCGGAGCCGTCGGAGAGGAGGAGCCATTACGCATTAAGGGCGTAGGATCGATGGCGACCTCAAACGATCGCAGTAAAAAAATGCAGATTCAGATACGAGGCAAAAATAACGGGCCGCTACAGACAATAATAGTACGAACGGTTCGCGAATTGGGACTTCGCGGTCAACACATGAAAAACGTAAACAGGTATGCCCATCTGTCCGATCTAGAAGAAGCGAGCTACAGCAAAGCTGTACCGAGGGTGCTGATTGGAGCGGATAATTGGCACCTCATGCTGCCCAAGGAAACCCGTATGGGTAAAATGAACGAGCCTGCAGCTATAAAAACCCCGCTAGGGTGGGTTATTTTCGGGCGAGCCCCACGAGCGACTGCGTGGCGAGGAAGTGAGACGACACTAAGTTGCCATCTAGAAGATGACGAGAAGATGGGTACGCGAATACCTACCAACACTCGCACCACGGCAATCGTCGGCGAACCAATCCCGACTTCTCCGACCAAACGACTGCGTGATCGTTATAGACCCAAACCTGCCTCGCGACGTGTGGCCGCGAGGTGTAGTACGACGAGTGTTCCCGAGATCCGACGGAAACGTGAGATCGGCGGACGTCGAGACGCGGGGCGGCAGCTTCCGGCGACCTGTAACCAAGCTGGCTGTCCTACCGATGCAACGGCAGCCACTTACAGGCGGGGAGAATGTTACGGACAGCCCCGAGGACCAGGGACTTTCCCAGTCTACCTAACATTTACCGCTAGAGGCAAGCGGTCGCAATACCGGGAATCCAAAATTTGCCGTTACTTCCCGTTTACGACCTCCTAGAAATTATGTAACGTTAGCGTTTAAAATACAGTTATAATCATAAAATTTATCACTTAATGTTTTAGATCCTGAGTTGCGCAGAGACCGTTAGATATTGTTCATTTGTTATCCTTACTGTACCGTTACCTTTGTCGGGTGTCGGCATATCTGAACTAATGTTTTGTTGTTAACAATTGTCTATTCATTTGTATAAGCATTGTATAACCGTTGTTAATGTCTCTCGTGAGAATCGGTTATCCTGAACCGTTAGGACAGAAAGCCATTATATTGCACAAGGTTGCGCAGGCGGCGTGGGAAACGAAATTACGGTAGTAGGGATGTTTTTGAAAAGAAATAAAACCCACCGGACGAACGAGATAGTTAGTGGGCAGTCAGTCTGTAGCCAGGAGCGTGGCACAGTGAACGCAGGCCAGGAGCGTGGCTTAGTGAACTTGTTATTAATTATAATCCAGTCGGTGGGCAGTCAGTCTGTAGCCAGGAGCGTGGCACAGTGAACGCAGGCCAGGAACGTGGCACAGTGAACGTGAGCTTCGGAACAGTAACTTGTAATTAATAGTGGACAGTCAGTCTGTAGCCAGGAGCGTGGCACAGTGAACGCAGGCCAGGAGCGTGGCTTAGTGAACTTGTTATTAATTATAATCCAGTCGGTGGGCAGTCAGTCTGTAGCCAGGAGCGTGGCACAGTGAACGCAGGCCAGGAACGTGGCACAGTGAACGTGAGCTTCGGAACAGTAACTTGTAATTAATAGTGGACAGTCAGTCTGTAGCCAGGAGCGTGGCACAGTGAACGCAAGCCAGGAACTTGGCATAGTGAACGTGAGCTTCAGAACAGTAACTTGTAATTAATAGTGGGCAGTCAGTCTGTAGCCAGGAGCGTGGCACAGTGAACGCAGGCCAGGAACTTGGCATAGTGAACGTGAGCTTCAGAACAGTAACTAGTAATTAATAGTGGGCAGGCAGTCTGTAGCCAGGAGCGTGGCACAGTGAACGCAAGCCAGGAACGTGGCACAGTGAAGTGAGCTTCGGAACAGTAACTTGTAATTAATAGTCGGCAGTCAGTCTTTAGCCAGGAGCGTGGCATAGAGTGACGAGTGAATCTTTGGCCAGGAACGTGGCACAGTGAACGTGAGCTTCAGAACAGTACCTTGTAATTAATAGTGACGTGTGAACTTTTGGCCAGGAACGTGGCATAGTGAACGTAATTTTTCAGTGCAGTAACTTGTTATTAAGTGTAATCCCGCCGTTGTTTAGTATTTAAATTTTGAACCTTCTGACTCTGAACAGTAAATTTAGTGCCTAATAAGCTTAGTGCGTAATATTGTACCTTATATTTCCTTTGTGTTTTAATTCCATTATAACTTGTAACAGACTCAGTGTTTTTATTACGGAGTGTTCCCATGATCATAGTGAACCTTACAAGAACAGAGCCGCGTAAGTAGGAGTTAGTTTCGAAACAGTGCTGCGCCATTCCTCGGTCGTTCACAGATCCTTCGTGTGACGCTACCGTGTTCACCGAGACGGGTGCGGCAAGAACCTCTGTTTCCACCGAGCTATCGCAGACGGTAGGCTGTGGACTTGCGTCGTCTACAGCTTTATTGTACATAAAACACGGTAAAATGACAAATAAACAAAAAGTGGAAGTACAAAGGCGAGCTTATCCCTTTAAGGGAGGGGGAAGGGGGAGGAATAATTCTAACCAACTCTCAATGGACTTCGGTCCCTGAGAGATCTCAATATTGTCGTTTCTTCTTGTGTCTCCTATCTATTGTATATTTGTATAAAGCTTGTAGATAACCCTTTCCTTCTTGTACATTATTCCTACCTACTAGGGGCATATCTCATATCTACATTGGTGACCTCCGACAATGGACATAAGCGCAACTCTGAAGATTCTGACGCCCCGCAGCTTATCTCCCTTCCTCTCCTCACCCGCTCGTCACGCTGACTCTGAGCATTCTCTTCCTACGTCGTCGCGACTCCTCCATCTCAAAGGGGTTCATCTGTCAAATCTGACATGTTCTGCAACGCGCTATCGAAGTTTCTAAAAATCTGTTGCATATATATAACTTCCAACCAACTCTCAATGGACTCCGGTACCTGAGAGATCTCTCTATTGTCGTTTCTTCTTGTGTCTCCTATCTATTGTATAAAGCTTGTAGATAACCCTTTCTTGTATATATTCTTTCTAGTACCATTATTCCTACATAATAGGAGCACATCTCATATCTACAGGTTTAAGAAAATCCAGGAGAAAATTCAACAGTAATAAAAACCTGGGTTGAATAATGGGTTTTGAGTTTAAAAAATCCTTGAGAATTAACAGTTACAAAGCCTTGACATGAGATTTTTTTTCTTCGTCGTGCCATAATTTTTTTAAAGAATAGTCAGATATATTCATTATATAGTAGTTTTACAACTTTTATAAATATTCACATGTACCTGAAATATTATATTGTATTAATCTTTAATTTATTGAATAGAATTTTTTCATTTACATTGATTATTTTACCTGTAAATCTGTTTAAGTACAAAAATGCATGACGGAGCTAGCTAGATGAATGTTTGATGACTATGACGAACCTATATTAAATACGTATGAAGAACATTTTGCAACGATTTGGTGATATCATCCTATTACTGTTATGTTGTAAGTTAAATAAATAAATAAATAAATAAATAAATAAATGATTCAACATGTATAAGAAAAGACATGGCGCAAATTTCAATGAAGGTGTCAACCCTATGTATAGGAGAGGTATAGGAGACACAAGTACGCCCGACACTCGTTTACACTAGAGCAGGGATATGTTGTAGAAACGAGGTCAGTTCATATGAGCGAACTAAAATTGGGATATTGTTCATTTCCGATAAGTTTAATTTCATCAAAAAGCCTGTAAAATTCGGCTGACAGTTGACACTGACAGCTTACCGGTACCGCACCGACCCCGCACCGCCAGTCTACTAGCCTTGTAGCAAAATAGCCTAAATAAGACTATTAACTTTGTAAGTACAGTCGACAACAAATGTTGCATTTTAGTACTTTGTCGCACTAACATAACAATACTGCAACAGTTTGGGATGCGTCGAAATAGTGAAAGTGACAAATGATCATCTACTTTTGCTGTTGACTATACCATAAGCAACAGCGTTCGTGGCCCAGCGGCGCCCGCGTACCGCGTGCGGTATGCGAGGTTAAGCAATGTCGGGCGGGGTCAGTCCTTGGATGGGTGACCGCTTTGAGTGGTACTAACTGAGCGCTGCCGTGCTTTGGAAGGCACGTTAAGCTGTTGTTCTCGGCTGCTGTCTATGATAGCAGTCGTTAAGCCAAGTAAGAGGCCTTCGGGCGGCTTGAGAACTTCTAACAGTCAAGTTGCCCACTCACTTGACAAAACCTAATCTCAATAAGGTCTAGTTTCCCCCTTGGGTTGGAAGGTCGGATCGCAGTCGCTTCCATAAAAACTAGTGCCTACGCCAATTTTTGGTATTATGTAGCGGACCCCAGGCATCCTTCAGGACTTCGTACCATAAGCAACAGGTTTACAGATTTCATATATCCTTGCAAACACGTTAGGACATCCATCAAGAACGCAATACAGATTCACTCTCAGCCGTGCCGGTTATAAATATGATGTCTGTACGTGCGGAGAATGCAAGTCAACATAGCAGGAGAATAACCTTTTTTTTCTACGAAAAGGCTTCTTTCTGATATGATAACATGTTAGGTAAGTGGAAAATATATTCCGCTAGATGACGCCATGTCAAGAATTTAATTTGACAAATTTTCCTATAATTTCTTAACGTCCGTTTCAAGCTGCATGATACTCATTATAATATAAGATTTCAAGCTAACATGGTCATTCACATTAAAATTACTGTTAGAAACGGTTTTGATCCTTGAAAATGGTGCTTGCAACAGCGCCGAAATATAGGGAACTCAAAAATCATAGTATACATGGTAAATATGCCGTTTCTAACAGTAATTCTATAGATATTCATTTTCATTTATTCATAAAATATACAAATATTACTTGCCAGAATATTAGTATAGGTACTAGTAGATATTAAATTATGTCGATTAAAAATAATTATTGCGAAGGGATTAAATTATATAATTTATTTATTTTATACGAAGTGAACTAAAATGTCAAAATTATAACATGCAACGAATTGAATTTAATTACAATTTTTTTTATATTCATGAATGTCATAAAAAGCGTTTTCCGTTAACCGTAATTCTGTAAGCTAATTACGCAACGTTTTCAAGGTGCGTAAGGTGGACTAGATCTAAATGTCATTTTCCATAGTGAAAATGCCAAAACCTATAAGTGCGTTCGAGAATTTACGAGATTACCTTGTGGTGTCACAAACCGACTAGTCCTCGCCTCTCCACTCACCTTTTTTTTTATATGGAAATGTTAAAATTTGACGAATGAAATTTGACAGTTTGCTTATAAAAACGGGCGAGTTATGAGGTGATAGGTGAGGACGAGTCGGTTTGCTGCTGGACGTCATGGGCGGTACGACCCATCAAGTTTAATTCGTTTGTGAGTTTTCTAGAGTCCCAAGTTTCCATTGACGACATTATCCGCTTACCATGAGGCATTCAGGTATGCGTGTTTGTCACCATTGTAGTAGGTATAAAAAAGTAAGCGACGAGTTGATGCGTGACAGAGAGGGATCGAAGACATTAAACGCTGACCCCAAGCACCCTTATCCCAGATAAGGGTAAACTAATGGCAATGATCATTAACAGATTAATTAGGTTCCGTAATTGAGTCGATTCAGGAAAAATGGGGCTATTCGATATGTTTAAAATGTTTATAAAAGTAGGATTAATTTTAAGCCTTATCCATGGCATTTAAAAACTTTTAAGATATGTTTTCTACAAGAGATGCGACGAAAAAAGCGGTAAATGATGTATCTGCTTTCTTGATTTGGAAGTGCCTATTGAGTTTCAGCCTTTTATTATTTCTTTACTACCCGGGTATGTCCTAAAACTACGACCAAGACCACCGGGGGATGGGCAGCAGCATCTCTGGAGTGCTGTGGAGATACTGCGATCGCCAACCCGCATGCCACGCGTGGCGATTATTGCATATACCCCCCGTGAATTTGGGGGAGGCCTATGTCCAGCAGTGGACGTCCTTTGGCTGATATGGTGGTGGTGGATTATTTCTTTACTGCCTAAGAGTCAGTAGCAAATGTATACTGTTACTAAAGATGTCTTGTACTTTAATTGGGATATTCACGATAGTTACAATAAATTAGTATTTACCAAGAAACAAAACTGACCGAAACTTTTATTGGGAAAAGTAGGAAATAATCACGCTTTAACTATTAATTTGACCTTTTTAAATATTTTTTAATAAATGAAGATCAAATAATTTTTAAGAAAAAAAAACCGACTTCAATGGGGGATTCCGGTGAAAGATTATTAATCTTAGATGGTGCACTCTTAGATTCCATACAATAAAATACAAAAATGGCTATAAGTATGTTTATAATGGTAGAAGACTAAGTACCCTCAATTCCTCATGAAATCATGGAAAAACCTTGCTTGCTTGACAAACAAAACGAAGAGAACAAATCGCCAAACGTGAACTACGCGTCGTTGAAGAGTTCCGTTCTGATCATCATCAGCAGTTCCACTTCATCAAATGTCACTTTTTTGAATGAAAATGCTTGATTAGTTCATGAAAATACTAAAATCACTATTTGTGTGCCTTTCACATTTGAGGAGTTTCCTCGATTCCTAATGGATCCCATCATCAGAACTCGAGCATGACAAAAATCAATCGTGAAAATAGAACTTGCTTAACAAACACAGCTAGAAGGACAAATCGCCAAACGTGAACTTTTCGTCGTTGAAGAGTTCTGTTCTGATCATCATCAGCAGTTCCACTTCATCAAATGTCACATTTTTGTATGATAATGCTCGATTTGTTGATAAAAACACAAAAATCACTATATGTTTGCCTTTAAGATTTGAGGAGTTCCCTCAATTCCTCATGGATCCCATCATCAGAACTCGAGCATGACAAAAATTAATCGTGAAAATAGAACTTGCTTAACAAACACAGCTAGAAGGACAAATCGCCAAACGTGAACTTTTCGTCGTTGAAGAGTTCTGTTCTGATCATCATCAGCAGTTCCACTTCATCAAATGTCACATTTTTGGATGCAAATGCTTGATTTGTTGATAAAAACACAAAAATCACTATATGTTTGCCTTTAAGATTTGAGGAGTTCCCTCAATTCCTCATGGATCCCATCATCAGAACTCGAGCATGACAAAAATTAATCGTGAAAATAGAACTTGCTTAACAAACACAGCTAGGAGGACAAATCGCCAAACGTGAACTTTTCGTCGTTGAAGAGTTCTGTTCTGATCATCATCAGCAGTTCCACTTCATCCAATGTCACATTTTTGGATGCAAATGCTTGACTTGTTGATAAAAACACAAAAATCACTATATGTTTGCCTTAAAGATTTGAGGAGTTCCTTCAATTCCTCATGGATCCCATCATCAGAACTGCCTTTTGACAAAAACGGGACCAACTTGGATATATATACATACAATCAAAAAAAGAATTTTTCAAATCGGTTAAGAAATGACGGAGTTATGGATTAACAAACATAAAAAAAAAAACATACAACCGAATTGATAACCTCCTCTTTTGAAATCTTGAAGTCGGTTAAAAATGGGCACTTATCGACCATAGAAAAGTCAACTCCTCAATTTTTCGTTTCACGTAAACTTTTCCTAATAATGGAGCGTTTTAGACGATTCATAAAAAGTTGCTAATTTCATTTGACTATTGATAAAATATTTGACTAGTGGTAAAAAAATATAAACAAAATCCCATTGGCTGCCTACTCACTGTATGATGCTTATATCTACTACAACCCTATAGACCCCAGCAATGGAAGGTATATGACACGATGAAATGCTCAAAATATCCGTCATATTCCTATTTATAGATCCTATAAAACATGTCAGTAAATCACATTTTAGGTATCCATATTATCCATATTCATACTAATATTATAAATGCAAATGTCACTGTGTCTATCTTTCTCCCCATTACTTTTTACGCTTAAACCACTGAACCAATTTAGCTGAAAAGTAGGCGCTTGTTTGCCATCGTGATAGTATTCAAAAATCAAGCAACAGTTGAAAAACAAAAACTTATAATAAACAAATACGACGCGGCATGCAGAACGTAGCGAAATGTGCTAAAGTTGGTACAGCGACATGCAATCTCGCTGGACATTATCTAACTCGCGATTAGCTGGAGACACAGCTCCGTGTTAAACAGACAACAATCATTTATTCTATTTATATTATTATATATGAAGGAAATTTTATTTAATTTAAGTTAAAACTTTTATAAAGTTTATCCGGGGCGGTTGCAGGCGTCAATTGCGATTGGTACGTTGTATTTTGTGGTCAAAGGCAATACGAAATGAGGATCTTTGGAGTCTATGCTGGTAATCTCCTGGCTGGTAGTCCATCTGTTGAGTGAAAGCCCGGCAGACGGAAGGCGAAGTCGCGGACGTCATGTCGACACATGGTGTAGAAAACTTCAGAGCGGGTCAAGACTGTCGCCGTCCGTCTGCCAGCTGCAATATTAAAACCCTTTGCACTACGAACATCATGCCGCTCATATTTGGGGCACCCTACCGAAGACCGCACTCTCGAAAATACCACAGCTTGCTCCTTATGTTTTCCTGGTGGTGAGTACGGCCGCCGGAGCTCTTGAGGCTGTGTTGAGAGTGGGGGACCTGCACACGATTGACGTCCTTAAAAGTGGTAAAACGTTATATGTATATGAAGTCGTAATGCGGATTCTACATACCTTGTTTTATCTAACATCACATACCAACGACAAATCGTACGGTATGAAACTTGCCAACTACCAAGCCAGTATGTCTCGCAGCGTACACATTACACGCTCTGTAATTCCGTGTACCAGTGACGTATAATTTAATGGCCGTCTCCACTTCCAGGCGCGACTTATTCATGGAAATTGTTTTACTCCAGTTCACGTCAACAAGGACGCGATTCAAAAAGTTACTCTCGCCACGAAAACAAGTCGTGTAATTACATATTCAAATGTGGTTTTGGTATTTGGTTGGCTACAGCAGCAAACAGGGAACTAGTAAAAAGTTCGTAGAGTAACGATTTTTAACATGAACGCCCTTTGACTGATATACACTGTATCAATATGTGAATTGTAATGTATACGCCTATAATAGGTGTATGTATACGCCTTATGTCAGATGAGAGCAAAAATAAACAAAATTGGCGTTCATTGTAATGGTTTTACTCTATCCAGTAATTTGGAACATTTACAAGTATTTGTGTTATTGCGGTCTTTAGAAGACTACTACAAATTTCTTAAACCCCGACGAAAAAAACCTGCGCCAGGAGGGCAGACAACCTTAAGAGCGTGGCGGCAAGCGGTGGGATGCGGAGAGGTGAGGATCGGGTGTGGTAGGGCGAAGTAGGGAAGCCCGTTGACGGCTGATGATGATGATGATGACGACAAGTTTAGCATGAGTGAATCTTTTAAGCTTTGTTTGGTGGAGTAAAAGCAGTCGCCTCTAAATAAAAATAGTCATCGCCAAGACATCCCGCTGTCATTGGAACTAGTGACAGGATCTAGGAAGTAAGGTAGGCTATTATATGTTTAGTTTGAGTAGCATTTTCTGTAACACTCACTAAATAAGGGTCTAATGATAACCCGCTGAAGCTACTTACATTTTTAACTATTTAAGTGCAAAGCAATGAAGTCATCATCATCATGTCAGCCGAAAGACGTCCATTGCTGGCAATAGACCTCCCCCAAAGACTTCCACAATGACCGGTCCTGCGCAACCCGCATCCAGCGGACAACTGCGACCCTTACCAGTTCATCAGTCCACCTTGTAGGGGGCCTGCCCACGCTCGGCCTTCCGGTACGGTAGGTCACCACTCGAGAGCAATTATGTGATTAATAATAATAATAATAATTTATTTCAGACATTAAATAAATAATAGTAAGCTCAATAAGCCTTGTGTTATGGATACTAGATGACAATATGTTTAATACCTAGATAATATACTTAAATACATGGAAAATATCAAGGCTCCGAAAAAAATATTTCTGCTCACCACAGAAACTAATGCCCTTACCGAGATTTGCGCTCGATAGAGCGCTCGTGGCCCAGCGGCACCCGCCTACCGCGTGCGTTATGCGAGGTTAAGCAATGTGGGCGCAGGTCAGTTCTTGGATGGGTGACCGCTTTGAGTGGTTACTAACTGAGCGCTCTCGTGCTTTGGGAGGCACGTTAAGCCGTTGATCCCGGCTGCTGTCTACGACAGCAGTCGTTAAGCCAAATTAGAGGCCTTCGGGCGGCTTGAGAACTTCTAACAGTCAAGTTGCCCACTCACTTGACAAAGGGGGGGTCGAAGTTGCACCACGTCCGTAGGGAGTACCCACCGTTACCCTACACGTGATCCCTGGGTGGTGCTAAAAGTGCAACTAAATCTGGCAACCGTAATACTTGTCTTCTCGAAGATCTCACGGTTCGTAAATAAATACCATACGATTGATACGATTGAATTTGAATAATGACCGGGATTTGAAACCGGGACCTCTAGCTTCGTAGGCAGTGTCACTACCAACTAGGCTAAACAGGCCGACAAATAACCATACATCTTGTTAGTTACGTCACAATTCTTTGCCTATTATCTAATGTGTAAGCCCCTAAGCTAATGAGATTAATTAACATTAGTATTTATCATTAGATTTTTGTCTTATGTCAAAATTGGGACGTGACCGCAGTCTGACGACCTAACGCTGCTACAAGATTTCCGCAGCTGCCATTAGTCTGTAGCTGGTAGACTAACTGTAATTAATTATCTTGCAGCATTAGTTAGTATTAGGCCACAAACGTACTGGCAGGCGGCTTGCTTAGTGCCTAGAGAGTAGCTTAGTAAAAATAACGTTATAGAATGTTCGCAACCACGCTTGGTGCCTTCGTTAGTTGCCTAGCGTGTGCAATGCGGCTGGTTGTTTTACTAAGCTACTTGCTTAGGCTCTTGGCGTTGGCGGTAAGCAACCTTAAGCCTTAAGTAAAAAGTAAGAGTAAAAAGTAAAAGTAGTTTATTCTTCAAATTAGGCATATTACATGCACCTGTCATGATTTTTTAAATGTTGAGTAGTTCCACTTTTGTGACGGCAAGACCGGCATCGTGCCTTCTCCTACCGCGCCCCTCCACTGATTGGTGGTGCAGGTATTATATATTAAACCCGATGACTCTTGGGGAGTCATTCCTTATTATTCAAGTCGACAGATAACTTGCTCGCTGTAGTGCTAAGTTGTTATGAGTGTAAATCGTTGTAAAAGTGATTAATAAAAGTGTGTTTCTTCATAAGCTGCAGTTGTTCATTTCACTTCAGCAGTGGGATACACCCAAAAGGGGACAAAAGTTAAAGAGTGCGTAACTTCCATGATCTATTAATTATATTTAACTTGCTACAGATTTTGTTCGCCCACTTAAGACGATTATGTTATTTTAAAATTATTTTTGGTTTTCTCACTGGTAGTTTATTTGTTGTTAGACGTTGGTCAGGGAAATCCCTGATAACGTTTCTGTACTCGTATGGTACCTGGATGATATAACAGTATTGTGTTGATGCTTCTAAATTGATCTTGTTTTTCACGCTGGTATTTTATTTGTGTAGACGTTTGGTCAGGGCACTCCCTGACAACGTTTCTATTCTATTATCGTACTGGGGTGGTATAATAGTACTTTCCAGTATTTCAGTATTTATTGCTTTCATAGGTATACAGATGGTGGTACATTTATGTAGTTCAACTATGAAACCCTGCAAGGGCACTGCAACATGTCTTGAGCTTAACTTTGCTGAAGTTATCAGCTGGAATACTATCGCAAATTTATCAAGGCACTACCTTTTACTTTTGAACTTCAAAAAGTACATTACCAATATCTATTGTAGCAAAGTCTATTTTTAACTAATGTACACCGTTCGTTAAAAGTGTTTGCAATATTAATTTCTTTTACCTTTCCAAATGATACTGTGTTACGTACTATTTTACATTTTAATGCGTTTTTCTTGTGCAGCTCTATTCATTTTACGCATTTCATAATGTTCATATACGAGAATCTTTGACCTATTTTCACCTATTGTTATCATTCGATACTTTTTCTAGTTAATTATTATGATCAATATGCTTTAAATACCCCACGATGAGTCCCCCATTACCAGTTTTTCTATATCATGAATACAACTGTGTACCTACAATTTATACAGTGGTGTTAGCCAATTTAATTCGCTTGATAAAAATAATACTTTAAAATAACATTTTATTATATGCACTTATATGTACGAGTATGTTCAGTGGATTATTGAGTAGATAAGGTTTTTATACCGGTTACTTATTGTATGAGTGAACTACATATCAGCGTCGGATTAGCTAGATGCATAGTTTTACTCACATTGAATGGGCGCGATACGTATGTTTGCTTGATTATTGAGTGGATATGGTTTCCGCTGGTTACTTGGGCAAACTGCGTATCAGCGTCGGATTAGCTAGATGCATAGTTTTACTCACATTGAGTGGGCGCGATACGTATGTTTGCTTGATTATTGAGTGGATATGGTTTCCGCTGGTTACTTGAGCGAACTGCGTATCAGCGTCGGATTAGCTAGATGAATAGTTTTACTCACATTGAAGTGGGCGCGATACGTATGTTTGCTGGATTATTGAGTGGATATGGTTTCCGCTGGTTACTTGAGCAAACTGCGCATCAGCGTCGGATTAGCTAGATGCATAGTTTTACTTATATTGAGTGGGCGCGATACGTATGTTCGCTGGATTATTGAGTGGATATGGTTTCCGCTGGTTACTTGAGCGAACTGCGCATCAGCGTCGGATTACTTGAATGAATACATTAAACGGGCACGATACGTATGTTCGCTGGATTATTGAGCGGATGAGGTTTCCGCTGGTTACTTGAGTGAACTGCGTATCGTTGTCGGATAATTCAGGAATAAACTATGATCTGTCATTATGTGGTTACTAGATTGAATATGCCTACTCACTGGATTTTGGATAGACTATGATTGCCCATTGATTAATTTTTGTCTACCTAGTTTACTCTTTTTCTAATTTATTTACTTATTGTAACAATGAATACTACACATTTATTTAAACTTTAATAATGATAATAAAATAACAGATAATATTTATTTCACGTTCAGCAGCATGCAATGAGTTATATAAAATAATTGCTTATATCTCTGATGCAAGTGGTTCAAAGATATGTTACTTTCAAAGAAAATTGACATTTCAGCCTCCAAGTGAGATGTCTGGCGGCAGTGACTGCGGCACACTGCCCAGTACGCTTCCAAGAAGAAAGCGTTCCATGAAACGGTGTTGGCAAAGGAGCCCTTCTACTTTGCAATTCTTTTGATGAATAAGTTAAGCGGAAGCAATGGAAGTCTTGCAGAAGGATGCCAACAAAGGACATGAAGAATCATTATCTTGCCTGTTGATCGGAAAACCATGCAACAAACATAGTAAGCTCTAAAAGACCAACCTTGATCTCATAGAAAGTTTTTGCTACAGTCTGTCGCAGCATTTACACAATAATTATTAGATATGTCTGTCATGAGCGTTGCTATTAATTACGAATTGCTATATTTTCCATGTGACAATCCTATGTAAACATTGCTTGTACTTTATTTGTAGAATTAGCCATTTTACTTTCGTAACATTTTTCTGGAATAATATTATTATGATCCTTTTTAGCAATATACTATACAATTTATAGTGAGCTAGGTGTCTCTCGATTTTACAAAGCTTAGTTATGATAAATAAATGACGCTTCGCTGCATTCTATTCCTAATGCCTTATGACGGCCAGTTTTTACGATTATACTTTTGGCAATTCATATTTTTAATTCTAATCTTTAGACAACATTTATTAAAATTTAGTATTAAAATGTCATGAAATTAACTGAAACCTATGCTTGCGTTTTTCGTTTCATAAACGAAACCCCAGAATACTTGTTGTAGGAAAGATCTTGCCACATTGACAGTTTAAGTTCCATGTTACACAATATACAAGTACTACTATGATTTGTAATGCGGGTCAGTTCATTTACACGAGGTTTCAAGTGAAACGTGTTAAAGCAAATTTATAAGGTTTTTTGTGAACAGGCTATTGCTTAATACATTTTTTTTATTGAAAACACCAAATATTATGAATCTAAATCTTGTAAAACAGGTCCTCCTTTTTTTTACGAGCTCTGCAATAGCTGATCCTCTCCAAAAGAAATCCAGTTGTTTTGAAATGACTTAATTTGTGACACTTTCCTATGATGTTCAGTTATCACTGTTATCAGTAGTATGTCAACGCCTTTACCGTCACTGGAAGATAACCATATTTCGGTTTGAGACATTTTATGGGTACTTAAACTTTGGATATTAAAATGTACTATTACTACATCTCCCATGCCTTTATTTAGTGTGTTATTTATTGCGATCTGGAGGTTTAAAGACAACACAACACAATGTTCCGCAATGTAGTAATGAAGGGCATTGTAGACAGCGTCCCTTGAAGAATAGTGATTTTGTTTAATGATATCCGTAGTTGTTATTGATGTATATAAAGCGATTTCCTTTGTGTCTCAAGTCTGATATTTCTAACAATATCCTGGCAATCTCGTTCTTAGCTATCTCTAACTCAGACTGGAAATGTTCTATTTGTTCTTTCTTTTTACACCTTTAATCAGCAATAAAAATCTCTAGTCGATACATTAGGTAGACTATTATGACTAGAGTTTAATTAAGTAAAATAAAAAAAGTAAAAGTAAAAATTATTTATTTACAAAAATAGATCTTAACGCTACAATTAACATTTTAGCCTTAATTTAGCCTTGTTCTTAATCAATCAATCTGTCCAAAAATAATCCATCAATACATAAAATACGATTATTTTACATGTCAGTTTTGAACAATTTATATAATGTCATGCATTACAACTTCATCATGAAAAGAGTACTTAAAACTCTTGTCGGTGTAGCCGATGAAGTATGCAGTGCATCACAACTTAACTATTTATTATTGTAGTAACATATTATTGTATTTCACAGTTATTTAATAGTGATATCGTTTAATTTTTTTTTTAAGATACATATGTATTGCTGTCAATATGGGCAAGCAATCAGGCATTAACTTTGAGGTGACTTGAAAAATTCGTCAACCCTGTATAACGCGTCATCAATCAGTTTTATTTTGAACTTGGTCATGGATGATCTATCGCTAGATGCATTCTTAGCGTCTATCAGTATTGAGTTATACACCTTTGGACCAATTGAATGCAGGACCTTTGTCATATAGTCTTACAGTAACATTATCGTATAGCGACTTTATGCTATCAAATCATGCTGCGATGAATTCGTTATTAAACATTTTAAAACACGGTCACTTGTCCAGGAGCTAAAATGATCTCGAGAAATAATTTTGATAGCAGCGGGAAAAGTACAAAGCTGCTGTCGAAATACGTAGTTCCAAATAAAATAACAAAAGTCCTAGCCAACGATAGGCATAGAATAGCAGATGACCAAGAGGGGTAAACTTTATATAAGTATAGCAGGGTAGTGTGTATTCAAAATTAATTTGTTTTGTTTTAAATTCGGATCGGTGCATAATTCACTGGTTGTTTGTCGTCATCCTCTATTTGTTTTTAATTAACTAATTTGCTCAAAGTTTAGCTGGAAGAGACTCTTTGGAGGGATAATTTCGCCTTTGTACGTCTACTTTTTGTTCGTTTCTCATTTTTGTCGTGTTTTATGTACAATAAAGCAATACTTACATACAAGTATAAGATTATGTAATAGTATTTTATGCAACAGTTACATAATGATGATATAATCCATTATGATTCTCCTACCAGTCATGTAATGAACTGTCCGTGGTATAGAGTTGCATTGTTGTGTAAATTTTATTGTTTTGATACTGATGTTGGTCATTCAATTGATAGATTAGGTACAATGAGTAGAAAATAAACATTAATAGATTGTGATGTACTTATAAGACTTATAATATATAAAGTGATATTAAATTTATATTTAACCTGTATAAGAGTAGCACTTAAATCTTCGCCTCACCGAATGTCATGATTTTGTATTAATTCTTTTGCTTAAATTGATTTAGAACGCGTGCGCCTGGAGTCTGCACGATGTCGGATGGCCGAATGTCATGATTTTTTAAATGTTGGGTAGTTCCACTTTTGTGACGGCAAGACCGGCATCGTGCCTTCTCCTACCGCGCCCCTCCACTGATTGGTGGTGCAGGTATTATATATTAAACCCGATGACTCTTGGGGAGTCATTCCTTATTATTCAAGTCGACAGATAACTTGCTCGCTGTAGTGCTAAGTTGTTATGAGTGTAAATCGTTGTAAAAGTGATTAATAAAAGTGTGTTTCTTCATAAGCTGCAGTTGTTCATTTCACACCTATGAACGTCAATAAACTACCACCGGTTCGGAAAAATAAACCTCTGCCACGAGAAGAACCGGCGTAAGAAACACGGCGAGGTGTAATTTTTCAAAACAATATACGTTGTATAGTTAAATATAAAATTACAGTGTCAGCTACTACAAAATAACAATCAGCCTATCAGGGCGTTTGTGGACTTAAAACGTAAACTGGTATATTACATGTACTGTACCCCTACCCCCATTCACTACCCTTTGACGTCTCTGTCTAAATGCCACGCGACGTGCAGGAACAGTCGTTAACCTATTTTTAAGCAAGTTCGCTTCTTTTTTCATTGTATTCACATTGTTTTTTGGTATCTTATTCCATAAATTAATATTGTATTGTCATCAAATTTACATAAGTATGCCAAATAAGTATAATTGCTAAGGCATCACTTTCAGTACAACACAACATAAATAATTTAGGTACGTAGTACGTACGCTCTGCAGTGTTCAGTTTAACTAACAAGAATCAAATTACCATACTAATTACTGATCCACGCTTAATATGCTAAGTGTTGGCGGTAAATTCGCGTACTTATATAAGTAAATACTGGTTTAAAGTCAAAGCTTCGATGGAAGAACGTCGTATGAATTCGAATGAGTAATTCTCATACGTCGTTCTTAAGAGGTAAGATTAGAATTGTAGGGTTTTTCAATAATTAACACTGATTAATAGTACTAGTTTATAACATTTTGAATGTAAGGTAGTTTTTATTTCTAAAAGGTCGTTTGTCTACCCAACTATCAGGGTATAAAAGGGGGGAACACTCTGCGGACGGCAGTTGATCGGAGGTCGTGTTAGCGGAGAGTAGCTAATAAGTTTTATTATTGTGAACAAGTGAATGTTATTGTGAAGAAATGAATATTGAGGCGAAGACGTGAATACAATAAAATCATATTATCTTGAAGAGTGGTTTTAATTATATTACACATCAGAAGTGCGCAGAACGTAAGTACACGCCTACTACTACTACTATGTCGTTATATAATTGATGCAAACCGTTATTTCGTTGGATTAGAATATGTATAAGAAATAAAAATGGTTTGGTATACCTGCTTTTCTCATGCAAGCAAGTGAATAAGGTATACTCAACATTTCAGTAGCAGGCCACGTGCCATTAATGATGTAAGTCTGGAATTTATACGGGTTGGTTACTCTTTCCTTAATTTAATTTTAAATTTTATTTATAGTCCATACATTCAATAAGTTGAATGTTCCATGATCGTAATACGTATTAGTATACTGTAACTAATCTGAATACACACAAAACTTGTCAATAGATTTAATTCTTACAAAATGTAATTAGAACTGTGGCGACGGCTGAAGGTATTTGTATAGCCAGCCTAAGTAGCTCACTGTCTATGCATGCACCCATAAGTTGGGCCTACATATTCAGTTCTAGATTGCGTGAGGATTTATTGGTTACATGCTTTAATAGTCAATTTACTCCTTGGTTGCATGATAACTGTGATTTCCTTTCTTTTAACTTTCAACTACCCACATGTGTTGCACTAAATTGGCAATATGTGTCATTACGTGAGCCATATTAGCTACTTATCGTTACTAGAGGGTTTCTTTTCTGGATGAAACTCAATTCTTATGTATTGGATATTTCCTTTTAATTTCTGTTAGTTATAAAGTATGTTGAATATACGTATAACACTAGACACTTTCTTTTCATGCTGGGGATTCTAAACTGGCGGTCGATGTCCGTCATAGTCAGATTGGCGATCAACGGCGCCTGCAGACACCAGAAGAATACCGTTTTGAAAGCTGCAAGAGTACCGCGATAGAATCAGGAGACCACAGCTGAGGCATCGAGTCGTCGGCATATCGTCGGAGCATCAGCGCATCACGACGACGGGAACGCAATGGCAGTGAAGAGGATCGAGAGCGAAGCGAAGCTGTGGGGCGGCAGGAGCGGCTCCACTTCACCAGCCCATGCGAGGACTGCGCGTCACCGGACAAAAGGTCATGTACACCCCCTTTTACTATCAAAGTTGTGATGGATATTGTGAATTCTATTAAAAACTGGTATTTCATCTCAGCCATCGACGTCCGGCACAATTAAAAACATAGGTCAAAAGAATATTGTGCCTGGTTTTGATCCATCAGCTAAAAATCAAATAATAAATACCTTGTTACCAAAAATGAATGAATGTACCAGCGCTTGTGATTGAGATGGAAAAAAATAAAATAAAAATACATTTTGAGATGCAGAAGTTTCAAGGATTGGCAAAGGTTTGCTATGAGGGTTTACGCACTATACTATATACTTGTGGTCTGAGTGGCAACAACAGCTGACTAGTGCCTTCCCTTGTAAGCAAAACTATGGTCAAACTCATTATTTTAAACAGAACAAGCATATTTGAAGCATTAGGAATGAGGCCATCCGCAGCAGAACCAAAGTGACCGATATAGCCCTCCGAATCGCTAAACTTAAGTGGCAGTGGGCGGGGCACATAGCACGTAGAACTGATGGCCGTTGGGGCGGAAAGGTTCTCGAGTGGCGACCACGTACCGGAAGGCGTAGCGTGGGCAGGCCCCCCCACACGGTGGACCGATGACCTGGTGAAGGTCGCGGGTGTCCGCTGGATGCGGGTGGCGCAGGACCGGTCATTGTGGAAGTCTTTGGGGGAGGCCTATGTCCAGCAGTGGACGTCTTTCGGCTGACATGATGAAGCATATTTGGCGAGCCCATAAGAAAACTATTACTATGAAATATTGGCAAGATATTACGGCAAAACGAGTAGTAGATTGTATCGTTCACGGGATAATGGACAGGACAATGAAGTCGGGCGTTTTGGCACTGTATTGTTTTCAGCCTGATTAACTTACGCAATTTTCAATAAGCAACCGGGAAATACCACAATCAGACCGCAATAAATACAAAAATTGAAGTAATAACAGTCACTACGGCCAAAGCAACTCAGAAGGCGGCTTTAAGTAAAATGAATAGGTCTCAACCTAAGGTCTTAACAGGGTACAATAATTTGTTTTAACTATAAGGAGTCATCTTTACATGCTTTGCTCCGAACAGTAAAATGTAATAAGTACTACAAAATCTAAAAAAATATGTCAGACTTCTTGCCCCAATTAAAAGTATATTAGTTAAAATTTCCACCGAGAGGCCTATCAGTGGACGTCTTTCGGCTGACATGATGATTTATCAATTTCAAGGGTAAGGTGACATTAGTAAAACGCTAATCCGTTTCAAAACTAGGGATAGAGCACGATCAAAATAAAGATCGTGTTAAAAAGAGGTTTTGGTAATGGTACGGTCACAGATCAAAGAAGTACGGTGCAGTTTTTCTTAGTAACGATACGAATACTCTTTATTGCATACCTCACACAAATAAAACGTTACAAACAGAAAATAATAACAGTGTCGGTAGAGGTAGACAACAGGCGGTATTATCGCTAAAGAGCGATTTCTTTCAGACAACCCTTGGGTAGCGAAAAAAATAAAGAAAATATATATGCAGTAGGTGGTGCAGAGTTAATATGAAACAAGACATAACATAATTGATAATAAAGATAAAATACAACCGCAAAAAAAAAAACTATAGGTAGTCGATATTAAGGCAGGGACATATAATGTTTAGTAACATTATTGAATGTGGAAGTTGACTGCGTTAGTACCAGAGTAGCGTGTAGAGTTGTTGACGTAAACTACATTATAATAGATAGTCTACATAGTCAGTCATACATAGAGCGACCAAATATTTAGGTAATTAAAGATTGTCATACGTTACGATCCAAACATCGATTCTGCCCTGCCTGAATTCGAAAGTAGTGAGTACAGCAGCTGATATTGTTTTGTATCAATCCGTCGTGCTCGCATATAATCCGATATCAATGGTGGGTGGTGTTGGAATCACGTGATCGGTAGTCCAGGTAGAGAAGCTCTGTATAATATCGAGTGGTGTTTACCATGTTAAGAATGGATATTTAGACACTCCCATTTATTTATCTGTGTTCCATATTGTATACTAAACAAATAATTGTGTGACTAGCAAGGAAGAAATGGTTTGTCAGACGGTTAACGATACAGTTGCCAGACATTGATGAACACACTGACCATTCGTTTGGTAAGCATGATGATTATTTGACCTAATAGTATATGTCTTAGTAATTTGGCACAAGGCGCCAGTAAGATAAGGCTCAGGACTATATAGAAAAGTTTATAAGAAAATAAAAACAAAAACACAGTATTAATTGAATATTTTTAAAATTACTTGTCTGTATCGGACAGTAGCTTGCCGGTGTCATTGAATAAAATAACTCCAGCCTATAATAATAATATTATGGAATGCTATTTCGTTAAATTGTCTAAAGGGCCTCTACGTGTTGGCTATGTGGTACTCGTTTGGTACTTTGGTACCTCGGTACTTCGGCTCCGCGCACGCCTTCCAAAGGTCCGGGACACCATTTTCCCGTGAGCGGAAAAGAAAAAACTGTTATGAATATATAATCGTAGAAAATTGATTTAATCTGATAGGATAGGAAGACGGTTTTATGCTGTATTATAAATAACAGTATGCCCGAAGCTACGTTAAAAAAAAAACAGATTCGACTGCCTGTCTAAGCTTGTTGCTAAATATTCCTTATAGGCGCGTTGCCATATCATTCTCCATGCGCTTCTAACAGTGTAATCTCACATAAGCTTATTTGTGTACAAGCTGACGTTACACGTTTTTGACACTAATAATGCTATTAATGATTACCGTATTAGCACTGACAAATTTGCTAAAACTTTAGCTTAATTCCTTTGTTGGAAAACGAAGCTTCTTTTCCACCATGGATAGGATGACATCTTCAACCGCGGTTTCAACTTTTACTGTCTGTTGGGACAACTGAGAAGCACACTAATTAGTGTAACATTATTACACCAAAATATAAATTACTTCACTGGCAGAATACTAGATAAAGAATTATTAACAGAACAGTTGTTAAGACTTGAGTTTTACGAGACGCGAACATGACTGGTGCAAGCTGTGTCGAAATCCCGGTACTGAATAAAGGCAAAAAAATTAAATATCGCGTTAGACCCGTTGAAACAAAATATTTTTAAAGTTAAATGTAGTTTGCTTAACAGAAACTTGGTTAAAGAACCACAAGTTAAACTTAATGGAAATAATTACGTTACGTATTGGCGAGCGCGTTCGACAGAACTACGGCAGGGGGTGGTGGATCTGTTATTTTAATGAATAATGGATAACAATATAAGGAACGTAGATACCTCTCAGGCTGTTCTGTTTATTGTGTTTGTGACATTGTTTTTGCAGATACTGATCAGTATCGGTTGATTTTAATTTATAAACTATTAGGTGACTTCCAAAAAAGATGAAGGATGTACATGGCAAAGCAGCAAGAAATAAACTATGTATAGTCTGCGGCAGCTATTTAATCAAAATCTGTTGGAAAGGATAGTTATTTGAAGTATAATAGATGAAACTTGAGAAGAAAATCATGTGTCTGTCGACTTAGGTTTATAATAGAGTAGGTAGAGAGCTGGAAAAGCAGAAATCCAGTACGACAGAAACAGACGATTTGCTCGTATGAGGGGGATCTAGTGAAGATCACCAAAGTGAATTTTAATAACGATGGAAAGAGTAAGAGAACTGCTTCCATCGTTCGTTCCGTTTCGAGTTATTAAAGCTCTGTGTCAGGACAGGCATGTACCTATGTATATGATCATATTCTGGTATACTTAGCAGACGAATCGTTCTAGCCACTCTACTGCGGTAGCGGCTGCACTCGTGCTGCATTACAAATAAATAATGACGAATCAGGTTCCAATATTAGTGATGATGAGGTTTAGTTATGGCTTTATTGAATGTTGATAATGAGTTTACTACATTCTTATTTTTGTTGTAGACCGGCATTGAGAATTTGACGAGCTCACTGGCCAAGTTGACTGGAGTGGAGATTGAAGCTGGTTGCAGCCATGAAAATTTACTTCGTGTGCTGCTGCAGCGATATACTTCCATTGGGTATGAGAATGTTTACTGGAGTTGAGATTGAAGCTGCTTGCAACCACGAGAATTGATTGGTTCGTGTGTTGCTACAGCAATATTCTACCATTAAGTACGAGAATTGAACTGGTTCGTACCCTGTATTATGGTAGTACGTACTGATCGCAAGAATTGATTGGTTTGCGATCAGTATGCATTATTGAATGATAAGAGAGATTGAAGCTGTCTTCAGTAACGAGAATTGATTTGGTTCGTGTACTATTACAGCAGTAAAAGCTACATACATTATACTGTAAGTGATTTATTTACTGACCAAGAGAATTGAATGGTTTACTGTTATCATAATTAGATGTTCCTGATTGGCTCGTCAAAGATGTATCAGATTTTAATTAGTTTGTGATTAACGTAAGGGTGATTCAATTAAGAAAGATTGATCCTGGTTTCAGTCTCGAGAATTGATTTGTTCATGTACCTACGAGTACCTACTGTTACAGCAAATAAAGCTACTTACATAAATTTTCCTCTTAGTGATTTATTTACTGACCATGACAGTTGAATGGTTCACGTTTATCATAGTTAGATGTTCTTGACTGGCTCGTTAAAGATGTGTTTGTGTAAGATTGTCCCCCAATATTTATTATTATTATTATTATTATTAAAACTTAAAGTAATAATAAAGATACGCTGTAAATAAGCAGTTTAAAATAAAATGTATCGATCTACATATTCACTTATTTTTGAATTGCAAAAAGATTTTATAGGGTCTATAAAATGTTACTTTAACGATTTTATGTAAATAAGCATTTTTGAATTTTAAAAAGATTTTATAGTGTCTATAAAATGTTATTTTGTTACTTTATGTATTTGTACAGTCGGTCGGCCAAGTGTAGGGTTGCCACCTGGCACATGTATGAGGGCATACACGGCGTCAGGACGGACGAGTGTAGGGTTTTTCAATAATTAACACTGATTAATAGTACTAGTTTATAACATTTTGAATGTAAGGTAGTTTTTATTTCTAAAAGGTCGTTTGTCTACCCAACTATCAGGGTATAAAAGGGGAAAACACTCTGCGGACGGCAGTTGATCGGAGGTCGTGTTAGCGGAGAGTAGCTAATAAGTTTTATTATTGTGAACAAGTGAATGTTATTGTGAAGAAATGAATATTGAGGCGAAGACGTGAATACAATAAAATCATATTATCTTGAAGAGTGGTTTTAATTATATTACAGAATACAAACGTCGTACACAGTAAATAAAAATAAAATTGTCTTTCCTGTTGTCAATAGTTAACATAGATTCATAAAAACGCTGACGCCATTTATCCGGATAAGTCCAAAAAAATTTCTTTCTAGCCCTTAACTTTAGATTTGAACACAGAAAAGACGCGAACATGAATCTGTGTAGTTTGTATGACCTTTTTAGGGTTTCGTAGCCGAAATGGCGAAAACGAAACCCTTATAGTTATGTCATGTCTGTCCGTCCGTATATCACAGTCGATTTACTCGGAGACCATAAGCACTACAATTATGAAATTTGGTATAAAGGTGTATTCTATGAACCGCTACAGAAAAATGATGTGAATTTACAAAAAAATATTAAATAAGGGGGGAGCACCCCATACATGTAACTGGGTCATGATAAAAAAAGCATGTGCATTGAATTTTGGGATAGGCCTTTAAAAATGATATGGAGTGTTCCATTTTCCATTTAAGTCAACCAGTGGCGAGATATTAGCTGTCAAAGTTGTAAAAAGTGCCGCCCCTACCTCTAATTTCCAAACTATGAAGTGGAAAAATCTCTGATTATAAATATGTACGGAACCCTTCTTTGTTCGTGATCCGACCGATATTTTTTATGTTGAAGTCTAGCTGCGCGGCTCCGGGTATTACGAGTATAGTACCGGAGCCTAAGAGGGAATTCGGGGATTTACTCGAGCGCGGCAGATTCATATATGGAAGCATACCTTATACTCTGTTGTACTTCAACTATTTAATAAGGCCTCAAAAATTACTTTTTCCGACCTTTCCAAACCTATAGTTGATCGTTTTTTCAATACAATTATTGTTGCATCCACTGAAACAAGTTTTGTTATCTCAATTTTAATTAAAGTTACTGAAACTCAGTTATTCTACAATTTTCGACATAGATACGCTGTATCCTAATAAGATCCACTAGGATTGTCCAGTCAAATTTCTATTATGTACTCGTACTCGTATACCTATCTAGGTAACTATACATACGCATGTGTCGGGTACCTATGCAGTGCCGGGCCGCCGTTCATAGTTGCAATTAATTGTCATAGAGAATAGGCCTGTTTTAATTTCTTCTTACACTGTAATGATACGTGTACCGGAACGTTACACACACTGATCACTGTTCTAAGTTCTAATTTAATTTATATTTAATTTTGAACTACATTTTCCACATTTCACGGGACACTGCGCTGCCATTTTTCTGGCAGTTCAGTTCGATCTTGGATTCTGATCGATAAGCAACTATCCATCAGCATAAACTATTCATTTTTTACCTCTATAAGTTCCTGCAATTCTAATGATTATTTCCATCGTTCCTGTCCTGTCCATTGTTATCCTATTATTTTGTTATATAATAATAATAATGTCCTAGCCGATTTCGGCCTCAGCGACTGCGTATAACTAAATTTGGTATCACCTTTTACACTCATACACTACTAGAGCGATGTTGTTCTACGTACTCTCTGATGCGCTATCAGATAGCTAGCGTACGCAATCTTCCTTATAAAGGTAAGAGCGCATTTTGAGCAGGTAAGTGCTCCACCGACGTCATTGTAACGAATGGCAGCTGGTGGACGAGCCTCGAGTTCATCTCGCTTTCCATCAAGCTCGTTACGGCGGTCAAGCATTAACTTGTTGTTATATAGTGCTGTTATTATTTGCAATGCAGTTTTAACATTACTCTGCCAAGGCGCATCATCGACAGTTCCTATTTTTTTCCGTAATCTGTGTTTCATACCCTTAGCTTACTAACTATTAGAAATCGTAGGCTAAACGCATTTGGGCATTTGGGAGAGGGAAAATCAGGAAACCAAAGCAAATGGTATTTAACAAAATAAAAAAACAGACGTTGTTAAAGTTTTTATATTTTGTTAAATAACCTTTGCCTTCGTTTCCTGCTTTTCTTTCTTCCGAACACCATCCTGTTAAGGAAACCTCCGCTGAACCCACACAAATACCTTCACTCGCAAATGTACCTTAACGACTAGTACAGGGATGACAAAATATCACGTGGTATAGGATGAACAAATTGTATTAAACATTCTGTTAATACATATTTTGAAAAATAATGTTGAATATTGTTCTTGCCACAACAACAACACTCCATCCTGTCAAGTCATTCTGACCACGTCTCCGATATCACAATCATGTCGTGAAAACACGGGCAATGGGTTTTAACTCCGGAACACCACTGCTGAAGCGACAGAAGCTATTGTGGGGCTACCGCGAAAATTCGAAATCCTCTGTCGTTCCAAAATGCAAGTCCGATTGAGTTACACAAGCGAAGTTAGTGTTTCATGGCGCTGTGCTCCCTAACTTATCACCGCTAATCCAAGATCAATATCAAAATAAAGCAAAGGAGCCCCCGATAATGTAATTTGATACTCGGCTAATAAATTTAGTCTGGCACATAAATTTGTAACTTTGCCAAGGAATGCCGGCGGCGATTTCCGTTTCGCCTGTCGAAGTTAATTTAAGCCTTATTATAATCTTAAGGCGAATTTAGAGTTTTAGAACAGAAGAGGTATTTTAGAGTTGAAAATAATACACTGAAGGCCCGTCATAGTCATTTAGTTAGAATATCAAAATTATTCCGCACGTGATTCCTAAAACGTTAATGAGAATTATTCATATATATTATTGCTTTATATGTATACTTAATTCTTTACTTAAATGTTATGCAATGCAATGCATTCATTTAAAATGAAAAGTAGAGTACGTTTTTCGAAGTTTTGTACATAGACAGTTTTAGCAGTATTTTTATTTGAGAACCACTGAACACCGATGCCCGAAACGCCATTAGCTATTTGTAAACTTGATTTTCGAAGTTATCTTTAGGAATTTCTTATATAGGAATTTGGGCTTTATGCCTTGAACACAATTTTGAAGCACGTTTTCAGTCAGGTGGTCATAGTTAGGTAAATTTAAACACCTGCTTGGCTATGGTACTCGTCTGGCATATAGTCAAGCTCTAATGAGTTGGCAGCCTTCACTTTGTTAACCCGTAGGGATGGGATTAAAAATGAATTTTTCGATGGTAAAAAAATATCTCTCTTGCTCATATCATAACAATAATCCTGGTTGAATTTTCAGTTGCAACGCTAATCCGAATATCGAAATATGTATACAAAGTACATATCTCGATCTCCGTCGGGAAAGTAGCTTTAACTATGATAAAGACGTTGATACCCATATTTCTATGTTTTCGTCGTTATAGTTCTTTTTGCTTTTGAGCTCTTGATTTGGTCTACTGTATCTTATCCTACATTTTTATTTAGCAAATACCTTTTAACGACGAAGGATAAAAATGTCAACCTCATTCGTGTGCACACATCTGCTGATGCAACAAAACTGGCAGCCGTACTGTCTTCTCGAAGAACTCACGATTATTATTATTAGTGTTCCCCTTTCCCACCCTGAAAGGTAAGGGGTTCCCTACCCTGAAAAGAATATTCTCACCACTCGAAGTACAACTTAGTTATATCCTTATGCACTAAATAATCTTTCGCGTTCTGGACTATTCTAAAATTGGGACCTAGAATCTTTTTAATCTTATATGGACCTAAATACAAATCATTAAACTCATTATAGTTTTCATATTGAACAAATACTAAATCTCCTACCTTAAAATTAACAATAAATCAAATAAATGAACATTATTCTGCAAGTAGGCTGCAATAGCACTTTTACAAGCCAAAATCTACTAGCATTTCTGCAAAAGAAGACTACTGCCGAGAAGAAACGCCAAAAGAAACTCGACAGTCAGTATTTTTTTCCCAAAACAATGCTTATTACAATGATAATGAAGGATAATACTTAACCTACTTAATATAAATAAATCTGAGTATGCAAACACAATAGGAAGAATATTTACAATGTAAAATACAAAAGAGGAAGAATATTTACAATGTAGTTCAACAAGACAGCATATGTTTACTAATTTCCTAGACGTGATACAATGAAAATATACAAATATGAATATTAATCTATTTATTATATACATTAGATGAAAATTAAAAAAAACCACAAAAATATAATTATCAGCTAACTAAACTAAACTAACCAACTAAACCTAACTTAAATTATCTGAACCTAACCTATATGTACATATTTCGCCTAAATCGATGCCACTGGGCAGGGTGCCCATAAGGCTGGCCGCGTTGCCTCGCTGAATGGCAATGCTAATTCGCTGTGCGAGGAACGAGCCAGCCCTACGGTCACCTGAGGACCGGATAAGCATGAAACTTAATTTTTTAAAAAGTTTTATTGCATCCGGTCCCCACGGACCCAGGGTCTCCACGGCAAAAGCCGCAAATATGTAACTATCGCCGAGAGTTGCATATTTGCGGCGCTTTGCAGCCTCGGCTACGGCGGCCGCTCCGCCAGCCCTCAACGACGTCGTGCCCAGGTGGGACGGAGCTAGGGTGTCCACACATGTGGCATCCCAAACTAAGGGCCGACCCTGTTGCCAGGGCACGAGAGTCATCCCGTCGGGTCTCTTGCCATCATCACGTGCTAGGCCACTAGGCTCTAGTGTGGCCGGCACGTTGACGCTGACAAGAGCCCGACGAATGATGTCGTTGAGGCAGGAGTGGCGGGACATGCGGCCGGCGCTTTTTGGGCAAGCGAGGCCGTGGTGACCCGTCTTATCAACCATTGTGCCGCAGTGGCAGCGATGTTGTTCCACAATATTGGCCCCGAGTCGAAGACCAACAGCCAGTCGAAAACTGTTGGAGTCTAAAAGGTTCCCGTAGTTGGCAGAGGGGTAAGCGTGAAGCCAGTGGCTAGACTCTCTCTCTGAAATGGCCAACATACGAGCCCTTTCTGACGCCATTGTGGAGGTTTCCATAAGGTGATCATGCACCCGCCGGCAGATGGGCAGGTCCCAGAGCTTCTGAAGTTCCGGGCGGACGGGAAGGTCTTTGCCTGGGCAGGCCATCTTCCATGCGTCTCTGGCCTCGGACAAGTACGCTATCTCACAGTCACGGTGTGACGGATTTAGAATTTTACCTGTTAGAGGTAGCGTACTGTGTACCGAGGACAGAAACGCCGGAAGGGCGACGCTAGAAATTTGTCTAATACCAAGACCACCGAACTTAACCGGCAGGGACGCAAGTAGAAACATTCTGTTATTAATTTTAATGTTAATATTTTTTTCTAAATGTGTCCAAATAATATTGTCAAGTTTTTCACAGAAATTTTGAAGTTTCCAAAAGGGGCTGCATCGCATGACGTATGTGAATTTTGGGACAAAATGACAGTACCGGAGGATAAAAATAGCCATGTGAGAATTTATATGGAGAAGCCGGTCCGAAAATGAATTAAAGTGGTCAATATTTTTATTAACAAATCCTGGGATGGCCTCATCAAAAATCGGAGCCCCAAGGAGGTGAAGAGATTCTTTTGAGATAATTTTTATTCCTGGACAAAGGTTTTCGAAGGATCTGATAGTTTCCGTTTTTTTGTCATCGTCTTGGTCGACGTACAGTTCGCATTTACTGGAATTTAGTTGTAGGCCAATGCTTTCGAATTTTGATCTAATAACGACAAAGTCATTCTTTACATTATTCGCTTCACCTCCCAGGGTGCCGTCGTCCAGGTACCATACGTTAAATTTTGAAGTAAGTTCGGTGATACTTGGTTGAATGGCGAGACTGAAGATGGCCGGGCCCAGGGGGTCACCTTGCTGACAGCCGGTGGATGATAATATAGTGTTGTTTTTGTATTTGAGATGGGAGGGGGAGCTGTAACATTGCCAGATGTAAGGATAAATGTCTGGAATGTTTTTTTGAACTTCACTTAGAAGGACATCCCGGTTGACTGAGTTGAAGGCGTTTTTAACATCTAACTTTAGAAGCACGATGTCATTGGTATTTTTAAGAAAGGTACGGCAGGCGTGCACGGCTGCTTCGCAGCCACCTTTGCTGCCAAAACCAAGTTGTGTTGGTTGGAATTTTGATTCTAAAACTGGGAGGATATGTTTACAGCAAATTTTCGAAGCCAAACGTCTAAAAGTCGAACCTATTGCGATGGGCCGCACACTACCGTCTTTTTTGGAAAGAGCGCAAAGGTGCGCGCCGTAGAGTGTCTTAATAACTGCTTCGTCTACCTTCCCACTTAGCATCAGGTTAATGAGGCGCGTGATGCTGGCCAGAAGATCGCCATAGCAACTACCAGGTGTGGCTGCCAACAGGTCCTTTAAATGTTGGGGAGTGATCCCATCCAGACCGCCAGCAGATCCGTTATTAAATGACATGATTGCCGCCAGGACGGCATCTTCTGATGCAACGAGGCCCGCAGCGCGGTGTCGGCTGGGTCAGGTAAGTTAGATATCGCGGGGGCCGGCGGGTGCTTGCTCTCGAGGGCTGCGAGGATGTCTGGAGAATCAGGTGCGGATGTGTCGCTGGAAAAGAGGATGCGTGCAGCGCCGCGAAGGTCACCATCATTTACTTTTGTTTCTACTTTTTTAAATAGATTGTGGTGCGTTGACGAAAGTTTGTTTGAGGGAGAGGGCGAAATGGAATGAGAACAGTTATGTTTAATTTTATAAGTTAATGATTTGGAGGATGTGGAATGATCGACGTGAAGAATTTGATAAGCAAAAGTGAGCAGTTTTTCCCATGAAGTCAGTGTGTTGGAATTGACACATTCATCGAGAACTTTTGAAAGGCTTTTAGCTACTGTAATTCTAGCACCTCTTGGTATTCTTTTAAGGATGGGAATGGAATCTTTGAATTCACTTAACTTATCAGATAATGAAGTTGTCGGAAAACTGGGTGTTGATGTTGCGGGGAGTTGAGGAGATGAATTGAGTGGTGGCTGACTACGGCTATGATTATGTGATTTACTAATGTGGATATTCAAACCTCTTCGACCTTTGAACAGTTTAGTGGACGGGCATTGGGGGCATCGAAGAAATTCTTCCAGCGACACATCCGGGTGTGGAGGTGGCATGCGACTCGAGACACTTAATTTGTAAAAACAACTTAACAACTAAGAATAATCAAACATAAAAAAGATATTATGAAAAGTAAACAAAAACACAATATAAATAAAAAGTCTGTCATCACAGCTGTCACGCTGGCAGGGCCGCGGCTTGGCCGCGGCCGGTGCGCCGCCGCGGCCGGCAGTGGATGCTAGGGCTTTTGCGCCTTAATTGGACGTCTATGGAGGCGCTTATGGATGATTTTCGGTGAAAAAATCTCGGAGTGAAGTATGTTTGACGTATGTGGCGTGTCAAACGTATAACAGCTTTCTATTATGGTAGTTTAGAGGCATATTCTTCTTGGAAAGTACTGCTTATCCGATCGGAGTATATAAATGAGCTAAATTGAGATGGCCATGGAGCTTAAAGAACTCGGAAAATAATTATTATGTTTTTTTCCGGATATGGAAAATTTTTGACGTGTTATTCCGGTTGCTAGGCCAAAAGTTTTTTACATATTTTTTTTTTATATTAATGCTATTTAGGTGTCTGGTTTGTGCCATGCATTTCTGTCAGTTAGATAGTCCTCGACCCTGTAATAAAAGCCTTTGTAATCAACGATTTTTCCAAGTAATTTAATAGGGCTGGAAAGGGTAAATTAGAAATTTCATCAGGTAACTTATTATAAAAACGGATACATAGACCGAAAAAAGACTTGTACACTTTGTGAACACGAAATGTTTTAGTAGAAATTTTATATTTTTATATTTATAGTATTCAAATGATGGTTATCAGATTATTTACAGAACGAGTCTAAGTTATTAATAACATAAATAATATTCTCATAAATGTTAGACTACCACTGTTCTTTTTTAGTCTAAAATTTAATTCTTATTTTAATTCTATATAGGAGATCATGTTTCCCTAGTCGATATTTGGAAATTTTGAAATTTGAAAAAAAAAAAACTTAAGGTCTACAGTTTACAAAGCCACTAGTATTAATCAGCACGAGTTGAAAATTTTCCGGCATAATCTCAGAAAATAATGTGGAAGCCCAGCAAAAATCGAGTAAGTAAAAGCCGTTTCTAGGAGCGGCTCAACACTAGTCTGAACTGAACAGGAAAAAATCGGTCAAGTGGCATGCCCACTTACCGAGTGAGTCGAGTACTAACTATTTAACTGGATTGCAAAGGCTTTGATTCTTTGATCTTTTGTAGCGAAGGTGTTATTTTCAAATACTTATTTGCATGCTCGACTTTGCATGTCTGAAAATGTCATCTTCACAATTGCATCCCCTGCAGAGCTGCTGTACAGCCGTTTCTATAGATTTCCAGTGACTCTGCTGCCCTGCTAGTTCTTTAAGAATGTCAATCTGACTGTCTTTTTTAAAATATAAAATTACATTTGAATCACATTATGTACGCTTCATAAAATTACGTAAACACCCAGCAGGTTAGCCTTAAGGTCTTTTTGGTATCCGACCATCTGTTTTCAAACCAGGGGTTTCCAAGACAGCACTCGCAGGCTCCATTGGTCGTCGTCCCTGCGAAAAGCGTTTCCTTTCAAAATTGTTTGTCAAAATTTTTGTTACTTTATATTTAGAATCATGAGCCCTTTTGGTCCTGATAAAGAAAAAAAATGTCCCCATTTTTTCCAGTAATTGATGAAATCAGGCGTTTCTTTGCGGAACTCCTTGATAAATCTCTAGGACAATATTGTTCTGCGCCCGGAGGCTCGGGCATAGAAAACAGCTACGGTATTCCCTGTCTGTCGTACAAGGCGGCTAAAAGAGGGTCCTTGTGGTCGAAGGCGGTCGCACTTGGGGGTTGCGATCGTCCATGAAACCAGATGGTAGAACCCACAGAGGTGTGAATCTAGGGCGGCACTGGTGCGTTCCGAAGTTCCGAAGGAGATCACAGAGCCGTTTGAAAGTTGAGGAGGCCCATCCGGGGATTTTTAGTTGGTGTAAGTTCGACATAATATCCGCACTGTCCCCGCGTTGCGGTGGTAATATATTCATAACGGAATTTACGAATCTTTCAATCAGTTCACTCCTCTAATTAAGCCTTAGGAGGAACTATAGCGTCATCTGCCGCAAAGTTGCTACAACTTCTTAAACGGCGCCAACTTCACAAATTAAATTGAAATCGTTAGTAACAATAATAATCGGTTTTTCACTTCAGTGAAAGAAAGAAACACATAATTTCGCAAAGCGGACGACTCCGCTTGTTATTTACATGGACATAATCACTACTAACCAGAAATCCTAGTACTAAACCGTAGCCCGCAGGGTTAATTCATATTAAACGTAAATCTGTCCACCAGTCGCGTATATTTACCGTTCAGTAGGTTAGGTTAGGTCTTTTAGAATGCTAACGTTATTTAGTGTTACTTACGATATAGCTATTCATCCAGGGAGCGCTCGTGGGCCAGCGGCGCCCGCGTGCCGCGTGCGGTATGCGAGGTTAATCAACGTGGGCGCAGGTTAGTTCTTAGATGGGTGACCGCTTTGAGTGGTTAATAATTGAGAGCTCACGGGAGCGCTGCCTGTGCCTTCCAAAGCACGGGCTTTGAAAGAATTGAAAGGCACATTAAGCTATTGATTCCAGCTGCTGGCTATGACAGCAGTCATTAAGTCAAGTTAGAGGCCTTCGGGCGGCTTGAGAACCTCTAAGTTAAGTTGCCCACTCTCTTGACAAGGAGGTTCGAACCAAAAATAGAAGTCTTGGTACTAATAAAGATCCTATCCACTTGAAAATGGCTCATTCTGCGCAACAACTCGAACCTATACCGACTATAGCTAAGAACCGTCCTTTGCGACTCATTGAAAAAACTTCGAACTAATATTCTTGAGCATTTGAGAATCTTAAATCCAATTTTCCGATACGCAACGGCCCGCTCTGAGTTTTATAATGAGTTCGATTCCCGACCTGGCCGAGTTATGGGATGAAACTAAAAAAAACTTAATAACAATCGGGTATGAACTCTTCAAATCCAGTGATATACATTGAGTGGATAACACCTCTTCACTACCACTTTTTTCGAGTGCGGGCGACAGTCTCCGTTTATGGCCTGAGGCGGACCTTGAGTGTGACCTTAGGTGTGTTTGACGACCAAGGTGCCCCTTTGCATGAGTGCGCATAGCGAAAAACGCGCTAGTCAAGTGCTCTAGATGGTAACAGTTTTCAGTACATATTATTTTAGCTGTTTTTTTAAGTATAACATTATGTAGACTCAATAATAATCTTTCTGAATTAAGATTCAGAGATCTAATAGACTTTACGCCACACCTTGCCAAAAAGCGCGTTTTTTCGCACGCTGCGCGTCTGGAAAAACCCACTTTTTGGCCAAGTGGTGACGTAAAATTGTGTACAAAACACGGGTCGTAAAACAGAAAGCCCTCTCTCGCATATTTATGACCCTCGCCTGCGGCTCGGGCCTCAAACATCTGCGATATCGGCCTTTCTTTGTTTAACAACCCTTGTATCGTAATGTACTATTATGTACTTATAATGTATAATTAATGAGTGAAATAAACAGATTATTTTTCCGAAAATTTCATTCTTAATACTGGTGATAGTTTTTTTTTTAAATTGGATGACGATTTCTAAAGTTTACCCCTGTAAGCACTTACAGTCACTTATTAGGTGAGGTACCTATTTATAATATTAGCATCGATAACTGGTGCATATTACGCAATTTATTGCAAATATGTAACGTAAATTGTTTACGTTCATTATGCCGTACAACCCTCATTAGTAAGGGTTAGTCAAACAAAGAACCGTTAATGAAGAGCATTAATCAAAGACACCTTTTATACAGAATACTGCACTGTATTCAAAATACAACAAAAGAATATATCGTTGAAGCCGAAGGATACAATATAGCGTATGTCCATGCGAAGGAGAGTCCAAGGGATTTCATGAATATGCTAAGCTTTCCAATGCTGTTTCTCACAGCGAAACAGGACTATTCATATCAAACGTTCGAAATGTTAATTAACAACCGTATTAAACACTCTTACTTCAAAATAACCGGTTCAGTAGTTCTGGAAATTATCACCGTACATAGAAACTCACAAACATTTTATAGACTAAAATTAAACAATACTATCAAAATTTACAAATAAGAAACTGGATTATTGGACCAATCTAATAATAAAAACATATAATATAAATATCATAATAATAATATTTTACCACTCTATAGGTGTCCCAAGAACCAGATGTCATATTTACATTAAAACTTTTAAAATTTCATTTTTTTATGAACAGCCGTCCTTCGGGGAGTTTTACCTTCTCAATAATCGAGCCGACTAGCGAGTTGAAAAGAAAAACTGGATTATTGGACCGATTTAATAAAACTTTTGCCGGACTAAAGGGATGGGCAAACCATATTTTGAAAAAGAGGTCTACTAAAACATATTTTCCCCTACTTTACATTAGGTAGGTACCTACATATTAGAGATCTTTACAGGAATAACTTCCCCTTTGTACTTGTATGAGTATAACGTGTTCTGTCTGTATTTATACATTTAATCATGCAGTAATTTGAGTAATGTACAAAATATACATAAAAATGTTGATTCATAATTCTGTGTCAATTTCCTCTTGCTAGATTATTATCTTAAGGTGTTTGCAATATTACGGTGATATGTACATACAGGTATATTATTCGTCTATACCATACTTGAACAAACACAACATTCTTAAGATGCAACATCGGCGAAAGCTCCACTAGGCATGTTTGCTCTTTGGTGTACTCAAGTACAAGTCCCCCAGGTATCTTTTTGAAAAGCTGTCTAGCAACCTAGCCTATGTCCAGCAGTAGACGTCCTAGGGCTGATATGGTGGTGGTGGTGGTGGTCTAGCAACCGGTCTCGTGGTGCCCGGCAGTGCGCGTTACAACTGTTGACACCTCGTCACGCATCGGCGGCCTTTCGAGGAAGTTTCCGTTATGTAGCGACCAAGTGCTGGAATATTATTCCTCCGCCATTTAGAGACCTGCAAAATGTTCACAGTTTTAAAATAAACCTTAAAAAGTACCTGTTTGAGCATCAGCTAAACGAAGAAACTTGCAGATTGGACACAAGTTGTATTTAGGTAATAAAATTGCTCACCGCTGTGATATGTCCCATCGGCATTGTTATACATGTGTTCTGGAATACCAACCAATAGGTTTCAGACCAAATTTAGTTATAAGTTTGCTTCCTTATCGTTTATGTTGTAAAAAATACAACCCCTATTTATATTAAAATTGTCACTTAAGCTTTCAGTCGAGCACGTCACATAATTGTTTGTGTTTACTTATGGTTTACAATTAGCATATAAAATTTTATGTTTCTTGTATAATGTAGACGCTTGGAATGGAAATAATGTTAAATTAAAGCATTCTTGTTTCTTTCTTTTTGACCCCTATTAATAGCGACATATGACAATGGCCTAGGGGCAACACCGGTCAGAGAGCTGGAGCGGTAGAGCGAATTATTGTAGAGCGGAAGTGAAAACAATTAGTAGACTTTATGAAAATTATATTATGGGATTAAAGTTACAAATTTTCCCGACAAAAGCTTTTCGAGGTGCTTAACCGATGCGAGGTTAAGCTACACTGCCGGCGCGCGGGCACCCCCTCTGGGGCATCGGACACACTCACTAAGTATATCTATGTATACGTCAACACACACACATAACACCTCCCTTCTCAGACGAAAGCCTTTCCTTTACGGCTTCGTGAAGAAAGGCTGGCTCGATGACGCCGCTGGGGCTGCTCCTGGGGTCTCCAAGGGACCTGCTGCTGCTACTGTAGTAGTTCGCTGCTCTGTATGACAACTTTTCCATTTTTTATACAACATATAGCAACAAGAAACAATTATAATGCTGTAGACAGGTATCAACCAGTAGTTGAATGCTTTTGAGGCATCCTCGACATCTACATCTTCTAATACCGGAAGTTCTTCCTTCTCTATCAGGGATTCTAGCTCAAAAAGACGATCCAGTTGTATCTTGTCCAACTTCAAGGGTTTTAGACCATTTGCAATGGAGATATTTTCTAAATCGAAGGAAAGAAGTTTGATCGGATATCCTTGCAACTTGTTTTGCAGATTTCTAATGGTGTTTTGTTGTGTTGACACGCTGCAACGTTCAGGTACTTCAACCAGGTAAGTGCCTTGTACAGAATCATGACTTTCTTCATCGCAGATAAGTCGAATTTTCGTAGGTTGTGTACAAGAGAGCAAATAGTGTTGGTCGTCCATTTTCTGCCAGATTTCAGGAATCATTTTCACTGCAGTGTAGCGGCATTCTTTAATTATATCATGTTTCAGTATGAGTTGATGGATGCAATCGTTATAACCATTGGTAGTTAGTAAACTCGACTCTTCGCAGTAGTATAAGTCTTTGAACTTCTTGCATTCTTGTTCAGTGTAGACATAGTGACTTCCGTCCATCGCCAGAAAAGGTTTAGGAGGAATAATAACGGTGCTATTATATGTCGGGGTTGGATATAGGTGATAATAGGAATATTTATTTTTATTCATGATTGGGAGTTTCAGTACGAAAACGACTGTATTGTCCACGTAATAAGAACCTAATTCAATTAAATCGTAAATGTCTCTCAAGTCGGTGTGTGAGTTGATAAGGAGTTCATCGGACTCGTACAGTGTAGTTAAGGTTTCAGAGATGTACTGGACGTTGTCGGCTGAAATAACACTATGATGTGTTATATGCAATCTAGAGAACGCTATTGCGTTTTCTAAGGACGTAAGTAGATCGTAAATATTTAAGCAATTAATTTGGAGTAGGTTATAAAGACTGGTCATTTTAATAAAGTCCGAAAGTCTGTAATTAGTCATGTTAATCTCTCTGCCAACTTCATTAATCTGTGTAAATATTTTATATTGATTGTTTACAATTGTCGACATTGTCGAGTTGTAAGCATGGATTAAATGGTTATTTAATGATATTCCTTGTGCAAATGAACTTCTGAGACGTTCTTGATTTTTTTGTAGAATGGATATTGCCCGTGTATAAGCAACAGCGTCATCGTGGTCCAAGTTCCCTGTTATACTTTTTATAACGGAGCCCAGACCGTTTATTAGCCCTCTCTTATATCTTAAACTAAATGCACTTAAAGAATTATATTTTCTTTCGATTAAAGTAAACTTATCCCCAAGTACTTCATTAGATACTAGAAAATTACGAAAATACTTAGGATCCGTGGTCCTCAGATAGTTACTAAACGCTAACAAGTTACTATTTAATGAATCTATACTATCCCTTATCTTATCTAATTCATAGTAATGTAAGAACGTATGATCGTTCTTTTGAATCTTAGCAATGCCTAAATAAAAAGGTGTAATACCGGGATTATTGGACAGCCGGGTCATGGTTACTGTGGACTTGGGACGATCCGAGGCCTGGGTGCTCGTCAGATGGTGCAGTTGTAGGAGTAGCATCCTGGAATGTAGGTGAAATTTTCTGTTTACAAAGGGGTCTACGCAAATTTTTCTTATTATATATTTGATCTCTTACATCTGACACCTTTAAGCCTAGGTCTTTACTAACTTTCCTCGTGACGTACCGAGGTGCAGTTTTTTTGTCTTGCTGCTAATGGGTTTTTCGAATACATTTGCTCGTTTTTTGAATAATCTAATGGTGGTTCTTTATTTTTATTATGTTTTTCTAATATTTTCGTATGTTTTTCTTGCAATTTTTCATTTAATTTAGAATATAATGTTTTAGTAACCTCTTTATGAGTCTGGACATAGTTTTGTAAGCACGTGGCTCCCAAATCTATATCAAACGGGTCCCTGTTATCTAGATGGCCATTAACAATCTCACTGGGTTTTTTATTTGTGAGGGAATGGATGGAGTTATTATAACCTAGTACTGCGTATAACATGAGTTCACTAGTAGACAGATCAGGTTGAGTTTGACTTAGGATGCGTATGTGCTCGAGGATGGTAGAATGGAAACGTTCAATGGCACCATTCGACGCTGGACTACTAACACTTGTAAAGTGTAAGTTTATTTTATGTAATCGAGCAAATTCCTTCAAAGGCAAGTTTTTGAACTCGGTGCCACTATCCGCCGTCAGACACAGCGGTAATTTATGATGTGACATAAATATTGTTAAGGCATTTAACACACTTATACCCGTTACACTTTCTAGGGGGTACGCTTGTGCATATTTAGAGAAAGTATCAATAATTGTCAAAAATTTTTGAGATTTTACGGTGAATGTGTCAATATGTACGACCTCAAAGGGTTTTTGGGGTATCGGAACATTTTGCAGTGCTTGTTTGTTAGGGTGACGTTCATATTTATTTGTTTGACATATTTCACAGTTGTTTATAAACTCCGTGATGAACTTAGTTGGCCAGTAATAACTTCTTTTTATACGTTGTTCTACTTCCTGAATACCGCGGTGGTTGGTTTTCCCATCGTGATAGTTTTTGACTATTAACATTTGTTGGTCTTTATCGATGACGTCATTTAACTGTTGTTTATAAAAAGTTAATTTATACGTTAGATTTTTGAAAGTTCTTTGTAATAATGCAGTTATTTTTGGGATTGCCAGATATTCCGTGACGTAAAGGCCATACTTGATGTTGGGTTGAACGTGATGTTTAAACAATGCTATCACTTCGGTCTCTAGATTGTCCTGACTAATTTGAGCGTACAGACGTTTTTTTCCTGGAAATATTTCTTTCGTTACAGGGCTTCGTGGCGAGTGTAACACGATATCAATAAATATTTGATTGTTGCAGGTATTTATGGCGTTTTCGGAAATAGGAATTTCGAGGATAGGATGTTCCTCAGCAGTGTGAATTGTTTCATTTTCCTCTGGTATTTCTGTTCGGTTGTTTACAATCATCGATGAATTGTCGATGGAATTATTTTGAGCAGTTATAACATTTGTGTTGTTATTTTGAATTTCAATTCTTGAAAGGGCATCAGCGTTTCCATTAGATGACCCTTTTTTGTATATAATCGGGTTATAATCAAACTCAGACAATTTCAATTTCCAGCGAATTAAGCGGGAGTTGGGTTCTTTCAGGTTTGTCAAATATTGGAGAGGTTTGTGGTCAGTTATTATATTAAATATTCTTCCGAATAGGTATGGCCTGAAATATTTAGTTGCATTGACTATAGATAATAATTCTTTTTCTATAGTACTGTAATTAATCTCGTTGTCATTTAAAGTTCGAGACATGTAGGCTACCGGTTTATCGGCACCTATAGGGCCCTGCGACAAAACTGCACCGATTGCAAAGTTACTAGCATCCGTTCGGAGATTAAATTCTTTCGTGAAGTCAGGGTACTGCAGTATAGGGTCATTTGTTAAGATGTTTTGGCATAGTTTAAAGCATTTAGTGTATTCATCAGTAAGCTCTATTTTTGCGCCTTTTTTAAGACAAGCAGTGAAGGGTTTGGTCAGTTTTGCGAAATTTGGTATGAATTTGCGATAATAGCCCAGTAAGCCCAAAAAAGATTTGATTTCTTTTGTTGTTTTTGGAATCGGGTATTGTTTTATAGCCTTAACTTTACTCGGATCAGGTTTTATGCCATCGCAAGTGATGATGTGGCCCAAATATGGTGTTTCTTTTTTCAAAAATTCTGATTTCGAGGGTTGAATTTTGAAATTTGCTTCGCGGAGGCGTTTGAACACACTTCCTACGTTAAGTATGTGTTCTTGCAATGAAGTGCTGTATATGATAATGTCATCACAATAAACGATAACATTGGCCAATCCACGCAGTATGTTGTCCATTACGCGCTGAAATGTTGATGGTGCGTTTCTTAAGCCAAAGGGCATTCTCAAATAAGAATAGTGCCCGTTATCTACGCTAAAAGCAGTTTTTGGTATATCATCTTTGTGCATTTCGATCTGGTGGAAACCGCTATACAGATCAATCGTCGTAAAATATTGACTTCGACCTAGCTTGTCTAGGATATCCGAAATATTTGGAATGGGATACCTATCGGGTATTGTCTTTTCGTTGAGTTTCCTATAGTCAACAACTAAGCGCCATTTAGATTTACCAGAACCGTCCGGTTTTTTTGGGACGATCCAAATCGGAGAGGACCATGGACTATCTGAATGCTGTATTATTTTTTGTTTCAGCATTTTTTCGATCTGCGCCTGGACCTCAGCTTTGTGTATGTGTGGGTACCGGTAATTTCGAGTATATACGGGAATTTCATCAGTAGTCTTAATTTGGTGTTTTATTTGGTTGGTGAATGATAAAGGCTCTTTTTCGTTGTAAAATATATCTTTATAGCTTTGACACAATTTTAACAGATGTTGTTTTTCTTCCTCATTGAGGTGGTCAGTTCGAATAAACGATTCAACTTGGTCATGTTCAGTAAAAATCGATTCGAAGTTGTGAACTTCAAAATTTGGGTGAAGTGAATATACTGTCAGGGGAGCTACGAGGCTTACAGTGATGTCATTATTGGTTGGGTTTGTTATTTCAGCAAAAGCGTATCCATTCTTCGAGGAGGACACGGTAGATGGAATGATGCATTTATTCACATTGGTTTCGGGTAAGTAAAATTCCTCATTTTGCACAGAAACTGGAATTTTTGCGATTTTTGTGGATTTTGCTCGAACTAAGGCCTCGAACAGATTTCGTATACCAGAATTCAATATTTGAATCGGTATCTGGGAATTTGGCGTCACTAGGATTTTTTTCCCAATATTAACATTTGCGTTAAGGTTTTCTAACATTTGGTAACCAATTAGACCGTCGAACACGTTGTGAAATTTATACACATAGAATTTCAACTTGTTGTTTTGATTGAACTCTCGAAAGGACGGTATCTCTATAGAGTGGTCATTGTGAGTTGTGCAATTTAAATTTGTCACAGCAAATGGTTCATAATCCAAGGGGACATGGCCATAGAATTTAGCAACTGCTTCTGGTGAAAGAAATGACTGATTTGCCCCAGTATCAATGAGTAGTTTAAGAGGTGGGTCTTGTATTTGTATATACGGTAATTGACGTTTGAGATGGCTATTAATTTCTGTTAGGAATCGTGTTTTATTTCTGCACCCTGCCGAAAATTTTCATTATAATCGCAATCATTATACTCTTGGGACAATTGTGGGGAATTTATCTGCTCCGTATGGTTCGAGTTCTCGGCGGGCGCACTATCACCGTGCGTGGGCGGTGATAAGGTCCCGATGCCGTAGGTCGGTTCTGCGTAGTCAACGTCTAGGCATTCCTGCTCGGTATTATGTACCTCTTCGATAATGAAGTCATTATTAGCGTTCTGTACGACCGGTTGAAAATAATTATTGTTTTGGGGTCCGTTCGGGTTTATTGACGGACGAAGTGGAATTTGAGCAGAACGGTATGAGAGGCCGCTCATGGGTTGTGGGTTTTGTCTATATGAGTTAGACCGATTATTCACAAAAGGCCGTTGCATCCTGAATTGGTTAAAGTTTGGTTGGTAATTTATTGGTCTCGGTTGGTTAGATTGATAAGGCCTGTAGGGGTATTGATTCGTCAAATTAGGTCTGAAAAAATTGTTTGGGATTCTGGCAAATTGGGATGGCTTATTAGCACCAAAATTGAATTTAGGCTGATTTGTTGCGGGTTTTGTCTGTTGTGTAGTCTTCTGCAATAGTTGAATATTTTCTTCTTCTTTTATGAACATGAGGGCGGTGGGCATATCCGTCGGTCGCATCGCTCGAATAGATGAACCAAGGGGCTCTTTTAACCCAGCTAAAAATATTTTTAGCGTTTGCGCCGTAAAAAAGGAGCGCTTGCAATTTTGGACATTTACGTCTTGCTCGTGTAAAGAGATGTAATTAATAATTGTATTTAACAATTGCATGCAACGAGTGTAAAACTCCTGAGTATTTTCATTTTCCTGTCTTAAAGTAACTAAATCTCTTGTTAACACATTTTCGTCTCTTTGATCGGAAAAATGTTGCAATAATACGTGCTTTACGGTTGACCATACTGTGCAACCATGTATATTTACTACTTCTTCTGCTTTTCCTTTCAGTTTACCAAGTATACTTTGCAAAACGATTTGGTTTTGAAAGTTGTCGGGCTCTGCTTCTTGGTAAAACTGTGTCAGTACCGATTCGCTAGTCGAAATAAATCGAAACAATCGATTTGGGTTCCCGTCATAATCGGGGATAATATTTACAGCTGTTTTAAATAAATTAACAACATCAATATCCATTTTACAAGTAAAATCAGAACTTAGTGTTCTTCTAAAAATGTAGTTCAAGGTTATACACAGATTAATAGAATTAATACCTGAAATATAGGTATAAGAATGTCAACGTCGGTCGTTGTCAATAGGAAACAAATAGTCAATTAGATAAAAGAGGAATAAAGGTAAGGATCTGGCTGGACTTACATTAATCTCAGCATTTTCTTTGTTTCTTCTTCAGGCTCGTAGATTCGGCGAAAGTGGCGGCTCTTGATGTTTGAAGAACTTTAACTTTCAGACCGGGAGACTGCGCCAATTATTGTAGAGCGGAAGTGAAAACAATTAGTAGACTTTATGAAAATTATATTATGGGATTAAAGTTACAAATTTTCCCGACAAAAGCTTTTCGAGGTGCTTAACCGATGCGAGGTTAAGCTACACTGCCGGCGCGCGGGCACCCCCTCTGGGGCATCGGACACACTCACTAAGTATATCTATGTATACGTCAACACACACACATAACAAGCGGTGGCACTGGACTTTCAACATATAGCCAACTCGCCACTTAGGTGACCACATCCACCCCCGAGCAACAGCTCTAGCGACTCCACTCTGGACAGCCGGTTAAGGCAAGCCAGAGGCGGGGGGCCTGTTCATACAACCAACCTACAGGACACCCCCAGGAGCACTCAGGTACATAGGGTCGCTGCTCCCTAACAGCTCGCCACAAGCTGCCCTATGTTGACTGACTGCACTGAAATCCAGTGGGCGATGGGGTCGTCACATCCCTACGCCAATTTATTATTATTATTATTATATTGTTAAATCTTAGGGCGTAATGGGTGGTGTCTTTTCCTTAATAAAATTGCACTTTTATGATCCCGTGTGGTGCCGAGTTAGAATAGCACCACCCCCTTTCTTCCCATGAGTGTTTTAAGAGTCACTATGGGAACCAGGTTTAAGGGTGTTGTGGCCAATGGGCTAGCAACCTGTCACTGCAATATCACATTTTCTCCATCTATATACCTGCAATTGCTAAAAGTGACACTGAAAATTAATTTTCATGTGCCCTGCCTACCCCTTTTGGGAATATAGGCGTGAGTTTATGTATGCATGTGTAGATGAATCAGTTGCTAACGTCAGTAGACGGTGCGCGTCAACAGCGTACTGGCACTATGTCAATAATAATAATAATAAATATAAAGGATTGAGCGAGGTATTTTTCAGGGTGATAGTCTGAGTCCCTTGTGGTTTTGCCTAGCGCTGAATCCGCTCAGTACCCTGCTGAAGGATTCAGGACTAGGTTGCCAGCTACGGAGAGAGGGTGAGGTCATTTCTCATCTGCTCTACATGGACGACCTCAAACTATTTGCACCAAATAAACATGACCTGTTGGAGCTACTGAAAACCACAGAGGCCTTCAGTAGTGCCATCAAAATGGAATCTGGTGTCGATAAGTGTGCGGCCATGCATGTACAGCGGGGGAAAGTTGTAAATTCCACAAATTTTCAAATTTCTGAGACAATGGATCTCAGATCACTCTCTGAAGCAGAAACCTATAAATATCTTGGTATGTCACAGTCTTTGGGTATCGAGGGTGGAGACATCAAGCGGGCGGTGAAGGAGCGCTTCTTCTGTCGCCTGACAAAAGTACTCAACAGTTTTTTGTCGGGCGGCAATAGGGTGCGTGCCTTCAACGCCTGGGTGATGCCCTTGCTCACATACTCCTTTGGCATATTAAGGTGGACTCAGACTGAGCGCGATTTCCTGGATCGAAGAGTGCGTGTACTGCTCACTGCGCACCGTATGTTACACCCACGATCTTCTGTTATGAGACTGTACATCCCGCGGAAGTTTGGAGGTCGCGGCTTCTTAAATGCCAAAGACCTCCACAACCGCGAAGTGTGCAGTCTCAGGGATTACTTCCTAAACAGTGAGTGTGGGATGCATCGTGACGTAGTGGCAGTAGACGCATCTTTCACCCCGCTCTCCATGGCAAACGAGAACTGGCGCAGACTTAAAGTACTAAGCACCGAGGACCGCAGGGCGGTATGGAAGAGTAAGGAGCTACATGGGCGGTTCTACAAGGCTCTTACGGGGCCCGACGTAGACCTGCTCGCGTCGGTGAATTGGTTACGTTTCGGGGATCTCTTTGCGGAAACCGAAGGTTTTGTCTGTGCAATTGCGGACGAAGTTATCATGACGAACAACTACCGGAAATATATCCTGAAGGACGGTACGGTCGACATTTGTCGGGCATGCCGCCGTCCCGGAGAGTCGCTCAGGCATATCATTTCCGGTTGTGGTCATCTTGCTAACGGCGAGTACTTGCACAGACATGACTTGGTAGCCAAGATTATTCACCAGCAGCTTGCTCTTCTGTACGGTCTTGTGGACTTCGAAGTGCCGTACTATAAGTACACACCTGCGCCAGTTCTCGAAAATGGTCGTGCCACGCTCTATTGGGATCGATCTGTCATCACGGACAGGACTATTATAGCCAACAAACCTGATATCGTGCTGACAGATCGATTGAAGCGCCAGGCAGTGCTCGTCGACATCACCATCCCCCATGATGAGAACCTCGTGAAGGCCGAGAAGGACAAGGTTAGTAAGTACCTAGACCTGGCACACGAGGTAACCGCTATGTGGGATGTTGATTCGACGATCATTGTCCCGATAGTCGTCTCTGCGAACGGTCTAATTGCGAAGAGTCTCGACCAACATCTTAAGAGACTCTCGCTAGATGGCTGGGTCAAGGGTCAGATGCAGAAGGCGGTACTCTTGGACACGGCGCGGATAGTCAGGAGGTTCCTCTCTCTGTCGCCCTAACCACCGGTAGCTTAGGCCCCGCCTCGCTGCCGGCGGCACTCTAGGTTAGGTTTTTTATAATGCTTTTGTATGTATATTTTTATATTTTACATTTGATAAATTTATTGTAAAAAACCTAACATGTGAAAAAGAATAAATAAGGATAATAATATAAATAAATAAATATTAGGGGACCATTTTTACACAAATCGAACTAGTCCCATAGTAAGCTTATAAAGGCTTTTGTTATTAGTAATAGACCACGATATATTTAATAGATAATATATACTTCTTCTTCTTCGTCGGTTCGCTGTTTTCAGAGTGGTCGTGGCCATTATGTGGGTTTTTGAGTGCTTAATATATATACTAAATAAAGATATAAATTTAAATTACATACAAAAGGTCTCAGGTACAAATGTCTCTGCTCACCATAGAAACAAATGCCCTTACCGGGACCTCTAGCTTCGGAAGCAGTGACACTACCGACTAGGCTAAACAGACAGACAAATATATCTCACGTCAGTCCAGCGTGAGTGCGACTGGATCCACATAAATCCAGTGGCAGTTTAGTGCTGGCACGCCGCAGCTTTCTTTTACTAGATAATGCATACAAAACTGTTTCCCATCTCTAGATGTATCTAAGTACAATTTGTTGGGACTATTGAACTTATTGCTAAGTGCGAAAGTTATATTAAAGACGGTTGTTTTCCGGCCTGTATTCAGCAATGTTTATCCGATAGCTCCAGAGAAGCAACTGGTTCCTAGAAAAACTCTGAAAACAACATTTTTCAGTGCTTTACAGCTCAAACTTTTAATAAGTAAGATTACCCAGTATGCTGATGATATAGTCAAATGCAAATTGCCTATGGGCCGCGTTCAAAACCAGAAGTTCGTAACCAATTGCAATGAAAAAAGCAAACTATCAATATCTTCACACAAACAAATTCTTAGTGACTCAATTTTAATTATATTATTTTTAACACCACCACCACCACCATATCAGCCCTAGGACGTCCACTGCTGGACATAGGCTTCCCCCAATTTCATGGGGGGTAAATGCCATAATCGCCACGCTTGGCATGCGGGTTGGCGATCGCAGTATCTCCACCGCAATCTAGGAATGCTGCTGCCCATTCCCCGGTGGTCTATGTGGTTATTTTTAACACACACAAGTAGAATATCAAACTCACACTATCAAACTTTTTTTTCTTAGCACCTTTCATAAATTTCTGTTTATACCAATGGTTGGCTGGTAGAGAATGCCATTTGCCATCTGAGCAATTATATTTTATACAATAAAGTTTAAATATATAAATAATAAATAGAGTAAAACTAATCATAAAATATAATGAGACGGGTCACTCACGTCTTTAAGGTCGTATATCGCTCGAGATGTTTCAGACCGATTCGCGAGGTACGATCTAACTTGTATCACGACCTACACTAATCAGCACTTTTGGCTTTGACATTTACTCGTGCACATAGCACACGGCTATCTGACGTACAGTCAGCATCAGAAGTAGATACGCATTAAAAGCACTTTCCCTTATAAATAATAAAGACTTGACCTTCAACTCGGTATGTCCTAAAACTCGGGTATGTCCTAAAACTACGACCCGGGTATGTCCTAAAACTACGACCAAGACCACCGGAGGATGGGCAGCAGCATCCCTGGAGTGCGTTGGAGATACTGCGATCGCCAACCCGCATGCCAAGCGTGGCGATTATGGCAATTACCCCTCATGACATACACAAACAGGCCACGGCCCCGAGGTTCCGGCGACCCCCGGTACCCTGGTTCTGGTAGCGGCCAGGGTACTAGCGGGGTCAGGGGTGCGAAGAATCTCTGGTTAAGATCCGGCTACCACCACCGACGACTTCTGGCCCTGGCAACATACAACACACGAACACTGCGGACCGACGAAAAGATAGCGGAACTGGAGGAAGGATTGAGCAAGTTGCGTTGGGATATCGTAGGGTTATCTGAAGTCCGAAGAGAGGGGGAGGACACGATAACCCTGAAGTCCGGCAACTTGCTCTATTTCCGGGAGGGCGACCAACAGTCCCAGGGAGGTGTCAGGTTTATCGTCCACAAATCCCTCGTGAACAACGTGGTGAAGATCGAGAGTGTGTCGGCTAGGGTGGCGTACCTTATACTCAGAGTATCCGAGAGGTACTCGTTGACGGTCATACAGGTGTACGCGCCGACCTCGGCACACTCCGACGACGAGGTGGAGGCTATGTATGAGGATATATCAAAGGTCATGCATAGTTCCAAAACCTACTTCACCGTTGTTATGGGGGATTTCAACGCAAAACTGGGCAAGAGAGACGGCGAAGAGCTGAGAGTGGGGCAATTTGGAGTTGGAAGTCGGAACCACCGGGGCTAACTACTGGCTGGTTTCTTGGAGAAGGAGGGACTCTACATGATGAACTCCTTCTTCAAGAAACGCGAGCACAGGAAGTGGACCTGGATGAGTCCCGACGGTGCAACAAAAAACGAGATTGACTTCATCATGTCGACGAAGAGGCATATATTCAATGATGTCTCTGTGATCAATGCGGTTAAAACCGGAAGTAATCATCGTTTGGTAAGAGGCACATTGAATATATGCGTCAAGCTAGAGCGCTCTCGACTGATGAAGTCCACGCTCCGTCCAGCAGCAGTCCAAATCCAAAACCCCGAGAGCTTTCAGCTGGAACTCCAAAACCGTTTCGATTGTCTAGGCGGCGATGTGGACGAATTCAACGACGGGTTTGTGGAAGCTGTCCATAGCATTGGGTCTAAGTTCTTCAAGGCCCAACGAACTCAAAGAGCCAAAAGGCTCTCTATCTCCACTCAGAGGCTCATCGAGGAAAGGAATGAGATGATTCTGCAGTCTTCAGCCGATGCGAAATTATACAGGCAGCTCAATAAACAGATCTCTAAGTCCCTTACCCGCGATCTGCGCCAATTCAATACAAATCGGGTTGAAGAGGCCATCGAGCAGAATAAGGGCTCTAAAGTTTTCTCAAGAGATCTGTCTATTGGGCAGAGCCAGCTCGCCAGATTAAAAACTGAGGATGGTAGAATCGTTTCGTCCAAACCTGAGCTTCTGAGTGAGATAGAGTGCTTTTATGGACAGCTATACACGTCAACTAGCAGACCCGAAGTTGGTCTGGCGGAAGACCCTAGAGCTAGATTAACCCGGCACTATACTTACATTGAGCAACGTCACGTACCGAAGATATCCCGGACATCAGCCTGTACGAGATTAGAATGGCTCTTAAGCAGCTGAAGAACAACAGGGCACCCGGTGAAGACGGAATTACAGCTGAACTCCTGAAGGCGGGTGGAAAACCGGTCCTTAGGGCCCTTCAGAAGTTGTTCGACTCCGTCTTACTGGAAGGGAAAACTCCAAAGGCATGGAACAGAGGTGTGGTGGTCCTGTTCTTCAAAAAGGGTGACAACTCCTTACTGAAGAACTACCGACCCATCTCACTTCTGAGCCATGTCTATAAGCTGTTTTCAAGAGTCATTACGAACCGTCTCGCACGCAGGCTAGATGACTTCCAGCCTCCCGAACAAGCCGGTTTCCGAAGAGGCTTTAGCACCGTAGACCACATCCATACGCTCCGTCAGGTTATACAGAAGACTGAGGAGTATAACCTGCCCCTCTGTTTAGCGTTCGTGGACTACGAGAAAGCCTTCGATTCGATCGAAACCTGGGCTGTACTACAATCTCTCCAGCGGTGCCAAGTGGACTACCGGTATATCGAAGTGCTGAAAAGTTTGTACAAGAACGCCACTATGTCAGTCCGACTCCAGGACCGGAACTCAAAGCCTATTCCGTTGCAGCGGGGAGTCAGGCAAGGAGATGCTATTTCTACTAAACTGTTCTCCGCTGCACTGGAGGATGTTTTCAAGACTCTGGACTGGAGAAGGCTAGGCATCAACATAAACGGCGACTACCTCACTCACCTTCGGTTTGCTGACGATATAGTAGTCTTGGCTGAGACCATGGAGGATTTAAGTACAATGCTCAATGACCTCAGTAAAGCCTCCGAGCGAGTTGGTCTAAGGATGAACATGGACAAGACGAAGATCATGTCAAATGTCCATGTCGCACCAACTCCCTTAACAATCGGACACTTTACGCTCGAAGTTGTAGACGATTACGTATACCTAGGACAGACTGTCCAGTTAGGTAGGTCCAACTTCGAGAAAGAGGTTAATCGTCGAATCCGACTCGGTTGGGCAGCGTTCGGGAAGCTACGGCACATCTTTTCGTCCAATATTCCGCAGTGTCTCAAGACAAAAGTCTTTGACCAGTGTGTGTTGCCAGTGATGACATATGGCACTGAAACGTGGTCGCTTACTATGGGCCTCATAAGAAGGCTCAAAGTCACCCAAAGGGCAATGGAGAGAGCTATGTTGGGAGTTTCTCTGCGTGATCGCATCAGGAATGAGGCCATCCGCAGCTGAACCAAAGTGACCGATATAGCCCTCCGAATCGCTAAACTTAAGTGGCAGTGGGCGGGGCACATAGCACGTAGAACCGATGGCCGTTGGGGCGGAAAGGTTCTCGAGTGGCGACCACGTACCGGAAGGCGTAGCGTGGGCAGGCCCCCCACTCGGTGGACTGATGACCTGGTGAAGGTCGCGGGTGTCCGCTGGATGCGGGTGGCGCAGGACCGGTCTTTGTGGAAGTCTTTGGGGGAGGCCTATGTCCAGCAGTGGACGTCTTTCGGCTGACATGATGATGATGATGATGATGACCTTCAAATGTGTAGATGGTTTTGATTCCTTTCCGCTAACGGCTTAATATTAAATCTAAACAAGACCCAGGTGATGCACACAGGTCTTGGGGGCAGGCCTCCTCGCCCACTATTTGTGGAAAATTGTCTGGTGCATGTTTCGCATTGTACAGATTGGCGCGTATATTACCTCCACAACAGCTCAGGGCGAGCTATTTCTCGTTGTTCCACACTGTAATGTGTTACGGTCTGGAACTGTGGGGCACGGCAGCAGAATGGCGACGTGCGTTCATACTGCAAAAACGTGCTGTACGTATCATTTCAAACGCTCCACATGGTGCTCCTTCTCCTTCAAAGACAATAATATCATGACACTTACATCACAATACTTGTTTTACACAATAAAATACGTGCGTAGTAACATGCACTTATTTTCAATGAAGAAATCAAAAAGTTCACGAATTGCACAAAAAAACATAAATACGTTGGCCAAAACATGTTGCCGACTTGCAAAATCAAACAACATGGTGTCTATTGTCGGGCCAGGTTTCTATAATAAACTTCCCGACAAAATTAAGAATATTGAAAGTGACGTGACATTTCTCAATACATTAAAAAAATGGCTTACGGAAAATGCTTTTTATGACATTGACGAATATATTTTTTTTATGTTATTACAATTGTATTTTAGACATTTTAATTTTAATTTAACTAAGATATAAAATAATTTTAATAATGTAATCCATTCGAGATAATAATATTTATTCAACATAATTAATTCGTAATAACTGTAATCTTCTGACATGTAATATTATTATGAATAAATGAATATGAATATGATGCTGACTGTACGGGGAAAGTTTCGACATAATTAACCCATTCAAGGGTTATGACGACACTGCGCGCTGATGCGTTATGCCTCTACGTGCGATTTCCGCTACAAAGCAGCGAATTGCTGCTACGCGCTACGGCGTAGCACACGTAGCGTTTGTGGGCCTCAAATGGGTTGAATATTATCGTAAGGATATCTTAGAAGTTGTACGAGAATCAACAATTCAAATTGCTTGCCCTTAATGTTATGTTATGACCTTATGCCGTTTACGAGTATGTTCGGAGATGAGTGATCAAAAATGTTAACAAACAACTGTCAATGTCGAAATGACATTATTTTTAAACTTCTTACCATTAATAGCATAAATCATGTTTACATCGATTTGTTAAAATAACACCAATACATAATTAAAAACTGTTGCTATTTGCTGTATTTTTTTATTTGCTTTAAGTATTTCAATGATATTCCGCTTTCTGCTATCCACCGATTGGGTTATTATTTCTTGTAGTGGCACCGTCCGTCACCACCTTAATTTTATGTGTTCATACTTTTGAAACATTTATGTTAATCATCATTGCCCTTCCAAGTATAGGTACTTAAATATTGTTCCTAAAATTAAACTTTTTTTTTTATTAAAAATGGGATTGCTCTTGGCCAGCATCTAGCCAGGAGGCAAAGATGAGGCCGACGATGAAGCAAGCTCACCCAGAGGACTTTGCGTCCATGTGAGAAAAACTCTTTCTCAATAATACTGCCAAGCAAACCCGCTTAGTAAATGTAAATCTTACCATATTGCATACATTAAACGCCTGCTCAGAAACCAAAGTTATAATTTAAAATGTTTTATTCATGCAAATCTTCTCTTAACCCTCACTTAAAGTGCAGTTTTCAAACTTATATTTTGCGTAGTAAATGTAGGAAGTTGCAGAGCCTTTAGTAAAGTTTAGTACAGCTTTTCTTGACCGTCAATGGCAATAAGCGTACAACCCGACTTATACCTTACTTATTAACTAGTGGCTCAGCTGTTGACCTCGAGAATTTTCTTTTTTTTTTCAAATAAAAAAAAATTGACTAGACAGAAATTCTATTTTATTATCGAACCTGCTCACAAAATTTTACGAGAATCGGCTGAAGAATGCGATGTGTAGAGGAGATCAACTGGCAATCCGGACATACGAAATCATTTTTGTCGAAGCTCAAGCGAAGACCTTCGTTTCACTCGGTCGATTAATAAAGAGTAAATATATTAAATAAATATTACAATTTGCTTCACCAATTAGGCGTATATGCGGGTTGGCCACCGCCGCAGGTATTTATATTATTATTATTATTATATGCTCATGTGTCCTACTGCTGGGCAGAGGCGTCCCCCCTCTTCTTCCAGCGGGCGTATGATGGTTGCCATTTTATCACTTATCGTCGTGGATAAGACGCCCATCACTCTCGCGCTCGCATACTCGTTAGAACGTGAAGAATGTCTTATCCATGACTGCGTACTACTTAATATTACAAATGCGTAGCTACTTTTGGCGCTGACTGTACACAATGTGAAATCGATGAACTCTGGCGTGAAAGCGCGAACGATAACTGCGACGATCGATATTATAGTTACTTCCCCAGCTAATTGCAAATTGCCCGTAACGGTGCCAATGTCAACATTATCTACCGGCACTGCCTTTGCTAATTTATATTAAAATCACCCCAGTTAATTACCTGCTGCTACGGTGGATATCAACGGAGAAATAGAATACTAGAAGGAAACAGTACCTGTTGTATTTTTTTTTTCAATTTTTAGTCTCTTTTTGTATGGAAACAAATAGTAGCCACCAAAGGCCGTCATTGAATACGTGGAAGAATACACATATCTTGGCCAGATTATCTCACCAACATGGCAGATGAATAAAGAAATAAACCAAAGAGTAACAAGTGCATGGAAATGATACTGGTCCCTCCGAGAGGTAGTGAAGAACAAATATTTCCCACAAACTTTAAAGAGTAAAGTATTCAACATGTGCATACTCCCTTGTATAACATATGTGTGGCAACAAAACATGGAGCGCAGCATGCTTGGCGTAAAAAGAGGGGACAAAGTGTCCCTATTAAAAACAAGGAAGAAAACAAGAGTGGCAAATATAACACGATGCATAAAAAGGTTAAAATGGAGATTAGATCGACACATTATGAGGGAGAGGATATAGAAATGGACAAAGGACATAACAGAATGGTATCTAAGGCTGGGAAGGCTATCTTATCTTATAAAGGCCGCCAGACTAAACGCAAACGTGTTCGTTTGTTTTTGTAGCGAAAAAAGTATACTAAAGACACAGAGCAGCTAATACTTACGTTAGCTTAACTTCTCTAAGCTGAAATGGGTGAACTGGCAGTAATGTAATTGTCAAAGTTTAAAGACAAACGCGTTTTATAACGGTATTTCAGTTGAAATAGGTTCGATGAACGTTTTATGAATAAGGCCGCTACTTTTCCTAGACGTCATTATAAGGTTAAATCTATAACACTTGATAATGTCGATGTGTCTGGAACTACTTATATACCTAAGCCAAATTACAGCTTTCTTTTCCAGTCTGCAGCGTAAGTAGCTACGCGGGTCTAGTACTCAAATTGGCATAGACTCTAATATCAAGAGAATAAGGTTGTGTGTAGATAATTATGAACAGCACTATAAAAGCTACTCGTAATACTTCTGATGACTGTAGTAATGTAAACTAAGCTAAGCCCCGGACAGACGGACGGACACAGCGAAACATTAAGGACGATTCACACCGAACGGCTGAAGTCGGCGTGCACCCTACTAGAGTGAAAGGAATTCAAACGTACAGAAGTTAGATTTCATATTTGAATGGGCTACTGTTTGAATACGAACTCTAGCTTCTGTATGGAGGGTTCAAATTCCTTTCACTCTTGTGGCGTGCGCGCCGACTCCGGCCGTTTGGTGTGAATCGTCCATAAGGGTTCCTTCTTTACTACGGAACCCTAAAAACGGTGATACAGGGCGTGAAGCGTATATTATTGTTTAAATAGAAAAAGAGTAACATATTTTTATCGAATTTACGTACTAGTGAGGCTATTACTAAACCAGTGAGCAACATCTTAGGCCTTGCCATCGCTCTCCATCATGTGAGACAAAGGCCATTCGCTGGTCAATCAATCATAAAAAAGTTGACTACGTTTTTTTTAAATTCCATTTAAAAGGAAGGCAGAAAAAAGGAGGAACATCTATACCGTAGAAACATGGAGGTGAGGAAAGCGTCTGTTCGTATTTCCTCTGGAGAATATTTCTAGTAGATCTAGCTCCACATCCCCGAAGATGTGAAGGTTTCATTAAAATTTCTTATTCAACTCCCACAGCTCTTACATAAAACTGCATTTATTCGCGCATTTGCAAATGCAATTTCACACATTTTAACTTAACTGAAATATAAGTGTCCTTTTATTTAAATTGTGACAATTTAACTCCGTTAATATTAGAGTATGCATTCCTGGTGTCAGAGCAACTCTGTTCTTACTACATGTGTTTTATTTTGCACATATGTACGTAATTGCATGATGCAAGGTCAAATTTCAGTCTCCTTCCCCATTTGAGTACATGAATACGTCATCAACATGGCAATTGCGCAACTAGCTGAAGGCTATCATCTGTCTTTCACTAGGTACCACCAAAACTGACAGTCCCATAGTATGGAGGTCATATAGGTATGCCCCGCAGTGGATTGTAAATGGGTGTCATAGTCTCGACCTCGAACTGCGTAGGCTGAATGTACTAGACATAGTCTATATATTTTCCATTGTTCCCACTGTTATGGTACCATAAATACACATCCATACTAATATTATAACAGCGAAAGTTACTATGCCTTTGCGCTTAAACTGCTGAACCAAATTAGATGAAATTTAGTATGGAGATTGTTTGTGATCCTGGCAATTTCCGAGGTCTCAAATCATGTTAATCAGGCATAGTTTCGGTTCAAAAATTGATATTTTTATGTACGCGCAATAATATTAATGCTGTAGCAAATGTAAGCATTATTAGATTTTGTATAGGCGCTTTATTAATCCCCTCTGGTGATTAACGGAGTCACGAAATCACGGAGTAGCTAGTTAGCAAAATGAAATTATAAATACTTGGCTGTATGTTTTCGGTGCGATATAAACCGCCTCACACTGAGCTTTGTTCGGCTTAAAACATAATCCCCTTTGTTTTGTGTTGGTTGAACAAACGCGTGCCCCGAGGGAATCCATTCCGGCGAACGGAAGGAATCGATTGACAGGACAGTTCTATTTCCTTTCGGGAATATTTCATTTTGCACAGCGAGAAAATGTAATGCTCATTTATTACATCGCATAGAAATTATTTTTTCTGATTTTCGTCAACTGGCCCATCTAGACGGCTCGCACTCATCAATTCTTGTAAACGGTTCTCTGATACGGTTTTGAAATCAGAGCATCAGAAGCGAACCTCAAGGCGACTTTTACATACGACTAGACGCAAGCAACGACATACCGCGCGCTTGTCATAATGTATAAACGCGATATTTTATGCACATTTAAAAGTGTTTTTAAACTATTTTTTCTTACTATGAAATCCAGGAGTATGGACACGTAGGAAGTCTAGCTAGTCTAAATAACACAATAGATTTTATCAGTTAGAGGTTAAGATATTATTATAGCTGACTTAGATCTATACACGTACCAATATATGTATGTACTAGCATTTGCCCGCGGCTTCGCCCGCGTACTAAGAGAAATTTTTGACCGTCTACAAAAAACAGGTTCGTATGTTTGTCCACGATTATCTCGCGTTTGGCTGAACCGATTTAGATGCGGTCTCCAGAAAAGTAGTTGTTACATTCTGGGGGTTTCGGTATACGAAGTTTGGTGATTGTGATGAATGAAAGTCAGTATACATTCTGAGAACCGGCAAACTGTTGAATTTCATTTGATTTTGCCAAAAATAAGGATCGAAAACTATTATCATACATTTCTGAGAGGCCGAAGGGGAAAGGGCCGATGAAATAAAAGCATGTCTTAAATGGCCCTTAGTAAAAGTATCTGTGTACTACAGTAACACCGATAGGTCTGTAAACGACCAAGCAGCGCGCAGCGGTCATAAACTCTGGTCCTTTGAAGTACAGAAATACGGCTAATTCAATATCACGTGTAACATTTATTTTTCCTAAAATTAAATTTATTACGTAGGTTTTGCCAGTTCCCATTGGAGCATCCAAAAAGAAAATTTGGCCTCACTTCCATTCGCACTCCTTACTTCAGTCCGTCTGTTACAACCAAGTTGCTTTTACTGGACCGATTGAATTGCAAATTGGCACAAACTATCAAGAATTTAGAGCGCTCGTGGCCCAGCGGCACCCGCCTACCGCGTGCGGTGTGCGAGGTTAAGCAATGTGGGCGCAGGTCAGTTCTTGGATAGGTGATCGCTTTGAGTGGTTACTAACTGAGCGCTCTCGTGCTTTGAAAGGCACGCTAAGCCGTTGATCCCGGCTGCAATCGTTAAGCCAAGTTAGAGGCCTTCGAGTGGCTTGCGAACTTCTAACAGTCAAGTTGCCCACTCACTTGACAAAGGCGGGTCGAAGTTGCACCACGTCCGTAGGGAGTACCCACCGTTACCCTACACGTGACCCCTGGGTGGTGCTAAAAGTGCAACAAAAACTGGCAACCGTACTTGTTGATTTAAATGGAAAAAAATATCGAAACCTCTATGTCGTTTTTAAAAGCAAGTCCATAGATACCCCACACGCCTATATAGTAACATTAACCTTTTTTGCATACAGGCATGTATGGAGTGCCAAATTTTACCTCAGATTCGTATTCAGAGACCTCTCAGACGCTCAGATATCGATTTTGAACGAAATTGGGACGAAATAAAAGATAATCAATATGGCCGCCACTTTCACAAATTTTACCACTGATTCGTATTAAGAGACCTCTCGGACACATATATATCGATTTTGAACGAAATCGGGACGAAAATGAAGAAAATCAATATGGCCGCCACTTTTTCCAAATTTTACCTCGGATTCGTATTAGGGGACCTCTCGGACGCTCAGATATCGATTTTAAACGAAATCGGGTTGTAAATGAAGAAAATCAATATGGCTGCCACTTTTTCCAAATTTTACCTCGGATTCATGACGGGACGCTCGGATATCGATTTTGAACGAAATCGGGTTGAAATGAAGAAAATCAATATGGCTGCCACATTTTCCAAATTTTACCTCGGATTTGTATTCGGGGACCTCTCGGACGCTCAGATATCGATTTTGAACGAAATCGGGACGAAAAAAAAGATAATCAATATGGCCGCCACTTTCACAAATTTTACCTCGGATTCGTATTAAGAGACCTCTCGGACACACAGATATCGATTTCGAACGAAATCGGGACGAAAATGAAGGAAATCAATATGGCCACCACTTTTTCCAAATTTTACCTCGGATTCGTATTAGGGGACCTCTCGGACACACAGATATCGATTTTGAACGAAATCGGGACGAAAATGAAGGAAATCAATATGGCCACCACTTTTCCCAAATTTTACCTCGGATTCGTATTAGGGGACCTCTCGGACGCTCAGATATCGATTTTGAACGAAATCGGGCTGAAATGAAGAAAATCAATATGGCTGCCACTGTTTCCAAATTTTACCTCGGATTCGTATTAGGGGACCTCTCGGACGCTCAGATATCGATTTTGAACGAAATCGGGTTGAAATTAAGAAAATCAATATGGCTGCCACTTTTTCCAAATTTTACCTCAGATTCGTATTCGGGGACCTCTCGGACGCTCAGATATCGATTTTGAACGAAATGAGGAAGAAGATGAAAAAATCAATATGGCTGCGACTTTTTCCAAATTTTACCTCGGATTCGTATTAAGAGACGTCTCGGACGCTCAGATATCGATTTTTAACAAAATCGGGGACCGAAGGGGAAAAAATCAATATGGCCGCCACTTTTCCAAATTTTACCTCGCATTCGTATTACGAGAACTGTCGGACGCTCAGATATCGATTTTGAACGAAATCGGGAAGAAAATGAAGAAAATCAATATGCCTGCGACTTTTTCCAAATTTTACCTCGGATTCTTATTAAGAGACATCTCGGTCGCTCAGATTTCTATTTTGAATGAAATCGGGACGGAAATCAAGAAAATCAATATTACCGCCACTTTTTTCAAATTTTACCTCGGTGTCGTATTTGGGGACCTCTCGGACGCTCAGATATCGATTTTGAACGAAATCGGGACGAAAATGAAGAAAAGCAATATGGCCGCCACTTTTGCCAAATTTTACTTAGGAGTCGTATTAAGAGTCCTCTCGGACGCTCAAATATCGATTGTTGTCGAAATCGTATCGGGCGGCACTAATTAATAAAACCACTTACAATACATTGACTCAAGAAAGGTCGTATCTTCATAGGGAATTCACGGCACATCATGCGCCTTTAGACCTTATAAGGAACCTACATGCCAAATTTGGTATCTCTCGAGTCTCGAACCAGCAGTTTGGGCTGTGCGTTGATATGTCACTCACTCAGTCTGTCAGTTTCTTCTTGCAATTTGGCACCTACTTTTAAGTTTTCATGCCAGCAATATTAAATTTCAAAATCAACGCCATTTTCGAAATTAACGACCCAATAAATCATAAAAATCACACCCATATTAATATTTAGACATTCCAACCCCGTCGGACCCCAACAAAGGGGATGGTATTTCACGTCCTCCACGTGGGATTTTAAAATTATTGTTGTTTTCGAAATCAGCGACCCGATAAACCATAGAAACCACACCCATATCGATTTTCAGAATTTGTCACCACCTTTCCCCCTTTTAGGAGTTGATTTCTCCAAAAACCTGAAACACATGTTTACTGATTTATCGTTAGAAATACTCCTGTGAAGTTTCGAATAAAATAATCTAACTAATCTTGATTTCCTATACAAACTTCGGACCCCCATTTCACCCCCTTAGGGGTTGAATTTTGAAAAATCCTTTCTTAATGCACCTCAAGACCTTATATGGAACCTACATACTAAATTTGGAATCTCTAGAACCAGCAGTTTGCGCTGTGCGTTGATATGTTGGTCACTCAGTCAGTCAGTTATTTCTTGCAATTTGGCACAAACTTTCAAAAGTTTTCATGTCCACAATATTTAATTTCAAAACCGATGCCATTTTCGTAATTAACGTCCTAAAAAACCATAAAAACGACACCCATATTAATATTTAGACATTTCATCCCCCTCGCACCCCAACAGGAGGGGATGGTATTTCACGTCCTCCACGTGGGATTTTAAAATCCTTGTTATTTTCGTTATCAGCGACCTAATAAACCATAAAAACAATACCCATGTCGATTATCAGAATTTGTCACCACATTTCCCCCTTTTAGGGGTTGATTTTTCAAAAAACCTGAAACACGTGTTTACTCATTTATCGTTAGAAATACTCCTGTGAAGTTTCGAATGAAATAGTCCAGCTAATCTTGTTTCCCCATACAAACTTCGGACCCCCATTTCACCCCCTTAGGGGTTGAATTTTGAAAAATCCTTTCTTAGTGCACCCCTAGACCTTATAAGGAACCTACGTGCCAAATTTGGAATCTCTAGGACCAGCGGTTTGGGCTGTGCGTTGATATGTCAGTCAGTCAGTCAGTCAGTCAGTCAGTCAGTCAGTCAGTCAGTCAGTCAGTTTCTTCTTTTATATATTTAGATAGAAGATTACATTTACAAAGCGGTAAAATAGTGACATAGTAGTTTGGCCAAATAGGTACCTAATATCTTTTAAAAAACGGATACACTTTTTATAAGCCTTAACTTCGTTGTAAGACGTTTGTAAAATCTTCATATATATAGAGAATATATTTTTTCTCAAATATGCTCGGAAACGTTTGTATTTAATTTGAAAAACAAAAAGAGCATAATATATTATCCGCCAAAAATTAAAACTGGCCCATCTAGACGGCTCGCACTCATCAATTCTTGTAAACGGTTCTCTGACACGGTTTTGAAATCAGAGCATCAGAAGCGAACCTCAAGGCGACTTTTACATACGACTAGACGCAAGCAACGACATACCGCGCGCTTGTCATAATGTATAAACGCGATATTTTATGCACATTTAAAAGTGTTTTTAAACTATTTTTTCTTACTATGAAATCCAGGAGTATGGACACGTAGGAAGTCTAGCTAGTCTAAATAACACAATAGATTTTATCAGTTAGAGGTTAAGATATTATTATAGCTGACTTAGATCTATACACGTACCAATATATGTATGTATTACATTTACAAAGCGGTAAAATAGTGACATAGTAGTTTGGCCAAATAGGTACCTAATATCTTTTAAAAAACGGATACACTTTTTATAAGCCTTAACTTCGTTGTAAGACGTTTGTAAAATCTTCATATATATAGAGAATATATTTTTTCTCAAATATGCTCGGAAACGTTTGTATTTAATTTGAAAAACAAAAAGAGCATAATATATTATCCGCCAAAAATTAAAACTGGCCCATCTAGACGGCTCGCACTCATCAATTCTTGTAAACGGTTCTCTGACACGGTTTTGAAATCAGAGCATCAGAAGCGAACCTCAAGGCGACTTTTACATACGACTAGACGCAAGCAACGACATACCGCGCGCTTGTCATAATGTATAAACGCGATATTTTATGCACATTTAAAAGTGTTTTAAACTATTTTTTCTTACTATGAAATCCAGGAGTATGGACACGTAGGAAGTCTAGCTAGTCTAAATAACACAATAGATTTTATCAGTTAGAGGTTAAGATATTATTATAGCTGACTTAGATCTATACACGTACCAATATATGTATGTATTACATTTACAAAGCGGTAAAATAGTGACATAGTAGTTTGGCCAAATAGGTACCTAATATCTTTTAAAAAACGGATACACTTTTTATAAGCCTTAACTTCGTTGTAAGACGTTTGTAAAATCTTCATATATATAGAGAATATATTTTTTCTCAAATATGCTCGGAAACGTTTGTATTTAATTTGAAAAACAAAAAGAGCATAATATATTATCCGCCAAAAATTAAAAAGTTAATTCTCACTATCATTAAACTCCTAGGAGTATTATAATAATTGGACGGGATATCAAATGTGATAGTGATAGCAAACAAAATAGATTGTCCTCAGATGTGGAATCTCAGTCAGAGGACCAAACTTTTTATCAATTGTATACTAATATAAGCTAGGAATAACTAACACCGATTGGATCTCAGTTCTCCTTGTCAGATAAATAAATAAATATGTTTTAAATCAATTCTTGCCGCTGGGTTATACTTAAAAAAAATTCAACGCTATATAAAATCTAGTCGACTAAGAAAAGATGGCATTCAGCCATGTGTGTGCATGTTTATAATTTTTTTGCTCTTCGTTGTCTATGTGTGGCGTAAAGCTACGGGAAAAGTTGATTGTAAGGGAGTATTATTGCTCAAACAGCAAAGCCTAAGTATATGCTAATTTATTGTCCCCGTGTTCTGTCAATGAACCTCACTTACACTGAAACTGGAAAGACCGACTCACCTGATACTGGTCGCCGCACCGTTGAGGGAGCGCTCCCCTTCAGCTCCGATTATATACTTTGATGATTATTATTAAAGAAATAAGAGATTGGTTTTTAAGCTGCTATTTTGGAAAAACTATTTTGTGGTACTAACTTATGTCTTTTTGATTTTTATAATCTTTGATTTTCGTGCCAGCCAATACCTACTTTATTTACCATTGAGGTTCATCGGCTCGGCTGTATACTGAACACTATGATCCTATGATTTATTTTAAAATAAGTTACTACTTCATTGATTTGTGTTATTATTACCTACTTAAAAAACCAAGTTTGAGAGTAGTAAGGTAGTGTGAAAACTAAATACCGACTTTCAATGAAGTCATAGAAAGTACTTTTGGCTAAATGAAAGTCAAAATATCACCGCGTTTTAGGTACGTCGTTGTTTTTTCATAAATTAAATGATTATAAAATATCTTTGTGTTATTTCCTCACATTGTTTGAGAACAGCACCATATTCACCTTGATTGCCTATTTGGTGTATTTTTTTTTATTATTTAAGGGGGGGGGATAATTTACCGTGTTGCAAGTCCGCTATATTAGCCACCACTTAGCCACACATGCCTTAAGTGGAAATTTCAGTAATACTCTTCTAAGTTTTCTTAAAAAAGTGGTTACTACAACTACACTTTGTTTTACCAATAAAATGTATATTTCGAACAAACTCGCTACGATAATAGTGATTACAATTTGTGAGGCGTTTAAATATTCTTATTTGTCCAAGGACACTTATATTTAGTTACTAGACAATTTATGAAGAACTAGCTGTTATTATTTGCTGTGTTTTTGCAAATATTTCGTGTTCAGGTATTCTGCCTTCAAACTACTTTATGAAGCTGTATTCTCTCGACTTTTTAATTCAGTTTTTCCCTGGAAATTTCAGACATTTTCAAAAGAAAAGCGTGCAGCGGAAGCATTTCTAATCAATCAATACATGTTTTGAACTATGTGCTGCCCGCGAATTCGTACTCGTATGAATTATAGCATTTATGTAATATTCTGATGTATGTTGTTGTTAACCGTTACCCATTTCAAGTAGTGATTTTGTGATCTGGAAACCTTGAGATTTTTTTCAATTTATACGTTTTAATCAAATATAAAAATTCCCTAAAACTGGCTCTACAGTAAAGTTCTATATAATTATGGAGACTGTTTACACAATTTAACGAGAATCGGTTGAGAAATGTGACCTGCTGGCGTATGATGGTTGCCATTTTATCACTTAATCGTCGTGTATAAGTCATTCATCGTGTTCTGACAAGTTGCGAGTGCGTGAGTGACGGGGGTCTTATCCACGATGACAAGTGAAAAAATGGCAACAATCATACGCCTCTTGTAGATCAGAACAACCGGCAATCCGGACACCTGGATATCTGGACATCTGGACATCCGGACATACGAAATCATTTTTCTCGAGGCTGAAGCGGAGACCTTTGTTTCATTCGGTCGATTAGGTTTTATAAACATTTTATGGTTTTTTCTGTAATCTGACAGAAACACCGAGACCAGTTTATTCCATGCAGTTTATTTCAGTTACAGGGAGCGGGTTTTGCGCCGAAACTCTTTGAGATAAGAATCTCTGATCATAAGGCTCCAATCAACGGAATGGGCTGCACTACTGCATTCATTAAATTGAGAGTACTGCAGTGCTTTGCGAAGGGTAAAGTTAAGGCTCGACAGTCTGAGCCTTATTCACGACTTTAGCTCAGGAAAAAACCAATTTCATCGACGCTTGGATTTGATGGTAACGGTTTACATTACCTACAAATTATGACTTTAAATAGGGTAATTTTTTAAACTGTACATGTTTTTTTCACAAATCCATATTTTTGGATTCTTGTTATTCAGAATCGTTGATTCTATAGATCCTTATACAATACCGGCCTTCCTGGAGGTAGGCATTAAGGTGCAATGTGACCTGTCTTATTAGTTATTACTGTCGTCAAGCGATCGATCCGGTGGACGACCAACGCTTCTTGCACCGAACTATATTTCAATTAAATTACCGAATGTATGGTAATTTAATGTTAAACATACATTTGTTTATTCAGAAAAACATGTGAAATTACTCTAACATAAAAATAATTGATAATAATTAATTGATATCAGTTTATTTATATTTAAATGCATTAGTATCTAATATTATCATGAAGACATAAATGAAATAAATGAACTTTATTCTGCAAGTAGGTCGCAATGGCACTTTTACAAGTCAAAATCTACTAGCGTTTCTGCAAAAGAAGACCGCTGCCTAAAAGAAACGCTGAAAGAAACTCGACAGTCAGTCATTTTTTCCAATAATATGCTTATTACAATGACAATACTTAACACTTTGATAGACTCTATTCCAGACACAATAGAAATAACAATAGAATTACACTTATAGGCGTCTACTGTCCATCAATGCATTAATCCACTTAATATAAATATTATAATTATTATAAATAAATCTGAGTATGGAAACAAAAGAGGAAGAATATTTACAAACATAACAACAACAATATTTAACAAGTAAATTTTTAACAAAAAAACACTGACTCCAAACTTTGCCAGACCCCATCCTCCTGCTATATAATTTGAGGAGTTCCTTCGATGTAGCCTTACTTACCCCATCCTCTTATTATATAATTTGAGGAGTTCCCTCGATTTTTCCAAGATCCCGTCATCAGATCCAGACTTCGTGACAATGGGACCAAATAGAAAACACACCCTTTCAAACAAAAAAAGAATTTTTGAAATCGGTCCACTAGTCTCCGAGTAATCGGTGAACATACAAATAAAAAATCCGACGAATTGAGAACCTCCTCCTTTTTTAAAGTCGGTTAAAAAGACAACATGTGTGTACTAATTTCGTAGATGTGATACAATGAAAACATACATATATGAATATTAATGCTATTGAGGTCTCTGGTTTGGGCCATGCATTTCTGTCAGATACTATGTACATGGATATATTCTCGCCACAATAATTTGCTCGAAATACACGTATCGCTTACAAGTTGTCAAATCTCAAACCAACCTTGAAGTTTCCGGGAACTTGAGTGGAAACTACTGTCACCAAGTTGGTGGACATTAAACGGCCAATTTGAATATGGATATAGCATATTAATTTGTCACTCGCAGCCTTCAATTTGAAACTGACGATGCCATTTCAGTTTAATACTAGTTTTATCAAATTGTGAGTGCACTCACAAAAATTACACCTTGATTTGTGACAAAGTTAGACAAAACACTATCCCACTAATATTGTAAATGCGAAAGTTGAAATGTTTGTTGATCAAGTACGCAGGAACGGCTGAACAGATTAAGATGATTTTTTGTATACTAATATTTATTATATAATCTCGATTCAATTTAAAGTAAAAAATTCAATTCAATTTAAAGTATTCTATTTCACCCGATGATCATCCCTCAAAGGAATGTAATCGGGGGTGCAAGTAAGATCTATGAAACGGGGTGATTCAAATCCTCGTTTTAAAATAAATATTTCTCTCTTAGTAGATATTTAAGTAATGTGTGCTTCCTGACTGCGCTAAAGCGGGACGAATTGTGAAATGTGTTGTTTGCATGTTATCGGCTACAAGCGTAGCGCAACGAAATGACGTTCGTCTCGAATGCGCTTTTCTCTAAATGCGGGTTTAAGCGTAGCGCTACGAAATGGAGCTTGACTCGTAGGCGCCATCTTCTTCATACGGGGTTTCGCATGCTATAAGCAGTGATCGGAAATAGATAAGCTTCTTCACAAAAGGACATAGAGTGGTTACAACCGGGTAGAATAATATATTTTTTCTTCAATACCAGCTATTTGATAATTATCTGGGTCCTAGTTCTAGTTAAATACATAATTAGGTACATACCTCATTAGGTTATTAGGTTAAGTGCATTATTAGATTTGGAAGGTCAATTTAAAAAGAGTGACGAAAATGATACCAACCTAGAAATATTTATAAATTTTAGATTAAAATAAAACATCCCGTTCTGTAAGTAAAAACATGTATGTTTATCATTACGGCAAGTACCCGGATAAATATTGAATACCCGGTGTTCAAGAAAAATTTTATTTTTATTTTTTGTATCCAGTTGTAAACACTCTATACTCGTAGTATTATGTCCTCTTGCGAAGAATAGGTATTTTAGCTCACCTAATTCCGATTACGGGTTATCAGCTACGAGCGAAGCGGCACGAAATTGTTGCTAGTGAAAGTGGGAGAGTGCGGGTGGAAGGATGCTAAGCGTGGCGCCGCTGCGACAAGTACTTATGATTAAGGACCGCAAACCGGTCTGAAACATGTTGAGAAATATTCAACCTTAAAGACGTGAGTGATCCGTGTCATTATATTTTAGAACGCGGGCGACGGTGCTCAAATGCTCTTATGAGTACTCTTGACTTCTTCAAATCGTCTTCTCATGCTAACTGTACCAATGATAAACGACGTTTTGGATTATTTGTTGAATTTATATCACAGAGAGCCTTCTCTTATTTCACAAATAATTGCTCAGCAGGACGTGTCATCAATGTTAATTTGATCTTCATTAAATTTGTGTGCTCCACGATCAGTAAAAAAAGAATGTCCTGCGCTCATTATCCGTGTAAACAGAAATGTACATAATGATGTATCTTATTCATGCGCATTTTAACGATGTTTACCTAAAGTAAGACCAGCGATATAAATACTGGCATGAGAAAAAGAAGCGAGATACCAATAATGACTTGTCAGACAAGGATAAAGTATAAATCGTATCTTTGACTACACTTCAGATACTGGAGACCTTAAGAAAATGCGTGGTCACGAAGTTACAAAACGGAAGCTGCATAACAATGTTACTGAATTCGGAAATTCACAGATTGTTTGGATCTTATTAATTTTATTTCATGTACAGATATATTGTGAATAATGCTTTCCCATTGGCTAAAACACGAAATACGACTCGACCCGAAGTGAATATCAATTTTCCATTTTTTTTATTTTGAATTTATAATTTGTGCAATGCATGCGTTCTGGAAATTGACGAAGCCTGCGTTGTGGCTAATGTTTGTACGAGTTATGTTACAATAATTTTGTAATAAATATCTATTTGATTTTGGTTTCTATTTATTATCTACCGCATGTATTACGGGAGTGCTCCGAGGAATTGTTCGAATTAATCCCTGCCGCTTCTTTCTGCCATCACCCAACGCGACAACATTACCATCCTCATCACTTAGATGGTTGGCAGTCCTCAACTATGCGTTTCTCCAGAAATTTCCTGCCTCGCACAGATAAACTGTGGAATGAACTATCCTGCGGTATTTCCGGACCGTTACGACCTTCAAACCTTCAAGAAAAAGAGCGTACTTTTATCTTAAAGGCCGGCAACGTACTTAAAACCCCTCTGGTGTTGCGAGTATCCATGGGCGGCGCTAATCGCTTACCATCAGGCGATTCGTCTGCTCGTTTCCCTCCTATGTCATAAAAAAAAGATTGACAAGTTCATGTCTTTTAATGTGAAACTTAGTCAATGTCTAATGTCAAATGAAAACTGGTAGTATTTTGCCATTTGACATGACAGGTGATATATACGGTTATTGGTTGACAGTTGTCTTCACCTAAGCCCCCCCCCCCCCATGGGTTTTTTGGGGGGGTGGGGACCCCCCCAAAAAAAACCATTATTTTAACCTATGCGCTGCCGCAAACTATGGAACACCTTACACAGTGCCCAGCTTGCCCTACATCCTGCTCTGTTGACGATTTAATGGTCGCAAACCAAAACGCAATAGACGTCGCTGGATTCTGGTCCAACGCAATCTAACTCGCAGCCACCGACTTGAGAAGAAGAAGAAGAAGATGTTTGAGAGTCTTACAAATTGACATGCGTAAATCAAACGACATTGTTTATACAAAAAAAAACTGTCGTCTATCTAATCTATCTATCTATCATATAAAGAACATCTGACATCTTACCCCTTAATATACCTATATAGCATTATTCTAAGATGTTCTTCCCAGTGTCTCAGATTGAGAAACCATATTTTTTTATAAACAATTTCGTTTAATTACACACGTAAATTTTTAAGAATTTATATTGTAATCGTCAATTTTTATACACATGATCATATTAGGTGGATACATTAAAATAATCATAATAATGCAGTGGGCGGGGCACATAGCACGTAGAACCGATGGCCGTTGGGGCGAAATGGTTCTCGAGTGGCGACCCGGAAGGCGTAGCGTGGGCAGGCCCCCTACACGGTGGACTGATGACCTGGTAAAGGTCGCGGGTGTCCGCTGGATGCGGGTGGCGCCGGACCGGTCATTGTGGAAGTCTTTGGGGGAGGCCTATGTCCAGCAGTGGGCTTCATTCGCCTGACATTATGATGATGAATCATAATAATTAATTTACTAGTGTAAAAAGGAGTGTATGACAGTGTGATAATCAATGCCTGCCGATCTACATATTTGTTATTCGATTTTCTATAGGCGCAGTACGATGATCGCGGTAGCGAACAAAAACTAATAATGTATTCGAATTTAGAATGTAGCTATAGTAATACGCATAATAAAAAAATCGATCCAACAATCTTCCAAAATCACCTTTGTATGAAACCCCTCTCACCGCAAATACTAGGCACTACGGGGTGAAGTGGGTCCTCTTTATCGTCAGAGTTATGAAATGGAACTACCCAAAATAAAATAAAAACTAAAATACAAACGTCCGGAACACGTATTATATACACCATTTCGTTTTAATATGTAAAAATAAAATGTTATCGAGGTTTAAATTTCAGTTTTGACCCTATTCACCCCATTTTACGGTAATTGACAAAATCATTGAAGCTGTAATTTATTTTTAAACCCTGACTCGGAACGCAAAAGGGGGGTCTTGAGTTTGAGTCGAAAGTTTAACATGTGTATGTGCATCTGTGTATGTGTGTCTGTCTGACATTGTAGCTCTTAAACGGGTAAACCGATTTGATGCGGTTATTTTATTTGAATGCAGAAATCGGTTCAACTGTTATTGAAATATTTAAGTTTGAAATGAAAATGTTAGTGATTTTTTTAACTTTTTTAGGTTGTCAGTTAATAACATTAGCTTTTCGAAGGAATATTGGGACTTGTGAGGAATGCTATGAATGCTAATGATCCGCTCTGCAGTAAGAGTATAATGGTTATCAATATTTATTTTTGTTTTGCTGTTTATTTTCATGTCTGCGCTTTAAAGTGACTTCATCATCATCATCATCATCATTATACCAGCCGAACGACGTCTACGGCTGGACATACCTAGGCCTCCCCCAAAAAGTGCCACAATGGCCGATCCTGCGCCTACCTTATGCAGTGGATTCCCGCGATCTTTATTAACAGGTCCTCAGTCCACCATCTGAGGGTGTACCACGCTACGCCTTGCGTTACGTGGTCGCCACTCGAGAGCCTTTTCGCCCGATGTGATTTGCGTACCATACTTCATGCATGAATAAACGAGTGGCAAGCATTTCCTTGGTCGAATATCTCCCTACATTTACATTAACGAGCCAAATTATTGCACCAGGACAAAGAAGTACACGTTCTACAAACAGTTTAAAGCCATTAACTGAAAATTAAATATTATGGTAAACAAAGTCCAGAAAGCCAAGCAAAGCGCCCCGGAAAATAAATAAACCTCGCCCTTTAATTACTAAAGTTTGGTTTGTTAACGGATTTACATATTCTTAGATCCGGTGCATGTAGACTTCGTTTTAATTGAAATTTTCCTCATCACCGGAAACTTTCCGGTACGGGATCAATTTCCAATTCTGAGTATTCTATTCGCGTTTGCGGGAATGTTGAGGGGTGGGAACCACTCTCTGCTGATTTTATCGATAGTTAACAAATCGGACCCGATTCCAAAATCTTTCGTTATTATTTCAAACCGCGAAGACTGATTTGAAATGATGTTGGGTTTAAAAATATTGAAATTAAGCTTAAAATTACCATACCCGCATTTTCCTGAAAGGTATTCAAGATACACCAGAATTGCTTTGAAATATACAGACAGAACCACCACCACCACCACCATATCAGCCAGAGGACGTCCACTGCTGAACATAGGCCTCCCCCAAATTCACAGGGGGTATATGCCATAATCGCCACGCTTGGCATGCGGGTTGGCGATCGCAGTATCTCCACCGCACTCCAGGGATGCTGCTGCCCATCCCCGGTGGTCTTGGTCGTAGTTTTAGGACATACCCGGGTCCCAAACAGACAGAACAATTACCATTAATTTATAATATGAGGGGTTCAGTTTTTTGAAAGAGAGTATGCAATACACAATTCGATCTAGTCCCAAACTAAGCAAAGCTTGAACTATGGGTCTTAGGCTACAATGTTTATACTTATACAGATAAATAAATACTTAAATACATAGAAAACATCCAAGATTCAAGAACAAACATTCATGTTCGTCACACACACATGCCCTGACCAGGTTTCCAATATTTCCAATTCAGGACCACCAGCTTCGTAGGCAGGGTCACTACTAAATAGGCTAAAGTGATGGTGGTGAAAGCGGTGTTGGTGGTGGATATTTAAATTTAGGTCGGAAGCAAGCGCGTGAAATACAAAATCGATGCACATACAATTTACATCCTAAGCATAAGTGTTTCTTTTAAAGATTTGCTTATCTAAATAAAAATACTTGAGTTACAAGTACATAAAAATATTTAATTTGAGATCCTTCATCTTAACCAATCTCCGGTTCTTTTGGCACCCGCAATGTTTTATTATATTATTCGGATAGTGGCTACTTCGGGCTACCAAGCCCTCGTATCACTGCGACCATTGCTGATCTATTGAGATCGCCACCTACTACAATTCTCGGTCAAGGTTTTCTATCAAAGAGTTGCAGGATATTGCTGAACTCGAGAAACTTAATCTTTCAGGGCACATAACGTGTTTGCCCAAGATAGAGCTACGATTGCGCAGCTAGGGCGATCGGTTAGAATGTGTGCCAGTGTCTCTCAAATTGATACCTGCCCAAGTCTCAAGGCAAACTTGCTCAATGTAGATAGGATCTAGATGGTACCCTTAGATGCACTCTGTTGAGAATGAAGGACTTGCATATATAACAAATCCTAAAAACAAGAAAGGGTCACTTAATACCCAAGATGACAGCTATTGTTAACTCTTATTATTATGACATAAGATTAACACTTTCATGTATTGGGTCCGTCATTAGGTCCCATTGGTCAGATCGTGACCCAGTGCTATTTAGTTTACTTTATTTAATGGAAGTTCTTAATAATACATTTCTGATATTTTGTTGACTCTAACGTGATAAAGGATATTTCTGGGAATTCCTGCCTTTAATTGGTAACGTCAGTTATCAGACAGGATGTTCAATTAGTATCGTACGTCGACAAAGAATATTATTATGTTCGATGTAGTTATAGATAAATAGGTGGATGATTAGACATACATGTGCTGGCTGGTACCACTGGAGTTTTCAAAACATATGTACGAAATATGATTTGATATTAAGCAGTATCTTCCCGGTGAAGCACAACATCGTAAGGAATCCCAGAAACATAACCTTAAATATAAATAGGTACTAAACTTATCTACTAATCAATCCTTCGATAATATAATCGTGGTAATCAGTAAGGAAATTAAAACACTTCTTGAACTAGTTAATTCAAGAAGCAATAAATTTTAAGATTATTGTGAGTAAGTTACAACACATATGCAGATAGTCGATTTATCATTGACATAACCTGACATTTAATTAGGTTGTCATTGGTCACGTGATTTTGGGACGTGTTTTCAAATAATCTAGCCAGCCTGGTCCTAATGGTAAAAATCGGCTAAGAGCATGTCGGGCTATGCTCAGTGTAGGGTTCCGTAGTTGCCCAATAAACGTACTAAAAAATCAATAACGAGCAAAAGGGAATACTTTCGCAGCGTTTAATACGTATTTTACTAAGAAGGGAAGACTTTTTACGATTATTGAATAATGACCAAAGGTTCTTGTGGGTCGGTATTTATTATTTAATTCGTTATTCTCATACAATAATATAAATAGACATTGCAGCTTTACCGACAGGCGATGACATAAACAAACTCATAAAGAAAATTGTTAGCAGCCAATATAAATCTACCCTAGGTATACAACCTTAACAACGATGACTTAAAAACGGCTAAACTAATCATGTCCGCTATAGTTTTCGTTGAAATTCTTTATTAAGTTTTACTTTCATGATTTTTTTCGTATTTTTTGGACCCATAGTACAAAAGTTAAAGACACATTTTTTTTCTCATGGGGTTTATCAAAAAATGTTAGATGAAGCTCTCTATTCATTTTTAAAGACTTATCCAACAACACGCCTTAACGTAGGGTGAATCAAAAAAAATCATCCCCACTTCACGTGTAGGTGAGGTACACTTAAATATTTTTTTTTGGTTTTACTTTATGACTTTGTTAGTTTTATTGATTTATATCTCCATACCAAATTGGAGTTTTCTAGCACTAACAATCACAGAGCAAAGCCTCGGACAGACAGACGGACAGACAGACAGGACGGACATGGCGAAACCATAAGGATTCCTAGTTGACTACGGAACCCTAAAAAAAGAATTAAAGAGTCTACATAAATTTCGGCTACCTTCTTCTCATTTTAGCGTTAGCTTAGGCACTATAGTTTGCAGTTTGAATTATTACCTCTTTGTTTACCCGATTACCAACTCGTGTCGCAATTGCTTTAGTTCTTAGGATTCGGTAATGGAGCGGAGAACGGGTTCACTGTCAAGTTTCTACCGGGTTCTAGGGTCCAGGTGATCTAGGCGATAGATTGCAGTTTGTAATATTACAAACAGCAAACTTTAACCTCTTCATCTCTTTGTTTACCCGATTACCAACTCGTTTAGCAATTGCTTTAGTTCTGAGGATTCGGTAACGGAGCGGAGAACGGGTTCATCGTCTACAGGGTTCTAGGGTCCAGGTGATCTAGGCGATAGTTTGCAGTTTGTAATATTACAAACAGCAAACTATAGTGCCTAGGTCACCTCTTCACCTCTTTGTTTACCCGATTACCAACTCGTGTCGCAATTGCTTTAGTTCTTAGGATTCGGTAACGGTGCGGGGAACGGGTTCACTGTCAAGTTTCTACCGGGTTCTAGGGTCCAGGTGATCTAGGCGATAGATTGCAGTTTGTAATATTACAAACAGCAAACTTTAACCTCTTCATCTCTTTGTTTACCCGATTACCAACTCGTTTAGCAATTGCTTTAGTTCTGAGGATTCGGTAACGGAGCGGAGAACGGGTTCATCGTCAAGTTTCTACCGGGTTAACGGTAAAATGAGAAGAAGGTAGCCGAATGGATCCTGGGCTCTGTTAGAAGTAAGAATACACTTGGCATGACAGAATAATAGTACTGCGTCGCATTCTGTTCCATTGATAACTTCTATAATCATAGCGATTTTAACGAAAAAGGCTTAATGAACATGATAATTAACCAAGTAACAATTTGTATGATTAAAGTCTTAAGAGCTTACCAATACGTCGAGTTAATTTATCAGTGACGTTACCTTATTATCTTGAATTTGGCTTTAACATAAGCAGTAAAAATGTTTTTTTCGACATTCTGTATGTCATATAGATTATTTTTGTAGCTAAAAACCAATAGCGGCAAATATGTCAAAAAACTGGAATAAGAATCAACAGACCACTTCATTGTACTAATTAGTATGATTGGTGACTCAATGATGGAACCATACTCCTGCAAATTTAGGTTCATAAGACGAAGCTTAACAGCCGCCGGATATGAAATATATTATACAAAACTTTTTTTACACTGACATTTCTATTATTTTTATTTCATCGTGACTATAGTGACTTATTACATGTCTTTATTTAAAGATATAGTATTTTAATAGTCAACTACCACGTTTTAAATTAATAATGAAAATCAAATCAATATGAACGTTAATTCAAAACTAGCCTAGTTAATAACTTTATTTTCTTTGGCTTCCCCTCGGGACCGACACTAGGTCGAGCACTATATGCCTATTTCTTACCATTTAGTTAAGTTTAAGAAAAAAAGTGAAGATAACTGGCCTTTCATACTTTATTTGATTTTGGAATAAGTCAAGGCGTTCGCTACCACACTACCACGGCCAAAACCCTCATGGCGCCAAATAAGTACCAATAGAATATCTCGTCTCGTCTGAGTACATAATCGAGACAGAACCAAAAAGATCGCGTCTTTTGTATCTACTACTTCGTTTCTTAATTTCGTGTAAATAGCCTTAGTATTGTTATTGGTGACTGCTTATTTAGTGATCTGTCTTAGTAGGCTCTTGATGGGTTATTTCAGTTCTGCTTGTTATTAAACAGTATCTACTAGTTTTATCAATTTCAATATTTTTTTTCGGGTGTCTGCTGGATGCGGGTGGCGCAGTACCCGTCATTGTGGAAGTCTTTGGGAGAGGCCTATGTCCAGCAATGGACATCCTTCGTTGGATTTACATGATGATGATGATGAAATATTTTTTACGGTGTTTCATAGTTTATGATGTGGATATTGTGGATGTTGTTGGACTGATTTGATAAGAAGAGGTTTTAAAAATACTACGTACACAAATAATGCAAAAATGTATAATCAAAATTCCTTCATCTAAACAACTCTCCGGCTCTTCTGGCGCCGACGACGATTCCTTCCCATGTCTCGCGGCAGACCTGTTCGATGTAAATAGGATCCAGGTGGAACCCTTGGAAGCCACCTTGGAGACCAGGCAATTCGTAAGTGTAAGACAAGGGGACTCCGATAAGATGCGCGTAGTCCTCAGAAGCACCAGCCGCTGGATAAAAGAGTACCAACACAGCATTACCAACTATATAGTTAGGGAAGTTAGAGAGAGAGTTTGAATCGATAGCGGTTGCCATGCTGACTCCAACAGCGTGGAGAGCGAAAGCGTTAGGGGACAGAGAACCATCATGACCCCATCCATAGAGAATCATGCTTCCGTAGCTATGCATAGTGAGATACAGAGCCATGCGATGAAGGTATTGGTGAAGCAGATCTCTGACGACCCTAGTTTCAATTTCGGAGAAGGCTTGGCTTCCGGCGTACGTGTCTCCACAAGGAGTCGCGCTGGTGCCAACAGTGTTCCAGAAGAAGTCATAGTTGCGATTGCCATCGACTCCTGGGCATAGGCTGCTCCAGGCGTGAGAGTCCGTTGAACGAGTCTTGCGCCAGAAACGGTCCTAGAAATTAAATAAGTTATCCATTAAGATATTGCTCGTCACTTTAGAATAACCGTCTTTGACTTTCCTTTTTTTTAATAACTTAAAAGAAAACACATTAATAAGTCTGTATCTGAAAAATATACGAGTACATTATAATTGCATGAGATGACGATTTAGTTACGACAAAGCGAACTGCAATTCACGTTCGGTAGCCGAGCAATCGAAATTTGACTTCTATCGAGCAGCTTATCATTAAATAACACCATTATAATCATAATACTCGTATGATAATCCCGATAATCATAATGAGCATGTAGTATTATTATTTTTCATTATTTAATAACTTTTCTATACATCGCTACGCCGATCATAAAACTAATTTAAATCGAAAATTTTAACTCCTTACGTATTTACCAAACAGTTTAGACTGAAAGTTTTTAACATTATTAATCTTATCCAAAAATTTCACTTAGCTTTCCAAGTGTAGTACAAATTATGATATTTTAAAAATGTCTCCAATTTTCTATACATATTATAACTATGTGACAGCCCATATAAAAAAATATGAATGAATCGTCACAGAGTGTAAAAAAAGAGGACATATTTTTTTGTATCATGATCAAGTGTCCATGAATAAAGCAAAACAAACTAAAAATTACGAAATTCTGACAAGAAAATAATTTAGGCACAAATTTAATTGAACACGCCCTAGAGGTTTACTGATTACTCAGCACACAAAACACCAGAAGCAATTCAAAGTTAAGGAAATTAACATCAATTTTTTTCTTTTACTTACCGACGAGAACGTGTAAGCGTACCCATCAGGATTGACAACAGGCAGGAGGATCCAATCAAAGTTCTCGAGTAGATCAGGCTCAGTCACATCCTCGGTCAGCTTGCGAATCATCCAGGTGACAGTAGGGGGTGAGATCCACTCCCTGGCGTGGATACCGCCATCAATAAAGATCACGGGCTTCCTCTCATCTTCAAAATTTGTGGTGGAAATCTTCAGGTAATAGATTGGGCGGCCTTCAAAGGAGTTGGCTGGGCTAACCAATGTGACAGTCTCTGGAAAACGGGCGGCGATGTCGATGAGGTAAGCGTCGATCTGAAAATTTAGAAAGAAAAAAGATAAGTGGAATAGGAAAATATAATTAACAACTTGATCTAAAAAAACATGTATACGTATTATGTTTTACACGTAGCATGTTAAAACTGAAGCCCAAATAAAGTGCCCATGCCCGACATGCCCCTCTCAGTTCAATAAAAAAAGAGTGGATTCTTTTTCACTGACATCAGATTTTATTTTCTTAAATCTTTGTCTCAGTAACGTGATGAATTTTAAAGTCCATGCTCTATAATTAATACTTTTGTCTCAACTGAAACAAATTCTTTATTTCGAATTTTTTAAAGTATGCATTACACACCGCTTCCAAAGTCGGATAGTTGTCGTAAGGCAAGTTCTTTCCACCAGTCCTAATAAAATCTTTTGCCCTTTTCGCCGCAATAAGTGTATCGTCGTAGTCCAATGCGCTGCAAAAGAGAGCAATTTTATAGAAAATTCCGAATGGAACTAACACATATTTAATTTCAATTACAAAGCAATTTTTTTAAATATCTTCTAACAGTATTGGAACCAGTGCCTTTTCGGCAGATACTGCTAGCCACTCCATGTGTTGTATGGTCGTTAACAGAGTGTTTTGCTTCCTACAATTTAAAACGTTTACTATCAAGGGATGTGTAAAACGCAGAAGAAAGGCGCTACAATTACAGTACTGCTAAAGCAAATTGCTAAATTATGAAAGGACTCAAAATTATTGTACCTTGTCTTCTAACAGAAGCGCAGCACACCTACTCGTTTTATAATCTATAGTCCTAGTATGTGGTTTCGTTAATTAGTATTACTACTCCAAAGACTAGAATGTGCTTGAATCTGTGAAAGAGTCCGTGAATAATTTTCATCTAATTGATTTGCATAATACATTAAGTTCTGTTTTATACCCCGTCGGTGGCAAACAGGCGTACGGCCCGCCTGATGGTAAGTATTTAGGGTTATGTCATAAAAAATATCAATTGAAATGAATTACCTAATCTTAAGTCTAAACTTGGTAATCAATCAGATAATACGATAACTTCTTTAATCATCTAATTGTATTAATTTGTTCAATAGATATTTTTCATTACTGATTATTAATAAATTATATATGTACTATATATACCTGTTGATCAAATTCATTTAAAGAGTAATGAATTTGAAGATTATGGACCTTACTACAACATTTAGACAAACGATTTATTTTTAACGTGACCTTATTTATTTATAGCCAGGAAAACCAACAGCTGTAATAACAACATAAATAATAACAGCAGTACCAATTATAGGTTCTTACAGATAGCACTGGAATATATAGACTTAAACAAAGTACGTACACAACTACACAAGCAAATAATATTGAACAAATAATAATTGATGAAATATTACTACAAATAACTTTCAAATAAAGTTCCAATTGTAGCGATACAATATTAAATGCAATCTAAGTTCATCGGGTACTCATACGAGTAACTGAAAATTCCCAGTAAAACTTATTCATTCTCTTACCACCTCATCCACGTAAGCAATTTGGGATAAATTCTGGGCATACTATAAAATATGTAAAACAAACCTGAATTCATATACGTCTATTTTAGCCACGAACAAAATCCAAGAATATTCCAAATTAAATATCACAACAATCAATCTGGGCCTTAAGAGGTTAGTTAAAATGTTGAAGCCACTAAAATCAGTCTGCTATTTGTGTATGTGAGAAAACATGTTTTTGTTAACAGAGGTTTGTTAAGTATTATGAATATTTTTTTACGATAAAGTACTTATTACTAAAAATTTACTTTGATCGTCTATTCGTACTTTAACTAAATCTGTACGTACAATATGCGCATCATGAAAGATCCTTAGGACTTACTAGCATTAAGTCATTAAGTAGAAAAGAGTCGAATGGTAAACCTTGATTTAAATTTGTGTACTTGTATATACTGCTTAATTACGCTAAAAAGGCTAATAGAATCCAGGGTAGATAAACATTCTACTTACGCTTTCACATTTTCAGCATGAATTTTGTAGTTAATAGCCAGCTCATCCAAAGATTTGGTAAATCCAGCTTGATGCTGTGGAGCGACCAAGACGACGCCCTCGCGTTGCACGATGGGATGACTCAGCACGTCGACGTTGTATTGGCCCAGGAAAGGACCAAGGGCTTTTAGCTGGTCAGCGGATGCTGGTCCCACATAGTAGGACTTCCATCTATGATTGAATGAAATTAAATAAATGAAATGTATTCCGTAGCAGTAAATACCGATTTTATGACACTTACAAGTCAAAATGTACTATAATAATAATAATGTCTTTATTGACTATGTTGGTCTGTTTAGCCTAGCCTGCAGTGCCTTCGAAACTAGAGGTCCCGGATTCGAATCCCGGTAAGGGCATTTGTTTCTGTGGTGAGCAAAGACATTTGTTTCTGAGACTTGGATGTTTAAGTATATATCTATTAAATATATCGTCGTCTAGTACCCATAACACAAGCCTTTATGAGCTTACTATAGGACTAGTTCGATTTGTGTAAAAATTGTCCCCTAATATTTATTTATTGTTTATTCATACTTATGTAACATAAATTACATTTAGTGCGTCATTCAATAACAACATACTCAATACACTGAATGCTTATTTTTTCTATATACTGTTTTACATTTTTTTGTCATTAAATTATAAAATTCTTATAAGGAGTACAGCGGATTCTTTTCTAGAATACATTTCATTTTGTTTTTAAAGTCCTTCAGTTGTAAACAAGTTCATTCATTTGGAAGTAATATATGCCATTCGATTTCAATTGCAATACATTGTTTGAAAAATGTTTGCGTTCTTGATTTTGGCATACACAATTTTTCTTTATTTCTGGTATTATAATGATTAATGTCTTTTCTTTGTTTTAGATTGTGTTTTGTTGCGTGTATTTCTAATTATCTGTTATATATAAATAGTGAAATTACCATTGGCGCCTACTCAAGGTATTCATTAATCTAATTGATCTATTTTGTAATTTGAGCACACTTTGTACTTCTACGCCGTTGCCCCTAAATTGAAACTGCATAGTTTATTTTTGAATTTACGTATGCGTAATAGACCACTCTTAATGATTTTTTGTTTAACACTGGCTTTAATTTAATTAAAGCATAATTTCCTCTCGCAATTTTGTTACTATCGTTTTGAAAATCCAGACCACTGCCGAGAAGAAATGCCAGAACAAACAAATGTTGGATGTTATAGAATCAGATGCAGGCGCAAGAGTAACCAGTTGATATTTCTTGATTTGATGAAAGTGTCACGCATGTTAGTCCTTGTCTTAACTTTTCATCAGGTGAGACCCATCCGGTTTATACATATTCGTGATTTTCTTGGAAAGTAATAAAGAAAAAATCTAAAAACTATTTTATTACGTTCAAGTAGCATATTTACCGAAATGGTTTTCAATTTAGACAGCATTATACATTTTAAATCTTGTCAATTAAAATTGTAGTTCACTCACCCTTCATATTTTTCGTGTTTGGCATAAGCCAAGGCGAACAACAGAACCACGGCCAAAACCCGCATGATGCCGAATACCAATAGAATTGAACTATCGACACAGTATATACCCAAGAGATAACCAATAAGACATAGATAATATCAGTATAATCTATAGGCGTTATCATAAAAATTACCTATGACGCGTGTTAGAAAACAAACTCGTATCGCAAGCATAGTTGAATAGAGATCGGTACATAGAGCGGCCGTTTTCATGACCGACCGCTTACTGGCCATACACGATGAAGTTTGTAGTCATATGGTTAACTTAACGGTGTATGTCTATCAGAGTGCATGACAAGTGTACTGATGAGAGACAAGATATATAGGGACTATCAGACAATATGGATTGTAGGATGTGTGGCGAGGATTTTGTGTGAATGACACAAAGAATAAATGACTGTGGCAATGGCTCACGCTGAGTTCCATCATCCGGTTTGTGGGAATGTTGGAGAGCAGCTTTGAGTAGGTATTAAGGAGGGGGAATCCACAAATGATCCCATTGGGTCGAAGTGCATCCGCAAGGGCTCTCATCTAGATAAGATAAGAAAGGCCATCTAACCTTCCAACCCAGAGGGAAAACTAGACCTTATTGGGAGTAGACCGGTTTCTCCCACCAGAGGTATGAGGCGGGGTTCGAACCCCTTACTTCCAGATTAAACGAAACTACCGACTGCATTTTTTGAAAAACTGCGTGTGACCGATACCGTTGCATACATTTTGATGGGGAACACTAAAAATGTACAAAGTTCTCCATTGTGTTAACATATCAATCAATGGCCCTGGAGTCTATTGCATGGCATGGCAAGTTTAATTTGTTCGTAGGTGGTGCAAGTGACACAATTATGTCGCTTGGCTCTCTTATACACGAGTATCTTAAGCCAGGACAACACATCTTCAATAATTCTTAACAAATCGTTATAAGAAAAAATATAGAATTACTATAATTTGTCACTAACTAACATTAATTGGATATATGAGTGACGACATTTTAATTATGATAAAGTTAACTGTATTTCACGTTCAGTAACAAGGAAATATAAATTTAGCTGGTGATAACCAGATTATTTTTAAATTACTATACTAAATCACGTTACTGCAAATATTAAGTTACCTCGATAATCATAATAGGCATATTCCTTTTAATTCGCATTATTTGATAACTTTTTAAACGTACCGATCGTCATACTGATGTAGATGGTTTTTATTGTGTATTTTTCCATATCCTGAAAGTTTACTAAGAATTTACTGGTCAGCGATCAAACGTAACTGGCAAATCGAAAGTCGATAAAATGAAAGCCTAATTTTATCGAATTTGAATCGATGAAAACCAAAGAATAATTTCAAGTGTAAAACTCTGCTTGTGAATATTATGGTAATGATAGTGTTTTTCTTCCTAATCTAGTCAATCAAATTATATTTTGTAATTTTAACGATTAGGCAAGAAAATTACCAATTGAATAAATGTAATCAAGAAGTAATAAATTTTCAAATTATAAAGCTTACTACAAATACCTACGTATATAGTCGATTTATCAGTAACGTGCTCATTATCTAGAACTTAGGTTTAAATAATCTACACCTAAAAAATAATAAAACCGCCGTGAAAAAACTTAAAAGCACAAAATAAACTGAGATTTCCAATACAATCATGAGATGTGATTTTTACTTATGATTTCTTTACACAAAATATACTAAACATACTCCAATCCTCAATCAAAAACTAATTGAATGAATACAAAATACGGTTTTAAAGATCAGCCAAATACTTAACAAACATAATTTTCGGTCAAGGTCTGCTATTTCAAAAAGTTGCAGGATATTGCTGAACTCGAGAAACTTAATCTCTTCAGGGCACATGACGTGTTTGCCGAAGATAGAGCTATGACTGCGCAGCTAGGGCGATCGGTTAGGATGTGTGCCAGCGTCTGTCAAATTGATAGGATCTAGATGGAACCCTTGGATGCACTGTGTTGAGAGTAAAGGACCTGCATATATCTATCTACTAATTGTCCCCAAATCCTAAAAACAAGAAAGGGTTGGCAAACTGCTTGGGATTCTTCTGGAGTCGCAAGCGTCGTAGGCTATGGTTTCTGCTTATCATCAGGCAGACCGTAACCTTGATTACCACCGTCGTTGGATAAAAAGCCTCCTTAGAGATAAATTCTTAAATGTAAGAGAAGGACACACCAATGAAATGGGCATCGTTGCATAATGAGCACTATTGAAGTCGAGTACCAGGTTTGGACCACGAGGTTTACCGAGTGGCCTAATTAAGATACGAAATTCAAGTCAATATGGCCGCCACCTCAAAACTTGCCAAGTTAATAACTATTTTTTTTTTGATTTCCTCTGAAGACCCTTAATGTCATTAGTTCGAGCACTTTATGCCTATGTCTTACCGTTTCCGTTATTCTCGTCTTACCCCGCCCCAAACGAGATACTTCGCAGCATATTATATAGGTATAAACAGTTCTATTTCATTGTAAGTTTGTGAGAAAAAGTAAAGATAACTCGCCTTTTATGAAAGCCAAACAGATGAAGTATGCTTCATCTGTTTGGCATAAGCCAAGGCCAACAACACTACGACAGCCACACCCCCCATGGCACCAAACAAGTACCAATGGAGTAAGTATCTATTCTTCTCTTATTTGCTTCGCACAAACCTTCTGTACATAAAATAAGTTAGCACCAACAACTGCTAGACAGCATTTTATATATAGGACACAGACAGGTCCCCTAATGCACGCGGCGTGGCCCCACAATGAGTCATAGGAAGTAAAGTGGCAGAAAGATCACGTCTTTTGAAACTAATACTTCGTTTCTTAATTTTGTGCAAATAGTATTGTTATTGGGGACTGCCTATTTACTAGTGTCCGACCGAAACATGTTTTTTTGCCAAAACCGAAACCGAAGGTTCGGTTTTGCCTCTAGTTTCGGCCGAAACCGAAACTTTTACTGACATGTTAAAATCTATGAATAAAATGTCAGTAGGCCGTTCTTTTTAGACATATGAATCGTATGATCAATGAAACACCTATAATCCGTGTAGGTGGTATGAATTAAACAAGTTTTTTTTTTAATACCTCGTCGGTGGCAAACAAGCGTACGGCCCGCCTGATGGTAAACGGTCACCGCACCCTTGGACGTCTGCAACTCTAAGGGTGACACATGCGCGTTGCCGACCCTTTAAAATTTTATACACTCCTTTCTTGAAGAACCCCATACTGTAGTCCCTCACAACCGGAGCGTCCGAGGGAGGAAATTCCTCTGAAGCCGCAGCGTACGTGACCATTTAGGTTCTAAGGCGTGAAGGTGAATGCCCTGCGGACGGCGAGTGGTGCGATTGTAGAAAGGGGCCGTGGGCATAATGTTGAAAAGTTCTTAGGAGCACAACCCATTATACAAGCCATAGGACACTCACAAGGAGGCAAAGTTTCTTCTCAAACTTAACGGTTTAATATCGCTCGTGAGTTTGAGTTCGTCCACGATTCGCACAGCACGTCTCTGAAGCAATTCAAAAGGCCCAAGCTGGTATCCAGGTGCTCCCGCCCAGAAGTGACAGAAAACTCAGTGTGGACTTGTGACTTATATCATAGAAGTTTCTGTCCAGGGGTGACGTATCGCTTCGCTCAATTGAGCACAGCTTTTTAGATCCCAGCCTGGCTTTGTCTTCTACGTAGCTCCGAAACTAGACGTCGCTGAAAATGTCGACACCAAGGATCCCAATAACTCTCTGAGATGGAGAGGGCTGTGTCTTGGAATAGGCAAAAGTGAATAGGTTTTTTTCGTAGTGCACGCGTATACTTGTGTCTTGGTGTTGTATCTTGGTGGGGTTGAACTGAACCAGATTATCCTGGCTCTTATTCACGCCTTTTTTGAAAACTTATATGCTGTAGACCTTTGGTAATACTTCGGCAGGCTCAGCTACGAGATCGCAATGGTTCCAAGATGTGGGTATGTGCTCGAAAGCGAGAGGTGCGATGATTATAGGTAGCCGCGGGTCTCAGTTTTGAAGAAGAACAACCAAACTCCTGTCCCATGCCTTTCAGAATGACTAAATCGAACAGCTTCTAAACTAGATATAAAATTAACTAAAATAATATTTTGATCTTTAATTTTAACAGTTCACAATCAGCCAGTTTCGTAAGACTAATTAGAATTCACGATCCGAAAGTCGGTACAATTTTGTAAGATTCGGCACGACCGAAAGGTTCGGCACTTTTTTGGCCGAAACCGAACCGTCGGCCGATACATGATTTTTAGGTCGAAACCGGCCGAAACCGAAACCGAAACTTCGGTCGGACACTAGTATTTACCTCTAGTGATCTGTCTTATTCGGCTTTTGATGGGTTATTTCTCTTCTTCTTGTTATGGAACAGGATCTACTAGTTTATTCAATTTTAATTATTACACAGTACATATGGCGCTACTTTACCGCACGAGTGCGGTAATCACCAGATTACGTGCATATGTCGAAACTTTAAAGAGCCATATGCACTGTAAAAAGTTGTACGATACACGTGCGAAGAGGTAATTCGCAACTCGTGTCGATTTAAAGCACTCCCTTCGGTCGTGTTTTAATTAATCACCACTCGTTGCGAATTTCCTGTTCTCTGCACTTGTATCGTAATGTACTATTACGATGGTTCATAGTTGAAGTAGTGGTAGTATGAAGTGGATATGTGAGAAACAGGTTTAATGAAAAAAGGGTTTGAAAAATACTACACAAATAATGCAAAAGTGTATAATCAAAATTCCTTGATCTGAACAACTCTCCGGCTCTTCTGGCACCCACGACGATTCCTTCCCATGTCTCGCGGCAGACCTGTTCGATGTAAATAGGATCCAAGTGGAACCCTTGGAAGCCGCCTTGGAGACCAGGCAATTCGTAAGTATAAGACAAGGGAACTCCGATAAGATGCGCGTAGTCCTCAGAAGCACCTGCCACTGGATAAAAGAGTACCAACACAGCATTACCAACGATGTAGTTAGGGAAGTTGGAAAGAGAGTTTGAATCGATAGCGGTTGCCATACTGACTCCAACAGCGTGGAGAGCGAAAGCGTTAGGGGACAAGGAACCATCATGACCCCATCCATAGAGAATCATGCTTCCGTAACTGTGCATAGTCAAATACAGTGCCATGCGGTGAAGGTATTGGTGAAGCAGATCCCTGACGACCCTAGTTTCGATTTCGGAAAAGGCTTGGCTCCCGGCGTACGTGTCTCCACAAGGAGTCGCGCTGGTGCCGACAGTGTTCCAGAAGAAGTCATAGTTGCGATTGCCATCGACTCCTGGGCATAGGGTGCTCCAGGCGTGAGAGTCCGTTGAACGAGTCTTGCGCCAGAAACGGTCCTAGAAATTAAAGAAGTTATCCGTTCAGATATTGCTTGTCTCTTTTTTGACGGCCTGTTTAGCCTAGTTGGTAGTGACTCTGCCTCCAAAGCTAGAGGTCCGGGGGTTCGAATCCCGGCCAGATTATCACGGATATTATTTGTTCTTGGGTCATGGATGTGTTTAAGTATGTATTTATATATATAAGTATGTGTATCGTCGTCTATAAAAAGTGTTTAAGTATGTTCTTATCTATATAACTATGTATATCATCTTCTAGTATACCCATAGTCATGGCTACAAGCTTTGCTTAGTTTGGGACTAGGTCGATTTGATTGTCCCCAATATTTATTTATTTATAGAATAACCTTCTTTAACTTCCCTCTTCTTATCAGTAACTTAAAAAAACAATAAGTCTGCATATCTGGCAAACATACGAGTACATTATAACTGCATGAGATGACAATTTCGTTGTGACAAAGCAAACTGCAACTCACGTTCGGTGGTAGAGCAATCGAAATTGACCTTCTATCGAGCAGCTTATCATTAAATAACAGCATTATAATAATTGCTATTAAATTGTTATAAACGCAGACTTAAATATCGCTCGCTTATACAAAATTCTACCCACCTTTTCTGCCCCTAAGGAATGATTTCCGGAATAAAAACTATCCTATGTCCTTTCCCGTGACTCTAACTATCTCTATACCAAATTTCATCTAACTCGGTTTAGCGGTTTAAGGGTGAAGAAATAACAGACAGAAAGATAGACGGAGTTACTTTCGCATTTATAATATTAAAATTACTCGTATGATAATCCCTATAATCAAAATGAGCATAATATAGTGTATTGGCTTTATTATATTTAATTATTTAATAACTTTTCTATACATGGCGACGTCGATCATAAAACTAATGTGAATCGAAAAGGTTTACTCCTCACGTATTTACCCAACAGTTCGGACTGAAAGTTTTTAATCTTATTTTATTAATTTTATCCAAAAATTGTTTACTCAGCTTTCCATGTGTGCACCGATTTTCCATACATATTATAACTATATGACGGCTCGTACAAAATGTATGAATAAATCGCCACAAAGTGGAAAAAAAATCTTTTTTTTCTGAATCACGATCACGATCAGCCACGAAAAAAGGAGGAAAAATTGCGAAATTCGAAGAAGAAAATAATTTAGGCACAATTTAAGTGAAAACGCCCCAGAGGTTTGCTGATTACTCAGCACACAAAACACCAACGGATTTTTTTCTTTTACTTACCGACGAGAACGTGAACTCGTAACCATCAGGATTGACAACAGGCAGGAGGATCCAATCAAAGTTCTCGAGTAGATCAGGCTCAGTCACATCCTCGGTCAGCTTGCGAATCATCCAGGTGACAGAAGGAGGTGAGATCCACTCCCTGGCGTGGATACCGCCATCGATAAAGATCACGGGCTTCCTCTCATCTTCAAAATTTGTGGTAGAAATTTTCAGGTAGTAGATAGGACGGCCTTCAAATGAGTTCGTTGGGTTAACCAACGTAACGGTGTCCGGAAAACGGGCGGCAATGTCGATGAGGTAAGCGTCGATCTGAAAAAAAAAATCACGTTTTAGTATTTTATGGAACATTTACATAATAAGAGTTCTTAAAAGTCGAGAGTCGCTGTAACAAAACGAACGTAGTGAGTTTTGTTAAAAAAAGACTCGAAACCTAATTATGTAACGTTGCATACAATATTTTATCTACGACGGCAAAATAAATTAATAATCGAAATGGTGTCAGAATACGGGCATTGAGGTGTACCTCTTTTATAAATAGAAAAAAAACAGTTGTATAATAATGTATGAAAATCCATTTTGATACTCCCACCAGTTATATAATGACTTGTCGATGGTATAGACTTGCATTTGTATAAAAAGTTTTTTGTTTTAATAATGCTGACAATCATTTAATTGACAGATTATAATGCTGAAGTAGATAAAATATTTTACACGTAGCATGCTAAAAATGAAGCCCATAAAAAGTGCCATGCCCATCACAATTTAATAAAAACTGAGTCCTTTTCACTGGCTTCAGATTTTGATTCTGTTTGAAATAAAATGTTTTGTTTTCTTAAATTTCTGTCTGAGTAGCGTGATTAAGGCCATAGTAGGGTTTCCATAGTAAGCCGGCCCTTGAATCAATTTGACTCGGGGTTTTTTTGGTGAGTACCTCTTATGGTGAAGAATATTTATGCTGAGTATCAACATCCTACTAGGACGGTTTTCGACTTATGATTTTTTTGAAGTTTTTTAGGCCAATGGATGGTCCTATCACTAGAAAAAAAATTAGGGGTGTCACTATACTTCACAGCCACATAAAAAGAGTTTTTTTTTGTCTTTTTTCCCGATTTTTATGTGACAATTAGTATTAGTTTTTTTGTGGATCGATGCATATTTAATTAAAGAACATATTTCAAAATTTGGGACAAATCGCTTTAATACATCCCGAAAAAAGATATTTTGTAGAAATTTCAAAAAATCATAAATCAAAAACCGTCACTAGTAGGATGTTAATACTCAGTATAAATATTCGTCACCATAAGTGGTACTCACACAAAAACCCCGAGTCAAATTGATCCAAGGGTCGACTTACTATGAAAACCCGACTATGGCCTTCTATACTCTAAAATCAATATTTTTATCTTACTCAATCAACTTTTTTCTAAAATTTCAAATTAAAGGGTACACGCAGCAGCAGCAGTAGCGGGCAGGGGGGGGGGGGTGGATCCTGCTCGGAGCATTAAATTTTTCAATTTTTTTCCCCTTTAATTTGAAATTTTCTCTTTGAAATTTGTCTGTATTTCCAGAAGCATATGACCTCGATGTTTTCAAGGTAAGAGGGAATAGGCATCTTCTGGGTGAGCGTGTTCCATCTTAGACTTTGTCTTAACTTTCCAACAGGTTAGACTAAGGTCAAACGCAACTCCATTTGCAATAAATAAATAAATTCGTTAGCAGCGTTACTGCTTTAGTACAAAATTAACTTTTTTTCTGTTTCTATTTTTTAATTATTCACTACACACCGCTTCCAAAGTCGGATAGTTGTTGTAAGGCAAGTTCTTTCCACCAGTCCTAATAAAATCTTTTGCCCTTTTCGCCGCAATAAGTGTATCGTCGTAGTCCAAGGCACTGCAAAAGAGAGCAATTTTATTGAAAATTCCTAATGGAGCTAACACATATTTGATTTAAATTATATTTTCTTGCAGTATTGGATTGGAACCGGTGTCCTTTCGGCAGATCCTGTCAGTCACTCCATGTGCTATATGGTCGTTAACAGAGTGTTTTGCCTCCTACAATTTAAAAAAGTTTATGTTTGAAGGGATGTATAAAACGCAAAAGAAATGGGCTACAATTACAATGCTGCAAGCACTATAGATATTTTTTATTAATAATTAGTAATGAATCATAATATACCTATTGAATAAATTTATTCAAAGAGTAATGAATTTGAAGATTATGGACCTTACTACAACATTAAGACAAACGATTTCTCTGTAACGTGACCTTATTAATTTATTTATTTATAATCAGGAAAACCAACAGCTGTAATAACAACATAAATAATAACAGCATAGCCAATTACAGGTTCTCGCAGATAGCACTGGAATATATAGTCTTAAAAAAAGTACGTACACGAACTCAATTAGGTACACAAGCAAACAATATTGAACAAACAACTTATTGATAAAATACTACCACTAATAACTTTTAAATAAAGTTCCGATTGTAGCGATACAATATTAAATTAAATCTAAGTTCACTGTGTACTCATAACTGAAAATTCCCAGTAAAACTTTTTTATTTTCTTACCACCTCATCCACGTAAGACATTTAAGCGAAATTCTGGGCATACTATAAAATATGTAAATAACATGAACGCCTTATTCATACACGTCTAATTTAGCTACGACCTTAATAAATCTAGCCTTAAGAGGTTAGTTAAAATATTGAAGCCGCTAAAATCAGTCTGTTATTTGTGTATGACAGATTATAGAAAAAGCACGTGAGTTCAATAACCCGCTTTTTATCTGCTTTGTCGATTTTCGTAAAGCCTTTGACACCGTTAAGTGGTGGAAGCTATGGGAAGTATTACTGGTAATGGGGGTACCACGACACCTAGTCTACATCATTAGAAGACTTTACGAAGACGGTACAGCTGCTGTTCGTGAGGATGGAATTGATGCGGGTATTTTCAAATCCCAGTTTGGTGTTTTATTTAATATATACACCGAATATATCGTTCGGAGAGTTTTGGAAGAACAAAGAAGTGTCAATTGGAGGTCATCTGATAACAAATCTGAGACCCTTCTTACGACGTCACAAGCGGACAGTGAACAGCTTCTTTTACTACTAGAAACAACCAGTTCTGACTTTGGTCTCACTATAAATCGAGACGAAACGAAGATGATGGCAGTGGATCGTAAGAATAACAATCGACCTGATTTATACAGCATAGGCAATTGCGCAATTGTCCAGAGTTACTCGTACATTTACCTGGGCTCCACTATCACAAATATTGGGAGTTGTGAAGTAGAAATTAAGAGACGATGTGCGGTAACACGATCAGCTGTGGAAAAGCTCACGAAGACGTGGAAAGATTGCCGTATAACCAAAAACACAAAGGTTCGGCTTATGAGCTACTTGGTATTTCCAATCTTCCTGTACGGAGCCGAAACATGGAAGATCCATCAAAAAGACCGAAAAAAGATCGACCCGTTCGAAATGTGGTGCTGGAGACGGTTGCTGAGGATAAAATGGACTACTCGCCGTACTAATCTCTCTATCCTGAAGGAGCTCAATATCAAACAAAGACTTTCGTTGATTGTGCAAATGCGAATCTTGAAAATGTTTGGGCTTATCATCCGCAATGAAAGGTCAATAGAGCGGTTCTTTGCACTACAAGGAAGAGTAGAGGGTCAACGTTCTCGCGGCCGATCAACAACAAGATGGATAGATCTTGTAAAGTATTCGAAAAAATGTTCTCTAATAGAGTGTGCGCGAAGTGCTACAAATACAGACAGATGGAGAAATCTCGCAAAGGCTGCAACTAAGACGGAAGAAGGCAACCCATAACCACGACCACTCTGACAAGAGTGCACGACTAAGAAGAAGAAGAATTTGTGTATGTGAGAAAACATGTTTTTGTTAACAACAGAGGTTTGTTAAGTTTTATGAGTATAGTTTTTTACGATAAAGTACTTAATAATAATAATAATAATAGGTGTACAGTCTCAGGGATTACTTTCTAAACAGTGAGTGTGGGATGCATCGTGACGTAGTGGCAGTAGACGCATCTTTCACCCCGCTCTCCATGGAAAACGAGAACTGGCGCAGATTTAAAGTACTAAGCACCGAGGACCGCAGGGCGGTATGGAAGAGTAAGGAGCTACATGGGCGGTTCTACAAGGCCCTTGCGGGGCCCGACGTAGACCTGCTCGCATCGGTGAACTGGCTACGTTTTGGGGATCTTTTTGGGGAAACTGAAGGTTTTGTCTGTGCAATTGCGGACGAGGTTATCATGACGAACAACTACCGGAAATATATCCTGAAGGACGGTACGGTCGACATTTGTCGGGCATGCCGCCGTCCCGGAGAGTCACTCAGGCATATTATTTCTGGTTGTAGTCATCTTGCTAACGGCGAGTACTTGCACAGACATAACTTGGTGGCCAGGATTATTCACCAGCAGCTTGCTCTTTTATACGGTCTTGTGGACTTCGAAGTGCCGTATTATAAGTACACACCTGCGCCAGTTCTCGAAAATGGTCGTGCAACGCTCTATTGGGATCGATCTGTCATCACGGACAGGACTATTGTAGCCAACAAGCCTGATATCGTGCTGACAGATCGATTGAAGCGCCAGGCAGTACTCGTTGATATCACCATCCCCCATGACGAGAACCTCGTGAAAGCTGAGAAGGACAAAGTCAGCAAGTACCTAGACTTGGCACATGAGGTAACCGCCATGTGGGATGTTGATTCAACGATTATTGTCCCGATAGTCGTATCTGTGAACGGTCTAATAGCGAAGAGTCTCGACCAACATCTCAAGAGACTCTCGTTAGATGGCTAAGTCAAGGGTCAGATACAGAAGGCGGTACTCCTGGACACGGCGCGAATAGTCAGGAGGTTCCTCTCTCTGTCGCCCTAACCACCGGTAGCTTAGGCCCTGCCTCGCTGCCGGTGACACCCTAGGTTAGGTTTTTATAATGATTTTATGTTATGTAAATATTGTTTTATATTTTACTTTTTATTAAAATATTATAAAAACCTAATCTAAGAGAAGAAAAAATGAATAAAGAGGAATAATAATAATAATATTGGGGGACAATCTTACACAAATCGACCTAGTCCCAAACTAAACAAAGCTTGTACTATGGGTACTAGACGACGATATACATGCTTATATAGATAAATAAATACTTAAATACATAGAAAACATCCAAGACCCAAGAACAAATATCTGTGAAAATGCACAAATTAATGCCCTGGCCGGGAATCGAACCGGAATTCGGAGACAGAGTCACTACCAACTAGTCTAAACAGGTCGTCTACGTATACGGTACGTCTACTTATTAGTAAAAATCTACTTTGATCGTCTATTCTTACTTTAGCTAAATCTGTACAATATGCGCATCATAAAAGATCCTTCGGACTTACTAACATTAAGTCATTAAGTAAAAAACCGGCCAAGAGCGTGTCGGGCCACGCTCAGTGTAGGGTTCCGTAGTTTTCCGTCCGTCACATTTTTTTTATTTTGAAAAAATTACAAAAACTATTCAACCTATCAAGTTCAAAATAATTTTCCTACAAAGTTTTTATAAAGTTCTACTTTTGAGATGTTTCATATTTTTAAAACTTATGGTTCAAAAGTTAGAGGGACACATTTTTTTTTACTTCTGGAGCGATTATTTCCGAAAATATTAACATTATCAAAAAATGATTTTAGTAAACCCCTATTTATTTTTAAATACCTATCTAACAATATATCACACGTTAGGGTTAAAATGAAAAAAAAAATCACTCCCCACTTTACGTATAGGGGAGGTACCCTAATAAAATATTTTTTTCCACTTTTTATTTTACCACTTTGTCGGCGTAATTGATATACATATTAGTACCAAATTTCAGCTTTCTAGTGCTAACGGTCACTGAGATTATCCGCGGACGGACGGACAGACGGACGGACAGACGGACGGACAGACATGGCGAAACTATAAGGGTTCCTAGTTGACTACGGAACCCTAAAAAGAGTCCAATGGGTAAACCTTGATTAGATTTGTATATTTGTAGGTACTGCTTAATTACGCCAAAAGGCTAACAATTCAAGGTATCCATAAACATTCTACTTACGCTTTCACATTTTCAGCATGGATCTTGTAGTTAATAGCCAGCTCCTCCAAAGCTTTGGTAAATCCAGCTTGATTCTGTGGAGCGACCAAGACCACGCCCTCGCGTTGCACGATGGGATGACTCAGCACATCGACGTTGTATTGGTCCAGGAAAGGACCAAGGGCTTTCAGCTGTTCAGCGGATGCTGGTCCCACATAGTAGGACTTCCATCTATGATTGAATGAAATGAAATAAAGTAATTTTATTCTGTAGTATTAAATACTGATTTTATGGAACTTTTAACAAGTCAAAATCTACTATCGTTTCTGGCAAACCAGACCAGTGCCGAGAAGAAATGACAAACAAATGTTGAATTTTATAGAATCTGATGCATAAGTAACCAGTTGTTTTTTTTTTTGATTTGATGAAAGAGTCAAACATGTTACTCCTTGTCTTAACTTTTCATCAAGTTAGAGTCGGGTCAAACGCAATTCCATTTTTATTTTTAAAAGACCATATTGATAAAGATCAATATGGTCATCAGACAACGCTTCCAAAATCAAGAGAATTTCTAAGCAAGGAGAATCCCTTCTTTGAAAAATTACATATAACATTTTCTTTAAATCAAGGACTCCTAACTTCATATTTATAATCAAGGACACGAACTCCTATGATTTTGTAGGCCATTGGCATTCAAGATGGTTTGAGAAATCATCTCAAACTAAGGGGCTCGGTGACCATAAAACTAAGTTATCACATTTTATTTTTATTCTTTTTTTTCTTTTCAATCTTAAGTGCAGTTGATAGTAGGTAGTCTTTTATAAATAAATAGCAAGAGCTAAGAACACATTTATGTTAAAATTAACTGAATTTAGTGCATGCGGTGTCCTTCTGTAATTAATAAGGCACTTAGTTATAAGTTTATATGTGTATTTTATAAAAATTAAAGAGTGTACTTATTGTTGAAGGTCCTAATAAATAAATAAATATAGACAAAGAGACTTTTAACCGATATTTTTAATAGTGCATGTCTAGGTAAATTGCGGCACAAAATGCATCTTTAAAAATATTGTTGATCCCTAAGGAAAATTTACTTTCAACATTTTATTCTGTAATACTTATTTCGATCGATATAATTTTGATCGTTGAAATTCGAAATGCCATATTTTATCATCGTTCTATCGTCGTTTCATCATCATCATCGCCATCGTTTTATAATCTGATATATTACCTTTCTAAAATTTACTTCACTTTTTTATAGATTGTATACCGTAATATTTACAATTAAAATATTGTTATTAGCCCACCCTCGCTCATTTTTCATCACTCATACATCCCTTTTTTATTACACCTAGACACTCCCTCACAAAACACACACACACACACACACTTTACTGTTTATGTTAAAAAATGATTTTCTCATAGAATATTCTGTTATTGTAAATTGTAATAGCTTCTTAATAAATTGTCCTTATTTGGTTTGTTAAATAATAATGGTATTTGCTAACCTTCGACTAACTGCACCCTAAAATACAGGTCTAATCCTAGCTTATCATGAATTAATTTTATTCGTTACCTTCTGCAAGCCACAGAAATGTAAACTACTATATTTCTATTTCTATAAACTACTATCGTTACTAGATACTAAAACAGGTAATTAATTCACATGACAACAATTAAAATTGCAGTTCACTCACCCTTCGTACTTTTCGTGTTTGGCATAAGCCAATGCGAACAACAGAACCACAGCTAAAAACCGCATTGTGCCAAATACGAAAAGAATTGCACTATCGTCTCAGTATATACCCGAGAGATAACTAAAAAGATTTAGATAGTATAATTGTAATCTTTGGGCGTTATCACAAAAATTGCATGGGCGTGCTACTAAGAAACTTGTATCGCAAGCATAGTTGACTTGAGATCGGTACATTGTACAGTCAGCATCATAAATATGTATACATTTCGGAAATAGTGTCTGGAGAACAAGGTTCAAAATTGTATATGATGCTGGCTTTACCATATCAGAATTGATCTGATACGTTTCAAGCATATGTAAACATAATTATTATATATTTATATTTTTAAATCAATTTAAATGCAATGGAGTTGCAAGCGTCCATAGGCTGCGGTAACCACTTGCAATCGGGCGGGCCGTGCCTACGACTTGGTATAAAAAATATCTAGCCGTTTTAAGAGTGTAATATTTCACACAGGTCTTGACTATCGGACGTGGCTAAAATTTATGAGAATACGAACTTAATTTTAATATTGAACGATTAGTAAACGAAAGATATTTTATGCAACTTTGAACTTTATCTAGACACGCGGCAGCGTCCAAGTTCACCCCAGGAACTGGCAGACAGCAGCCGTGTGTTATATTACACAAACCGTTTGGAGCCACTTTTGACCCCCCAATAACTCCAAATCTATCTAACATAAAAACATGAAATTTGATACATGTATTAAGATCCTTTAGAACAACTAGAACCCCTAATTTCATAAATATAGGTTTAATAGTTATTGAGATATCAATTTCCAAAAAACGGCATTTTTACCACTGACTGACTGACTGACTAACTGACTGACTAGTAATCAAAAACCTAACCCACTTCCAGATGACCTAGAAAGCTGAAATTTGGCATTGGCATTGGAAGCACCCGTCGCCCAGCCATTACTACCACCAACACAGCCGCTGCAACCGGCCCAGCCAGCCCAACCGGCCGCAACAGTACCAAAAGGGAGCAGGCAGGCCTTATACCCACACACCAACCAGCCAGCAAACCAAGAAGACGTCAGGAGCAGGGTGATAGCGGAGTGCATCACAATACTCCAAAACGTCTTGGCGGCAGTTCAAACTGGAGCAAACCCGGTCCCTATTATCCTTAGGGGACTGGCCGACCTATACCAAGATGGCTAGCCACCTAAGGATACTACACTGGAACGCCGGAGGTCTCAATCGCACAAAGAAGGAGCTCCTATCCAACATCCTAAAGCGAGAGCAAATCGATGTGGCCTTACTGTCAGAAACCCATCTCAGAAAGGAGGACCCACTCAAGATACCCAATTGCATCGTGTACCGCCAAGACGAAGTATCACCACAGGGAAACGCCTACAGAGGGCTGGCAGTACTCATCAACAGACGAGTGGTACACCAGCCCCTCCCCACCTTGACAGACCTCAGGACGAGCTATGCGTTGGGAGTGGAGGTACACGCCGGAGGCCAGCATCTGCAGGTCTACGCCTACTACCGCCCACCTGGCAATAGCTTCTCCGAAGAAGACATCGAGCGGATCCTGCAGTCGAGTGCTCCCACCATCATTGCCGGCGACTTCAATGCCAAACACACGGCCTGGAACTCGACCAGGATCTGCCCGACGGGCCGAAGACTATTAAACCACGCCGAGCGAAAAGGGTACACGGTAGTGGGCCCAGAGGTTCCCACCCACTACCCATACAGCACGACGTACATGCCAGACGTCATCGACCTAGCAGCCGTCAAGAACCTGCCAGCCTGGCCGGAATTGCAGGTGCTTGACGACCACACAACTTCAGACCACCAACCCGTGGTCTTAAATCTTGAAACTGGCGCAACCAAGACTGGGACCCGCGCAAAAAGGAGAAAGACCGACTGGGCGAAATTCGCAGAACACATGGCCGAACGCTCGTCATCCTTCCCAGCGAACACTGCCGAGGAGGTCGATCGACTCGCCGAACTGTTCGCCCAAGACGCCCAAGCTGCCATAAAGGCAGCTACAACCACAACCACCGGACCCAGTCGAGGAGACGCCAGAAGAGGAGTCCCCCACCACATCCTAGCCCTCATAGAGGAAAAGAAGAGAATGCGGCGACTGTACAACAGAACACAGTGCCCCACTCTAAAGTCCCGACTCAATGCCCTCGCCGAGAAGATCGGAAAAAGCCTCGCGGCACATTCCCACCACACCTGGCTCGAGGGCGTTGACTCAGCGATCGACGAAGGCTGGAGTGGCATACACCGGCTGTGCCGCCACTTAAGCGGAAAACCAACCCCCGTACGTCCACTCATGGCCCCAGACGGCACACCCCGGTACAGAGCGAATGACCGCGCGGAGATCTTCGCAAACTACCTAGAGGAGCAGTTCAGGCCGAACCCTCCCACAAACGCAGCCCACAACGGCCAGGTGGAAGAGGAAGTCCTCGAATACCTCCAAGAACCGCCGCTACCAGATGAGGACCCTATCATTTTCACCCCAGGCCAAATCCAACGGGCAATACGACGAACCCAGCTTCGGAAGGCCCCAGGACCAGACACGATCCCAAATGAGGCGCTGCGTCACCTCCCTCCGCGAGCCATCGCGACGCTGACGCGGCTCTTCAATGGGGTCGTGAGAACTTGCCACTTTCCCAACCCCTGGAAGCTGGGAAGAGTCATAATGCTGCCCAAGCCGGGAAAAAATACTTTACAACCAGCGAGCTACCGCCCAATCACCCTACTGCCCACAGTCTCCAAGGTGTTCGAGCGGCTCCTCCTCCACCACCTAGTGCCACACATCGAGCCCCGCACAGAGCAGTTCGGCTTCAGAGCCGAACACTCCACAACGCTGCAGATAGCGAAGGTTCTGCACACTGCAGCGGCTGCGCGCAACAAAAAGGAACACGCAGTGGCAGTGTTCCTGGACATTGAAAAGGCCTTTGACCGGGTCTGGCACTCAGGCCTGGTCCACAAGCTGCTCACAACCTCAGTCCCACGTCGAATCATCCACACGGTAGCAAATTTCCTTGAAGGACGAATCTTCGAAGTGGCAGTAGAAGATGTCACATCCAGAAGGAGACCCATAACCGCCGGGGTACCGCAAGGAAGCTGCCTGTCACCCGTGCTGTACGCGCGCTACACGGATGACATCCCGGTGTGCGAAGGAAGCTCGCTCGCACTCTACGCCGACGACGCCGCTTATATAGCGACGTCCATCAAATTGCCACACGCGGCAATAAAAATCCAACGTACACTGGACGCACTTCCTCAATGGCTGGAGAATTGGAGGCTCAGGGTAAACGTAACGAAGACTCAGGCTATTACCCTGAGCCCAAAACGGAACCTTCCACCACAGCTCACACTCATGGGCCAACACATCGCCTGGAAACCGACGGTGAAATACCTGGGCGTCACCATCGACCGGCTACTCAACATGACGACCCACGTCAAAAACGTCATCGCGCAGACGCGCACAGCCCGAGCACTCCTCTATCCAGTGATGAAGTCGCAAATACCATTGAAAACCAAGATTGGTATCTATAAAGCCTATATAAGACCCAGGCTCACCTATGCAGCCCCCGCGTGGTACGCGCTGGTGGGAGAGTGCAAGAGGAGGCGACTACGCGCGCAACAGTCGCTCTCCCTGCGCGCCGCCACCGGCGTGAGCAACGCGGTACTGCACAGAGACCTGGGCATAGAAAATCTTGACGACTTCATCACTAGGATAGCCAAAGCGATGTTTGAGAGAGCGGATGGCTCACGCCAGGCCCACCTCAGAAACATCGCCCCCTACCACTCACGGCCGCCCGACAAACGGGCACTACCGCGCGACTTGCTCCGCGAAAACACCCAATAAAGATTAGGAAGTTCCTGCAGTGCCGTCGGCTCGAGGTCGCTCGCTGGGCCTCCCCCTCGGGGGTCTCACCTGGCAGGGCTTGACCTCGCCGACGGACGAAGTAGACGACCCCACCACCGATCCTGACGAGCTTAGCTCAACACAGTCACCCGTCCGTATTCGCGGACGGCGCTTGACACCGCCAAAAGTGGCCCAGCCACGAAAGGCTTCCCCGGACTCTTACAGGTCTGAGCGATGACCCGAACGGTCGCTCCGAGGCGGCGCTGGCACGTCCTCGCTTCAGCCCGAGTAATCCTTTCCGCTCCGAGGCGGCGCTGGCTCGTCCTCGCTTCAGCCCGAGCAACATCCCGAACACCCTAGAGTCCTCCCGAGGCGGTGGGGTTCGCCTCGCCCGCCCAGGACTCTAGGTTCCTGTAGCCTCCGGGCTTCCGACTAACAACTCCGCTCCTGTCCGCATCCGCCACCAATAACCGCCGTTCGTAGATATAAGTTCGCGATAACCCTTTTCCGTACAATAATTACGTTAGCCCGTAGATTCGTGTTAACACTCCGTTCCGTAGTTTATTAATTCCGTAGCATTTAGATTTAAGGTTTCAGGAACCAATGAAAGGGCATAGAAGACCCATATTTATAATTAGCATAATCCTTGTTTAGTTTTCGCCTGACCTTGATCCCGGATAGTACCTCTGAGCTAGCCTGGAAACCCTCGTAAGGCCATAACGGTCCGAGGGATTGTATGTGTCCTAAACCCACACATCACATTGGCGCCCAACTCAATAAACTCACTTAGGAGTGAATCTAGCTCAAAAAGGGATCAAGGATAGTATTATTATTTTATTGTGTAGGGACATAACACTTTTCTTACAGCGACGTGAGTCTAGCGTTCCTACCGCGACGCAACCCGCCCGCCCGAATTAACACACAAGTGACCGCCGCGGCGTATTTCACGCCTAAAACGTACGTCCCTAGTGGGACGATCCGTATTCCTGTTGAGGGAATCCCGTAGCGTCGCGTGAGCACACGAGCAGATGTCGACGGCCTGGATTTACCTCCTTAAGAGACCGGAGCTGGTCAGTGAAGCCGAGAACAGAGAGATTCCGACCGAAGGCTTAACCGTAGACCAGATACGGAAGCTGCTCGTAGAATCCATAAGAGGAGCCGAAGGTTACGAGACACCGGAGGAATCACAGTCCGTAAAGATGGAAAACGACCAGAACAAAGACAAGCCGAACAGGCTTAATAAATTGATCAAAGAGTGGAATCTCTCATACGAACCATCCGAAAACGCCGTAGAATTCATAGAGAGGCTGGAGGAATTGATAGACGCAAGTGGCATAGAAAAGGAGGACGTGCTACCGTCCTTACCACGCGTCCTAAAAGGAAAAGCCCTCCTATGGTATAGGAACAATTCCGACTCGTGGGAAACATGGGAAGACTTCCTGGAGCTTTTCAAGCTTTATTACTTCCCGAGCAACTATGAAGAAGACCTCATAGAGAGAATAGTTGCGAGGAAACAGGAGCATAATGAAAAATTCACCGATTATTTAACCGATATTCAAACATTAATGAGGAGGTACGGAAAGTTAGCCGAGAAAGAGAAACTTCACTGGATTCACGAGAATATGTTAGGAGGATATAAACTTTATATAAAGCAGCAGGATTATAAAAATCTCGCCGAGCTAGTGAAGCTGGCGGCCGAGTATGAACACATCACACCACCATCCTACGAGAAACGACCTTCGAGTTACGCAGGGGGATACGCAAAGAGGCCGGAAAGCAGCAAAGAAACAAGAGTAAAACCCAAATACGACCCGAACACGTGCTGTTGGTCGTGCGGTAAGCCGGGACACGATGCAAGAGAATGCAGGTCAAAACGGCAGATTTTTTGTAGCGGCTGCGGAAGGATGGGAGTGCTGAGTACGAATTGCTGTAAAACCGGTATCCGACCTAAGAAAGAATTCCTAGGAGCAGCAAACGATATTAACCGATGGGAAAACCGAATTTATATGAATGCCGAGATAATGGGGATCACACACCGTTGCCTGGTGGACACAGGATCCACGAACACCTACATTAATCAAGAAGTTTACAACGCATGTCAAGCAAAAGGCGCATTTGAAAAACTAACACAGAAAAGCATCGTACTAGCCGACGAAACAAGAACGCAAATATGTAAAAGCCTGTTAGTAACCATAAAAATGAAAGGAGCAAGTATCAAGCACTGGGTGCGAGTACTGCCATCCGCCGCGCACACCATCCTAGGTATGGATCTGCTAAAGAGAGTGGGCATGACCTTAGTTTGGCCAGCCGAACCAACGCCGAATAAATCCCACACCGATATCGAGATGCACGAGACAGAGACCCCGAGATATAGTACGCCCGAGAGAGTGAAAGTTTTTTCTAGTTCTCACATTAAAAGCGCAACGAAAGTGGCTAAAGAGCAGCAGGGAATATCCATATCCCATGCAAGTGCCAAACAGAAAAGCCGAAACACCGCAAACCGAAACCGTACTGAGAATACACCGATTCCCGACACGCAAGAACAATGCGCGACATTGCGACCCGAAGAACCCGTATATTTTCTAACCGCCAAACAGGACCAAGTAGCCAAAGAGCAATCCCGAAACCCCGTCCGCACTGCGACCAACCGCAGTATGTACAAAACGAAGCGTAAGCGAGTAGAAAACGCAACGAAAATGCCAAAGCATGAATACCGCAGAGAGCGCAAGAAATCGTACTCCAGGACATCCGAACCCGAATCCACTCGCGCGGAATATACGGACCCCAATTTCAAGCGGAAAATATGCGTACCGAAAGCCGAAAGACTACGAGTCATTAACCGAAATACCGATTTACCGACCGCCGATCATATTTGCAACATACGAAGAAAAAATAATCAAAATTATTCACCTCAAAAATCGCATGTATTTTACGCAATTAGTGTCCGTCAAGTTTATATAACTCCGCAACAAATAAGATAAGCGTCAAATCCGCGAGATGTGCCAAGATGCTCCGACGTCCGATACCGGGATAAAAACCATTTACATCGCGTTATAAACCACCGCGCACAAAATCGATCGAAATACGAGGCCGTACAAGATCAGAATTGTAACCCGTATTTAAACCCATTTTAAAGTATAGAATTTCATTTACATCAAATAAAGATAGCAATCCGGAAAAGTAACACACTCTATCTAATGTAACAACGCAACAATTAAAATGATCGCCCTACGCCCTACACACACAACAGACCGCCATCGCCAGCGCACGAAACCCGCCGTGACTACCAAGAAAACCATGATCAAACAGCGTCTCAAAGGAGAAGCAACCGTAGTGCGATACATTTAAGGTCGACATTCGAGTGTACGCGCATAACATTTTATACCTATAACTTATTTCTAAGTTTCCGAATAGTTAAAGGGATATATAACGCCTTAAGTTAGTAAATACACGATTTAAATAATAAATGGGTTATCATATTAAATATCATGGAATGTAAACGAACCAAGACCGGTCTTAAGTATGCACGAATATGAACCCTACCTCACGAGATACAACGACGAATTTACAATAACCGGCACGGTGCATAACTTCGTATGGAAATAATTTGAGGAATAGTGGAATGCATGCCGCTTTTACCAGAAAAACAAACGGACGTAAACCGATATCCGGAAACCGCCGAATATAAAGTTTCCTTTAGGAATAAGTTTTTTTTAAAGTAAGAATTTTCTTCTGTTTCAATGTTTTTTTTAAAGATGGCTGTAAGTTACTAATATATAGAAAAGTTACCTACAGAACCCGATAATAAAATAACAGATACGTAAACAAAGTAAGGAGAGGTAACTAACAAATTTCTGTATTTCCCAGATTAACGGTGATTTTTCCCGTAGGTAAAAATCTCCAGAGGACCCGGGGGACTGTAACGTGAGCGCCCCAGCGTCCAGTGGCTACGGCGGCAGCGGTGCGCGCTACGTTACACGCGCCGAAGGCGGCGCGCGGGGAGAGAGCGGGGCGGGGTGACGCAACGCCCGTTCCCCACCGCGCCGTCCAGCCCCGCCGCGGCGGCCGACCCCGCCCCCGACCGGAGCACATAAAACCGGCCGCGCCGCGACACGCGAGAGAGTGTGAGCTACCGCGCGGTGGCGAACACTGCCCTTCCTCTCGCTCCGAGGCGGCGCTGGCACGTCCTCGCTTCAGCCCGAGTAATCCTTTCCGCTCCGAGGCGGCGCTGGCTCGTCCTCGCTTCAGCCCGAGCAACCTTTCCTCACCGCTCCGAGGCGGCGCTGGCTCGTCCTCGCTTCAGCCCGAGCAACATCCCGAACACCCTAGAGTCCTCCCGAGGCGGTGGGGTTCGCCTCGCCCGCCCAGGACTCTAGGTTCCTGTAGCCTCCGGGCTTCCGACTAACAACTCCGCTCCTGTCCGCATCCGCCACCAATAACCGCCGTTCGTAGATATAAGTTCGCGATAACCCTTTTCCGTACAATAATTACGTTAGCCCGTAGATTCGTGTTAACACTCCGTTCCGTAGTTTATTAATTCCGTAGCATTTAGATTTAAGGTTTCAGGAACCAATGAAAGGGCATAGAAGACCCATATTTATAATTAGCATAATCCTTGTTTAGTTTTCGCCTGACCTTGATCCCGGATAGTACCTCTGAGCTAGCCTGGAAACCCTCGTAAGGCCATAACGGTCCGAGGGATTGTATGTGTCCTAAACCCACACATCACACCATTGTCATGGGATCAAAATCTAATCAAAGGGTCCTAGACAAATCGAGGGAACTCTTCAAATATTTTAGGTGCACCTATAGCGATTTGGGTATTTTGTATAGTAACTCGTGCATCCGCTCTGGGAAAGCACCATTGGATGAAGTTTGACAAAAAGTAATGATATCCCATCAAAAACATAACTGTGAAAGCCAAGTTCACCGACAAAAGAATTGAGATCTAAATGGGCGCCAAGTTCCGTAGATTATCTGAAAAGTTGCCAAGTTTGGCACTAGATTGTTTACTGTAAAACTAATTTTCTGCGGCTTAATGCATTTTGAGCTTTAAGTTGGCAACAACCAAGCTTAGTTTCCATCGCAGCACAGTGATGCACTGCAATAGTCTTTGCACCTGACGGGGACCATCTCTGGTTGTATCATATTGTGCGTTCGGGGATGGTATCCGCCATGTGTATCTCTTTGCTTTTAGATTAAATTGTCTAAAAGGGCCTTTGCGCTGTTAACTTCGGCCCCACGCACGCCTTCCAAAAGTCCGGGACCCCATGGTCCCGAGATGAGGTAAAGACATACAATAATAATAATAATAATAATAAGCCCGCAGGGCAGCTTGTGGCGAACTGTTGGGGAGTAACGACCACACGGACCCAAGTGCTCCCGAGAGTCGGTCAGAGCCTAGGTCTTCGGCGTGTCTTCGTCGGTCGGAGTGGAACTCAAGGGGGCCCGCAGGACTCTCACCTTTGGCTTGCCTTCATTGACCGTCCAGAGAGGAGTTGTTAGAGCTATATGCTCCAGGGGTGGAAGTGTTAAAGGGCATAACGCCGCGAGTAACTTCGGAGAAAGCGCAGCACACCTCTCGACACCCCTGAGCCGCTTACACCAGTGTTGCTCCTGGCCGTCTTTACGACGGCGTATTCAGGGGCCCATCTTATGAGCGGCTAGTCAACGCCTGCCTCGATAACTTTATAATTACAATGTTATGTCAAGTGTCCGGAACTCTTTGCAATAGCCCAATCTCATTATCCATCCAAACTTGATCACCATAGCCCAGTTCACTCTCTTTCCACTTTACGTACAATAGCCCCAACGCCTGTTGGGACTGGTTCACGGGTATCTACCGTTGTACCCGTGAATGGGTTCTAATAGGTGTACTATCAAACTTCGTCTCCCAAAGGCCTCCACGTGTTGGATCTATAATCTATATCCCCACGCACGCCTACCAAATGACCGGGCTGTAAAGACCCGAGAGTTTCAGAACGGAGATACAATAATAATAATAAATATACTTTATTGCACCACAAAAAAGAAAAATGATTACATCAAATTTAAATAATAATGGTAGAAATAGGCGGTCTTATCGCTTTAAGCGATCTCTTACAGACAACCTTTGGATCGCAGGAAAAGTTGACTAAAAATTATGATCAGGTAGTGCAAGAGTACAAGAGGAAGTGTCACAGATACATCTTACAACAAATAGTAAATAAATTCATATATAACATAATAAATATATATAGATTTGCATATAAATATACATACTTATATAAATATATAGAATAAAAGGCAACTTAAAGGAGCGACAAGTAATATTGTTACAACAGATTTTTAAAAATGGGAAGGGATTTGGCACATACAACAGCTCGAAAAGTGAACGAGTTGTCATAAAATTTTGTGGATTAAAGTGGTGGAGCGAGAAGATGGGTTTGTGAAGATCTGATGCAAGTGAGCCGATTAAAACGCTCTTTGAGATAAGAGGGTGTTGTGGGGACAAAAAGTATACAAAAAGTAGGGAAAGAATATGAGAATCCCTACGGAGACGAATAGGAAGCCACTTGAGTTGAGAACGAAAAGCAGAAACGTGGTCATACTTGCGCAAGCCAAATATGAACCCGATAGAAATATTTTTGACAAACCAACGCACTGCTTCCCGCCGAAAATAAAAACCATGCTGTTTTGTCTCTTATTTGCACTCTGTTCTGCGTCCTGGACTGGAATGCTCTTGCAGTCAACCGAAGCAGGTGGTATTGATGATTCCTGTTTATCACGTTCGACATCGTCATGTACCTGAATATCACATTCTTTTGCGTTAGGTAAAACCATTTGAGAAGCAGGGGGTCGAGGGGTGCGTTTATATACTTCTCGTTTAGGAGTCGATTTCCTGGCTGCCGAGGTGCTATTTTCTCCACAAAGGTTTTTTAATAGAGTATTTTGTCGCTCTAGCTCCGCCTGGCGTTTATTGAGTCGTAAGATTTCTGCATTTAGATTTGCTATCTCATTATGTGCGCTACTAAGTTGAGTGGCCAGCGCGTTGACTTGATCCTTTAAGTCCTCAATTTGGGCATTTTGAGCGAAGTTTGGTAAGCTATTTATGCTATCGCTAGACAGGTTAAAATTTGATGAATGATCCGAAAGTGAATAGTCGGTTTTGTTTATAGGTGATAGACTCAGTTTTTGTAATCTTGGCTTCCGTGTAGTAACATTGTCTGTACAGGTAAAACTATCGATCGTGCTCTTATTTTCAGGCCTATTTAGGGTATTGAGGTCGCAATCCTTTGGAGGACAAGTTGAGTCCTTGATTGCATTCTTATTTTCCGCCTGAGAAACATCAGAATTCTGTTTCGGAGTAGTTGCAGGTCTTGCCTTTGTGTGAAGTGTTGTAGGATTTGCAGGTGTTTGGTGTATGCAATTTGAACATCTCCATTTTTGTTTGTCTGATTTCGTGATGAGAAGGAATCTTTTCATTCCTACTCCAGCACAATCTAAGTGGAAATCCTTTTTACATGAAGGGCATCTAATAAAATTATTCGTATCCTCTTTCACTGCAGTACATTTCAAACATTTTTTTGTTTTATTTTTTTTATTTCCCTGATTCATCATTTTATAGCGATATTTGCGACAGATATAGGAACTTTTTAATAATGCTCAGTTAGCAAATTTGAAATTTATTCCCAAAAATTTACACGAAATGGGGTTGTATCTAGAGTTTATAGTTAATCATGTAGCATGCTGCACGCTGTGGCACATCAACGGATTAAGGCGGTTTTTTAAACGCTCGTTTCAGTTAGCTCTTTCTACGTTTACTCTAGCAACACTTTTTGTGGTCGTGTTTGTCTGTGCTAGGTGTCACTGCTGTCAGTTTTGTTTTTGAATTCTATATTCAAAAAGATGAAAACGCCATATGTTTTTTTTAATAACCGCGGCAGGTTTGCGCACGACTCAACTTAAAAGGCAGCCCTCGTAAGGTCATCAGCGTAGCGCGTTATGGGGCAATCCTGGATGATCTGTTGGATAGTTAGCTCCTCAGCACCACAGGCGCAGGCAGGAGATTGCACCCAACAACACGGATGTTTGTATTGGCCGTTATGTTGGCATATGAATCAATGTCCCTTGAGTCTATTCCCTGGCAAAGCAAGGGTAATCCGTGACTCAAGCGTGGCGCATGTGAGACGCTTATGTCGTGTTCGGCTCAAGAGAGGAAAGCCAGATAAGAATCTTTGAGTATCTTAAACCAGGACAAAGACATCTTTCTATCTATCTAAATATATAAAAGAAGAAACTGACTGACTGACTAACATATCAACGCACAGCCCAAACCGCTGGTTCTAGAGATTTCAAATTTGGCACGTAGGTTCTTTATAAGATCTAGGGGTGCACTAAGAAAGGATTTTTCATAATTCAACTCCTAAGGGGGTGAAATGGGGGTCCGAAGTTTGTATGGGGAAACAAGATTAGTTGGACTATTTTATTCGAAACTTCTCAGGAGTATTTCTAACGATAAATGAGTAAACACGTGTTTCAGGTAAAAAATCGATATGGGTATTGTTTTTATGGTTTATCGGGTCGCTGATTACGAAAACAACTCTCAACAATTATTTTAAAATCCCACGGGACGGGATGGAGGACGTGAAACACCATCCCCTCTGTTGCGGTGCGAGGGCGTTGGAATGTCTAAATATTAATATGGGTGTCGTTTTTATGGTTTTTTGGGGCGCTTATTACGAATATAGCATAAATATTGAAATTTAATATTGCGGACATGAAAACTTAAAAGTTTGTGCCAAATTGCAAGAAGAAACTGATTGACTGAGTGAGTGACATATCAACGCACAGCCCAAACTGCTGGTTCGAGAGATACCAAATTTGACATGTAGGTTCCTTATAAGGTCTAAAGGTGCATGAAGTGCCGTGAGTTCCCTATGAAGATACGACCTTTTTTGATTCAATATAATATATAATATAATATAATATTGGGGGACAATCTTACACAAATCGACCTAGTCCCAAACTAAGTAAAGCTTGTACTATGGGTACTAGACGACGATATACACACTTATATAGATAAATACATACTTAAATACATAGAAAACATCCAAGACCCAAGAACAAATATCCGTGAAAAATGCACAAATAAATGCCCTGGCCGGGATTCGAACCCGGGACCTCTAGCTTCGGAGGCAGAGTCACTACCAACTAGGCTAAACAGGTCGTCAAATCAACATCAATCAAAAGTGAAAATGAGTCAAAATGAATTATTAATCAGTATATCATAAGTGGTTTTATTATTCAGTGACGTCCGATACGATTTTGACAAAAATCGATATTTGAGCGTCCGAGAGGACTCTTAATAGGCATCCGAGGTAAACTTTGAATAAAGTAACCCTTATTGATTTTCTTCATTTCCGTTCCGATTTTGTTCAAAATCGATATCTGAGCATTCGAGAGGTCCCCTAATAATACGACACTGAGGTAAAATTTGGAAAAAGTGGCGGCCATATTGATTTTCTTCATTTCCATCCCGATTTCGTTTAAAATCGATATCTGGGCGTCCGAGGGGTCTCTTAATACGAATCCGAGGTAAAATTTAAAAAAAGTCGCAGCCGTATTGATTTTCTTAGTTTCTTTCCCGATTTTGTTTAAAATCGATATCTGAACGTCCGATCCGGAGGTAAAATTAGGAAAAAGTGGCGGCCATATTGATTTTCTTCATATCCCGATTTCGTTCAAAATCAATATCTGAGAGTCTGATAGGTCTCCTTATACGAACCCGATGTAAAATTTAGAAAAAGTGGCGGCCATATTGATTTTCTTCATTTCCGTCCCGATTTTGTTCAAACTCGATATTTGAGTGTCCGAGAGGTCTCTTAATACGATTCCGAGGTGAAATTAGGCACTCCATACACGCCAGGGGTTGTAAAAAAAGTTTAATGTTACTATATAGGCGTGTGGGATATCTATGGATTGGCTTTAAAAACGACATAGAGTTTTCAATACTTTTTCCATTTGAATCATCCTTTAGATTAGTATTACATACTAGCAGCCCAGCCCATACAAATAACTAACAAATAGTTATTTTATTTATAGCATATCACGGCTACGTTGCATCTCTGTTACGATACTGTCTCATTATTTGGGGTAATTCAAGTGAAGCTAAACGTGTATTTATGTGCCAAAAAAATGTGTGAGAGCCTTAAGTGAAGTAGGACGTCTAGAATCATGTAGACCACTTTTAATGAAATTTAACCTTTTGACTTTCACCGGAATGTATATTTTAGAGGCAGTTCGATCAAACCCAAATTTTTACGAAACGTTGAAAACTAATTCAAAACTTAGAACGAGAGACCCTGCAAAATTAAAAGTGCAGCTATGGAAAAGCGCACTACAAAGAAACAATTGTCATGCAATGTTTATAAGGACATTTAATCACATCCCAATAGAAATAAGATCATTGCCAACATTAATAACATAATTGTTTGTATGCTTAAAAGAAAAATGTTTCTACACAATAAATGTATTTTTTGAATGTTATGTATAATTTATATAATTGAATGAAATAATTAATTTTATTATTGTTATGATTATTTATTGAATTATATTTTAATTAGGTGAAATAATCTTTTAATGTTGTAATTTTTGCATGCTTGGATAAGCTAAGTGTGTAGATCAAAATCACAATTTGACATCTTATGTGAGCTTTATGTAACCGCACCACACTTAAAGCAAATAAATGTTATTTCATTTCATTTTATCATCAATAGTTTTCGCAGCGCACGCGATGTAAAGAATATTTTTGGTATTTTTTTTACACCTTGGGTTACATTTCTTAGTTTTTTGAAAATATAATATAGCCGAGAATAGTGTAGCTTTCCAACAGTGAAAGAATTTTTCAAATCGGTTCTGTAGTTTCTGAGCCTATTTAATGCAAACAAACAATCAAATCTTTCCTTTTTATGATATTAGTATAGATTAGCTGTCTAAGTCGTAAAAATTTAGTCCTCTCACAGTAATTTCCAAACTATGAGGTTTAAGATTTAAAAAAAATTAGATGGTGCATATTAGTAAATACTTTCATCGACTTTTGGTTTCAACAAGATAGGTTTACCAATTTTTGAGATATCGTTGAAAAACAGTCTTGCCCAAACAAAAGGACGTAAGTGCCGTGAGTTTCCTACAGTGGTTTTAAATATGGACTAGTAGGTTTCGGTACGGAACCCTTCTTTGTGCGTGATCGGACACTTGGCCGATTTTAATTTAATATTCTGGACATGAACATTCTTGATAGTTTGTGCCAAATTGCAATTCAATCGGTCCAGTAGTATTAAAGCAAATCGGTTGTAACAGATGGACTGACAAACAGAAGATAGAAAGATAACACATGAATTAGAAATAAGAAAAATAAGGTGTAACCCTTAATAATAATAATAATAATAAATCTTTATTTCGGACATTACATCATCCATACTTGTTAGTATTTTGCTTAACCTAGGTATTAGTAGAGTACACAATATATTACATTACTTATACCTATAATAAATTATCGCTACAGTTCACATCAAAGCAAATACAACTTAATATTATGTATTTACTTTGACGCAAACCGCGCGACGGCCTTAATTTGCCCGACCCAGTGCGACAAGATAGGGCAGTCATACCTGTCTGCAATGACACTCAGAATGCTGTTGGTACTCCCCCTGAGGCGGCCCAGCATCGAGACGATTTTCTTGCGTAATATCGCTTCAAAACCGTCCGTGCGGGCCTCAGCGAACATACCTGAGGCGCTACACCACGTAGGCAGTCCCAACAACATCCTGAATGCATTATTATATTGAACACGCAGGGCATTACGTGCCCTTTTGGTATACCTTACCCACAGGCTGCTCGAGTAGAATGATTGGCAATAAGCCTTGAATAGAACGACTTTAACATCTGTAGAACATCGAGCAAACCTGCGGGCCAGCAAATTCGACCTAACTGCCAATGCCCTGCGCTCACGTTCAATATCTAGGTCATCACTCAGGTCATTTGTTCAAACATGACCCAGATATTTGAACCTCTCCACAAACAATAGGGGGGTTTCCTGCAGCCTAACCTGAGGTGTAAAAGTAACCTTCTTTCTTCCAGCCTTAAATAACATAACCTCGCTCTTTTTGGGGTTGTACTGAAGTCCGTGACCTTCAGCATACGCCTCACAAGCCGCCAACAGTTTTCTTAGAGCACTGACCGACGGGCTCAGCAGCACCATGTCGTCTGCATAACTGATGTTATTTATGCATACACCATCTATATGACACCCCACATGCATGCTGCTGAGTCCCGCTATCAGCTCATTGATATATAAGTTGAACAGCTTGGGAGACGTCAGCCCCCTCTGTCTTACCCCACATTCCAGTCTGTACTCAGAAAACAGACTCTCGGCCCACCTCACCTGGTTTAGTTGGTTACGATACCAGTATTTAAAGATGCTGACTACTTCAACCGGGGTGCCTGATTCCTCTAGTTTTTTCCATAGGATGTTATACTCCACTCTGTCAAAAGCTTTCGACAGGTCGAGGAAACAGGCATAAACCGGCGTCTTCCTCCGCGTATAATACCCGACCGTATGCTTGAGACATAAAATGGCACTTTCAGCAGACAGCCCAGTCCGGAATCCGAACTGAGTGTCCTGTATGTTTAGATACCGATCAAGTATAGCGTCGAGCATACGGTCGAGTATTTTCGCAGCTGTTGTGGCCAGTGAGATCGGCCGATAGTTGTCCCCTTTTGATAGGTCCCCAGTTTTATTTTTCGCTACTGGCACCACTATTGTTCTCATAAATGCCTCTGGTAAATATGAGTGGTTCATGCATAAACTTAGGAACATGGCAAGTACACGAGGCAAGTGCACACCAGCATATTTGAAGTGCTCAATGCTGAGACCGTCATGACGGTGATTTCCCTTTTTTCATTTTATTTATCGCTGTTGCAACTGCCTTGGCTGTAAAGGTAGTTCCGGCCCTAACGGCCCCATCACTTCGAACCTCCTCTGGCTTCTGACTAGTCCTTATCCGTGACTTGACCTGGAAGTGGTCCTTAAAGAACTCTGCAATCTCGCGAGGGTTGCACTTATCTCCCACACTCACTCACTCACTTAATAAAGTGTGATATTGAATTAGCCGTATTTCTGTACTTCAAAGGAAGAAAGAGTTTATGACCGCTGCTTGGTCGTTACCTCTATTGGTTTTACTTTAGTACACAGATACTTTTACTAATGGCCATTTAAGACATGCTTTTATTTCATCGGCTCTTTCCCCTTCGGCATCTTGGAAATGTATGATAATAGTTTTCGATCCTTATTTTTACCAAAATCAAATGAAATTCTACAGTTTGCCGGTTCTCAGAATGTATACTGACTTTTCATCTGTTCATCTGTTAATGAATCACAATCACCAAACTTCGTATACCGAAACCCCCAGAATGTGACATGTTCTATTTTTCTGGAAACCGCATCTAAATCGGTTCAGCCAAACGCGAGATAATCGTGGACAAACATACATACATACCTACATACGTACATACATACATACGAGTCAAACAGAGAACCTCTTTTTTGTAGACGGTTAAAAATTATGCTTAGAGTTCGCGGGCGACGCCGCGGATTTACGCTAGTCTTCAATAATTGCTAACAAATCCTTATAAGAAGAATCGTGGTTTCGTATAAGTTTTCGCAATATGACATGTACTGGGCATGGAAGACGACGATTTAATTGTGATACAGCAAACGTTCGGTAGCAAGGAGATATAAATGTTGCTGGTGTGCAATAGCTTATCATTGAATTGCTGCATTAAATCATACTAATGCAAGTATTAAGTTAACCCCGATAATCATAATAGGTATGTAATATAGCGGTTTAATCCGCATTATTCGATAACTTCTTTAAACATGCCGACCCTCCTACTGACTTAGGTAGAAAATATAAAGTAAGTTTTTAACAGACAATAAAAACGTACCCTTTTAGTGTATTTTTTACGTATCCTGAAGGTTTATTAGTTACTGATCATCGAACAAACGCTACTGGCAAAGAAATGCCTTATTTCACTTTCACTTACCGATGAGAATGTGAACGTAACCATTCCCCACAAGACACGAGGGATTCTTTTTATATTTCGGGATCAGAAATGAATAACCATTATTTATTAACAAAAACGGCTTTATTATACACCACTATACTAAATTTTTTCATTCGTTTGAACTAATGTAAATTATTTTAGATTATTAATTTTTAAGTTTTTGGTAAGTATAGGTTATTGAGTTTTAGTCATTACGTTTGTATAAGTAAAAAAAAATACAAAATATGTGCTTAAAATGAACTTTATTTTAAAACCTTTCTACAAGGTAGGCCATGTAACAGGAGTAAAAAATTAAACGATGGACTATTTAGCGGGCCAAAAATTATTACCAAGTGGATTCAGAAGAAAAAAATATTGTAATATTTTTCTTCAAAGATGTATATTACCTGTTTTGTTATTACTTTTCTGAAGTGACATTAATGTCATTTTATTTTAGAAAGTCAATAAATTATTTTTTTAATTTATTGACTTAAAGTTAAAAAATAGCTAAAATATCCTTGAAAACAAAAAATGCATAATACAATTATGACTCATAACTTGATACTACCTCAAACACTGGATTGACTGCTGAAGTCCTATAATCTCATGATGTCAAGATCCATTACTCGGCGGTCATAACTTTAGATCAAAATTTCTCCGAACTTTGAACAAAAATTGTCCACCGGGTGTTACTGCAGATGCCCTAAGGAAGCGTCCTTTTGAATATTTGCTCCAGTTACAGGGCCCACCTTGTATATACGAGTATTATACCACCTTTTTTGGATGCATCGAATGCTGCTTTATGTGTCAAAAAAGGTTGTTTTCTTGATGTGCGAGAATAATAATAAATCGAATCGAAATCAGGACTAATATACGGCGGGCGACCCATCATTCAAATCGATATTTTGAGTGTTGAAATTCATATGGTTGCGCTGACTGATGAGGGTTCACAATAACGTGGTGGAGGATCACATCTCTGTCTGCGGCGATTGGTCTCCCAGAACTTTTCTATAACCTATGACGGGCAACTTTAATGGGATTTAGTTAATCTTGAAAGGTACACAGTCATCTGCTGTTTATTTATTTTTGGGTTCCGGTTTGTCGCCTGTCAAAATGTCAAATACATGTTTTTAAGCGACGTTGTTTTATTCAGTAAAATTTCCATAATCCACAAGAGCCTAATCTTGTCTCTTGTCAAATTATGCGTAATTGCGAACACTTTTTATTTACTGCTAAATGTCCATACAATATTGTGCGAATGTTCGCCCCACTTACACCTGAGGCCTCAATCTTTCGATAAGTCACGTGACGACCTTACAAAACTTCACGCATAGCGGCAATGTCTCCAGGAAAACCAACCGAGATTTTTTTTTTTTTAATATTGGGGGACAATCTTACACAAGTCGACCTAGTCCCAAACTAAGCAAAGCTTGTACTATGGGTACTAGACGACGATATACATACTTATATAGATAAAAACATACTTAAATACATATAGAACATCCAAGACCCAAGAACAAAATCCGTGCTAAATGCACAAATAATGCCCTGGCCGGGATTCGAACCCGGGACCTCTAGCTTCGGAGGCAGTGTCACTACCAACTAGGCTAAACAGGTCGTCGTTAGTTAGGACGACCTTACCGAAAATCAAGCAAGCGAACTGCGCAAACCATCGATAACACTAGCTTTTGACGGTGCTTCATCACCAAATTAAGTACATCGATGTTGGTTTTATCCGGATCACAAGTTATTAAAAATAGCACCAACATATTCGCGATTTAAATCCATGATAGCTGTTTCATTTTTATTTCAATGAAAATATAACAAAAACAGAATACGTGTTTAAACTTTTTTTGTTAATATTACCTCCTAAGTGATCTAAACTGCAGGAACAGTGATCTAAACTGGTAAAGTGTTTGATCAAATCTCAAACTATTAAAGGTATGTAGATCAGGCAGTCACATAGTCAGCTTGCGAATCGTGCAGGTGATGGTAGGACGCGAGATCCACACCCTAGCCGTCGCGACCCACCGTCGTCAATAAAGATCGCGGGTTCCCTCTCAACTTTAAAGTCAGTTTTAGAAGTTTCAGGTAAAGTAGGTCGGACGGTCGAAGACCAGGAGTTGGCTGTGTTGACCAATGTGGTAGTGTTTGGAAAACGGGCGGCGATGTTAATGAGATGAGCGTTAATTTGTAAATTGCGGCATTTGACTTAAAAAGCCAAAATACATTTATTTTTCGACTAATTGGTAGTGAAACTGTCTCCGAAGCTAGAGGTTCCGGGTTCGAATCCCGGCCAGGGCATTATTTATGCATTTAGCATGGATTTTGTTTTTGGGTCTTGGATGTTCTTTATGTATTTATCTATACATATAAGTTATACATATAAGTATGTTTATCGTCGTCTAGTACCCATAGTACAAGCTTTGCTTAGTTTGGGACTAGATCGATTTGTGTAAGATTGTACCCCAATATATTTTTTTTTACATTCATAATGAAACAGGACGTGTATTGGAAAACTAAAAATTACATATTTTGAAATCGCAATTTTGATATCAAGTTATTAAGCTTACAACAAGGAATTTCACACTGTACAATAAATAAAGCATTCCATATTTGAATCATATTTAAACGAGTTCCACCTGTGAAAAGATTGTTACGAGCTGTAAGAAATAAAGATAAATTCAAGTGCAAAACTCCGTCTGTTGAATATTACTCGTACGGTACCTAATGGTTATGTTTTTCTGCCTAATCTAGTCATTCAAATGATAACTTTTTTAATCATAACGATTAAGAACGAAAATCACCAATTGAATTAAAGAACATTTTCAGATTATAGAGCTTGCTACAAAATTACCTACGTATTTAGATAGTCGATTTATCAGTGACGTGACCTCATTATCTAGAACTTAGATTTAAATAATCTACACCTACAAAAACCCCGACTTAAATTTTTAGTACTTTGCCAACACACATTTATTTCTTTTCATTTATTTAGATCATGTGGTGAATTTAAATTCAGCACATGAAATGCTTTCCGCAGGTAAATGCGGTGGCTACTACACAAAATAACCAATTGCTGCATACGAGTATGGGTCGATAATATTTAAAGAGTTCCACCACTTTCTCAAGGAACCCATACTTACTTTCGGTACCTCGTCATCAGATCCACTTCGAAATGTGTGCATTTTGATGAGCATTCGTTGCGACATCGACCAATAGTTCATCCTTAGTCATCATCATCTGTCCTCGTCAGCAAATTGGAGGTTGCATAGAGCTACTTACTATAAAAAAAATACCAAAATCACCATACGCGTGCCTATCAAATTTAAGAAGTCCCTCAATTCTCGTGAATTCTATCATCAGATCTTCACCACATTTATATGGTACCACTCCGATGGCAATAATCTAGAAACTTCTTCTTTATATTGAAGTCAGTGAATAACTAACTATTTATAGCCATGAAATACTTGAATATTGACTTACATTACGAGTATTCTGGAATGTACTTAAAGATTATCCGACTGGCTAATATACCTTCGTGACATAACCTTACCTAAATTTAAAAAATCGGCCAAGAGCACGTCGGGCCATGCTCAGTGTAGGGCTCTGTAGTTGGCCCATGAACTTACTCTAAAAAATCAATAAAAAGCAAAAGGGGATACTTTCGCAGCGTTTCATACGACTTTTACTAAGAAAGGAAGACTTTTTACGATAACTCAAAAACAGTTTAACTGATCACATCCGCTATAGTTGTCGTTGAAAGTCTTTATTAAGCTTTACTTTCATGATATTTTCATATTTTTGGACACATAGTTCAAAAGTTAGAGGGGTCCCACTCACACTTTAATTTTTTCTCTTGGAGTGAATAATTCCGAAAATATTCACTTTATCAAAAACTGTCTGATTAAGACCTGTATTCATTTTGAAAGACCTATCCAACAACACCCCACACCATAGGGTTAAATCCATAAAAATCAACCCCACTTTACGTGTAGGGGTGGTACCCTGAAAAAAAAATTTTTTAGATTTTTTTTTACGACTTTGTCAGGTTTATTGATTTATATATCCATACCAAATTGCAGCTTTCTAGCACTAAAAAAACACAGAGCAAAGCCTCGGACAGGACAGACAGACGGACAGACAGACAGACGGACATGGCGAAACTATAAGGGTTCCTAGTTGACTACGGAACCCTAAAAAAAGACACAAGAAACATAGCTTAAGACCATCTCACCATACAAGGCTATCGATAAAAAAGAACCGTATACTGAAATCGATCCATCTGTTTGGGAACTACGATGCCCAAGATAGACCCACTGATACACATAGGTACTAAACTTACAAGTTACTCGCACGTCCCTGTTCTGCGTCAGAGGTTATTCATACTTAGACATTCATTCCAGATTGCAGTTTCAGATTGCTTGGTGATAAAATAATAGGAAGAATATGTTTATATCTAAGGCCCCGTTCACATGTACGTTGACGCCGCTTTGGTTCAGTGTTCGCGTAGCGCTCGTTGTGAAGACCACGGATTTAATATGAAACCAACTGCATGTGTTCACATGCTGACGCGCGTTATGAACTATCTACGCTGTACAATTTGAACGTTAAGGAGCATCTGCAGTAACCTCATGTACCAAAATATTTTAAATTTAAAATTAAAGGGTTCTTTTTGGCTTTTTTGTTAGCAGCTTTACTGCTTAATACAAAAGTAATTCAAAATATTTTATTAATTTTTTCAATTCGGAGAAATTTCGGTCTTAAGTTAGGAGCTTCAAGTAGTGAATCTGGACACCACGAGATCATAGCACCTCAGTCAATAAAGATTCAGAGGTAATTAATCGTCTTTTTTGGTTTAAAAAGGTATTTTTTATGATTTATAAAAGTTTAATAGTATTTTAACATTCTTTATTAACATCAATAAAATACGGAAACTTTCGAAAAATTAATGAACATTTTTTTTTTCTATGCAAAGAGCATGAGATGGTTACGACTTTTCAACTTTTGCATTGTAATAAGATCCAAAAATGTACACATTGAACCCTATCGTTTCCATAGTACACGCCATTCCACGTTCCATTTACACGGCATATTCACGACCTATTGTAAATTATGCATGATTGTTAAAATGTCCAACGAAACGAGCCTACTGTGACTAGAATTAATTGACGAGACTTTTATTAGCTCTCTTATTTTACAAGTGTCTTATAAAATCCTAGCAATATTAAACAAATAAAACCAGGCATATCTTCGAAGGGAAACCTCAATATTTGCAATATCACAACACATCAAAGGAGTTACAACAAATTATTATCTACAAAAATGTCTGATCGATACACCAATTTCGTTCTTAATGCTTTTCCGATAATTTGGGTTCGAGTTACGAGAATTTATCGTGAGGTACCTTAACACTCGCGTTCTTTGAGTAAACTAATGCTGAAATAAATTAGCCTTCAGTGCGATGGGAAAATATGGCTCTGGTTGTCTTTTCTTGGCTTAAAATACAGCCAAATATAGTAAAGCTTTTTTGACACGTTTTACGTATTTGTTTGCAGAGAGTGGAGGTATAATTAGAATCCTTTAGCTAAATGTACATGTAGTACCACTTTAAGTTAACATTTTGAGTCAAATTACTTAATAACCTTGGCTTGTAACCAGGGCATAAAATAAGCCATATCAAGCACAATAGGGTTAGTTTAGTAAATAGGCTTAATTGTATAGGAATGTAGTATAATAACAACGAAGTAATTTTTTGTTAATGAAGGGTTTTAATGTAACAGTTTTGTTATACATATTATTTCTTACTATACCTCAACCTGTAATTGTCGACAGCGAATCTAGCTCCTGCCTTAATACCCTGCCAAGTTTCAAATCCAGCCTGCTCAATAAAATCGGGGTCAACCAGAAAACCATTCAAAGTATTATAATTGTTTCTATACGCTGGTAATTCATAAGTGTAGGAAAGAGGAATCCCTGAAGCTTGAGCGAAATCTGAAGCAGTTCCAGAAGCAGGGTATAAAAGTAAGGCGCTGTTTCCGACAACGTAATTCCTGTTAGTAGGCCATTTGACAGCGTCAATCGCTTCAGCCATCCTAACTCCGTTCAGATGAATGACCAGACCGTTCGGAGGCAGCTGACCGTTACCAAAACCGTAGAGAATCCAACTTCCGAAACTATGGATGTCTAAAAATAGTTCGATCCTGTCATTGTACTCCAAAACGACGTCTCTTACTGCCGCAGCCTCGGGCTCGGAGAAAGCACCGTTGCCGTGGAAGTCTTCCATACAAACGAAATTGCTGGAGGCTTGAGACCATTGGTACCCGAAATTACGATTCAAGTCTACACCGGCGCAAAAGTCGCCAATCATGAAGCCAGTCGCACGGTTTTTGCGCCAGAAACGAGCCTGCAAAATTAAAGTACTTATAGATAGATAATAAATTGCTAGTGAACGTAAATACAATGAAACCGATCATTAAGTTCGATATTATTTTTATCTTACCATGATCAAGTCAAAGGCAAATTTGGAAAACCAATGCTCGTTATCACGAAATTTACGTCAAATTGAGTAGTGTTTCTAATTTCCTGCACTAGCATCATGATCAACTGTATGCAAGCGTTTTCTATTTTCAAATAATATTATACATAACATAAGCGAAGCCTGTAAAACCCTTACCGGCGAAGATCACTAGACTGGCCATACAAACTTTTAAATATGAGTCATCGTGGACATAATATGCAGTCTAGTTAAAAATCAGATTCAAAGATTTCTAATTTATAAATTATCCTCAGTCCTTAATAAGCACCTAATTTCTATCATAATCTACAAAAACAATACTAACGTTTGTGTGAGTCCATTCATACCCATCAGGGTTAGCAATCGGCATGATAATCCAGTCGATATTCTGTATTAAATCTTGCTCCTGTACATCAATCACCAGCTTCTCAATGGCGTACAGAGTGGCGGGAAGAGTAACCCATTCACGAGCATGGATCAGAGATTCCATGTAGACTATAGGTTTACTCCTGTCCTGGAAATTAATACAAATATTTTAAAAAATACATACCTTCTGCTGTTGAATTGAACATTTCCTTATTATCTTATCTCTTAACACTAGCAAGGTAAAACCGTTATTAACAACATTATTTACAACGATTATAGTTAAAAAATAACTGACAAGAGATGTGTGTCAAGTGGATATTCATGATCTCTGCCTATTTTTCCTTACCTGGAAGTTGGTGGAAGAGATCTTCAAATATTTAATGTCACGGCCCTCTAGGCTTCTTCCAGCTGAGGCGACGGTGACAATGTTAGGGTACTGGTTGGCTAGCGCAACTAAATATGCATCGACCTAAAAATTATACATTACTAGGGGTAACAAATTCGCTTGACAATTTACGTTTAGGTAAATTTACTCATGAACGTTAAATGGTCCGGTAAGCTTTTTCTGTTGAAGTTTAGTAACTGTTATTAAAACTATGCTTGAGTCTAACTATTTATCGAAGTAGCTCAACCTGAATAGTCAATATTTTCACACAAAGCAGATAACATACATAGGTATTAGCTAATCTTTGTACTATCTACTATTCTACAACGTCAACATATCCATACTCTTCTAAAAGTTTGGTTTCTAAGAACAACAAAAAAGGCCAATTCAAGTCTTGAAGCTTCAGTTTATCCTAAGATTCCTAAGTTAGCTACCAGCTTTGTGTTCAAATTAAATAACTTAATATTTATAATAGCAAACGTTGAAGGAAAAAATACAACTTGTGTTTGAATGTTGTATGCAAACATTTTTCTTATATGTAAACAAATCTCAGGAATCCATTTAGATCTTAATTCTTTTGGCGGTGAAATCGACCACCTAGCATATTTTTAATACCAATTTTCACGTTTATGTATTTGACGTAATGAATACTTACTTCAGCATATCTATGAATTGTATCGAAAGACAGACCAAATCTAGTATTATTGCTTTTAGCAGCAGCTTCAGACAGCAACTTCTCCTCCAGATCTAATTTCCTGGAAAGAGTATTTTTAAAGACGTCAATATTAGTACCATTTGATTCATCCTTTCGTATATCCAACATTATTATAATGTAAAATCGTTATTTATGTCATAAGTATCTAGATTTATTTTACATCCGTAACAGGCTAAGGTGATCTTGTAATTAATCTTCGTTCTAATATTCATGATAAATAAATATAAATGCAGTGATAAATTATGCGTGATAAATTAAAAAAAAAGATATGTTAATTCTGCATAGAAGCTGATAAATCGAACTCAACCTTAGTTGACAAACATTGTTTTCATCGTCGTTTTTATTCAATTTATTAACGTATAGAATATATATTTATCAAACGGTCAGAATTGCTGAAAAGAAGCATTGAATAGTGCCTTCGCCAGTACTTGGAGTTACGTAAGCGGAACCCGAGCGCGATTAGGATGCAAGGGAAATAACGCTTCGTGAAAAGAGGTAGGGTACAGTGCAGCGTCATCTCGCTCCTATCTGGAGCTGCCTAATTGTGGAAGTACTTCCGCCTTACAGAAGATCGGTGCCATAATAACATCACTACTTGCATTAGATAAGTGTTCAAAAAACAATCTATAACATCTCCTCCTAGCATCCTCCGCGCATCTCGTCGTGACATTGACAGACAGTTGACCTCTGACTTGCATTTGTGTGAGGTGCATCCTGGGCGCAACTGTGACGTCACCAATTACAATATATCAAAACTATTGCCCCGTGCCGTTCCCATCTACAGGTAAGCCAGATACCTGACTTATTGAGGATCTACTGTTTCCTTAGGGAAGAAGCAAGCAAGTTTAGGTAGCTAAAACCCAATTTGAACAATAAGTGATGTCTAGTGAAAGAAGTCGCAGGAGATCCCGAGGATGCGGCATCTGCATAATATATCTAGCCGTCAATAGAACGAATCTTCGTTGTGATTCTTTTGGGATCGCAAATATCTATAGACTACGTTGTCCATTTTCCATTAAGCAGACCGGTAGTTGGTTTGTCACCGTCGTTGTATGAAATAAAGACGAGGACAGTTTTACTTACTCTTTAATATTTTCCACCGCAACTCTGTAGCTGATGCCAAGAGCATCTAAACCAGATTCCAGTTCAGACCGAGCTGACTTCGGAACCAGGACCTGAGCAGGGGCGCCCTGACCACCGTGCGACCAAACATCCAGGTTCAGACGGCCTTCCAAACCAGACAAGATGTACCCTTGTTCTTCGGTTTGGAGATCGATCTCAAGAAGCGCGTGGCTGGAAGAACACGTAAAGCAAATTGATGGGTATAACAAATCCATTACCTATTTACTTATAAATTATACTTAAACATAGGGTTTTGTGAAATAATTTTGTGCTCATTTGGTTAACAAATAAGGAACAGCTTGTCCTGTAAAAATTATAGTAAGTGAACGATATTGTAACGTGCGAAGAAATAAGGCTAACTGCGTGTCGAAGAAATAAGGCTAAGGCTAACTATGTGCAATGTTGGGTTCTGTAGCTGTCAACCCGTTATATTATGCCGATTTAAAATGTCACAAACTTATTTTTTTATTTATTTCACATTGCTAACAACTTCTCTATCAAATGCTTTTCCAAATAGGTACATTTGTCAACTTTGCGTGTGGGTATCTTATATTTTTCATAATTTTATTATAGCGTTATGTCGTCATTGTCGTGGAATTATGCCAAATTACAGCTTTATAGTAGTAACGGTTCCTGAGGTAAGCGGCGAACAGACAGATGGACAGACATGGCGAAACTAGAAGGGTTTTTTGTTTAACTACTACAGAACCCTAAAAGGCACACAACTAATGTTTACACATGATTGCGGTAAGACTTGGCTCATTGGCAATATGGGGCTTGCCACTCGAAAGGTTATTGTAATTAATAAAACGTATAGTTTTTCAGTTTGAAAATAGTGTCAGGAGCAGAGATTACTTACCCATCGTAAATTTCATTCTTCGCCAAAACAGCACAAAAGGCCAGAGATAAAACGAATATATTTTTATACATAATGGCCCTTCCCTTGCCCGCCGATCTTGAAGTGATTTCAAATCCACTTCAACACCTTGGATATCTGACTGATTTATCATTTTCACGTTTATAAACGTATTTGATAAATCGCAGATAAACAATTAAATCCCTACTATCTTTTTTTAAGTACTCAATAATATATAAAACGAATTTCCCCAAGATAATTGTGAAGAAGGTTGTTTTATTCGCGTAGGACGTACCTCGTGGATAGGTGAAGCATAAATGTATAGAGTATTTACAAACTTATAGTAAAATAAAGTATATTAATTTACATCAATTTGTCTAGGCTATACCCAAAGATTGTCTAGAAGGTATCGCTTTTTAATTATAACGTAGTCTTCTGCGTTAAAATGGTTATATTTATCCTATAATGTTAATTAATCTGAATAATATGTTTTACTTTGAAAATGTTATTATCGTAAATTTAGAGATAAGACAATTGTATTTCTTTTCAATATTATAATTAATGATTCCGCATAAAAAAACACATTTCTCTAAATGACTCATTTTCAGTAGATTTGCGTTAGCCTTGTTTATAATTATTCCAATTTTCCAATCGATAGCTCAAGTAGTTTCTGAGATTGACCACTGTCGATAGAAAACAACACACAAAGACTGCCGATAAAATTTCCTTCTGTACCTTTTTCGTACCGTAATGTACATAACTGCAATAAACAAATAAAATAGGGAACACTTGTGGAATCACTTCGGGATCTACCCAAAGTTATTTTTGGATATCTGATCTGATTCTATCGATAGATTATTATCGTCATTCGCCCTCCCTATGCATCTTGCGTAAGTTTTCTTGGCCCCGAATGCTAATGTGGGTACCCGGCAAGAACTTTCCGAATGAATTTAGGTGCATCGTTGCAGCAAACTGGTATCAGAGCGTCTTTAATTCCGGTTTAATCCCCTATTGGCTAATTGCTCTCTCAGTTAATACCGCGTCTTTAATTGAGGATAGGATTAGTCCCGTGGATCAGCTGCCCTAAATACACGTCAGAATGGTAATAATATTTTATATGAAAGTTTTAAAAAGTGGGCTATAGGTATTGGGGCCTATTTTATAAAGTTTCGTAACTTGTGGTTTAAATTGCTGTTTGTGAAAACTATTAATAGTTACTTGATATGCAAGGATGCAAAGTTGTTGTTTGGCGCGTAAGCTTGTATTGAATACTATTGAAGCGAGTGGTTCAAAAGTAAAATCCTGAGCGTATCGAGGCGAGACGCGTAACAACATTGTTACCGAGAGAAAGTATAAATTTTTAGGGTTCCGTACCCAAAGGGTAAAACGGGACCCTATTACTAAGCCTCCGCTGTCCGTCCGTCTGTCTGTCTGTCTGTCTATCTGTCCGTCTGTCACCAGGCTGTGTCTCATGAACTGTGATAGTTAGACAGTTGAAATTTTCACAGAAGATGTATTTCTACAAAACTAAATAAGGAAGCTCCCATACAAAAAAAACTTTTAAAAAGTTGCTCGTTGTGTTCATCTGGGTCTCGAAATCTATGGGAAAACTAAAATTCGACGACCACTTGACCGAAATTCTACTTGATATTATTTAACGTTCTTATTACAGTTGTTACTGATATTTTTACTATTATTATTTAAATTAAATTTTAAAAAGGTTATAATAAAGTGTTCAATGTTGTATAGATAATAGGGAACCCTTAGTGCGCGCGTCCGACTCGCTCTTGTTGAACCTCAACGCCGCGAGGAAAATAGTTCATGTAATTGTATTATTTTTTGCATTAGCAAGTCATATTCGCAGTTGTACTCATTTTCAAGACCAGTTGTTTAAATCTCATCCATATCAAAGCATTGCAAGGATTCTTAGCATTCATACATCAATAGTGTCTATTCCTATAAATACATATAATTAAGTCATACTGTTGTTGAGTTTAAAAATAACTTTAATCCAAACAAACAAAGTTAAAATATAAACAAAACTTAATAACTAACTTGAACTATAGGAAAGTAATCTATTTGTAAAAGGCTCGCCCAAATTACTGCCACTGGAAAGGGTTCCCATATTAAAAAGGATGAACATTAGAACATATTTTAACCAATTTTAACCTATTTTAACCAACTATACAGCATTAAAATTCGTAAATGAATATCTTTTGAACTGAAATCTATAAATAAAATTAATTAAGTATCTTAATTTTATCCTGGCTTTACCTAGAACAAAACCTAGCATCATTAAATGTATTAGAGATTTTTCTTAAAAATTTACTATCATAGGAAGTGTAGGATTTTAAAACAGATTATTTTTCTATTCCTGTACTTTTATCTGTCATTTACATAGTCGCTCACTATACAATGACATACAATGACACCAATAATTAGTCAATGAAAACTCTATGCTCTATGGTCCATCAAAGCACTGTTTAGCGTGCTTTTATAATTCATACATTTTTCATAAAAGCAATTTTAACTTTTTTTAAGTAAGGCTTCGGCCCTAATTATTCTACAATACTTACAGTGATACCAACAACAAACAACCATAGTACTTTATCGTTTTCAAATCAAATATTTGTATATCATTTACTATTATAAATAAAATACGAAATACATTGTAAATAAATCAATCGATCGATCGGTTCGATTTGTGTAAAAAAATTGTCCCTTAATATTTATTTATTCTATTTATCTATATTAATAATTTCGTGCAGGGGTACGGTAGACCCGAACGAGACCTGTCTCAAATTGAAGAACGTATAAAAATAACGATTTTTGAGTTGAACATATGTAGCCGCAAAATTCGGATTGTCGCGTATTTTGCATTTAAAAGTGTTAATTTGATGACAAAACGTCGGCCATATTGCCCACAGACTATATTGCTATATTAAATTTGTTGGTTGACAGTGTCGGCTACGTTCGAAAATCGTGAACTATTTTTGCGTCCGGTATGTTGGCCAGGTTGCTGGGCTGCGTTCTGGGTGATGGGCCATCATCGCCCATTGTGTGGATTCGGCTAGCCGTGTCTGCAGCGTTTTGTTTTTGTAGTTTTCAAGCGTTCTATACACCTATCAGCCTAGCTAGCACGATAACTTATACCGTCACGTTATATGGGCGAAATGTATTAAAACGTCACATAAAACGTAACGGTATAATCTATCGTGCTAGCTAGACTGATTGTCACAACAACCGCCTTCAAAGCGAATGTATGGGGCCTGTTACATGGATTAATATCACGATAAGTATCACGTGAATATTAAAGCAGAATCCATACAAATTTGAAAACTGCGTTATCGCAGTAATATTATTATTGACACCCCAGTATTGTGATAATATTAATCGTGTAAAGGACACCACTTGAATGTTTGCTGAGTCTGTCCGCCATCTTAAAGCTGCGTCTCTATTTTGTTTGTGACAAACTACTAGGTGACTTATGGCTTTTAAACGTCTTGCAAAATTCTATCCCTATCTCGCTCTATCTTATAACTTAGTGGTACTGGGGGACTACTCCGAAATTCGAAATCCGAACTTCGTATGGTGCCGTCCCTTTCACTCATATAGTCTATGACAGGAGAGTGAAAGGGGCGGCACCATACGAAGTTAGGATTTTGAATTTCGGAGTAGACCCTCAGCTCATGCCGTTCGCCGCGCTCGGACGTTAGAGGCGCTACTGCGAACCGAAAACGAAGTATCTGCCTCTCTCGCACATGTATATTCGAACGACAGAGAGGAAGATAGTTCGTTTTTGGTTCGCGGTAGGCCCTCAGGCGTCAACTTTAAAACGAATAGGGTATTTTACTATAAGAGAAATAAAATTCAAAATGTAATAAAAACCAGCCAAGTGCGTCGGAGTCGCACACTGAGGGTTCCGTACAACTAAAAAACAAATGTGATTTATCAATATATTGATATTTTTGGTAAAATATACTTCATAATAAACATTATCACTTAATTTCAAGTTCATAGGTCGATGGGAAGCTAAAAAATTATATGTGTGACAGACAACACACGGAATGTTCTTTGACTTTCTTCGACCGTCCGCCACGCTCAGACTAAGGTGCTACCAACCGAAAACTAAATATATATGCCTCTCTGTCGCACTTGCATATTCGAGCGCGGAGAGGGAAATACTTCGTTTTCAGATCGTGGTAGGCCCTCTGGTCTGACGGCTCCTATTCCTGGATGGTGCGCGTATCGGAATGTGAAATACCTTTGGCAAAACGGAACAAGTTGTTAAATAGCTTCCATTAATTGGAGAAAATATTACCAACTGTTATTATTATCACGTGAAACATTGAATATTGAAGCAACATCCATAGGGGCCTGTTACATGGTTATTATTATCACGCGATATACTCATATCACGATCCGTATCTCGTTTAATAAATACATTCATAATCTATGTTGTGTTAATTAACAAGTTTTATCTATTTTGAAATCATTTATGAAAATGAATAGTTCGGATTCGGTCCGGATTCGGATTCAGTTTGGTTCGGATGCCAAGTGCAGCAAATTACAAACAAAACAAACCATAAACAAGAAGTGTCATATGTTTGTGTCACACCAAAATTCCAAAAGCGAAAATATTAAAGCTGGTAAACTCTTACGTTAGGAAAAGGATTTTATTTGTGTTTATAAACAAAAAAGTGTACGTTGATCCTTTTAAAAATGCACGAAGAAAAAAATAACTGCGCTCTGGAAGAAATTGCGTAAGTCGCATAATAACTGCTGGTATCAAAACCCATGCCACTCGCGTTTTAAGACCCTTTTTATTATACAATTACTATTTAATATTATAAAATTTAGGTACAATAAGATTGTTCAATTTAATTTTATCAAAAATCAATAAAAATCTGTACCAGTAGATCATATGCTTCTAAGCGCTTGTAATAACCTCTCATTATGATTTAGGTATAGAAAAAAGTTAGAACTCTTTGATAGTGCGTCACGTTCGAATTTCATATCACTTTATCTGGCTAGCGGATAAAATAAAGTTTGGGCGCAGAGTTGAACAATAAAGTAAGAATATCCAAGCTAGTGAGGGGAAAAAATATTTTGTTTGTAAAGATACTAAAAACACGGAGTAAAAATGTTGTAACTATAAAATATAGTTCGTAGTAATTTGCGTTGCTTAAAACGTGGTACAGAAGGTGGTCATAGATAAATAAATTGAGGTGGTATACAGTTATCACAGAGAAGCACTCATTTTACCACCAACTGGCATGCATAATTTGACTAAAACTAAATATAAAATAATAGAAAGTCTACCAAAATAAAATAAAATTCAACCACAAGACAAAATCCATTATTCAAGTTTTATAATATTAAAATTATCGTTAAATGAGTAAAAAGATTACTGTATTGAGAATTGTTTTAATCTTGTCCTAAATATGCTTAGTGCCAATTTCTTTAAGTCATCACTCATCATGCAACCTATTATAAATATTAATTGCCATACAATAAACGCTGTAGCGGTATAATTTATTTATTATTTAGCAGTTTTTTAGACGGAATAACAATACGATTTGGAAGATAGAAGCCACACGCTGTATACCTATTTGTAACTACTTAAATCATTGTTCTGCCTCTTTAAATTCCACCAGGAAAAGCAAAACACTTACTTATTCCATTGGCAGTAAAACGAAGGCCAATTGTTTCCCCAGTAAGGTAATAATAAGGTGGAATCCAGTGAATGCCTCCGTGTCTGGGGGTGAAAAGGGGGTGCATATTGCCCCGAGTCGAACGTGCGATGCAAGCTGGACAGAAGGGAGGGTGGAAGTCGATAAAAGTGACACAAAAAATCCCCGTGTTTAGAAACTTAAGGACATCCATTGATTAGATTGATTTGATTGATAAGTTATTGGCACCAATTAAGAAACCTTATTTTTTTTGTATACATACCGAACTTTTTTTTTCTATGGCAGTAAATATATTAAGCTATCTCAATATAAATATATTAAGCTCTAAAGAGATCTAACACGACAATACAAAATACACATCCATCATTCTAGAATAAATATCCGCTTGTCGTTTTTTAATTAGGTACATTTATAGATAGGGTAGAAGACAGGTAGTTATAGGGTTTGAGAAGCTATATACAATGACACAATGTATGTTTAAAGGCCGAGCCACACCGAATGCGCGCGCAGCACGTGCGCGTGCGCGCGTGCGTGGTGTGCGCGTTGTATCGTATGAAATGTCATAATAGATGACATCCACTATGACATTTCATACGATACAACGCGCACGCCACGCACACGCGCACGCATTCGATGTGTCTCTGCTTTAATAATTTGTTGTCTCATCAGTACTGCCCGCTTGCTTAACCAACCATTTTTCTCCTCTTTCCCACTCACGCTCAAAATAGAGAGGCAACTATCGATTCCACAGACACTGAACCATTGCAAATGCCGTGACCGTTACATTTCTTTTTTTTTTCAAGTCCAGACACGTGCTCGAAACTCAGGTAAGTCGGAAATTCTCGTTGTCTTTGTTGTTGTAAAAGGAAAACTATTAGTACAGTCAGTTGCAGAATGCTTAGTGAATATTTGTTTCTTGTGTCTATTGTCTATTATACTATTCTGTGGTTTAAGATGCATTGCAAGGAGCTTAATACTCGTAGCTCTTGAATCGGTGCTTTATTGTTTTGAGATTTTATAGAATAAGCTAGTATGATAAAGTCTAAAGGGATAAGGAATTTGTTGATGACATAAGTACTTAAGGCGAACTTTATAGATCAAAAAACCATCAGTACCAACACCGAAAATCAACCCGATCAATTGTCACAAAAATGGTTATCACCATTGAACGGTGTAAACCCGGTTGTTGTAAAATAAAAATCGTAGAAAGCTGTATCAGAGGTCGGACTTATAAAATCTGATGACATATGGTATATAATACAACCTAACATAGCTTTTGAGAAAAAACCCTGTGACATACAGGACAGAGGGGACATGACGAAACTACGGGTTCCGGTTTTGCCATTTTAGTAATCGGTAGCCAACGTCTACGCAACGCTACGGTAAAAAAAATATTGATCACTTCAGCGAATAAAGCTCTTTTCAAGCACATCATTGTAATGTCACTCCAAACTTTGCCAGACCCCATCCTCTTGGTATATAATTTAAGGAGTTCCTTATTTTGCCTTACCCCATCCTTTTGGTATATAATTTGAGAAGTTCCTTCGATTTTTCCATGATCCCGTCATCAGATCCAGACTTGGTGACAATGGGACCAACTAGAAAATAGTCTCCGAGTAATGAACATACATAAAAAAAATATTCCGACGAATTGAGAACCTCCTCCTTTTTTGAAGTCGGTTAAAAAGCAGCTCGATTATATCGCTGCTAAATCTAGGTAGGTGACCGGGAGCTAGCGTCATCGTCGACTGATAGTGATAGCCTCTGCCCCGCAGTTGTGTGGTAAAAAATTGATAAGCAAACTCTTCAAATATCTCACCTATAGGTATAAAAAGTAAAGTTTAAATTGCGTTTCGATCACGTCACTTCTTATTCTTTTCAGAAAGAGATCTGCCATGTAAAGGTAGGCGGACGGAGCTTGCACTTTACGCTCGTCTGCCTGTCTGTCTACAGGTAAACAGACTGAACTTATTGGGTCAGGCAGCCCAAGGGCCGCTTGTCGTGCATCATCCTGATGTGCTTGTAGACGGAGGTCAGCGATGTAAAGCATTTTCTGCTCTTATTTTCTTTTCAGTGGGTATTGCCATTTTCTCAAACATTTTATCTCGATACTGCACCGCAGCAATCTTCATATAGGACGACTTTGACTAATTGCTGTATCGCGTCTAGATTTTCAGTAACATCTTATTTATTTATCAGAACCGATCGCAGGCGCTTTAATAGGATCACACCGTCAGTTGCCACTTCACTCGGTGCGTGACTCTTGTCCTCTTAATACGCTCTCTTTCAACCCCGCTACTAGACTGCTGACATGTCTAGCCGGTCAATAGTGACTTGTGATCCTGTGGAGTGCCGTTTCTCCACTTTAGACTAACAGCATATTCTATTTTTTCTTTAAGAAATAATTTGTGCGTGCGATGACTTCTGTTGAGTTTTATATTCCGGGTAAGTTTCATTTAATTATTATTTGAATTTCTTAGCAAAGATAAGCTGCGCCCACACCGCTGTTCAAAATACGGTGACGGTACTGAATCGCAGTGATTTGCGTCATGCGTGACGTTTTTAACTCATAAGTCTCTCCCTCTCGTCACTGCGTTAACGCACCGTTAAGCAGCGGAGACCTGAGGACCTGACCACATTGATAACCTAGTTAGAGTCGCGGGTATCATCGGTCATTGTGGAACTGTTTGGGGGAGGCCTATATCCAGCAGTGGACGTCCTTTGGCTGACATGATGATGATAATGACATTGTAGACGCATTCATTTTTAAATTAGTTAAACTCTACCATAGTACGAAATGCTGAATACCTTCTTTATTCAATTATTAAAATAGGTATTTTCGCTTTATGACGCATACCCGTTTTTAGAATATTATTTTTAGAATAAGTTTAGGAGTTAGCACTTAGTTATAACTTAATTTTTTAGACTTATAGAGTTTAGTATTATTTCATTGTCAATATATGATGTTATAATTGTTGAAATTTAATTTTGACAGCTTAATTAAGTAATAAAACAGATGTCCTCTGTGTGTTGCAGGGCCGGCGCCCACGCTGCTTGTGTTAGCGCTGCTGGCGGCCGGCGCGCGCGCACTCGAATACGAGCACGTCACCACGGGAGACTGCAAGGCGCGCGACATGTGGCAGAGAGTCCGTTTGTACCCGACGGACGTCAACGCGACCTTTATATCATTGTGGGGTTGCGGTTTAACTGAACTTAACCAGGGTTATCAGGCTACGTTTACAGGCCTACCAAATTTGAAGACTATTGACTTAGGTTATAATGTCATAGAGAAAATAAATCCGGCTGCATTACACGCGGTCCCCACGTTAAAAACGCTGTGGCTGAATGATAACAAGTTGCGTGAGCTGCCCATCTTCGATGAGCGCTCGTGCTCCAACTTGACCGAGTTATTCCTTTCCCAGAACCAACTCACAGGAATCGAAAACGAGAGGACCTTCTTTAGTTGTACGAAGTTAACACGGTTAACTTTTAGTAAAAACCATATTGATTTCATCCACCCTAATGCATTTAAGCAGCTGACTGAATTGGAACACTTATATTTGGATAGAAATGAGATCAGGTCCATACCAGATCAATTGTTTGTCAGCAACAGCAAGCTTGAACAGTTGTATCTTAACAACAATAGGATCACCCACCTGCCACCTAAATTCGCCAGCAGCTTAAAGCGCGCAGGCGCCGGACTAAAGGAGTTTCGCTTCTATCATAACCCGTGGCACTGCGCATGTTTGGTCGAGCTGTTGATGGATGTCAGAAAAGCTGGTGTTCCTGATTGCCCCTCATGCTACGACGGAATACAACCAGTGTGCGTGCATATCAACGCTTACGAGTGCCGTGATATTAGGAAATTGTCCGCGCTTCTCTTCGAACGAAAACGGCTTTCTTTATAACCTCCAATTAAAAAAAAAAACACTAAAAATGTATTGCTTAGGCAACAAATGGAACTTTGCGTATTTGGCATTAAGCGTATTGGCACTAAGCTTAACTGGTATTTTAAGAATGTGGTACATTGCATATAAAAAAAAACGCAAAGCGCCAAATGGCACCTTGCGTATTTGGTACTATGCGTCGAAAGGACACATTTCGTAAAAGAACCATTGCCATAATGAAATTTGCCGTAATAATATTCAGACAAGTGATCATTTGACTACATTAGAATTAAGCAAATTAATACTAGGGAAACAAAAAAATAAAATTACTAAGAACATATAAATTAGCAAATCATCTGTGGGTTATAACATATTACTGATATATGTATATTAGGCGCTTCCGTGTCATAGAACTCTGAGCGAGTCTGACTGACACTTTACTAAATTATTCGTAATAACTCAGTGCTTATTGAAATAAGACGAAGTAGAAATATCTCACCAAATTGGTTACTGATCCCTCCCTCGCAAAGAAAGGGACAATCTCATTTTAAACTCCGTAATAACGACTCGCTTTCAAAATTTAATACGTTCCGATAAGATTTGTTACAGCAGTGTCTTTTCAATCTCAACTTCTTTTTGATAGAAATTCTATTATTGAGAAATGGGAATATTAAACTTGAACGAGATTTTTTTTCGGTGTGTATTGTGCTTTGGAATCCATTTGGTTTGGTCGGTGTAGGGAATTATTGAATTTTATTTCTAGTTTTGAATAACATTGAGGTTGTAAATACGAATACAATGAAGGTTTTGCAGAGTGCACAAGGAAACGACCCAATTTTTGAAACCGTAATACCCAATATGATACATACTCGTATTGTTAACCTCTATTAGAATCACATAAGATTGAAAGTGTTATTATTAGTTTCCTGTTGGGCACCGTGACGTTTACCTTACGTCGTGTATCCTATCCTATATGTATAATATTATACGAGCAACATTTATATATTTCTTTGTTTGTTTGTAATTTTAATGAAATTTACAATTTAGGGGTTTACAAGGGCGAAAAATCGATCTAGCTTGGTCTCATCTTCGGGAAACTCGTATTCTCCGGGAAAATACGAGCAAAGCTGGGTCGTCCTACTCTATTGTAATGATCAATTAATAATATTTCGTAAGCGGGCACGTAAGCTTGTCGATGGGTCTTGATGGAATTGCAATTCACGCCTAACAATCTTCGTTTATCCCTTTCGGTTTCATACTAGGGCAAAATCTGTTCATTGCACGGTCGAGATACGTAACGCACTGCTGTTAGTTGGTATCACACGTAATGTATTAGCAAAACCGCTGCCGCAGCCGCTGCCGCTCTTAGTCGTGGCCAGGCCGTAAGGCCGTGTTCAAACTATTCAGAATACCTAATATTCATGTACAGGCGTTAGCGTTTTAGCCTTACCGTTAGGTTAGGTTAAGTTGCCTTTCTGACCATGGGTCTTGTTAGAGTCGAATACGGTATATGATTAAGGTGTGGGTTAGCAGTATTTCACTACGATATCAGATTCCGTATGGCCTGTCTATCGCTTTAGGGAATACATGCGTAAATTTATGTATGCAACTACGCGTGGAGTTGTTTTTGAGAAGTTTGCATTATATAGGTGTTTTATAAAATTATAAAATTTATCTTTATATTTTTGTCCCGACACACACTTGCCTGCTTTTTATCTCTTTATTATTATTATTATTACAGGTATGAGCCGTTACCGTTGATTTATTTCTTACCCGTCCCCCGGTGGTCTGGTGGTGGAGATACTGCGATCGCCAACCCGCATGCCAAGCGTGGCGATTATGGCATTTACCCCCATGAGGAGGCCTATGTCCAGCAGTGAACGTCGTTCGGCTAATGTGGTGGTTGATTTCTTAACGGTTCCGTATCTACTTTCGGTACATCATCATCAGTTACACGTTAAAATGTGTACGAGTATGTTGATAGGCATTGTTTGTTACGTGAACGAGATCTCATAGAATTTTTGAAAGTTCCAAAATCATTGAGAAATTCCGTACTTTCCGTACGTAATTCACCAAATTTATAATGGCCTTCATTCAATTACGGCCGTTTATAATCGTAATCCCAATTACAACTTTATCAAATCCGGTTCGGGTATTAACCATCTATTAATTAGTTGTAGATAAACCTACGTCATCAAGTTCTTCTTCTTACTCGTTGCACTCTTTGCAGAGCGGTTGTGATCAACAGTAATCCGTACTGTCAGGCGTCGATGTTGCTCGCCGTACAATGTCCCGCCATCTTTCCCGATTTGCGGTCAATCGAGTGCACTCATGCAGAGGGAGGAGAGGACGTCATCAAGTATTTACATATATTTAGACCCAATCTTAATTATTATACCAACAATTATTTCCAAAATACCACCTGCATTTAAAAATCTATTTTCAGTACTGATTGTATCATTAATAGTTCATAATTTCAGAAGATTAAATAGAAAAGTAACGTCAGTTTTACGCCATCAATAACAAAAAGTATAATCCCTACTTGAGAGATAAAAATAAGCAAAACTTAGTTCATCCAATAACAACACATTGATTTCAATTTAAGCTTTTTTTACAGTATTACGTAATCAGCAGCAACAGCTACAGCTCGCCAGACATCTTCAACAATATTAGCTATTTCATTCTCGGGCACAATTACTCCATCGGTTCCTCGTCTCACTATATCAATATTAAATACATATAAAGCATCATTAATCCTAGCGTAATCAGAGCTAGTGCCAGACGCCCTGTCTCCGTGGGCTACCGATGCTACATCTAGATCGTAATCGTCTTGCATGGCAGCAATCATTTCCATGCCTAATAGGTGGTTTTGCCTGAACATGCCGCTAGCAGCGAATTCATACTGCCAGGGATAAGAGATAAAGCCTCCGCCATTCTGCAAGGAAATGTACAAGCGAACCCCATCTTTATAGGTATCTATGATGTTCTGTAGAAGCTGAGTTTCAATTTCGGAGACGGCGTCAGTACCGGCGTAAAGGTGACTGCAAGGACTGGAGCTAGAGTCAGATTCGGACCAGTCAATGTTAAAATTCCGATTGATGTTTACGCCAGGACAGATGAAACCCAAATTGCTTTTGGTACTAAGGTTTTTTTCCCATAGACGGAGCTGTCAGAATAAATAAATAATAATTTTTTAACAAAACTTGCGAAATCACAACGCTATCAGATAATTTAATGTGTCAATTTAAAATGAATGAATATAGTATGTGATAATACGATTATTATTTCATTTGCAGTGTTTTTCGGTCACTAGCACATAATGATTACTTATTAAATTAATTGCTTTCGAATAATTATCTTTTCAAATGCGGATGGCTATTAAAACACTACTTTTTTTCTGTATCAAATAATAGAAGCTGAATTATCTTAATTATCAATTAATTGATCCCATTATTTTCATTTACTTACATCTGTATGTGTGTATTCGTATCCGTCAGGATTGACTACAGGTATAATGATCCAATCAAAATTATCCAAATATCTTGTTTGATCATCTTCTAGTACTTCATGAACAATCTTCAAAGCCGAAGGTATAGTGATCCATTCCCTTGGATTAATTCCACCTTCAATAACAATAACAGGCTTATTTTCCTCGACACCTGTTCTACTTAATTTTATATACACCAATGCTCTGTTAAGGTCTGTAGTACCAAATTCAACAATGTCAATGGAGGTAGTCGAGGAATTTTCATAGGTGTCTTTCAGTTTGTAAATGTGATCTAATATCTGGAAAAAAGATAATAATGTGTCATAGATATTTTTTTTACTTTTGCACTCGTACTCGTATCATTACTAAGCAAAAAGGCGCAAAAGGCGAAGTAAGTATACAATACATTTATATTGAGAATACGTTCGTACTACCTGTCATGATTAGGGTAATATTGACATTTATACCTGGCAACCTGGAGCTAGCTTTAATCTATTTTACTATAAACGGTTATAATGGTGCAGTATTTATATAGTGATTTCTAGCAATAGGCGAGTCATTGGCAATCAAGTTGTATGGAAGTATGTCAACAATACGTGTTTTCTTCCATACCGTACTATACCGGTAATAATCATCAAATCCAAAGGTTATTTCATCCTCTTCACTCTCGTCAGTGACGTTAATTTCTTCAGTTTCATTACCATCATTCTCATCTTCAGATTCATCAGTCTCATTAGTGTCCATATTTCCTTCATTATCTGATTCATCGTTTTCATTAGAGTCGACATTCTCATCATTTTTGGATTTGTCAAGTTCACTGGCATCAAAATTCTCATTGTCATCTCTAGTTGCAACCCTAAATTTAGTCTTCTCCTTTGCGAGTAAGTATCTGAAATCATAAAAGTAAAAGTAAAAGTAGTTTATTCTTCAAATTAGGCATATTACATGCACCTATGAATGTCAATAAACTACTACCGGTTCGGAAAAATAAACCTCTGCCACGAGAAGAACCGGCGTAAGAAACTCGGCGAGGTGTCATTTTTTCAAAACAATATACATTGTATAGTTAAATATAAAAATACAGTCTCAGTAATTACAAAAATAACAAGCTACAGTAGAAAACCTATTTTCGCGATAGATTAGCCGTGCAGGACACTATCACTGCCAAACATCCCTGTCCATGATGTAATCGTTTACCTTATAATATGCTTTTGAAATAAGTGTTTGTTTTACGACAGATTTGAATTTAGAATTGCTAAGTTCAGTAATGTGTTTTGGAATTTTATTGTAGAATTTAATACAATTTCCCAAGAACGACTTTTTCGCCTTTACTAGTCTATAGAAGGTTATTTTCAGTTTCCCAGTGTTTCTGGTGGCTATTGGTTTATCAGCGTTCGTTGGGAAATTGCACAAATTCTTCCTAACATACATTATTATTTCAAATACGTATAGGGACGGCAGGGTTAGAATATCTATTTCTTTGAAAAATTCTTTTAATGAGTCACGCGACCCCAAGTGATAAATTGACTGGATAGCCCTTTTTTGCAAAATAAAAACAGTTTCAATATGCAGATATTAAGCTGATCCCCACAGGATAAGACCATAAGTAATTATACTATTAAAATAAGCAAAGTAAACTAACCGTGCCGTTGCCACATTGGTAAGCTGCCTTGTTCTCCTGACTGCAAATGCAGCAGAGCTCAACCTACTTCCTATCGCTGTTATATGGGAACCCCACTGCAATTTTGAGTCCAATGTAATACCTAAGAATACAGTTGACGTAACAAATTCTAATGTTTGGCCATTAAGTTTAATATTTGTATCTAAGTTTCTATTTGATGAGTTCGCTAGAGAGAATTTCATACATTTCGTTTTTTTCGGATACTAAGTTATTGGCAGCAAACCAGTCAGATATCATGGACAGGGTATTATTTGGTTCAATGAGTTCAGTATCATTCCTATTTACCTTGAACAGTAATGAGGTGTCGTCTGCGAACATTACAATGCCTGATCTTCGGCTTACCATATATGGTAGATCATTTACATAAACAAGGAACAGGAAAGGGCCTAGAATATATATATCCTTTTACTAATAAATATTATTTTAAAACATGCTATAAAATACAATATCTTAATATTCGTGTTTCTCTTAATTATAGAAACTTCTTTCCGAATAAGGTAAAACTTTTTTGTTCACATTGATTTCGTTTTTTTATCAAATGAATTTAATTACACTCTTACTTACTCATAAACATCTTCAACGGCAATTTGTTTTTCAACTCCTAGATCTACCAGCCTCTTCTCAAACCAGCTGAAGTGTGAAGGAGGCACCATGGCTAAACCTGTGATGCCATATTTGAAGTTTGGCTTTATCCAATAATCTATTTCATCCTTCTTCAATAGATGTAAGTTATTCTGCTGCTCCTGTGATAAAATTTGTACTTTGTATACTTTGTACCTGTAGATAAACAAGAAAAAAATTGCACTGGCTATTGAAAAGTAGAAATAAGTGACTATTAATTAGTCTACAATATATTGGAAAAGGTGAGCGAGTCCAACTTTTGCCCGTATAATAAACTTCTTAGGACCATGCTAAGTTGAAATCGAGTTATGAATTAATCAAGTTTATCAACGTAGTTACACTAGGTACAATTAAAACTTACCCCATATAAAATTCATTTTTAGCAACCACGATCGAAACGAAACTCAATAAATATAAAAGTAACATTATACAATGACAAATAGTCACCCACGGCAGTTACAAAATAATAAAGGGATGTTAAGCATGTCTTATTTACTTGCGATACGACATATCACGGGTAAGATTATTGATAACTTACAAAAACATTTTTCAGATAAAATATTTATGATAGTAGTGATTAATGAGATCGTTATAACACTTGTAATTAGGATAAATATTATTTATTCATTGTAAACAACATTGTTAAAAGAACAGTATATAATATTAAGATAAGAGGTAATAAGGCAGAGAGGCAGATAGTCACAGTTCTTGGTCAAAGTACTCAGCCGCTTAAATCAGCTTAAATTGGTTTTTTGATTGATTTGTATTTCTTTTTTAGTCATGTGTCTACTCAATTATCTGTTGGTAGCTTGCTCAAATATATTATATCATATTTATGTATGTACCTAGTTTAGTGTAGTTTTAGTTTTACGCTCGCTGTTACTTTTAATCATGCTGTGCATACATATTTTGGATAGCATTAAAATCAATACCTGCGAACTATGCTATTTTTCTGTCAATGAATGTTGTCTGTTTTGTGTGCCTATTAAATAAATAAATAAATAAGAATAAAGTATAAGGGCAATATAATTTATTTCATCAACCTTACCTAAATATATCATTTATCATCAAATATACAACAAAATATAGATTAAAAACTTAAGTAATGCCCCTCTTGCATGTTCCACAACTGTTTATATACTTAGGCATTGTTTTATTTGTGTTACGAATTTTGAATTACTAATTACTGTTTTTTAGATATTCTAAAAATTAATACAATGCACATGAGTTTGATTCGATTGTCATGACCAAAATCGAACTATTATTCTTCCTATTCTGAGTTTAAAGTTGATTTGTGCTAACATTAATTTAGAAAACCGTGACGTCATGATACCCTGGTACTGGTACCCTTATGTACAAGAATCTTGTATTACATTTTTTATAAGTTTGGTGTGTACGAATTGTCCTTTGATATTTAACAGTAGCTCTTTGGTAACGAAATCACTGTAAGAAAACTAACCCAGCAAGTTAAGTTACCCCTCTGGGTTGGTAGGTCAGATGGTAGTTGCTTTTGTAATACTAGTTAGTGCCTACGCCAAATCTTAAAATTAGCAGCTAATAAATAAAGCGGACCCGGGGCTCCTTGTGGGGTACAACACAATACAAGGATAACGCTAGAAGGAAGATTGTTCTCTAGGTAAAGGTTTTTTTTTGTACACCGCAAAGCCAAAGCAGTGCGGCTGTTATTTGAGAAGTTATTTATACCACAACGATATCAAGTCGGCATCACAATAGAACCATATTTTATTCAATTTCCTCTTAATTTTGAGTGGTTTTCCTGTTTCTGTAATGTTGATTGCTTTAGGCACTTAAATGTATTCTCGTGAGAATTGTTTTCAAATATAATGTAATATAAAATAAATACTTACTCATTTTATTTACTTGAAGAAATTTTATTTTTTCTTTATCATTATAATTAGTAACATACCTACTTAGTGCAAAGAGAAAAACAGAGTTGCCTTATTATTTTTTAATTTAATTTCCACATTATAATTTTTCAAATGCTTTGCTTCATCCTGTAGGTGTTTACTGCATTTCTAGCTCCAACCTTAATACCTTCCCAAGTCTCAAACCCAGCTTGTTCAATGAAACTGGGGTCCACACAGAATCCAGCGCCAGTTCCAAAACCGAATCTATGTCCCGGCAGTTCATAGGTATACGCTAATGGTACTCCCAAAGATTTTGCATAGTCCGTAGCAGAACCTGAGGCTCCGTACAGCACCAAAGCAACGTTACCTACTATATAGTTGTTATTCCAGCTCATTTTAACAGCGTCTATTGCTTCTGCCATGCGGACGCCTACAAGGTGAAGATTCAAAGCATTTGGAGGGAGCACACCGTTTCCGTAGCCATATAAGATCATGCTGCCAAAACTATGGATGTCCAAGAACAATTCGATTCTGTCCTTATGTTCGCTGACGATGTCTCTGACGATAGCGGTTTCTGGCTCGGAGAACGCAGCTCTTCCGTGGAAAGTGTCCATACAGACGACGTTACTGGATGCTTCTGACCAGAAGACGTCGAAGTTACGGTTGAGATCAACGCCAGAGCAGAGGTCAGCAATCATGTAGCCGGTGGCACGATTTTTTCTCCATAAACGTTGCTGAAATTAGATTTCGAAGATGTATATCTCTAACATTTATGCTGTATGTTTTATTAATCAATGAATGGTATCAAATGGTTCTTGAGTTTTGTTGTGAATACGTTTACGTTTTTTTATATACTACACATTAAATGGAATATATATGTAATTACACATTAAATAGAATATATATTCATATCATTAGAATGAACTAAATTTTCCAGCATGCTTTTTTTTTAATACCTCGTCGGTGGCCCGCCTGATGGTCAGCGGTCATAAGTATCATGTACACCTATTTAAAAAATGAATCGTATTATGAACATTTGTACACATTTGAATATCTTACATCAGTATGGGTGAACTCGAATCCATCAGGGTTGGCGATAGGTAGGATGATCCAGTCGATATTCTGCAGCAGATCTTGCTCTGTCACATCAATGACGAGTTTCTGGATGGCGTACAGAGTAGCAGACTGAGTGATCCACTCCCTGGCGTGAAGAAGGGATTCAATATACACTACTGGTTTGCTTGTATCCTGAGAATGACAGCAAAATCATAATTAAGGACGGTAAATGAAACGTGACATTTAAAACTCCCAACTCTCGTGCTTTTTATTTGCACATATAGTAAAGAGTGAGAGGTATATTTATTTACCTTTTGAAGTGTATTGTGTGGTATGGAACCCTAAATAGGGTAGTGGCTCCAGTAAATGAACATTAATTCTAGTGAATGAACAAAACACGCATTGTCGACACATTTTTCCTAAAAATAAGGATCCTGAGACTTTTTACTCTGTCTTGTATATTTTTTTTGTTGTAAACATTATTAAAATAATTATGAAAACATATTTGTCGACTCTAACGCATCAACGACAACGTGGTGGTTGTGTGAAGTAGTCGGTGTTGATTTGTTTTTTCTTTGTATGGGCCAGTATTAAGGAGTTAGGTAAGTCACCTTACGATTCTTGGTAGTCTGTACTTGGTAATGTGCGAGTTTCTTATAGGTTTGGATAGGTTACATAAACTTTTTATGAGATGACCAGTATAATTCTGTTGCATTTTATTCCATATTAACCAGTGTTCTATAACTGGAACTGTATAACACACGAATCCGGTGAATGAACGGCGATGTTCATTCACTTGAATTACGGAAATATTAATTTTAAGCGATTTCTAAAATTATACTGGTTGAAATAAGATTGCAATTATAGAAATGAAACCACAAACAGATAATAAATTTTATAGCCAGTGTTCAAACAGCACTGAAAAATACTTAATAACGTGAACTAGGGGCAATAATTAAAGTTCATTCACTGGTTTCTGAATTCCAGTGAATGGACAGATTAAAACTTACAACTAAATACCGGAAAAAATGGAATAGGTATAAAAAATATAAATACTCGTAATTACAAAATTGGAGCAATTTGTACTCACGGCTAATTCTTAATATATTTTTGTTTCAGCAATATGGAATGGAATTACATAATTAAGAGAATTAAAAAATTTCAAATACTGCTGTGATCAATACTCATCCGGATCTTGGCTCATAGGATATTCAAACAGTGATTCGAACTTATCATAAACCTTTAGCGCTTACATCATCATCATCAGCCTGTGTCAGTCTACTGCTGGACATAGGCCTCTCCCATGGCATGCCACTGAGTAGTCTGCCCCAACGGCCGTCGATTCTGCGACATATTTGACCTGCCCACTGCCAATTCAGCTTGCTGATTCGCCGAGTTATATCGTTCCAGGTGTTGAAACTCTTCGAGTCTTCGGGCAAGACGTTTCGTAAAGACCCTCAAGGGTCATCACTCGGACGAAGAGGAAATTCATTCCATTGTAGTACGATTATCGAACTAACAGGAATAAAATTGTCCAGATAGACCGACTAGTCGGATGAGGCAGAATTGCTATGCCTTGTAGTTCGACTAGTAGGACCAACAGAAAAAAAATGTCCACGTCGTCCGATCAGTCGGACAAAGCAGTCGGACCACGTAGCCACAGGGGTAGATTTAACATCAACAGTAAATTATTATGTAGTTAAAATAACGAATTTATTCGTAAATTAATGTTATCTACCTGAGTAACATACAATAACTGTGAACCATTTGTTATGAAATAGAAAGGTACTTATTTTATTTTGATTGCAAATATAAATGTGATGATTACTTCGAAGTTAACATGCTAAACACGTTCTTAGAATTACTTTTGATTTAATAAAACAAGACATTAAGGTAGTTCATTAACTGGTTTTATTTCGTTCATTTACTAGATAATTGAGTTCATTCACTGGGGTTTTTGGCTATTTTCCCATTTTTTCACCTAAAAGGTAAAGTTTAGTGAAATTGTGCGAATCTCAAAGTATGTATACCAAGCTCAGACCAAGTAAAAATATAGACGGAGCGTCTCGAACAACCTAGTGAAGCCACTTTTTTAAAGATGTGTGCGTATCAGTGTTGCTACTGGTATGAAAAAGTCCCTATGGATGGGGTAATTTGTTTAGTTCTCTATTTTATTTGTAGAGGGCACAATAAAATCAGGGTACGAGTAGGCTAATAATGATGATGATGAATTAGTCACTTCACATAATGTGTAGTCTAGTAACCGTTAGCCACTACACAGAATGGGACACTCGGCATCATATTTTGAACCCCTAATTATTTTGAAAGAACTTCAAAAAAATGAAAAATGAAACATTCAGTTTTGGTAACAGAATTGAATTGTTGAAATTGCATGTTGTACAGTCGCGCTCTTTAATACGGGACCCAATTCGTAAAAAAATCTTTGAATTTCTGTTCAATATGACAGGACTGTCAACATTAAGCGGGTCACAAATTAAAGTCTTTGACTGTACTACGGGTGAATTTAATTGCACACTTCGTTTTTGAAATTAATAAAATGAAGACCTTGTTCATACGGCTCCCTCCGGTTGAGGTAACTAAAAATTATACTCTGGTATCACATGTGCTTTATGTTACGTCAATCAACGTCTAGTGAATGTCGAGGTTTTGTGTTCCAAGCAAAGCAAAATTTATTTTCTAAATAGTGTTTTAAGATATTAGTTCAACACTTACAAATGAAAAGTTATATTTTTTGATTTACTGCTAGATGCTAGAAGTCCTGGTGTTATTTTTGCCTCCTTTAATGACGCAGGGGACCATATTTTATACTGATTGTTTTTGACGTTTACCAGTTTGACGTTTAGAGTTCTGGGCTTGGTTTTGGATTGTATATGTGCGAGTGAACGTGTATTTACTTATTGGGCTTGGTTTTGATGGCTTCACTAGATTGTTCGTTACGCTCCATCTATATTTTTTACTTGGTCTGAGATACCAAGCTAAATAGTTCCTTGAGTGATGCTGATAGTCATCACCTGTATTCAAAAATGTTTTCATAGTAAATTTGTTTTTTGAATATGAAATATGCTTAACCGTTCATTTACTGGAGCCACTACCCTATTCAATAAACTAATACCAGGATAGTCTTAAAAATTAGATGTTAAAACTAGGAAGCGTTAAATAAATTAAAACCGTATTATATTAATTTTAGCGTAGGCCCTATTATTCTAATCAAGAATATTTCAATGATATTGATTGTTAGATTTGTTAGTTAAAACAAATTAAACATGAACATTTCTCGTGCCACACATGTGCATTTTTGGAATATTTGCATGTCCTTGTAAACATGCAGTTCTATTAAATTGTTAGAAAATCACATATTTGTACCATATTTTAGCAAATAAATTACTGATTACTTTATTTCTGATGTTTGTGCAAATTGTTAACAGAGATATGGCCCTCTGTTAAAAATTTGCTGGAACGTCAGTCACCTAAGATTATATCCGCCGACTCTGGATGAAAAGTTAAATAAATACGAATAAATACGAGTTAAACAAATACGTATTTGGTCCTCTTACGTCACATAAAAGGGAACTAGTTTAAATCAAAGATCTGCCTGTATAAGTAACTGTTATATGAAAAAAAAATCGCCTACGTTCATAGTGGGGGATAACAACCACTTGATTTGGCCAATGATCATGGGGAAGGCAGCCAATTACGTCACTACTGAGAGCTAGAAGTTGCCTTAATCTGAGATTCGAATGTCCTCTCCACAGTCTCCACAGCACAAGGCTTTATGCCCAGGCTACAGTGAGATTGTCGAGTATGACATACTTGTGGCCATTTCTTACGTACCTGGAAATTCGTGGTCGATATTTTCAAATATTTGATATCTCTGCCTTCGAAACTTTTGCCTGCGTTAACCAAAGTGACAATAGTAGGGTATGCCCTTGCAAGTTCTTCCAGATATGCGTCTATCTGCAAAACAAAATATTCTTTCAGTGTATTTTAAGTCCCTAACCCAGACATTTGGTTAATGGTTGACGATTATACCGTTGTACAGTGAGTTAAGGAAATGTTCTACCACTTTTAAACCTTAATTTACAATTAATAGAGTCGAAATTGGTAGATATTCTTGGCTGTCTGTAATGAAAAAACGTACCTCTTCATATCTGTACACTTTATTCAAAGGCAGAGCGGATGATCTTGTCCCAGTGCGGTTCTTGCTTGACGCGTTTTCGATCAATTTATCTTCCAAGTCCAGCAAACTAAAATATTTGCAATTTTGTTATCAATTTGACTAATTAGTATTATCTATAGTATAAAAGTTATTTTATTCAAATTCAATATAAGTAAACATATTATTAAATAAACTAAATTACAAATCTAAAAACCTAAGTCTAAAATTGGCCCCTGATGATCGCTGGGACTCAACCCATCTCGACCGCCCACCAATGCCATTTATGCAGTAAATCTTTTGAAACTTCCCGCGGTCTTAATATACATTATTCGAGAAAACACAGAAATTGCTTATCTCAAAATGCTACTGTTGTCTCTGGCCCAAACGATATTCCACCTCCGAATAATAATCAATCCCAGCCTAGTAACTTGCAGCTCGAACTCAGCCACCTTAAACTTAACTTCCCCGTTATAAAAAGGATTCCACGCGGCGCCAGGATTTCCGTCGCTACCCGCCTGTCCTACTTAATTGATCAATGCGTGGAAGTAAACAGCTTTGACACGTGGCGCAATCTTCTAACTTTCGCGTACCATACCCTACACGCTTCTGATGGCATAGAGATTTCACTAACACAACAAATCAAAAACAACTGCTCTATTCCTTCTGTATCCACTAATCCAATACCAAAAATCAGCAAGAACAATGCCCCATCTTTCGATATTGCAAAAGCTGTTGAAGCTAAAATCAGCGATGGAGATCTCAAAGGCGCCGCCCGCATTTTGTTTTCCAGTGACACTTTATCGCCCGACACTCCTGACACCCTCTCGGCCCTGCGCTCAAAACATCCCTCGGCCCCCTCCACGCCTCCTTTCCTAGATCCGCCAACTGCTATTCAAGACTGCCTACATATCGAACAGAAACATATTGCAGATGCTATTGCCGGCTTTAAAACCAGTTCTGCAGCCGGTTTAGATGGCATCTCCCCTCAGCATCTAAAAGATCTTACTGCACATAGCGTTGGTGATGCCGGTATAAAATTGATCACTTCCTTGAATAATATTATAAATCTCATGTTGAGTGGCAGTATAAATCCAGACATAGTGCCCGTTCTCTATGGAGCAAACCTGATCGCACTCACAAAAAAAGATGGCGGTGTAAGACCCATAGCAGTTGGCACGACTCTGAGACGCCTAGCATCCAAAATAGCAGTTCGACATATCTTTTCCAAATTACAGCGCAAGTTTGAACCTTTTCAGCTAGGCTTCGGTACAAGAGGTGGATGCGAAGCCGCAGTTCATGCGCTCCGCACCTTCCTCAGTACTGATGATTGCCAAGTTTTATTAAAAATAGACATAAAAAATGCATTCAATTCGGTGAACAGAGACACCCTGCTGGCTGAAATTAGAAATCATATCCCAGAACTTTATAATTACCTTCTACATTGCTACGCAGATCCGACTAAATTAATGTACCGCAACCATGAGCTCTCTTCAGAAGTTAGATGCCAGCAGGGTGATCCCCTCGGTCCGGCCATTTTTAGCTTGGCGATAAATCCAATTATTCAAAATTTAACCTCCAAATTTAACATCTGGTATTTGGACGACGGAACCCTAGGAGGAAACATAGACTCCGTACTTTCCGACCTCTCGACCCTCAAAACCAAATTTAAATCGATTGGCCTTGATCTAAATTACAGTAAATGCGAACTCTACATTCACGATACATCCTTAAATCATTTAGATACAGCAAACAAATTTAATATTCTAACACCAAATATTAAATCTGTTACGAAAGATTCCCTTAGCCTCCTGGGGACTCCAATTTTTGATGATTTTCTTCCTGTCTTTATAAACAATACAGTAGCAAAATTCCAAAACTGCTCCGATCGTCTATTAGAAATTCAGCTTTTTTCATTCTTAAATTCTGTCTTTTTGTCCCAAAATTAACGTACATGCTTCGGTGCAGCCCTTTCTGGAAACATAAAAATTTACTAGCGCCTATAGACGCTTTAGTCAAAACCCATTTGGAACATATTCTAAATTTAAAGCTCACCGAACAATCTTGGCAACAAGCATCCCTTCCCGTCCGGTACGGCGGGCTCGGGGTGCGCAAAATTTCCTGTGTTGCACTGCCGGCTTTTCTATCGTCTGTTCACAGTTCTGGTGATCTCGTAGGAAAAATCTTAAGGGCCTCGCCCGCAAACTATGAGATCTCAGACTTGGACGACGCTAGAAATGCCTGGCTGTTGGCCTGCCCGGGGCAAAATTTTCCATTTAACCCCAAAACGCAAAGGGGCTGGGATAATGTTTTGTGCAAACTGAAATACACCTCTCTTGTAGACGACGCAACAGGAGCAGATCGTGCGCGACTGATGGCCGCGGGCTGCAGGGAGGCTGGACATTGGTTAAATGCTTTCCCGTCGCCTAATACAGGTACCCATTTAGATAAAAAATATTCTCCGTCTGGCGGTCGGGCTGCGTTTAGGAGTCCCAGTATGCGCGCCGCATAAATGCCTCTGTGGCTGTGATGTCGACCGGCTGGGGCACCACGGATTATCTTGCCAGCGTAGCGCAGGCCGCTTTTCGCGTCACGCCGCTATAAACGACATAATCCGTCGGTCTCTCGCCACCGTCAACGTACCGGCAATACTAGAGCCTAGCGGCATTGCCAGAGACGATGGCAAGAGGCCCGACGGCATGTCACTTATACCGTGGAAGATGGGACGAGTGCTCGTGTGGGACGCTACCTGCGTGGACACGGTGGCGCCGTCCCATCTCCACACACACAAAGTAGGCGCGGCGGCGGAGGCGGCTGAGGCCCTCAAAAGACGCAAATACAGGAGTCTCGACGCCAACTACAACTTCGTTGCTTTTGGAGTCGAGACTCTTGGTCCGTGGGGCCCTGCAGCACAGAAACTGTTTAAAGAGTTGGCTAAACGGCTGGTCGATGTAACCGGGGACAAAAGAGCTGGCAGCTTCCTCGCCCATAAGTATTGCGATCCAGCGAGGTAATGCTGCCAGCATCCTCGGCACCATGCCACAGGGGCCAATTTTAGACTTAGGTTTTTAGTATAAAAGTAATTAACCTCATTGATGAAGAAAGCAAAGTAAACTAACTTTCTGCGGTTGCTTTATTCGAAAATAATCTATACTTCTAAGTATTTTAATTTTATAAATATGCAAAGTTTGCAAGTGTGTAGTTTTGTGAGGTTGCAGTTTTGTAAGTTTGTATGTAAGAGGTAATCTCCTAAATTACTCATCCGAAGTCAACAACTGCCCTAAGGAATGATTCCCGGATAAAACTATCCCAAATCCTTCCCGGGGTTTCAAACTGTCTCCATCCCAAATTTTATCTAAATACATTCTACGTTCAGCGGTTTAAGTATGAAAAGGCAACAAACAGACATAATTACTACTTATTACTAGTACCTCTTCACATTTTCCACTTCCAACTCCACTTGTATTCCTTCGGCGACTAGTACTTCCTGGAGCATAGCACTCCTGTCTCCCGAGATCATCACCAGGCCTGGGTGTTCCTGAGTCGCTTCGGACCACACATCCAAACCAAACTGGTCCTCCAAGTCATTCAGCAATTTGATATGCTCTGCATTCTTAATGGAGACTTTGAAGACCTGATGGCTGTTAAAGAGACAAGAGTTATAGTGAACACGGCTTATATAACTAAGTATAATACTTTCAATACCAGGAACCCGCTAGGTCGGCGCTAGTCTAGTAGCTTCGCCCTTTATAACTCTACATACTGGTTTTCGCATCTGGCGCGTGGCGCGAACAAAATCGTTGTTATTGCATGTATTTTTGGTTGCTAACAAGGATACCAGCTTTGTCTTTGTAAGCTTGCCAATCCATAGAAATATCATACATATTGTTGCCGATCCTTTATTTATTGGCTGTGTTGAAAGCAAGAAGAGACAAATGCAGGTCTCCCTCAAATGACCTCATCCTTGGAGTCACAGAACTATCTTGGAGTTCTACAGAGAAAATTGTAATAGACTGTACATAACTAAATATGAGTGAGATGACATACCGCCGTGCCATACCTCTCCCCTGTCTACCTACATCGTTCAGCACGCTTTTTTTTTGTATTGTCGCCTGAAGGGCCAAAGACATAAGTCCTTGCTTTTGTTTACATATTTTTAAAATGTATTAAATAAGGTTTACAGGTCGAGGAAAACCCTCAGGACGCCTGGAAAGGGAGGCCCAGGCAGTGCCGGACTCTTACCGGCTAAAAACCTCAGCCCGCAGTCCTTATTTAACGATGCTGTTAGTAGATTTTCATCGAAAGGAGGGGAAAATTTTTGACAGATGAGATACTACCCGCTAGATCCTTGCCTCAGCCAGCGCTGGAAAGCCGGGAGAGAATCATGCATTTTCCCGTTTGGTTTCTACAGGACGCTTAGGTCGGGCACGGTGAGGCCGTTTCCGGTTTCTCCGTGTCCGACCCTTGCCCAAACTTAACTTACTTTACCGTTGAGTCGACTTATTTGGGTTTTGGGGATTGCTGGTGCATGCATGCTTATAACTATGGGCTATCTATCTTTTGCCCTCCGATGGAAGGGTTGGCCGGAGATCTTTTGGTGGCCGTTTGGAGCTGTGGGTTGCCCTCTTTTGGGTGAGGCTACCCTGGGAGGCTGGTCTTTTTTGCCTCAGACTTTTTACGAGTATCTCCTCGCGATACCCTCTTTTCGTTTACCCCTCCATCGGTTGTTATATTGGTCTACTGCTAAAAGAAGGGCGGAGGGACGAGGAGTGTACCTCGGACGGCTGGACATGCCGGCTTTGCGAAGGTCGGCCGCCTAACGGCCCGGCACCAAGCGTGGCGCCCTGTCAGATCGTTATCCCAGCCAGCGCTGAAAGGCCGGAGAAGAAAATCATTTCTCCGTTTAGGCTTCTGTCAAGGCTGCCGGCCGTGGAGACTGGCTCGGCGCCGATCCTGCCGACGAGCCAGTCTCCACGGCCGGATGTGTCCTCCGTCCGAGACACACCTATCGTTAGTTGGGAGGTGCATGCAACAGTAATATACTTACATATTTAGCATTTTCATTTTGGAAATAGGGGTACATGCTGTTTAGAGAAAAGAGTGAGATACAATTCTAGTTTACGGATGCGATACAAAACATGCTTTTTTACTTATGATTTTGCTTAGTTTTCGGAAAGTTCCTCGGTTCTGTTTCATTTTTCGGTTTTTGAAAGAGGGGGGGGGGGAGTCCAAAAATATGGGGGTTTTTCTACTTCAGGTCCCGCGCCCATCAGAGTATGACGCACTCGGGGTCGCAGCCCGCCCGAGGGGTTGGCTGCGGCCGCGGGCCCGACCCTCCGCCGCGGTATATACCGTGGAACTCGTCGAAAATTTTCCTGGCATTATTCTTTTGGGCCAGGTGCCTTGCACCAAGCTCGGCCCGGACCCCTGCCAGGTCTCTCTCGGCTTGTTCCCGGCCTATACCGCTCGTTCAGCACGTTAGCATGTACAGAGAAAAAGTACCGAAAAGAAGAAGAAGAAGGTATGAGTTTTTCGGTACTTACTGTCAGCTTTTCGGTGAAGGAAAATATCGCGAAGATATTCAATGGTGTAGTAACTATGCGAAGTCCCCAATCCACAATGGGCTAGCGTGGGGACTAATTCCTGTTCCCTGTCATCGATGAGAGGAGACCTGTGCCCAGCTGTGGGACGTATATACGCTGCTTGTAGCCTTATAGGCTGAAGAAATAAATGTTACTAATAGTGCTCCACACTGGCTGTTATAATTGTTATATAACAGCAACTATCTTTCTTCAACATCATAGTGTTACATGGCCTTATCCTTTTTACAGTATGTTATATAACATTTATAACAGCCAGTGCACACTGGTTGTCCCCTTCAATATTTATTTTATTTTCTTACGAGAACCATAAGTAACCACAACCCTTTTAAACCTAGTCGTGTCGATCTCTTGCACAACCGAATAAGCCACACAGTACATTACAAAAATTTGTTAACCTCGCTTTGTTTCTGAGGAGTTTTTAATTTATTTTTCAATTGAGTATAAGACCCACTTACCCATCGTAAATTTCATGTTTAGCAACAGCTAAACTAATAAATAAAAACAATGCCACAGCCCGATACATGACTTTAACGGATAAAATACGTAGCCGCAGTGACTATAATTAATTAGTCTGATGATTCGCTAAATGATTGATTACCATCTATAGATTCGTCATTTACATACATCACGCAAACCCGTTTTAGTTCATGTAGAAAATGCGAAGTGTGAAGCGGTGTGAGACACGTCAGACGAATCATCACAATCATCGTGTCCAGCCGAAGGACGTCACTGCTTGACATAAGCCTACAAGTATTCTAAGTATCCAGAATATTAACAAGATATAACTAAAAGTAAGAGTAACAAAATATTTTTCAAAATTATCCACTGGCTTATTTAAGAATCTTAAGCGTTTCACAAACGACCATTTCTCTAAACTACTCCCCATCTTATCTTATTTATATGAGGGCCCTTGCGGATGCACTTCGACCCAATGGGATCTTTTGTGCAATTGCCCCCTCCTTTATAGTTGCTCCAAGCTGCTCTCCAACATTTCCACAAACCGGATGATGGAGCTCAGCGGGAGGCACTCTGAATTCCTTTGGTTCTGGACAGCCATTACCAAAGTCATTCATTCTTTGTCTGGCAAGGGCGTGACATTCACACAATAGGTGTTCCATTGTCTCGTCATCCTCGCCCACACATTCTACAGTCTATGTTGTCTGATAGTCCCATCTTGGTCAAGAGATCCTTGACCCCGAAGTGACCTGTAAACACCCCAGTTATAATTCTAAGTTGCTTTCTGCTGAATTTTCCAAAGCTTCTTGTCCAGCTTGGTCCACTCCTTCGATGAAGAGCTTTGAGTGCCTTAAGCCCGCCTCAATCCTCCACTCCTGTTGGTGTTTGGCTTTGGCGTAATCCTTTAAGGCCGATGTTATGGTTCTCTGCGAGAGTCCCACAAACGGTTCTGGACCTACAAAATGGCCTGTAGATCCCATTCTTGCCAGTTCATCTGCTTTTTCGTTGCCGATGAACCCCTCGTGCCCTGGTATCCATACTAGTTGCACTTTGTTATGCCTTCCAAGCTTATTCAAAGCTTGTACGCCATTGTAAACTAGTCTAGAGTCCACTCTCGGCGCTGTAAGCGCCTTGAGGGCTGCTTGACTGTCACTGAGTATATAGATAGTCTCTCCTTTAGTTCTCCTTTAAACTACTCCCCATAAAGTTTATCAAGGTAATAGACTAGCTAACGCCACGAGGTAAACTTAGTCTCCTTTCAACTCATTTGTCAATTCTGTTCCGTGAGAGAGCGAAGATTTAGTCTCCGCAAAGAGAGCAATAACATCTG